>OY728142.1:1031154039-1032531951 GCA_963277665.1 Viscum album | reverse complement strand
AATACTTCAATATTACTATTATTATTATTGGGTCAAATCTTAAATTATTATTATTATTATTATTTTTAATTTTAATCAATTCTCTTTTTTTCATTTGGTTAATTAACCACCCTCACACCGGGCATGCTGCACATTAAACTTATGAATTCGCTTCATCCATTCCCTGCCCGCGCGTTGAGAGTTTTCAAGACAAAACTCTCATTTATCAGGGAAAAACCCCAGTCGAGCTCAGACCAAATTGCATATAAAAAGAATAATAATTATTAGAAGCAGATAAAATTATAAGATAAAAATAAAAATTATAAACATGACATAGTGTAAAGTCTGGGTGTGATAGATAGGATATTCACAAGACTTGGGATTAAGATTCGTTGATGAGGTAGTAATGGCCTTCTCTTTTTGTGGATGTAGGATCTTAAGGTATTTCTAGGGGTAGAAAGAGTTTAAGGTAGGGATATAATAATTTCCTATTACCTTTTAATTAGGCAATTTTTTACCTTTTATTTGTTTTTACTTTTTCATTGGTTTAGTAATTCCAAGAAGAAATTGAGAGGATACCTATAATGGTGAAGTCATGGATTTATTGAAATTATCGGCATAAAACCTAGAGTTTTTTCTATTCATTGGGAAATTAATAATGTGTAATGAGAATACATTGTATGTAATTTCTTACAATCATAAACCATGAATAGAATACAAATCATCATAATTTTACACACCGTGTAAGGGTTACATGTCATGTAATAAAAAAATCAGGTTTTCAATAAAAAGGTGATGGGTTTTTTGTTGTATGTGGGACTCTAGGATTAAATTCCATGTAATGGGATTTCACACTACATAAATTCCTAATGGTTGGTTTTAAGTAGGTGGGTCTGACGAAATTTATATTTCCATTAATACAGGATTCCTTACTCACGACCTAGAAGATCTTCCTAGGTGATTTTGGGTTATTCCTTTTTGTTTGTATTACTTCATTCATTGATTGATCACTATTGTGGTTGGATTACTTCCCTCCATGTATATAATCATTATGGTTCTTATTTGGTTTTTGTTACAGCTCTGGATTTGTGATTGGATAGTATTTTATTTTGATCCTTTTCAGTTTCTTGTCATGCCTTGTCTTTCAAAGGTCATTCTCTTGGTTTCTAATAACCATTTTTGAAAGCAACTATGTTTCTACTATGTTGAGGTAAGTGTTTCTAATAAATATGTTAATTTAGTGAATTTAATGTTATTCTTAATCTTTGGGTTGTTCATTGATTGTAATTAATAAATTGTTTCAAATTATTGATTGGAAGGGTAAATGTTTTCAAAAGGTGGTTGTGCTTTGAAAATGGATTTGCATGATTTGGAAATGGGTTTTCAAAATATGAAATGGATTGGATTGGATTTTAAAAAAATTTATGAAATTTTAAGCATGGTTTTGAAAATGTATTGTAAAATTTCATATTGGTAACCTTGGGAGAGTTTGGAAAGAGACATGGGTAGCCTTAGTGTGTGTTACACCACTAGGAGGTAACCTTTTTATGATATCGACTGGTAGGACTTGATATCTATTGGATCCAATATATACCTTTCTAGGAATTTTAGTGTCTAGTACACAGTTTTCTATAGGTCAGATCCCAATATGTTAGGTCTTTTTTCATTTATGGTTATCTATCAAATGATTTTTTAGCATGGATTGTTTCTTGTAATTTTTTTATATGAGGTTGTATCACATAGATTTTCATGATAGTTTGTTTAATGGATATGTGTTTAACTATATACCTCATGATATGGGGATATTCATTCCTATTTTTATCACTTATACTTGTTATAATTTTCATTTGAGAATATTAAAGGATTTTATGAAAACCAAAGGGAAATGATTTACAACAAGATTTATTCTATAAAAATGCTTTGTAAAAATGATTTATTTTAAAATCTAGAATTCTTTAATTCATGATATTAGTACTTGTATATAAAATGTGGTGGTATTCTATTGGGATTTTTCTCACATCATAATTATGACTTTTGGAATTTTTAGATGTTTTATTGTATGATCCAGGTAAAGGGAAGAGAATCATGTAGTATGTTGGATTCACTTATTGCTATAAATTTTGGTTCAGGTTGGTCTAGAGGTGACTATTGTTCATGTGGGGACTTGACATACTTTTTGTTTTAGCCTGTTTTTTCTTAGATTGTATGTATTTTTTGATATCTCATCTATTTACACATTTTTCTATAGTTTTTTGTATTATTTTATTTATAATCAAGACTAGTTTTTGTTATCCTATTTTTACCCATATCGTTTGATGGGCCGGTTCGGGTGGCTTGTCTAGTTAACCTGGGTTAGTTTGTTACAATTAATTTCACTTCCAAAAGAAGAATTCACCCAATTTTAAGGGGGTTATAGGTTAGAAAAAGAATAATTCTAGTTGAAAAGGATGAATCAAAGCATTTCTTTCCATGGGAAGACAATATAAACGAAATTAAATTTGGTAATGTATATGCTGTATGATTTGGCATGCCAATAGTGAAAATTTTAATTTCATGCTAAAATAGACGAAGGAATTACATGGGTGGGTTTTGAAGAAATTTTTTAACAATAAATTCTAATCTAACGCCATTTATATTTCTAGATCAATGGAACTCTTCAATTTGAATCAAGATAATCTCTCCGTGACAGAGCATGCAACTAAATTTATGAACTTAGTCTGCTTTTCCCTGGAAGTTACTACAAGTTAACCCTTGAAGGGATAAATTTTTAATTCAATATTATGACCATATATGAACTCAAAGATTGTCTTGATTTTTATAAGGTATTATACATAGATTTTCAATAGAGTTAAAGTGGAATAAATTTACATTTTAAGAAATATGGTTGTTGGAGTATGTTTATTCCTATGGGAATAGGTTGGAACTCTAATTCTAGGAATAAGAAGAAGTGGTACATATACATCTAAAGTGGTGGTACACCTTATAATCAAAACATTGGAATAATAAATTGTTCTTCTCATCCAAAAATTATGTTGGGATACATTCAATTTGGTTAATTTGATCACATCAAGTGAGATTTTATGGCACCACCTAGAGCATATCATAATTGGAACAAGATGGGAAATTTTTAGTGCTATTTTCACAGTTCTCCAAGGTCAAGTTCTAGAGGCACATCTCATGTTTATCAAGAATTATATACTTCCATGGGATGAGTTAAGTACAATAGTTATTATCATCAATACTAAGCAAGCCAATGTGATTCTAAGAACACCATGACTCCTAAACTAATGCTATATCAATAGGGTAACAAAGAGAAAAGTGCACAAAGTAATAAATTATATGGATCTGAGAAAGTGATTATTGAAGATCAATATATTCATTTGATAGTGAGAGTAATGATTCTTTTTAATTTTTCCCTTATGCAATATTTTCTTGATACTGGTGTGTCCCACTCATTTATTACATCTCATGTTGTTTATCATAGGGGTTTTCATGTTGATATGATGTCTTCTATGTTGAATATTCAAACCCCTCTTCACTAAATATTTCCTTGAGACTTTATGTGTAAATATATTTTTATAACTATTAATGGGGATGAGTTATTACAGATTTCTTTATGCTTCAAATGGATGTCTATAACTTGATTTTGGGTGTGAATTGGTTGACATCGTTTAAGGCTCACATCGATTGTTATGTCTGAAAGTTTAACTTGACATCTCTATATGTAATCAAGAATCTATTTATAGGATATTTCAATATAAATGTAGGTATAAAAGTATTTTCTTCCGTGGTGGTTGGAACCATCTCTTATTAGTTGGAAACACGTACCTTGTAATTTTGGGGTGAAATTAGGAATATATATTTTTCAATTATTGTTGTCTAATTTCTTGAAAATTTGCTTGATAGTATCTTAGGGTTTCCACCCAAAATAGAATTGGAATTTATGATTGGACACCTATAGGGGACCAGTACTATTTTTATTTTATCATATATGATGATACCAATAGAATTTATAAAATTTAATGTTCTGTTGGAAGAGTTAGAAAGAAACAGGTCCATTCAAATTAGCACATTTCTATGGGAAGATTTAGTTATATTTATGAAGAAAGCGGATATAAATCTCAGGATTTATGTGGATTATCATAAGCATAACCATGATATGTTAAATAATCAGTATCTTCTTCAATGAATTTATGATCTATTTGATCAATTTAGGGGAGCCCAATGGTTCTCTAAAATTGATGTACGATTGCGGTATCACCAACTACAAGTTCAAAGGGATGATGTTCCAAACATATATTTCAAAAGAAGATATGAAAATTTTGAATTTTTTATTATTCATTTCGGTCTTATGAATTCACATGAATTATTTATGGTATTGATAAATTGAATCTCTCATAGGTATATGGATTCCTTTTTGGTGGTGTTTTTTAATGATATACTTGTGTATTCTAAGAAAAAATCATATCATTATCAATACTTGGATATAATGTTGGGTATCTTGTAGGAAAAGTTTCTATATTAAAAGTTATAAAAGATTGAATTTTGGATAAAAGAGGTGCATTTACTTGGGCATGTCAATTCTAAAAGGGGATCTTCCATGGATCCTAAAAAGATAGAAACTTTTATCCATTTTAAACCACTAAATAATGAATTTCAAGTACATAGTTTCTTTATATTAGTAGGACACTACATATGTTTTTACATGAATTTTCACATTTTGAATCATCAATGATGTCTTTGATAAGGAAAGGTGTTACTTTACAATGGAATGATGAATGTAAAAAATTCATTTCAATAAATTATGGTTAGACTTGCATGAACATATATCCTCACATTTTCAGGGTCTGGAAACGATAGTGTAGTCTACTGTAATGTATCAGGATCTGGGTTGGGATGTTTTATCATGTAGGGAGATCATGTTATTGCTTATGGATCATGACAATTACGATTCCATGAGAAGAACTACCCAACACAGGACATAAAATTTTGCACGCAGGCGCATCGTTGGTAACGGGCGAAAAACTTAAATTTATAATAAACATACTACTTAGAACAATGGAAAGATATGGTCGAACCATAGAGAGGCTTGATGTTGTTCTTGGTGATCTAGAAAATATAAACTAAACAAAAACACACACAAAACACAAAATTAGTTGGTGATGTTGAAGTAGAGTGAGTGAAGATCAGTGTGTGATGAGTGGTGAAAATAACCAATAGATGAGTAGGGGAGATTCCACTGGCCGATTCGATATTTCCTAGCCTCTTTCATGCACTAAACTTTAAGAAATATGGATATGACTTAAAGTAACTGGCCAGATTTTTCAACTGTTTAGTTTGTGATGAAATAACCCATACAGTCCTTCAATTGTAAAAGTCATTCCATCCAATAGCGATAAAAAGTCATGTCACTAGGCTCAACTTGTCAGTTAAGTTTAGTGTGTCTCTTTAATTTGAGCATGACTCACTTGCCAGTGAGTTCCTCAAATTGAAACATTTTTCATTAAGGTTCAAATAATATCTCTTTTCACTCAACCTTGTTGTTTTGAAAATAAATCTATTCCGCAATTAGTGAGAGCGACATTCCAAAAAAATGATGCAGCGCATGAATAAGAGTAAACAAAATCTAACCAGCCAACTTACCCCAGCCCCAACAGAATTTAGATGGACATAATAGTTGGCTTCAGTGAAAAAATAGAATTAAAGTTAAAGAAGTTCATGTTGAAATGAGTTGTAGAAAAATAGAGCATAAGGAAAATAAAGATGTTCATCTGCCTACTTGATCTCCTAAAATCTCAAATTCCTACTACTTGATGGTGGATGCGACGCTGGAATTCACTCGATGTCCTGCCCTGGGAATCGAGGTATGAAATGTTGACCAGTTACTCTGATCTTCCAATCTGCTTCCAATGTGATGTTGTATGTTCCTCCTTCTTCACTCCCCTAGTCTGAATTTATGCCTTAATGTCACACCTCCATCCCTATAGTGAATCAATGATCTAGTGCCCGTGATGAATGCTAATGACCCCATCGACATCTCTAGAATCTTGCCCGAGGTGTTTCCTGGTCTCCACGAGGAGCTTTCACAGTTCCATGTCTCCCGCACGGGTCACTAGAGCAGTTACTCCTAACTGAATGATGAGTGCACATGTGGCGAGCCATAATCCTCCCTTTTCAAAAAACACACGTAAGCCAGATACAAAAATAATGAAACATAAATTTAAATAAATATATATCACTTCTTAAAAATACTTATTAATATATATATATATATACTAAATAAAAATACTAATAAGAATATATATTTTGTAATACCTAATACTATTTTTGATATAATAACTATTGTATTTAATTAATAACATATATTATTATGATATATAAAAGCATAAATATTTTTATTAACATACCTATTATTGTATATGATATATATATATTATATGATATATTATGTTATATTATATGATATAATAAAATAGAATAAAAATTTAAAAAAAATAAGAAAGAAATGAAGAGAAGGGGGTACTTCGGGCGGCGCGAATAGAGGATAGGACCGGCCCGGACAGTTTTGATGCTTGAGATGAATTATTAAAATTTTTCCCTTTAAATATGGATTGTTAAATGTTTAGACTAGAGAGAACAGATCAAAGCTCAAACTTTGTGAACCTAAAATTATAAATCCATTTAAATCCACATTACATGCAGACTTTAAAAAATAATCCCAGTACGCGTGCAGACCAATTCATATGTGCGGCCCACATATTATTAAAAAAACAAAAAAACAATACAAAAAATATATGTTTAAACCGACACCCGTATTGCTTGAAAAACTACTAAAAAATTTCAAAAAAGGCTTGAAATCATATAAAACCTTAACTTCTATGTGTGTAAACAAGGAAAAACAACCCTTTTTTCTAAAAGAAAAAAATGTATATTTTTTAACCTTTTAAACCACTTCAAAATGAATCCAAAAATGTATAAAAGTTTATAAAAACTAACCTATTAAGCCTTGAGAAAAACGTATGAATCAGTTTTCAACTCCACCTTCATCACCCACTTCTTCTTCTTCTAAACCAATGTAAAGACCCGTAAATTTCAAGGAAATTTTTTTTATTATTTTTTTTTGGAATTTTACAAGAGCGCAGTTTCTGAAAGCACATGATTCCGACGCCCGATGTGCCCGGAATCATTTTCCGAAGTTTGGCTCGGGTACGTTTAGTGAACGGACGAGTGGGTTTTTCTAACTTTTGAACCGGTGCCCGGAATCGAATTCTGAGGGCACCGATGGAGTCGTAGCGCCGGTTTTTTCTTAGAAACGCCTCTCCCAGATTTGCGTTTTCTCGGGTGTGGTTTTTAATTTTTGGGGCTTAAAGTTAAGAAATAAAATAATTTGTATGACAACTTTATTTTATTTCACTAAAAGCCACTTGAAAGCCACTTAAAGCCACTTAAACTGTGTTGAAATGGATAGGGTACTATCCAAAAATATCCTACCCTCTTGGTAGGATATTTGTGAGGTGGGCCCGCACGAGCCTCACTGTTTCTTTTCTGCTAAGTAACGCACCCGCAAAAACCCGTCATTATGAATGTCAACTGACGCGTTTTCTTATTTTCTAAACGCACCAATTAATTGGGCGGTTTATTTCGTTGAATTAATTCTACGAATTAATGGGTCGTTACTTATCTCTTTTCCGTTTCTTAACCTGTTTGAAATCCATTGGCATAATAATAAAATAAGACCAACACCGACATCCTGAGGATTACACGTTGAGAGGCTTTTGACAGAATTCTTGTGCCTTCACCCTTCTTTGTGAAGAACGCGAAGAACGCGAAGAACGCGAAGAATGCTAGCCTCTGATGAAGAACACCGAAACCATGGAAATCAACGACGCGACTTCGTGTGCCGCGACGCCGACGTTTTCTCTTCCGCGACGTTCTTCTGCGACGTTCCTTCCTCCGCGACAAAAATCTTCGATCATCCGTTGAGGTGAGAGTTTGCGATTCTTTAAATTACTTCGTGGATTTTAAATCAACATGGATTTAATTATTAAAATTAAATCTGTTGTTTCTTGGTCCTCGGAGTTCGTCGACGCAACGCCGGATACCGCGACGACGCTACGATCCCCACCTTCCGCGACGATCACTTCCATGAAGAACGCGCGTGCGACGACTTGACAAGGTAGGGGTTTGTTTGTGAAATAACTTTTTTTTTCCGTGATTGTTTCTTTTAAAGAAATGAACCCGGATCAAGTACAATTTTAATCCTATTAAAATTTTGCCTCTCCTTTATTCATGTGTTGAATAAATTCTCCTGACTGTTATTATCTAACGCGGAGGGTGCGGGCCAAACAAACACGGCCTGACAGCCCTCCGTCGTTCTTCGTGGTTGTGCGGATTTGGCGGGTGATGAAAAAACATGACGCAAGGGCGATTTCATGATCCCGCAGTGAAGAACGGAACCCGGGAGGAACAACGGCGTAGACGGGAAGGAAAACGGACCACCGGAGCAACTCCGGTAGCCCGCGGAAGCCACCGGCGGTGCGGGTCCTGCGCACAGGCGGGATGCGGCTTTTGCCGCGTCCGTTGACTAGGGAGGCCCCCCGCGCTGCTCGGCCGCTCGGCTGAGCCGAGCCGGACCGGCCGGCCGAGCTGGGCCGCGCCCTGGCCTGGCCGGACCGGGTCCGGCAGGGTTGGACCGGGTCGGGTCGACCCGGTTCGGGTCGACCCAGTTCGGCCGACCCAGGGGGGGTCGGCCCGGGCCCAGACCCCCCGTCTTCAGACCGTTTTCGGTCTTTTTCCTGTAACTTGAGATACGGGCCTCCGAACGATGCGCTGTCAACGGAAACGCGATCCTTGGATCGAGACGGTCATTTCAGTATATTACACTCAAGGTTTCGGAATACTTTGGGTTCGGCCGGGTTGGTTCGTACACAAAACCAACCGAGCCCTCAGAGTGGAAATGCTCATATCTTGAGCTTCGGATGTCCGATTGACGTGCCGTCGACTTTGTTGAATTCCTCTAAGTGAGACGGATCTTTTGGCTCACTCTGCCCGAGGTTTGGACGCAGGTGGAGTACGATCGGGTTGGTTTTTCCTTAAAACCCAACCGGGGCCCTTAGGACGAAAAAGCCAATAACTCTCAGACCGGGCATCCGATTGACGTGACGTCTGCGACGTTGAGTTCCTGTTGATGATACAGAACTTTTAGATACATCAACCCCAGACTTTGTGTCAGTTTATGTATCAGCCTCTCGGCTCGTGGAACGGACCCTCCCGAACGAGCTTGTTGTGTGCGGGAACCCTAGTGCTGGCTGCGACTGCTACTGTGGCTGTGATGACGACTATGCAGAGATCCTCAGTGGACTATGACGACGACTGTGCAGAGATCCTCAGTGGACTGCGACGACTACTGCACTCAGCGATCCTACGTGGATCAGTGCTACAGATCTGGTGTGGATCCGATCCTATGTGGGTCAGCGCTCAGCGGTTTTGTGGGAGCCAACGCCTACAGGTCCTGTGTGGGCCCGATCCTTTATGGGTCTTTGCGGGGGTTAGTTACCTATTGATCCTATGTGGGTCCGGTCCTGTGTGGGTCATTGCGGGGGTTAGTACCTATCGATCCTTTGTGGGTCCGACGACTTAGATGGATCAATGATCATCTTTATCGTCATCTGAAGAAGTATACATGTGTGAGCTGAATCTTGTGTTACTCTCCTTTGTGGATTGTGTTGAACTATCCTGTGTGGATTTACTGTTTACTCTCCTTTGTGGATTGTGTTGAGCTATCCTGTGTAGATTTACTTTTACCCTCCTTTGTGGATTGTGTTGTGCTATCTTGTGTGGGTATACGTTTTTATTTCCTGTGTGGACTGGGTTGTGCTTGGGCTCGGATGTTGGAGCCGAACGAGAATTGTTGACTTAGGTATATGTATGGGCATATACCTAAGCCGTGTCAGATGTTACTTCGTGATTGTAACTTTCCTTTGTGGTTTATCCTTTGTGGATTTCGGGAGACCTTCGGCGGTCTCTGGGTCCCTACTGAGTAGCTTATACTCACCCCTGCACGGGCTATGCCCGCACTTCGTTGTGTTGGTTGCAGACGATAGACAGCACTGATCGTGGTGGAGGCGTGCGGAGCAGGACAGTATCTGGAGGTGGACCGCCGGGTGGGACGTACTCGGAGCGGATGGCTGGACCGAGGAGCTATGGAGGCTATCTGTGCTCACCCTTCAGGTGGGACTTCCAGACGACGGCTCGACGCTGTGGATTTTCTTTTCAGTTGTTGTTTTCCCCTTTCAGTTGTACTTTATAGTTGGACTTGTATTTCCGACCCCTTTTACTTTCAGCACAGCTTGTTACAGTTTTTACATAGTGTTTACTTTTCCGCTTTCTTACTCTATGGTGCTTGTTAACTTTTCAAAGGCAATGCCTTCCCTGTTTATCAAGATTTACACCTTGGTGCTAGTCGCCAGCCCCTGACCTATGGAAGGTGGGCTTGGGGTAGTCACAGCACGGGCCCCGAGGACAGGTCGTGACAACCTATAAAAATTTGAACGTGAAAATTTAAAATAACATAATAGATGAATTCAAACACACTTATAAATAATTAAAAACATTATTGGTTAGTGTAAAATATTGAAGCCAACATTATATAAAAATAAAGGATTATATTTTTTTGGAATAAAGTGAGACCTGTATTTGTTTAACACATGTCCTCCAATGCTAAGATTTTATGGATGATTAGAAAGATAAAATAGTGTGCAAATAAAAATTGATTATTCATAAAACTGATAAACCAATTAACTAATATGACCTTAAAATTAATTAATTATAAATTAAATGAAATTTAAATGTGAATCTAATCAACTATTGAAAAATCACAAATTAAAAATGAGATGGACAAGACAACAATGAATCCACAATTCTATATAAATTGTATAAACTAAACGAAACAATTAATAAAAATAAATAAAACAAAAATGATACATAAAAAATGACTATAAAAAAACACTAATTATCTATTGACAAATCACAAATTGCAATTGAGATGGGAAAATTATATTTGAGATGGGCAAGACAAATATGAATCCTTAATTTAGATAATTTTTGAAAATCAAACCAAATAATTAATGAAAATAAAATAATAATTAAAAGTTACTATAAAAAACATTGATTACCTAAGGAAAAAACACAAATTGCATTTTAAATAGCCAAATTGCAATTAAGATGGGAAGACAGTGGTAAATTTTCAATTCAGATAAATTTATAAAATCAAACACAATTCCTATAAATAAATAAAATTAAAATGATAATTAAAAATTAATCATAAAAAACACTAATTACCTAGAAAAAAATATCAAATTAAAATTTAGAAGGGAAAATTTCAATTGTAATGGCCAATGCACTGGTCAATCAACAATGTTTCAGACCATTCCTGAAATTCAAATAAAACGATTAATAAAAATAAAAAATAAAAATGATGAAACAAAATTATAAAAAAAACCATGGTTTCTTTCACCTCACTTTGGAAACACAAATCCAGAATCCAGGGATAAGGGGGTAGTAGTCAGTTGTCGGAATAAAGAGGCCAGCCGCCCGCGACAACAAAAAACCACACACTCCTGGCTGTGATTCACCAGGGGGGCAGCGGGTTGTGAGCGAGGGAGGGAGATGAGATGGTATCACGGTGGGTGGGGGGTCGGGCGAGGTAACAATGTAGTAGGAGGAGCGTGGCAGCGTCATTGTCCGGCGACACCAAAGGAGACCGCAGCACGAGAGGAGAATTAGATTTAGGGATATTGATGCTGTCGGCATTGGTGAGGCCACCTGGTCCTGGAGAGAGTCCGGGGAGAAGAAATTTTTACAGTTAGAGGGATGGATGGGGGCCTACCGATATTTGTTTCCCCAATGCAGTTTGTTTCCCTATCCCATGGGCTCGTGGGTCACGCCCTTGGGCCGCCCCTGATAGAGGAGCACGGCAGGGGCTGTGATTGGGTTCAACCGGAGAGGAGAGGTGAGGTGAAGGGGGATAATGGAGCGTGGCTAGTGTAGTATGGATCGATGGTGGCGCAGGTGATGGCTAGGGTGGTGGAGAATGGAGCATGGTGAAGGAGAGGAACAGGCGGTGGCCTAGGGTTCTAGAAGGGTGCAGCCATGCGGCGACGGATGGAGGAGAAAAAGGCTTGGCATTTTGGTGAAGTGGTGTAGCTCGAGTTATACTCACGCGACGAGGTGGAAGGGAGAATAAACAGGGAGGTGGCGAGTTGTGGTGGCCGGATAGTGGAAGAGAGGTGGTAGGGTTCATCCAGAATGGGAGGTTAGGCTGCAATGAGGGGTGGAAGGGAAAAGGATTTCGGTATAAAGTAGGATTGAGATTTGAGGGATTAGGATGAAGCAACATGACTGAAGAACAGGGGATGTCGGCGAGTGTGGGTTTGTCCGGGACTGCTGCACACCAGTGTGGATTCAACCATTTCTGGTCTGGTTTGAAATGGGGTGTTTTGGTTTCCAATTTTAGGTTTTATTTGATCTTATTTGTTGTTGTTTAATCGAATACCCATTCGACTATCTGTTTCTGGCGAGTAGATGACACAGAAGCAAATGGCGGAAGCAGGGAGATGTAGGTAAAGGCACCATGATGGAACGAGTGGGAGTGGTGTGGAATGGTGAGACGTGCCACCATAAGGAAGTAGTGAGTGGGGGTGCGAGACGGTGGCACCGGTCAAGAAATTGTGCCACAATGATTGGAAGTGGAACAGTGGAAAAGCCAGAAGGAGGCACCATGATTGTGTCTCACGGTCTCACAGTGAGTGTGGGACCATAAGGCGATACAGTGTGTGGGAGAACCGGTGGCACCGTGATAGCATGAAAATGGTGGCACCGCAACCGAGGGATCCGGAGCGACTGTAATACATTCAGAAAAAAAATGAATTTAAATAAATCAATAATTCACTAAAACTAAAAAAATTAATAATTAAATCAATTAAATTAACAGATAGAATTAAAAACTAAATAAAAATGAAGCAAAGTTGAATTATCAATTTGATTATGCATTATTTAGAAGATTGAATTTATTTTTATTAAATATTATAAAAAAATTAATTTAAGAACAAATTAAAATATTTACACACACTTTCTTAAATAAATTAACCAATTAGTTAATTAAATAATTAATTAAATTAAATAATAAAAATATTAAATGAATAAGATTAAATTGTTAAAACTAGTTGAATTAATTAAAGAATAAAAAACACATGTAATTAATTTATTCACAAAATAATTAAAGAACTAATTAAATTAATGAATTGAAAATTATTAAAAACTATTAACATAAATAATTAATTAAATGCAGTTGAAATAACAACTTGATTTTATTATTGAAAAACAATAAAGAATAAACAACAAGGACACACTTTTAATACATAAACACATTTTTTATAATGTAATTTACCAAATAGAATAATTGATAAATATTACACAAAATGCAATAGTTTGATATTAAAAAAATCCACAAAAATATAAAAAAGAATGTGGCAAAGAGAATTAAAATTTAGCCACATCAAACTCCCCCACACTTAAAAATTTTTTTGTCCTCAAACAGGTGCATGTCTTTGACTTTAAAATAGAAAGATGATTTGTGAGTTTCAATTCAAAAAGTGCATGACTAAACTTTAATTCTCAGAGGAGCAGGACCAAACTGCGGGTTAGGTTATCCAATTGTGTTCAATTGTGATGTCCTTCTTAGATTAAAAAACTCATTGGAAGTCAAAATCCTCACAACTTCATACACTTTCAATTATTTCATGACTCCTATATGTACCCATTAACTGTCTTACTTCACCTTCCAATTCAAGTTATAATTTAAGGAGTAATGAAAGGTTTGATGAAGTGGAACTTATAACTTAACCAAGGGTACCTTCCATTCTCACTTGCCCCCAGGTTCCAAAATTTAAATTCTATTAATTTCATCACTTTATTGACTCAACTCAAATAAATTTTAACTAAGTCAATTTCTCCCTTCTTCATCTGGGTTCAAAATTCCCCTCAACTTAATGAGTTAATTTTTGACAAGGGAACTTTATTTCTATTTTTCCCATACAAATTTCATGTGAAATGCATTGTGAATAGGACTTATTAATATTGAAATTGGATTTATTTATTCACATAAATGAACCCAATGCACCTTATCTCAGATATTCACTGTGGGATCCCATTTGACCATTTTACTCCAGTTACAAAGGACTTAGTTAATAATCAATCAAGTTGACTTCCAAAAGTGATTGAATATTATTATTTTTCAAAAGTTGAGTCCCCTAGGTTCTAGTGAGAACTTCTAGTTACTCTAAGTCATGATCATCATCCCACAAAACATATCTTGTCACACTACCATTCTCAGTTCCTAAACAGAAAGGTTCATAGAGATAATGAACAATTGCACTCAGTAATCATTCTAATTTAAGAGTTTCTGACTAAGTGCCACTCTCAAACTCCAACAAGTAGTTATCCACTAAATGACATAATTGAAATACCATTTAACCTCCATTGAACATCATTTGATTAAAGAAATTGAAATTTCTTTGAAGGAATTTTGAACCATTATTTTGAAAAAAATTACCATTTTTAAAAATAAAACAAACAAAAACTTAGGTTCAAGAAGGGTGAATTTGACATGACACTTGTATGACCCAACTCTCCCACTCTTAAAACTCAACATATCCCCAATGATGAATTATAAGGTGGAAGACAGTTTAATATCAAGATTTATGGATAGTTCAACTTTAATAGGATATGGAAGTGTCGCAATGATGTTCAAAAATTTTCTTTGGCATACAAAAAGAGAAGGAAAATAAAACTTCAAAAAAAGACAAACTGAAGAACCCGACCCCGCCGACCATCACCAGCAACAAGTTTAGTTCTATTAATAAAATGTTCATGCTTTAAATTTTTAAAGAGTAGACAAAAGATTTTATCAATTTACTTCAAATATTAGCATGATTAGGAGTGATGTGCAACAGCAGCATAATGAAATTGAAAGCAGTGGGTGCAAGCATGTTTCCCAAATCTGCTCAAAATTATTTTTCAACTCTTTAGATACTAGTAGCTAAACACCCAGGGAAGAAACATAATACACTTTTCATAGGTCAGGTGGAAGTCCCCCACACTTAATTCACAGTGAAATTAAGAAGGTAATTACAAGTGTAAAAGGTAAGAAGAACACTTCCCTGAATTATTGGACCTTTAACACTGACTTCTATCGATAGGTCCTCTTCAGCAGCTGTTTCGGTGCGGATGTGCGTCGGGTTACGCTGTTCCGCCAGGACGCGTTCGCGCGTGCACCCGTCAACCCGAGGGGATGGGTGTGCGGCTTGTGGTCCCGCAGTCCCGCTTTCCAAGGGCGGGCGGCATTCGTCCCTTATTCAGGGGCGTCTGCTCCTTGATCGAAACCGGGATGATGGGATGTCGGCTCCTCCTTCCTTGGACGTCTCCTCGGAACTCGTCGCCTAATCCGGGTCTCCCTCATAGACTTAAGAATGTTCGTGAATCTCGTTCCCGGCGCCATATCTTCATGGACACCAGTTAATTACGCTGCTTCCGCCCGGACGCTCCAAGGAGTCTGGTCGGGGCAGCAACCTGCGGTGAGAAGGCCGGGTGGCTCTGGGTGCTGGGGGCGTGTCGTAACACTGCGGCTCTGCACGTCTGTCTTCCGTCCCTAATAGGGCTTCTCGAAGGCATGATGGCCTGAGGCATCCCGTACTGGGTGCGGGGAACTGTGTCACCTGAGGTTTTCCTCAGCTTCCCATGTTTAACACGGGGTATGCCGCGAGTTTAACGTCCAGCGGGGACGACATCGGACCGATCAACATGAAAAGTGGATCAGATGACAGAACCCCTTGCGGGGAACCTCCGACGCTGGGGCCAGCACATGGGCGGCTTCCCAAGTAACGTGGAGTGGAGTGAAGTGGCATGACCCCACCGGGATGTGGCGGCCCGGGTAAGGATCAGGATGGATGATGGAGTGAAGAGCTTGGACCCCGTAGGGGCTTCCTACGTACCGCGCATTAGCACGGATCAAAGTCAACGTAGTTCGGGTATACAGTTTAACGTCATGCTGGACGTCGGCAAGCCGACTCACAAAGAGATCGAGGCCGCCGGGCGGAGGATTGAACCGAACCACCTCGCACAGAGGGGGATGGAACGGCCGGGTGGATCACAGTTTCACGTCATGCTGGACGATAAAAGGAGGAATGGGAAAAGGGGGGCTGTGGGGAGGCGCCGTGGAGATACACACGAGCAGTCTCCCACAGGGGCGGATTCATAGGTGAATCGACGCAAGCGTGAACCCTGGAGGGGTCCACTGATGGACGAACCGACGTAAATACGACCGGGACGACCAGGTGGTGGGCTTGGACCTCAGGGAGGCTTCCTACGTACCCTGTATAGAAGACAGGGATCAAATTCCACGTAGTTCATTCTGTCAGGACTTACGCACTTGAGGCAGCCCGGATGCAGCAAAACTCAGTTGGAAGGGACTTGGACCGAAAGCAGAAGACACCTCGATCCCAGTCATACCCTCTACTGGCTTCGGCAGTGGGGAGGCGCAATGGAGATACACATGTGCAGCCTCCCACGAGAAACTAGGGGTTTGTAATACCCTGCCCCCGTAGGGAAAAGCCGCTCCCATTAAATCGTCCCAAAAGAGGGACAATCCCGACATCCCTGCAGAGACGAGCGGGTGGGGGCCACATCCAAACCGGGGGAGACCCTGCGTGCGAGGCACGGGATCAGACGAAGCGGACGGTTTAGCGTCTTGCCAGACGAAGTACAGTTTAACGTCGTGTGTCGAGGACGAAGCGGACGGTTTAACGTCTTGCCGGACGAAGTACAGTTTAACGTCGTGTGTTGAGGACGAAACACTTGGCAGTTTAACGTCTTGCAGCGCGGACGATGGGGGCTAGGTATTTTAACGTCGTGCAGCTTGGAGGGATGTGCAGTTTAACGTCATGCTGGACGAATATGCAGTTTAACGTCATGCTGGACGAATATGCAGTTTAACGTCATGCTGGACGTATGTGCAGTTTAACGTCATGCGGGACGAATGTGCAGTTTAACGTCATGCTGGGCATAGGTTGCCGGACGATGGGTGCGTGTCACTTCGCACGAACCTGGAGGGCCGCACGGGAAGACAACGCACGGTGCGGGCACCCAGGATGGAGATCATCGGGCGCCACGCAGGCGGGTACCCTCAGGGGGTCAAGGGAGGCGACCCTGGCGGATTGCGCGCAAAAGAAGAGCTTTGCGCGCAAAACCGCGGGTCGGCGCGCAAAATGGCGGGCTGGCGCGCAATTGGGCCAGCGCTTCGAGCGCGGATGGTTGGGATTGCGCGCACCGGGCTTCGGATAGCGCGCGGGGGCAACGGCTCATTCTCTAACGAATGGCCACTTTGAAAATGGGGGGGTGCGCGCAATCGGGGCGGATTGCGCGCACCCGGGGGCAATTGCGCGCAAGAGGCTTCTTTTGCGCGCAAAGGCCTTCGAGTTGAAATTTATTCAAAGGAAAGGAGCCAAGGGAATTGCGCGCGAAGGCGAACCCCAAGGCTCTATTGCGCGAAAAAAGGAGGTTACCTGAAGATCGGCATTGCGCGCGGAAGGGGTTGGATTGCGCGAACGAGCGACGCTTCGGATTCCGGCAACCTTCAAAACGTCGGGGGTCGCCTTATATTTATAGGCAACCCCGGGCGCGGAATCCGGTCTCGGGCGCGCAATTCGGTTCGCGGGCGCGGAATCAGGATCCAGCGCGCAAAGGGCGCCGCGCAGGCCGCGGGCGCGCAAAATAGCGCGCCGGCCCAGCGCATTGCGCGCATCCCGGGAAGATTGCGCGCCGCGACTCAACTTTGCGCACGAACCTCTGAAATTTCGCGCAAGTCCTCCGGGCCCTCCGGAACGTGCCTCTGACTCCAAATATCACTTCGCTTTCCGCATCCGGAGCTTCGTTTGGGAACAACGGACTTTTCCGGCGTCTTCAAAAGCCCCCCCTCAGAATCTGATCGGCAAGAGGTCACAACGATCGGGTTCCGAGGGAGACGCCGGAATGCCGAAGTCCTGGGCTGCGCGGGACTTAGGCGCGAAAAAAGGGGCGCCGGGCGCGAAATTCGCCGCTGCGGTCGCGCAAAACGTTTTCCGCGCAGCGCGGACCCCGGCCTTGCCTATAAATAGGGGCCCTGGGTCCCGCGTTCCGTACTCTGGCCTTCCGCGCGATAAGCTCCAAAGCTCTCGTGCGTGAAATTGCCTTTTCCGGCGCGAAATTCGCCCGATCGGCGCGCAAAACCGTCCGGATTTCGCCTGTCTTTGCGCGAAAACCCGGGACTTTGCGCGACAGTCTTCCCAATTGCGCGCCGTCCTCTTGGATTGCGCGCCGGCCTTCAAACTTCTCTACCAGCCTCGTCTGATCCCGCACGCTTCATCCCCTAACCCGCACGACTCCCGAAACTTCTGAGATGGCCGCGCACAGAGGAAATGAGGGGGATGCCGCCACTCGCAGAGCTGAGATGGCGACGAACGAGGAGGTTTACGGAGCCAAGGAGATTGTTTCCAACAATCAATCCTTGTTCGACTTACTAACGCCGGCCCAGAAGACATATCCACTGTCGGACAACCTGCCGCTCTGGAACTTCGGCATCCTAGATGAGGTTCCGGTGCCAGGGTTCGAGATTGATGCGCCACGGACCTGGGTGACCCGGGAGGACGAGCTTCTCCGCTATAACATCACCAACAATGGGCATCCTGCCAGGGAGACCAGGCACTTGGACGTCTACGTCCTGAACCCGAGGACGCGAACCATTGATGGGGGTGAGCCTACTGCGGAGAATTCTCCAGCCCTCTACTCGAGCATATACCGCCAGAGTGTCACGGACGACCCCAAGGGCTGGCTGAAGGACTGGGACTTGCGGTCTGGGGGAAACTTCACCAGTGAGTGGGCCTGGGCGTTCTGGGTACGCCACACTTGCGATCACTTCGCAGAGGAGCTGCGGTACATCGGCCTGTTTGAGGCGGTGTGGACGTCGCAGTTCCATTTCTACCAGCAGTCCGAGCTCGGGCCGGAGCTGTTCACCCGATGGTCTCCGGATACCAACACCTTCCATCTTCACTATGGGGAGGTCGGCATCGGTCTCTGGGACATCCACTGCATCGGAGGTATCCCACTGGAGGGCTACCAATACGATGAGTTCCTGCCACCGAAGAACACCTGGGAGGACAGGTCACGGACTCCCATCCTGACCTGGCATCTGCTTGACCTGGCTACGCAGCGGCTCGGGATCAAAGACTTCCAGAAGGACATAGCCTACAAGGAATGGTTCGTCCAGTTCTTGGAGCATGACCCGGCGGTCAAGATGCCAGGCAGGGGGAAGCGGTGCCCGACCGCAGCTCAGAGGAGCCGGAACGGGTCGTACTGGCGGGTCCTGGAGACGGGTGACTACCGCTCATGGGGGTACCGCGTCATCGAGGCCCGGGACCCGAATGTCCGGTACGCGGCGTTCCTGGCCGCCTTTCTGAGTGGGTGGCTCCTGCCAGTGCGGGACGCGAGAATGGGCGTTCGCCCGGCGACACTGGCGATGGCAGGCGCTATGGCCGCCAACAAGAGATACAACCTCGGGGTCCCAGTGCTGGCGAGGCTGTATTCCATCCTGGGACGCATCTCACGAGGGGGGTCGCCACGAAGGATCTGTGGGCCCTTTCAGTTCTTCCACGGCTGGGTGGCTGCTCACCTCGGTGGGTACACGTTTCCGAACACCATCATTCCTCCGGGCAACGGCCTGCGACCCTCCCTGCTGAACATTGCGGGGGTCGCTCTGATGACCCTAAGTGAGGAGGGCGTGCGGATCCGGATTGGAAATCATGCCAACTTCAACTTCAGTCCGTTCCCCAATCCCGTCGGCCAGATGATCGACAACGGGCAGGGTCCGCTGGAGCAGCATGAGTACTTCCTGAACATGTGGGGCGGGGTGCTCGTGGCTCGGATCGACGGGAAGGTGATCTGCGAGCCTTACGTGCCGACCCGGTTCGCCAGGCAGTTCGGGTGCCTTCAACGGATGCCGAAGAGGGTATTCACTGCTGTCCGGGAGGAGACGAACCCCGGCGTCCTTCGCCAGATGTGGCTGATGTTTGCCGCTTTCGGCTCTGGCGACGTCATCACTCTCCCTCCTACCGGAGTTGACGCAGGCTTGGCAACCGAGTACGCCGAACACTGGGCCATCGCGTACCCCGAGGGGCTCTTGCGGAAGCTAGTTCGGCGGCTCGAGGTTACCCGTGCGGAGACCGGGCGTCAAGGAAGGAGGCAAGGCGCCGCCACACGGGGGAGAACGGAGGCGCGCCAAGCAGCGGAGCCGGCGCGGGCAGGGACCTCGGCTGCGGGCACATCACGAGCTGCCGCCACGACCTCAGCGCCCAGAGAGGGGGCACGTACGGTGGTCGACGAGCGGCCCGGGAAGCAGGTGAGACGTCTGCTCGAACCCTCCCATGATGCGGTCTTCCCGGCGCTGTGGTCGGCCTGGATGACTCTGCGGCAGTCACTGGGGACCGACGCCATCTGGCGAAAGATACTCAGAGAAGGAATCTATCTGCCAGAGGTCGGGCGCCTCCAGATTGCCGACAGAGTGGACTTCAACCGGCAGTACGCATATCTGACGGCCATGGATGAGTACGCGCGCCAACGTGGTCCGCGCGCGGAGCCATCCCTTTTGGTGAAGGTGATGCTCGGTCTCGAGCCCGCTCCGGAACAGATGCCGCCGGGAGAAGATGACAGTAACGACTCCGAGGAAGAGGAGGAGACGGGGGAGGATGAAGGCTCCGAGGGAAGGTCCCATCGGGGGAGCCCACGAGAGAGCGGCGAGGTGGCCGGCTCTGACAATGTTGATGTCACTGAGCTCCTCGAGGTCCGCTTCTATCCCTACTCAATCTGCTTCATCCACTCTCTTATGAAGTTTCTAACCCATTTCTCCATCCTTCTCAGGAGCACACGGATGTTGGTCAGGCGTCCTCAGCGGGAGTAGGAGAGGCGCCAGCAGGACAAGGCGGGGGCCAGACACCCATCATTGAATTGACAAGCGCTGAGGGGTCCCCTGCTGCAACTGTTCCTGCGGCGACCAGGATAGCGGAAGACGACGCTCCGAACTCCCGTAAGTCTCCCTACTTTACTGCTGGTGCTTGCCGTTGACGATCCGTGACTAACCATGGCATGCCCTGCGCAGTGATCTCAACACTGGAGGCTCATCGGGTTGCCGAACCCGGGCCATCCACGAGTGGACCGGTGGCAGACATGCCGCCTGCTCCGGAACAGGCTTCCCAAACCGAGCCGGCCCCACCAACTGTTGATCAAGGGGCTGCGGACGTCGGCGGTGCTGCCACCGGAGAGAGGTTGGGGGCTGACGAGGGTGTCAGCGCCGCTGGGGAGAGAGAAGAAGGTCGCCCGGATGTTGGGGAACCTATCCCTCGTGAGGACCTCCCAGGGGCCGACCCTGCAGCAGACCTACTGGCTGCCTTCCCTGCCTACCGACCTGCCGATCCCGAGGAGATGGACGACTCAGACATGGAGGCGGTCGAGGAGAGCCGGATAACGCACCGTAGGGGGTGGAAGTGCATCCAGCGCTTCCTCAAGCGAGACCCGTCGGAGTGGCTGGGGCGCATGGGATCACTTCAAACCTGGCTGCGCTTCCTGTGTGCCGGGGGAGCTGATGCTCAACGCCTCCATCTAACGGTCCGTGATTTCATGGCCGAAAAGATGCGCGAGAGCTGCCGGCGTGCCGACGTCACACAAAGTCGGGACATGTCGGAGAGCACGCGGGCGCTCCTCGCGGCGGAACAGGAAGTCCGGCGCCTCGAAGGGCAGGCGGCAGAGAAGGAGGCCTTCGTCGCAACGTGTACCGAGCTTGTGGAGCAACTAGCAGCCCAGCTGGTTGACGCCCAGGTACAGCTGACGGAGGCGGGCCAACAGATGGTCACAATCCAGGTCGAGCGGGAGCGTGCACAGGCCAGAATCGACGAACTGCGCGCTGCGACCGCCGACGAAGAGAGGGCACGCAGAGAGCGAGAAGCAGCTCTGGAGGCCACCAGCCAAAGGGTAGCGGCATTAGAAAGACTCATTCAGCATGCTAATCCCTAAGGGCTTTGTTTTGCCATTCCCAAAACATTTGCTTCCGCTACTTTGATCCATCTGTATGAATCAATACATTTATCTGCATCTTTTGGCTTAACATGATCAACCACCATTCGTTGTCTTGCGGGAGTGTTAACCAAGCATCAGGCATCCATAATCGGGCCTGGATTTCTGGAGAAAAGAGGGAGGTCATTCCTAGGAAAGGAAACCTCAGACCTAATCAATGTATCATCCCCCCAACTTGTTCCAACACACGAGCGGGACAACGCTAGGGGCGTTGAGATTTTATCCGAACATAGGGAAATGAGAAAGGGTGAATCGCGTGTCCCGAATCCGGACATCCACAACGGTCGGCCTTCCAGGAAATGCCTAAGACGGTAGGCGGACAGTGGATCGACCATAACAACTGCAATAGACGGGCCGAAAAAGGTCATCATTCATATTGCAGGAGGCGGACCACATGTCATCATGAATACCGCTTTGGGGTTCCTTCAGACACAAGGGTGGAAAATCCAGATCAACAGGGCATGCGAAGCGTGGGGCGAAGTGACGGTTTGTTCGGACAGAATCCAACGCTCTCAAAATTGCGCCACCGTGGGGAAAGCGTATTAGGCGGATGCACTAATCTGGCCGTGAATCACCTCAATTCTCAGACAGTACCTTTCTGACGAGGAAACCGTCGCTTCCCATCCCTGCGATGGGGCATCCCGAGCTGAATCGGGGAGAATATCGCAACTGCACCACTCTACCCGAAGTCAGGCCAGACGGCCGGCGACGAGGAGGGGCGAGACTTAACGATCCCTGAGGCTGGACCCGAGTCGAGATGCCCGGGTGTTCCTACGTACTCCATCAGGCTGGAGATCAAGCCACACGTAGTTCTGAGAGTGCAGTTTAACGTCATGCAGGACGTAGGACCCCATTTGGGGAGATCTTAGTTTAGGGTCGTAGAGCTCGGACCATAGGGGTAGATCTTAGTTTAAGGTCTTAGAGCTCGGACCATAAGGGGAGATCTTAGTTTAAGGTCTTAGAGCTCGGACCATAAGGACTAGATCTTAGTTTAAGGTCTTAGAGCTCGGACCATAAGGGGGGATCTTAGTTTAAGGTCTTAGAGCTCGGACCATAAGGGGAGATCTTAGTTTAAGGTCTTAGAGCTCGGACCATAAGGAGGGATCTTAGTTTAAGGTCTTAGAGCTCAGACCATAAGGGGGGATCTTAGTTTAAGGTCTTAGAGCTCGGACCATGGGGCTAGATCTTAGTTTAAGGTCTTAGAGCTCGGACCATAAGGAGGGATCTTAGTTTAAGGTCTTAGAGCTCGGACCATAAGGAGGGATCTTAGTTTAAGGTCTTAGAGCTCGGACCATGGGGCTAGATCTTAGTTTAAGGTCTTAGAGCTCGGACCATAAGGGCCTCAAAGTACGCCGCATCGTGGTCCCATCCCCTGGATATGCAAAGGTGCACTGAGGGATAGTGTCAAGAGTGTCGAGGTTTCGCCTGGTCAGAATGGGAGGTGGAAAATGTGAATCATGAGGCCATTCACTCGAGGACTGGAGGCACCGGAGTAACGATATGGGAGTACTGCCGACCGTGGCGGAAAGGCAGCATCAATATCGCACTAACCGTTGGTGGAATGAGGCAGCAAACGAGCATTGACCGCTCAATCGCAGGATTCATATCGATTTGCTGCCCGAGGCCATTGGGGGTACCGGCCCGAGTCGGTGGGAGAGCACTGAGGCATTGTGTCCGAACCGTTCACGGGGGCTCCACCCAGGGCGTGGACGATGGGTCCGAATGAAAGGTAGCACGAAGCCTGAAAAGCGGAGGAAACCTGACCAAGCGGATCCTGACCCTCCTGGCAATAAACCAGAGTACTCCTGACACCGGTGGACCACGGCAAGGGGTCGGGGGACACGCCTTGAGGGTGACCTGAAGGCGGCGGATTCCCCAGAGAAGGGGGAATCTCTAAGAGGTGGGGGGCTGGACCCGAAGTTTCAAACATCCGGGCGTTCCTACGTATCCCATAAGGATGGGAATCAAGCCGCACGTAGTTCTTGAAGCGCGGCGCAACACAATCGGGCACCAGCGCGGGGAAGAGTGCGGGTCTGACCCTCGCACACAAAAGGAGCGGCATTTGATATTTCTTGTTTGTCCTTAAAGATGAATGGTTTTTCTTTGTGCGGCGACATGCCTGTGATTGAGAAATCTCTGGCGTCGCCACAATAATCAAGCCATGTAAGGCATTGATGAATGGCGTGGTCATTAACCAGCGCCCAACATGAGTGTCCCCTGAGGAGGACATCACGATGCAGTGTCGTTTCTCGTCGGGCGGCCAAGACGATCACAGTTTACGGTCATGTGGTAGGACCAGACAACACAGTTTAAGGTCGTGTGGTTCGGACCATGGAGGAATCCGCTTATCGCGGTACGGCAGACACGGAGGAGGTGGGAACATACCCAGCCCTGCGGTCACGCACGATTCCAGGAGAAGAGTCTTGGGATAGGGGTCTGCGTATGTCCATCACCCGAGGGGCAGAGATGCTAGCCTCCAGATATACTGGGCCCAGAACGCAATTGTTCGGGCGACTCCCTCCTCCTTAGGGGGACGAGGGTCCAGCCACGCACGGCCCTTAGGGAGGACATCCGCATATATCCTTGGTGCTCAGATCATGGGAACCTCGAACGACATCATTAACCTGGTTGGTCTGCCTAACGTGTAGAGGCGTACTGGAGGTCAGTATGAAGAGAGTGTCGAGATTCCACTACAACGCATAAAGGCGGAGTGTGATGAGGACTGCGCAACCAATGTTCAGAGCCTGAAAGAGCCGACATGGCGATCAAGGATGTTGCTGACGCATTCGCAACACAACATCCGATCGCGTCAGCCGAAGACGGGGCAAGCAAACGAGCATCAACCGCTCAATCGCAGGATTTATATCGATTTGCGGCCCAAGACCCGTCGGGAAATCGACCCGGAGCGGTGGGAGAGCACTGAGGCATCGTACCCAAACCGCTAGCGAGGATCCCTTTGAGTGAAGGCTTGAACAAGAGGAAGCGCGAGGCCTGACAAGCAACACAGGACTTGTCGGGATTGAATCCGACACTACGAGTCATAGACCGAAGCACCCAAAACATGTTAACAGATCTCCGGAAAGGGTCGGAGGACTCACCCTGAGAGCAACCGAAGGGGGGCAGATCCCCGTGATCAACCAAGAGACGGGGCTGGACCTGAAACACAAGCGTCCAGGCGGTCCTACGTATCCCATAAGGATGGGAATCAAGCCGCATGTAGTTCTTGAGAGGCAGTTTAACGTCATGTAGGACGAAGAGGGGTGTGAGGTAGTCCCACACACGGGGGAGGCGTACGGCGCGGCCAGTAGACCGACGTGAATGAGGACATAATCCCCCGCTCACGCGATACGCCTCGCACAAAAAGAAGGGGAACTTGGGCCAGAGGCCCAACGCGGGGTAGAGATTCCCGGGAAATGGGGCTGGGCCTGAAACATGAATGTCCAGGAGGTCCTACTTATCCCATAAGGATGGGAATCAAGCCATACGTAGTTCTTGAAGTGCAGTTTAACGTCATGCAGGACGAAAAGAGAGAAAAAGGAAGGGGGGAGCAGAAGGCATCCCCAAACGTGGGGGGGGGGGGGCGTACAGCGTGACGAGCAAACCTACGTGAATGAGGGCGTAGCCCCGCGCTCACACCATACGCTGCACACCCGGGGGCAACTGGGCCAAGGGCCCGAGATGGGATGGAAATTCCCAAAAGATGGGGCTGGGCCTGAAACATGAACGTTCAGGCGGTCCTACGTATCCCATAAGGATGGGAATCAAGCCGCACGTAGTTCTTGAGGGGCAGTTTAACGTCATGCAGGACGAATGCTGAATAGTTTAACGTCTTGTAGCTCGGACGTAGTGCAGTTTAGCGTCATGCAGGACGAAGTACTTGGCAGTTTAACGTCTTGCAGCGCGGACGAATGCTGAACAGTTTAACGTCTTGTAGCCTGGATGAGGTACAGTTTAACGTCATGTTGGACGAATGCTGAACAGTTTAACGTCTTGTAGCTTGGAAAAATGCAGTTTAACGTCGTGCAGGACGTAGCCACACTCAGACAAAGTACTGCTTGAGGAACCTAGCGTTGGTGGGAGGAGTGACACGCTCACCATCCATAGTCGCTAGGGAGTACGCGCCATTGGGATAGACCTTGTGGACAACAAAAGGTCCCTCCCACTTGGGCTCCAACTTGGGCGGCTTCCTGCCAGGGATCATCGGCGCTCTTAGGGCTAGCACTAGATCACCCTGCAGGAAGGAGCGGAGGCGAACCTTCTTATTGAAAGCTCGAGCCATTCTGCATTGATGCCTCTCCAAGTTGTGCAAAGCGCGAAGTCTATTCTCATCCAGTGCTTCCAACTCGACTAGACGGGCTTCAGCAACTCTGTCCGGCGCTTGCTGGTCGTAGACCGCAGTGCGCAAGGACGGCAACTGGATCTCGATGGGCAGGACGGCCTCAGCTCCATACACCAGGGAATAAGGGGTCATCTGGGTGGAATTGCGAGTCGTCGTCCTATAAGCCCAGAGGGCGTTGGGGAGCTTGTCCGGCCAACTCTTCTTGTTCTGACCAACCATCTTTTGCAGAATGTTAGAGAGGGTTTTGTTAAACGCCTCGATCTGTCCATTCGCCTGCGCATGATAGCGAGATGTATGGTTCGAGCGGATGTTATACTTGGCGTACAACTTCTTCAACTCGGCTGCTCGGAAATTGGTTCCGTTATCCGTGAGGATAGCGTGAGGCACTCCAAATCGATAGATGATGTTGGAGGTCACGAAGTCAGCGATCGAACATGATTTGACCTCTCTGAGCGGAATCGCTTCTGCCCATTTGGAGAAGAAGTCCGTGGCGGTCAGAATGAACCGGCACTGGCGAGCTGTCGCCGGCGGGTAAGGTCCCACAACGTCCAGTCCCCAGACTGCAAAGGGCCAGGAATACCTTGTGGTATGGAGAGGCTCCGGCGGCCGATGCACAAAGTTCGCGTGAACCTGGCACGCATGGCACCTCCTGGCATACTCGATGCAGTCATGGATCATAGAGGGCCAGAAGTATCCCAACCTCCGAATCTGGTGGGACAGCTTCGGCCCAGTCTGGTGGGCGCCACATGAACCAGCATGAACCTCTTGCATGACTCGTGGGATCTCAACTCCCTGAAGGCAACGGAGGAGAACACCATCAAATCCGCGTTTGTAGAGGATCTGCTCCAGGCCGGGACTGCTCTGGAGGACGAACTGCGATGCGCGGCGTCGAACTCGCTTGCGCTCGGCCCGATCCGATGGAAGAATGCCATGTTGGAGGTACTCAACCAAAGGCGTCCTCCAATCAGGGGCTGATCCGACTGTCATATCTGGGGTACTCGGGGCTCCGGGCATAGGGGCAACCGTGGTGAGGTTACTTACCAACGGGCCGCGATCTTCCTCCGGGATAACAGGAGCGATGAGCCTACGGCGCGTCACGCGGATGATCAGGTTGTCCTGTTCAGGCTCCGCAAGTGACGCAGCGAGGCTGGCCAAAGCATCTGCTCGACCGTTCTGCGACCGGGGAACATGGACAATTTCTGGCCGAGAAGGGAACCGGGCCATCAGCAGGAGGGTGCACTCCAGCAATGGCACAAGTTCCGGATTCCTGACAACATAGTCGCCATTGATCTGCTTAACAACAAGCTCGGAGTCCCCTTTCACGCACAGACGGGGCACGTCGATCTCGAGAGCCAACTCGAGGCCGGTGATGAGGGCATGGTATTCCGCCTCATTGTTGGTACAACCCTCTGACAACAGGAACGAGTATGGCAGCACGGCTCGCTCCGGGGTAATGAAGACGATGCCCAAGCCCACTCTATGGAGCTTAGGATTATCGAGTCTTCTACCGGTGGGGCTCCGGGAGGCACCGTCAAAGTGCATCTGCCAGCATGGATCGGCTCGATCAACCGAGAGAATGGTCTCATCAGGAAAGCCTAGATCCAGCGGCTGATCCGCGGAGGTCGGGTGAGCGGCCAGAAAGTCTGCCAATGCTTGCCCTTTGATGGCCTTCTGAGACACATACCTGATGTCGAACTGCTGGAGAATCACAGCCCACCGCGCTAGGCGGCCAGTCAACATAGGCCGGCTCAGGATATATTTCAACGGGTCTACCCGAGAAACCAACTGTACCTCATGGTGCTGCAAGTAGTGCCGTAATTTCTGTACGGCAAATACGAGCGCCAGGCAGCTCTTCTCGATGGGGGAATACCTAACTTCCGCATCGAGGAGCATGCGACTGAGGTAATAGAGGCTATTCTCCGTTCCCTCGTTGTTCTTCTGGGCGAGAAGGGCACCCAGGGACCGTTCCAGGGCGGTCACATAAAGGACCAGCGGCTTTCCGGATACGGACGGCATCAGGACCGGAGGTTGAAGCAGGTACTGCTTGATTTCCTCGAAAGCGGTCTGACACTCTTTATCCCATACATAGGTGGCACCTTTATTCATAAGCCGAGAAAAGGGCTTACACTTGCCGGCCATATTCGCGATGAATCGGCGTATATAGGCTAAGTGGCCTTGGAACCCTTGCAGTTCCCGGACGGTACCTGGGGGAGGCATCTGGCTAATCGCCCTGATTTTCTCTGGGTCGATCTCAATACCCCGGTATCTTACCACAAATCCAAGGAACTTTCCGGAGGTGACCCCAAAGGCACACTTCAACGGGTTCATCTTCAGGCAGCGAGACCGGAGGAAGCCGAACACTTTCTCAAGATCTTTGAGATGGTCCTGACGCTGGCGCGATTTGACAACCAAGTCGTCGACGTAGCATTCCACCAGTGTGCCGAGGATTGGCTTGAATATGCGGTGCATCGCCCGTTGATAGGTGGCACCTGCATTCTTCAGGCCGAAAGGCATGACCCGGTAGCAAAAGGTACCTTGGGGGGCCCTGAAGGCAGTGAACTCCTCATCCTCAGGGGCCATCCGAATTTGGTTGTATCCGGAATATCCATCCATAAAGGAGAGGGCTTGGAACCCTGCCGTGGAATCAATCAACAGCTCTGTCACTGGAAGGGGAAAATCATCCTTCGGACAGTGGCGGTTGAGATCGCGGAAGTCGATGCAGACTCTAATCTGCCCGTTCTTCTTCCTGACCGGCATAATGTTGGCCAGCCATTTAGGGTACTGAACTTCCCTCACGAAGTTGGCTTTGATAAGCTTGTCAACTTCGGCCTCAACCATGGCACCGTGGGACGGGTGCATCTTCCTGGGAGGCTGCTTGAACCCGCGATGGTTCGCCGGGAGACCAAGGCGGTGGACGGCTACCTGAGGATCTAGCCCCGACATCTCGTCATAGCCCCAAGCGAACACATCACGGTGCTGCCTGAGAAAGTCCACGTACTGCTGCCGCTCCTCAGAGGGCATGGCGGCACTAACCAATGTGGGTCTTGGATCGGCCTCGGTTCCAAGGTTCACCTGTGTTAACTCATCGACCGTGGCGGGGACGCCCTCCTCAAAGGCTGGGGGTGCGTCTTCCATATCCTCTCCACTCGGGGAGGGATCGTCCACGGGAGAGACTGCGTTGGAAACTGCATTGGGGCTACCAGATCCTGCTGGGCCACTGGTGCTGGCGCGGGCGGTCGCGGCCATCTCATCAGGAGACTCGCGGACCGTCAAGACCATGGCGACGTCCAACCGGTGAATCGGGAGGACGTAGGTGTCATCCAGACTTGCCCAGGGATCACTTGCAACAGCGACAGGCTCAACCTCACCTGCCAGGATCTGCTTATCCTTGCTCTTGTAATAGTCTGCATCCAGATAGCGGGCTTCACATGAGGCAAAAGGAGAGGCATCTCCTTGAAGCACGCCTACTCGACCATTAAGGGAGTATTTGAGGCATTGGTGGTATGAAGAGGGAACCGCCGCGTGAAGGTGAAGCCATGGCCTGCCCATCAATGCGTTATACGCAGTGTCCTGAGAGACTACCATGAATTCGGTGTTGGCAACCAAGTCACCGAACTGGGTCTTCAAACGTATCTTGCCGACCGGGGTTTGCTCGGTGCGGTCGTACCCCTGGATCCTGAGGTCGGAGGGAATCAAGTCGTCCTCAGACAACCCCAATCTCCGGAGCGTCCGAGTTGGAATCAAGTTAATCCCGGACCCCGTGTCGACAAGACAACGCCGGACTTCAAGGCCATTGAACTGGCCAGTGACATACAGCGGACGAATGTGTCCCCGTATAGGAGGGTCTTCATCCTTACCAGAAAACGAGATAACTGCCTGACATTCGGCGTCCTCGATCGTTTCGGCGTGAAAGGCCTCTGCAGCCGCAACCTCTGTCTCAAACTGGAGGGGGCTTTTCAGGGCTTCAGCGAGTGCCTCGCGCATCTCAGATGACATGCGCAGAGCCTCAAGGATGGAGAGCCTTGCTGGGATGTCGGCCAAGTGCTTCAGAACATCATACTTTTTGGCCAAGCGCGAGCCCCTGGTTGCAGGAGGTTGCTCTGCGGTTGGTGGCATGACGGGCCTTGCCGGTTGGATCGGCGGCCGACTGGTACTTGGCGCATCTCGCTTTTCACTGGTCGCAGTCCGGGAAATGGTCACCGTACTGGAGTCAGGAGGCCGGGATGGACTTGTGGCAGGGCGGAGCTGGTCGCGACGCGGCTGAGGCGGTTCTGCCTGGTCCCACACCACAAACAGTGGCGGAGGCGAATCCGTCATCCCCGGATGGGGGGCCTGCGCGCGTTGAGCTCGATCTTGAGCCTGCTGCCTAGTCTCAGTGGCGTGCACGGCCTGGCTGGAGGTACCAACGGCTGTGCCCCGGCGACTCCTGCTGCTGCGGTTCTTCCGACGGTGGCGACGACCGGGGACACTAGGGAGGTCCACCTGGTGTTCTTCAACGTCGGGGACCGAGAAGGGATTTACCAGCTCGACGGTATTAACCGAAGCGTACCCAATACCGTCATCGGACGAATAATCCATCACCGGGCGGATCCGAGGAGGGACCCCAATCTCCGGGGGCATGAAATCTCCGAGAGTACGGGATAGTGGCGGAACCGGCGGGGCGCGCTCTTCCTTCTTGCGCTGCCGCCGTTTGCTCCTTTTGGAGGAGGTAGGCTGGGACGACGATGCTGAAGCAGCTCCCGCAGGTTCTGGGGGCTCAGGCTGATTCAAGCGCGCACGGATGATTCCATGGGCGCGAATGATCGTCTTGCGGGCCATCCAGTTTTTATACTTCTGGGACCCGCGGTCGGAGACCAGCTGCCATTCGTCCTCATTGCCACTATCGTCATCTGATCCCACGAATACGCCCGCCACTTGTGCTGGAGCTGGGCCCAACCTGATTACATTGTTGTTAATCTGGTCTTGGAGCCAGTCCTTAAACACATAGCACCGCTGGATGGTGTGCCCCAGGGCTCGATGGTAGGGGCAGTAGCGGGGGTTATTCGTAAGATGTGCCTCCTCTGGCTTCCAACACTCAGGCAGTCGTACAATCCTCTGCTCCAGGGCGCTCCGGAAGTAACCGGGGACCTGATCCTCATGAAATGAGTAAGTCAGGTGTCGCGGACCCCTGGGAGCGTGGTCTTGACGAGGGGCTGGAGGGGCCGGCCGAGGAGGTGGACCCTGATTATCTCGCCTAGGTTGCGGCGGTACATTACGCGGAGGGGCCGGCCGGTTCTGGGGCTGCCGCTGCTGGGCCGGGAACTGAGCCCGGGGAGGCGGATTCCTGTGAGGCTGTGGAGCTGGCCTCACCGGCAGCAGCTCCAACGGCCTGGGAGCCTCTATCTGGGCCACAGCAGCGGGCTCAGCCCTGCTGGCTCTCCTTGCAGGAATCATAGGAGGCAGCGGGTGTGCCTGGCTGGCCTGTTGCAGGGCTTCCTCAAGACGTGGAGCTTTGTCTGAGAAGTCCCTGAACCCTCCGGGGTAATTCTGAGTGATCAGGGAAGGGACCAGCTCGGTCTTGACGTTCCCGACGCACATTGTCAGCAACTGCTCTTGAGTCAATGGCATGTCAAGGGAATACGTGAGACCCTTCCGTCGGGCGACGAAGTCCGCGACTCGCTCATCAGGCCTCTGCTTGCACTTGAAGAGGTCTGCGATACTTGTCTTCCGGGTCGTGGAACTGAACTGGTAGAGGAACTGTCTACGGAGGTCCTCCCAGCTGGTTACCGACCCGACGGGGAGCTGGCTGTACCAGACAAATGCTGGCCCTTCCAGTGTCTGAACAAAGCAGCGAAGCTTAGCGGCCTCCTGCTGCGCCGGAGTCCCCAACATAGGCCCGCACCTCGAATTGAAGTGGGCTAAATGCTGTGGCAGATCTCCAGTCCCGTTGAAGGGGGTGAAAGTGGGATTCCCGAATCCCGGAGGCGCCGGCATGTCATCCACCCATGCTGGGTAGGGCTTGCCGTTCGGTGGGATCGCCACCTGCCGAGTCTCCAAGGCTTCCAAGCGGGCAATGAGTGCCGCCATCAGATCGTCCGGACAAGGGTTCCAGTCCCGGCGAGGATCTCTAACCACGAGCGCATTGCATGGCCCTTCAATCGGGTCGTCGACCGGGTCGTCGAACTCGGCAGCTCGTGGGATGGCGGGCGGAGCGGCCCTTGGGGCAACGGGAGGAATCCGAGCGGGATCTCTCAAGTAGTCACGACGCTCGGGAGGGTGTGGCGAAACATACCGCGCCCTCTTGCCATAGGCAATGGCCTCTCTCCTATCGGCAAACACGGCGTAATCACGGTTGCCCGGGAGAGTCTCATCGAGGGGTGGTTGTTCCGGTCCCTGCTGTCCTGGCCTGGGATCACCGTAGTCAGGCCGCCGTTCTGCAGCACGCTCGGCGAGGAGCTGGTCAACCAGCTTCTTCTGTTCGGCGAGCTGCTGACGTAGCGTAGCCTTCTCGGGATCCTCCTCTGCCCTCTGCATGGAGGCAGACGGGTCGGCGGGCCTTATAGCCTCGCTGTGCTCTTTTCCTTTGCTGACGTTTCGGCTCAACGTCAGTGCTTCAGTGGGTGCGGGGAGCCCCAGGAGGTTCCTATGATGACGAGTAACTCTCACCGATGGATCTGACGACGGCTTGTCTTTGGGGGGGAAGCCCCCGTCGAGAAGTTCCAAGTCGTTCCCCTCTCCCGACAGGTCAGCCATGTTGACCGTTTCTGTCCCTGGGGATATACCCTCAGGGCCACCCAGCGAATCGGGCTGTCGGCGAATCACACTGAAGCGTAGGGCAGCGTACTGCCCCCATCCACGGATATACACGTGGGGAGTGGCTTCCTCGATAACTTTGCGGAGTACTTGAAAACACTCAACGCATCGTTGTTGGAGGGCCTCGTGGTGCTCAAATGACCCGGGGTGCCGAGCCGCGGGGAGCATGGCCAAGTCAATTTGACGGCACTGCTCACCAATATCCTCCAGGTGCGCTTGACTCCCGGGGTATGGCATTTGTAGGCGGTGAAGACAGGAGCGAGTCTCCCGGAGAGTTCGGCGGAAGCATTCGAACTCATCCGGGGTGAGCGATTCGGGTGCATCAAAGCCCGGTCCTGCGACTGGCCAAAACTTCTCAGGGAAGTGGCCCTCTGCAAGGACGGTCCAGAAGCCCCATGACTCAAACTCGGGACCCAGATCTCCTTGGTCCTCTTCCATGGCTGGGAACGGACGGGGAACTGGTAGTTGTGCCGAGGCGGGCCGCCGGGCCGACGGGCTGGCCGGCGGTGAATACTGCGAGCAGGCCGATTGGCCTCCATATCCCGGGCCGCCCTCTGAGGGTGGCGGTGCCCTGGCTACCACATCACGATAGGACGGGCCGGCGAGCGAACATCCTGCCGTAGCATCGGTGCTCGCCGAGGGTGCACCAGATCGTGGTTCGACCGTCGGTCCCCAGAAAAAGTCTCTGGCTTCTCTGATCGAGACGGAAGGCACTTCCGGAGGGGCCGGTACCAACCGCAAGCTTGATCCTTGGGGGTCTACCAGGCCCTCGTTACTCCGGATATACCTTCGGAGAGAAGCGGGGATCACATCGATCTCGCTCTCGGGGAGCACGAGGCTGACGTGCCGCATTCCTACCCCTGCCCTTGACTGGCGGGATTGGGGAAGGGGCTCTGTCGCCGAATCGTACTCCGCCTCTGAGTCAGAGAAGCAAACCGGTCGGATCTCTGTCCGGAATTCCGCAACATTCTTCCCTCGGCGTCGACGTCTTGCCTTCCTGCCCCTGGGTGGTTCTTCGGGGCAGGGCTGATCTCTGTCCTGGCGTCCTCCGGCCGCACTGGTGCTGGGGCCAAGAGGACTGGGAACCAAGGTGCGAGGGGCACCGGGACAGATATCAAAGGGGACGCGGGGAGAGATGATTCCGGGCAGGCCTCCGGGCCGGGATCGGAAGGTGGGATGACCCATGCCTCCTGGATCGGCCACACAGAGTAGATCCTGCCGGTGAATAGCGCTACCGCGAGGTGGTCCGCGGTGGCTACTGCCAGTGCCAGCAACCGGGAGAGTCAACCCAACCTGCCTTTGGGGCGGTCGGGGCCTCGATCCAGGTCGGGCATAGGAGTTCCCCTGCTCAAGATGCGCAGAGGCCTGGCGACTGGAGCCAGCAGTGGCTTGGGCCAATGCGGCCGCTGTTGCTAGAGCCCCAAGGTGGGCATCCTCTTCCGCTCGTGCCCGACGTTGGCGTCGAGACAGACGAGTCGGGATGAGCGGCGCGGGCAGGTGGAGAGCCCGCTCTTCAACTGGAGAGGCCTGGCGGCGGTGTCGCCGTAGCCTGGCGGGAGTCCTTACCGTAGATCCCTGGAGCGAATCCCGGATAGGGTGATCCCGGGCATCTTCCACCTCATCCGCATAGGGAAGGGAACTGTCAGAGCGCTCTGGGGATAAACTCCTGAAGCGATTGGACGTTGAGGTAGGCAGCGGTGCCTCCTTGCGCGGCCCTCGGGGGCGGCGGTGGTGGCGAGGCGCAGCCTCCTCAAGGTCTAGGCGAGCCATTTCCCTAGTGGGGATGACTCCCTCTTCCTCGTATCTCCACACCAGGGTGTTGATCACCCTTCTCTGGATGACCTCCGAGGGGGAGAGAGGGCGTGGTCGCCCCGCAATTGCGGCTTCTGGGACGACTGTGGAACGGGCAGGACCGCGCGGAGTAGCCGCGTCGGTGTTTCCCCTATCCCTGCGCCAGTGGGCGGGTGGCGATCGGGCACTGGATCGGGCGACCTGATTTCTGAAAGCAGGGAGAAGAACCCATTAACACTGACAGGAAAAAGGAATCGACAACCAACCATTAGCGCCACGACGCCTTCCGTGGGGGGAACCCAGGCCCTCGACGTTGCGAGACGGAGTGCCCGATTTCACTTCCCCAGCCCCTGGCGGGTAAGACTGAATGCTTGGCCGGGCAACATGCCAGTCTTCCAACACCTCTGAAAGCCATCGGTCTTCGTATCGAGGAGAAGAGATTCACGTCGGGTTCACCATTTTTCTGTTTCGGTACGGATGTGCGTCGGGTTACGCTGTTCCGCCAGGACGCGTTCGCGCGTGCACCCGTCAACCCGAGGGGATGGGCGCGCGGCTTGTGGTCCCGCAGTCCCGCTTTCCAAGGGCGGGCGGCATTCGTCCCCTATTCAGGGGCGTCTGCTCCTTGATCGAAACCGGGATGATGGGATGTCGGCTCCTCCTTCCTTGGACGTCTCCTCGGAACTCGTCGCCTAATCCGGGTCTCCCTCATAGACTTAAGAATGTTCGTGAATCTCGTTCCCGGCGCCATATCTTCATGGACACCAGTTAATTACGCTGCTTCCGCCCGGACGCTCCAAGGAGTCTGGTCGGGGCAGCAACCTGCGGTGAGAAGGCCGGGTGGCTCTGGGTGCTGGGGGCGTGTCGTAACACTGCGGCTCTGCACGTCTGTCTTCCGTCCCTAATAGGGCTTCTCGAAGGCATGATGGCCTGAGGCATCCCGTACTGGGTGCGGGGAACTGTGTCACCTGAGGTTTTCCTCAGCTTCCCATGTTTAACACGGGGTATGCCGCGAGTTTAACGTCCAGCGGGGACGGCATCGGACCGATCAACACGAAAAGTGGATCAGATGACAGAACCCCTTGCGGGGAACCTCCGACGCTGGGGCCAGCACATGGGCGGCTTCCCAAGTAACGTGGAGTGGAGTGAAGTGGCATGACCCCACCGGGATGTGGCGGCCCGGGTAAGGATCAGGATGGATGATGGAGTGAAGAGCTTGGACCCCGTAGGGGCTTCCTACGTACCGCGCATTAGCACGAATCAAAGTCAACGTAGTTCGGGTATACAGTTTAACGTCATGCTGGACGTCGGCAAGCCGACTCACGAAGAGATCGAGGCCGCCAGGCGGAGGATTGAACCGAACCACCTCGCACAGAGGGGGATGGAACGGCCGGGTGGATCACAGTTTCACGTCATGCTGGACGATAAAAGGAGGAATGGGAAAAGGGGGGCTGTGGGGAGGCGCCGTGGAGATACACACGAGCAGTCTCCCACAGGGGCAGATTCATAGGTGAATCGACGCAAGCGTGAACCCTGGAGGGGTCCACTGATGGACGAACCGACGTAAATACGACCGGGACGACCAGGTGGTGGGCTTGGACCTCAGGGAGGCTTCCTACGTACCCTGTATAGAAGACAGGGATCAAAGTCCGCGTAGTTCATTCTGTCAGGACTTACGCACTTGAGGCAGCCCGGATACAGCAAAACTCAGTTGGAAGGGACTTGGACCGAAAGCAGAAGACACCTCGATCCCAGTCATACCCTCTACTGGCTTCGGCAGTGGGGAGGCGCAATGGAGATACACATGTGCAGCCTCCCACGAGAAACTAGGGGTTTGTAATACCCTGCCCCCGTAGGGAAAAGCCGCTCCCATTAAATCGTCCCAAAAGAGGGACAATCCCGACATCCCTGCAGAGACGAGCGGGTGGGGGCCACATCCAAACCGGGGGAGACCCTGCGTGCGAGTCACGGGATCGGACGAAGCGGACGGTTTAGCGTCTTGCCAGACGAAGTACAGTTTAACGTCGTGTGTCGAGGACGAAGCGGACGGTTTAACGTCTTGCCGGACGAAGTACAGTTTAACGTCGTGTGTTGAGGACGAAACACTTGGCAGTTTAACGTCTTGCAGCGCGGACGATGGGGGCTAGACATTTTAACGTCGTGCAGCTTGGACGGATGTGCAGTTTAACGTCATGCTGGACGAATATGCAGTTTAACGTCATGCTGGATGAATATGCAGTTTAACGTCATGCTGGACGTATGTGCAGTTTAACGTCATGCGGGACGAATGTGCAGTTTAACGTCATGCTGGGCATAGGTTGCCGGACGATGGGTGCGTGTCACTTCGCACGAACCTGGAGGGCCGCACGGGAAGACAACGCACGGTGCGGGCACCCAGGATGGAGATCATCGGGCGCCACGCAGGCGGGTACCCTCAGGGGGTCAAGGGAGGCGACCCTGGCGGATTGCGCGCAAAAGAAGAGCTTTGCGCGTAAAACCGCGGGTCGGCGCGCAAAATGGCGGGCTGGCGCGCAATTGGGCTAGCGCTTCGTGCGCGGATGGTTGGGATTGCGCGCACCGAGCTTCGGATAGCGCGCGGGGGCAACGGCTCATTCTCTAACGAATGGCCACTTTGAAAATGGGGGGGTGCGCGCAATCGGGGCGGATTGCGCGCACCCGGGGGCAATTGCGCGCAAGAGGCTTCTTTTGCGCGCAAAGGCCTTCGAGTTGAAATTTATTCAAAGGAAAGGAGCCAAGGGAATTGCGCGCGAAGGCGAACCCCAAGGCTCTATTGCGCGAAAGAAAGGAGGTTACCTGAAGATCAGCATTGCGCGCGGAAGGGGTTGGATTGCGCGAACGAGCGACGCTTCGGATTCCGGCAACCTTCAAAACGTCGGGGGTCGCCTTATATTTATAGGCAACCCCGGGCGCGGAATCCGGTCTCGGGCGCGCAATTCGGTTCGCGGGCGCGGAATCAGGATCCAGCGCGCAAAGGGCGCCGCGCAGGCCGCGGGCGTGCAAAATAGCGCGCCGGCCCAGCGCATTGCGCGCATCCCGGGAAGATTGCGCGCCACGACTCAACTTTGCGCGCGAACCTCTGAAATTTCGCGCAAGTCCTCCGGGCCCTCCGGAACGTGCCTCTGACTCCAAATATCACTTCGCTTTCTGCATCCGGAGCTTCGTTTGGGAACAACGGACTTTTCCGGCGTCTACAACAGCACTGGGTGGTTACTCCTATTCATTAACCTACAAGTTCAAATAAGTAAAATAAGATTAAAGAGATTTAAGTTAAAGATAAGTAACCCAAAGGATTGAGTGGAAAGAAATGTTATTCATATATTGCAGTGGATTTATCCCTTGGTATTTCTTTTCCATGTTTTTGGTAGCAACAAATATCTCTCTAAAACAACAACAGATCATAGTCACTATCAAGCAGTTAATAGGTTAAACTAGAGATCAAGCAGTAGGGTTTAACTTTAATGATGAAAAAAATAAAAGGGAAAAAACTAAGTAACCATGGGTTAGTTCCCATGCAACACTGGGTTTATAGTCCTCAGTTAGACTTGAATTAGTTCGTTCTTACAACAGATATATGGAAGCCAAGCCTTTGGATGCCCCTCAAAGAAGTGCTTTATTCTTTGACCATTTACTAAGAAAGGTCAATTCACTTCTCCAACTTGCTCAACAGCTCCATTAACCAAGACTCTAACAATGGTAAAGGTTCCTGACCACTTGGACTTCAACATTCCTAGAAACAACTTCAATCTTGAATCGAAAAGCAGGACCCTCTCACCAACCTTGAAATTCCGATTTTGAATGATTGAGTCATGAAAAGCCTTTGTCCTCTCTTTGTAAATTTCATCATTTGGACTCTCATTTAATCTTCTCCAGCTCGCTCATCTCTTACGGTATCCTCTCACCAGCAGAGCTAAAATCAAAGTTAAGATCCTTCACTACCCAATAAGATCTCTGCTGTAACTCAACCGGTAGATGACATTTTTTCCCAAAGAGTATATTATATGGTGACATACCTATAAGAGTATTTTAAGAAATTCTATAAGCACAAAGGGCCTCATATAACTTCCTTGACCACTCCATCCGAGAGTTAGTCATTTTTTCTCTAAAATCTATTTGAGCTCTCTATTTGAACCTTCTGTTTGCCCACTGTACTGTGTGTGGTAAGTAGTTCTTGTCCTATGTGAGCACCCATACTTATCCATCAAACCATTAAACTTATAATTATTGAATTGAGTCCCATTTTCAGTGATGATTTCTATAGGCACACCAAACCTAGAAAAGATGTTTTTCTTGATGAATTTTACAACACTAGCAGTTGAATTGTCAGGTAGAGATACTGACTCAACCGACGTGGACATGTAGTCCACAACAACCAAAATGTACTCATTCCCATAAGAGTATGGGAATGGTCCCATGAATTCCAAGCCCCACACATCAAAGATTTCAACCTCCAGAATACCTTTTTTAGGGTAGTTAATTCCTTCTTTCAATATTCCCCAACATTTTTTATTTATCACAGCTAATAACCAGAATCCTAGAATCATTAAACAATGTTGTCTAGTAGAAACCAGCCTGTAGGAACTTTTGAGAAGACATTTCTCCTCCATGGTGGCCACCCCAAGGTGATGAATGGTAGCTCTAAAGTATGGGAAAAATATCATACTTAACAACATATCTTCTCAAAATCCCATCCAAACATCTCCTAAAGAGAAGAGGGTCATACAAAATATAATATTTCAACACATATATAAACCTCTTACTATGGTTGTGTGAGAGATCCTTGGGCATGACTCTAGATGCTATAAATTTTTCATAGTCTGCGAACCAAGAAGACTGCTGCACAGAGGCAACAAACAATTGTTCTTTAGGGAAAGAAGTATTGATATATCTTGGTTGCTTACTTGGTGTATTGAGTAATCAAGACAAGTGATATACAACTACATTATCATCCTCCTTCTTATCATTAATCACTAAATCAAACACTTGTAAGTGCAAGGTCCACCTCATGAGTCTAGGTTTTGAGTCCTTTTTAACCATCAAATAGTTAAGGGCTAAATGATCTAGGAAAATTATTATCCTTGATCTTATCAAGTACTGCCTATACTTTTCCAAAGCAAACATCACAGTAGACAACTCCTTTTTAGTGGTAGAGTAATTATTCTGGGCATCATCTAACAGCTTTCATGCATAGTAAATACCATGTAGTTTCATATCCTTCCTCTACCCTAACACAACTCCTACTACAAAGTCACTAGCATCACACATCACCTCAAAGGGAAGATTCCAGTCATGAGCAACGATTAGAGGTGAATTATTCAACTTATCCTTGAGAAAATTTAAAGAATCTAAACATTTCTCATCGAATACAAAGGGTGTTTCCTTAACTAGTAAGGAGAATAGGGGTCTATTAATCTTAGAAAAGTCCTTAATGAACCTCCTGCAGAACCCAATATGACCCAAAAAACATCTGATTCCTTTAAATTTTTTAGGTGGGGGAAACTTTTGTATGACCTGACCTTTATCATTAACGACCTCCAACCCCTTCTTAGAAACTTTGTTTCCCAAAAGAATGCCTTCAGTGGCCATGAATTGGCACTTTTATCAGTTTAAGAATAAATTGATCTCTTAAAACCTTTCTAACACTAGTTCGAGATTTTTTAGACAATTGCCAAATTTATTTCCCATAATAGAAAAATCATCCATGAAAACTTCAATTATCCTTTCAATCATGTTTGAAAAAATTTCCATCATACACCTTTGAAAAGTGGTGGGATCACCACACAAGCCAAAGGGCATCCGCCTGTAAGAAAATATCCCAAATGTACAGGTTAAGGTGGTTTTCTCTTGGTCCTCAGGTGAAATGGAAATCTGGTTGTAACCAGAATAAGCATAAAGAAAGCAAAAGAATTCATTTCCTGCCAATCTCTCTAACATTTGATCCAAAAATGTCATGGGAAAGTGATACTTTCTTGTGGAAGTATTCAACTTTATGTAGTCTAAATAGAAACTCCATTTATTCAATGCTCTTGTATGGATTTTCTCATTATTTTCATTAGTGACCACTTTCAATCCACTATTTTTGGGTACAACTTGGACAAGACTTATCCAGTGGCTATTAGAAATGGGAAAAATTATTCCAGCATCAAGCAACCTAATCACTTTTTCTCTGACAACTTCCTTCGTGTTTGGGTTCACTCTTCTTGGGGATTCTACTCTAGGATTACACTCATGTTCCATGGGAATTTTATGAATTCAAAATGCTAGACTTATCCCCTTGATATCAGCAATTTACCACCCTATGACGGACTTGTAATTCTTCAAAACACTAAGCAAATTTTTCTCTTGACTCGCCTCTAGGTTGGATGAAGTGATCACAAGAAGGGTGGAACTATATCCTAAAAATTAGTATTTGAGATGAGAAGGGAGAGACTTGAGTTCAAGGGTGGTTGGTGACTTTCTTTATGGAATACACTTGGGCCTGGTTGGCCCAAGGTCTTCATGCTACCTCTTGAAGAATGCAGTAGATAATGCTTCTTCCTCATCACTAGAGCTTACAAAAAAAATCTTCTCAATATTAGACTCCTCTCTTAGGTTAAGAATGTGATCCAAAACAAACTCATCATGGTTATCCAAAAATTATCCCTCATACTCATCAAAAAATTCTCTCTCCTTACTTGAGCTAATCCATATTCAAGCGGCAGGAGGGATTTCAAGTTCGCTATTGATTTTGGTTTTCATTCTCAGAAAATCTTCTTCCTCCTTATCAACACTATTCTCAACAACTAGTATAGAAACTAAGCCATTTCATCCATTACTATTACATCATTTTAAATATAAATATCATAATAGTATTATACATAGAGGATCCAAAGGTTAAGTATATTGGAAAAACTATAACCATACATGACAATTACAACATCAAGCATAAACATTTATTCAATTTCTTCTTCTCTAGCTTCTTACTGGAACTTGACCTCTCCTTAGTACATGTAGACACCTGAGGATATACATTAAAAGGGGTGACCTAGAAGCCCAATAAGGGGAAATATAAGAACAATATATAATGGGGTGATCATAATCATAACATAGGAAAATAATCATGAACATGAGGGAATCCTTAATAAAAGACTTGAAATGTGGAAATGCATAAAAAAATGAAGCATCATGTCTTAGTGGTTAACTACCATACATACTAGTGAAAAAAGCTAGAATCTATTTCACACATCATTTCATATTTACTCATTAAATTGATCACTTTACCCAAAGCATTGGAGCGCTGTATAATTCCAGGTGCACCCGTCACATTGACACATTCATATTGCACTATATAATTCCGGGTGCACCCATCACATCATAACATAATCATTTATCATTCTTGACACAATGAACATATAACAAAAATGAACATAACTAACCCATAAAAAGTAATGGGTTTAATCTCATAATAACACATTCATAAACATTGGGTTCCCAAAAGAAAGAGGGAATAACATACATGTTACAAGAACCGTCAATCTTCAATGAGAAGTAAAAGGTGTGTTCTTAAAAGAAACGTTCTTTTAAAAAAAATTTGTTTAACATAAATACTATTGAAAAAATCTATATCTAAAAAAATTTAATTCAATGATGAAAATAATATTTTTAAGGAGTAACCATATCAAAAAAAAGTTAAAGAGGGAGAACCCGAAGGATGCAAGTTGGGTTCGAGAATTTCCCCTTACCTTATATCTAAAGGCTTCCTCCACTTTAATGTCCTATATAATTACATTATATTCATCAATTAGAAATTACAGAACCTTTTATAAATGAATAGGGTCATTTTTGTTTCATTGTGTTATTTTATGGTTCTTTTGATTAGTTGTAGAGATTAAAATCATTGTTCGGTAATGTTTGTTTTTATGGTTTTCTGGAGTGTTCCACATGTATTCATGAATTAGAGTTCGTGTAGAACATGGATAAAAATACAGAACATATATTACATGTTATTAATGATATTACAGAATTTAAAATGATCTTATAATGAATTACATTGTATTCTATGTGGATGAACCATTAGATAAGAATTAAATGATGATTGTTTTAGTTAATTTGGGCGGTTTTTTGACCACAACGAACTTGTTTTGATTAATCATTTATTAATATGTACATAAGTTAGTTCCAGAACTTTAAAAAGAAATTAATACATATAAAATATTCTATTTCAAACATAAAAATGGTTTCATGACTAGATCTGAAGGTAGAAATGAAAAAATAAAACATGTCGTTCTTGAAAGTGATAGATTAACACCTCACGAACAACGTTTTCTTTTATAAAATAAAAGGAAGAGTAGAAGGGGGTTTGATGGAATAATATTCCATTAGTATCATAACATTATAGTATATGTATGATACTGAAGTTACCATACCATTTGGACAAAGATAGGTGGGGAGAGAATAAGAAAAGAACTTGAAATTGAAAGGGAATTAATGGAGGAGAGAAATTACCTCTTGAATCCTCCTCTTGAGATCCTCCTTAAGGGGCCTATCCTTGGTCTTTTGATGAGAACAGAAGCTCTTGTACTTGGGGGAGGGGATAGAGAAGATTCTTGGGTAGAGTTTATACAAGTATTGAATCTTGAGAGGTGTGAGGAAATGAAGGGGTGATGGGTGGTATTTATAGTGGAGGGTAGATGGATTTTCTTAATATAAAATTCATTAGTTTATTATTTCCTCACAAGACAAGGTATAGTGAGCCTTCCATGACCAAGAATATTAATTTTTTCATGTGATCCAGAACCAAGTGGGCATACCTCAGTAGAACATCATACATGACTCTATAATTAGCTTATTTAGCTTATTTTGTAAATTATAGTATTTCACTATTCATAAAAAATTCATGTATTTCAGAAAAATCCCAAAAATTCACCCCAAAATTTTTTTGACATGTAAGATCCAAAAATGATGTCCATTTTTCAAAAATAAAATTATAAATATTATTAATTTAATATTTAATTAAAATCATAATTTACTTGAAAAAAATAGTTTTTTAAAATTAAAACTGATTTTACAATGCTTTCAAAAATTACTTTAGGTCTTATAGAATTATCATAATTCAATAATATGTAGATATGTTAATTTATGAACATTTTTTTAGAAAATAAATTTTCTTTAAAATTAATTAATTAATTATAATTAATTACTTATGGCTTACAAAAAAACCATTTCTTATAGGATGCCTAATTTTTATTTAATTATTCATGGGTGTGGTTACTATTATTTTGGGAAATTTACTATTCATAAGGGTCATATTACTATTCATAAGGGTATGTTATTATTCATAAGGGTATGTTACTGTTCACCAAAAAATATGTTGGTTTTATTAGACTCCAAAAATCATCTTGAACACAACCGGGTATGTCGGATTTTCGAAATTCCAAACATAGAAGTGAAAAATTTATGTTTTAAGGTCACATATCACTTAGTAGTTCATTATGTTGTGTTTTCATGTATTTTATGACATATTTATTTGAATGGAATTTTCATTGAAAAACTTTGGGTCATTAAATTCTTCCCCCCTTATGAAATTTCACCCTCGAAATTTTGTTTTACACAAACAGGTGAGGGTACTTCTCCTTCATCACCTCCTCTGGTTCCCATGTAGCTTCTTCAAACTTATGGTTCCTCCATAACACATTGACAAGGTGGGTTGTCTTGTTGCATAGAACCTTATCTCTCTGGTTTAGAATCTCTACAGGTTGCTCCTCATAGAAGAGATCATCTTCTATCTGTACTACCTATGAGTTGAGTACATGTGAGGGATCATGTATATACTTCGTTAGGAGCGATATGTGAAACACATCATGAACTTGAGCCATATTTGGTGTAAGTGCGATCTAATAGGCCATGGATCCTATGTAGTCAAGGATTTCAAAGGGGCCAATGTACCATGGGCTTAGCTTTCCTTTGTTTCCAAATCACATGACTCTCTTCCGTGGTGATATTTGAAGGAAGAATTTATCTCCAACGTCGAACTCCAAGTCCCTTCTACGGTTGTTAGTGTAGCACGTTTTCTAACTCTGAGTAGTTTTGATGTGTTTCTAGATGACTTGAACTTTCTCTGTCATCTCTTCCACAAGATCGGGTCCATGTAGATTTCTTTCTCCATATTCAACCTAATAGGTTGGAGTTCTGCATCGCTTTCCATACAAATCTTTATTTGGAGCCATCTAAATACTCAAGTGGATGCTATTGTTATATGAGAACTCAAACAATGAGAGATGCTGATCCCATCCACCTTTATATTCTAGAGAGAAGGCTCTTATCATATCTTCAAGAATCTAGATAGTCCTTTCAGATTGGCCATCGGTTTGGGGATGATAGGTCGTGCTAAAATTTAATTCAGTACTCAAAGCATGATGAAGGATCCTTTAGAATTTAGATGTGAACCTTGGATCATGGTCAGAGACAATTGAGACTGGAACACCATGCAGACTCACCACTTCCTTCACATATAAATTTGCAAGTTGTTCAAGAGAGAGGTATTCCCGAATAGCGATAAAATGGGCAGTCTTGGTGAGTCGGTCAACCACAACCCATATTTCATTATTTCCCATCAACATCTTTGGGAGACCTGTGACAAAGCCCATAGTAACATTCTCCCATTTCCACATGGGTATAGGCAATGGCTGCATCAACCCTTTGGACTTTTGTTGCTCTGATTCAACTTGTTGACATACCAAGCACCTTGATATATATTCTACAATCTCTTTCTTCATGTTATCCCAAGAGAAGTGTTCTTGGAGATCATGATACATATTGGTGCTACCATGATGGATAGAGAATGCTGAGCTGCGTGCATTGTCCAATAGATCCTTCTTTATCCCAGGTGATGAAGGCACACAAAGACACATTCCAAACTAAATCACACTATAATCGTCGATATGGAACTCATACAACTTCCCTTCCTTTACTGCATTCACCCTATTTTGTATCTCCAAATCATCCCTTTGTGCTTCCTTAATCTTCTATTGGATGAATGGTTTCACAATCATTTGGGAAAGGTAGGATGTATCCCCTACCCTTAAGATTTTTAAATTCATCCTTTTCATATCCAAGAATATAGGGTCTTTCTCAATCCGTAACATGGATAGAGTAGCAGTTTCTTTTCTTCTTAGAGCCTCAGCTACCTTGTTTGCCTTTCCAAGATGATAATGAATAGAGCAATCGTAATCCTTTATTATCTCTAACCATCTCCTTTGACACATGTTGAGCTCCTTTTGTGTGAATATATACTTTAGGATCTTTTGATCAGTGTATATGTAACCCTTCTCACCATAAAGGTACTGCCGCCAGATTTTCACGGAAAAAATAATGGCTGCTAGCTCTAGATCACATGTCAGGTAGTTCTTCTCATGGATCTTCAACTACCATGAGGCATAGGCTATCACATTTTCATTTTGAATCAGTACAAAACCCAATCCTTTCTTTGAAGCATCACTATATATCACAAAACTTTCTACACTTTTCGGTAGTGTGAGTACTAGTGCAATGATCAGCCTCCTCTTTAGCTCCTTAATTTTTCCCTCACATTCTTCTGTCCAGACATACTTTACCCCATTCTTTGTCAAGATAGTTAGTGGGCTTTACAATCAAGATAAATTTCTCACAAAATTTTGGTAGTACCCTGCTAATCCAAGAAAAATACGGATTTTTGTGACACTAGAGGGCCTGGGTTGTTCCTCAATTGCCTTTTTTAAGGATCCACAGAACTTCCCTCACTTGTGATCACAAATCCCAAGAACGTGACTTGATTCATCCAAAAGGCACACTTGATGAACTAGGCGTACAACTTCTCCTTTCTCAACGTCTCTAATAAAAGTAATATATGTTCTTCATGTTCATCCTTTATCTTATATTAGATGAGAATATCATCTATAAAAACTACCACAAATTTGTTAAGGTAATGTCTAAAGACTCTATTCATCAAATACACGAAGATTGCACGGGAATTAATAAGTCTTAAGGGCATCACAAGAAACTCATAGTGCCCATACCATGTACGAAAGGCAGTCTTCTGAATATCTTCCTTCTTCACCTTTAGCTAATGATATACTGAGTGAAGATCCCCATAACTGATTGGACAAGTCATCAATTCTTAGAAGAGGATACTTGTTCTTTATGGTGGTCTTGTTGAGTTCTTGATAGTCAATACACAACCGCATTGTTCCATCCTTCTTCTTCAAAAAGAGAACTGGCACACTCCAAGGTGATGCACTAGGGCGTATGAACCCTTTGTCGAGATGCTCTTGCAACTACTTATTTAACTCCTCTAATTATATAGGATTCATCCTATAGGGACACTTTGAGATAGGAGTCACTCCAGGTATGAGTTAAATTGAGGAATCTACCTCACGATCTAGGGGAATTCTGGGTAACTCTTTGGGAAATATATCACTGTATTCCCTCACGATGGGCATTTTCAAAAGGTTGGAACTATCCTTTGACCCAACCATTTGGGAGAGGTATGGTTCTTCATAGGGAATCAATAACCACACAGATGAAGGATTTTTCAAAGGATATTCATGATCTTCTTTTCATTTGTAGAGGAGCATGGGATGGTTCGAAATATGAAAATATATTTCCTTTTCTCGATAGTTGATGTGTGCTCTATATAACAAGAGCTAATCCATTACCATTATAGCATCGAATTCCACCAAGGGAAGTATTACAAGATTAGATGGAATAATATTCTCACATATTCCAACAGAAGAAGAGTCAAACACTTGGTTTGCAATGATTTCACCACTTGGTGTTTTTAACGATATCCCTACTTTATGGTTTTGGGGATTCAATTATATAGTTCTAGAAAACTTGAAAGATATAAAGGAATGCGTAGAACGAGAATCAAATATGACTTTTTCCATTCTTGAGTGAATATGAAGTATTCCTTATACTAATTCATTATATTACTCCACTTCTGTGGTAGTGATGGAATAATCCTTCCCTTGTTCCTTTGGATTTGGTGGCTTCTAACACTTATTACCCTCGAGAACTCAAGGTTTAGTGCATTGGCTTGCATAGTTCCCCATCTCCACACAGTTGTAGCATTGAACCATGGGTGGTTTTTTCCTTTATTCTTCCACATTCTCTTTCCTTTTTATTTTTTTTCTACACTATTGAGAATAGTTTCCTCCTTTCCCACACATGAAGCATTTCCCCATCCCTTTAAGGTAGTTCCCATGGTGCAACTTCCTACATTTTTTGGCATGTGAGTTGTTGAGTTTTCTTCCCACCTTTTTCATTAGATCCACTGGCTTAAAAATTCATCTTTCGTTTCTTATCACCATAGCAATGGGACAATTATCTCAACTCCATATCTACTTTGAGAGCACATCAAACAACTTATTCATAACTCCCAAAGTCTCAAATTTCAAGATCCTTTTAAAGGTGTGGTTTTAATACACTAAAGAATATATCAATTTTTCTAGCATTGTTGATAACAAAACCCTAAGTGCGCCTTGAAAGCCTTGTGAAATTCACTTCATAGGTTGCGACAGATTATCCTTCTTCTCTCTTGAGCTCTATGAATTCTCTCTCCATCTTCATGCGAAGAGTTCTTAAGAAATACTTGTTAAGAAACATTATCTTAAAGTCTTATCATTCCATCTCTTCAATTTTCTACCTTTTCTTGGTGTTCTTAATAAAATCCCACCATTGATCGGCCTCTCCATGTGGATGATAAATTGCTTGTGTCACCTTATCCATCTTAGAACAGTGAAGAACATAAAAGATCTTCTCCATTGTGTTGACCCGCTTTTCTAAAACTAGTGGATCGGAAGATCCACTAAATGTCGATGGTCATTGCTGCATAAAACATTCGATAGCCAGTTTCTCCCTCTTTGGTGAAAAAGGAAGTTACCCATTATTATTGTTATTGTTCATAACCTGAGATAATTGGGTAATCATCACCGTGAAATTTTGAACTCCACCTCCCAAATAATTGGTGATGTCATTCGGGCAATTGTTGCATTGGCCCTCGCACGAGTTGTTTGTCTGGTTTCTCCTAGTTCCCACCATTTTCAAAAATAGAAAAGGTTAGAGAAAAACATAAGTCAACAATTCATGAATAAATTATTTATTTAAACAATTTATACTAAAATCAAAACATATGGGATCCCTATGTAAATATTCTTGTGTGCATATTTATACTTAGTCTCATGCTAGAGGTTTTCTCTAGGGTTCACTAATACTAATTCCCAAATGAACAAAACCTTTCCTATGATACCAACTATAGCAACTCAAAAATTTCATCCATTACTATTACATCATTTTAAAGATAAATAAAATAATAGTATTACACATAGAGGATCCAATGTTATAGTGTCTTGGGAAATCTAGGACCATACATAACAATTACAACATCATGTATAAACATTTATTCAATTTCTTCTTCTCTAGCTTCTTACTGGAACTTGACCTCTCCTTAGTGTATGTAGCCACCTGACAATATACATCAAAAGGGGTGATCTAGAATCCCAATAAGGGGACATATAAGAACAATATAGCATGACATGAGCATAATCATAACATAGGAAAAGATTAATGAACATGAGGGAATCATTAATAAAAGACTTGAAATGTTGCAATGCATAAAAAATTGAAACATCATGTGAACCTGTCACATTGAAACATTCATGTTGTTCTATATAATTCAGGGTGCACCCATCACATCATAACATTGTCATTTATCATGAATGCCAAAATGAAAATATAAAAAAATGAACATAACTAACCCATAAAATGGATTGGGTTTCATCTCAAAAGAACACATTCATAAACATTACTCACAAATCATTTTTTTATTAACTGGTCAAAGAAGAAAAACATACAAATACCCACAAAGGAAGGACCAAAACAGAACTAGAATCAGGGTGTCCTAAAATGAAAAAGGCCAAGAGCATCACCCCTAATGATATTAACACCCTCCACCTTGAGACTTATCAAATCATGAAGGAATAAACGCTCCGATCCTGGAAAATCCACCAAAGCAAGAAAATATGCAGCTTTATTACCCTCACGTTGAGTATGGGATACCTTGATATGATCATCAATAATACGTCAACATTTTTTAATAGTATATAATATGGACCATGGAACATTTCCTCTACCACAAAGAGAATTATACAAGATCATAAAATCAGTTTCCACCACAGAAATGTTGAGCCTCCTCTGAATACATAAACTCAACCCAGTGAAAAAAGCTAGGGCCTCTGCCAGGAGAGAATTCCCACGCCCAAGCTTGGTGGAGAAGGCCATAAAGACCGAACCACTGGAATCTCGTACAATCCCCCCTATATTGATTGCTCTGGAGACACATGAACCATCACAATTAAGATTGAAGTTGCTTTGAAGAGGAGACCAGCAGATCCAAGATCCTTGAAAAACCAAAGGCGGAGCAGTAGAGATAGGTAGGAGTCCCTGTTAAGATGGTGCCTCTCTCCCGCACCCCAAAGTTCTGACCAAGTCAATAATTAGGTTTCTGGTTCTGCAAACAATACCACGGCTATTAGAATATACCTCCTTAAATAGCCAACTATTTCTTGCCTTCCACAAGCACTAGCAACCAGCAAGAAGAATGGAAAGGCGAGCATCTTTCTCCATAACACAAGAAATCGAGCCATAAAACCACCATTCTTGGAATGGACGATTAGACATAGTATTAGAAGGAAAATAAGTGAACCCACCAAAGAAACTCCATACAACATGGGCCCACTCACTATAGAAAAACAGATGGTCCAAGATTTCTTCATGATGGCTATTATAACAGACACTTCTGGAGACAAGAAAAAAACCACAGTGTTTCACATTTTCATCCGTAAGAAAAGCTCCCATATGAATCCTCTAGAAAAGGAAGTTGTAATTTAATGGAATTTTCTTTTCCCAATAAAATCCAAAGTTATCAATGTTCGTAACCTGAATAGAATATATCCTTATGTAATCTTTAGAAGTAAAGGATCCAGAGGAGGGGGGGAGAAAAGATCATCTTGTCCTCATCTAGGGAAAGTTCCATGCGGTTAAATAAATCCAGCTGATCACTGTTTAAAACAGATTTAAAGAAGCCAAGATGCTGACATGCTTCTTTGAAAGAAATTTGTGGGACCAGACGTCCTGGGTATTCAAGGATCTCCCCACACAAATTACTGCTCCAAAAGAAATATCCCCTCTCCCAACAATCCAGTGGCAATAAGGTCTTAGAGAGCTGATAATTGAAGAAATTTCAACCCAGAAAGGAGAAAACAGAGTAGCCTTGTTACTATCCAAGAAACAAATCATAGACCTCCCCAAAAGTGTGCGACCCTCAAAGACTTCCCAGGCTAGCTTGGCCTGCATACATTTGATAGTCCCCTCAATACTATTAACACCAACACCTCCTTCAATAACAGGCCGGGTCAACCTCCCCCATGCATCCCAGTGCCTTTTCCCTTCCATCTTTGGATCCCATAAAAACATGGCAAGAATCCTCTCATTATTGCTGATCACACCCTTGGGAACTTTAATAGCTAAAAGATCATGGATTGGAGAGGTCAAAAGAACAATGTTAATCAAAGATATCATCCCCTCCAAATGAAAGGAAATAATTCTTCCAGTTCAGAATACGATCCAAGATTTTACTATAAAGATGATTAAAATCACGAATTTGAAACCTCTCTGAAGCAAGTGGGGCTCCCATATATTCCATGGGAAAAAACCTCTTTGTATATTAATATGAGAGATCACCAAAGATATCAATTCACTAGAGCATCTGCTGGAAATATAAAAACATATTTTATTTTTGTTAACATGCTGACCACTCTAGTGGTAATAATCATCTAAATCTTTATTCATCCCCCGCAGCGATCTACTTGAGCCATTCATGAATATCAAAGATTTATCTTCAAACATCAAATGAGAAACCATAGAAACACCCAATTATCTTCGATAAGCCATAATACTTCCATTATTCAATATTAAATGAAAATTCCTACTAAGAAAATTCTGAGCAATGATAGAGATGCTTGGAGATATTGGATCCCCCTGAAGAAGTTCACGGGTGGCTTTAAAAAACAACAAAAGCTTTCCCATATATGAAATTTTCATCCAAGGAGAAGAAATGCATCGGAAGATAAGATCAAAATTTCTATGAGAAAATCTCATACATGCATGAACCTTGTTAATAAAACTCTACACCATTAAATCATAGACATTACTCATATCTAACGTTATAGCCATATTAGAACCCTGGTTTTAATATTGATATCCCTGATGAAATCCTGGGCCAAAGAAATAGCCCCTTGTATAGAGCGTCCTTTCACAAACCCATGCTTCTCTAACGAAATCCACCTAGGAAAATAGACAGATAAACGATCATTAATTATACCAGCCAAGATTTTATAGGGAACATTACACATGCTTATGGGTCTAAATTGTAGAATAGAAGAAGGATCCTTTGATTTGAGGATAAACACAACATTTGTGGAACTAGAAATACGAGGAAATTGACATCCCAAAAATAAATCTTGGACAACGTTGAAAATATCCCCCTTAATTAGGTCCCATGAAGACCTATAAAAAGAAGAAGGAAAGAAGTCTGGGCCAGCAGCACTATCTAGATTTAATTTCATCATGGCCACAAATATTTCCCTCTCTTATGGAATGGAACCCAAAAAACCATTATCCTGGTTAGAAATAGATCTCTGGATTACATCAAAAAAGTATGTAAGACCCCCTGGATAACCATTTTCCATCAAAGGATTAAAACCTGCCAGCATCTCCCTTATATGAGAACGGGCCAGAACTCCAATAGTCCCCCTATCATCATTAATAGACCCATCTTCCAGCACAAAATTTGTTTTCACAAAACATTTCTTTTCCTTAATATTGGAATGAAAAAAATGGTGTTTTTGTATCTCTCTTTTAGCCATTTTACTCCTACCTTCTCTCTGGCCAGCCTCTCCTGTTTGAGCACCATCTCTGTTAGATGGTCTTTCCTGTTTTCCAGTTCACCAAAAACACCAGGATCCTAGTTTTCTTCCAGACTCTGTTCTAGTCTATCAATGATGTCCATAGAATCCCGAATGTCACTGTCTAGAAGAAGAATATCCTTCAACCATGTTAGAAGACTACGTTTTAACCTTCTCAACTTATAATGCACTACAGACTAGGCATTACCCTCACACGGATCCTCTCTGGACATAGAAATGAGTTCATGAAAACCAGGACATTTCTCCTAGAAAAGAAAAAAATGAAACTTTTCATGATGAAATATACCTAGAGAAAAAGTAACCAGGAGGGGGGAATGGTCTGAAATACCTCGCATGAGATGAGTCACCTTCATATTAGCATAAGAGGAAATGGCATGAAGATTACCAAGGCATCTTTCCAGACGGCTCCAAACTCTATGATCTCCATGCTGATTGTTACTCTAGGTAAATTTATCACAAGAAAAACCAAGATCAAGGAGACCTATTCCCATCATGAACTGATTAAAATCAAGGCTTTCCTGTCTAGGAAAAAGACCACTGCCTTTTTTCCCTAGTGGATGCAATAATGTTGAAATCCCCCCAATAAACCAAGGGGTATCTCCAGGGTCAAAGAAACTAAGAATATTACAAAGAATAATCCTTTGAAGACGATCACAGCTACCATAAAAAAATGTCATGAAAAGACAATGAGATTCATAAGATACCCTAATAGTAATAAATTGGTCACCTTCCGGATACAACTCCACCCTGAAGTCCCTATGCCAGAATAACCAAATATGTTTATTACCCGGGTCAGCATGAAGACACCCCTTCATCTTAATCCTTCTGTAAAATTTATCAATCATGGAGGGATGTTGTTTGTGCTCAAGAATACCCACCAAACCAATATTACGTTTAACAATATCAGAAGTAAGGAAATAAGTCTTAATCTGGGCTCCAAGACCCTGGGCGTTCCATATAAGCATAGGGATCATTGAAATAGAAGGGATCTGGGATTGGCTCCAGAGCTAACTGCCTTTGCAAACCGTGAAAAATATTTTACCATAAAAGCTTTATAAAAAGTTCTAGAACCCCACATGACCATAAAAATAAACAAATATTCCTCTTCATCCAGAAGGGTTTCAGTCCCCCCAAACACTCCTGCTGAGGAGGGACAATTCATCTTCTATCCCTTGGAACATAGAGGAAAATTAGAAGAGATCAAGGAAACTGAACTATCGGAGATCACAAGATTATTCTCACCGCTAGAAAACTCCTCCACTGTGGAATCCTCAAAGTTCTCAGAAAAACCTAACAATAAAGGCTCCTGAGTTAAGGCTTGATAGGCTGAAACAGCTCGATTGTCAAACAAAAGGCTATGCACCAAATTACCAAGGACAGGAACAAGGCCATTAACAAATTTGATTTGGGTAATATGCCTTGGAACAAAAGGAACAATAAGCCAACAAAAATTAGGAACATCCTTATGAATAATTTTAGTATAATATGAAAACACAAAATCATGCAACCCACACTCCTCCAAAGATCCACCAGAAAGACTCCCTGTAGGGGGAGAATGATCCACATTGGTCCTTTCCCCTTGACTGACAATAGGACAAGACCGCTGCTTACCTTTCCTTCAAACCGCACAAGAATGACCCTGAAGAAGACAGTTAGGACAAAATTTTGGATACACCGGATACCAAATGACTTGATTCCAACAGAAATAATCCTGCACATGAAGAGAAATTCTGTCCGGAACCGGGAGGGAGAGGTCAAGTTCAACACAAATGTGATCATCTAAAAAATCATCACAAGAATAGGTCTTAGAATCTGAACATATGAATCCACCCAAGGAGTCTCCAATAACCCTGAAGAAACCCTCGTTCTGAAAAGGGAGCAGGAGTCTAGGTAAACAAATCTAAATCACTACTATGGAGTTTTCTTTCCCATGATGCGCATATAGAGGACACTTAGAAAGATTGAAATGCCATCGACCAAACACTCTAGGGGAAAAGCACCCTATTTGTAAAAAATCCTCCCAGGAACCTAAAATTAAGAAGAAAGATTGATTATGAATAGAAGAGATCTTGATCGGAGAACAAAGACCCCAAGAATACACGAATATTTGAGAAGAAGATAGAGAAGTCTATGCCTCACCAAACCTAGCTACCAGAGTCCATTGCAAACAATCCACTTCCTCCTCAAAAGCAGACCTCAGAACATCAATGCAAAAAAACGAGACCCTTCACGTTCCACACACAAGTTGAACGTAGCAATTTAAAGAAATCAAGGGAGATCTATAGTACCACCACAAAGAACATCCTCGAAGGATCCCTTTCCAATAGCCCATGAATATAGAGAAACCGACCCCCGAGAACCAGGGAAAACCGATGTTCCTGGATCAAAAACCACCGGAGAAGAAGGCCGCACCGGAGGGCTATTCGAAAAATCACAAGAAGAAGAAAGGGGCGGGAGCGTGTGGGGAATGTTCATCATTCAAATCCTATATCAGTTTCTGATTCTATTTCATACCCCACATTCATAAACATTGGGTTCCCAAAAGAAATAGGGAATAACATACATGTTACAAGAACCGTCAATCTCGAATGAGAAGTAAAATGTGTGTTCTTAAGAGAAGAGTTATTTTGGAAAATATTTGGTTTGACATAAATACCAGTGAAAAAAACATATATCCTAGAAAAGAAAATAGAATTATGAACAAAATATTTTTAAGGAGCAACAATATCAAAAAGGAGTGAAAGATGGAGAACCCGATTGATGAAAGTTGGGTTCGAGAATTTCCCCTTACCTTATATCTGAATGCTTCCTTCACTTTAATGTCCGGTATAACGACATTATATTCATCAATTAGAAATTACAGAATGTTTTATACATGAATAGTGGTAATTTTGGTTTCAATATGTTATTTTATTGTCCTTTTTATGAGTTATAGATTTTAAAAACTTTGTTTGGGAATGTTCATTTTTATGGTTTTCTTGAGCATTTCACATGTATTAATGAATTGAAGTTCGTGTTGAACATGGATAAACATAAAGAACATATAGTAAATGTTATTAATGATATCAAATAAGTTAAAATGATCTTGTAATGAATTAAATTTGTATTCTATGTGGATGAATATATAAGAATTAAATGATGATTTTTTGAGTTAATTTGGGTGGTTTTTCGACCACAACGAACTTGTTTTTATTAATCATTTAGTAATATATACATAAGTTAGTTCCAGAACTTAAAATAGGACTTAATATATATAAAATATTCTGTTTCAATGATAAAAATAGTTTCATGACCAGATCTGAAGTTAGAAATGAAAAAAGAAAACTTTTCGTTCTTGAAGGTGATAGATTAACACCTCACGAACAACGTTTTATTTTATAAAATAAAAGGAAGAGGAGAAGGGTGTTGGATGGTATAATATACCATTATTATAATAAAATTAAATTATATGTACGATACTGTAGTTACCATACCATTTGAACAATGATAGGTTGGGAGAGAATAAGAAAAGAACTTGAAATTGAAAGGGAATTAAAGCAGGAGTGAAATTTCCTCTTGAATCCTCCTTAAGGGGCCTAGGCTTGGTCTTTTGACGAGACCAGAAGCTCTTGGAAGTGGGGGAGGGGATAAGGAATATTATTGGGAAATGTTTAGACATGTATTGAATCTTGATAGGTGTGAGGAAATGAGGGTGCGATGGGGGGTATTTATAGTGGAGGGGAGAGGGGTTTTCTCAATATAAAATTCATTAGTTTATTATTTCCCCACAATACAAGGTATAGTGAGCCTTCCATGACCAAGAATAGTAATTCTATCATGTGATCCCAAACCAATTGGTATTAAATAAGCATAAAATCATACATGACTCTATAATTAGCTTATTTAGCTTATTTAGTAAATTATTGTATTTCACTATTCATAAAAAATTCAAGTATTTCAGAAAAATCCCAAAAATTCACACCAACCATTTTTCGATGTGTAGAATCCAAAAAGGATTTCCACTTTTCAAAAATAAATTTCTAAATATTATTAATTTAATATTTAATTAAAATCATAATTTACATGAAAAAAACATTTTTTTAAAATTAAAACAGATTTTACAATGATTTCAAAAATTACATGAGGTATTATAAAATTATCATAAATAAATAATACATAGATATGTTAATTTATGAACACTTTTTAAGAAAATAAATTTACTTTCAAATTAATTAATTAATTATAATTAACTATTTATAGCTTAAAAATATCATTGCTTATAGGATGTCTAAATTTTATTTAATTATTCATGGGTGATGTTACAATTATTTTGGGAGATTTACTATTAATATGGGTCATATTACTATTCATAAGGGTAGGTTACTATTCATAAGGTTATGTTACTATTCACTAAAAAATATGTTGGTTTTATTAGACTCAAAAAATCATTTTGAACATAACCGTGTATGTCAGATATTTGAAATTACCAACACAGAAGTGACAAACTTATGTTTAAAGGTCACCTAGAACTTAGTACTTTATTGTGTTGTGTTTTCATTTGATTTTATGAAATATTTATAAGAAGGAAATTTCCATTGAAAAACTTTGGGTCGTTACAACTAATATCTCATCTTTTGGGAAAATAGGATGGGTGGGTTGTTTGATTTTCTTAGACACATTGAATTATTCTTTCTGTTCACCCATATTGAAAATCAGTTTCACCTTAGACACATCTATCATAGCTCCCCCTGTGGACAAGAAGGGCCTACCCATAATGATAGTAGCCTCCTGGTCACACTCCATATTAAGGATAAGATAGTAAGCAGGCAAAAAGAGTTTGTCTACTCCCACTAACAGATCATCGACCCTGCCCATTGGATGAGTAATGGACCTATCAGCAAGTTGTAACACAATAGTGGTGGGTTGGGGAAGTCCTAATCTCAGGTGAGGAAAAAGTGATAGGGGAATCAAATTAATACTAACACCCAAATCACACAAAAAATTAAACTTGCCACCTCTATCCCCAAAGGTACAAGGGATGACAAAACTTCTTGGGTCCTGAAGCTTAGGAGGTATCCTATTCTACAAGACTGCACTACACTCCTCTATTAAGCTATAGGTGGAAAATTCTTCCAATGTCATTTTGTTTGAATAGATTTTATTGAGTGATTTTAGATATAAAGGGATCTGAATCAAGGATTCCAAGAATGGGATATCAATGTTTAACATTTTAACCACTTTAAAAAAATTTAACAGTTCAGAATCATGAATTGGTTTCTTAATTCCTTGGGGGAAGGGGATTTCAAGGGAAAAATTTATCAAAATTGGGGGCATCTCTATAGCTTCTTCTAAAAAAATTTTATTCCCTTCATTGTCTTGACTTTGTTATTCAATCCATTTTATTTGGGTTTTTTAGTTGGAACAGTAGGAACTGGAGGGATTCTAGTAGTGTTGTCCAGTTTTCTAGTTTCAGGTTCTTTTGAGATTTGAGTTTCCATCTTCATCCAGTTTTTCATTTTCACCATTTTGGGGTTCTTTCTTAGTCTCTTTATGAGTTTAGATACCACTTATGGTGGTCACAACCATGGAATTTTCCCTAGGATTTGTTTTAGTGGTGTCGACAGCCTACCATTTTCTCTATTACTAGCATCCCTATCCATCTACCCCATTCGAATTCCCAAATTTTTCATTCACGCATCCATTTGAACTTTACCATAACAATTTTTTGTCTTTTTGTTCATCAAACATCCCTATAAAATGATGGAACATGTCTCTCACCTCATATTTTGTGTTGGATGACTCATCCATAGGTTGTGGTTGGGGTTGGAATTACTGCCTAGGAGGCCGCTGGAATCTTGGAGGGGAAGTAGGTCGAAGGACTCCCTACTCTATCCATGAAAGGTTCAGATGGTTCCTATAACCATGATTGTAGGTTTTAGAAAAAGGATTTTCCCTATGTTTCATCCAAGGTCCATAGCCATCAAAGCTGGCACTCTCATGAGGCTGGAAAGGTATATCGAAGTTTGGACAGCAGGTTTGAGAATATACATACATGCCACATTGGTGGCACTATTCCTTAAGGGTATGATGTGGGTTCTCATTAAAGAAACCAGTAGCTTGGACTTCAGCTTGAGAAGTGAGGGTGGTTTCCTTTCTCATAATGGTTCTCCTTCTAGAGTATTTGTGTTAGGAGTTCTAAGCTAATGTACTGAATATTTGATTGATCTCCTCAGCAGTCTTATCACTAAAGTCTCCTCCAGAAGACTAATCCACCAAGGTTTGGTGGTAAGGGGTGAGACTATTATAGAAGGTGTCCATGAGGAATTGGGGTGTGCATTGATGGTTTGGACACTGCCTAAGAAACCCTCTAAACCTATCCAAGGCTTCATGAAACAGTTCTCCTTCATCCAGAAGGAATCCAGTTATTTTGTGCCTAATTTCATATGTCAACCTCCTAGGATAGAATCTCATTGTGAAACCATTATAAAATGTATCCCAGGTGACAAAGATTTCTTCTTATAACTGTTGAAACTTGGACCTAGCATTGCCCTTGAGGAAGAAGGGGAACACTCTCAGTTTAAGCTCTTCCTCAGTGAGACCCCTAAGTGGTAGTTGTTGGACACTATAACATAATGATCTAATGAAGTCAAGAGATTCTTCACTAGGAATTCCATTGAAGGTAAGCAGCTGACTAAGCATGGATTGCTTGATTTTGTAGTTCCTGGACCTAGGAGAGAGTCTAATACATGAAGGGTTACTAGACACTAAAGGTAGAAATAAATCTCTCTAATTGATCCTCTCATCCAACTCATTTCTATGTGGGTTCATCATTCCAGGATGGTTCAAATTCTCAGGAAGTGGATTGTTCAAGTTTTCATTTCTATTATCTTATATTTTTATTTTGTCTTTTTTTCTTTTCACTTCCTTGAGTTGATTATAAATTTCAAGATTACCAGGTACTAATTATTCAGGCTTAGACCTGGTTTGCATGTAATAGGTTCACAATTTTTTTTTCAATCTCAATTTTCTTTTTGAATATTTTTTTTAGTTTTCTTTAGTGATTTTTTTGAATTTTTTATATGTGATTTTTTTTTGTTTTTTATCACACCTGGACTCCCCGGCAACAGTGCCAAAATTTGAACGCACGCGTGTCATTGGCACAGGAAACAAACTAAAATTTATAACCTACTTACTACTTAGAACAGTGGAAAGATAGGGTCGAACCATATGGAGGGTTTTATGTTGTGGTTGGTGATATAGAAGAAATAAACTAAACAAAAACACACACAAAAACAAAAAAAAATCAGTTGGTGGTGGTGAAGTGGAGTGAGTGAAGATCAGTGTGTGAGGAGTGGTGAGAAAACCAATAGATGAGTAGGGGGAGAGTCCACTAGCTGATTCGATAATTCTTAGCCTCTTTCATGCACTAAAGTTTATGAAATATGGATCTGACATAAATTAACTGGCCATATTTTTCATTTGTTTAGTTTGTGATGAAATAACCCTTACAATATTTCAAATGTAAAAGTCATTCCATCCTATGGCGATAAAAAGTCAGATGTGAATGGGCTCAACTTGTCAGATGAGTCCAGTGAGTCTCTCTCATTTGAGCATGAACCACTTGTCAGTGAGTTCCTCAAATTGAAACATTTTTCATTAAGGTTCAAACAAGATCGGTTTTCACTCAACTTTGTTGTTTTGAAAATAAATTTGTTCTACAATCATTGAAAGATATGTTCCAAAAAAAATGATGCATTGCATGAATAAGAGTAAACAAAATCTAACCTGCCAACTTACCCCACCCGAAAAGGAATTTAGTTGGACATAATAGTTGGATTCAATGCAAAAATAGAATTAAAATAAAAGAAGTTCATGTTGAAATGAGTTGAAAAAAAATAGAGCATAAGGAAAATAAAGATATTCGTCTCCCTGTTTGATATCCTAAAAGCTCAAATTCCTGCTACTTGATGGTGAATGTGACACTAGAATTCGCTCGATGCCTCGCCCTATGAATTGAGGAATGAATATGCTGATCTGCTACTTTGATCCTCCAATCTGCTTCTGATGTGAGATTGTATGTTCCTTTTGCTCCACTACCCCAGTTTGGATTGATTCCTTAATGTCCCGCCTCCTACCCTACAGTGAATCAATGATCTAGTGCCCATGATGAATACTAATGACCCCATCGAAGTCTCTGGAATCTCACCCGAGGTGTTCCCTGGTCTCCATATGGAGCTTTCACAGTTCCACGTCTCCTACACTGGTCAATGGAGTAATTTCTCCTAATTGAATGATGGGTGGGCACGCAGAGAGCCACAATTCTCCCTCTGTGAAAAATGCACGTGAGTCAGATACAAAAATAATGAAACAAAAATGTAAATAAATATATATATCACTTCTTAAAAATACTTATTAATATATATATATATACTAAATAAAAATACGTATAAGAATATATATTTTGTAATACGTAATACTATTATTAATATAATAACTATTGTATATAAGTAGTAACATATATTATTATGATATATAAAATCATATATACTTTTATTAATATATCTATTATTGTATATGATATATATATCATATAATACATTATGTTATATTATATGATATAATAAAATAGAATAAAAATTAAAAAAACAAGAAGAACCCCCCTCTCTTCATTTATATCTTCTTGTTTTTTTAATTTTTATTCTATTTTATTATATCATATAATATAACATAATATATTATATGATATATATATATCATATACAATAATAGGTATATTAATAAAAGTATATATGCTTTTATATATCATAATAATATATGTTACTACTTAATACAATAGTTATTATATTAATAATAGTATTAGGTATTAAAAAAATATATATTCTTATATGTATTTTTATTTAGTATATATATATATATATTAATAAGTATTTTTAAGAAGTGATATATATATTTATTTACATTTTTGTTTCATTATTTTTATATCTGACTCACGTGCATTTTTTACAGAGGGAGAATTGTGGCTCTCTGCGTGCCCACCCATCATTCAGTTAGGAGAAATTACTCCAGTGACCAGCATAGGAGACGTGAAACTGTGAAAGCTCCATATAGAGACCAGGGAACACCTCGGGTGAGATTCCAGAGACTTCGATGGGGTCATTAGTATTCATCATGATCACTATATCATTGATTCACTTTAGGGTAGGAGGCGGGACATTAAGGCATCAATCTAAACTGGGGTAGTGGAGCAAAAGGAACATACAATCTCACATCAGAAGTAGATTGGAGGATCAAAGAAGCAGATTAGCATATTCATTCCTCGATTCACAGGGCGAGGCATCGAGCGAATTCTAGTGTCACATTCACCATCAAGTAGCAGGAATTGGAGCTTTTAGGATATCAAACAGGGAGATGAATATCTTTATTTTCCTTTATGCTCTATTTTTTTTCAACTCATTTCAACATGAACTTCTTTTATTTTAATTCTATTTTTGCATTGAAGCCAACTATTATGTCCAACTAAATTCCTTTGCGGGTGGGGTAAGCTGGCAGGTTAAGTAAGGATTTTCCCTATAATTAAACTCTTCATTGATTTATTGTGAAGAAATTTATTTTTAATTGTATTATATAGCTTGAATTTTGATAATATATTTCAAATGAATGATATTTTTGAAATCAAACATTTTCTCAATGGTTTTGTAAATTTGAAATTATAAGAGAAAAGTTGGATTGAAATTATTTTAAATTATTCATTGAAAAAAATTTCATTAAATGAAGGGTTTTTTGGAAAGGAATAAACCGGATGAAAACTTATTTTTTTTTGTTTTGAACATAAAATTCCATGTTTAACATGAAATTGGTAATTTGAACAATGAAATTTTATTTGAATTAAAATTATTTCCCTCAATTGATTGGTTGATTCATCGAATGTGCATGTGATTCTGAGTATTTAATGTGTGATACAGAAATATGTGGTAGGAAAAAAACTCTAATTGTTTGAAGAAGATATTTATAATTAGAAAATATTTTTCATAGTTTTCTCTTAGTGGTTTTGATTGAATTTATCCCCATGGCTTGAGCCTTATAGATGTATGCTTGCACTTTGAGATGTGATGATTGACCGATTACTGTGAGCATCTTATAGAAAATAACTATCAGACCGTACGACATATGACTATATTGATTTTTATTATTTTATTATTACATTATAGTGTTTATAGAACCAATATATTGTTTTAATTCTCATATAATGAAAAATAATCATTACACATATTTTCATACACCGCTATCTTCTTTATACGAAAGACCAGTTTCAATTAAATTATGAAATTTGATATGCATGATTTTTTAATTTAACGATTGAATCATAAAATGGATAATTTATATTGGAACTACATACAGAACATTTGGAGAAATCCTGCATGGTTATTTTTCCCACATGATAAATTTCCCTCATGAATTTATTGATCTTGTTATGCTTGATCTAGGAAATGTTAATATGTTACGTAGAGGTGGTGGGCGTACTTGCTTCATGGGCCCTTGGGTGATGGTGGTTGATTGTGGATGGACGATCTTCTTGTTTAATGGACTTGTGAGATGTTTTCTTAATGATAATGTTTCATTTATTTTTGATGATTTATTTATTTTTTACATCTTCTTTATTAAGGAAATTTCTATTTAAAAATTGTTTTCAAAATAACTATGTATTGAATTTTCTTCCACAATTCATTCTTGATTATTTTTACCTGTTGATAAATATTCCCTTTAAATTTTTATTGATTCCATATGTTATTCTTCAACCCATGGGAATCGGGAATTCCATTTGGGTTATGTTTGGACTAACTCAGGGATAAGGGTACTGGGGAATTCTAGTTGGTTTGTGACATTCCATATGGGAGGGGGAAATACCCTTTGTTAAATGAAATTGTGACCGAATCATGGGGAGGGGATCTTTTTGGGGGTAGTTTTATCATATATTGATAAGGATAGAGTTTCTATGTGGTGTGGATATGGAATAAATGTTTTTATGTTTTATATATTGACAGAGGTTCCTTATTTTTCAAATATCACTGAATATATTAGTGTTTTTTTGTTTTAATTTTTATTATAACATATTTGGACTTCCATGAAGTCCTTTTCGAAGTATTTTTTGTGGAGAATCTACGGTTTATGGGGACCGAAAGATTTTTAGAAAAACGTAGTCAAATATTTCTTATTTAACAACACATTTTGGGAGTTCTTGTTTTTTGGAATATTTTAAAAGATTGTGGATACACTATTTTCTTTTTTGGGAAATTCAATTTAGAGTAGATATGGGTGTGGATTTTTATTTTTTTGGATACCCCATGTGGGGGAATATTGACATGTAAGTAACATCACCATATCCCATTTATTATATGTAGAAAGTATCTATATTTGTTACATGGAAAGATTCCATGTTGGAACATGGAAAGATTCCATGTTGGAACATGGAAGGATTCCATGTTGGAACATGGAAAGATTACATTTTGGTACATGGTAAGGTACCCCATTTGATATGAACGCTATGTATAAGGGAGGCATTCCATATAATTTGGATGTACATGTTAGGTTGGGAAGAGTTTTATGAGAAGGTAAGGATTGAGGAGGAACATTATATATACATGATGAACACACCATTTACTTCTTATGAATTTTAGGTGTGAGGATGAAGTGGTGATATGAGGAAATTATTGATATATTATATATTTATATTTGGTTTTTACAATGGTTTTTGGAGGACCCCTTCATGGTTTTTATTTTAGAATCCTATCAAAGGAAGTGTGGTGTGAGGTCCAAGTGGGGGCTGTAGGATTTCTTCCTGGAATGACTTAGAATTACAATGGTGTATTTTTTTGTGCTCTTTTTTATTTTTTCTATAATTAAGGATAGTGTAGTCTCATGGTTGTGTTTTATTAGTCAGTTTCTCAATGTTTAGTTTTTTTATAGACATTATGATATGGTGACCCTATGGGGATGTCACGAACAAATGAGTTCTATTAAGTAAAGTTTTAATTAGGTCTGATGGACCTTTTAGTATATTATAATGTGTGTGGTATTGTTTGGATATAGGTTTTATTCTAAGAGGATGGATGAGGTCCTATTTATATGGTCTTGAATTAAGGATTTTTACATGTGGTAGAGTAGAACTGTATTGGTTTTTATGTTATTGATGTGGTTCTGAAAACTATTTTGGGTGCCCTATTATTTTTACCCCCATAGGGATAGTACTAGTTTCAATTACAATGGTGATGGGTTTTAGGTTCCTCAAATCATGTCTTTGTGGCATTTGAATTGGATTTTATTGGTCATTTCTATTCACGTTCTAGATGTGAGAGGAGTCATTTGGGATATTATTAGATTTGGCATCAATCCTGAGAATTATATAATGAAATCTTATATTAGTTGGATTGTGTTTTTTTAGGTATGGGGAGCTTATATTCTACCTATATTAGTGAAAAATTTCATTCTAGTTTAGTATAATATCCAATCTATGGTTTGCGGATTTATGGATTTTTTTCTTCTCTATGAACTTATATGGAAGTGGACATGTACATGAATAAAGATCCAACCTAGTTAGGTAGAACATACTGAATATTATGATTAGATTTCCGGGTTGAATCTTCCCAACCATGGGAACATTGATGGGTTCTCTAGTGTCATCCAATATGTTCTTCTTGCCAATTTATAGTCTTTCAAATTCGCGTAGTTGAAATATTTTTAAGTTTTAAGTAGACTATTTTGAAAGATTATAAATTAATTTTTATGGACATTTTTTAGGATGTTTTTGTTGTTTTCAAATATTTATTATATGTTTAATCAATGTTTAATGTTTCATTTATATTGGTCTTATAGTTTATGTTTTATAGTCTTTCAAAGTCGGGAACTTGAAACATTTTTAAGTTTCATGTTGATGGTTTTGAAAGCTTATAAATTGTTTTTGGTGAACATTTTTTATGAAATTATTTTTGTTTTTAACTATTTATTATATGTTTAATCAATGTTTAAAGTTTCATTTTTATTGGTCTTATATTTTATCTTTTATAAGCTTTCAAAGTCACGTACTGGAAATATGTTTATGTTTCAAGTAGGTGGTTTTGAAAGCTTATAAATTACTCTGTATCAACATTTTTTATGAAATTATTTTTGTTTCAAACTATTTATTATATGTCTAATCATTGTTTAATGTTTCATTTGTATTTGTCTTATAGTTTATGTTTTATAGTCTTTTAAATTCGCGTATTTGAAACAGAATCACACATCGGAAACACAGAATGTACTGTGCAGGAAAAGGAGAACCAGAATCCCACATCGGAAATGCAGTATTGTTTTCAGGGCAAACCCCCTTATAAAAGGGAGTCCTGGGTGAGGGTATCAGTCAGAATCCAGACTGCTGTAATGGTAGAACCGTTGGATATTAAATAGCAGAAAAATTTTGCTGAAAAGTTTTGTTTTATATATATATATATATAAAACAAAACAAAACAAAAAAAAATAAAAATAAATTTTTTTTTAAAAAAATATTTAGGAAAAGGCGGAACACCATGTACCGCCTTGCCCTGGGCCGAAAATTCCCCAAAGGCAGCACACCAGGTGCCGCCTTTGGGGGGTAAAAAAATAATTTTTTTTAACCTAGATGTATTAATTTTTTTTTTTGAAAAAATGTATATAAAAAAAACTCAAGTGGATGAGACTGAAGGAGAGGGAAAAAGCAGGGAGAAGCAGGAATAGGCACTGTGATGGAACGAGAGGGAGTGGTGTGGAATGGTGAGACATGCCACTGTGAGGAAGCGATGAGTGGGAGTGCAAGATGGTGGAACCGGTTCAGAAACCGTGCCACAATGATTGGAGGTGGAATGGTGGAAAATCTGGAAGGAGGCACCATGAGTGTGTCTCATAGTCTCATCGTGAATGTGGGACCATAAGACCCATAAGGCGATACAGTGTGCGGGAGAACCAGTGGCACCGTGACACCATGTAAATGGTGGCACTGCAGCAGGGGGATCTGGAGCAACCGTAACACCTACAGAAAAATTGAACGTAAATAAATAAATAATTTACTAAAACTAAAAAATATATATTAATAACTAAATAAATTAAATTAACAAATAGATTTAAAAAATAAATAAAAATGAAGCAATGTTAAATTATCAATTTAATTGTGCACTATTTAAAAGAATTAATTTATTTATATTAATGATTATAAAAAAATTAATTTTAGAACAAATTAAAATATTTACAGACACTTGCGTAAATAAATTAAAAAATTAATTAATTAAAGAATTAATTAAATTAAAGAATAAAAATATTAATTGTATAAGATTAAATTTTTAAAACTAGTTGAATTAATTAAAGAATAAAAAACACATGTAATTAATTTATTCACAAAAGTATTAATGAATTGATTTAATTAATGAATTGAAAATTATTGAAAACTATTAACATAAAGAATTAATTAAATAAAGTTGAAATAAAAACATGATTTTATTATTGAAAAACAATAAATAATAAACAATAAGAACACACTTTTAATACATAAACACATATTTTATAATGTAATTTACCAAATACAACAATTGATAAATATTACATAAAATGAAATAGTTTGATATTAAAAAAAGTCAATAAAAATATAAAAAGGAATGTGGAAAAGAGCATTAAAATTTAGCCACATCAAGTTAGTTGATGTTTTCCATGATTTAAATACTTGAAGTCATTACCTCTTTGGTGATAAATTCATAGTGTTTACATATCATAATAGTTTGAAACATATTTTCTCACAAAAGGGATTTGAGTCTAAGAAAACCCAGATGGATGGAGTATCTATATATGGTTGACTTTGAGTGGATGTATACACCAGGTAAAGGGACTATATGGTGAATGAATTGAGAAGGAAGTAATATGATCAGTTTTCTAAAGAGGCTTTGGACAAGTGGAATCAAATGTCAGTCATAGAGGATGTTCATTTGGATTATTCATAACTATTTGGTGGTGTAGTTTTCTTTAAATCTTTGTTTTCTCTTAATTTAGTTGAGAATGTTAGAGTTTCTTCGAAATATAATTATGAATATGTTACCATGAGATCAAAACCCAATGTTGGGGATACCATTGAGGGATGGAAGATGTATGGGAATTTAGTGTTATGTTTTAGAGATCAGATATTCATTCCTTTGTCTTTTTTGGAATAAATTCTTAGTGCCTACCACCATTTGAGTTGGCCTATTCACCCCAGGATTTGTTAGATGTATAAAGTGTTTAAGGCACAGTTCTGGTGGGTCAATGTGAAAATAGTTGTTGTTGAGTATTTCTCAATACGTCTCACATGTTAGAAGGTCAAGAAAGAGAATAAATTACAAATGGGTATGTTGTAGTCTTTACATATTCCCATGTGGAAATGAGAGAAGATACCTATGGATTTTGTAATAAGTCTACCAAGGATGGTTAGGAAAAATGATTCCATATGTATGATGATGGATCAGCTTACATGTTCATCTCACTTCATCCCTATTCATGAAACTCATTTGGTGGAAGCCTTGTTAAAAATATACATTTAGGAAATTTAAAGATGTATGGAATTCCATCCTTGATTGTATTGGATATGGACATGTGTTTTACATTCCAATTTTGGAAATCCATGCAGTAATTCCTTGGAACATAGTTGACTATGAGTACAGCTTATCATACTTAAATAGATGGATAGACTGAATGGACAATCAAATTGTTGGAGGAAATATTAAGGGCCTATGTGATGGATTTTGGTGGATCTTAAGAGGAACATATACCATTAGTGGAGTTCTTATACAATTACAATCATTAGGACTTGATGCATATGGATCATTTTTGAATAATTATATAGGCTTCCTTATTGTTCTCCACTTTGTTAGGTGGAAATAAGAAATACTTAATTAATTGGACTCAGTATTGTGCAAGAGAAAAAAAAATATTTAATTGATCAAAAGGAGAATTACGATGGATCTGGTTCATTAGAAATCATATAAGGGTCATCATTAGTTAATGATGTCATTTGAGGTGAGTGATCACATGTTTTGAGAATCTCTCCAAGTCTTGGACATTGTCCTTTTGGTAAGTAGGGAAGGGTGTCACCTCGATACATATTCCCTTTTGAGATACATGAATTATTTAGTGAGGTAGAATATCAGTTTTCTTTTCCACCATGGTTCATTTCAGTATGCAATGTGTTTCATGTATCTTAGTTAAAGAAGTAACAACTTGATCCTAACCATGCGATTTGATGGGATTATGTTGGCATAGATCTGGAAGCTATGTTGATTCATGTTCAGGTATTATTTTGGATAAGAAAGATAATATATTTATTGGGGAAATAATTATTCTAGTGATTCTTAAATGGAATCATGGCCAGATTTAGCATGAAATGTGGGAGTGTGAAAAAGAAATGGTGGATTAATGACACAAAATCATCTAAGGAAACAAGGATTTTCTACTTTCCTCAAATAGAAAGGATAAAGATAGGGAGAATATAGCTCCACCAGTTTTATATACATAACAATTTATTCATTTATTTTTAGTCTATTTAATGTTCAGGTTATGTATTGGGAGGTTCTGATGGGTTTTTACATGTTTTGGAGTCTTTTATAGAGGTTTGATGTTTGTGCATGGTTATAAGAAATCGTGCATCATCTCCAAGAAACCATGCAAGGTAAGACAATGGGCAGTAGGTAGGCACATGATTGGTACACCATTTAGCTAAACCATGTGTGTCCTAAAGAGAAACAATGTATCTTGAAACATAGGGAAAATCATAGTTGGTTCATTTTTCTCTAACTGTGAGATCCAACCATGAAAGGTATGGCCTTAAGATATTATCATTGTATATTTAGTGCATGCTTTTCTGAACCTTGCTGCCTAACAATGCAATGTATAGTTATCCCTCATTAAATTGTGTATCTGATCTAAATTAAGACTCTTGACCCTTTTTTCCTAATCCTTTGATAACCCAAATTGCTTTTCTTCCCAAGGTGTGAGATATGATCCCCTTTGATCCAAGAGAAATCCCTAAGATAATCAAAGTGTCTTGGAGGCTTAGATTCATTGGTAAGTACCCATTATTCCATGTTATTCTTAGATACAAGGTTATTATCTCTGTCAAAATCATATATGTAGTCTGTTAGGGATATATCTATGTGTGATGAATAGTTTTATGAGGAAATATTATTGGATCTGGTGAATGGAATGTGGGGTGTGATCGGATCTTGAATCTTTGTTGTGTCATTATTCATTTTCACCAACATTTGTGAGGTAGGTGGATTATCTATTATCTCAAACTAACTTATAACTTAATGGATTGGTTTTTATTAATTTATTTTCTTGAAATGGGGGTGAAATTCTTGTGTAACTGTTGCTAGAAATCTTATTTTGGTGTTGTCTTGTAAATTTTTGAATGTTAATTAGTTTTTTTAAAAAACCCATTTGTTTATAATTTTAAAATGATGATTTTAAAATTAAGGTTTGGTTTTAATACATAGAAATTATTTTGTAGGAATTATTTAAAGAGATAAATATTTTGATTGGAATGCCTTGACTTGATTTTGGCATAACCTGTTGGGGTGTGTTGTATGGGATGGATTATGGTCATGAAGAACCACTATCAAAGTGGGATGGAGTACATACATGAATTTCCACAATCAATTATAACCCCAAGATTGTGTGTGTATTATGGCTGTGTTTGTATACAATGGGATGAAAATTAAAAATCAAATGAGAAATGTATTAAATGTTTATTTATGATTTCCATGGAAAATTATTTAATAGATTTGATATAAACTATTTTTACAGCTTAAAAATGTTTTATATAAACTTTACTAACAAGTTTTTTCCTAGTGGCATGAGTTGGGAAGTCATTGATGAAATTACACTAATTTTTGTACTCACCCCTTACCATGTCACTTTAGTATAATTTTTGATTTCATCTATCAGAACACATATAATGGGCAGGCATCATTTTTCTCTAGTAGTGTGTCTTGATACCTTGGGAATAGCAGGTGGAGTTGGATCTTGGATCTTGGATTGTGTGTTTCTTAGTTTGATATCCTTAAGTTTTCTTTTGGGGTGTGTAGTCTTTGGTATTCCTTAGTTATTGACGTTTTTTCAATTTGTACTTGGATATGGGTTTCTACTTCGGTTATGTTTAAGTGTATTCTGTTGTTCATGAATCATTTAAATGAATGGATATTTATTATATAATATTTTTTTGTTTTATAATTAAAGGTAAAATCATTCCCTACTTTTTATTGAGGCCCTTGGAATATATTTTTAGCATTTAGTGCCTTGGAGATGTCACCTAATGCCTAGTAGCCCCACTACCTCTTCCCAAGTCAATGAGGATGGGTAGGATATTAAAAAATGATCATTTATTTCCTAGATTAATATTCAATAATCTATTAATGTGAATGTAAAAGTTGTTTGTAAGTAAGATTTAGTGCTACAAAATAAGATATGGAATGTTCATGAGTTCAATCATGATAGTGATAGAATAATAAGGTTCAAAATAGAGTATGTGTCCCATCAATACTAGATATGAATAATGAGTTATTGGATAAAGATCATAGTTTATCATTCTCTATTCATCTTGGAAGTATGAAGATGTATATATATTTTAAATATAATTTATTGTGGGTCAACTTGAAGATATATATTTTATATTTTGTGTCTTGATGCTTAGTATGATAGCATGTTAAGGCTGAGAGATAAAATTACAGGGAGATGTTACAACCATTACCCATTCCAAAGTGAAAATGGAAAACATAATTATGCATTTAATTGTTGGGATTCCCGCTATATATAAAGGGAATAACGTTATATAGTTTTTAATTAACCACCTTATAAAATCACCACATTTCATTATTATTTGAAAATATTTTTCTCTTGATTATATCTCTAATATGTACATTAAGAAAGTGGTATGGATGAATTGAGTAACACTATAAATCATATATAATTTAGATACGAGTTTTACCTCAATGTTATGGATAAGTATTCAATAATATTTGAAATTAGAGTTGAGCTTTAGAAATACATATCATCCTCAGACATAGTATTATTCTTAGGGGACCATTAAAACCATATAATATATACTGATAGATTTCTCTATGGATTTATAATGATGTTTGGATCAACACATTCCTATCATAAAATTTTCTTACAATAATAGATTTAACTATAGAATTTATATGTCTCCATATGAATCCCTCTATGGAAATAAGTGTAAGACTCCAATATGTTGGGATGAAGTTGGGGAACAAAAGATATTAGGACCAGATCCAGCTGGTGAAATGGTAGATATTGTTAAAGATATTCAACAACACATCAAGGTAGATTATAGTCTATAAAAGGGTTATTTAGATAACCATCAATTGGATTTTGATTTCAAATTTATTGATAAGGTGTTCCTATAGATATCTTCTTGGAATAAGGTTATGAAATTTAGAAACAATGGAATGTTGAGATCTGGGTATATTGATAACTATGAGATTATTGATTGTATTAGGATCATAGATAAATTTATGGAGATTTCTCTAAAACTATAAAATGTTCAAAATGTGCTCCATGTGTCTATTTTAATAATGTATATAACAATTCCTTCACAAGTATTAAACTCGGAGATCATACCATTAGAGCATGGTCTTTCTTATATGGAGGAACCGGTAGAAATATTATATTTTAGAGATAATGTTTTATAAGAAAAATGTATAAAAACATTGTTAAGGTTATATAAAAGATTAATAAATTCATGGAAGTAATTTGGGAACCTAATAATGTCACGAGGTTGAAGTATCCATAATTTTTTGTATCAAAGTGATAGAATTTTGAGGGAGAAATTAATATAAGCATGGTTGGATGTAACACTAATATATTTTAGAGTATATATTTTCTCTTAGATAGAATTTAAAGAATGTCACCAAGAAAATATGTGAATTATTATGAAGTATTATAAAAACAACCACATCATATGGTATTTAAATTAAATATAATGGTCAAAAATAGTTTCATATTCACTTAGATAATATTATTGATCCTAAAGAACTCTTGAAATATATTTTTTATGGGAATTATTATCTTCATATATTTTTTATTTAAATATTAATTCAAAGTATTAAACATATAAAAAATTATTCTTTACACATTTATAAAATTAATTCATTATTTTTAAATTGGTTACAAATGAAAATAATAGAATTTGAGTGTAAAAAAGAGATGTTTAATCAGAAAAAATTATTTTATATGAAAAATTTGTTTTTATTATGACAAATTAAATTAAACACTATTGATGAATGATAATAATAAAATTTGTAGATAATATATTCAATAAAATAATTTTATATTCATTTAATGGTTTTTACTATAAAAGGAATAAAAATATATTCAGTGTTATGCTTAAAAATACATTTTTTCAAAAAATAGTGTTCCATGCATTTTGTGTACATAGTTTAAAATAAATTTATACCACTTATATAAATTGAATATGTTAAAATTATTTCAATATTTTTAATTATTATTTTAAAATTTATTAACATGATCATTTTTATCTTGGTCATAAGTAATAGTTTCCATGGTAAAACAATGTCACCACAGTAAGGGTTAAAAGGATTAACGGGGGTCAAACTTTAAGATAAGGTGAAATATCTATAAAAAATTACTAAATATAATTGTTTAAGTGTATTTAAATAAAAAATTATATTATATTCAAATTTGGGATTCCTTGGATCCATTTTCACTTGAATAGGTTTAAAGTATTTACTAGTTTTCTACCCACCTCACTTATAAATGGGCCCCTCCTCTACTCATTTATTTACAAAATTTGATCACTATAGATAATAAAATACCTACCCAAATAATTTCATAAATTACTTCCCCAATTCTTATATATTGTTTTCTTCCCAAAATACCAACCTTTAAAGGCTTAATATGTAAGGAAAATGAGGTATCCCAATGAAGAGGTACTTGTCTTCACTATTCTATTTTGAGCTCTATTATTTTTTAACTTAATATAAATATTATATAACCATAATAACATATAAAATAAGTATCATTAAAATAATTAAATGTTTTTATATAAATTTTAGATCCATTTCTACCTCATTTCCATCATATTAGAAATGATAACATTTTCCATGCGTACGTGTAGATTACCACCTCTACGAAGTGATGTGATCCATTTTTATTATATTTCATAAATGGATGGTGATATAGATGGATATAAATAATATATATGATATTTATTATATTATTATGATTATTTAAATATATTTTACCATTTACCTTTCTTTATTTCCATTCGTTAAAATGAAAATATTACTCGTGTATATTTATGGACTACCATCTCCATGAAGTATTGTAATTCAATTTTCATCACCACCTAATATGAATGGATTTAAAATTATATAAAATGAATAAATATGATAATTATATTATTATTATAATTTTTTATATGATTAAGCCAAGAAAATATGCAACTACTAGAATCGTCGAACCGAAACATGCATGGAAAATGGGCTTGTTTCCATCAAAATAATGATTTTAATAATGAATTGTTAATGTATAGGTAATTGAATATTATAATGGAATGATATATATAATAAAAATTATGGATAATTATATATTATATATTAATAATAAATCTAAATTTATTATACATGAGGCTAAGAGCGCATACAATGAATTCTGGGACCAGGGGTAAGGGTTTATGTTTCAATCTCATTTTTAATCAGGATTGTTTATACTTGAATATAATTTGGATGAATTAAATAATATTTATATATTAAACCTCATATATTTTATTTAAATATATTAATTTATAGTTTTTTCATGTTTTACTATTATTATCCTCTCTTTAATACCTAAAAATATAGATAGAAAAATATAGAAAAGTTGATCTTATTTCCTCTTTTGTCGATAAATTTTTTATCCCAAGTCATTACTCCATTAAATTGTTTTAAGAATTATATTTTCTATAATCCTATGATTATTTAAATTCATTTTAAACCATATTTTTCTTTCTTTTCATAGTATTAATAAGTATTTTTTTTCAATTTTTTCTAAACAGGTTATTTATGACATTTTACAAAATGTGTGAAGGGATATTTATTTTAACATTTACCACAAAAATTTTTTTTATACCATCATGAAATTCTTTTATTTATGGAATCATTTAAATTTTTCAATTTTTATTTTGACAATAAAATCATTTTCTATAATTTTGTGATTTTTTTAATGTTATTAGAAGAAAAGAATATTTTATCATGTTTTCAAAAAAAGGTTTGAATGTACTTTTAAGATTTATCCACGTCAATATCCTCTGATGTTTCTTATGATTCCCTAAGTATATTATTTAATGATACCATACATTTTATTATTCTGGATCTCTTATGATTATGTGTTGATAAATCTTTATGAAAACGTTTTCTTTTCCACAAGTTATTCTATGACGGAATGATGAATATATTTATAATCTTATGCCACACATATGTATGGTTTTAATTATGTAATGGGTAAGCCAAAAATTATATATCCTCTTAATGAATTGGGTATTTATTTATATCTTATGAGATAATATGATTAGAAATTGGATTCAACCCATTCCATTGATGAAAATTTGTTAGGGAATTAAACCAATCCATTATGGGAACTTTTATACTATGTAATGATGGTCATGGTTGTGAGCCCTGTCTAATGAAGTGATTTTATATACTTATGATGGTGACACAATTACTATTAATTAATTTTTTTTATTCTTGTTATATTCTTCTATGGATTATGATTAATTAATAATGATTACTCACTCTTTTGACTGTTGTATTTTTAAATGATAAAGTATTATGCCATGACTCATGATTAATGATATATGGGTGATTGGGTATTAATTTCATAAATTATGGTCATAATATAATATAATTATTCTTATATTATGATTAAATATTAATATCCATTGATATCTCTAATGCTTACCCTTACTGATCATTTAATCTAACCCTTTCTTATGTTTCTATTTTCCCATGGTTATGATGACTGGGTTTAAGAAGGATATTTCTAAGAAAGAGACTATGTGAGAAGAAATTTGTGGGAGATGTTAGAAATATTTCATGAAATAATTTTATTACTTATCTATTTTATAAGTATATAAAGCATTTAAAGCTTTGGGGCATGAATTATTTTGAAATTTATTGAATATTCATCTAAAATAATGAAATATTTATGTATGTTATGCTTGGGTTAACTCACTAAATACCTCCTAAAATAGATACTCAAAGACCCTCAGCACTAGTTTCTAGCCTCTGTGGATTGGGGATCCCACATAAGACCATGTGTTATTTCACCTTGGTGGTTACGTCGTGATATGGTTAATTGTTGCATGATATAAGTGAAACCTTATGATGGGTGTAATAGAATACCAATTTCATCATTATATTGAGATAAAATAATTGATTTTTCATTGTGTAATATGACATATATTGGTTAATAGTTCATAGAAAATATATAATATCCTATGGATGGTGGCATACAACTAAAAATATTGGTGAGTTGAACATGTTAGTTAAGAAATATAGTAGTTTTTATACTTTTACCTGGTATATATTGAGATTTCAAGGGTAGCCCAAGAGATAGATGTTATTAGGGGTATAGTTACCTTAGATATGTGTATAATGGGTATATGATTCATAAAATATAAAAAATGCATGTGTAATGTGTAGCTGAGTATATTAGTCTAGACATATGGGATTACTTGGGTGCATGTTGGGAATGATAGAACATATCGTTATTGTGTATTATAACTTATATTCATGGGGTGCATGATTAGTTGATTTGGTATGTGCTACATGGTTCGTTGGGATATGACTTGTCATTTCATGAGTCAAGATGTATGTATTAGTAACACTTGGATACATTCATATTTGGGAATATGATCTGATAGCCAATGGTGGTAATTATTCACCATTTTCAAAATGATATCATTTGGTATCTTAAAATTGGAATAAGGGAGGGTATTTTTACCTATAATACATGTTATGTGGGTTGGGATATATAATTCTTGGTATTATAATGGAAATCATAGTGATTGGTTAAGAACAAATGACCTTAAATTTCTCACAGATCATATTGATGAGATTATTTTTTGAAAAATAATTTATGTAGAGAGACTGAGTGATGAGTATAACATAGCTCCTATGGAAGGTCAGTATTATGATCAACTATACAAGATTATTACATGTTACACATTTAGTTTATGTGTTTGGATAACATGAGAAGTGGTATTGGTTCCTTCTGAGTGGTAATGGGGTATTGGACCTCAATAGGTTCCTATAAACCAAGGTGGAATATATGAATCATTAGTTCCCACTACTTCATAGAATCAAGTTATGGGATTCTAGTGGGATTTAGTAAAATTTCATATGAAATTTGTGGTTGGTTATGAGATGGCCCATGTAAAGGTGGAAGTCGAAGAAATTTGGATGAAAAATGAATAAAGGAGTTATCCCTCTACTGTTACATCATGAATCTTTAAGAGAATGATATTCTCTAAAAAATTTCATGTGTTGATTAACTATTGAGAGATAATAGGATGATTTTCAATAGTCTTGGAGATAAGGTCTCTGTAGTGAAATAAAGAGTACCTTAACTATGATGAGTTGGGATTTGATGATTTTTAGAGATACTAGTGGGATATTGTGGAGTTTATAGCATGTTATAACCTAAGATCGACATGGAATTGAGTGAGTTCATTGATGAAGATATATATTCATCGATGAAAAGGTTTTGGGTCATTATATAATTATTGTATTTATAGTGATAACATAGGTCACTAAGATATTTATAGACTTAAATCGATGACAGTGGTATGGTACTATTGAGTGATAAAGAGAATTCCCTATATGTATAAACATCCTATTGAAGATGGAACCATTGAAGGTTAGTGATTATTGCAAATAGATAAGGTCAATCTTGTAGGGACTTTTATGCATAGAAAACCTAGATTGGTGGTGATTTAGGTTTTTATTTAATGATTTAATGAAACATCCCTTTTTTTGGTTGGTGAAAAGGTATCAGGTATCGGTATTAATCTGTGATGATAATAAAAATTTATTATACTTAATAACATGCAGGGTATAATACTTGGGAAGTGGACTGATGTAAAAATAGGAAAATTGAGGGTACTTTCATTAGATTACAATGAAATTCTCAATGTTGAATGAAATTTTGGTATGGGTATAATCGTATCATGTGATGTTGTAAATATGGGTCTGTAAAATTTAGGGATGTTTGAGTGCAGGTAGAGTTTTCAGTGGTTTGTTGAAAACTAATATCGTCAACCATGGGTGTATGAAATTGACTTTTGGAATTTAATATTATTATTGGTATTGAGGAATCAACACTGAGTTATAGGATTTCATCGGTATCACAATGCATGGTCGACATTTTTTCCGTAAATTATAGATATATTAGCATAAAAAATACTATTTTTGAATACGACTGAGTATAGTGACTCATGAATTTATCTGAGAAAATCAATCCTAAAATAACAACTATAAATGATGGTCAAGAACACGAGATTACTAGAGATATGATATTTATATCAATTCAATTGTTATAATGGAATTATTATGAATTTTGGGATATTAAGGATTAGAGTGTGCATCAAATCATAGTGGCCAGCATGGTACATGAGAGATACATAATGAGGGTTCTCAAGGATAAGAAGTTGTATGGTGTGGAATTTAGTAATGACCCACACTAGAATATATTATTATATTCATAGAAAATATGGGTTCCCTAGGGAGTAGAACTGAATCCATTTTGAATTTGTCGATTTGACTTGAGAATTAGAATTGTTATATATGTTTCAAATGATAAAAATGAGGTTTATAAGGAATTATTTAATGTATAAAATATTCATAATTAATTTTTAGGTGATTAGTATGTTAAAAATATAGGGTTATGGTTTCATTAAGTTGGCATGTAGCTAATTTAGTGTCATTGAGTACATTATTGATGATACCTGGGAGGTGGCTCTTGGTTTTGGCCATTGGGTGGATAGTACCTTCGGATCAGGTTCCCAAGGAGAGATTGAGTGAAGGGTGCGGGTGTACCAGGTACCTAATATGACTATGATTTATTTTCATAATAGATAAGAATATTCATTACATCCACTCCATTATAAACCCTATTCATAGTATTCTTCCTCAAAATTGTAAAACTAGAATAGGGATATACACCTTTACTCTTCTATCTCCCTCTTATATCCATCAATTATATATATTGTTATTTAAAGGTTTATTCATTGATTACTATCAGATTCACCCATTTATTCATCCTCATATCATTTACTTTTGGTTACCTTAATTTTATGTGATTGGAATTTTGGATTTGATAGTGATTCCATGAGAGCATTATAGAATCTCGTTGAGATGATAGAGTATTATTATAGAATGGATAGAGGAGGCTAAGGGAGGATTTATACACATAATTGTGTGCGGTTTTGTTATACATAAACCAATGTATCTTTATTTTCTTATTTTTTTTATGAATTTGGATGAATATTTTAACAATCCTAAGTGGAGAATTTGGGTATTTGAGTGGAGGTATAGGTATATATAAAATACATTCTTCACATATTTGATTGAGTTTTTTGAATTATTATATTATTTGAGGCTCATGGGAGATGATAATAATTGATAATAACTTGGTCTAGGATAGAGAAGGATTTGGATAGAGGGTATAACACCTTAAATGATGCATAAGGTTGGAATATAGGGCAAGGCATCACACGTAGTTTAGATGAGAATGTTGGAGGTACTTGGTGGGATTTTAGAGACCAAACTAAGGTAAATTCAAGGAATAGAAGTTCAGTCACCTTGTTCTATGTTAATTTTTGTATTATATTGTATATGATAGGCTAACTATATAGTTTTTAATTTATGTATGGTTTTATTCCCTTATAGGAGTTCAATTTTCTATAATATTGTGTATGTTATTTATTATGGATTGATTTCTTCTATAAATCCATTACTTCACTATGATGCAATTCATGGTTATAGATGATGTGGTTATCCATTATTATTTTCTACGAGAATATTGAGGATATAGTCATCCCACATGGTATCACTAGACTATTGTAGCTAGTTAACAACTTCTTGTATTGGGGAGGTGGACATGTGGTATATATTGACCCAAATTAGTTACTGTTTTGGTGAATCAAGCAAGAGATGTCACAACCACACATAATCAAAATCAAATATCTTGACCCAAAAAATAAGTCATACTCGAAACCATTAAAATTTAATATTTTAAACATGTAATAAGTAAAATTAGTCCATATAATTGTAACAAATTGTTACTATTTTTAGGTATCCCTAAACCACACTTTTTAATCATAATTTGGTTGGGTTTTTTGGGGTTTTTTAGGAGAAACATTGGAAATTTTGAAAATTTTAGGCTACTGCACGTCTGGAGCATGGTTTTACCAAACTGTGCACCCTCCCAAAGCAAACCGTGTAAATCTATATAGGGGGGTTTCCCACAACTTCCTCATTGTTTAACAAATCATTTTCCCTCTTAGGAAAAACTCTGCAACCCATTTAAAATAGGCACACAACTAGGCCGTATGGTCTGTTCTAACTATGCATCTCTACACAGGAAACTGTACAGATAGGTTTCTAATTAATCCAAGTTTTGACTAAAAATTCTCAAACACCCATTTTTGGTCTCCAATGGACCAGAACAACCTATAATCAATTTCTATCTTCCTTGGAGCTCCCAAAAAGAGTTTTTGGCCCCTCAAATCCCGACTGGAAGTAGGTTAAAGATTGAGTAACATCATTCAATCTTCCCCTGATTAGTTTTATCTTCCCATTCTCAATCTCCCATGATCTCTCACCTCCACCCTAGGGTTTTGTGGATCCCCGTGTGGCTTTTTGGATCTAGTACCTTATGTTTTGGGTTTTAAAACCTAGGTTTCATCCTTTTTAGACATATTTCATGATCATCATTCTTCATTGATGAATCCCAGTTAGGGTTTGGTGATTCATGATCTATTGATCCCGAGATAGGTGGTTCCATTACAATGCCTAATTTTTATTAACCCTAAATTTTTGTTTTAATTTCAATTTATTTATTTAAATGAAATTTCCTTCAATAATTTGATTAAAAACCCAATTCTATTGAATTCGGGTTTTGGGAAATTGGTTTTTAGCATGAAATTGGGAAAACCCCCAATTCCATTAAATTGGGGTGTGTTTATGGAAATTGGTGAACTTTAAATAGTTTAATTTGAATTGAAGATTTGATGGAAATTTGTGAAAACCCGTAATTCCAATGAATTGGGGGTTTATTTTGAAATTGGGGGAATTTTGTGAAAAAATTAATTTTTGAATTTAAATGTGAAATCAAATTTGTGAAATTAAATTGTGAAATTATTTTAAATTCTGATTTTTGAAAATAGATTAAAATGGTCTTGATAAAAAACTTATGGGTTTATCTTGGTGAAAAGTTATGTTTTGATTAAAAACCCTTATTATCGGTTTTAAATAAAAAATTGGAATTTTTGAAATAGAGAATAAGACTTAATTGTATTTTAAGGTTTCTTGATATAAATTTCCAATCACTAATTTTGTACTAGAGAACATAAAATCCTTAGGTAGCTAGTGTGTTAATTGGACAACACTTTACGATTTTACAATGTTCTAAAACATAAATACATCGCATCACATCACTTAGAATATGGTGATGAGTTCTCTTTGACCTAAGTTAAATGGAACGTTTGTACATATTATTATATCAACATGAGATTGTGGAGTCCATTATCCTGGAACAATTGTACATTTTAGGCATAGGACCATGTGGCTCGCTTTTTTGAATTTGAAATATATGTCATTGTTGTTTGTAAACTATTTTACATGCCTTATAATTTATGTAAACTATTTTTAAATAAAATTATTATCTAATACATTGTTTTATAAATATATCCATCAATTGAAATATGAATCTTTTGTTTAAAAGTATTTCCATCATTCATAATGTAAAGCATGATTTTTTTAAATATGTTTTTGAAATTATAAACTAGCCTATTTTAAATTTAAAGGTCTATATGTATATTTTAATGTTGGTATCTTTTATGGAATCCTTGGTGAGACCCTAATAGGATTTTTAGCTCACACTAAACATGTGCCTTTGGGTGTTTGTAGATCATCTCCTTCCAGGTTCGAGTAGAGGTAAGTCACCACTTGGAAGTGGTTATAGTTGTTGATCCATGGACTTGGTGAGTTTCATTTGAGTTGGGACTTGGGAAGTTTTTCCTATTTTATAGTACTTTTTGGTAGTACTTTGGTTATTATTACTATTTTAATTCTGGTACATACCTCCATGTGGAGTTTATTTTTTATTCATACTACCTAGTTTGTCTTTACTTTTTCAATGTTTGTGGCAATTTTTTCCCTCTTTCTTTTTGTATGATGTCAGGTGCTAGTTACCAGCCTGTGGGGATTGGGAATTCCCTTCGGGCTATGTTAGTTCTAGATTAGTTATTTGTTAATAGGGTACCTAGGATCATTTGTGACAAATTGGTATCAAAGGTTTAAGTTGAAATTATTTTCATAAAGTCAGTATAAATTTGTGAATTCTTTTTGGGACTTAGGAGGTAGTTGTGATTGAGTGTCTAAACAGCTCTCACCCCAATGAGCCTTAAGTCACCAGGGGTGGTTTGGGAAAGGTTTATTAAGGATTAGTTCTAGTATTTTACCAATTTTTTATTTGTATAGTTTTAAATCCTAATCTTATTGTCTATATGTTGGGATTAATTTCCCTTTTTTCTCTGATTGAGTGGTTATCTGATGTCTTCTTTGTTTTCTACTGATGTTGTATATCATCATTACTCTAAGAAGACGTGTGAATAGGATCTGAGAGGAAGATTCTATTGAACCTTAGTGTGTGAATCCTCTCATGGAATTGAGTCTGTTTGAGGTGATTATGCACATTGTCCAAGCTCTGGGATAGCCACCACCTCTAGTTCTCATTCGGGCTCTAACTGTGGAACCTTAGAGGGGTGTTCTCAAGATTTATTCTCAATATTTTATTCACTAGAAGAAAACTTTGTTAAAGGGATAAAATCATACTCAATAGTCTAAGGAATGGTTGAGCAGTATGGAATGTTTGTTTGGGTTCTTGTACACACCCCACGAAATCAAGGAGAAGTGTTCCACCTTCAAACTAGATGGACCAAGCAAGAGATGGTAGGACATGATGGATATGGAGAAGAAGGTTTTAGAGTGGAATGACTTGAAGGTTATTTTCATTGGAAAATTCTATCCAGAGTCGATGCTATTAGCCAAGGCCACATAGTTTTCAAAATTGAGCAGGCTAACAGGACCTTCACAGATTATGCAAATTGTTTTGTTGAACTTGTAAAGTTTGCACCTAAGATAGTATCAAATGAGAAGATCAAGGATCAATGGTTTGAGTTGGGATTATGATTATATATTCTTTATTAGGTTTTAATACTAAAGATAACTTATTAGGATGATGTATTGGATATAGAATTAATGGTCTAAGTGGAATTGGCTGGTAAGTGAAGGTTATCGGTAGTTTCTTTTCTCTTAGTGGAAATATGAATTCCTATAAGGTAAAGTGTAATTTTGATGATTCTCATGGTGGTTCTTGACAGTAGGTGTTTTCTAAACCTTTTGTAATGTCTGGTATATGCCATTTGGTTTGTTACCATTGTAGAAATCTAGGGAATTTGAAGATATTTTTCACTTAAACATCCAAGAACTATGGATCCTACAGATGCTCGAGTCACTTCTAGTGACTATAACATGTTTATTCCACTCCACCTAGTGGCATGATATCATCAGCATATTCTAAAACTGTAGCATAATCAGATGCTTCACGTGTAAAAGGTTTCAATCCATAAGAATCCGAAACTAAGCTTCTTCACACAATGAAAGGGTATCTAGAGGAAATAGATATGGGTCCAGTGATTGTGAGAGGTACCATTGCTATAGCTTAGTCATTAGTGAATTATCTTTTTGATACAGGTGCATCTCATTCATTTATTTCAACCTATATTGTTAATCATCTCAATATTCCTGTGGACATTTTATCTTGTGCAATGGATATTACTACACCCCTTTGGTACCAAGAGAGAGCATGGTCTATGTAGCCCTACTTATGTTTTCTCTCCATTAAATGTTAATCTTGCTTAGTGTTTTCTAGTTCTTGATATTGAACCTATTGAAATCATTTTTGATATGGATTGGATCATTTATAATAAATCATAAATTGTTTTTTTTATCTTCGATGGGTGACCTCACTACACCTGATGGTTTGTGCAATGTCTTCCAAGGAGAATGGGACCCAAGGTCAAGAAAATACATACCTTCATATCTGGAGTTGGGGAAAGTGATATATCTGTTTTCTTTTGATTTGAAGTGGGAATATTTGAGTGGTGATATCCCTCTAGTTTTCATCTAGTTTCCCAATGTGTTTCCTTTTAACTTCTCTGGTTTTCCACCAATAAGGGAGGTAGAGTTTTTCATTAACCAAATACCTGGTATTCAACTATTTTTTATTCCTTATTACCATAATGAACCAGATAAAATGAAGGATTTGAATTCGATGTTGGAAAATATTTTAGATAAAGGCTTCATACGCCTAAGTGTGTCACCTTGGGTGGCGTCATTTCTTTTTTCTAAGAATGTTGATGGTTCACTTCACCTATGTGTTGATTATTCAAAACTCAATTGAGTTAATATAAATAAAAAATATCTTTTTCCTTGGAATAATGATTTGTATGATCAGTTTAAAGGGGAAAAGTGGTTCTTGACATTCGACCTTCGATTTGGTTACCATCAGTTGAGGATAATAAAATCTGACATTCTGAAAACTATCTTTTAGAGTAGGTACGACCATTATGAGTAACTTGTCATTCCATTTAATTTAACCAATGTTCAAGCTTTTTTCATGGATTTAATGAATATGATTTTCCATGAGTATATAGATACCTTCATGGTAGTGTTTTTGGATGACATCCTTATTTACTCTAAGTCTATGGAGGATCATGTGTATCATCTAATAATAGTTATGAGTTTGCTAAGAAACCACTGAATTTATTCCAAGCTTTCAAAATGAGACTTCTGGATTTGGGAAGTTAATTTCTTGGTACATGTGGTGTGAAAACAGAAAATATAAATTGATCCTGAGAAGGTGAATGATTTTATTTTTTATAAACAAATATAAATTGTTTTCAACATTCAGAGCTTCTTGGGTTTAATTGGATATTATCACCAGTTCGTAAAGTACTTCTCAAATGTGGATTCTCTAATGACTGCACTCACTCGGAATGGAGTAATGTTTTCTTGGGATGAAAAAATTCAGAATTATTTTGTTGAGATGAAATTCCTTTTGACTACTGCACTAATATTGAATCTTCCAAAGGCTGAGCAGGGATATGTGGTCTTCTGTGAAGCATCAGGTACATGCCTAGGTTGTGTTCATATATAGGGTGATCTTGTCATTGTTTATGGAAGTCATTATCTTTGGCAACATGAGATGAATTATCTAACCCAAGACATTTAACTTGAAGTTGTGATGCATATGATTAAGATTTGGTGACATTCCCTTTAAGAAGAAAATATTACCATGTATTTTGACCATAAGAGCTTGATTTATATATTCGCTTAAAAATATTTGATTCTCCTCCAAGGGTGTTGGTTGGAATACATTTAGTCTTTTGATTTCAAAATCTCCTATACGTCAAGGAAAGGGAATGTTGTTTCAAATGATTTGAGTGGGAAACTTATAACCCATGTAGTGAAAGAATCATCAAAAGGGTGGAGATTTATGGATCTCTTTTCATAGTTGCATACTGGAGTCTGTAAATTAGGGGCAGAGGTTTCCTTAGCCATTGTTCAGTTGACATATGATATTCTTGAATTGATTCTTAAAGAACAAAAACTTAATGATGAGTTTTGAATCATTAGAGACTCACTTTATGGCAGTGAGACTATTGTTGATTGGTCATTCTCCAAATATGGCATTCTTTGATTTTGGAACTATTTTGTAGTATCACCTTCCCTGAGGAAATATACAATGGGGTATTTCCATAATTCCAGGTAGTCAGTTCACCCAGGAAACATGAATATGTTTCATGAAATGCAATGATAATTTTAGTGGCCAGGTACAATATGGAGAATCACTGAGTTTGTTTCTCATTGTTATACATGACAATAGGTTAAGGTCGAGCTCCAGAAACCTTTGGGTTTTCTTTAGTCACTTCCAGTCCCTACATGGAAGTGGGATGGGATATATATAGACTTTTTGGTTGGGTTCACACATACCCAAAGAAAGAATACTGTGATATGGTTTGTGATTGATAGGCTGACTAAATCGACACATTTTATATCAATTCGTGATACAATCAAAGTTGAAGATTTGGGAAATCTCTATGAGAAAGAGATTGTTAATTTTCACAGAGTACCATCTGTTATAGTCTTTAATAGGGATCCTTAGTTAACATATGGTTTTTAGAGAGGCCTTCAAAAGGCACTAGGATCTCACATCTATTTATGCATGGAATATCAACTATAGTCATATGGCCAGATAGAAATATCTATACAATAGTTACCAGTCATATTGCCATATGATTCCACTTGTGTTCTCAACTTTGGTGGGGCTTGGGATGATCAATTGGGGCTGGTTGAGTTTTCTTATAATAATAGTTACCAGTCTATGAACATAATGACTACTTTTGAGTTATATGTTCATCCTTATAAATCTTCATTATGTAGGTCGGAGATTTGTGAAATTTCTTTAGTCAGAACAAGCTTGGTCTAAGGTATGATAAAAAAGATCTAATTGACTCATCAGATAATTTTGATGAACCAAATACAGTATAAGTATTATGTTGGTTATCATCATAGACCTTTGGAATTCTCAGTTGGTGACCATGTATTCTTGAAATTTTCACCCTGATTGGGTCATCGACAGATTGGGAGGCAAGGGAAACTTGCTCCTCATTTTATGGGACCTTTTGTGGTTGTTGAGTAGGTTGCGAAAGTTGATTTCAATTTTGAACTACCATCGTAGTTGACATCAAAACATAACATGTTCCATGTATCATAGTTTAGAAAGTATATATTTTATCCATCTCATGTTTTGAGATGGAGTGATCTTGAGGTTGAGCCAAATTTATCTGTGAGTAAGTGGCTAGTCAGGATAGTTTATTCTGAAATCAAGATTCTTTGTGGGAAAATGATGCCTCTGGTTTGAGTGTTGTGGCAGCACATTTTGGATTTTTATGAGTCATGGGAGAGGGAGGAACTCATGATTTAGAATTGGACTCATCTTTTTTGAGTGGAATCTTCGTCATAGGCTTTTTAGGGACAAAAAATTTCTATGGTGTGGAGGTTGTAACATCCTATTACTTTTTTATGTAATCTTAAGCCCCACTTTATAATCACACATTGGTTGAGTTTTATTTGTGGTTTTTTAGGAGAAAATTTGGAAATTTTAAAAATTATGGGGTAGTGCACGTTTAGCGCACAGTTTTCTCAAATCGTGTGCTCTCTCATAGAAAACTGTGAAAACCTGAATAATGGGGTTTTTGATAGATTGCACATGGTTTAAAAAATAATACACCTCCTTAGGGGAAATCATATAGCCCATTAAAAATAGGCACACATCCATTCCACATGGTTTTGTCCAATCATGTGGATCTTCCCAAGAAACCATGCAGACAAGTTTTTAATGAATCCAAATTTTAATTAAGAATTCTTAAACCCCCCTTTTTAGTCCCCAAAAAACTGGAATGAGCCATAATTGATTTGTCCCTTCATTAGCGATCCCAAGAAGAGTTTTTGTCCCCTAGTATACCTTTATAAAGTTTATTGAATCTTGTAGAACGTCGTTTAATCCTCTCCTAGTTAGTTTCCTTTTCCCATTCCCGTTCTCCCATGCTCTATCTTCTCCTACGTAGGGTTTTGTGGATCCCCATGTTTATTTTTTAGATCTAATACCCATTATTTTGGGTTTTTAAACCTGGTTTTGATCCATATTACCTAGCTTTCATGATCATCATTCTTCATTGAAAGATACTGGTTAGGTTTTGGTGATTCATGATTCGTTGATCCCAAGGTAGGTGGTTCCTTTAAGATGTCTAATTTTTTTAACCATAAATTGTTGTTTTATTTTTAATTTCCTGATTTAAATGAAATTGATTTCAATTATTTGATTAAAAATCCAAATCCAATGAATTGAGATTTTTGGAAATTGGTTTTTGGCATGAAATTTGGAAAACCCACAATTCCATTTAATTGGGGTGTGTTTGTGGAAATTGGTGAAATTTTAATTGTTTAATTTAAATTGTTTATTTGATGGAAAATTGTGAAAAAAACCCAAATTCCATTGAATTGGTGGTTTATTATGAGATTGATATAATTTTTTGAAAAATTAAATTGTTGAATTTAATCATAAAAGTTAATTTGTGAAATTGAATTGCGAATTGATTTCAAATTACAATTTGTGAAAATGTATTAAAATGGTTTTTATAGAACCCTTAGGGTTTTATCTTAGTGAAAATACATGTTTTGATTAAAAAACAGTGTTATGGTTTTTAAATGGAAAATTGGCATATTTGAAATGGTTAATGGGACTTAATTGTATTTTAAGGTTTCCTGAAATAAATTGACCATCATTATTTTTGTACTAGAGATCATTAAAGACTTAGGTAGTTATTGGGTTAATTGGAAAACAATCTACAATTATGAAACATTCTAAAACATAATTGCAGCATGCCACATCCCTTAGGCAATAGTGATGAGTCCTCTTTGACCTGATATCAAGGGGACATGTGTACATATTTCCATGTCTCATTGAGAGTGTGGAGTACCTTAGCTTGGAAATACTATACTTTATGCTTATGACCATGTAGCTAACTTGTTTGAATTTGAAATATATTTCATTGATGTTGTAAACTATTTTACATACCTTCTGATTTCTATAAATTGTTTTTAAATAAAAATTTTATCTAATCCATTGCTTTAGAAATATCTCCGTCAACTAAAATGTGAATATTTTGTTTAAAATTATTTTTATCATTCATAATGTAAAGCATGATTTGTTTGATTATGATTTTGAAATTCTAAAATTTTCTATTTTAAATTGAAATATATCTTGGGTTAATTTAATATTGGAATCTGTTATGAAATACTTAGTGAGAACCTACTGGTATTTTTATCTCATACCCTACCTATGAATTTGGGTGTTTTAAGATCTTCTCTTTCTAGGTTTGAGAAGGGGGTACAACACCACTTGGAGGTGGTTCTAGATTTTGATTTGTAGACTTGGTGAGTTGTGTTTGAGTTCAAAATTTGGTAGTATTTCTTATTTTCTAGTATTTTTTTCTGTAATACTTTTGGCTATTAATGTATGTTTGACTTTTGGTACATACCTCAGTATGGAGTTTATTTGGTATGCATATTGTATTGTTTATCTTTAATTTCATATTTTTTGTGGAAAAACAATTCCCTCTTAATTTTTTAATGACTTTAGTTTCTAGTCACTAGCCCATGCGGATCGGGAATTTCCTTCAGGATATGTTTGTTTCAACTTGATTATTAGGTTACTAGGGTACCCGAGCTAGTTCGTGACCATAATGAATTTTCATATAAAAAACAACCATGAGATTTCAATAACCATAAGGTAAAGTATTTTTTAGAAAATACAATTTTAATAACATGATTTTACCATTATAATATCATAAATTAAATACAAAATAAATATGTTCCAAAAAATTATTTTTTAAGATTAATTTCTATGGATATAACTAAAAAATATTAAAAAATCATTACACCACTTTAATTACATCTAAAAATTTGTTTCACATTACTAAACCTCTCCACCATTTAAAATTATCTCATTGATAAATGAAAAATCATTTTACAAAAGATAGTAATGTTTTATCATAATCATGAATCTTTAAAAATACAATTTATAAAAAATCAAATAAATTAAAAGTATGATACGCCAAACCAATAGAATTAAATCTTATAGAAAATATTATTTCTAAATCTCATATATCTATATATATATATATATATATATATCCTACCCATATTCAATAATAAATGTTTAATAAAAATTCTACATGTAATGTGGACCAATGAAATTTAACCAATTAGGTTTCAATAAGAGGAACAATTAAACCGAGATTATACTTCCACTTAGTGAATTTTAAATTTATTATAGGTTTATCTCATTTTATATTGTCCTACTATTAGTCATCAGTCTCTTAATATTGCACTACGATTCTAAAAGTATAAATAAATCCAATGGTCATCTAATACCAAATAAAATATTATCATATTGTTAAAATATTTAAAAAACTTACTACACCCTTTTATAGTGATAAAAAAATTATCTTATCAATATTCACTAATATTTCAAAATAATAATTCACTATATACATAGCTATAATTTAATCATTAAATAAAAAAATAAAAGTTTTCAATTAACTCCTTAACCTAAATTAAACCAAAAAATTATATTCATAACATAAAATTTTAATACATTACACATTATTATACTATAAGTAAGAAACAAAACAAAACCATGAACATCAAATCCTCAAATTAATAGCACCATCACTGACATGGGAAACCAAAAAATATTTCATAATGAATTTTCACATTTTAATAGATCATGTGAATTTATTCATTCCATATTAAAATATTATTTCTCATACCATAAAAATAAAATTACACTACTAAATTACAAGAGTTTTAAAATATAAATTTTACCAAATATAAAGTTATAATTCATTTTATAAAAAAAATCCTTTAAAATATTTTATAAGGATTTTATCATATATACTCAAATCAATCAAACACAATAATATATAATTCTACACATGTTGAATGTTCTTATATGGATATCATGTTACATGAAACACAAAATATCATTTCATAACTTGAACATTATTGTACATCACACCTCTATAATGGAAAATAAATCTTAAATCTCCCATTTAGGGATCAAATGACATCACATAAGACCAAGAATTCTATAGAAATTCCACTTTAGTTATAAATATTATGATAAAAAAGGTATAGGTCAATGTATAGCTCTAACGAATCTTTATCCTTACCTATCAATAAAACAATTGGCTAAATATTATTTAATAGTAAATTATAATATCTCATTCAGGACATCTAACTTGATATCCATGAGGGAATTATACTACATCAAAAATGATTTTATAGGTCACAACATGATGGATATTATTATTTAGGGTCTAAATAATATAATGTGAAATGATTTACCCCCTTTATAAAATAAAATATTTTGGACAAACAATTACCTAAAATTTTTCATGAAGTATATATATATTGGGTAACTCACATGATAATTAAAAATTAATAATTCTCTCTATATGAAAAACACTTTTCTTTTCATAAAAATATCTTTTTATTTAAAATAAAAACATAATCAAAAAAATGATTGAATAAATATAAATAATCACAAAAATGATAAAATAAATAAATTATGACATGAATCCACTCTTAATATTTTTACACCTTGAGTAGAAATCTAATCTGTGATTCATGGATATGGCCTACAATCTTATAAAACAAATATTAAAAAATTAATTTCTTTCGAGGTGAAGATATAGGGAGTGAGTATACCACATAACTAATAGGAAACCTATAATATTTTAATGTGATGTTTATATAATATTGATTAATCTTAATTCAAAAAAAATATAGGAAATGTATAAAATATAGATTCAATGAAAACATATAAAATAAAAGAATAATTTTATAACCCATGTATGTAAGGAAATTTTCAATTATTCAACCTTATGAGGTATAAAATAAACCATAATGTCCACTATCAAGGTATCCTTATAAGGGTTTAAATGAGAACTATAGAAGATAACATATGGCCATATCAATTATACTAGACACATGGTTTTTATAGGAAATAAAATTTGTCATAAGTCGTTAATTATATTCAGAAGTAAACTGTAACACCCCAAGCTTCTACGGTACGCTTCTCTTTGAATAATGCAATAGCGTGTGTTGTACGCAACATCGAGCTCTAACACACACCCCAACCAATCAAACTAGCCGTTATGAATAGTAATACCTAATTTTTAAAATTTTATACATTTTATCTTTCAAAATGGACTTCATTTTTGGATTCTGAATATCAAAATTAGGCTAGGGTGAAATTTGGTACTTTTTGGATAACTTTCATATTTTGATGAATAGTGAAAATTACTAAATTTTAATTAAAAACAACTTTTTTAATCGAAATAATTAGTAGTGATAAATTATGAATCTGAGTGGTTTTAAAGTATATTTAGAATATATATTTTACCATTTAATAAAATGTTGGTCATTGGACATAATTTCACAATTAAACCTGACATAAACAAGTATCAATCTTTTGATAGTTATTATATCTTAAAAACACGCTTTTTGTTTTGACAGCGGGAATTAATTTTAAATTAATTTCTGCCACTTTTGTGTTTTGAATTTGGAAAAATGGATTCTATATTTGGAATCAAGATGTCCAAATTGTGTAAATAGGTAACTTTTATTTTTAGACATTTTGAATAATTACTTCGGTAAATATTTTATTTACCATGGTTAAAGGGTAAATCCGGTAAATAAGAGTTACAGAATAATATTATAATAATACTAAATTACCCTAAAACGTGTCCTATTCTTATTTTTGGATACATTTCCGAGCATGGGAATCTTTGGGTCGATTTTGAGACCCCATGGAGCCACTTGTAGGTGATAGGGACACTTTATTTTAATTAAGTTAAAATAAATACAAAAATGACATAAGCATATATCTTTTAGAAAAACAATTTTTTACATAGGGTTATATATGTTGTATTTTCGACTATAAATATTCATTAGAAGGATAAAACTATTTACTACATAATGGTATTTTATTTATAATTTTTAAACATTATATAATTTAATTTATTTATGACACAATGATGATGCAGTAATTATCTAATTAATGGAAAATTAGAATAATTTATATTATAGATACCCAAATAAATGTAATTTGAGACTTTTTATAAATACCAATAATTTTATAGGATAATATGACATGTTTATATTGAATTAATTAACTTTTTTCTAAGTAATAATTCTGTTACGAGTTTTACAAAAATCTATTATTTAATAGTGTCAAAATTGACAAAAAATGGTTTTTAAAACAAACATTGTATTATTAATTGATATTAAATTCCTAAAAATCTAAGGTTCAACAAAGAGACTTATATCATAATAGGTGTATCATTAATGGACCACTTGATAGTCGATTGGATGTATATAGTAAGTTTATTAACCATATAATATAAAAATACAAAGAGTCATTGTAAAAGTGAATCTAATTAACTAAGAGTTAATACTTAAAGATAAGGTTAATATATTGACCCAAAACTGTATAAATTCTATTGTATGAGTGGTTTGAGACCCATCCCTACCTTAAAATTTAAATAATACACTTTTTATCCATTAGAAACCGAATATGAATTTATTATAAAATAATATTTCTAGCTTTTCCAAAGGTGCCCCTCACTCCTCTTATAAAAGGGTACTCCCCTTCTCATTAATTCACACATTAAAAGCCTTTTGGTTCGGCCAAACCCTGCCCAAATACTCTCTAAACGTCCCTCACTACAACCTAGAGGACTTATTTTGATCCGAAAGCCAACCTAAGGAGCCCTTTTGACCAAATCAAAAGGAAGAACCCGAAGAAGAGGTAATGTTTTCACCACCCTTTTTCAAGTTCCTTTCTTCTTCCACTTATTCTTTTTTTGTTTTCCAATTCTAAAATAATAACTCTAGTATCTTATATATACTGTGATGTTATTATAAATATGGTACAACCATATTCAGTATTCTATCCATCCTTTGAATAACATGTCACCATACATGCGTACGTACAGCTTACCGTCTCCACATCGTGGTGTAATTGTTATTCAATAAATTATTATTTGGATGGGTATAATAATGATTTTTAATTCATTTAAATAATAAATATAACATGATTATGATTCTTTATATATGATATACCATCCAATTATATATTAATTTAATATCAAAAGAATGATATTGTCGCTCGTGCGTACGTACGGACTACCGTCTCCACGAACGCAATGAGATTCATTCTCCATCGTATCCATTCAAGTATAATTATCATTTCATGATTTAAAAATAATGTTTAAGGACTTGATATCATTCTGGATATTAATAAGATACAACCTATCCATGAAAAACATGGCTTACGTAACAAAACATATAAATGAAAACGAGTAAGTTAACACCCAAAACAACGATAATACTAAGATATTATTAACAAATCAATATTAAAAGATCATATATGATATAATATTAATGTATATTATTATTTTATAATTTAGTAAAAATTATTTCACCATTATACAGGAGGTTAACCTACCCTCAACCAAGGAAAGGTACAAGGTAATGTTTTATTTCACAATCTCTTCATTATCCGAGGTTGTTTATACGTAATAATATACTGGGATCTCTTTATCATCCACATCCATTTTTCTTAAAAATGTTTTTCAAAACATTATTACTATTTTATAGAATATGTGTTAAAGTCATTTATACCCTTATTTGAATTTTTATAAGAAGTGTATAAAGTAATATTTCTATCGTTTTCCAAACAAGGTCCTTTTTAACCTTTTCAACAGAATTAATGTAAGAATGTCTTTTTTAACTTATACGGTGGGTGCGGCTATTTTCTACCAGTATAAAATCGTTGAAGTTTACCTTACAAGCTTATAAGAATATTTTCAAAGAAAATATTTTATTTTATATGACTCTTAAATGATTTCAAAATAGAAAGAGATATTTCTCTAAAAAGAGTTTTGATTTCATCTATGTCAACATCCTTTGATGTATTTTAAGTGTATTTGGAGTTGATTTATTATGATACAAAACTTCTATATTGTATCGAAGGTTTTGTGATATGTTTGACTTTGGATGTGTTATTTTTATACCATTCATGGTTTATGGATGAAGTATTTACATTTCGTATGCTAGTTTTAATACGAATGTTTATGTTATGTTTAAACCTGTTCATATGAGGAATGCATTGGACTTAATATGTGACAGGTGGAGCCTACTATAGCTCCTCTATGCATGGGCAGGTCTCATGAGACAATCTAGTGTATTGGAACAAGGCCTTGACAAAATCTTATTTGTAGTCTTCGCATAAGGCCTTGGCTATGTGGTTATGATAGTCTGGCATTATGCATTCCATCATTTTGAAAGTGGTTATTGATATTGCATGTGAATATTCGATTAGTAGAATATCCATGTGAAAACGTAAATGGCATTATTTTATTTTATTTTTTCCATACTATGTTGAAGATCAAGTTTAAAAGGATTTTTTTAGTTATACATTGCCTTAAATGTTTATTCTTATTTATGAAAGTTTCCGCTATATTTTTATCCTTACTGGGCATTTGAGCTCACCCCTTTTATATGTTTTATTTTTCCTAGGATGTGAAGAAGTAATTTAGGAATGACCTACAGGGATAGTATGAGGGGATACGAGTGTGGACTATGGAGACTATATTTTTGTAGTTTTCATTTTATGATGTAATGTAAACTTTATTAACGTATCTAGTTTTTCCAAGGCTACTAAATGAATCGGTCTTTCGAGATTTGATCTTTCTTGTGATCATGCCAATGTTATGTAATAATACACCAAATCTGGGTAACTAGGGTCAGGGCGTTACAGTTGGTATCAGATGAAGTTTAGTACAAACCTTGGAAGCTAGATTTAGATAAACTCTGATTAGAGAACATAGACCTAAGATGGACTTTGAGGATTAGTATAGAAGAACTTCATAGAATTTTGGTATTGTAGTGATTTTGTGAGTTTTCCGAGCAATACATCCCTGTCTGGATACGAGTAGGTAGAGGCAGCTCTGGCACAGATGTACCTAGGGGTAAAACCTGAAAACACCGCTTTGAGCTAGACTCGAACGGGAACTGGTGCACGACAACGGGCCTTGCTGCACTCTTGGTTACGACACTGCCGAGGGATATGCTTAGGATAACTCTCATTTTCTTTACAAATCATTATGAAGGGTTTATGAGTATATAATTCCTAAAAGAAAACATTTTTATGATTATAGATTATATCCATAAATAGTTCAATTTACGTTAAGTGTTTTATAAGTATAAAATTATGTATTTTGATTCATAAACTGATCTAGTTTATGCCATTGATTGCCTAGTGGAAGAAATGGAAACTGTATCAATGCACACACTCCATGTAGGGATTTCCCTACTGCTCAAGATAATTATTATGGTGATGGTGATGCAACTGGTGCTGATCAACTAATCCCAATACTGGGACAACTCACTCAGGTTATGAATAATAACCTTACCCATATGAAGCACCTTGATCCACAGCGTGGAGAATCAATGTTAGATCGCTTTTTGAGGTAGAAACCACCAACATTCATTTGGAGTACAAATCCATTAGTAGCTGAGCAATGGATAAGTTCCCTAGAGAAAATATTTCAGGCTTTGGGAAGTAGTGAAAGGGAAAAAGTTATCATGGTAGTTTAACACCTCACTAGAGATGCTGATCAATGGTGGTCATTGATTCAAAACATGAAGGACGATGATGAAGTATCAAATATGGAATGGAGGGAGTTCAAAATTCTATTTATAGAAAAATACTTTCCTCGCGACCATCAAGCAGATATGGAAAGAAAATTTCTGAGTCTGAGACAAAAGGAGGATGAGAATGTCACAAAGTATGAGGCTAACTTTAAAAGGTTAGCAAGGTATGCTAGAGATTATAAACGTAACCCAAGAAGTAAGATTGATCGTTTCTTTGATGGGTTAAAACCATTTCTCCATCGAGCATTAGTCTCACAATCCTTCTCGTCATACGAAGACATTGTCTCATGTGCTATCAAGATAGAAAAGGAATTCTCTAAGTCTTATGACTTTAAAGCAAAGCAAGAGAAGAAGAGATATGCTGATCAATATGGGAATGTAAATAAGGGGACGAAGGGAAAGGTTGAATATCAATCCTGTGCTAAAAATGGGAAGAAACACCCCAGTACTTGCTTAAAAGGAATGAGAGTCTGTTACAAGTGTGGTGAAAAAGTCCGCCAAGCTCGTGATTGCAAGGGGAAGAAGGAAGCTACCGATGTCCAATGCTACAATTACAGGGAGATGGGACATTATTCAAATGAATGTCCTAAGAGTCACGGGAACTTACCTCAAAAAAGGTCAAGGGATCAAGGCCAAGCTTATGCTATCACTACTGCTGAGGTAGAAGCTCCGAAAGACGTGGTGGTAGGTAATTTAATGGTTTCCTCAAGTTTAGCAAATGCATTATTTGATTCTGGATCATCACATTGTTTCATATCTTCCCAGTTTACTAGGAAAATTAGATATTTACAATTTAATTTAAAAAGTGAGTTGTCAGTTAAAACTCCCAAGGGAAGTATCATTGCAACAAAGTTTTGTGAATCAGTCCCCATTAGAGCACATAAATGTTCTTTATCTGCTAATATCATCGTCATACCTATGATTAAGTTTTATATAATCCTTGGTATGGACTGGCTTTCGAACCATGTTGCGAATATTTATTGTAAGAAGAAGGAGGTTATGATTTTTGATGATGATGATAAGGAACACCTTATATTTAGAGAAAAATTGTCACCACCTAATTCTTATCTAGATCCACCCCCAGTAGCTCAACTAAATTCAATTATTGGGGAGGAAGAGAATGAAATGACTATGGGTGAGGGAAGGAATGTTCAAATAGAAGATGTACCTGTTGTGGAAGAATATGTAGATGTGTTTCCGGACGATTTACCTAGAAATCCTCCAGAACGAGAAGTTGAGTTTTCCATTGATTTAGTTCCTGGATCAAGGCCTATATCGAAGACACCTTATAGAATGGCCACTATAGAATTAGTTGAACTAAAGAAAAAACTATAGGAATTGAGTAATAAGGGATTTATTCGTCCTAGTGTTTCTCCATGGGGAGCCTCTATTCTTTTTGTTAAAAAGAAAGATGGATCTATGAGGTTATGTATCGACTATAGAGAGATCAATGCTATAACTATAAAGAACAAGTATCCCCTACCTCACATTGATGATTTATTTGACAAACTGCATGGAGCTCAATACTTTTCAAAGATTGACCTTCAATCTGGATACCATCAGTTGTGTGTAAAGATGGAAGGCATTCCAAAGACAGCATTTTGAACCAGGTACGAGCATTACAAGTTTACAGTAATGCCTTTTGGGTTGACTAATGCACCCTCTGTATTCATGGATCTGATGAATAGAGTTTTCAAGGAATATCTAAATGAATTTTTGGTGGTATTTATTGATGATATCTTGGTATACTCCAAAAGCTACGAATATCCTGAAAATCACCTACTCATTATCCTGAAGACTCTGAGAATACATGAATTATATGGGAAGTTTAGAAAGTGTGAATTCTGGATTTAGGAGATTTCTTTTTCTTGGACATATTGTCTCTAAATATGGAATCTCTGTTTATCCTTCTACGACCAAGGCAATCTAAGAATGACCAGCACCTACGAGTATAACCGAGGTACACAGTTTTATTAGTTTGGCAGGTTATTATCGACGTTTCGTCCAGAATTTTGCCCAGTTGGCTAACCCATTAACAAAGCTCACACGTAAAGGGGTTAAATTTGTTTTGACAAAAGAGTGTGAAGAATGTTTTGAATAACTGAAGATAAGATTATTCAATGCTCCTATATTGACTCTACCATCGGGTAATGATGGGTTCTTTATTTATAGTGATGCATCAAAGAAAGGACATGGTTGTGTCCTTATACAGAATGATTGGGTTATTGCCTATGCATCACGACATTTGAAAATTCATGAACAAAACTATCCTACTCCTGATCTCGAGTTAGCAGCTGTGATCTTTACTTTGAAGATATGGAGCCACTACCTCTATGGTAAAAAATGTGAGATTTATACTGATCACAAGAGTTTGAAGTATATTTTCTCACAAAAAGAACTTAACATGAGGAAAAGGAGATGGCTTGAATTACTCAAGGATTATGATTGTACGATACACTACCACCCGGGGAAAGAAAACAAGGTGGCAGATGCTTTGAACAGAAAATATCATGGAGTTTTGAACAATATGAGAATTTAAAGGGATCCAATTTTCATGGATCTAGTGAAGATGGACATGGGAATAACCAGGGAAGGTGAAACATCAATTCTTTTTCAAATGGTTGCCAAACCATCTTTACTAGAAAGGATTAAGAGTTCTCGGACCGATGATGAAGAATTTCAAAAGAAGATTAAAGTTGTGAATGATGGGATATTGAGAGACTTTGTGTATGAAGAAGGAATTTTGAAATTTGGGAAGAGACTTTGTGTTCCCGATATACCTGATTTAAAAAGGGAATTCTTGGATGATGCTCATAGTTCCAATTTCCTTATACACCCTGAGAGCACCAAAATGTATTGAGACTTGAAGGAACATTTTTGGTGGGACAACATGAAGAGGGAGATTTCTGATTTTGTGTCAAGATGTATGGTTTGTCAACAAGTGAAATCTGGAAGGAAACAGCCTGGAGGGGTTATGCAACCTCTTCCCATACCGGAGTGGAAATGGGAAAATATTACGATGGAATTTTTCATGGTTCTACCAAAGACTCCTAGAAGGAATGATTCCATATGAGTTATTGTTGATCGTCCTACCAATTCAGCACGTTTTTTAGCTATAAGAGAAGTTCTACCACTGGAATGTCTAGAAAGAATATATATTAATGAAGTGGCGAGACTTCATGGAGTAATCCTATCAATTGTTTCTGATCGTGATCCTCATTTTACTTCAAGATTCTGGAAAAGTCTTCAGAAAGACTTGGATACTGAACTTCATTTGAGCACTGCCTACCACCCTCAAACAGATGGACAATCAGAACAAACTATTGAAACCTTAGAAGACATGTGGAGATCCTGCTCACTTGACTTTCAGGGTATGTGGGATCAATATTTACCTTTGGTAGAATTTTCCTATAACAATATCTTCCATTCGAGTATTCAGATGGCACCATATGAAGCGTTATACGGAAAGAGATGTCGTACACCAACCTTTTGGGATGACGTTGGTGAAAGAAAACTTGTAGTCCCAGAACTGGTGGAGGAAACGATGGAAAAGGTGAAGGTAATCCAAAACTATATCAAAGAATCTCAAAGTAGGCAGAAGATCTATGCCGATAATCGAAGGACGGATTTGGAATCTCAAGTCGGTGATCATGTTTTCTTGAAGGTATCTCCATAGAAGGGAGTCATAAGATTTGGTAAAAAAGGTAAATTGAGTCCCAGGTACATCAGACCTTTCGAAATTATAGAATGAATTGGGGCTGTAGCTTACCGATTGACAATGCCGCCAAGTCTCTCCAAAGTTCACGATGTGTTCCACGTATCTCTGTTGAGGAAATACATGCCTGACCCAACGCATTTACTCACCTATGAAAAATTAGAAAAGGAACCCGATCTGTCTTATTGCGAAGATCTTATTAGGATTCTTGATACGAGAGAACAAGTGATGAGAAACCGTACGACTCGTTTGGTAAAAGTTCTATGAAGAAACCATAAGATGGAAGAGGCAACGTGGGAACCCGAGGAACTTATGATGAAGAACTACCCAAGTCTTTTCATGTGTTAGTATTCTAGAAATTTTGAGGATGAAATTATTTGAAGGAGGGGAGAATGTAACACCCCAAGCTTCTATGGTACGCTTCTCTTTGAATAATACAATAGCGTGTGTCGTACGCAACATCGAGCTATAACACACACCACAACCAATCAAACTAGCCGTTATGAATAGTAATACCTAATTTTTAAAATTTTATACATTTTATCTTTCAAAATGGACTTCATTTTTGGATTTGGAATATCAAAATTAGCCTAGGGTGAAATTTTAGTACTTTTCGGATAACTTTCATATTTTGATGAATAGTGAAAATTACTAAATTTTAATTAAAAAAATTTTTTTAATCGAAATAATTAATAGTGATAAATTATGAATTTGAGTGGTTTTAAAGTATATTTAGAATATATTTTTACCATTTAATACAATTTTGGTTATTGGTCATAATTTCACAATTAAACCGGACATAAACAAGTATCAATCTTTTGATAGTTATTATATCTTAAAAACACGCTTTTTGTTTTGACAGCGGGAATTAATTTTAAATTAATTTCTGCCACTTCTGTGTTTTGAATTTGGAAAAATGGATTCCATATTTGGAATCAGGATTTCCCAATTGCGTAAATAGGTAAATTTTTTCAGACATTTTGAATAATTACTTTGGTAAATATTTTATTTACCATGGTTAAAAGGTAAATCCGGTAAATAAGAGTAAAAAAATAATATTATAACAATAATAATTACCCTAAAACATGTCCTAACCTTTTTGGTGGATACATTTCCGACCATGGTCATCTTTGGGTTGCTTTTTAGACCCCATGGAGCCACTTGTAGGTGATAGGGACACTTTATTTTAATTATGTTAAAATAAATACAAAAATGACATAAACATATATCTTTTAGAAAAACAATTTTTAAATAAGGTTATATATGTTGGATTTTCGACTATAAATATGAATTATAAAGATGAAAAGATTTATTACCTAATGGTATTTTATTTATAATTTTTAGACATTATATAATTTAATTTATTTATGACACAATGGTGATGCAGTAACTACCAAATTAATGAAAAATTAGAATAATTGATATTATAAATACCCAAATAAATGTAATTTGAGACTTTCTATAAATACCAATAATTTTCTAGGATAATATGACATGTTAGTATTAAATTAATTAACTTTTTTCGAAGTAATCATTCTGTTATAAGTTTTACAAAAATCAATTATTGAATAGTGTCAAAATTGACATAAAAGAGTTTTTAAAACAAATATTATATTATTAATAGATATTAAATTCCTAAAAATCTATGTCTTGTCCAAGAGACTTATATCATGATAGGTGTATCATTAATGGACCACTTGGGGGTCTCTCGGATGTATATAGTAAGTTTATTAACCATATAATATAAAAATACAAAGAGACATTGTAAAAGTGAAACTAATTAACTAAGAGTTAATACTTAAAGATAAGGTTAATATATTGACCCAAACCTATCTAAATTATATTGGTTGAGTGGTTTTCGACCCATACCCACCTTAAAATTTAAATAATCTACTTTTGAGCCATTATAAACCGAATATGAAATTATTATAAAATAATATTTCTAGCTTTTCCAAAGGTTCCCCTCACCCCTCTTATAAAAGGGTACTCCCCCTTCTCATTAATTTGCACATTCAAAGTATCTTGGTTCGGAAAAACCCTGCCCAAATACTCCCTCAACTTCCTTAAATACAACCTAGAGGCCTTATTTTGATCATAAATCCAACATAAGGACCCCTTTTGATCAAATCAAAAGGAAGAACCCGAAGAAGAGGTAATGTTTTCACCACCCTTTTTCATGTTCCTTTCTTCTTCCACTTCTTCTTTCTTTATTTTCCCATTATAAAATAATAACTCCTGTATCTTATATATACTATGTTGTTATTATAAATATGGTACAACCATATTCAGTATTCTTTCCATCCTTTGAATAACATGTCACCATACGTGCGTACGTACGACTTACCGTCTCCACGTCGTGGTGTAATTGTTATTCAATAAATTATTATTTGGATGGGTATAATAATGATATTTAATTCATGTAAATAATAAATATAACATGATAATGATTCATTATATATGATATACCATCCAATTATATATTATTTTAATATCAAAATAATGATATTGTCGCTCGTGCGTACGTACGGACTACCGTCTCCACGAACGCAATGAGATTCATTCTCCATCGTATCCATTCAAGTATAATTATCATTTGATGATTTAAAAATAATGTTTAAGTACTTGATATAATTCTGGATAATAATAAGATACAACCTATCCATGACAAACATGACTTACGTAACAAAACATATAAAATAAAATGAGTAAGTTAACACTCGAAACAACGATAATACTAAGATATTATTAACAAATCAATGTTAAAAGATCATATATGAAATCATTTTAATGTATATGATTATTTTATAATTTAATAACAATTATTTCACCATTATACAGAAGGTTAACCTACCCTCAACCAAGGAAATGTACAAGGTAAGGGTTTATTTTGCAATCTCTTCATTATCTGAGGTTGTTTATACGTAATAATCTATTGGGATATCTTTATCATCCACATCCATGTTTTTGTTAAAAATGTTTTTCAAAACATTATTATTATTTTACAGAATATGGTTTAAAGTCATTTATACCATTGTTTGGATTTTTATAAAAAGTGTATAAAGGAATCTTTCTGTCGTTTTCCAAACAAGGTCCTTTTTAACCTTTTCGATAGAATTAAGGTAAGAATGTCTTTTTTAACTTATACGGCGGGTGTGGCTATTTTCCGCTGTTATAAAATCGTTGAAGTTTCCCTTACAAGATTATAAGAATATTTTCAAAGAAAATGTTTTATTTTTTATGAATCTTAAATGATTTCAAAATAGAAAGAGATGTTTCTCTAAAAAGAGTTTTGATTTCATCTATGTCAACATCCTTTGATATATTTTTAGTTTATTTGGAGTTGATTTATTATGATACAAAACTTCTATATTGTATTGAAGGTTTTGTGATATGTTTGATTGTGGATGTGTTATTTTTATACCATTCATTTTTATGGATGAAGTATTTACATTTCGTATGCTAGTTTTAATATGAATGTTTATGTTATGTTTAAACATGTTCATATGAGGAATGCATTGGACTTAATATGTGACGGGTGGAGCCCGATATAGCTCCTCGATGCATCGGTAGGTCTCATGAGACAAACTAGTGTCTTGGCACAAGGCCTTGACAAAATCTTATTTGTAGTCTTGGCACGAGGCCTTGGCTATGTTGTTATGATAGTCTGGCATTATGCATTCCATCATTATGAAAGTGGTTATTGATGTTGCATGTGAATATTCGATTAGTAGAATATCCACGTTAAAAAGTAAAAGGCATTATTTCATTTTATTTTTTCTATACTATGTTGAATTTAAAGTTTAAAAGGCTTTTGTTTTAGTTATACATTGCCTTAAATGTTTATTCTTATTTATGAATGTTTCCGCTATATTGTTATCCTTAATGGGAATTTGAGCTCACCCCTTTTCTATGTTTTATTTTTCCCAGGATGTGAAGAAGTAATTTATGAATGACCTACAGTGATAGTTTGTGGGGATAAGAGTGTGGACTATGGAGACTATATTTTTGTAGTTTTCATTTTATGATGTAATGTAAAATTTATTAACGTATCTAGTTATTCCAAGGCTACTAAATGAACCGGTATTTCGAGATTTGATCTTTCTTGTGATCATGCCAATGTTATGTAATAATGCACCAACTCTGGGTAACTGGGATCGGGGTGTTACATAAACCCATGTTATTTAAACAAAATCTATGCATGATGAAATTTTAAATAACTGCAACTCGCATTAATTGCACAAAAACATGGTATATTTATTTAGGAATAACATTCTCCCCATGGTTAAACACATCTAAATTTATTCAAATGTAATGTCTTAAACAAATCAATTATATAAAATAATGATTAAATTTAGTAATAACCAGACATGGCATTATGATATTAAAAACTATATTATTTGAAGATAAAATCACTTTAAACTTGATATTCAAAGCCAAAAATGGCTAAATTATCATTGAAACATATTTTTATATGGCATAAATGAATGAATATATGCTCAACATAAGGGTCTGTTGTCTATATTTTTGACAAAAAAGACCAGATGTATATAAAAACATATGATCTAGTATATCAATGATTTAATTTCATAAAAGGATCTTATATATAAAATTTAAGTATAGAAATATAAATTAAACAATACCTTATTCATTGTTCTAGTCCATATGTAATCTTCTTGATGTTGGATCTATAGCTTCCACCCAACCTAATCTCCAAATATTAATGATATGAGTGTGAAATTTTTTTTAATTGCACATTTGCATATGTTTTATATTTTTTACTACCAAAGAGGTTCAATTGATAACATAGGTATATTATACCCTCTATAAGATAACCATAAATAATGGTATAAATGAATACCATACCATCATCCATACTAAAAAATATAATATGGATATCATAGTGATGATCCAACAATAGATATGTACTCATCACATGTATTAAAAAAGTTAATCCATTATAATATCATTTAAGTATACATAAAAAAGATAGATCACCCAATGGGCCGATCATATAACAAACATTAATTTTTTATTATATAAAAAAATCCACTTTTTAGTGTTTAGTTGGAACTCGAAAAAAACCATCCAAGAATACTATTTTCACAATAAAAACACATAATAGAAAAAACCAACAAACCACAACAAAAATAATTCAAAATTCAAAATTGAAATTGGAGATGTGATCTAGCAGGTGGTACCACATCAAATAGTAATTACTTGCATGTTATATAGTCATTCATTATGATTCAGACATTTTCCGCCTCCATAGGATACATGAAATAAATTATCTTATACAAGATAACACGAATCATGATGATGATCATAGATGAATAAAACAGTAGTGAAAACCGAAATCCATCACCACCACACTGAGAGACATTTCTCAACCCTTGATGAACAAGCATAAAGATACAAATTATATCTATATATGAAACCAATATCAGGACCACTTTGTATATCCTTTGTAGAACAAATGGGAATTACAACATTAACTAAATACCCATAGATTGAAAAACACTCATCATTACCACCACAAACCAAACCATCACCAATTAAAATCACCATGCTAAGATAAGATTCAACACAAATCTGTCACTAATTCACCAAAGATAAAAATCAACACACATTATCTTTATCAAAAATAAAATGAAACTTAAAATACCCTTGATTCATTGTAAGAGGCAAGAACAATCCACCATCATCGAACTACTCCCCCATCATAGTATTAAGCCACCATAAAATACAATTTATCCAGGACAAAATTGGTTTTATCTTGAAAATGTGGGATGAAATGAAAGAGGTAGGGGTGAAAGAGGATGGAATAACATGGTCTATTGAAAAAACTATCCACCCACTCTAGAGAGACCAGGAAAACTAGATCCAATTTTCTTCACCATACTATCTTCTAACTGAATATATCAACTTAGATCATTCATTAATTGTAGGTTCCTTTCTCTTATTTACACCCCCAATCATGAAATTTGTCTGTGCATCAATGTTCTTATATAGGGTGAGATTATAACTCAGTATTACCACTCTAACGATTCCCATAGAAAACTCTTAAAATATATGTGTGTATAACCAATATGGTATGATAAACAAATCATGCATATATCTATTATCATTACATGGGATACTAAACATCCACACACATGCATGATCATGCATGCTGAAGCTGTTACCTGAATGCAATAGTGTTCCCATAGACTGATCATAACTAGAGAGAGAAGTGGTTATCTTCTATATCAATAATATAATAGGTTAATAGTGTATCACCATCAAGATCAAGTATAGTAGAATTTTGAACACCACCCATAACTTTCAAATAATTGAATGGGTCATCACTACTCATAAAACACAACTTAGTGAATGGGATTTCACTATAGTTACAATAATAAAGTTGAGTGGGATTTCACCAAAAATATGAGTATGGGTGAATGGGAAATCACTAATCAACACAAGATTATGTGAATGGTATATCATGCTAATTTTTTATAAGGTGATCATATATTGACTATAACACATTATAGATTAAATAATTAATAATAATAATAATAATTAGATTAATGGGATATTGACACATGCCTATTATAGGGTCTAGTGAAAATAAATTATAATTTTTCCAAATATAGCACAGTGGCTGACCAGGGTCATCTCACTTGAGAAGAATTTCATTTTGCTCACTTACTTTATCTAAATCACCTAAAATAATTATTTTTGTGGGTTTAATTAATTTAAGAAAACAATTACAATTTTGTTTGTGTTTTTTTTTCTTTTCTAATGACATGAAATATGGAAATTTAAACTATCATGCAATGCTAAACAGAATGAGTTAAAAAGAAATCATTTTGATTTAGGCTTTGTTTTAAGGTTCAATCATTATTCTCAAATATATTTTTTATTTCAGTTTGATAATGCATGCATGATATATCATGTTTGGAATAATATTATTTATTTATAAATTGTAAAATCTCATTAAATGAAAAAGAACTCTTAATTCTACCACATCCTTTAATCAAGGTTGGTGACAATCCATGGTCTAAGATGTGTTATATTCTAGGACCCATCTCAATTGATGTAATTTCATCCATTGGATAGATAAAATAATATCGTATGAAGAGTTAACCAATAGAGAGAGGGAAAATGAGTTAAATAAAATATATTAACTAAATTGAGTTGCATGTCATTAGTGGCTATTCATCTAATTAGATACATTCACCTCACCATGCATGCTACCCAATTTTATCATAAACTAAAAAATTAAACTTTAAGTAAAATTCAAGAACACCTAAACCTCTACATGGGCCAATACTTTGGGTCAACATATAATTTTAGAGACTAAGAGATCATAATGGTCTAAGTGGTAAGAAGATAATAAGAAGAGAGAAAATAAAAGAAAGAATAGTTTATGAATAAAATAAAAATGGAAGAATATACGTTAACAATAGAGAGAGAGAGAGATAGAAATAAAATAAAATAAAATAGGAAAATAAATAAAATATGTATATAATATAAATAATTTTTAAATAGTAATAATAATATTTAATAATAATAATATTATTATTATATTTAAGAGAATAATTTTTTAAAAATGAGTGAAGAAAGAAAATGGGAAAATAATTTTAAAATAATAATGTTATAATAATAATAATTACAATAATAATAATTATAATAACATTAATAATAATAATTTTAATAATTTTAATTATTATTATTATTATTATTAATGAATAATAATGAGAAGAATAATAAAATGGTGGAACAAAGTTAAGTATGCATGAATTTATTAGAAATCTAAATTAAATTAAAAATTAAAACAAAATTAAGAAAACTAAAAAAATTGAAGAAGAGGAAGAAATAGGAGAGGAAGAAGATCATCCAGCGGCCTCCTTGGCGATCTTCTTGGTGGTGTAGACTAATGATCTAGGATAGATGGGTTCACCTCCTTTTATATGCGAGGGGGGATATTTTTGGTTCCATAATTCTACCACTAAAAGTTAGTATGTGGTTGACCCCATTAATGGTTGAATAAGTGAATGTAATCTTCTCAAAAGTTGTTCCAAATTATATTACACATTTTTCCTCAAATTTGAACTCCATAATCAATGTGTATTAAAAGATATTTCCAATTTACTCCAATATTTTTTTTCTTGCTGAATGATTTATAAATATTCCTTTAATATTTAGTGTCCAATGGACACCATAATGACGGAATAAATCCATGAAATTTATTGGTGAAATTTGAAAATAATTATTCTTTGAAATACATTTTAAATCGCCTCAATTTGAGGTGTTTAACATGATTTTTGAAATATTTCTAGAGTTGGGTTCCACTCTGTCCCCCTAAACACTTTTTCAAATTGATTAATTTTCTTAGGCCTCTGTATGGATGAATTAGGTCTTGGTCCATAATGGAAATTTGTATCCAAAAAATCAAGGAATTTAAAAAATATAATCACATCAATTGGATATATATTTCTAAAATTATGATCAAAACAACAATGTGATTAAAATATGTAAAAATTATATAATTAAAAAAATTTCACATTTTAGCCGATTTTCATTATATAATTCAAATTACCCATTATTTTAATAAAACACTGAAATATATGTGTTTTATCATTGAAAATAATGAATAAATAATTATAATTTGAATACAAAATTACTTAATTTTACTCTGTCAAATACCCCAACACTTAAACCATGCTTATCCTCAGGCATAAAATCTCAACAAGGAGTTAAAGAGGGAACCAATGTTATCAATAATAAAATTTAAATACAATAAAATCAAACAAGTTTCAATGTCAAATAAATTTTTCAAATTCTATATAAAATATCAATTTAATTTCTCATTTTCCAAAGAAATAAAAAATCTGTGTATTTTACTTCTCCCCTTTAAAATGATAGAGCTTATTCTTTCATTCATTTAATCTCCTCGATTCATTTTTATCAAAAATGTCATGTTATGATTTACCTCACTTTTGTTTCTTTTCCCTCATCACTCATGATACAATTCAAGTAGAGTTATGCTCATATCCTGAGAACATGCTTCTTATCCATAGTCTTGTAAAGGAACTAGTTTCTCTACTTTTTAAGACAAAACGTACATAAAATAATGAGGGATTTTAATCAAGGTTCAAATGTCTCTAAGCATTAAAGTTGGTGGAATTTGATGATAAATATTAAATATCAAAGAGGAGGTTTATCTCTTAAAGCATAAATCATGATATTCATAGAAAATTTTTAATAACATTCCCCCCTTAAATTTAAATCAACTCCGGACTTCCCCAAAAGACCAATGTAAAGATTATGATCGGTTTAAGAATAATGAATGATTTTCCCTCTCTTGAATATATATGTATTTTTTATTTTAATACTTTTTTTCTTTTTCAAAGAACCTTTCCATTCATTTTTTTCTTTTTTTTTCAAAAGGTATGACTAGAATAGACCTCACATCCACCATCTAACCATCTATAATAAAAATCATTGGTTTAGTAATGGTGATTTTGGTTTACCCAAATCACAACCCATTTTTCTCATTTTTTGGTTCTTTTTATCATTTTCATTTTTTTTATTTTTTTAAAAGGTTGGGGCCGAAGCCTCAATGAATGATTTCATAACCTTTAAAAATTCAAACATTAATCACACCCACACTTCTTCATTACAATGTTAATCATCACATTTACCACGATTCCCTTCACCACCACACTTCAAATTTAAAATGTCATGAAAATACTAATAGGAGGGTGGGAATGGATAAAAATAACTTGAAACATGGCTTGTTTCTCTAAAGGTCATCTATGGTATCTATAGGTTAAATAAGTATTTATGTAAAGGTGGTCTATTTATGATATGTGGTTATCAAAAGATTCCTTAATCATTTTAGGTATGTTTTTGTACAATCATAGATTTTACAAGATCAAATTCAAGTTCTAGTAGGTGTCATATCCCAATATCACTCAAGAAATATTCTCAAGATAAAATGGGAAGTACTTGGTCTAGAAATCATCTTGGTAATGGGAAATATTATTTTTTACAATAAATCAGGGCATGATTAATAATAATAAATCAATTCACATGAATTTTATAAATTCAAAACATGAAAAATGGTTGGAAAACATCATTTACATGAATTAATGAATTCCGTTAAACACTGAGTCTACATTTTTATGTTCATGATTCACTTTAATCATTTAATTTTTCATTTTACTCATTCAATTTCATTAAAATTGAAATCTACAACATGGAATAATAGGGTTCCTAATATACTCATGTCTCCAACACAAGTCAAGTAAATCATAATTCAAGTGTGGGTATGAAATTCTCTCTTTAAATATTAAAACATGATTTTGAAAAAATGTTGGGAGTTTATAAGTTAATAAAAAGTGAACTCCCTTTACCATAAACTTTTCACCATCCTCTTCATTATCTGAGGCTGAATTTTTCCATCATGAACCAATAAAAGAGAACTACCCAATTAAGAATAAGGATTATTTCATTTAAACTCATAAAGATAGGATGGAGTGGGTTTCATGCTGGACTAATTCTAAGAATAAAAATGAAATATAAATTTATAGAAATCATGTAAATATAAATCTTGGTACGATCCTCCAAGGGGTCCCTAGATTTTTACTACCTATATAGGGTAGTATAAACTATTATCCAAAGCCTAATGGTGGTTGGGGATTCTTTTACTTGAACCACCACATGTGGATTTTACTATCATCCACTTCATTGTTCTTGTTGATTAGAATTCCATGCATTGAGTATACTATATCCACCCCCTTATAAATGTGTTACATATTTCATGGTGGGGGTAGGATGAAATATGGAACCTCCCCCTCCTTTTTTTCTACTTGTAAAACATCTTTTTATCCTTCCATTATTTTATCTAGATATACTAAATTAAAATAATAGTTAAAGGGAGAGTTAAAAGATAATTTTATTTTGAAAAAACTATAATTTTTAAATTCAAATTAATATTATCCCCATTTTATTCAAGAAGAATGTGTTTCTATTTATTCATGAAGATCCAATGGTTTCTCTTCATGGTTTTCCTCTAGTAAATGTTCAAAATGTTCAAGGAGATCCATGTGTTTCTCAATATGTGAATTTTGATTTTCATCACCTTCCTCCATGGAAAAATGTGAGTAATCCAAATATGTAAAATCAAACTATTAGGGAGTGATACACAATTCAGTTTCAATGAAATTCGATGATAAAGAGTTCCTGAAAGGGTCAACTCCCTAAATTGGATTAGCTTTAATCTCCTCTTCAATAAAAAGTTCCACATGTATCTGATCTTCACTGGATAGAGGTAGGTAGTTAGGATCCTCCTTTATTTCTTCAAATTACACCAATTTGGTTTCTTATTATTATTATTCCAAGGATAGAGATATATTAAATGGTTATTTCAATTCTACTTTTTAAGGAATTATCAGATCATGTTGATTTTTTATTTGTTACCATTTGATTCAACATTTATCCAAATTCCCATGATAATCCTCTTTTAAATCAGTAGAAAATGATCTATCATCTATCTCCTCCAGCAATGGTTGAGTGAGGTGGAATTAATCTTTATATACCCCCCACCATTACCTCCTCAGGTTCTTCAATTTTAAAGATGAGTGGTGAAATTTCCTACACAACATCCTTATGTACTTGCTCCAGATTAGAGTCGGGTTTCTTTATTAATGCATGAAATTATTCAAATTATATATTATTTTTTCTTGTAATTGTTTTTATGATTCCTTTACGTTCCTACACTTGAGATCAATTATAATTTTCTTCTTATTTTTTAAATTTTTTTTTCTATTATTGAACCTGTGAGTAATCTAGCAATGCATAATAATCCGAATTTGAATACATCATGGAAAAAATAATTTTTATGGTTTTTATAAAGAAAAGTAGTGAAAATATATCTATAATGTGAAAACAGAAATAGATAATAGAATAATGACTGGATCCCCATCAATAGTGCTAGTTTTGACGCATTCCTATCACGAGGTGTGGTCAAAAGAAACTATAAGTTTTCCTAATACAACATTGTGGCTGACCAGGGTTGTCTTAATTGAGTTGCCTTTCAGTTTGTTCACTCACCTTATCTAAATAACCTAAAATAATTCTTTTTTTGGTATTAATTAATTTAAGAAAAAAATTAAAATCTTTTTGTTTTTTATTAATTTTCTAATGAAATGCAATATAGAAATCAAAACTGTCATGAAATGCTAAAAAAATGAGTTAATAATAAATAATTTGGTCTTAGGTTTTGTTTTAAGGTTAGATCATTATTCTCCTATGTATGTTCGATTTCAGTTTGATAATTCATGCATGAAATCCCATGTTTGGACTACTATTCTTGATTTAGAAATTGTTTAATATCATAGAATGAATAATCACTCTTAATTCTACATTATACTTTATGTTTGATGACACTCCATGGTCTAGTAGGTTTCATTTTCCAGGACCCATCTCAATCAATTACGTTTCATCCATTGATTAGCTCAAATCCTGTTGTATGAAGAGTTAACTAACAGAGATAGGTAAGAATTATTTAAATAAATTAATATAAATAAATTGATTTTCATTTCATTGGTGGGAAATAATCTTATAAAATACATTCGCCTCACCATTCATGCTACTGAATTTTATCACAAACTTAAAATTAAACTTTATAGAAAATTCAAGAACGCCTTGAACTCCCCTCGGGCCATGCCTCGAGGTCATCCTCTTATTTTTGAGAGTAAGAGATCACAATGGTGGAAGTGGTAAGAAGAGAATAAGAAGATAGAGAAAATAAAATAAATAATGTTGGATGAATAAATAAAAATAAATAAATAGGGGATGAGAAGAGAGAGAGAGAGAAATAAAATAAAATAAAATAAGAAAAGAAATAAAATATTTATATAATATAAATAATGTTAAAATATTAAAAATAATAATATTTATTATTTTTATTATTAAATTTAAGCGAAGATTTTTTTTTAAAAAGGAGAAAAGAAAGAAAATAATAAAATAATTTTAACATAAGAAAGTTATACTAAGAATAATTTTAAGTATTATTATTATAATTAATGAATAAGAATGAAAATAAGAAGAAGAAAATGGTGGAACAAATTTAATAATACAAGAATTAATTATAATTCTAAATTAAAATTGAAAATGAAAAAAAAGAAAACTAAAAAAATGAAGAAGAATAAGAAATGGGGGCGGAAGAAGATCATGAAGTGACCTCCTTGGATATTTCCTTGGGGGTTCCAACTGAATATCTTGGGTAGAGGGGTTCACCTCCTTTAATAGGCAAGGAGATATTTTTGGCACCAAAATTCTTCCTCTGAAGGTTTGTGCATAGTTTACCCAATTAATGGTTGAATCACTGAATATAGTGTTCTAGAATGTTATTCCAAAATATGGTATTAATTTTCCTCAAAAGTTTAGCTCCATCATCTAAATTTATTAAAGGATATCTCCAATTTACTCTAATATTTTTTATAGATGAATGATTCATAAATTTTCCTTTAATGTTGAGAATCCAATGGCCACCATAATGACTGAATAACTCTGTAAAATTTATTTTTGAAATGTGGAAATAATTCTTATTTCAAATCCATTTGAAATAACCTCAATTGTAGCTGTGTGTCCCAATTTATGCCTCATTTCTAGAGGTGGGGTCCACTCTATCTTCCTGAACACTATTTCAATTTTATTGATTTTTTGGGCCTCTATATGGTTAAATTATCACTTGGTATATAATTAAAATTTTTATCCCACAAATCAACTAATCCAGAAAAAAATAATCACATCAATTGGATATGAAATTGAAAAACTATGATCAAAACAAAAAAGTGATTCAAATATACCAAAATTCCAGAATTAATAAATTTTCACATTGTATCCCATTTTAATTTTATAATTCAAATTACTAATTAGTTTAATAAAACATTTAAATACATGGGTTTTATCATTGAAAATAATGAAGAAATCATCATAAATTGAATAAAAATTTTCACTTAATTTTCCTTTGTTAGATATCACCAAGACATAAACAAAATGTTGAATGTGATATCACTACTATACAATTATAGGTAAATATGATATCACCACTCATAAATCAACCATGGTGAATGGGGCATCTCTGGTACATCACAAAAATCTAAATGGACTATCATTGTAACATCAATATTAACATGAAAAAAATATCTCCAAGATCATAATAATAAATATAGTGAATATATAATCCTTGATATCAAAACATAACATGGATAAATACCCAATCACCATCCTTAAGGGATTATGGGGGAACGAATCATCACCACTATAATAATAACCATAATTGAATTGGTGATCACCATCAACTTATTCAACAAAATACTAAAATGGTTATCACATGTAAAACAACAATAAACATATTGAAATATTTATCACTATATACATAAATAAAAATAAAAATAAATAGTAAATAATTATAATCATAAAAATAGGACTATGTGAACAAGAAATCATTAAAACCTCAATATAATAAAGTTTGAAAAGATGATCACTATATGCCTAAGAAATATTAAAATAAAATAATAATCATAGAGAATATTTGGTTGCCCTAGGAATTCATCTCACCAACCTAATTTACTCACTAGGATACCCATTCACATGATGTTATACACATAGATAACATATGAGAACCCCAACCTCCATTAGATTGGATAATGATCTTAAAATTTTTATAATATGTCAAGGGTCACACTAATGTGAGAACTTATTATATGAAAGTAGCCAGAATAATTTATTCTATTATTATCCTAACCAATAATGTGATTATGATTTCCATGGAATACCAATGTATTCCTCACAATTCCCCCTAAAATTAATACATATACAAAGATACCCTAAAAGGATTCTAAATCCCATGTATGTCACCATTTTATTGAGTAAGTACAACCATCTATGGTAATAGATATAAGCTGAGGGTTCTAGAGAATCTATTATAGGTTTTATAAGTCAAAATTAACTCTTAAAAACCAAGTAACCCATATTAAATTCTATTTTGGATCATTTGGACATGCCTTTATATGATTTCATTTTATATAACTCAATTAAAATATTTTAAATAGTTGAATAATTTAGATACCACATACCAAAAACTCATAGAAATCCAAAAAATAAATAAAATTATTAATAATTGATTTGGAGAACAAACATATGAGATATACCTTAGAAGAAGTGATAAATTATGGAGAGGAGGAGGTTCAGATGAACATCTAGGAAAAGATAGAATCCAAATAATATTTTTTAGTTTTTAATTATCTTAATTTAGTGTTAAATTTTAAAAAATCTACTGGCCACTAGGTACCCTTTCCCCTCACACTGGGTATGTTTTACCTCATTGGGTACTTTTTCTAGGCTCACGCGGTTACCAGTGGGCCACTTGGTCTACTACCCCCTCTACCTAGTCCACTGGGTACACAGTACCTCCAATGGCTCGAAGGCATTCATTTTTTATTGATTTTTGATAATCTACCTTTCAAGGGGTGAGGTGGAACCCATACCAGGCCTATAGGAATATGTATTACATGGACCATAGGCCTTAGAGTAATTCATTGCCTGTAAGATTTAAATATTACATACAACCCAGACTAACTACTTGGAACTGCCCCCCCAACATCTTCATCATGAAATCAACTCTCCACCTTTGCATGGAAGTTCGTCTAGGCTTTCCCATGCATGCACAGGCTTGTCCCGATGGCAGGTACCATACCCTCTCATTCTTGCAATATGTTTATCTTATACTATGGTAAAATATCCTTACTTATCCTCCTTCTAGAGCTTGTTCCTTATAGGTTTTCTGGTTTCTATCTACACTTAAGGTGGCTCGAAGGCCTTGAGGTGGCCCGAATGACTTACTGGCTCAATGTCCTGGGTGTCCTAAATGCCTTAAAGGACTTGGGGACCAAATCAGTTGGCCGAAGGACCAAACTAGGGAATAGTCCCAGCTGCTATTGTCACGACCCGTCCCGGTGGGGCCCCACCGGGACGGGTCGTGACAGAGTGGTATCAGAGGTGGTCGGTTCTACCATAGGACCAAGAGTCTGTGAGTTTGGTTGGGGCAACAAGTGTTGAGTGTTTTGAGTTCAGATTTCTGGACAGAGACCCTAGTGTTGGTGTGGCGGCCGACTTATCCATACATCAGGACTCTGATAGCCTGCTTTTCGACCCGGTTCACAAAAACACAGGTTGTGGGGAAATAAAAAGGTACATGCATCATATAGGAATGAGTTGTGTCTTACATATCCTTGGTGTCAGCTATCCAGATATACTCTTTGACCGTGACACATCTTGTTTCTATACAGGATGCCTCCGAGACGCGTACCCGCTAGGATTCAGCAGCACGATCACGAGGATGACCCCCTCAATGACAAGGTGTAACACCCCGAGCTTCCATGATACGCTTCTCATTCAATAATGCAATAGCTTGAATTGTACGCAACTTCGAGTTCTAAAACACCGCGACTAATCAAAGTAGCCGTTATGAATAGTAATAACCACTTTTTAAAATTATAAAAATTTTATATTTCAAAATGGACTTCATTTTTGGATTCGGAATATTGAAATTAGCCTATGTTGAATTTTTAGTATTTTTCTGAGAACTTCTAATTTTTTATGAATAGTGAAAAATACTTAAAAACAACTTTTTTAATCAAAATAATTTATAGTGATAAATTATACTATTTAGTGGTTTTAATGTATAATTAAAATATATTTTTACAATTTTATCCAATGGTGGTCATTAGAATTAATTTAACATTGAAATTGGACATAAACAATTGCCAATCTTTTGATATAAATTGTTTCTTGAAAACACGCTATTTGTTGTGACAGCGGGAATTAATTATAAAATTAATTAATGAAACTTATATGTTTGGAATTTTGTAAAATAGACATCATTTTTGAATTCAGAATATCAATTATAGCTTAGGGTGAAATTTTGGCATTGTTCTAAAAAACATCAATTTTTGATTAATAGTGAAACCACTAAGTGGTAGTTAAATAACTGATTTTTCGTTTAAATGAAATATTACCACTTCTGTGATTTGATTTTCAAAAATCCGACATACATGGTTGTCATTAAGAAGTAAAATGTGGTTCAATGAGATTAAAATAATTTTTTGGTGAATAGTAACTTTTATGTTCTTAATCGCGATTAGAGGTAATTAGTGTAGTTTAAGGTAAAAACAATGTTTTAATAATATGATATGAGGTTGACACTTGTCCTACTCCTTTTGGATGAGTCATGGCCGACCAAGACAACCCATGGGTCAACTTTGGGACCCCATGGAGCCACTTTGGTTGGAAAATGACATTAATATATATTTATTTAATGTTAAAATTAAACTCACACAAACATGAGTTGTTTTACTAAAACAGTTTTTAAGTGGGGTTACACAAGTCCAAATTTTGACTATAAATATTAATTAGAAATATAAAAAGATTTCATACATCATAGTATTTTTTTTATAATTTTTAGACATTAAAAAAATTAAATTATTTATGACATCATTATGATGCAGCGATGACCTCATTATTTAACGATTTAAATAAAATGAAAAGATAATGCAAAATCCAAGGCATGCACTTGTACAAAGCCTATTGGATGAGGGGATTTCGAACCCTTATCACCTTAGCCACAAATTATATAAGTGTGGGACCTTTAGAATCCGAAAAGTATTGTATAATAATGTAACATTTCATTACTTTCCAAAAGTGCCCCTCCTCTCCACTTATAAAAGGCCCCCACCACTCCCACTTTATTCACACCATCAAGCCATTTGGCTCGGCCAACCTCTGCCCAAATACTCTCCCAACATCCCTCACTTACTCCTAGAAGCCTCACTTTGGGCAGAATTCTTCCCAAGGAAGCCTTTGGCTCAAATCAAAAAGACTTACCCGATTTTGAGGTAATGTCTTCTCTAATGTTGTTTTGTTTTATTTTTCTTCTCCAACCCCCTAAACTCTTTTTATTCTATTCTTTTGTAACAACACCATTATCCTCAATATACTAGGATGTTGTTATAATAAGGATTCGAGCTACACTTACACACACCTACATCTAATGGTTAAAGAACATACGGTTTCTGTGGATGGCGAATTTCTGCCTCACGAAACGATGATTGTTCAACACTCATATAACACCTTCAAAGGTGGCCATTAAGATGTCACCATATTTATATATGATGTAAAATATGTTTTTTTTTGCTTATGCTTCTGTATTTCTCATTTATGGCATACTTTATGATTTCCATTATGGGTAAAACACGATAATTTCATTTTAGGAAGTGCGGACTACCGCCCCCTCAAAGTGATTTGAATCGTTAATGCCATATGTGGGATGTATAAAGGATGGATTAAATGGTATTATACACTATATTATACTGTAATTATATTATAAATTTATATCATTATGATTTCATTCTATTAAATACGAAATACAAATGAAAGTAGCGTTCATGCGTACGTACGGCTTACCGTCTCAATGAACGGTGCATTTCATTTCTTACCTCTAAATGTTACGTGACATTATGAATGAATGTATATACTGTATATGTGATATATATGATATCTAAATCATGAATATAATTCTGGATATAATGGATATTTCACCACATGAACAACTTGTAATTATAAGAAGTTTATTTTTGACTCAAGTACCAAAGATCGACAAAACGACCGTTATTAACTTAAATAATTAAATAATGTTCATAACATGGTAATAAGTGATATAAAAGGAATAATGAACATGAAAAAGGTTCTTAAGTAAATAGAAATTAACTCTAGTTTATTATTCAGGAGGTTAAAGAACGGTCGAGTCAGGACAAGATGCAAGGTAAGGGAACTTCTTAACCCAATTTCTATTCTTTGGGTTAATCTCTTACTTTCAAATTATGTCATGATATTATTATGTCCTATATTGTATTTTTACATTATTTATGTGTACTTATAGTGAATACACATTATAGATGTACTTTATTTAAAAAAATGATCTTTTTAAGGACTTTGTCTCAATCCCCTTTCGTTGAGGCATATTTGGTTTTATACACAACTTTCTTTTATACGGTGTATAAACCCCTTTGACTTTTACGTTTATTCAAAAGGAATCTTTTTATACGAAGCATTTTGCTAAACGACCAAAGGGAATGTTTTTCTTTCTTTCCGTACTTATGCGGTGACAACGACTTCTCCGCCGCCGTGACCATTATTTGAGTTTCGGCTTCCTCTACAAGCCATCATTTTTTTTAATGAAAAATAAATACAAAGTTTTAACTTTCTTTTATTTTGGTATTGAAAATGGTTTTGAAAGCGTTTTTATTATATCAATGTGTTGTATTGATATCTTGTGATTTAAATGTGGAAATGTTATGTTTCCTTTATGCATGTTTTATATGATACGATTATGTGATGGTTTATGATATGTTTAAACCTATTCATATGAGGAATGTATTGGACTTAATAAGTGACGGGTGGAGCCCGCTATAGATTCTCGATGCATCGGTAGGTCTCATGAGACAACTAGATGTGGAATTGGCCGAGGCCCTTTCCCAATTTGATTTATGGTTTTGGCCGAGGCCTTAATCATTTTAGACGTCTTGGCCGAGGCCTTGACAAAATGTTTCAGAATGTCTGGAATTATACATTCCCTCATTATGAAAGTGGTTATTGATATTGCATGTGATTATTCGACCAGTAGAATATCCATGTGAATAAGTAAATGGCATTATCTCACTTTACTTTTGCCATATTATGTTGATGTTCAAGTTTAAAAGGATTTTGTATTAGTTATACATTGCCTTAAATTTTTTTATGAAAGCTTCAGCAATATTGTTATCCTTATTGAGCATCTGAGCTCACCCCTTTCAATGTTTTAATATTTTCCAGGATGTGAAGATGTATTTTATGAATGACCTGCAGGGATTGTGAGAAGAGGATATGAGTGTGGACTATGGAGACTTTGTTATTTTATTTTTTCACATTATGATATAATGTAACGTTTACGAATGAATCTAGTGTTTCTAAGGCTACTAAACTAATCGGTCTTTCGAGACTTGATCTTTTGTGATCATGCCAATGTTACTAAGCAACGCACCGGCTCTGGGTAGCTGGGTTCGGGGCGTTACAGTTGGTATCAGAGGCAGTTTAGTACAAACCTTGGAAGCTAGATTTAGATAAACTCTGATTAGAGCACATATCCCAAAGATAGACTTTGAGGATTAGTATAGAAGAAATTCCTAGAATTTTGTTATTGTAGAGATTTTGTGAGTTTTCCGAGCAATACATCCCTGTCTGGATACGAGCAAGTAGAGGCGGCTCTGGCACAGATGTACCTAGGGGTAAAACCCGAAAACACCGCTTTGAGCTAGACTCGAACGGGAACTGGTGCACGACAACGGGCCATGCTGCACTCTTGGTTACGACACTCCCGGGGGATATTCTTAGGATAATTATCATTTTCTTTACAAACCACTATGAAGGGTTATGATTATATACATCCTCAATGAAAACATTTTTATGATTATGGATTATATCCATAAATAGTTCAATTTATTATATGTGTTTTCAAGTTTGTTATTATGTATTTCGATTCATAAACTCTCCTAGTTTATGGCATTGTATAGAAATGGCGCCCAGTAGAAGGAATATGAACTCCATCAATACGTATGATCCAAAGAGTAAGAAGGATCATATCATTCATGGTATTAAGCCAACATTTAGAAGGGAAATATTCTCCCATGTGTTATCAACATATGAAGAAATTGTATCATGTGTTAACAAGATAAGTAGAGAATTCTCTGAGTCTTATGGATTTGAAGGGATGAAAGAGAAGAAAAGGATGGAAGAGATAATGAAGGATAAAGGGATGAGGGAAAAGAAGAATTTTCCAATATGTGATAACTGTGGGAAGGAACACCTTGGAATTTGCCTGAAGGGAATGGGAGTTTGTTATAAGTGTGGAGAAAAAGGACACCAAGTGCGTGACTTCAAGGGTAAGAAAAAGGTTTCAAATGTACAATGCTTCATCTGCAAGGAGTGGGGACACTATGCAAACCAATGTTCAAATCATCAGAGTATGCCCCAAATGATGTTATTGGATAATAATCAAGTTATGATACTACCACAAATGAGAAGTAATGATTAGAGTTCTTATGTTGTTATTAAAGAATTTTGTAAATTGAGTGTTGTATTAATGATGTACTTGTTATAATAATTATGGAGTATATAAGGATTGTACTACAGTACTATTTCATCTAGGACTTGAGATTGTGTGGAACCAAGAAAAGTGACTCCACAGTAGGTTAAATTTTTGGAAAATATATGGTTGAGAGAAAGATAAACCGTAATATGGTTCTGATACCAAGATAGTGATTTTTGGAATAAGACATGATTGATTTGGATAAATTATGTTGGATATTCTTAACATCCTTGAAACTGATTAATGATTTGTATAAATTTTTTGATAGAAGGAGTATATCTAGTTTTCTATAAGGAATAAGGGATCATGAATGTAATCAATAAGGATTTATGGTAATACAGTATGTTGCAGTGTTTTAAAAGAATACATGATGAAGGTGTTCACATGTTGTTACGCAGAAACAAAAAGGAGCTTCATTATGTTTACCTTCCTCATAAAATCTGGACTGTGAGTTGGATAGAAGTATTTTGGATAACTATAAAGGTTGGAATGGATTATATTTTACATTGGATACTATTTTTAAGGTTATTTTTGGATATTTATAAAAATGACAACACGCAGACCGAGTGACAACCCATCGCGTCGGACAATGCTGTGGGAATCAAACCCACAACCATAGTGCGATTGGGATTAATCGCCTACCACTGGACTACGTGAAGTCCCTGGTTTTTACAGAATAGTTTTCCTAATCTAAATGGTATGTGTTAAAATTTGGAACCTTATACAATTAGGATAAGTATAATATTTTTGAGTTCTATTATCTTTTTGAGTAAAAGATGAGTTGAAGGTTGAAACTCTAATTGTCAAGCATAAATATATATATACCTATCTCTTATTCAATGAATAAATTAATTCTTAAACTTTAGTAAAGGGATATTAAATCAAAAAATTGTGTTATCCTAATACCTTATGTCTTGTTGAACTGATGATATTTTAAATCAACATAGATTGAAGGCTTTGAGGCCCTCAATTTGATAGTTGATTGTGAATGATGACCTCAATCACTCCCTACAAATATTTACGATATTCCTCCAATTATATGTCTTTAATTTCCACCAATGTTCTCCAAATCGAGATCATAATTGGGTGGTGACTTTTTCATTTCCCTTTCCCTCTTATTAAGGCTAAATTTTATTAATCTTATTTCCGATGTGGGTTTTCCACAAAGGTATTTTCTCTTTTCAACCTTTTGTTTTCAAAGAAAAATATCAAATTGCGAGGACGCAATTTATTGAAGGAGGGTAGAATGTAACACCCTGAGCTTCCATGATATGCTTCTCATTCAATAATGTAATAGCTTGCATTGTACGCAACTTCGAGTTCTAAAACACCGCGACTAATCAAAGTAGCCGTTATGAATAGTAATAACCACTTTTTAAAATTATAGAAATTTTATATTTCAAAATGGACTTCATTTTTGGATTCGGAATATTGAAATTAGCCAATGTTGAATTTTTAGTATTTTTCTGAGAACTTCTAATTTTTTATGAATAGTGAAAAATACTTAAAAACAACTTTTTTAATCAAAATAATTTATAGTGATAAATTATACTATTTAGTGGTTTTAATGTTTAATTAAAATATATTTTTACAATTTTATCCAATGGTGCTTATTAGAATTAATTTAACATTGAAATTGGACATAAACAATTGCCAATCTTTTGATATAAATTGTTTCTTAAAAACACGCTATTTGTTGTGAAAGCGGGAATTAATTATAAAATTAATTAATGAAACTTATATTTTTGGAATTTTGTAAAATAGACATCATTTTTGAATTCAGAATATCAATTATAGCTTAGGGTGAAATTTTGGCATTGTTCTGAAAAACTTCAATTTTTGATGAATAGTGAAACCACTAAGTGGTAGTTAAATAACTGATTTTTCATTTAAATGAAATATTACCACTTCTGTGATTTGATTTTCAAAAATCCGACATACATGGTTGTCATTAAGAAGTAAAATGTGGTTCAATGAGATTAAAATGATTTTTTGGTGAATAGTAACTTTTATGTTCTTAATCACGGTTAGAGGTAATTAGTGTAGTTTAAGGTAAAAACAATGTTTTAATAATATGATATGAGCTTGACACTTGTACTACTTCTATTGGATGAGTCATTTCCGACCAATACAACCCATGGGTCAATTTGGGGACCCCATGGAGCCACTTTGGTTGGAAAATGACATTAATATATATTTATTTATTGTTAAAATTAAATTGACACAAACATGAGTTGTTTTACTAAAACAGTTTTTAAGTGGGGTTACACAAGTCCAAATTTTGAGTATAAATATTCATTAGAAATCTAAAAAGATTTCCTACATCATAGTACTTTTTTTATAATTTTTAGATATTAAATAAATTAAATTATTTATGACATCATTATGATGCAGTGATGACCTCATTATTTAACGATTTAAATAAAATGAAAAGATAATGAAAAATACAAGGATTACACTTGTACAAAGCATATTGGATGAGGGGATTTAGAACCCTTATCACCTTATCCACGAATTATATAAGTGTGGGACCTTTAGAATCCGAAAAGCATTGTATAATAATGTAACATTTCATTACTTTCCAAAAGTGCCCCTCCTCTCCACTTATAAAAGGCCCCCACCACTCCCACCTTATTCAAGCCTTCAAGCCATTTGGCTCGGCCAACCTCTGCCCAAATAATCTCCCAACATCCCTCACTTACTCCTAGAAGCCTCACTTTGGGCTGAATTATTCCCAAGGAAGCCTTTGTCTCAAATCAAAAAGACTTACCCGATTTTGAGGTAATGTCTTCTCTAATGTTGTTTTGTTTTATTTTTCTTCTCCAACCCCCTAAACTCTTTTTATTCATTTATTTTGTAACAAAACCAGTATCCTCAATATACTAGGATGTTGTTATAATAAGGATTCGGGCTACACTTACACACACCTACATCTAATGGTTAAAGAACATACGGTTTCTGTGGATGGCGAATTTCTGCCTCACGAAACGATGATTGTTCAACACTCATATAACACCTTCAAAGGTGGCCATTAAGTTGTCACCATATTTATATATGATATAAAATATGTTTATGTTTTGCTTATGCTTCTGTATTTCTCATTTATGGCATACTTTATGATTTCCATTATGGGTAAAACACGATAATTTCATTTTAGGAAGTGCGGACTACCGCCCCCTCAAAGTGATTTGAATCGTTAATGCCATATGTGGGATGTATAAAGGATGGATTAAATGGTATTATACACTATATTATAATTTAATTATATTATAAATTTATATCATTATGATTTCATTCTATTAAATACGAAATAGAAATGAAAGTAGCGTTAATGCGTACGTACGGCTTACCATCTCCATGAACGGTGCATTTCATTTCTTACCTCTAAATGTTACGTGACATTATGAATGAATGTATATACTGTATATATGATATATATGATATCTACATCATGAATATAATTCTGGATATAATGGATATTTCACCACATGAACAACTTGTAATTATAAGAATTTTATTTTTGACTCAAGTACCAAAGATCGACAAAATAACCGTTATTAACTTAAATAATTAAATAATGTTCATAACATGGTAATAAGGGATATAAAAGGAATAATGAACATGAAAAAGGTTCTTAAGTAAATAGAAATTAACTCTAGTTTATTATTCAGGAGGTTAAAGAACGGTCGAGTCAGGACAAGACGTAAGGTAAGGGAACTTCTTAACCCAATTTCTATTCTTTGGGTTAATCTCTTACTTTCGAATTATGTCATGATATTATTATGTCCTATCTTGTATTTTTACATTATTTATGTGTACTTATAGTGAATACAAATTATAGATGTAATTTATTTAAAAAAAAAGATCTTTTTAAGGACTTCGTCTCAATCCTCTTTCATTGAGGCATATTTGGTTTTATACACAACTTTATTTTATACGGTGTATAAACCCCTTTGACTTTTACGTTTATTCAAAAGAAATCTTTTTATACGAAGCGTTTTGCTAAACGACAAAAGGGAATGTTTTTCTTTCTTTCCGTACTTATGCGGCGACAACGACTTCTCCGCCGCCATGACCATTATTTGAGTTTCAGCTTCCTCTACAAGCCATCATTTTTTTTAATGAAAAATAAATACAAAGTTTTAACTTTCTTTTATTTTGGTATTGAAAATGGTTTTGAAAGCGTTTTTATTATATCAATGTGTTGTATTGATATCTTGTGATTGAAATGTGGAAATGTTATTTTTCCTTTATGCATGTTTTATGTGATACGATTATGTTATGGTTTATGATATGTTTAAACCTATTCATATGAGGAATGTATTGGACTTAATAAGTGACGGGTGGAGCCCGCTATAGCTCCTCGATGCATCGGTAGGTCTCATGAGACAACTAGACGTGGAATTGGCCGAGGCCCTTTCCCAATTTGATTTATGGTTTTGGCCGAGGCCTTAATCATTTTAGACGTCTTGGCCGAGGCCTTGACAAAATGTTTCAGAATGTCTGGAATTATACATTCCCTCATTATGAAAGTGGTTATTGATATTGCATGTGATTATTCGACCAGTAGAATATCCATGTGAATAAGTAAATGGAATTATCTCATTTTACATTTGCCATATTATGTTGATGTTCAAGTTTAAAAGGCTTTTGTTTTAGTTATACATTGCCTTAAATTTTTTTATGAAAGCTTCCGCAATATTGTTATCCTTACTGAGCATCTGAGATCACCCCTTTCAATGTTTTAATATTTTCCAGGATGTGAAGAAGTATTTTATGAATGACCTGCAGGGATTGTGAGAAGAGGATATGAGTGTGGACTATGGAGACTTTGTTATTGTAGTTTTTCACTTTATGATGTAATGTAACGTTTATGAATGTATCTAGTGTTTCTAAAGCTACTAAACTAATCGGTCTTTCGAGACTTGATCTTTTGGGATCATGCCAATGTTACTAAGCAACGCACCGGCTTTGGGTAGCTAGGGTCGGGGCGTTACACTAGGCTTCGATACAGGGACCAGTTCCCCAGGCGTTGCCACCAGGTGGTGCACCTGCTATACCACCACTAGTGGAGCAGCAAGTGGTACCCGTGGTACCGACCGGTGAGGAGCGCAGGCTCAGCGCGCTCCATGAGTTTCAGAGACAGAGGCCCCTCAGGTTCTGAGGCGAACCCAACCCTCAGGCGGCCGAGGACTGGCTTGAGGCGGTGACCAGATTTTTCCATCTAGTGAGGACACCGGCAGACCAGATGGTGATCATAGGAGCGAGCCTTCTTCAGGGTTCGACCAGACGATGGTGGATTCTGACCACACAGACTCACGATGAGGATACTCTTTCATGGATGGAGTTTTAGAGACTCATCAGGGAGGATTTATCTCCGGTTATGCTGAGAGATGTGCGCATCCAAGAGCTTCTTCAGCTCCATCAGAGCAGTAGGACGGTGGCTGACTATTCATCGAGGTTCACCCACCTCACCAGGTACTCGATGGATATGGTCAGGGATCAGTACTTCATGGCTCAGACCTTTGAGCAAGGTCTACAGTGTGACATCCGAGCTAGTGTCGTTCCTCTATGCATATCGACCTATGATGGAGTGCTTGAGCAGGCCTTGGTGATCGAAAGCTTCTGGGCAGAGCAGAGACAGCCGTCGGCAGTCAGCAGCAGGCAGACAGGTGTGAAGACACCGGCAGCAGGGAGCCGACGTCAGACGCAGGGATCTGGATGTGGGAGACGTCACAGGAGGACCCAGGATAGGGGATCGATTGTCCAGGGCTCTCAGGTTGGATCCAGTCAGCCTAGAGAGAAGCGATGCTACACATGCGACGGTAGGGGGCATCTCGGTAGAGATTGCCCTACACGTCGGGCTGCTGACAGGGAAGTGGTGGATGGGCCACCGAGGCAGAGGCAGAGAACGGAGCAGGAAGATCTGCCAGGCGGCGGACGTGGCAGAGGAGCAGGGAGAGCTGCAGGTGGTGGTAGAGGCTTCGACTTACTTCCACCACCACCCCCAGGAGGTCCGCACCAGACTCAGGGAGCTGGGGGATAGGGATGGGGACACCTGCATGCGGTCGAGGCATACATCCCAAGGGCTCCAGGGATGACTCGAGGTAAGATCTGTGTCTTTTCTACCTTAGCTGCCGTACTCATAGACACAGGTGCCAGTCATTCCCTTATATCCACATGTCTTGTACAAAACCTCGAGATTCCGGTAGAACCGTTGACTCGATCCTTACGCTTGGAGACACCTACGGGAGGAGACTCGACGATCACGCACCTTTGCAGACAATGTGATCTTACCCTTGGATGAGAGAGTTTCGGTTGGAACCTCTTGGTGGTAGCATCGAGGCCTTACGACGTCATTCTTGGTATGGATTGGTTATCTTCGGTCCATGCCCAGATTGACTGTTTTAGGCAAAGAGTGCGGTGTGTCAGCCGTGATGGAACAAGGTTTTCCTTAGTCAGAGAATAGGAAACCTAGGCAGCACAAAGTGGGCTCATGCATAGGAGGGGGTAGCCGATCACTCATGAGTTGGCTAGCCTTAGCCTCGGAGCAGAAGATATTGTGAGCTCTCAGTTCCCAGCAGTGGTGGCGGAGTATGAGGACGTCTTTTCAGAAGAAGTCCCAGGGTTACCTCCCTGCCGGGAAATTGACTTCTGCATCGACTTACACCCCGGGACGACACCGATTTCCTCATAGGCTTATCGGATGGATCCCATATATCTTTTTGAGCTGAGGGTGCAGTTGGAGGATTTTCAGAGCAAGGGTTTCGTGAGACCCAGCGTTTCACCCTGGGCGGCCCCAGACTTGTTTTCCAAGAAGGCAGACGGGAGTCTGAGGTTGTGAGTGGATTACCGGCGCCTGAACTAGGTAACAGTGAAGAACAAGTATCCAGTGCCGAGAATTGATGACCTCTTCAATCAACTAAGAGGGGGTCAGTGGTTCTTAAAGGTTGATCTTTGATCAGGCTATCACCAGCTACGAGTGCGGGATGAGGATATATCGAAGACGACTTTCAGATGTCGCTACGGTCACTATGAGTACTTGGTGATGCCCTTTGGCGTGACGAACGCCCCCGCAGTGTTCATGGGGTTAATGAACCGGATCTTCCAGCCATTAATGGACTTGTTCATAGTGGTCTTCATCTACGACATCCTTGTGTACTCGGTGTCAAAGGAGGAGCACGTGAGACACCTGCGGATGGTTCGGGACATACTCTGAGAGCACCAGCTTTATGGAAAGCTCTCGAAGTGTCAGTTTTGGATTCAGGAGGTCCACTTTCTGGGACATGTCATCTCAGCAGATGGAGTAGCTGTGGACCCAGCCAAGGTGGAGGCTGTGTTAGCATGGGATCCACCTCAGAGCGTGACAGAGGTGCGAAGCTTCCTTGGGTTCGCAGGATATTACCGGAGATTCATCCCTTATTTCTCCAGGATATCAGCACCGATGACGGCCTTGACTAGGAAGGGGCAACCCTTCATATGGACAGAAAAGTTCCAGCAGGCCTTTGAGCAGCTGAGGCAGAGTTTAATGAGTTCCCTAGTCTTGAGATTGCCGGAGGTGGGTGTCGGGTACGTAGTTTTCTGTGACGCATCAGGGACCGGGCTTGGTTGTGTCTTGATGCAGCGGCGTGCAGTGATTTCTTATAGTTCATGCTAGCTTAGGCCACATGAGCAGAACTATGTGACCCATGATCTCAAGTTGGTAGCGGTAGTCTTCGAATTGAAGATGTGGCGACACTACCTTATGGGCGAGCGGTTCATTGTCTACACTAACCATAAGAGCCTCAAGTACATCTTCTCATAGAAGGATCTGAATCTAAGGAAGAGACGTTGGTTAGAGTTCCTCCAGGACTATGATTTTGAGATCATCTATACTCCTAGGAAGGGGAACAAGGTGGCAGACTCTCTTAGCAGATGGTCGAGCACACCACTGTTGAGTGATGTGACACAACAATTAGCCGCGTTATAGTTATCCTTCGTGGATGGTGAGGATACAGCTTACCTACAGTCGATGGTTGTCACCCCTCCACTCTTACAGCGAGTTAGGGAGGCACAACTTGGGGATGTCGACTGTGTGGATTTACGTGCTCAGTTAACCACAGGACATGCTCCTGATAGTTTTTTCACAAGGTGGGGAGCACATACTTCTCTTCATAGGACGCACTGTTATACCAGTGGCGTTCAATGAGGAGTTCCTGAGGGAGTTTCATACATCCCCTTTGGCGGTACATCCTGGAGTGGAAAAGATGTACTAGGATCTCCGACGACAGTTCTGGTGGTCTGGTATGAAGAAGGCAGTGGCAGAGTTTGTTTCTCGATGCCTCACATGCCAGCAGGTGAAGGCTGAGCACCAGGTTCCAGCAGGTTTAGCTCACCCCTTGGAAGTTCCAGAGTGGAAGTGGGAAGGAATATCGATGGACATCGTGACCGTCTTACCACAGACGTCCAAGGGGCATGATTCCATCTGGGTGATCGTTGACCGACTCGCCAAGTCGGCCCACTTCCTAGCTATCAAGGAGCAGAGTTCCGTAGAGATCTTGGGACGCCTCTATGTACAAGAGATAGTTCAGCTTCATGGTGTCCCCTCGACTATAGTCTAAGACCGAGATGCCCACTTCACATCCCGGTTGTGGAAGGTATTGCAGGAGGATTTTGGGACTCAGCTATGCTTGAGCACAACGTTTCATCCCCAGACAGATGGTCAGAGAGAGAGGACCATTCAGGTTATGGTGGATATGTTGCGGGCCTGTATCTTGGACTTTGTTCACAGCTGGGAGGACCAACAACCACTAGTGGAGTTTGCGTACAACAACAACGACCACTCCACCATTGGTATGGCACTGTTTGAGGCTTTGTATAAAAGACCCTGCTAGTCACCGCTTTGCTGGATCGACCTTGGAGAGTCAGCACTCATGGGTCCAGAGTTAGTGTGAGCTACCACAGAGAAGGTTCAGATCATCCGGGAGCGGATGAAGACTGCATAGAGCTGGTTGAAGTCTTATGCTGATAGACGACAGAGGCCTCTAGAGTTCGAGGAGGGAGACCATGTTTTTCTTTGGGTCTCACCTCCATGTGGGTTGTGGAGATTTGGCCGAGGCAGCAAGCTATCTCCGAGGTTCATTAGACCTTTCTAGATCCTGGGCAGAGTTGGCGAGGTGGAGTACCGCTTGGTTCTACGGCCACAGTTGCATCGGGTACATGATGTCTTCCATGTGTCGCAGCTGAAGAGGTACGTGCATGACCCATTGCACGTCATCGACTGGGGCGAGCTGGACATCGAGGATGGAGTGACCTTTGCTGAGTACCCAGTGGAGATTGAGGATTGGTAGGAGAGGATCCTTCGTGGGTTTTCGATTCCCTTAGTGCGCATCTGGTGGCAGCACGAGAATCTTCAGGAGAGCACGTGGGAGCGGGAGGCCGGGATCCGTGCCGAGTACCCTCATCTTTTTTTAGCCTTTGTTTTGGATTTTCGGGGACGTAAAGCCCCAAGGTGGGGAGAATGTAATGTCTTGGATTTTTGCATTTATTATTATTTTTAAATATTATATGGAATTATTTTGAGACTGGACGCGAAGACGGAACATCATTCTGAGGTCCAGTGAGCCCAGAATGGTGGTTTGAACTTTTTTTTAGTTAAGTGAGTCAGTGCTTGTGTGCGGTTGTGGCAGTTTCCAAATGGATGCACGGATTAAAAATCTGAGCGCACCGCTGCGTATGGGACGATGACTCTACCTATGAATGAGGTTAACCTCGACCGGAACAGGTCGAGGAAAAAAGTAATTTTTTTCGGACGTTTTAAGTAAAATAAAATAAATTAAATTAAGCAGTTTATTTTATTTTCTTTTAAGGAAACATCCACTACAGCGTGGCGACGATGCATGTGTTTTCTAAATTAATGACGTGTCATAATAACTTCAAATGACAAGTCAAAGTCATTAATTCTGCCGCCTAATTAAATATCAACTTGTTTCCCTTTTAAGGGGTTAACCAATTATTGAATCGTTGGAAACGCTTGGGAAGAACCTCAGCCAAATCTGCGAGGCGTTGGAGCAATTCTCGACGACGAACGACAATGGATCAAACCCAAGGATCGTTGCGCCGGCGTTGAAGAATCACGACGACAACAGCATCACGACGCCTTCATCAACGATCGATCCTTTCAAAAGGTAGGGGTTTCTATTTTGATTTCTTTTCCCCGTATTTAAATTTAAACGGCGAACGCGGATCAACCATGAACAAGTTGATCTGCAGATCCGTACGTTCTTGTGGGAGGGTTTTCTTGGGATAATTTTGGGGAAATTAATCCAGGTTTTTCATGTTGATCTCTTATCCGTTTAAACCTATTAAGGGGAGCAGATCAACGTCGTGGTGAACAACAGCAGAGGTTCACTCCTTATCTTGTTTATTTGGATCTCTTCCTCCTTTTCCCCACGCGTTCTTCGCGTTCTTCACGGGGCGGTGAACAACGAATCGTTCCATATCCTTTCTGCAATGTAACGACCCAAAATCGAAGGTTTGACAATGCACCTACCTTGGAGAGGTGTGGCGGCAAGGGCGGATGATGAATCGGACCAGATCGGAAAAGGTGTTCTTCGAGCGTTCTTCGCGCGAGAAGACTAACCATGTTTTCGGAGCCGATCGGAGGCACGAAAACGATAGAAACAGCTTCGTGGTGTCAGGATGACCAAAACCTGAAGGTTTCGTGGTGATCGGACGTCCAGATCAATGATCAAAGCACCACGGGAGGCGCGACAGCGGAGGTTCGCGTTTCTGGAAATTTCCAGAATACACGGCATGTAGTTCCGAAGAACACGCCATGTAGTTCTTATGGTGGCAGCTAGGGTTTCAGGGTCAGAGAAGGATCACACGGCATGTGACCCCGGTCACACGGCGTGTTGGACCCTCCTTGATGCTTGACGTGTACTTCGGGTGGTGCACGAACACGGGATGCTCTACACGGCTTCAGGCGGCACGGCATGTACAGCTCAGTAGAGGCAGCTACATAGAGCTCGGCGTGTATTCCGGGGATACATGGGCACAGGATGGAGTACACGATCATGTACTCCCCCACCCGGCCAGGCGAGGTCAGCAGCGCAGGTCACCCCGTGTGTAGATTTCACAGTTTAGAGTACACGGGTTGGTGACCGTGTACGGGCACATGGCCAGAGTACACGGAGCCAGCCCTAGTGACCCAGACACGGCATGTACTCCATAATACACACCGTGTATAATGTTTTTCACATGACTAGCCTTATGGCATGGGCCATTGAAAACGGGTAGTACCCGGGGTCGGAAAACACGGCGTGTGTCATTTCTACACGCCGTGTACTTTTTAGAGAATGGCTTGGTCCTTTTGTTCACCGTGCCTTGAACATATTTTGTTTGGGTTAGTGCCCCTTATTCTTTTCCCTTGAAGGTCAGGCATCATTCCCTCACACCGGTTTATGATCCCTTCAGCAGGACTTTTCTGTGATAGAGTCAGGCATCCATCCGAGAGTCCCGGATCGAGATCCTCTATCCATTCCAGACCCTAGGTAGAGTCAGGCATCAGCGTGACCAACTTTACCGGGAATTGATCCTCTACCTAGCAGGTGAATTCCGGATGAGTCGCGGTATCTGCCATGGCCCTGGCAGTGATCCTCATCTGTGTATCGAGATCTTTCCCACTCAGGAGTGTGTTATCCCGTAATGAGTGATTCTATCTATCGTAACCCTTTCCCACTCATGAGTGTGTCTCTCGCAATGAGTGTAGCTATATCTCGTGATGGTTCCCGACGAACATCACTCCTCGGACGAACGTCATCACAACTATGAGACTCGTGGAGTGTGTTCTCCTGGAATGAGTGCATCATGGAATCTTCAAACAGAATCCCTATCGGGGTATGCGGTTTCGTGGCTTCTCTCTAGACCACGGGCCTGGGTTTTGAGTATATCTGGTTTGTATATATGTTCTGTAAACATATATTGTGCATATCTGACTGTACCTTTGCTTTGTGTACTGCTTTGTAGTTTTTGAGGTCCTCTACTGAGTATTGTTATACTCACCCCTACACGGGCTTTGCCTGCACGTCTGGTGTCTTGTGCTGACGATCAACCTTTTGACAGAGTCCAGGGCGGACCAGGACATGACCGATCTTTCTGAGTTTCCTAAAGGACGAGGCGTTCCTACGTCTACGAGCAGCAATCCCAGTACCTTTGTGCTTACTGGTTGGACCTTGAATTTTTTTTTCAGACTCTTGTTTTTGGTGGGCTTGTATTCTGGCCCAGTTTACTTTTACAGTACTCTACCTTTCGTCGTTCTCTGTTGGTTGGGTTTAGTTTTATTCATGCATTTTTGTTCCTTAGTGTTTTACATTTCAGCCTTTGTGGGCTTGGAGATGTGTGTGTGTGTACAGGTAATTAAGAAATTCCTCCCATGTTAGTGACATGCCTACTCGATGCTAGTCACCATCCCCTGGCATTTTGGAGGCGGGCTTGGGGAGTCACGGCACGGGCCCCACCGGGATGGGTCGTGACAGCTACAGTGCCAAACAGTATCTGCTATAGTTCCCGCTACAATACTGCTACAGTTCCTGCTATAGTACATGCTACAGAATTGCTATAGTACCTGAAAATATGCATCCACCTGGATTTGATCCTGAGTCACCTGAATGTATTTATGGAGTCCTCACCAAGTGGGCTGAGGCTCATGTGCACTAGGTACATAGTACCAGATACCTAGTACTCAGTGCTATCTTTCATTAGATTCATGTTTCTAGATGAATTTGTTTCCCTAAAATTCTTTCTTTCAACATATACTAACTCCTAAAATGGTTGAATCCAATAAAATATACATTTTATGATAAAAATTTAATAATTTTCAAACCTTGATATACAGGGTTTGTTATAGGATCATACTAGCTTAAAGGGTCCAATGTTGTATCCCTATATATTGTCTACATGTGTGTTATGAAGCTACTAGTTCAATATTATTCAATTCCCATGTGCTATCATAGAAGAATAAAGTTCTTTTAAGATTCTAATAATCATCGAAAGAATGGTATCCTTTGAAACTAATCAATTAGTTTATGAATGACCTTGTAAACTTATCATTAGTGTCAAAAATATTTCATCACTCACAAGTGAAAATTATACAATTAACATGATTAAATAAAAAACATTAACTCTTCTCATCTCTCCCAATTTCATTTAACAAACATTAAATAATTAATATTCATATAAAAAATTATATTCTCAAATTCACCTATTTATATATAAATAACATGTGAAAAAAATGAGATATAAATTCAATTTTTTATATACTTTAATAACATATAATTGAATTTATTTAATTATTTTTTTTAAATCATTCACCCACAGATGTTTACTATCTCATTAACTTGATACCACTTCATCCTAAACTCTACTTCATCTAAATTAGTGAAACATATGAATACGCTTTTTGAGTGGCCCTATAAGAACTTATCACAAAAGTATTATGCCTAAACCAAAAACCAAGTGTGTTATATAATATCACATAATGGAGCTTAAAGATATTAGGATAATTTATAGCATAGATAAACTCATATGATCACTTACTATGTAATATAATCTATTTATCTCACTATATCTCATAAATTATAATGCATACTTTCTATTACCATCCTTTCATGCATTATTTACCTTTATTTAACCATATTATATACACTTTACTTCATTTACCATGGTCTTGGATATATTCAAGTCTATATCATCCAAGAAAAGGGGATAAAGGTGTATTTTTACTCTACTCGAAGGAGAAAAATCACGGCTTGATCATTGAATCAATGTTATATCACTAATGATGCACCTAATGAAATTCTCCTCCCAAAAAAATAAATTATTGTAGATTTAATCAGGAATTAAAGTATGTGATTGAATGGTACACATTTATAATGACCTTATGTTTAGAAACTAATACACATTCTCTTAGATATGAACATCCAATGACACCCAAAACATATATTGTTATTCTTAGTAGGTTATTCCATGTGGTATTTTATAATTGATATCACCGTGTGAAAAATTAATTAAAATAATTATCAAAGATTATAATCCCCCAATAAATGATAGTTAGTTATCATATTTTTCTCATTATATTGATCTATCTAGACTATAGAACTTATATTTGAGATTTATTTCATAGTATCATAAGGTTCTCTGTATAGCTGGGATTATTATTTTGATATGACATTTAATCTAATGGAATTAAAATATATAATATATGCATAAGTTGTGTTACTATCATATTAAGTATCAATCATGAAAATATTATCTAGTATACATGGCATGGTAATTGATGAGTGAATGTTCATTTTGGTTCTGTGACACCCACTCTCACAAAACTCCCACTTGAACTAGATTCAATTGATATCTATTCACAATTTTTTATCTCTCACAAGAAAATAATGCTTCTACTAAAATATGGATGTAGTCAATTGGTCTTCCATGTTTCCATTTATGGCTACTTTTTTATATGTGTCTTCACCTGCTTGAGTAAAAATCCCTCAAGATGTGATATTTTCAAAGTATATTATTTTCTACTATATTATAGCATTGAAATCTTCACTTATACCATTTTGTAATATTATCTCAATATATATTGTGATAATACTAATTTTCTTTATACAATTACAAGATATAAAAAAATGTTTTATATTAATACTATTTATTTGAATACCCCATAATTCTTAACATACTCATATTTTTATATAATTGGATATAAATAGATATAATAACATTTTTTCTCAGTTACTTAGATTAACTATGATACTACATCATATTTTTATTTTTTAAGGACTATTTTTATGTCCCATTTGATGACTATCACTCCTTCACTCCATGTTCAATGATTATTTCCCTTTTACTTTTTAAATCACTATTGTATGCTTATAAGTCTTTCAAAGTGTAGCTTCCCTATATTATTTTATGATTCAACACCATGTTTAATACATTGGAAGTATCAAATATTTTATATATCATGGAATGTGTGATAGATCCCTTCACTAAAGCATATGGTGTCCTACTAAATTTATTAACATCCTCTTATGTCCTAAACACATTATCTTGATGAGATTTATTCCATGTAAAATTGATAAAAATTCACTCTTGAATTATTCAATCTTATATTTTTCAATTATTTATCAATTTATGTACTTATACTTAGTCAGAGTATCCCATAGATCAATCACAATAGATCATGTTCCATAGAAACAGGGTTTCTACTTTAGGTCATTCATGGATAAATATTTTTAACTAAATCTTAACTATGATAACTTATATCTATTTTCTATATTTTATCAACATTTATCATTTATAAAACAGTGTTAATCACACTAATTTCTTGTAGAAACATGGAAGAATAATCATTTGTTATTTTAGTGTACATTTCATGCATTAATAGATCTTTACAGCTTGAAAAATTATATTGGTTAGTTCTAACATGAAAAATCCTTCTGTATATATATATTTCTTATTTTAACATGTTTCCTTTTTATGGATATAGATTTTAGATTCAATTCCCAAATATAATAATCATGATAACTACTATGGAGTTTCAAATTCAAATGGATTTAAATATCTCTTTTAATTAATTTTTTTTTCATAGTTAATATCTTTACTAATCCTAAACCTTTAGCTACCAATCATAATTTAAAGGTTATAAATTGAAAAAAATGTAAAAATATTTCTTGAATACCCACTTATAATTAATAGTCTTTAAATAAACTTGAAATACTACGAAGATATATACTATACTTTAGTGAATTTAATCCCTTTTTGATTTCACATCTTTTTTCCAATCTATCACATTCTATGTTATAATGTCACACCCTGACCTATGTGATTCTTTTATTTTATTATTTTTCACCTTTGAATATTTTTTTGGGGCTCAGGTTGAGTCCCTGATTAAATTTTTGAGTTATTTCAAAAATTGCATGTTTTGGGTTGGACGTCATTAGGCACATGGGTGGAGCGTGTTTTGGAAATCCCATTCTGTGTCACCCAGGAATTTGTCCGACCAATCCGTCTTTAAAAAAAATTAAAATGAGTAAATTTTGAGATTAAAAATAAATTTTGACTGTTGTTTCATTTAAAATATTTATTTTGTTAATAATTTTATTATTATTCAAATGATATTTATAGTTTTATTATTTTTTATTTTTATCATCATCATCATCATCATCATCATTATTATTATTATTATTATGTTATTAAAATTTTAGTTAATATTATTTTAAGATTAGTTTACTTTTTTTAGGGTTCCTGCACAATTGTTTTCCCCTCTCACTAATCAGTGTCTCCTTCCCCTATGTGCAGTGCAAATAGGCCCCCTTACCTTCTTCCTTTGTGTGAGGCATGATCAGTCCCCAACACCTCCATCCCTTTGTACAGTGTGATTATGCCAAAAATCTAGCACCGCCTTCCTCCTAGCACAACATTCCAGTGTTCCTCCCCTCTGCCAGTGGCACAGCCCTCGGTCACGACCTCCCTACCCAGCACCACCACCCTCCTCCGGTCGCAGTGACCCCCTGTCAGGCATCACTACCTCTGGCCTACCCTCCTTCAGTGCGCATAGCTCGAGACTATGGCCCCCCTTACCTTTCTCAGATTTCTAAACAACACCCCTATTGTGCACCCCTTTTCCAGTGGAGCCCCTGTGCTGTGTTTTTTTGGCGACCACGGTTACCGGTGCACACCTTCTGGCCCGAACCCCCTACCTATGCGCTACACCCTTTCCGACACATTTTTTCCCCTTCCTTCGGTATTCCCTCTTTAAATTTCAATTTCTATTCTTGTTTTGTCTCTTTGGTTGTTAGGGGTTGTGATTGTTAAGTGTTATTTTTTGTACCATTGGGTTGGATTTATCTTCTAGAGTGTTAAGTTGAGCTGAAAATGATATCTCGCACTGGTTTCGGGTTTTCATTGCCTTTCTACTATGGTTCTGAGGTAGGATTCCCATGCTCATGTCCTTTATAATTTAAGAAACATTGATTTTTTGTTTTTTTCACCTCCTATAATTAATATGTAATGATGCTCAAACCATGGTTTAGTCGTTTGGGGTGAAAATATTCCTTAAATCCTTTCTTTGTGTTAATCTACCTTGCTTTTTTAAATAGCACATTCCCAATGGATGTTTATAATGCCTGGTTGGCCGTTGTGATTCTTTTGTAGTGTTTTAAAGCTTGGTTTGTCTTTGATAATAAATCTTTTGCTTATGAAATAATGGATTTTTGGTTTCTTGAAAAGGTTTCTAATGTTTTAAGCTAAGTGAAGTGTGAAGATAGCTTTTTAAAATTTTTTTAGTTTGTAACAAGGAATTATAGCCCGGTTGGCATTTTTATAAAGGTTAGTTTTGTTTGAAAGTGTGTTTCAAATGTTATGAAGGGGTTTTACAAATGATTTTATTTGGAAAATGGCGTTTCTTACACCTCTATGGAAATTGGTTTGTATCTTTATTAAAGAATGATTTTATGGAATGTTTGAGGTATCATTTGTCAACTTTGTGAAAATAAGGGGAGGTTCTTAATATGAAAACCTATGTTGGTTGCTCCTCATTTTTTTCAACATGGAATGGTTGGGATGTCCCCAGTGTGGAATCCCCTAGTTTCATTACATGGGTTCCTTTGTTGGGAACCCTTTTTAATCTATTTATTCTAATTCATGAGAGTAGAACTTGGGGAGACTCAGGGTGATCCCTATTATTATCAATATTATATATGTTGTGATTTTATGCTCAGCTGGCATCCATTAGCTCACTCCCTTTAATACTTGTGACCTAGAAACCTGTATTATTCTTGATCTCCTGGGTTTTCCTATGTCTAGTGGCTTTAGCTGTTTGAATTGTTGTTGAGATGCTTGTATACCTATTTACATTTTCCTTGTGATATGATTTCCTTAGTAATCTTGTGTGGTGTTTTTTATGGAAAGTTATTTTTTTTCTTTCCTAACTCCAATAAAAATGTTTTTCAAAAGAAAATTTGTTTCAAACTCTTTGGTGTCGGTTTAAAATGAAAGTATCACATTCCCATTGAAATAGAATGGCAACACTTATGGTTAGAATCTGGTTTTGTAAATGATTAAGGGTATTGTATTGTACATTGATTTTTTAAGTAAAAACTATAGAAATACACACTTTTATATATTGTAGTTCAAACTTAGAATTGATGTTTCTTTAATTTTAATGTTAGTGAATTTGGGAATAGAATATCGGTCTAGCCTACTGATTTTTAATACTCACACCTATAGTTCTTTTCTATTTTTAGTCCTTGTGTAGGCTCCAACTTGGGTGTTCTCCCCTTGGGCGACGTTTGATTATTGATTTAGAGATTGACCCATGGGGTCACATGGAGATAGTGGTTCTCATGTTTGGTTAGTTTGTTTTCTTTAGTTCTTGTTTAGTCCTTTTGTTTGGTTTATTTATTTTGAGATGCTATTTATCAATTACACTAATTTTATTTATTTATATCTGGATAAATTGTTCTCATCTTCACTCTATCAATACCATGGAATTGGTAACTATCCCTGGAGGATTGGTAATGCCTCTCGGACCATTCCACGGATTGGATCAGGTGACCAGTTCAGGGTTGACGTGGGTTTGTTCATGAAAAAATAGTATCAGAGTAGGTCGGATCTTAGCAGACCTTTATTTTCAGAGTTCCCTTTTCTATTTATGTATGTTAAGGTATGTGGAGTCGGATTTTTAGGAATTGAGGGGTAGGTTCAGGAAGAGTGTCATGAACTCTTGCTCGTTCTGATCCTTGGGTTTCCATGGGAAGTCTGGTTTTGTTAAGTTTTTTGGTTCTTTAGGGAATGTTTTGTGATTGGTATATGAAAAGGGGAGTTGGGATAATAGTCCTTGTGAGCCTACAATTATTGGAAATCCATATGGAGCTAGGGTCATGGTCCTAGAAGTCTCTCTATGTCAATGGTTTGTTTGACATATGGCTACTAACCACATGGTCAAGTCACCCAATGACACTAGTTCTCTTTTTGAGTTGTTTTGGGTCTCCTCTAACTTCTAAAAGGTGTTTGAATCAATCAAACTGGTTTTGAAAAATGGTTGTTTGAAATGTCATGTTTAATTTTTGGATTTTTTTAAATTAAATGGGATGAATGATTTTTTTTGTGAAAATAAAGCTGTTTTGTTTTTTCCTTGGTGTTCCTATGGGTGCTCACATGCATAATGGTTTGTGGGAATATGAACAGATGTCTTATGGTGGATGGATTCCCTAGGTGGCATAGAAACATAAATGTTTTTGTGACACTAAATAATACTAGTGGTGAGTGTTTAACCCACCAAAATTGTTTTAAATTAAATATTTTTTCAAAAAGGAAAATTTTGATGTTATAATAGCTTATTTTCTTATGTTTAGAGCTTTTCACCTACGTGGTGTTTAATCTTGAAGATTTTTATTATTGGGTTGGCCTTGATTGGGTTCTTGACCTTTTCCTATCATGTGGGTGTCCCCTTTAATCTTTGATGGGTGATCATAGTGTGGTTGATCAACCTAAGGATTTTATTCTTGAGTTCTGAAAACTGGAGTCACCTCTGTTTTATGGTCTAGCAGACCCTTATGTAGTGGAGGAGTGGATGTGGAATATCTAAAGGGACATTAACCTCATGGATTTTCTTGAGTCATTGAAGGTTAAGTTTGAAACTTTCATGCATGAAGGTTCACCATGGATGTGGTGGAAGTTGGTGTCTCAGAACAAACTCCATGGAGACCATACTTGGGAGATTTTTAAGGTTTTGTTCATGTGATAGTATTTCTCTGAGAAAGAAAGGGTGAAGAAGGGGATGGAGATGGGTGGTTTTCAGCAGGGTGATGGATCAGTGCTTTATTATTCTTAGTGTTTTGTGGACCTAGTCCCTTATAATTTAGGATATGCCACATATGACTCTATAAAGGGTTATCATTTCAAGGTGTGTCTTTGTCCCGATCTATAGTTGAAGGTGCCAGAGTCCAACCTAACTTCATTTTTCGATATTATGAGACAATCTTTTCATGTCGAAGTCGTGATGGAAGTAGTGCTTGAAGTTTTCCTCCCTCCTTCAATCCTTAGAAGTAGTAGTGAGGATTCTTGCAAGGATATGAGGAAGTGATTGATAGTTGATAGGGCAAGTCATGGAATCAAAAGGCCTCGGGATATTTCATCTACCTCTTCGAAGCGTGAGATCTTCATATGTTATAAATGTGTTAATCATGGTCACAAAAAGTCATTATGTACAAGTACCACAAATCCATGCCATGCTTATGGATTCTTGGGTCACTTGCAATGATTTTGTTGGGGTGTCACTAGAAACCATCATGGATGAAATTCTCAGAAGTGATGTGTTATTGGGTTTTTTTATTAAAGTTTCTTGTGTATGTTTCCTTCCATTATAAGGGATATCTTATTATTTCAGTTATATTAATGGTGTTTTGGGGTTTTGAAAATGTATGGGAATTTCATGGCTCTTTTAATGAACTTCGGGTTTCAATTCCAGTGTGGTTTTAATTTCAAAATTTTGTCCTTTCTTTTGTCTAATAAAAATATATATGTTTCTTATTGGGATTATCAAAACCTTCCTTAGAGGATAGAGACACTTCATCCATCATATCTCTAGCCAAATACCTTGAAGTGATGTTGGCGTGCAGTCAGGAACCCTGATGGTTTAAAGAGTTTGGTTAAGGTTATCCCTTTATCGTTGCAGTGAGACAATTTTAGCATTTCTATTGAGGTTTCTCTGTCATTGTAAATTTACTCTTGTCACAAAGAGAACAATGGACTTATCCATCACAAAATGTAATTAATTGTGCCTTTTTGGATGAAAGTTATTGATCAGTGTCCTTGAATGGACCACCCATGTGAATTAGTTTCATCTTTGGTTTGTGTCCATCCTGAACTGATGATTCATGAGTAGTTGTCGATCATAATTTCATTGATCCAATCTTTGAGTCCCAATCTCTCCGCCCATGGGGTGAGAGTTTTTTTTCTTTGTAGAGTTTTTGGTTCAGCTCTTATCCCTTTCAAACAGGAGTGTGTGGTTTAAATGTTCATGTTGTGTTGCTTGAGCTTGGGAAAGTACTGAATTGGGGTTCGACTTGGGTTTTTGTTTAGTCATTTTTAGTTTGGTTCTTAATGGTGGGGAGACAAACCATATGTCTCATTAGGTTTTCTCTTAATATGTTATTTGATTCTAGTTATAGTCTAATGGTAGGGAGTCTATTCAAGCCTCCCCTCTATTAGTTATCTATGTTGGGTAATGAGGTTGAGTCTCGTTGGAGGTTGTTGAAATTTCCTTAGATTAAGAGGTTGAATCGTGTTGATGTAGAGTCCCTAAGTGTTGATCAATCGGCTGAAGATATTGTGGCTTTTCGGGGGTGTAAATCATTATAGTGGAGAGAATTGTCACACCCCAACCTATGTGATTATTTTATTTTATTATTTTCCACCTTTGAATATTTTTTTGGGGCTCGGGTTGAGTCCCAGATGAAATTTTTGAGTTATGTAAAAAAGTGCAAATTTTGGTTGGACGTCATAGGGCGCATGGGTAGAGAACATTTTGGAAACCTTTTGCAGCTTTGCCCAGGAAACTGCACAACTTTTCTATCTTCGAAAAAAATTAAAATGATTAAATTTTGCGATAAAAAATAAATGTTAACTATTGCGTCATTTAAAATCGTTATTATGTTAAGAATTTTATTATTATTAAAATGATATGAATACTTTTATTTATTTTATCATTATGATTACACTTATGATTATGATTATTATTATGTTATTATAGTTTTAGTTATTATTATTTTTATATTATTTTACTTTTTTAGGGCTCCTGTGCAATTTTTTCCCTCTCTCTAATCAGTGACTCCTTCCCCTATGTGCGGCGCAAGCAGGACCCAGTGCCTCTTTCCCTTGTATACGGCATGAGAGGGCCCCAATACCTCCCTCCCTTTGTGTGGTGAAAGCAGGCCACCAAGCCAGCGCTGCCTTCCACCCAGCACAACGGTTCGGTGTGCCTCCCCTCTTCCAGTGGTGCTACCCTCTAACACAACCCCCCTACCAGGCACCACTTCCCTCCTCTGGTCACAGCTACCCCTATCCAGTATCTCCACTTCCAACATTCCCTCCTTCAGTGTGCACAGCCCTAGCCTATGGCCCCCTTCCCTTGCTCTCGGTTTTCGAACAGCACCCCTAGTGCACACCCCTTTTTTCCAACAAACCCCCTTGCTATGTTTTTCTAGAGACCGCACTTTCCAGCACCCACCTTCTAGCCCGACCCCCCTACCAGTGTGTCTTACCCTTTCTAGCACATCTTTTTTCCCTTCCTCTGGTATAACCTCTTTCTATTTCTATTGTTAATATTATTTTTTTCTCCTTGGTTGTTATGGGTTTCGATTATTAAGTGTTATTTTTTGGTACCATTGGGTTGGATTTAGCATCTTGAGTGTGTGGTTGAGGTGCAAACGATATCTTGCACCGGTTTCGGGTTTGTGTCACTTTTATACTGCGGTTCTGAGGTAGGATTCCCATGCACATTTCCTTTATAATTTAATAAATTTTGATTTTATGTTTTTCACACATCATATAATTAATATTTGATGATGATCAAACCTTTGTTTAGTCATTTGGTGTGAAAATGTTCCTTAATGCCATGATTTGTGTTAATATCCCTTTTTTTTGTTAAATAGTGCATTCCCAATGGATGTTTATATTGCCCAGTTGGAATTCATGATTATTTTGTAGTGTTTTAATACTTGGTTTGGAATTGGTAACAAATTTTTTGCTTTTGAAATAATGGATTTTGGGGTTCTTGAAAAGGTTTCAAATGTTTTAAGCTAAGTGAAGTGTGAAGTTAGCTTTTTAAAATTAGTTTGTTTTGTGACAATTAATTGTAGCATAATTGGAATTTTTATAAAGGTTTGTTTTGATTGAAAGTGTGTCGGAAATGTTTTTAAGGGGTTTTACAAATTCTTTTATATGGTAAATGGTGTGTCTTGCACCTCTTTGGAAATTGGTTTTCATCTTTGTTAAAGAATGATTTTATGGAATGTTTAAGGTCCCATTTAGAAACTTTGTAAAAATAAGGGGAGGTGATTATTGTGAAAACCTCTTTTGGTTTCTCCTCAAGCATTGTCCACATAAAATGGTTGGGATGACCCTAGTGTGGAATCCCCAGGTTCCATTATATGGGTTCCTCAGTTGAGAACCCTTGGTAATCTATTTATTCTATGGAATGAGAGTAGACCTTGGAGAGGCTCGGGGTGAGGCATGCTATTATTAATATAATATAAGTTGTGATTTGATTCTCTATTGACATCTATTGGTTCTCTCCCTTTATTACTTGAAATGTAGGAACCTAGATTATTCTTGATCTCTCGGGTTCACCTATGTCTAGTGGCTTTAGCTGTTTGAACTATTGTTGGGATGCTTGTATACCTATTTAAATTTCCCTTGTGATATAACTACCTTTGTACTCTTGTGTGGTGTTTTTTTATGGAAAGTGATGTTGTAGTTTCCTAACTCCTTTGATTTTTTTTAAAAATGTGTTTCAAACTCTTTAGTGTCAGTTTTAAATGAAATCATCACTTTCCCCTTGAAATTGCATGGTAAAGCTTAAGGTTGGAATTTGGTTTTGAAAATGATTAATGGAAATAGATTGTACATTAATTTTAAGTAAAAACTATATAAATGCATACTTTCATGTACTGTAGTTCTAACTTATAGTTTGTGTTTCTTTAATTTTAAAGGTAGTGCATTGGGGAATAGAATAGCGGGCTAGCCCATTGAGTTTTAATACTCACGCCTATAGTTATTTTCTATTTTTACTCCTTGTATGGGTTCTAACTTGGGTGAGTTCACCTTGGGAGATGTTTTATCTTTGAGTTGGAGATTGACCTGTGGGGTCACATGGAGATAGTGGTTGTCCCATTCGACTAGTTTTTTATTCAATTCTTGTTCAGTACTTTTGTATGGTTTATTTATTTTGATATTATATTTATCAATTCTACTAATTTTATTTATTTATATTGGGAGAAATCATTCCCATTGTCACTCTGTCGATACCCTGGTGCTAGTCGCCAGCCTGGGAGAGTCGGGAACGTCTCTCAGGCCATGCCGCGGATCGTCTCGGGTGACTGCTTCAGGGTCGACCTGGTTTGGTTCGTGACACATGAAATTTACCATTTAATTATTACTTTATAAGATATGGATTTATTATTCTCAATCAATAATATATCACCTAAATCAGTGATTATAAAACCATGTATCATTGGTTTTATCTTTATTATACAGTATTTACCTTCAACTATTCCTTTCCAATAAATCTTATGAAACTTTTTCCTTTGACAGTTTCTCATGTATCTTGAGTCATGACCACAACAAAATTTATCATGCCTCCACTATCTCAAATAGATATGTTCTTCATCCTTATATAAATATAGTATTACACATGACTGTTATTTTTATATATATAAGATTTATTTAATATCCTTATTATAATTAGAATAATTTATGTAGATGTGTTTTTTGTTTCCTTGATGTAAATTTGTTTTTAATATTATCTTTAACAAACACTTACAATATTTACACATAAATTTAAGATATATTAGATTTTTATTCATATTATAACTCATTTGAAATATTATTTTCAAATTTAATTTCAATATCATTTGGTGTCAACAAAGTTATTTGTGAATAATATCATAAATGGATAATGAAATACTTTAAAAATGTAATTATCAATCTCACCATGAAAATAAAGTTAAAAGTTTTCATTTTACTAACACCATGACACTGATTTGTAAAAGGAATTTTTATTTTAGGAAAAATATCTATTCTATATTTAATGATTATTGAATTCTTGATTAATATATTTTTCTTCTCTACCCAGCTGAATATTTTTTATCTTCATACCAAAAACATTCTATTATTCACTTATATATTACTTAAATCTCTGAAGATAATATTTGTTCGGATTTATTAGTCTTATATGTCTATATCAACTAATTATATCATCAAAAATCAGGACATATGAGAATTTACTCCTGTGTACTACTTGAAACAGTTCACTTGTGTCTTTATAAAAAAATTCATAATTATTTTTTGATATATCTTCATTTATAAAAAAAGGTGTCTTATTCATTATACCTTACAATAAAACATGTCAATTACCAATTATGTTTAGCTTAAAAGTGTCTAAAGACCATTTTTGGTATATCTTTGACATTTAATTCTAGTTTTTATTTGTCTAAGTAATATATTACAATAATTGTATATAATATGTGTCTCATTTTTTATATTCATAATTTATTACAAATATAGAATATATATGATTAAAGTATAATTAAAATTCTATTCATTTATGGTATACCATAACAACTTTTATATCGAAACTTGAATTAAAATCCTTTTGTGTCTAAACATAACATAGATAATATTTTTTTGGTAATATAATGTATAATAGTATTTTTCAAATACTAAAACATTTTCTTTGGGAAATGTGAAGTTATAATATTCTCTTCTTTATATTGGAGTCATTCTCTGTTATAAACTTAAAGATCCACTTAAACTCTTGTAATATTTATAACCTTCCATAGTTCCTAAATTTGGATACAAATGTGCGAGTCGTCGATTTTGTCAAATACATCGTAGTTGAAAATAAAAACATTACATTAAATGGGTAATTTACATAATGTAGATTATTATTCTAACTTATTCTTTAATTAATTTTAAATTATTATTCCATATGCCTTTATTTCCATACGTGAAGCAAAAAATCTTCTATACGATGCTCTCCCTCTTAATCTTTGGTTTCTTGAAAGGATGTTGCAATGGTGTTGTTAGTATTGTACTTACCATTTGTCTTTTTACTTTTCCCTTATTATTTTACACCTTAAGGATAAAGTAATTGTATTTATTTATATCCTTATCAACTTGAAAAACATTATCCAAAAGATATTGATGTGATTTCACTATACTATTCATTTTATGATTTCCAATGATACATATGATAAGGATGAAAATATGAGATGTATCGTTATTTAAAAAGTTTCCTAACTCAATTGATAGATCAATGTACTCTATTATCTTGAGTAAATGAGAACCATCATGGATTCCATATTTCAAATTACATGTATATTGTGTTTCGATAATCTCATTGATTTGTTTTCTTACTTTCTCCTCTTAAACTTCTTAGATATATGATGACATGGAATAAAAATCCATGTACCCTAGTTTATTTTGAAACTCCATGGAAAATGATGATAACATAATTATTTAAATATCAAATGAATTATTCATTTGTCTCATATAATCATGATTCTCATCCTCACTTTCTTCTTTAGGACACATAACAGATAATGGGGGCTCCGACCCATAATAATTCCTCTCATGTCTTAGTATTATGGATAAAAACCTATACCACTCCTACAAATTTATGCTAGTGATGGATTATTCATTGTCCAATATTAATCAGAGTGATTATGTCATATTACTTTCCATTTTTACAAAATAGAACTTAATAAATTAGTTCTTTTATCTTGATTATAGATTATTTAGACATTGATGATTTATTAATTTTTAATCACTCCTATTACTTTATTCATACCCCAATATCCTCCATCCAATTGATTTGAAATATTCAATCATCTAAATATTATGGTATTCAAGGCCCCCTAAAATATCTCATCATAGTCTAAGATATGTCTATCTACTACTTAGAGAGTTTTAAGGTAGGTTTTTAACTGGCCAACTCACTACGGAAAAATCACTATTTGCGACGTGGAGATGTCTCCCGTCGCAAATAGTTTGGCGCGACTTGTGCGCCAAAACACGCCCAACCGCGCAGGGGCATTTGCGACGGGACCCCTCGCAAATACCCAGGGGCAATCAATACCTTTTTGCGATGAGATGTCTTCCCGTCGCAAAAAGATTGTTGGCAGGTACTATTTGCGACAGGACCCGTCACAAATATCCTTTTAACCGCCGACTGTAATTAATGCGGGCGAGGGTATTTGCGATGGGCCCCGTTGCAAATACCACCATTTGCGACGGGAAACCCATCGCAAATAATCCTGTCGCAACTAATCTAACATATATATACCCCCATCTGTTTTTTCCCAAATCATTCAGATCTTCTCTCTCTCTCTCTCTCTCTTCATTCTTCAGTTTCAAAGAGAAATTTTCTTTTTAGTTGAAGTTTTCTATACGAGAGCAATCAGAGGACGTCAATATCTTCAGAATATCAAAGTTTAAGGTATTTATATTTTATTTTTTTATATTTATTTTATTTTTTTATGTTAATTTTAATTGTTGTTTATTAGTTCTAATTTAATTAGATTTCAATTGATTTTTATTTATATTTAGTTTTACTAAGAAATTGATATTGTTAGTCATAATTATAAATAATTAGTTATAATTTATATTAATTAAATATAATTAGGAATAAATAGATATAATTCGCAATAAATAGTTATAATTAGCAATAAATAGAAATAATTAGCAATAAATAGATAAAATTAGCAATAAATAGATATAATTAGCAATAAATAGATATAATTAGCAATAAGTACATATAATTAGAAATAAATAGATAGAATTAGGAATAAATATATATAATTAGGAATAAATAAATATAATTAGGAATAAATAGATATAATTAGGAATAATTAGTTATAATTAGGAATAATTAGATATAATTAGGAATAATTAGGAATAATTAGGAATAATGAGTAATAATTAGAAATAATTAGGAATAATTAGGAATAATTAGTAATAATTAGTAATAATTAGTAATAATTAGTAATAATTAGTAATAATTAGTAATAATTAGGAATAATTAGGAATAATTAGTAATAATTAGTAATAATTAGTCATAATTAGTAATAATTAGTAATAATTAGAAATAATTAGTAATAATTAGGAATAATTAGTAATAATTATGAATAATTAGTAATAATTTGGAATAATTAGTAATAATTAGTAATAATTAGTAATAATTAGTAATAATTAGTAATAATTAGTAATAATTAGTAATAATTAGGAATAATTAGTAATAATTAGTAATAATTAGTAATAATTAGTAATAATTAGTAATAATTAGGAATAATTAGCAATAATTAGGAAAAATTAGGAAAAATTAGGAAAAATTAGAAAAAATCAGGAATAATTTGTAAAAATTAGGAATAATTAGTAAAAATTAGGAATAATTAGTAAAAATTATGAATAATTAGTAATAATAAGTAATAATTAGGAATAATTAGTAATAATTATTAATAATTGGAAATAAATAGATATAATTAGCTATAAATACCTATAATTAGATATAATTAGATATAATTAGATATAATTAGCAATTAATTGGAATAATTAGCTATAATTAGGAATAATTAGCTATAATTAGGAATAATTAGCTCTAATTAAAAATAATTAGCTATAAATAGTAATAATTAGCTATAATTAGTAATAATTAGCTATAATTAGGAATAATTAGCTATAATTAGGAATAATTAGTTATAATTAGGAATAATTAGCTCTAATTAGTAATAAATAGCTATAATTAGTAATAATTAGTTATAATTAGTAATAATTAAGAATAATTATGAATAATTAGGAATAATTAGCTATAAATAGATATAATTAGCTATAAATAGCTATAAATAGCTATAATTATCTATAATTAGGAATAATTAGATATAATTAGGAATAATTAGATATAATTAGAAATAATTAGATATAATAAGGAATAATTAGATATAATTAGGAATAATTTGTAATAATTAGATATAATTAGTAATAATTAGATATATTTAGATATAATTAGTAATAATTAGTAATAATTAGATATAATTAGTAATAATTAGATATAATTAGATATAATTAGATATAATTAGATATGATTAGTAATAATTAGCAATAATTAGGAATAATTTGGAATAATTTGCAATAAATAGTTATAATTAGATATAATTAGGAATAATTAGCTATAAATAGGAATAATTAGGTATAATTAGTAATAATTAGCCATAATTTGGATTAATTAGCTATAATTAGAAATAATTAGATATAATTAGAAATAATTAGTAGTAATTATCAATAATTAGTAATAATTAGTGATAATTAGTAATAATTAGTAATAATTAGATATAATTAGTAATAATTAGTTATAATTAGCAATAATTAGGAATAATTAGTAACAAATAACTATAATTAGTAATAATTAGCTATAATTAGCTATAAATAGCTTTAATTAGCTATAATTAGGAATAATTAGCTATAAATAGGAATAATTAGATATAATTAGTAATAATTAGTAATAATTATTAATAATTAGTAATAATATGATATAATTAGTAATAATTAGTATTAATTAGATATAATTAGTAATAATTAGTAATAATTAGTAAAAATGAGTAATAATTAGATATAATTAGATATAATTAGATATAATTAGATTTAATTAGATATAATTAGTAATAATTAGCAATAATTAGACGTAATTAGTAATAAAAAAATTATATTATCAATATTTATGGAAAAAAATATTAATATAATTAAAATAATAAAAAATTTATAAAATATTAAAATTATCAATATTCGCAACAAGATTTGCTCTATTCTTAACATGTTCAAATCTTAAAGGGTCACCAATTTTCAGGTCATGCGCAATAAAAAGATTGTGTCAGCCATGTCCAATGTAAACTCTATAATTGTCCATGCATGGTTAATCACCTCACAAGTAGTGTTGCAATCGAACAAACCAATTTATTCCCTTCTTATCTATAATAATTATCTCACATGAACCTTTACAAAGACCATTCTTCCTTGAAAATTTAAGGAAAAAATAATGATATCCCCTCAAATTTTTAAAGAAGAATGATCTATGTAAAGTGTCATGTGAGATGATTCTTAGAGATGAAAACGTCATTACTTTTGTCATCCTATTGCAACACTACTTGCGAGGTGATCAACCATGCAATTACAATTATAAATTTTATATTGGACATGAATAACACAAACTTTTTATTGCGCATGACTTGATAATTGATGACCCTTTGAGATTTGAAAATGTTAAGAATAGAATAAAGTCTGTTGTGAATATTGATAATTTTAATATTTTATAATTTTTTTTTATTTTAATAATATTAAAATTGTTTTTTCGTAAATATTGATAATATTTTTTTTATTACTAATAATTAGTAAACAAAATCTGCTTGGATAATGAAGGGAAAATTTGTAATCATCTCCACAATGATGATTACCAAATTTCCTTTCATTATTTAAGCAATTTTACTTTTTCTAAGTATTACTAAGTATAGCTAAATTAGTAATAAATAGGAATAATTAGTAATAAATTGTAATAATTAGTAATAAATTGTAATAATTATTAATAAATTGTAATAATTAGTAATAAATTGTAATAATTAGTAAAAATTAGTAATAATTTGTAATAATTTGGAATAATTAGCAATAATTAGGAATAATTAGGAATAATTACAAATAATTAGCAATAATAAGAGTGAGAAAGATGCAATTAAATGAGATGTCGGACGAAAGAGTAGCCTTCAATCCACTGGAAATCGTGTCACCGTTAATTAATGATAATTATTCAAAAATAGTGATGATTTAATATTTTATGTAGAAAAATAAGGAACAAGGAAGTCGACATCATTCATTATTAGATGATCGTGCTTGGATAAATCAGCACATAAATCCAAATAGTTCTGGTTTAAATCCTGTATATATTGGGGGTGTTGAAGCTTTCTTAGAATTTGAATCATCAAAACCGAAATATGTTTCTGAAGGCACAATTAAGTGTCCTTGTAAAAAATGTGCTCTAAGAACGTTTGACACATTTGACAAGGTTGGGGGACATCTCTTGTGGTTTAGTTTTCAACTAGATTATGTTTTTTGGTATCAACACAGTGAACGTAGTTCCAGAAAAGATCCTAATAACTTGATTTTGGATCCATCACAATTTCAAAATTTAGTAGATGATGTTGCAAGTCCATCTGTGAAACAAACTGAAACTCACGATGATATTGATTTAACTACTCAGTTAGCACCATCCAAATTATATGAGTTGTTGAGGTCTACTGAGGATGCATTATATCCTAGTTGCAAGATAAGAAAATTAGATGTGGTTGCAAAATTTATGGCTATTAAATCAGATAATGCAGTGTCAAACAACTGTTTTGACCAGATATGTTCTTTGGTTAAAACACTATTACCTGAAGGAAATGTGTTTCCTGCAAATTACTATGAGTGCAAGAGGCTGATTCGTAATTTGGACCTTAGTTATCGGAAGATTCATGAATGTCCAAATGATTGCATCTCATATTCTGGCGAAAATGAGTCATTGGATATTTGTCCAACATGTGGACAATCGAAGTATAAAGAAGCTCAACCAGGGAAGTCTAGATTGATTCCAGTAAAACAGTTGAGATATTTCCCCCTTACACCCAGGTTACATCATTTATTTATGTCTCAGAACACATCGCCAATGATGGCATGGCACAAAACCATAATTTCAACCGATAAAAGCTTGAATCACCCATCTGATGGTGATTCATGGAAACATTTTGACTGCCTGCATCCATCTTTTTCTATAGAAGCCCAAAACATGCGATTGGGTCTTTCTACTGATGGTTTTTGTCCATTTGGTTCTTATGTTAGTCAGAATTCATGTTGGCCTGTCTCTATAACTCCATACAGTTTGCCTCCATGGATGTTGACGAAGGAGACTTATATCTTTTTGACTCATTTAATCCCAGGACATCCGAAAAAAAATATTTATGTTTATTTGAAACCATTGATTGATGAGTTAAATACATTGTGGAGTAATGGTGTTAATACATATGATGTTGATATGAAACATAATTTCATATTATAAGCTGCATTGATGTGGAAGATTAGTGACTTTCCGACATATGGAATGTTATCTGGCTGGAGTACACATGGTCTGGAATCATGTCCTTACTGTATGAAAGAAAACAAAGCCTTTATGCTGATCAATGAAAAAAAACCTTGTTATTTTGATTGTCACCATAGATTTCTTCCAACCAATCATACTTTTCAGAGGAACAAATCTCATTTCAAAAAGGTACAACCGGAAGGGATGAACTTCCAAAGATGATCTCAGGTACTGAGTTAAAATCAGTTGTATTTTCATTACCCCCATCACATTTGGATCAATAGTAAACCAATAAAAAATTCATGACTTTGGGAAGGAACATAATTGGATAAAACAGAGCATTTTTTAGGATCTTCAGTATTGGTCTGATTTTTTCGTCCGTCACATGTTGGATGTTATGAAAATTGAGAAGAACTATTTTGATAATTTATTTCATACTGTTTTGGATACACCAGGTAAGACCAAAGATACTGTAAAGTCACGATTAGTTATTACCCAAATTTACAGGCGACTAGAACATGAATTATTTGAAAATGTCAGATCACATAGGTTAATGAAACCAAAAGCAGCTTATAAACTATCCAAAGAGAGTCGCTTATTATTTTTTCAGTGGATTGCAGATTTGAGACTTCCAGATGGCTATGCTTCCAATTTGGGATGATGTGTTAAGAATGGTTATATTACTGGATTTAGAAGTCATGATTTCCATGTTATAATGGAAATAATTATGCCGATTGGATTCAAAGGTTTGTTGAATTCTATGATTTGGGATTCGATAATAGACATATCATATTTTTTTGAGACATTTGTGCTGCGAAAACAGACTATGATGCGCTAAGAAAACAGGCAGAAGATGTTGCTGTAATTATATGTAAACTGGAAAAAATATTTTCGCTGGCTTTCTTTGACTCAATGGAACATCTCATTTTACATTTTCCACGTAAAGCTAAATGTAGAGGTCATGTACAGTTTTGATTGATGTACCCATTCGAGAGATGCATGCAGAAATTGATGAAAAAATATGTAACAAATCATCAGTTGAAGGCTAAATTGATGAATCTTATTTGCATGAGAAAATTGCTTTTTTTTTCTACTCTCATTATTTCGAATCTCAATATCCCTCAAAAAAGAATCACATGGGATGAAACAAGTGGAATTTTAATGACAAAATGGACAATTAATTAACAGTTTTTAATCATCCAAATATTGGTTTTAGTGGAGTTCATGAACGATGGCTTTCAGATGGTGGATATCACAGAGCTCATACATATGTTGTGCTCAACTGTGAAGAAATGACATCATTGGTCATGTGAGTGATTCTATCACTTATTCTATAATTTATGTTACAATATTTAAACTTATTTTATTTGTAGTTTATATGATAATCATATCAAGAAACAACTTCCACAAATTACAGCAGCTTCTCTTGAAGAACACAGACAAAAAAAAATTTCTCACTGTTTTCAAAAACTGGTAACATAAATTATTGATGGTTTAATATCAATTATATTTGTTAATTATTATATTGATAATGGTTTTATAAATTTTTAGGTGTCTCAATATGCTGATAAAATTGATAAGCGACTGTGTATATTGAGTAACCTACCATCCAAAATGGCTAAATCTTATAATGAATATGTGGTGAATGGTTTTCGATTTTATATACATGCATACGGGGAATAAAAAAACCATGAATAGTGGAGTTTTCTTGAGAGGATCACATCACAGAGATACTGAATTTCAATTTTATGGAATTTTGGATGAAATTATTGAGATGTGTTATCTATAACAGAATTACATAACAATGTTTAAATGTCGGTGGTTGGATACTGAGAGAGGTTTGTGTGTTCATCCAACTCATGGAATCGTCAATATTAAATATAAAAGTCTTCTTGCATTAAATGAACCATTTTTACTGGCTCAACAGGTACATGAAATTTATTATGCAAAGTACCGTGATACTTCAAGAGACTTGAGCGATTGGTGGAGCATAATAAAAATGAAATCTCAGGAAAATTAGTTTACTCAAACTGAATGTGGTTCCACTGAAGTGGAAGGAATTGAAATCTTTCAAGAGGTGGCCCAAAATCCATCTGATTCAAAAAGAGACTTGAATATCAACGATGACACCCCACAATTAAAGATCGATGGTGATGAAGATGTTAATGATGTTACAAATGAATTTGAAATGACAAGAGATACTGAAACTGAAACTCATATGGATATTGATCATGCTGAGGAGGAAGATGAAGACATTGACATTGCCAACTATGGAGAATAAGATGAATATGAACATTGACACAGTTAAATACTGGTTATAATCATAACTAATATATATATATATATATATATAATAGTTATTTTCAACTATCTGCTAACAACAATCATTTTGTGTTTCAGATGGAATCTGATCCATTGTGTGAGTTAGAGGAGGCTAAGCTACCTTTGGATGATGAGGATGTGGGATTAACTGACCCTCAGCCTACTGGTGGATCATGAGGTACGCAGAGGGGGCACGATCTTGTGCAACTGATGATTCCTGACCCTATCCCTAAGCAATGTTCACATCTTGGTTTCGATCCACGCACACAGAGGTATGGTAACCAGTATATTTTAGTTATATTTCATTAATTTATTTATATATATACTAATTGTTTGATTATTTATTCATTTTTCACAGTTTTCAGCATGTAGCTATTGGACAGGGGAGCGCTATATTGCACAATTATTTTTTTCCGCCATGGATCACATGGGAACAAATTCTCGTTGATGTGCGACGTGACATGTTCCAGCATTGGCTGGTACATAAATAAATAATATTTATTTTGAAATTTATTTTTTTAACAACTTGATATTATAAATTCTTTGTAGGGTTTATGGCATCCTATCGATGATAGCATGCACGATGTTATCCACAGGGCATGGTAGGTTTCTATGCATGACCGTTTCCGCCAGTTTTTGCACAATCTGAGAAGGAAAACTATTATGAAAGTTGGGGTGACAGAATTTGATGAGTTTTGTAGAGCCCATTAACCAGAGTAAATTTAATCTCACGTTTGGGATGGATTATGTTTACACTGGTTGGGTGGTGGATTTCAGAGGATATCTTCAGTGAGACGAACGAACTAGGGGAGACAGGAGATGACACATCGAGCTGGTAGCCATACATTCAATTCTCATAGAGAGCATCTGGTAAGTATATATTTTAAATATTTTATATAACTTTAAATATAAACAGTTTATTTTATTTTTCTGTAGGCAGTCGAGCATCCCGATATTACGGAGTTCGACGATTATCGAAGGATTTACAGTGATCCATCCACTGGAGAGATTATAGGTGATCGCCAACGTCAAATTGTGGTTAGTATTATTATTTTTAATTTAACAGTTAACTGTATATAATATTTTGACAATTTTAATTTTAAATTGGATTTGAAGGAGTCATATAAGGCTGTGACCTCTTAGACACAGGCTGAGGGTCAGGACGAGATGACTGAACAGACCAGTGGTCACCATTTTGATGAGACGACATGGATGCAGGGGACTCATTATGGCTTTGATAAGGGCATAGTAGTTGGCATCAGCTCTCATTTGACTCCTGGTACTTATTATAGTATTTCTGCAATGTCAGCGTTCAGCTCGAGAGGAGATCGTGGAGAGACATTATCTTCTGACTCACAGTATCAAGAGTAGTTGTGAGCTTAGGTTGAGCATATAGAGACTTTATAAAAGCAGCAAAAAGAGATGTGTTAGCGGTAGCAGTAGCAGGAGCATCATTACGAGGAACAGATGCATCGATGGCAGCAACAGCATCACGAGCAGATGGAGTACATGCGCCGCCTGGCTCGTAGTTTAGGGGTGGATTTTCCTCCACCAGATCCTTCAACTCCTCCACCTCCTCCAGAAGACTACCCCCAGTGATTTTTTATGTTAAAAACATTTGAATTTAACATTGTGATACGAATGAATTACATTTCATGTCTTTTATGTCGGTGCAAATATTACATAATATAATTTTTAATATTTTTTTTATTTTTTTATATTCTTTTGTGAATATTGATAATTTTAATATTTTTTATTTTTTATTGTTTTAATAATAGTAATATTATTTTTTCATTAATGATAATTTTATTAAATTTTATTTTTTTAAAAAATTAATTTATTATTTGCGACGAGACCTTTTGCGATGGTGTCCCGTTGCAAATAGTCTAACCAAATATTTTTAAAAAAATATTTGTGACGGTACTACTTGACCGTCGCAAATAATTTTTTGCGAAGGGATGAGAGCCTATCACAAATAGTTTTTGCAATTGGCCTATCACAAAAACATTTATGTATATATAATACATATAATCAGAAGCTTATTTGCGACGACGATGTTTCCCTTCGCAAATTACATTTTTTACGACGGGCCTGTCGCAAAAACTTGTATTCGCGACTGCGTTTTCCGCAACAGGCTATTTGCGATGGGTCCCCGTCGCTAAAGCCTATTTGTGACGGTATCTCGTCACAAATATCCCATCACAATTATAAAGAATTCTAGTAGTGACTCCATTAATTTTTAGCTCCTTGATCAGTTGAGTAGATTCTCATCTCATTCAAAGCCTAATCATATATTTACTCAACAAATTGTATCTAAAAATTCAATAAAATAATTATTTAAACTTATTTTATGATAATTTCAATCATTCTAAACCACCACTATTATTTAAACTCCCATACAGTAGGAGGAACCTTCAACTATGGCTAACAAACACCTTGGAGTGCCCTTTCATTCGAATTCAAATGGTGAAAGGAATTAGAAACTTAGTATTTCATTGATGTATTTTTAATATATTTATTTTCATTATGTATTAAATATAATTATATTTATAATTATTTTCCATTAATCTATTTGATCATTTTGAAAAAATTAACCATGATGAAATAACAATAAATCATCATGAATTTATCTATTTTTGTCTTTTCCCCATTCCAATCCATTTTTTTAATTTTCAACGAAAATACACTTTCAATAGATTAGTGGGAACTCTATAATTTTGAATATAGACAAAAAATGGTGTAATATCAAACATCCCAAGATAAAACCAAACACTAACATAAAATAAAACCAATTCCAATATCCAAAAAACTACCAAAGTATTGCACTACCAAGAAAACATGAAATTCACAATTCAAAATCAAGATATAAATAATAATACCATGAAATAATACCACTTATGCATGTTGGCTTGACCTCTGGATAGAATCTGACACCTATCCATTCACATCATCACCATTGCAAAATCACACCCTCTCTCATCACAGTCTATTAAATGTCAACATCAAGTCCATCCCAATAACCTAATCATCTCCCTTGTTGGTGGAAACCCAATGTTGGAAAGTCATCAATAGATTCACCTATCATCATCCCAACATGAAACTAGAGATAAAACTTTCACAAAAACAACTAAACCAGGACAAAACTAGAACACAATGTTGAATATGATACTAAGGTGGTATGGAATCCATTACAACAAAAACAACTTCCCTTCTTTTACTGCATTCACCTTATTTTGTATCTATGGATCATCCCTTTATGCCTCCTTAATCTTATCTTAGATAGATGGTTAGACAACAATTTGGAAAAGTTATGATGTAGACCCTGACATTATGATTTCAAAATCCCTCATTTTCATATCCATGAAGATAAATTCTTTCTCAATCTGCAACATGGATAGCATAGCTGGTTATTTTTTTTCTTAGTACATAAGATACCTTGTTTACTTACCAGGATGATAGTGAATAGAGTAATTGTAGTCCTTTATCTTCAACTGTCGTAAGGCAAGGCTATCAATTTATCATTTTACATGAGTAAACAACCCAATCCTTTCTTTAAAGAATTGTTGTATATCACAAAAATTTATCCAGTTATTGGTAATGTGAGAACAGGTGTATTGACTATCCTCTTATTTAGATCCTTGAAGCTTTCCTCACATTTTTTCATCCAAACACACTTTATCCCTTTTCTTATTAACTTAGTTATAGGGATCAGAAATCATGAGAAATTTCTCACAAAACGTAAGTAGTACCTTGCTAAGCCACGAAAACTATGGATTTCTGTGAAAATAGATGATTTGGGCCATTCCTCAATCACTGTTGTCTTTGAAGGTTCCACAAAAATTCCCTCACTTGTGATCCTGTGTCCCAAGAATGCGACTTTCTGCATCCAAAAGTCACACTTTCTGAACATGGAAAACAACTTCTCATTCATTAATGTTGCCAACACAAGCCATATATGTTCTTCATGTTCCTCCTTACTCTTGTAGTAGATGATAATATCATTGATAAAACCCACAAAATATTTGTTGAGGTAATATCAAACCACTCTATTCATCAAATTCATGAAGATTATAGGGTCATTAGTAAGTCTGAATGGAATCACCAGAAATTCATTGTTCCCATACCTTGTATAGAAGACAATATTTTGAATATCTTTCTTCTTCACCTTTAGCTAATGTTATCCAGAATGAAGATCCACATTTGAGAATTAATGAGCTCCTCATAACTAATCGAACAAGTCATCAATCCTTGGAATAAAATACTTATTCTTTATGATGATATTTTTGAGTTCCTAATAGTTGATACACAACCATATTGATCCATCCTTCTTCTTGAAAAAGATCACTGACGCACCCCAAGGTGATGCACTAGGTCATATGAACCCATTTTCCAAATTATCTTGTAGATACTTATTTAACTCCTCCAATTCAATAAGATCCATTCTATAGGGATACTTTGAGATAGGAGTAGCTCTGAGTATGATTTCTATTAAGATATCTACCTCACGATCATGGGGATTTTAGGGTAACTCTTCGAGAAATACATCACTATATTCCATAATAATTAGCATTTACCCTTGGTTGATACCTTCCTTTTACTCAACCATTTGAGTAAGGTATGCTTCATCACATGGAATCAACACCCAGACTATTGAAGTATTTTCCAAAGGAGATTCACGATCTTACTTGCATTCGTAGATGATCATGGAATGGTTCAGAATATGAAAATATATTTCCTTTTCTCGACAGTTTATATGTGCTTTATATAATGAGATCCAATCCATTCCCATTATAGCATCAAATTCCACCAAGGGTATTATCAAGAGATTCACTGGAATAATATTCCCATATATGCCAACAAGAGAAGAGTCCAACACTTGGGTTTAAATGATTACACCAATTGGTGTTTCTATAGATATCTCTACTTAAAGGTTTTAAAAATTCAATTCAATAGTTCTAAAAAACTTGCAAGATATAAAGGAATGTATAGAACTATAATCATATAAGAATTTTTTCTTTATTGAGTGAATAGGAATTATACCTTGTAAGAATTTATTTTATTTCTCCAATTCAGAAGTAATGATGGCATAATCCTTGCCTTTATTCTTTGTATTTGGTGGTTTCTAACTCTGATTATCATCAAGTACTTGAGGTTTTGTGCACTGGTTTTCATAGTGACCTTTATCTCTATAGTTATAGCAATGGACCATGGGCGATTCTCTCCTTTCATCCACCACATTGTCCGGCATCCTTATGTCTTTTCAACATTCATGAGATTGGTGGCCTTCTCTCCCACACTTGAAGCATTTCCCCTTTCCTTTGTGGCAGTTACCATGATGCATATTCCCATATTTTTGACATGTGGGTGGTTGAGTTTTATTTCCACCTTTCTCATTAGATCCTCCAGCTTAAAACTCCATCTTTTGTTTTTTATCACCATAGCCATGAGACCATTCTTCAAAATCTATCTCCACTTTGAGATTACATCAAACAACTTCATAACTCCCAAAATCTCGAATTTGTAGATCCTTTAAAATTTTTGGTTTTAAACCACTAAAGAATCTATCAATTATGTTATCATTGCTGATAAAAAATCCCAAAACATACCTTTCAAGCCTTGTGAAATTTGATTCATAGGCCATGAAATATTCTCCATCCTTTTTATTGAGCTCTATGAATTATCTCTCTGTCTTTATACAAAGATTTCAAAGGAAATAATTATTAAGAAATATTATCTTAATGTCTTACCACTCTATCTCTTTGATTTCCTCCTTCGTCTTGGTGTTCTTAATAAAATTCCACCATTGATCAGCCTATACATCTAAACGGTAAACAATTTGAGTCAGCTTATATGTCTCAGAATAGTGAAGTATAGCAAAGATCTTCTCTATTGATTTGACCCACTATTTTATGACTAGTGGATCAGAAGATCCACTAAATGTTGGTGGTCATTTCTGCATAAAGGACTTGATATCCAATTGCTCCCTCTTTGGTAAAGGTGAATGTTCCACATTATTCAGGTTATTTTTCATAACCCAAGAATGATTAGTAAGCATCACCATGAAAGTTTTAACTCCACCCCCAAAGCATTATTGAATATGTCATTCAGGAAATCACTGCATTTCACCTCACATGTGTTTTTGGCCTAGTTTCCCCTAGTTCACACTATTTTATAAAATATAAAAGGTTAGAACAAAACATAAGTCAACAGGTCATGATTAAATTTTTTATTCCTCTATGAAATTAATTCTAAAGGCATATGATGTGTAATCCCTATGTTTATAATTTTCTAAAAAAATATTATTGGGTGCTTACTTATACTTAGTCTCATACTAAGTATTTTCACTAAGGTTCTCTTATCATAATTCCCAAATTAACTAAACCATGTTCTAATACCAACTATAGAAACCTTGGATTTTCATACTTAACTTATTACATCATTCTATAGAAAAAAAATATAAGCATTAAAAAACCCAAATCCAAAGGTTTAGTGTATTGGGAAAATTAGGTCCATACATAAAATTTACATAATTAAACATAACAATTTATTTAATTCCTTCATACCTAGATTCTTATTGGCTATCGTGTTCTCCTTAGTACAAGTAATCACATGAGGATATAAATGAAGAAAGAGGTGATATAAAATCCTAGTAAGAGGATAGATAATAACATGAACCAATATAACATAGGGTGATAATAATAATCATCATTATAACATAATAATAGGATCATAATCATGAGAAGAAGCATTAAGAAAATTCTTGGAATTTGTAATGCATAAAAATAAAACATCATGTCTTAGTGGTCAACTACCACACATAATTGTGAACAAATATAGCATCATGTTCATAAATATTTCACTTTTTATCATGAGATACATAAAATTACCCAGTTAATTGGATAACTATATAATTCTGGGTGCACCCATTACATAATAACATTTACATTGCACTATATAATTTTGGGTACACCTGTCACATCATAACATTTACATTATCATGCATACCATATATAACATATATTAATCATGTACATAAAACAACCACTAGAAATAAACGAGTTTCATTTAATAAATAATAAATTCATTAATAAACTTTGGGGCTCCCAAAATAAATAGTTAATAACATACTTGTTATAAGAATCATTAATCTTGAGTGAAGAAGAAACAATCTCATGAGAACTAAAAGATGTGTTTTTAGAAAGAAGATTTCTTTTGAAAAAATTATTTCATTTGTCATAAAACCATATTAGTAACATATATATCTTAGAAAAGATAAGATAATGATGGAGAAATTATATTTAAGTAACATTAAATGAATATCCATACTGGAAATGGGATGAAAGATAGAAAACCCAAAGAAAGAGTTGGGTTTGAGAATTCCCCTTACCTTACATCCGAATGATTTATTCATTTTAATATCCCTTATAATCACATTATATTAATTAATTAAAAAATATAGAACCTTTTATACATGAATTTTATTTATTTATTATTTTATTAAGTTCATTTATGGGCTTTTTGACGAGTTATAGAGTTTAATTTCATCGTTTGAGAGTGTTTGTTTTCTTCATTTTCATGATCGGTTTACTTGTATACAAGAATGAAAGTTCATGTAATGTGATGTTAAATATACATAATTATTGTTATATTTTCTTAACAGTCTTACATAAGTTTAAATGATATTATAAATAATTTGTTTATATGGTATGAGGATAATTCATTAGATAAAAGTTAACGATGATCGTTTTAGGTTAATTTTAATGGTTTTTCGATCATAATGAACTCGTTTTATTTTATCATTTATTATTATGTGTATATGTTAGTTAAAAAATATATATAGTGTTGTGAAGTACATTTTTACAATATCTTTCAACCATTATAATGGTTTTATTAACATTCTTGAAGGATTTAATGAAAAATGAAAGCGCATCGCCCACGATGTTGGTAAATTGACACATCACGGGGTGGCGATTTAATTTTTAGAAAGAGAGAGAGAGAGAGAGGAAGGATATTTATGATCTTAAATTATCATGATATAATTCAATTATATCAAACATACTTGATTTATCATTCCATTTGGATAAGATAAGGCAATGAGAAGATTATAAAATAAATTAAATTGAAGAGAAATTAAAAGAAAAAGGAAGAATAATTTACCTCTTGGATTTATCCTCCTTGAGAACATCCTTAGGGAAAATGTTTTTGTATTTTGATGAGAAAGATATCTTATGGAAGTGGGGGAGGGTTTTAGGAAGTGGTTTGAGCATAATTTGGACAAGTCTCAAAGCATGAGAGTTATGAGGAAAAGAGGTGGTGATGAGTGATATTTATAGTGAAGGAGAGGGGTGTTTTATCATTAATATATCCATTAGTTTGTTATTTTGAATAAATACTATGAATATTTTTGGAATTATCACTAAATATATTAAAATAATTTAGGGGATGTTCAGATCATGATGATTAAATCAATGATGACTCAAATAATAGTGTATTTATCTTAAAATTTATATATACAGTAAATAAAAAATTCAAGTATTTTAGAAAAATCCAAAAAATTAACCCTATCAATTTTTATGCATAGAATTCAAAAATGATCTAAATTATAGGAAAATAATTTTCTAAATATGATTAATTTAATTTTTAATTAAAATCATCATTTCATTGGAAAATAGAGATTTTAAAATTATCACTGATTTTATAACACTTTAAAAAATTACGAAAGGACTCATAAAATTATATTAAAACCATAAGATATAAAAATATTAATTTATGTATAAATTTTATGAAAATAAATTTTCTTTTAAATTATTAAATTAATCCTAAAATTGTAATTAAATATTTATGACTTAAAAAACTGATAGCACTTAATTAATAATTTTTTAAAACATTAGTTACGTAGACTATGATATAATTATACTATACTTTCATTTATAAGATTAATAAATTTTATTTGTACTTTCAAAGGTTAAGTTACTATTATATTGGATAGTTTACTATTCCTAAGGGTTGTGTTCTATTCCAAAGGTCACATTACTATTCTTTTGGTATAGGTTCCTTATTTTCTAAAAATACCTCTTATTTCATTCATTCTTTATTCATAAAGTTTGTATTGTGTTCTCTATGTGATTTTATGTGATTTATACTATATGGACTTATTATAAGAAGGGTGAAATTCCATTGATAAAATTTTGGGTTTTCTAAAGTGACCCCACCCATCACATGCAAAGCACCGACCCTATCTAGGCTTTCATGGTGTTCTGTGATATCCCTACACTGCAAAACCTCATGCCTGAGCCTAATTACAAAAGGACTTCCTATGTTGAGATCCCGCCGACTGGTTCTTACTAGCTACTATAGATGACACAACTTTGTGATGCTCACTACTAACTCCAGCTATCTGGCATCCCTCTAACAGAAATATCTTTGTCACTAGTGCCTACTCCAGCACCCCAACATATGTGGGGATGCACAAGGGAACTACACTGGTAAAAATCTCACTGGGGAGTCCCTGCTGAAACGTCCATGCTCAGAAGTATCCATCACAGATCATGTCTAGATAGTACCAGGTAAGCTCTATGAATCCCATTTCATACTCATCCACTGTCATCCCTCCCTATCGCATATTCATAATTTATTTAATCCACACTGAATACAAGCAAGAGGGGTAGTAATTCTCATGGAACAACTGTTGGAAGTTGGGCCACAAGAGTGTTGACTCATTGTGAATCTGCATAACGAGGCTCCACCATCAACTAATTACTCCATAAAAAATGCTATCTGTTAGTGAAACCACATGATTCATCTGGGTATAAACATGTTTGAAGATGATCACTATCAAATCTAGACAATCATCTACTGCCTGAGGATATGTCTCATTGTGGAACCTAGCAGCCTCTCGCTTGGAACCCACAAAGCACACTAATATTGCATGCATCCTCAACCTCTTCTTCTAGAATGATCTCCTGCTCAATAGGTAGAGGTGATGTGACCTAACCACCTAGAGGAAGGGGTCACATAATGGACCCTAAATCGATGCCTCATCGCTCATCAGATCTTCGTCATGATTTGAAGCTGATATCCTGGATGACTTTCATTATAGAGGAATACTAAAATTTATCATGACATACCACAACCAGAAGAACATATATATATATATATATGGAGAGTTGAGTCAATAAGGATAGTCAAAAGTCTTAATCCAATATGATTCATGTACCATTGTTCCCTACAACTAATGTATTGGAATGCCAGGTTGACAAACAGGTAGTTAAAGTCCTAGTGAATGGATACGTCGGTTGCCCGCACCATCACTGGATTTGCTGGCCTAAGAGATTCACTTGAGACTCTGAAATTGTTTCCCAAATCACAACTAAATTCTCATAATGAGACCAATCCAAACACTACCCCAAGGATCAAGCCAACTCTAATACCAATTTTTTACGACTTGACCCAAGAGATGGCTCAAGCGGCAACTACCCCAAGACTGCCTCCATAGGCCAAGGGATGGAAACTAGAGATGAAGGCATATATAACATGGGGAGGCCTTTTCCTAAGTACTTCTACACACACACACACAACTATCTCAAAACAAAAGTGCAGGGGGAAGAGAAAAAGATGCAATGTAGCTAGAAAGTAAACCAAACTTGCAAACCCTCTAGGGTATAGAAGAGTACGACAGTGTAAACTGAAAAGTAAAGGGAAAAATACATTCCCAACCATAAATATGTCCCAAAATAACAAAACTGGAAATTAAAACTTCTAGAAGATATCAGCCCCTAAATCCCATGTTGTGACCACTGTATGCGATCTAAAGTACCAGGTATCCCTTAGCTCTTCTGAAGTCACCACTGACTTATTTTTCATCTGTATAAGACACGACACATATGCGAAAAGGAAATGTAGGGATGAGTACATACACACCCAGTAGGACACCCCAAAAGATGAATGTGGACCAGTAAGAGTTAAAAAAAGAATATAAAGGTAGTAGATGAATGATATAGTCAAAAATAATATCTCAACCCAAACCTAGAGTGAATGTAACTGCATATAAACACAAGGTTGTCAACACAGTGAGTAGATGAACTACACGTTGAGTCTTCACCACCTATAGCAGGTGAGTAGACTCATCCAACCATGTGAAGCTAAACACTGAAAGCATGTGACATACCCTGCACATCGTTGCATCTCATGGAAAGAGAGTAACCAAATCTAAAGGTATGGATACATATGTATATATATATGATCAGTTAGAAGAAGAACAAATGAAAGTGTAAGGGGATATATATCTCATAGATTAGCCTAAGAAGAAGAGTCTCTAACACTTCTAAAAGTTCATCAAAGATTCCCAACATCCACACGTCTACCCAGAAGTAACCATCTAAGTCAAATTATGCCTCACCATTATTCATCACAGTCATGTGGTCACAATTTCAAAATATAGGACCCATTCCATGGTACAACAGGAGGGTTACACTCTATAAGACATCGAGGACCCATTACTCAACTCTACTGGAGGGTACAACTAGGTAGTTGTTGAGGACTCCACTACCCACCTCTACTAGAGGTTAAAACTCAATAGTCATTGAGGACTCCACTACTCAACTCTACTGGAGGGTACAACATGATAGTCATCAAGGAATCTACTAAACATATCTATTAGAGGGTACAAATCATTAGTCATTGAGGACTCTACCACCCAGATCTACTGGAGGGTACAACTTGGTAGTCGTCGAGGAATCCACTACTTAGCTCTACTGGAGGGTACTTATCTATGGTTATTGAGGACTCCACTGCCTAGCTCTACTGGAGGTTATAACTCGATAGTAATCAAGGACTCTACTGCCTATCTCTACCAGATGGTACTACTCAGTAGTCATTGAGGACACAACTGCCCAGCTCTATTGGAGGGTACAACTTGGTAGTCATTGAGGACTCCACTGACTAGCTCTACTAGAGGGTACAACTCAGTAGTTGTTGAGGACTCCACTACCCAGCTCTACTGGAGGGTACAACTCAGTAGTATCTGGTGATCATGTGTGATCACTACCACCGTCGAGCATTGTCTAACCACGTTTCGTGCCTATAATATTTCACATCATATCTCAAAATCCAAAATTGAGGGAACCATGACATTATAAATAAAAAACACTCAGGATAGTCTACTCATGGGCCAAAATATGAGTTCTAATGTAGAAGATACAAAACCTCAAAGTTTCCTAAAAAGGAACCAAGGGATACACAACATGTGAGGGGACCCACATGGAATGTGGTGGTCCTGTTCTACCACCTAGCCATGTCCCTGTCCAGTACATGTCTCCCTATATGTGTAGTAGTACACACTGTGCAGGTGGACTACATGACGTGTCCAGGCTAACCGGGACCGGATAGTGTCCTCATAGCCATGTCCATGTACTTTCATCCCACATCTATGTACTTTAGTACACAACATGTTTCTTCACACGATTTTTTGCACATGTTGTGTGGTTATATCTATGTACTCTAATGCACGGTCGTGTGCATGGTCATGTGCTCCCACATAGAGTCCTCCCCATGTGGTCCATCACAAGGCTCATCCACTTAGGGATGAGGTATATGGCATGTAGGAGGGATAATTTTTTTCCATCCTTATGATTTCCCAAAACCCTAGCCACCTCACATAAGGGGCTAGACACCATGTGTTCATCCTTGTACTCGATGCATAGTCGGGTTTTTCACAATTCCTCATATCCGATTTCTGTAGCTTTATTTCAGCTATTTTTCTTCATTTTCAGCCCTATCTTTTACCGAAAACATCATATCTAGGATGGATCTATCATTCTCGACCCTTTGATGGCAAAAAACCGATCTTCAGTTGAGTTCATGCAAACTTGTATGCTTTCACACATCGCCAAGCCTTCCGCCTTTGGTTTACCATTCTCCAGTCATTGAAATGATCATCCATGCCTTGCAGCAAATCCTAGATCAAACATTATATCATCGATCCAAGCCTTGTTCATTGATTTTTCATAATTTTCGGGGTCCGATCGGGCTCAGTACCACCTAACAATGTCGAACTAGGATCGTGGGGTCCTACCAGTGATGAACATGAAGATAAATTTGGGATAAATACACCATAAAAATGGTTTAACCATATTTTCCCAAAATTTCATTGAAAATGATCAATAAAGATAATATAAGGGCCAGAAAACAAGAATAATCAATTAAGATTTCAGTACATGGAAGCATGCTCAATTTAGAATTAGTGAAGATCCAAGAACACAACTCGATCTGCTCAATCTAATTAACCAAAAGACCATAAATCACCAATTGAAGAGTCCTACCTGGATATTGGATCATTCTTCATCGAATAACATGATCACCAATGATTGAAGGAAGTCATTGCTTTCACTATGTCCCAATATAATTTGATCTAGCGTTTTGTCATCATCTGAGGTGAGTCACCAACGATGGAGAAAGGAGAAGCTATGGAATCCTCCTAGAGATTATGCGACTAACCCTAGAGGATTAAACCTGTAAATATTCTTATAGGTTTTTAATTAATGTCAAAATGAATGAATGAATTAATTTAATAATTAACTAATCCACTGAATGTTCTACCAATGAGTGAGGAGTCTGAACGCCCCACGCCGACCTATTTTATGTCGCATCAAGGGTAAAAACAACATTAAGGACTCAACCATGGTCCCAGATTTCTGATATGAGATTCCATTTAAGAATTATCCAATTTTATTTAATAACCATGCATGTGTAATATAAAATATATTTAATATTTTTATAAAATTAATTATGGGCACACTGGGCCTCGGAAAAACATGTCGTCTCAGCACCTATCTCTACAAATATATATAGAAATATTTCAAAGACTTACAAGGAAAAAATAGGTTTCTAATTGCGTTATACATTATATGCCTCAGTATTTAACCCCATGGGGGTATACTTATATTGTATGGGATAGTTATTTAATGTGTCAGTATCCACTAATATGAGAAATGTACGGTGACATCTTCCTGAGCTATCCCCTTTTTAAATGATAAGAGACCTTTTATTTTATTTTGAGCTATATTTTTATAAGGATTTTGTTAATTAAAACTCTAATTATTACCTAAAGAGTGATTCATCTATATCTTAGAATTGAAATTTTCCATAACTAAGCCCAATTGTGAGGTCCTATGGATAAATAAAATGGATAAAATGAATTTATAAGATAAATATCTTAATTTTTATAGGATGTCAGATAAATAAATAATGCTTAAAAAAAGGTTTATATAACATTCCTATGTTGCCTTATGGAATTATCTAAGTGATGTGGTATAGTTTTCCTTGATAACCGATCCTAGATATTCTTTAAAAAGAGCCTTGGAAATATTAAAACTTCAAATGCGAATTAGCGTAATGGATTAAATTAAACCTGAAAATGGTGTTTTTAGATTTAAACTTTGTGTAAGGGATGTTAAACTCATTCACTGAGTTTTTTATTAGATTAGAATGTGTACATTTCCCATAGGTCTCAATTGACCTTTTCGTTTATAGTAAGCTTAGTGGTTAGGACAGTAATCCTAGCAACCTTTTTGGGCATGACCTAGTTATGGGATGCCACTTTATATTTTAGTAGGGGAAAATCCTAGTGGAGGTAGAACCTAGAGAACATAAAACCTTGATAAATTCCTATGAAGAGTTTCAAATGTGAGGTTCCATTCAGGTTTTGTTCATCCCGTGTGGTTCTCTTAGTTCTAAAATGACACCCATGTGGATGGGTGGTCTTGTGATGATTTGACCCTTGTTATGTTGGATTGGTGTAGCTCAATCTTTTGTGGATGATATTTGGGATGAATGATTATGGTCCGTACTACACACCAGGCCATAACTTTTGCAGGTTGAGCTCCACGGTGAGATCTTTGGAGGCTGCAGGGGGAAACATGGCCCTGCTCTGGGGTCTGGGGGCCAAAGGCCCTGATCCAATTTTGGGGGGCTATAGTAACTCTGACCACTATAGCAGTTTTGACCGACATACACCAAAAGGGCACTGTAGAAGGTCTGAATCTAGAGTCAATAGTACAATAGCGATGCAGACTTCCAGCAGCCAGCACTATAGTACTTTAGACTTGTGTGGTCGTAACACTGTTGTGATGTAGACTTCCATCCACCTTTCACTATAGCGATACAGGCTTCCTATGCGGTTGGTGGAATAGTGGATCATCTTTCTTCTTTTGAATCCCATTTCAGGCTAGGGTTTCATGTTCTTAGAAATCTTAACAAATATACCTATAAATTGTGTTTATGAATAATAATTAATTTCTGCCTCTCTATAGATGTAGGGATCATTTCCTGAATCATGTAAATCTCTATTTCCAAGTTCTTATTATTTTTTTTTCATTTTACTCATTAAAATATTTTATTTCTTTCATTGAAACTCTTGATGTTTCTGAATCATGTTAATGGGTGATAATATCTTGTAATTCTCGAATTCAATGGATGAGACATGCTTAGGTCATAGTCGGATGCTTAGTAGGTTATGTGACCCTTCTTATACTTCAATAGAGGATGAAACAAGAGGCTGATTGTAGAATTAATGGCTGTATGGGATAATACATGTCTTGGATAAATCTTTCATAAGAGCCATCAGATAGTGTGATGCATAGGGCTGATATACCTATGGGTAGTATCAAATGATGCATCGATATGCTAGTAAAAATATCAAGGTAGTACGTATTGATACACATGGTACCAGTTGAGTTGATAAAATGGAATATCAATCCTTATGAGTTTAGTGGAGATCATTAATACATAAGCTACTATGTTCTGATCATCGTTCATCTCTAAAGTTGAGTGACTTAGGTGTTAAAGGAAATATGATTCATATGAATATTTGGGATGATGTTGTAAAAGGATCATGAATTGAGACATTTCAGTCAATTTGGTTTTGGATTCAATGCCCTATGCTAATAACGTACATGAGTATGGATCAAGAAATTATCATGCATACACCTATAGAATAATCTGACCAAGTGTTCTTTTAAGCGGTTGGTGCTCCTCTATTTTTAATTACAACTTGGCTAAAGTGTTTTGGCTGCATACGTGACATATGTTCGGTGGTGGACAGAGTCTTATGTGGTATGAGTTCTCATTTATAATGACTATGATGCTCCATAGGTGAGGAGTATCACATCAAATGTGTTGAGTATATCCATCCATGTAGTGGGAGCACAATCGAAAAGTCCATTTCACTGTTTATGCCTCATATTTTGATGAATGTTTGAGTAGTCTTGGTTTAGTCCTACATCACAATATTGATAATAATCTTGTATTAAATTATGAGAAATTCTATTTCATGGTGCGATAAGGTATAATTTTGGGGAATTAAATTTCAAGGGATGGTATCTAAGTAGATAAATCAAAAGTGGATGTCATTTCTTCCTTACCATTCCCTAAAAATGTATAGTATTTGTGTTCTTTCCTGGATCATGTTGGATCTTACCATCGTTTCATTTATGAATTTAGTAAAATTACACTGCCCCTCTCCTGATTAATCTAAAATGAAATCAAATTTGTTTTCAAAAATAATGTGAAGAATTTTTTAATAATTTTAAATGGAGTCTCACATCACCCCCGGTAATCCAACCACATCAGTGTGATTTACCATTCGAGCTCATGTGTGATGGATCTAACTATACAGTTGGGGAAGTATTATTAGAAAGGGTTGATCAAGCTTCACATGTCATTGCCTATGCTTCACATACACTTGACCCTTCCCAAGAAAACTACACCACAACTGAAAATGAATTTCTTTCCATTGTGTTTTCCTTGGATAATTTCAGGTTGTATCTTTTTGGGTCCAAATTCATTATGTTCTCAGACCATGAATCCCTCTGGTATCTCCTTAATAAACCATAAGCCAAACCATGTTTCATTCATTGGATGCTCCGCCTTCAATAATTCAATATAGAAATTAGAGATAAAAAAGCAGGAAAGAATGTGGTGGCTGACTATATCAGTAGGATTACCCTGTCCTCATACATTGAATCATACCCCTATATTCCTATAAATTATCTGTTTCCTGATGAGAAATTTTATCTAGTGCAAGATAATATTCCTTGTTATGCAGAAATTATAAATTATTTTGTAGCATCCTTTATTTCTACTGATTTCAACAAAAAACAAGCCAGTTATCTAAAACATGAGTCTTGTTGGTATATTTGGGATGACCCCTACCTCTAGTGCACATGTACTGATCAATTCCTTAGGCATTGTGTTCCCGATAAAGAGTTTCAGTCTATCCTTATATTCTTCCACACTCTTGCTTATGGGGGCCACTTTGGTTCCCAATGGACTGCTCGCAAAGTTCTTGAATCTGGTCTCTTTTCACCAACACTTTTTTTTGGATGCCCATGTTTTTTGTAAATATTGTCCTCATTGTCAAAGAATGGGTAGTGTATCTAAAAGAAATGTAATGACACAACAACCATTTCTCTTTCATGACATTTTTGATATTTGGGGTATTGAATTTATGGGGCCATTTCCCAATTCCTTTGGTAACTTGTACATTATTTTGGATTTTGATTACGTGTCAAAATGGGTATAGGCACAAGATACAAGGAATGATGATTCTGAGAAAGTTGTAGAATTTTTTAGAAACCAAATCATCTGTTGGTTTGTCTTACCTAGGTTCATCATCAATGACTAAGGTTCTCATTTCTACAACTGAACAATGCAATCACTTTTGTGTCGGTATGGGGTCAGTCATCGATTGTCTACTACATATCACCCATATACAAATGGTCAAGCCGAGGTGTAAAAAAGAGAGGTAAAACAAATTCTTGAAAAAATGGTTCAACCCAATAAGAATGATTAGAGTCATAGAATTGATGATTCATTATGGGATTACTGTACTGCCTTTAAAACCCCAAATGGAATGTCACCTTATAAGATTGTTTTTAGAAAGAGTTGTCACCTCCCTATTGAGATTGAGCACTGGGCCTACTTGGACCTCAAATAATGAAATTCTAATATTTCAGGGTGTAGGTTCTCAACGAAATTTACAGATTTAGGAGTTGGAGGATATGCGAATAGATGCATATGAGAACTCCAAGATTTATAAGGAGCGAACCAAGGATGCCCACAACTGTCTCATCCTTCATTTTCAATTCCACATTGGGCAGAAGGTCCTCTTCTACAATGCATGGATGAAGTTTAATCTAGGTAAGCTTCATTCCCACTGGTTTGGACCATACACTATTACTAATGTATCTCCATTTGGTGTTGTTCATGTTCAAAATGAAGAAACTACGAAAACCTTCACATTCAATGGGTAGCGCATAAAGCACTTCCATGAATCCCTTCTGGAGTTCCTGATGGAGGAACTCCATGTTCAACAAGCAACAAACCAATGACACCCACCATGTTTTTTCCTACCTTCCCAAATTATATTTTATTATAGTGAGGATACTTTATGTTCTAGGTGTGAGGGGGATGGGTACATTCCTAGGTTAGTTAGGAATTTTCATTATTTGTTTTCTTTTTAAATATTATTGTCACTTACGCTCTATTTTATCCCTCGATTTTGAGTCGGAATGTTAATTTTATCATGGAAAAAGTTTCCTATATTAAAATAATTCCAAATAATTTTTCATTCATGGGTTCATTGTGTGGAAAATTCAATTATTTTTTGAATTTTTTTTCCAAATGAATATTGATATGGAATATTTTTCTAGAATTTATATTTTCAAAACATTCTTAGGTGTATAATTGATTTCAGAAACCCATGTCTCATTAGTACTAACCATTATTTTAATCCCTTACCCGAGAGGCATTATAAGCCCTTTATTTCATATTCTTCCTTTTAATCACTTTCTTGAGAGTATCGGGTCATGTAGAAAAAGTAGAACTTACCTCGATTCTTTTTGAAGCCATATGATTCAAGTATGCTACATTCATGTCAGAGGCCATCATTCATTGAAAACCCCTTTGTACAATTAACCTCTATTTTAGCCACCTCGACATTTTACCATTATTAAGCCTCAGAGACAATGAAATTCCTATTAGGTAGCAACATTACAAGCTTATTTATCCCTACCTACCAATATCTTGTGTACATTATTATTTTAATTTCAACAAGTGTGGGGGAGAGGGTGTTTATATAGGAATTATTAGAAATGAATCATTATTATGAGTTGATAGAAAGGGTGCCTACATTTTCCTTGGACAGTGATTTCACAAGACATATTGTATCATTATTTTATGAATTTTCCCTCTTTATCTCCAATTAAAATTATAAAAAAAGAAAATAGTTCTATTAATTGAAAAAAATAGTACAAAAAGAGAAATAAACTAATGTAGAAAATATGATGTTAATTCATTATTATTCACTGATCTGCTGTGACCCACACAAATGGACAATAAAGATAGTGAGTTGGAAGTGATGCGCTTTGTGAGGGGTGAGTGTGTACATTCATTGTGAACACTTTATGAATTTTGAAATGTTTTGTACTTAAGACATTAAACACTCCTCTTCGACCTCATATTTTTTATACATTAAATCTTACCAACCCTTGAACCTCATAAAAACCTATTGGAAGTCCTCTTGAGTTGCACACAAGTTTCTACCGGTAAAGAGATTAGAATATTGGAAAGAATGTGGTAAGATCACATGATCTCTGGGAAAATATAATAACTCCACTTTCATATGTTCCATGAGTGAAGAGGAAACATTTCTAAGTGAGGTAGGTTGTGACATGTTGCAAGGGTGAAAAAATGAAGTTGAACAAATTTGAATGTGAGAGAAGGAAAATTATAGAAAAATTTACTTCATAAACGAGACATGATGAATTTCATTTCAGAAGAATCTGTGATCTTTTATCACATTTGATTTATGAATAAGACTTGGTTAGGATATAAGACTTTTCCTAGGAGTGAAAATGTTTAGGTGTGGGGGTGTGATCACACCGCGATTCACTATTTCATTTTCACCCTTACACCACTGTGCTAAAAAAATTTTGTATTGAAAATTACAGAAATAATAAAAAATATCACTTCATGTTTGATTAATTTATCTTGTTATTATAACTATTAAAAAGGGAAATGTCACTTGTTTTGATGAATTTATTATAGTAGGAGGTTATTTGAAGGCCTCAGAGATGATCTATAAGGAAATGGACCAAACTGCATGGCATCCCATGGACATCTGTCCACTATTATGAACATTACAAGAATTCAGAAACTCCAAATGGGATGGACGTTTTTGGTCCGCTCCAAAGATTCAAGTTATACAATCCATATAAATGAAACAAATCCCAATTCATCCATCTGATTTCCAATCTGAACCATTATGTCCAGAGGACATAATCTGCCTGAATTCAAAAGTTTAGTTCGGTATTTTGACCCTATCTCCTAATCCATATGTCTAATGGTCGTAAAATTTTACATGAAGATAGTAAATAGATCTTCCAACAACTATTATCTGTTGGAAAAGTTTTGATATGCCTTTATAATAGTCCAAAACCAAGACAAAAGTGGTATCTCAAAAACAGGGTGCTCAAAACCATGTCCAATTTTGGCTATAAAAATGCACCCTGGGCACCTCATTTGTAAGTTCGACAAAAAAAAACAAGATATGAAAATTTAGATACCCCAAGGATTCCTATCATTACCCAAGAAGCTATTGAGGCCCCTATCATCATAGGGGGATCAATGATGAAGGTTAACTTCCACGCGGGCCTCCTCCTCCTCTCGATGGCAAGCTAAATGGTGGACGATCATTTTGAGGGAGCTACACAAACATGGGAGGTAGTTACGACACTAGTTATTCCACTGGTCTTCTATAATTTTTGTGATAAATATTTCACTTATGTTTAAAATTGACACACTTATCCTTTGAATACATTTATTTTGTTATAATTAAGTGGAACACTCATTATCTCAACACCGACTAGGTTAAGATTTCAAGTGGGAATATTGTATTATTCTGATTTCACAAGACAAGAATCATATTTATCTCACACATACATAAGATTTAAGTATGATTTTGTAGCATTTATTTTCTTTGGTTGATACCCAAACATTGACAACACATTTTTTGTGTCAAGGGGTGGTTCTTTGAGCAGCGTTTTAAGAGGCAAGAGGAAAGTGGAGATCTTGACAACCCTCAACCAAAGGGTTCCATTAAACTGTGTGTATTTTTCAGATTAATGAACTCACCAAGTTGTACAGTGAACTTTAAATTATCACCTTATATCATAATTCTAAAACACCACCTTTATTTATTAACTACTAAACTCTTTAAATCACATGATTTTCTTAAAACTGTTTTCAAAACCACCCCCTTCTTTTGTTCCCTTCTATTAAAAAATACCACTATAAACCACCAATGCTCCTTGAGAGATGACCTAGGGTCTACCCTATACTATAAATCAACCTTAAAATCATAATAAATTCGATTTTCCATGATAACTCAGTCAGTCATAGGGGAGGAGATTTTCCGTAGGTTCATCGGAGAATCCCCAGAGTTTAATTCTCAACTCTCCAACGCGTTTTCTAAATAAAAGGAAACATGTCGCAACATTTTTGTTATGCTCCGACCCCGCTTCATTATGCTGTTTCATTTATGAAACTACTTAGTATTTACTCTTACAAAAAAACAAGTCATTAAGGGTTTCATTTAATGTGACTTGTTGTCACACCACAACATCATCTTCCACAGCTCAACGGTGAGAAAAGAAATAAAATAATTTGTTAAAAGTTATTTTATTATTTTTCGAAAAGGCCAAAAAACAACCTTTATATTCAACCCTTTTCGGTTGATGTTAAGTCATTTATAGGTGAATCCTGACATTTCTAGTTCAATGGTGCCCTCATATTTTTAATCTGAGCACTGGTTCAAAAGATGGAAAAACCTGTTCGCACGTTTACATAAGTAAACTTAAAAAAAGTTAAAAATTTCGTTCTGATCTCACTAGGCCTCATAATCATGTTCCGTCATATTATGTGGTCTCTAAATAATTCTATATAATTAAAAAAAATTATACATAAATTCTAGGATATTATAGTGAGGTATATGATACATTCAGTTATACAACTTGGTTGTGGTAAATTGTGACATGTGTTATTATACGACTCAACCATGAATGTTATAACTCTTTAAGTTGTATGGAAAGTCTGTGATTATATGGTAATTAGGATATATATAAAGACTACGAGGGTTTGAAATGTTTGGATGATGACATGGTCATGTTGTTTATTTGTGCACTATTTGAAGCTTCCTTGTTATAGGTGCTTGACCATTTGTGCAGGAATCCCTGGGGGGATATTTCAGACTATTTGGTTTGGTAGTTTATATTCCAAGGACATCCTTACATTCATTTAGTAATTACATGTTTACCTTCACACTATCGTAATATATAATTTCATGAAATTTATTGGGTTAGATATCGTGGGTTCCGGCCCAATGAGATGATTTCTCACACCCTTCTCGGGTACCATTGGCACTTGAGTAGACCTTCTTGTTAAAGGGATATGAACCTTTTCTTTTTTTATTATACCTATGGAGTTCGAAGAAAAGGGCTAAGATGGTGATTAGGATGCTCATGGAGATCACTTTTGGGATTTTTATTTATATATTTAATTGAGTCTTGTATTGTATTGAATTGTAAAGCATGATGTATGTTTATTTTATAGATTATGTACCATTATCTGTCATGCATGCTTTGTATAAACTGGTATTGAACATATTCTATAATCAGTTGATATTACCTTTTTCTTCTATAGTTTCTTCATTGATTTATACTACATCTGTTTTTACATTCTATTTACTATCTATTTACCATTGTGAAACTCTGATTATGAGGGTATAGTATCTTCAATAACTACCTTGACAACCTTGTTGCTAATCGGTAGCCTCTGGAATACGAGGAGATTCTCATGAGGCCTTGTGTTGATCGGTCTGGCTACCAGTTTTGTGGTTAGTCTGGATGATATATTACATAACTGGTTTAAGGCGTATTGAAGAATTTATGAAAAACATGATAGTAAATTGTTACTGTAAACTCTTTTTAGGGTATAGTTTCTATAAGTAAATATGTTTTAGCTCTTGATGTTGTTCAATATGCTTCATCTTACTATTCTCCTTTTTAGTGAACTCTCATTATTCCTATCCACACACTTCTTGTTATACAAGCTAGATTGTTGTCCAAGGGAACATTTTTATATGGAATGAGAAATGAGATAATAGTATGCTATAATTTTCTTATTTTCTATTCTAGATATTTAATTTAAAGAAGCTAAAGAGTTTTTAAACTTTTATAATATTTTTCTAGATGATGATAAAAAATATCTTTAACTACATTAGTCTAAATGATGAATATGATTGTTGTTTCTTCATTTCTTTATGCTCATGGATTTTTACCACTAATGATTATAGAAATATTATGTAGGTTGCTCATGGGGATTATCATTGGGTACATGCTTGTTGGGATATGTTAATTCAATCCAAAAATATATTTAATCTAGGGAATTACCATCATGTGGCTATCTTTATGTACAATTAAGTGTAATGTAATGGAATTTCTCTTTCTTCAATGTGTCTCTGCTACCCCATTTCTAATGGGGAATCAGAAGTGTAACTCTTCATGAAGGGTGACTCAACAAAGGTAGGTTATTCCTTTCTCAGACATTGTATGTCTATTAATCCATTCACGAATTCCATAATTTTTTTTATCTTATTGGTTTGAAGGTGCATGTAATTCTTTTGAGATTATCTATGTTTGAAATGTGACACTCAATGATGGATTTCAGGTACTGTAGTATCTCTTAAATGTTCCCAAGATTCATTAAAAGTGTTATGTTTCTAAATTAATTACCTAGAATTTGATTGTGTTGATATATGATATAACTATGATCACTAATGGAGCTACTCAATTGAAAAATCTATTTGGATTCAATGTTATAAAATCATTTGAGGAAAGGTGTATAGGTCGTTGGGTCCACGGATCCTATCCAGCTCCCAACCAGAAAAAAAACTCGGATGGCTCTTACTTTGATGGTATTATGCACAAAGGGGGTTTCGTTCATGACTTCAATATCCTAGTGGTCTTGGACTATAGTTCTTACAGTTTAAAATAATTTATTCTCTATGAATAAGGTCACTACATACAGAGTAGTCTATTTCTTTACAGATATGGAAATAATATTCTCTCTTCAGTATTGTAACATCCCATGATATTACGTGCATAGAAAATTAGCATAAATTTAAAATTACTTTTTTGAGAGCCTATCAAGGGATAATTATTAATTTTTTCATTTCAAAATTACTTTGATAATTTTTTTGACAACTCAGTTGATCTCAAAATAATTTTTTCACCCTAGGAAATGAGTTTTAGGGAATTCCGAGTCGTTTGATTTTCAAAAGAATATATATATTTAATTAATAAAATAATAACTATTATTTAATGTTTTAATGGTGATATATTTTTAATGGAGTATTAGATTTAGATTCAGATTCTGTGGTTGTGTCCTTAATTGGGGGTTTTAAATGGGTGAGGCAAAAGCCCATTATAGGTGATAGGCTCAAGAAACTTTACTTTTTCTTTTATTTTCATCTCTACTCTTTCCTTTTTCCTTTTCCTTCATCCCCTTGGATTATGGTATTTTCCCCCTCCTATAGGTCACATTTATCTGAGCGAGAAATTGAGGTAGAGGGAGAAGAGATCACCATCATCAACATCGAGGATCTCATCCAAAGGTATATCGGGAAGTGGTGGGTGCATGGTTTTGATCCTAGCGCAAAGCATCTACATTTTACTCCTCAAGGCATTCCATTTTTTATATATCCCTATAGATTTTTTTTAAATCCTTATATATGTTTTTCATGGTTCCATGAGAGCCCCCATGGGATGATTTGTGGAGAAATGAGTGTTTTAGGAAGACCAATGGGATTTCCATTTTTGGAAACCTGTTTACACAATGTGTAGTTCATAGAACATATGACTTGTGTTCTTAATTTCATATGAGGTTAGGTATATGGGGTTACATGATGTGTGTATTTAGGGCATGCTATGTGGGATAACTTGTGGATTGCCCTGCGACACAACTAGACACCACATATAAGGGCACATGTCCATGAAGGGTACATGGCCAAACCTCATGCAGGGTACATAGAAAATGTTCATGTACAATTATTGACCATACCGCATGTGGGGTAAATGGATAGGAACATGGATAGGAAACACATGTGGGTGGCATTCCATGCGGTGGTAGTACACGCCGTGTAATTTGGGAAGAACATGAAGGGTGTCACCAACCCATCATCAGAGTATGCCCCAAATGATGGTCAATAAGAAAACATCAGAGTATGCCCCAAATGATGGTCAATAATAAATCATGATGTTGTATAATAATCAAGTTATGATGGTTTCTTATTGACCACTATTGTACAATGCTTCATCTGTAAAGAGTTGGGGCACTACGCGAACCAATGTCCAAATCATCAGAGTATGCCCCAAATGATGCTATTGGATAATAATCAAGTTATGATACTAATCAGATGAAGAAGAATGACTATTTTTCTTATGTTGTTATTTTAGGATTATTTAATTTGAGTGTTGTATCAACAATATACTAGTTATATGAATTATGGAGATAAATAAGGATTGCACTGCAATACTATTTTATTAAGGATTTGAGATTATATGGTTCTAAGAAAAGTGACTTAAATAGGAAGCTAAAAATTTGGTAAAATACATGGTTGATGGAAAGGTAATCCTTAATACGGTCCTGATAATGATGTAGTGGTTTTGGAATAAGAGATTGTTGATTTGAATAAATTATATTGGATATTCTTGACTACATTGAAACTGATTAATGATTTGTCATTGTTGGAGTTAACAACATTTTTGGATAGAAGGATTATATCCAATATTCTATAAAGAATAAGGGAGCATGAATATAATAAATAATGTTTTATGGTAATTCATGATGATACAGTGTTTTAAAATAATACATGATGAAGGTATTCACATGTTATTACGTGGGAAAAAGGATCTTTATTGTGTTTACCTTCCTTATAAATCATGGACTGTGAGTTTGGATAGAATTATTATGGATAATTCTAGTTTGAGATTATTTTTTGATTACCATAAAAAGGACAACCCAGAGGTCGGGTGGCAACCTGTCGCGTCCGTCAAGGCCGCGAGACTTGAACCCGCAACCGAAGGGAGACAAGGGTGTATCACCTACCACTAGGCCACGTGATGTCCTCGATTGAATAATGTAGTCTGTTTTTTAAAAACAAAATTCTGGTAGATGAATTATAAATTAATTTTTTTAACCCTATACGAATAGGATAAATAGAATATTATTTTTAAGTTCTATTATCTTTCTAAGTGAAAGATGAGTTTGTGGTAGAAATTAGTTAAAAAGTTTGGACTCTACTTGTCAAGTACATATTTTTCTTCTTCTCTTATTCTATGAAGAAATTAATTCTTATACTTTAGTGAAGAGATCTTAAAACCAAAAATGTGTTATCCTAATACCATATGTTTTATTGAACCGCTGGTATTTTAAATCATCATATATTGATGAATTTAAGGACCTCAATTTTACACTTGTTTGTGATTGATGACCACAATCACTACCTATAAATATTTACATTTTTCCTCCAATTATATGTATCAAATTTCCACCAATGTTCTCATAATAGAGATCATAATTTGGTGGTGACCCTTTCATTTCCCTTTTACTCTTATTAAGACTAAATTTTATTAACCTAATTTCCGATGTGGGTTTTCCCAAAGGTATTTTCTATTTTCAGCCTTTTATTTATGAAAAATAATTTCAAATTACGAGGATGAAATTTATTGAAGGAGTGGATAATGTAACACCCCAAGCTTACATGGTATGCTTCTCTTTGAATAATGAAGTATCACGTGTTGTATGGAACTTCGAGTTCTAACACACACTCCAACCAGTCAAACTAGCCGTTATGAATAGTAATACCCAATTTTTGAAATTTTATAAATTTTATATTTCTAAATGGACTTCATTTTTGGATTTTAAATATCAAAATTATCTTAGGGTGAATTTTTGGTACTTTTCGGATAACTTTCATATTTTGATGAATAGTGAAAATTACTAAATTTTAATTAAAAACAACTTTTTTAATCAAAATAATTAATAGTGATAAATTATGAATATGAGTGATTTTAGAGTATAATTATATTATATTTTTACCATTTAATTAAATTTTGGACATTGGATGTAATTTCAAATTTAAATTGGACATAAGAAAGTGTCAATCTTTTGAAAGTTATTATCTCTCAAAAACATGCTTTTTGTTTTAACAACAAGAATTAATTTTAAATTAATTTCTGCCACTTTTGTGTTATGAATTTAGAAAAATGGATTCCATATTTAGAATTAGGAGGTCCAAAATGTTTAAATAGGTAACTTTTATTTTTAGACATTTTGAAAAATTACTTCAGTACATATTTTTTTACCATGGTTAAAGGGTAAATCCGGTAAATAAGGGTAAACAAATAATATTATAATAGTAATAAATTACTATAAAACGTGTCCTAACCCTATTGGTTTATACATATCTGACCATGGTAGTCATTGGGTCATGTTTTGGACCCCATGGATCCACTTTTAAGTGATAATGACACTTTATATTAATTATGTTAAAGTAACTACAAAAATGACTTAAGCATATATCTTTTAGAAATTTTTTTTACATAGGGTTATATAAGTTATATTTTTGACTATAAATATTCATTAGAAATCTAAACATATTTCCTACATAATGAAATTTTATTTATAATTTTTATACGTTGAATAATTAAATTTATTTATGACATAATAATGATGAAGTATTTTCCTTATTAATGAAGGAATCAAATAATTAGTATTATAAATGTTAAAATAAATATAATTTAATGTTTTGATGCCATCCACGATTTTTTTGGTAAATATGACATTTTAGTATTTCTGAAATAATTTTTTTTGAAATAATAAAGGTTTTATGACTTTAACAAAAATCAATTATTAAATATTGTCAAAATTGACATAAACGAGTTTTTTAAAACAAATATTATATTATTAATTGATATTCTATTCCTAAATATCTAAGTTTCGGCCAAAGTACTTATATCATGATATTTGTATCATTAATGGACCACTTGGGGGTCTATTGGAAGTTTATAGTATGTTTATTGACTATATAATATAAAAATACAAAGTGACATGGTAAGTGTCAAACTAATTAACTATGAGTTAAAACTAAAAGATAAGGTTAATATAGTGACACAAAACTGTCTAAAATCTATTGGATGAAAGGATTTAAACCCATACCTACCTTAGACTTTGAATAATACACTTTGGATCCTTTATAAACCGAATATGAATTTATTATAAATTAGTACTTTAAGTTTTTTCTAAAGAGCCCCTCCTCCCCCTTATAAAAGGACACCATTTCTAACCAATTATTCATACCTTAAAAGCCTTTTGGTTTGGCCAAAACCTGCACAATTATCCTCTCAAATTCCATCAATTCAACCAAGAGGGATTCTTTTAGTTAGAGATCCAACATAAGTAGCCCTTATGATCAAATCAAAAGGAAGAACCCGAAGAAGAGGTAATGTTTTCACCATCCTCTTTCATGTTCCTTTCTTCTTCAACTTTTCTTTCTTTGTTATTTAAATTATAAAATAATAACTCCAATATATTCTTTATAATGTGATGTTATTATATATATGGTGAAACCATATTCAGTATTCTATCCATCCTTTGAATGACATGTCACCATACCTACGTACGTACGGCTTACCGTCTCCACGTCGTGGTGTAATTGTTATTCAATACATTATTATTTGGATGGGTTTAATAATGATGTTTATTTGATGTAAATAATAAATATAACTTGATAAGGATTATTTATATATGATATAAAATCTAATTATATATTTTTTTAATATCAAAATAATGATATTTTTGCTCATGCGTACGTACGGATTACCGTCTCCACGACGCGATGAGATTCATTTCCAAGTTCACCATTCAGCGACCATTATAAAAATATATATTACTAATAAGTATGTAATATATGACATAATAATGCTACTATATATATATTTATATATATATATAAGTATTTATGTGCTTACAAATATCTTATTCACTTACATCCATTCAATACTATATGAAAACAGAAACAACATTTATGCGTACGTACGAACTACCGTCTCCATAAACGGTGTTTTCCATTTCATATATATGTATATTATACATATTTATATTATAAATATATATTATATATAAATAATTTTTTACATTATGGAAGTATTTAAATCATTATCTAAGTAATACAATCAAGAGTAACAAGTTAAAACACGTACGATAAAGAAAGCGATTATTACCCGAGATATTAATATAACAAGAAATTATTATTAAATGGGTAGTATAAAGTCATAAATAAATAATGTATGATATCATAAATATTAATATGGTTCTGGTATAACTTAATAACATACTATAGTCTTCATATAAAAGTTTAAACATACCCTTGACTAAAATAAAGTGCAAGGTAAGGGGCTTTCATCTTACTCCTTATTCCCGTGAGATTCGTGCCATATTGCCACTATTACCTTTTGTGTGGTGTATGTACTGCGAATACTTGTATTATTTGTGTAATAAACTTTAATTTATGAGTATTTACATATTCATTGTATGATACCTCTTCATGGGGTGTATGTTTCGTAAGTTACCAAATTGGTAAGGGTTAATATCATAATCTCTTTATTATTTGAGGTTGTTTTTACATAAGTATCTAATGGGACATATTTATAATCCATTTCCATGTTTCAAGAAAGAGTTTTCAAAGGGATTATTTTAACGCACTTTTTACAAAAACATCATTTCAAACGTGTTATATATTTATCCTTCTAAATATTTCTCATTAATGTCCATGTCTTCAAAATGGGGTTGAAGGTTATATTTATATGGACATGAATGTTTTTAAAATTTTAACTACATTAAAAAGTTTCAAAGTGGTATGGGACAATTTGAATCAAAAATTTCTTTAAATGTCTCCCTTTCTAAATTTTGCGACTTTTAAATGTTTTCAAGAAAAAAAGATATTTCAATCAAAGTGTTTTAGAAATCATTTCCATCTATGTCAAATCCTTTAATGGATTTTAAACTTGTTTTGAAGTTGATTTATTATGATACAAAACTTCCATATTTTATTGAAGGTTTTGTGATATATTTCACTGTGGATGAGTTATTTTTATACCATTCATGGTTTATGGTTAATGTATTGACGTTTAGTATGCTAGTTCCTATATGAATGTTTATGTTATGTTTTAACCTTTTCATATGAGGAATGTATTGGACATAGTAAGTGATGGGTGGAGCCCGCTATAGCTCCTCGATGCATCGGTATGTCTCATGAGACAACTAGACGTGGAATTGGCCGAGGCCTTTTCCCAATTTGATTTATGGTTTTGGCTGAGGCCTTAATCATTTTAGATGCCTTGGCTGAGGACTTAACAAAATGTTTTAGAATGTCTGGCATTATACATTCCTTCATTATGGAAATAATATTGATGGTTGATGTGGTAATTCAACAAGTAGAATACCCATGATTATGTTTTATTATGGCATTATTTACTCAACTCATATTCTTTCCATAAATGTATTCATGTTTATTATTGGTAAAGGCATGTGGTTTCAGTTATTCACTATGCTTAATATTTATGTCATTTCCACTTTATTTCTTACCCTTACTGAGAGTTTGATCTGACCCCTTTCTACGTTTTATTTTTCCCAGGATTCCAAGAAGTGTATTATGATTGATATACAGGGTTAAGCTAAAGGGAATAATGGCGTTCTCAAGGAACTATTTATGCTACATTTTATGTTTGAAATTTTAATGTAATGTTAATGTATGTAATATATTTTCCAAGACTGCAAAACCGATTGGTCCTTCGGGACTTGATTCCTTGTAATCATGCCAATGTATTAAAATAATGCACCGACTCTGGGTAATTGGGGTTAGGGTGTTACATTTTACATTCTATATTAGTAGTTTTAAAATGGATTACCATTTTAAAAACCAATTTCCAAACCAAAATCCAAGAAAAACTATACCAAGTTACGTTGAAAGATAAAGAGGAAGAGTAAATAGGAAAACAAGTTTAGTAAAAAGTAAATAATAAAATAAATATTGTAAACCATTGTCATTACTAAACATCCCTTGAGCGATCCCTGGATGTACTCAAATCGGGCTCACCTTCCAACGTATGGTGAAACTCCATAGTCTATAAATAACTGGCCACTCTAAACTAGCCAATATAGTGAAACATCCCACCAAGACCTATATAGTCAAGGGGGTACTAACCCATCTAATCAGTGTTAATAAAAACCATCACTCGACCCTCTAAAAGACACCCAAGAAACCTATGGTAATAGTATACTATGTAAGTAGGAGACACTCAAATGCGTGACTCACCTTACCCTTTTCAACCACACTTACCTATCCCAAAAAATAACACCACCTATATGATAACTCACATAGGGAAATCCTCTATAGGTGTTCCCATCATACAATAAGTCATTCATAGGTTCCAACTGAGCCATCACATCACATTATCTTTCAAAAAATTTTCTCAAAACATATAATGGTGTCGACCGAACATTTGTATTTACCAAACAAAATCCATTTCCAAAACATCCCAAAGTTTAAACTGGGCCTTAAATCATTTCCATTTAAAATATATTTACAAAACATTTATAAAATAATGTGATACATCACTTTCATGAGCACTTTCTAAACTGGTCATTAAACATTTTAGTAATCAAGTCATGCTACAAAATTAGAAATGGTCCATAACATCGAGATCATTTTTAAAACCATTTTAAATTTATTTTGAAACCAAGTAGAATTTAGAGAACCACAAAGTGTTTGAAAGAATCATTTAAAAATGAGAGTTTTGAGGAAGGAAGGGAAATAAATTATTGAAATCTGGGTACTTAAGTTGGGAAAGTTTCTCCAAGGCCATTATAATTTGTCTGACCATCCATGTGTGCAACCCATACACATATGGATCTACCCACATCCAATAAAACTTTCATTGAAAACAAAAAGAGTATACACAGATCATTTTTGAAAAATAAAGCATTCAAAATAAACTACACATGGACCTCATGCCATAAAGTCACCAATTATAACACACAACATCAAATTTCACTATATAACAAGCCACTATAGTATAAGAAAAACTCAATTAAAAACACCAAATTTTATTCTTAAAGGAAAAATGGGATTTTATCAAAGACCTTACTTGAATATATATATAGGTGTGTTCAGGAAAACCCCTTTAAAAATCTATTTACATTTCATCGAGCACATTATGTGCACATATTTACATGCATAATCAAAAAAGATCTTCAAATACCATTTTTACCAAATTTTACCAAAATGAAAGAATCATAATAAATTAACCAAATTAATTAAAATAATGTGAGATATATTTATAAATTTATTGAAATCACCCAAGCATAAATGGAATTAATTGGAAAGAAAAATTATGGAGACACCTACCTCAATAGAGTGAAAATGCGATGAAACCCTTAGAGAAGGAATTAAACACCCTGGAGAATAATCCGCACACCATAAAAATTAATAAAATCAAAACACACATCAACCCTAACATCTAGGGTTCGAACAAAGGAAATCCACACCAAGAGAAATCAAGAAATCAAGAGGGGAGAGGGAGGAAAATAGTATATCGACCAAGAATTCAATGAAAAATTACCTATGAACCTTCAAGGACCTCTAATGGTGGAAGGAGAGAAAGGGATAGGGGTTTGGTGAATCCCCCTAGTGTGACTAGGTCAAACAAGGTAAGAAAATTACAATTTAGGGATAAAAGAATAGAGGGAAAAAGTGGTACTTTCCACTTTTTAATGAACTGAGAAATTTATATGGTTTGGCCGCATGATTTTCCAAACCATGCACCAACCGTGCGCGAGCTACAGAAAAGGAGAATCACCTAAGACATGATAGATGAATAGTTTCAAAATCGGGCATAAATCGTGATAAATGCCTATTTTAGATTATAGTACCAAACAACATGGTTGCTACACAGTTTCCCAATCCACACACAACCCATGTGCCTTATCCCAGACCTCAAACCCTAAGACACACCATTACCTGGGAGAAGCCACATAGTTTCCCCTATTAAGAAAACATCAGGAGTCAAAATAAAATAAGAAATGATTCACATAAGAATAAAAGGAAAAAAGTATAAGTAGAAGAAGATTTTGGACACAAATATTTATGTGGTTTGGGAAATGTTTCCTATGTCCAAGGAGAGGTAGAAATATCACTATGAAAACTAAGAGCACAATTATTAGGATATCTCTCAAAGATTCTAAAAACATAGAAACCCTAGCCCAAAATGGGCTACAAAAGGAGGAAGATGATCCACTGTTCCACCAACCATATATAATGTCTACATCGTTATAGTGAAAGGTGGATAGAAGTTCATGTTTCCATAGTGTCGTGACCAACCAGGTCAAAAGTGATATAGTGGCGAACAACTAGAAGTCCAAGGAGCTTGTAAAGACCCAAACCCCAGTTGCTTAGAGTCTTTGACAAAAATATACTGTGTAATTTCTTTTTTAAAAAAGAACTGAATAATTACACAACATACTACATAACAGATGATCTTTTACCATCCCAAGTTTTGGAGAATTATATTTCTATTAAAAGATTCTAATACAAAAGTAAAAAATTTAGTAAAAATTAAGAAAAGTAACATTAGAGAAATGCTTCAACATTAAAAAATAATCTTAGAAATTCCACTAAACCTGTAAGAACAATTTAAATACATAGGGTGAGAAAAAAATTCCTAGTAAGGGGTTTAAAAAAAATACCTTCAAGAAATAATCTTTTTTTAACAATTTTTAAATACATGCTTTAAATCATGAAATTAACATTTCTCATAACATGTCATAATAATTTTCTTGAGAGATTATAAAAACAATGTTAGGATAAACTCATGCTCAAATTTCTAAACTTATTTAAGAGTTACAAATAGAATTCATTATGAAAATATGCACGCACTTGAATAGACATGCATGAAATCCCACCTATAAGTTGGATAATGACTATACTTAATTATGTATGACATGCTGGGAGTGTGGATATAAATTTACATAAGAAATATTATGTGTTCCGAATTTTCACAGTAAAAAATGTCATTTATCATTCCACATAAATGCAAACCATGAAATGATAGATAATTTTCTAACTTATTTTTAATCCTTTCAAATAGATGATTTTTTAAATAAGTATATACTTAAATATAAAACATTTTTCCATGTGCATTTGAAAATGTGAAACCATTAATACAATTTCATAAGATAATGATCATAAACTTTGGTTATTATTCAAGTTGAATAATCACATAGTCCTTCTCTGAATAGATTAATAATGAAGGAATAAATAATGTGGGATATTATAACCATTCCATCGAGGCCTCATGCCAATACATCTAAAAATGATTAAGCCCTCGATCAAAACCGTATCTAAAAATGGGAAAGGCCTTGGCCAAGTCCATATCTATTTGTCTTATGATACCTATTGATGTATTGAGAAATACCATCGAGGCCTCAGTTAAGACAACTAAAAATTATTAAGGACACTCCTAAGAAAAATGAAAATGATTAAGGCCTCAGCCAAAACCATATATAAAAATGGGCAAGGCCTCAACCAATTTTATAACTATTTTATCCCATGAGACCTATAGATGCATCGAGAGGCTGTAGCGGGCCTCATATGTAACCTAATATGTCCAATGAATTCCTCATATGAATGGGGTTCAACATATACATATGCTATGTAAATAAGATTCCCCAATAATTACTAAGCATTATTAGAAATGAATTGAATGGTATAAAATTAACCAATCATACTATTTATAAACCATTTAATGTAATAACATGAATGACTAATTCCTTAATTGGAATAAATGTATCTATTTTTAAATAAAAAATAAGAGGACAATGAAACGCACACACACACACACATGATCTCTCAGACACATTTTATGCATAACAGTATAAACATTTCAATTCTTGAAGAAAACCATGTTTTTTATAATCTTGGAAGTAAAAATTAAAAATTTATTTGAAACCACGAGTTTATTATGATTTAAAGGTGTGTTTCAATGTTATTCTTGATGTATAGACAAGATTGTAAACAGATGCAACATCCTTAATTTAAAAAAAAATGACAATAAGAATTATAACATGTCTATAAACATTTTATCCTTATATATATATACCATGAATCACTTAAGGTTTACCATATATATAAATATACATACACATTTATATATATAACTATAAGTTTATATATATATATATATATATATATATGTATTGTATTCCTAAAACTCATCAGCACGGAATAAATTTATGTTTTAGAAAAAACAATGATAAATGAGAATATCATTGGGTAGAGTTAATATAAAATCGAATTTAAAACATAATATATATATAAGTGGAATAATGGCTTAAAAACCATACTTGGATTTAGTAATCCTTGATAAATAATTAGAGTTTCAATGAAACCACCTATTACACCAAAACAAATTAAATCACACAAAATTATGAATAACCCTTAGTTTAAAGATAATACTTATATATATAAACTTTTATTGGGAATCGCTAGTGAGTTTTGATATCACCAAAACTCATGTACTTTAACTTTACATCAAATTTTAATAATATTAATCATCCATGTACTCCAAATCCCTTTTATTAACTAATGTAAATAATTTTATAAAAAGAGATAATTTAAAACCATATCTTATGTAAATATATTGATTAAATAATTTCTTAATTTATTATATGCATAGGTTGATTACATGAAAATATAAATTCTTCATATAACATTAGTAATTTACCCTTCGCATTATCTAACATTCTTAAGAAATAACTAATTATGTATCACACAAAAAATTATAAATGTAACCTTTAAAATAAATCACTTTTAATGAAAATTATGTACTTATTAATTTTGAAATTAAACTTTAAAATTTAAATTGAAGCCAAAAATTTATTATAAATGCAACGAGTGTGGATGATATGTATAACACATGGACATGTTTATATGCAGATGCTATGTCTATAATGTTAATTTAACATGATGACATGATATGCACACTTTTTAATAACATGATAATAATAATTATAATCATGTATTTACAAATTTCACCCTTACATGTGTGTATATATATATATATATTTATAGACACACCACAAATACACACAACTAATGAATTTAAATCATAAATATAAACATGCAGTTTATATAAAAATTATATATGTAATACTTATAATTGACAGTAAATGTAATAGTTATAGAATAAATAAATTTTCTTCACTACCATAATTTGAGAACTATGGTCAGTATTTTAAAATATTTGGATGTTATCCCATACCTTATAATTTTAGTAAAATAGAGCTATATAAATGGATATCAATACGTATTCATATATATATATATAATAATTCTACTAAAATAATTACATGATTTAGAAGTTTATAGTATATATTATAACACTCAAATATAAACACAGAATTACATCCATATCTAAATTGTGTATTAAAGAAAATATTACCTCAGAAATCTTAAGACTTGTTTGAAATAAAATAATTTCCCCTTATAAATATTAGTAAAAGAAAAGAATTGTAAGGTTTATGATTCTGAAAATGAATTTAACTTCACCCTTACTCATGACCAAATCATAGGAACACCCAAAAAACATACACATAAGCACCTACACACACTTAAATTTGAAAATAAATTATACATATACATAGATAATAAATAAACAGAAGCCCCCTTACTTGAATTGTAGTAGAAAGAGGTGAAAAATAAGTTTTTATGAAACAAATAATATTCCATTAAACTTAATTAATATTTTTTTGATAAAAAAATAATATTCCTTACATTATATTTCTAGGACATAATTTAGATAAAATAAATTGATCTCTTATGGAATTGAGGATATATGTGCATGTTGTTTGAAAATAAAAAACAAACTGACCAATAAACTAAACTCTTGAAAAATGAATTCCAAAATCAATATTGATAATTAAAGATTTCAAAATATCCCTTACAAATTTTTTTGAAGAACTTAACAAGAAAATGGACAAACTATAATTGAAAATATTTTCTGATAATGAAAAAAATAAAACAAATTAATATAGAAGTATAATTTCCTTTACACAATTATAATTTTCTAAAAAATATAAATTGAAAAATTAAATACAAAAATACCTTTTAGAATATTTTCCGAACATAAAACATAAATATAAATAAAGTTATCCCTTACCTTCAAATAAATGGATCCATTAATTATTCCCAAGTATTGGACTCGCTAGAGAAAAGTCACAGGAAGACGGTAGTGCCAGACACCCCCACTTCTTTGGGACCTCTAGGTTTATATACGTGATATAATTATATATATAAATTATTTTTGTTTAATAAAATATTTGAATGTGTGCATTTCAGAAGAATAGCTTGTAAAACAAGCTTAAATTTAAAATGTATTTGGTGCAAGTTAGATATCAAACGCAGTAACGAAATTGACAAAATTAAAAATAGATAGAGCCATTTATCAGTAGAAATTAGCAAGATATTGGACAAGAGATCAATGGATGATAAAATCAATGGAAAAAAACAAACAGAAGAAAAAAAATGGACCACAAAAATTCAACAATTAACACTGCATAGAAAAAACACAAATTAAAAATACTATGATAAAGACAGCTAAAAATGGTATGGATCTAGAAATAAATTAAAAAACACTTATTTAGGTTGGTGAAGGCTGGAAATCAATATCCCATCATCAAAAATAAAATTTAAACCTTAACCTCGAACAAGACCCTTTGGCAAATATCTGATTCAGTTAGACTCCCTTTCCAGCGCTTGTTTAACCCTGGTCGAAGCCCCCATCGCCGACTTGACCTCTATCGATCCTACATTCAGTGTGTGACAAGACTCCTATGAAGCCACCGGTTCATCCCGACTCTTGGCCTCCTCGACTCGAAGCTTGACAAATGATTTCCATCCTACTCAACTCCCCTTCATGGATTGAGCCCAAAGCCCTACCCACGACGCACCCCAACTCGATAATTCTTCCTCTCCCTGGACAAGGCCCTAGCTCGATCCCCTTGAAAACCTTCTACATGGACCCTCATGCCTCACCCATGACACCTACAACACCTCCCCCTCCTATTGCGTGACTCACAAATCAAACACCCCAAAACCTGTTTCCTCATTTTTTATGATTCTTATTATATTATTATTATTATTTTAAAAATTAAAATTATTATTATTACTTTTATTATTTAAATGTATATTTAATTATAAAGAAAAACTTTTATAAAGTAATAATTCTATAAAAATAATTTAGTCTTTCAAAAGTATCACATATATATATATATATCATATAATTGGAAAATTAAATTTTATAAAACCATACTAATTTTATGACTTTTTGAAAGAATTAAAAATATCATAAATTTATAAATTTTCAAAATTTTGTAAAAAAGATTATAACATAATTTTATAACATTCATATATGTATAATTTAAAATCTCTATTAAAAAGGTTTCATTGTATAATTATAATTTTTTAAAAAAATTATATTTTTAATAATTTTATAAAACATTAATTCAGATCAAAATTTATAATTTAAAACTAATAATCTTATTTTTGAAAATAAAACTAAATTAATTTTATAAAAATATAATTATTCATATGTCAGATTAAATAATTGTTACCATATATTATAATGTGAATATTAATAGTGAATTGGTTTGTAATATAATTTATTATGTATCAAAATACTAGTCAATTTATATTGTTACTTATTATAAATAAACTCACTTAATAAAATATTTTTATAATAAAACTAACTTTGGAATTTTTGGGCTGTTACATTATTCCCCACTCAAAATAATTGTGTCCTCATAATTTTTTTATTGGAATAACAACAATGCTGAATTTCTATCTTCAAAATTAAGAATAATAAGACTGCTAGACTTCTAGACTTGACAACATCTAATCTCAAAAGTTTTCTAGACCATTCCTATGATATCAACTGTAAAGACCCAGATCCCAGTTTCCCAAAGTTTGTGCTAAAAATATACTGTGTAATTTTTTTTATAAAATAACTAAATCATTACCCAACATACTACATAACAAAGGATCTTTCATTGGCCCAAGTTTTGGAGAATTATATTTCCAATAAAAATTTTCGATACAAAAGTACAAAATATAGTAAATACTAAGCAATGTAACATCAAAGAAACACTACCACATTAGAAATTTGTTGTAGCACTTCCACTAAACCTGTAAGAATAATCTAAATACATAGTGTGAGCACAAAATTCCTAGTAAAGGGTTTTAAAACAAGACCTTCAAGAAATAATCTTTTTTATACATTTTTTTAAATATGTGCTTTAAATCATGAAATTAATATTTCTCATAACAATTCATCATCATTTTCTTTAAATATTCTGAAACAACTTTTAGGATACAATCATGCTAAAATTGCTAAAATAATTTAAGAGTTACAAATAGAATGCATTCTAAAAATACTCACGCACTTGAACAGGCATGCATGAAATGCCACCTATAAGCTGGATAATGACTATAATAAATTATATATGACATGCCAGGGGTTTGGATACAAATTTACACATGAAATAATATTTTTTCATAATTTTCATGGACAAAAATTTCATTTATCATTCCATATAAATAAAAAACATGAAATAATAGATATGTTTCTAACCTTATTATAAATCATTTCAAATAAATGATTTTCTATATAAGTATATACTTAAATAATTTTTTTCCATATGCATTTGAAAATGTAAAACTGATTAATATAGGTTCATAAGAGAATGATCATAAACTATGGTTATTATTCTTGTCGAATAATCACATGGTATTTTACTTACCATACTCATAATGAGGGAATACATAATGTGAGACATTATAACCATACCGTCAAGGCCTCCTACAAAGAAATCTAAAAATGATCATGGACTCAGCCAAAACCATATCTAAAAATGAGAAAGGCCTCATCCAAGTCCAAATCTATTTTTCTCATGAGGCCTATCGATGCATTGAGAAATACCATGATGACCTCGTCAAAAACATCTAAAAATAATTAAGGCCTCAGCTAGAACCATATCTAAAAATGGGAAAGGCCTCATCCAAGTTCATATCTATTTTGTCTCATGAGACCTACTGATGCATCGAGAGGTTGTAGTGAGCCTCACCCATGACTTAATATGTCCAATTCATTCCTCATATGAATGGGGTTCATCATATACATATTCCAGGTAAATAACATTCCCTAATAATTACAAACCGTTATTAGAAATTAATTGAATGGTATAAAATTAACCCATAAAACTATTCATAAACAATTTAATGTAATAAAATGAATGATTAATTCCTTACTTGGAATAAATTTCACTATCCTTAAAGAATAAATAAAAGGATAATGAAAGACACACACACACACACATGCTCTCTATGGTACATTTTACACATAATAGTATAAACATTTAAATTATTGAAGAAAACCATGTGTTTGTTAATCTTTGAGGTAAACCTTAAAAATTTATTTGAAACCATGAGTTTATTATTATTGAAAGGTGTGTGTTGATGTTATGCTTGACGTATGGCCAAGATTGTATACAGATGCAACATCCTTAATTTTAAAATAACATGACAACATGTTATGCGGATATTTCTAAAACATGGTGATAATAATTATAACATGTCTATAAAATTTTTATCCTTATATATATATATACCATGAAGCATTTAAGGTTTTAGACATATATATAAATATATAAATATATGTTTATATATATATACATATTGTATTCATAAAACTAATCAGCTCGGAATAAATTTATGTTTTAGCAAAAACAATAATAAATGAAAGTATCCTTGGGAGGAATTAATATGAAATAAAATTGAAAACATAAAAGTTATATATGTGTGTGTGTGTGTATATATATGGAATAATGGATTAGAAATCATACTTGGATTTAGTTATCATTGAAAAATAATTATAGTTTCAATGAAACCACCTGTTACACCAAAACAAATTAAATCACACCAAATTATGAATAACCCATTATTTGAAGATAATATATATATATATATATTTATAAACATTTCATGTGAATCTATAGTGAGTTTTTATATCACCAAAACACATGTCATTTAACTTTACATCAAATGTTTATAATATTAATCATTCATGTATTCCAAATCCCTTTCATTAACTCATGTAATTCATTTTATAAAAAGCGATAATTTAAAAATATATTTTATGTAAATATATTAATTACACAATTTTTAAATTGATTATAGTATAGGTTGATGAAATTAGAATATAAACTCTTCAAATGTCATTAGTAATTTACCCTTTGTATTATATAAAATTCTTAATCAATAAATAACTATGTATCACACATAAAACTATAAAAGTAACCTTTAAAATAAAACACTTTCAATGAAAATGGTGTAATTATTAATTTTGAAATTAAAAGTTAAAATTTAAATTGAAACCACAAATTTATTATAAAAGAAACGGGTGTTGACGATATGCATAACGGATGACCATGTTTATATGCAGATGCTACATCCATAATGTTAATATAATGTGATAACATGATATATGAACTTCTTTAGAAACATGTTAATAAAAATTATAAACATGTCTTTAAACATTTCATAGTTTGTGGTTCACCTATAAATAACTGTTCGGATTTTAATGTTTGAGAGTGTATGGGGAGAGCCATCGGATCGGGCATGTGCTGTGATACAAGACACTTGCTTGCTGAACAACCATGTAATGGTGGAGAGATTCGTTAAGATTCATACACTGGCGAGGGACCGATCCAAGTTTTTAGTCCGAGTTTATTTTCCCACTTTTGGGTTGTGATTTGTCTTAAGTCTATGATCTATGGGTTCCCCCTACATCCATTAAAAGGGGTTTTTTATTAATAATAAATAAACAATTAAGGCCTTTGGGCCGTTGGATGGATGTCTTTAAATATTTAATACTTACATGTGTGTGTGTATATATATATTTATATACACACAAAAAATACACACAAGTCATGAATTTAAATCATAAATATAAACTTGCAGTTTATATAAACATTATATATATAATACTTAGAATTTACAATAAATGTAATAGTTATAGAATAAATAAATTTTCTTCACTACTATAATTTGAGAACTATGGTCAGTATTTGAAAATATTTGGATGTTATCCCATACCTTATAATTTTAGGAAAATAGAGCTATATAAATGGTTATGAATACGTATGAATATAAATATAAATATATATATAATAATTCCACAAAAATAATTACATTATTTATAAGTTTAATGTATATAGTATAACACTCACATATAAACACAAAATTACACACATACCTAAATTTTGAATTCAAGAAAACATCAATCGATAAATATTAATACTTGTTTAAAATTCAATAATTTCCCCTTAAAAGTATTAGTTAAAGAAAAGAATTGAAAGGGATAAGATTCTGAAATTTTATTTAACTTCACCCTTAATCATGACCAGATCATAGAAATACCCAAAAAAAACACTCATAAACACCTACACACACTTAAACTTGAAAATAAATGTTACATATACAATGTTCATAAATAAATAGAAGTCCCCTTACTTGAATTGCAATAAAAAGAGGTGAAAAATAAGTTTTTATGAAACAAATAATTTTCCTTTCAACTTAACCAATATTGTTATGATAAAAATAAATAAGATTCATTTCAATATATTTCCAAGAAATAATTTAGATAAAATAAATTGATCCTTTACAGAATTGAGAATATATATGTATACTATTTGAAAATCAAAATCAAACTGACAAATAAAATAAACTCTTGAAAAAATAATTCCAAAATCATGATTAATAATGAAAGATCAAAAAATCTCCCTTACAAAAAATTTGAAGAACATAACCAGAAAATGGAAAAACTATATTTGAAAACATTTTTTGATAATGAAAACAATAAAAAAATTAACATATAAGTATATTTTATCTTAAACAATTATAATTTGGGAAGAAAAATAAATTGACAAAATAAATATAAAAATCCGTTACTATATATTTTCAGAACATAAAACATAAATATAAATAAAGCTATCCCTTACCTTCAGAAAAATAGATCCATTTTTTGGAGCCGAAGCCTTATTTAATATTAAAGCAAAGCAAATACCTCCTTAACCAGGTAGAGGAAGACCCATTACATATCCCAAAGGCCCAATGAGAATTTAGCCCATTACATGGCCCGTAGGCCCATTTTTTTACCCAAAGCCCATTTTGTGAATAGTACTGCTACAGTACCCGCACTACTACAGTTCTGCATAGTACCCACTGCCACTACAGTATGCACCACCACTACAGTGCCCGCCGTTGCTACAAGATCAAATTTCAAATGTATTTGGGGAACTTTGGATATCATATGCAAGAAAAAAATAGACAAAAGAAAAAATAGACACAGTAATTTATCAGTAGAAATTAGCAAGAAATTGGACAATAGATTCTCAAATGATCAAATCAATGGAACAAAACAAACAGAAGAAAAACAACATACCGCAAAAATAAAAAATGAACACCCTATAGACAAAACACCAATTAAAGATAATATGATAAAGACATCTGAAAATGGCTCGGATCTAGAAATAAATAAAAACCCAACTTATTTAGGCTGGAGAATATTGGAAATTGTGATCCCATCCCCAACAAGACAAATAAAAACCTTAACCTAGAAAAAAAACCCTTTGACGATGCTCAAATTTGGTTGGACACCCTTTCTAGTGCTTGGTTAAACCTAGTCGAATCCCCTATCACCAACTCAACCTCTATTGATCCTACTTTCAGAATGTGACAATAATCGCCCGATGCCATCAGTTTTTCCTAATGTTTGGCCTCCTCAACTCGAAGCTCAATGACTGCTCACCATCCTACTAGGCTCCCCTTCATAGATCGACTCTGACGCCCTGGCCGTGGTGCACCCCGAATCGACATGGATTCTTCTCCCTGGACGAAGCCCTAGTTTGATCCCCTTGAAAATTTTCTACAGCAACCCTCAGGCCTGACCATCTACACCTACAATGCCTCCCTCGACTATTGCGCAACTCACATACTAAATACCATAAACCCTATTTTCTCATTTTTTATAATTATCATTATATCATTATTATTATTCTAAAAATTTATCTTATTACTATTAATTTTATTATTTAAATTCATATTTAATTATAAATAAAATTTTTTATAAAGTATTAATTTTTAGAAAATAATTTAATCAATCAAAACTATCATATATATATATACCATATCATTTGAAAATAAAATTTTATAAAACCGCCCTAATTTTATGTCTTTTTGAACGAATTAAAATTATCATAATTTTATAAATTTTCAAAATTTTATAAAATAGATTATATTCTAGTTTTATAACATTCATATATGTATAATTTCAATTATCTATAAAAAATGATGAATTATATAATTATAATTTTATTAAAAAAAATCATATTATTAATTATTTTACAAAAGACTAATTCAAATACAAATTAATAATTTAAACATAATAATCATATATTTGAAAATAAAATTAAATTAACAATAAAATAATATAATTATTCATATGTTAGATTAAATAATTGGTAGCATATATAATAAAGTGAATATTAATAGTGAATGGGTTTTTAATGGAATTTATTATTTACCAAAATACTAGTCAATTTATATTTTTGTTTTATTATTATAAATAAACTCGCTTAATAAAATATTTTTATAATAAAAATAACTTTGAAAATTCTGGGTTGTTATATAGATAAAATACTATTGAATCCATAGTTTGATCGACTACACTGCTCTGTAGGTGCTGATCAGTCAGCCCTAGTATAATGTCAGATTTTCTATAGTTTCCCTAAAAAAATTTGGGCTAGGGACCTTCGAATCCCAAAGTAGGGGCGTGTTGCCCCCTATAACTCCCAACGAGATCACCGTGGAGCTCGACCCATGGAAGTTGCGGTCAGGTGTGCAGTTCAGGCCACATGCATTCTGCCTAAATATCATCCAAATTAGATCGGTCTACACCAATCCAATAATCTCCCACTTGGAACCTGACCCACTATGCTGACATGATTTGATACCATTGACTAATACAACTTACTTAATCTGATCTCCTCCTATTATTAACTTACCAACAACATGCTTTCCATCCAATACATCAATTTTAGGATGATGATTCATGAAATACCAGCTATTTTTCTTTGTTGTCCCGTTGTGTCCTACCTTATTCCACCTCTCATAATCTGTTCATCAGTGGAGACCAGCAGAGCCACAAAAGTGCCTCTAATTCTATATTACCATTGAATTTGTCAACATTTCTACCAGATTTCTAGTTCCACAAGTCTTCTGTAATGTAAGCAACCCATCCTATATCAAATATCAAATGAAATGATACTTTAACTAAATGTGGTTCATTCAGGCATGAAACATTGGGTTATTTGAAAGATGGATAACACTATGACTCTCATAATGTAATAAATTATTCTCTCACTTTCTTCCTAACTCATCCAAGAAGTTCTTCTGCCAAACCATCTCCTTCTGAGCTTCTGGTACAATAACGTATTCTGTCTCTATGGTGAATAAAACCACCACCTTCTACAATTGTAATATCTTTCTTACTATAGTTTCTCCACATGTAAGTACACAACCAATTATACTCCTCCTATTATAAATGTCACCTCTAATGTTAGCATCCACATACCCATGTAATGAATTTCCTTTCCCAAAACACCGAGATACCTACTTTTTCCCCGTCAAATACCTCAAAATTCACTTCACATCATCCCATTGTTGCTTTCTAGGGTTATTCATGTACCTATTCACAACTCCCACTACATGAGTGATGCCAAGTCGAGTGTAGAAAATGACATACATTAGGCTTCTAATAGCTGATGCGTATGAAACCTTTTCTATGTACTCAACCTATTCTACCATCTTTGGTGATTTTTCCTTTGATAGTTTTAAATGGACCACTGAGGGAATAGATACTGCCTTTTCTTCTAGTATACTGAATCTTCTCAGAACCTTCCCAATGTATTAAACCTATGATAACATCAAGGTTCTAGGTGTACAATCTCTCTTGATCTTCATCCCCAAAATCTTGCTAGCTTCTCTAAGATCTTCCATCTGGAACTCCTAAGCCATCTTCCTCTTTAACTCATCAATCCTCTTCTTACATGATATTGCAATGATCATGTCATACACATATAGAATAAGTATAATATATTCATCACCAAAGGAATTGAAGTAGAAAAATTGATCCATTACACATAATTTGTATTCATTTTTAGTCATAAATGCATCAAAAATTTTATTCCACTGCCAACATTCCTACTTCAATCCATATAAGCTCCTCTAGAGTTTTTACAACTGGTCTTCCTTCCCAGAATCCAAATATTCCTTTTGATACTGCATATAGATTTCCCCCTCTAGATCTCCATGAAGGAAATCCATCATCATATAAAGTTTCTCAAGATACAGATCTTTTAATGCCACAATACTGAGAACCACCCAAACGGGGGTAATCTTCACTACTAGTGAAAATATTTTAGTGAAATCCACTCCCTCATTCTATTGGAATCCTTTCACCACCATCATTTCCTTAAAACTTCTCTTTCCATCATGTTCTTACTTGACCAGATACACCCATTTATTCTGCAATGATTTCTTCTCTTGTGAAAAATTTGTTAACTCCCAAGTATTGTTGTTATGTAGTGAATAAATTTATTCCTTCATGGAAAAATGCTACTTTCTCGAATTCTTAAATTGCATTTATTCTTCAAATAATTTTGGTTATCCACTATTATTAAATAACAAAATGTGTAACGATGGTGAATACCTATGCACAAGCCTTCTCACCATTGTTGATCTCCTCAACTCCAATTGAGATCTAGGATCCACTAGTTTTGATGTATCATGCTCAGGTACACCTTCAATCTCCACTTGATGTTTGAAATATGATTCTTTATTCCCATTTTAATCTTCAACATCATGAGGATCCTTGTACTTGACACCTTCATTGAATACCACATTCTGGATCTTGATGGCCATCTTGTTGAGATCATCCTAAAAGCTATAACCAAACTCCTCATCGTCATAACCAATAATGAAAAATGGATTCGACTTATCATAAATCTTTTACCTTGTGTTTCACTAATATGTACGTAAGAAATACTTCCAAAAACTCGTAAATGTGAGAGTATTAACTCCTTACCAAACCAAAGATACTTGGGTAGACATTCTCCCATTGGTATAGATAGACTCTTGTTAATGAGATATGCTTCCATGTTCACTGCATTAGCCTATAAGGTCTTGGGTAACCCCAAATGCAGCCTCATGATCTTGGTACATTCATTCAGTGTCCTATTCAGCCTTTTAGAAACACCATTCAACTATAGTGTTCCTGATATAGTCTTCTCCCACCAAATTTCCTTATTTTCATAGAATTCCCTGAACTCATTACTATCATACACTCCACCATTATCAGATTTCAAGCATTTCAGATTTTCTCCTAACTCATTATCCACCATGACCTTCCACTTATAAAACATCTTAAACAAATTATATTTTCTTTTCAGAATGTAAACCCATACCTTCCATGTTGATTCGTAAATAAATTTCACATAATATTGTGACCCTCCAAGGGAATGTAATATTTTAGGCCCCCAAACATTAGTATGAACCAAGTATAGCTTCTAATACTTTGGTGTTTTCCCTTCTTTTCCAAATGACACCTTCTTCTAATTTCCAAGGATGAAAACTTCACATAAGCCAACTTCCACTGACTTCAACTCTGGAAGCAGCCCTTTTGTTTCTAGCACCTTAATCCCCTTCTCACTCATTTGGCCTAACCTTTAGTTACATATATGAGAATCCCCAATATAATTTACTGATTCCACCATTTTTGGGCAAGTATCTATCATATTGCAAAAGCACCATTTTTTCTCCTCGATCTATGACTATAGCTCCCTTGGTAATCTACCAAGAACCACCAGTAAACATGGTGCTACAGTCTGCATCATCAAGTTTCCCCATAGAAATGAGATTTATTCTTAAAATTATGATATACCTCACATTTTATAAAACAAAAAAAACTCCCACCAGGGGTCTTGACTCATGCATCTCCTTTACCTAAAATTTGTAAGGGTTCATCATCAGCAAGATATACCTTTTCAAAATTTATAGAAACCTAATTGTTCAGGAAACCATTTTATGATATAGAATGGAAATAATCTACAGATTCTAAAATCAAAGACTCTATTAGGATTTCCACGCTCAATATCAACACATCATTAGTTCCTTTAGCCCCCATGTTTGCTGTGTTGGTTTCAGGTGCCTTTCGTTTATCTCTACACTACTTCTTGACAAGTCCTTTCTTCCTGCAAGTCCAGTAGGTAGGACTAACCCCCTTTTCCCTATCTCGAATCTTTATTCATGACTTTTATTAACCATTATGACTGTAATTGTTAATATATTCCTATTCCTTAAACATTAAAAATAGAACCATAGATTCTTCCCATTTCTCTTCTTCAAATATCCCCACTGAGGATCATGTCCCATATGTCCTTCAAAGACAACATTATATTCCCTGAAGAACTGCTCATAGCTATTATAGTTTATTCCCAACTGTCAGGTAATGAAGACTATAAAACTAGTTCACATACATCATTTCCATGAACAATCTCCACTGAAGTCAACTAACATATGATGGTGTTGAATTCATTGATATTATCTGCAACAATTCTCCCTCCAGCCATTTTCAAATTGAACAATCATCACATCATGTGAAATTTTTGTTGTTGTAGAAGGATTCTTGAACATATTCACGAGAGCATTCATAAGGTCATTCATCATATTCTACTATATGATATTGAAATCCATGCTTTTGGCCAAATTAAGGTATAAATATCATAGAGATTTTCGATTTAATAACTCCCACTCTGACTACTCCATGTTCATTAGATTTAAACTCAGAAATGGAAAATTAATTTTCTTCTGGTAAAGATAGTTTTCGATCTACATCCTCCAGTTTTTAAAGTTAGTTCCATCAAATCAGTAGATCTTCACTATTTTTTCTTCTATATCCATTTTTCAGTTTGACGAATTTAAACTTAACCTCTGATACCAGTTGTTACAGAAATTTTGAGAGTCACTAAGATAGACAGAAACAAACCACAGAAGAGTGAAAGAAAAAAATAGAAGAAAAATAATAAGATCTTGTACACAAAGATTTACATGGTTTGGTAAATGGTCCCTAAATCCCTGGAGAGGTAGAAATATCATTATGAAATTTGGGAGCACAATTACAAGGAGATCTCTCAAAGTTTATAACAACACATGAACCTTATCCCAAAATGGGCTATAAAATGAAGAAGACGATCCACTTGTAGTTCCCAGTCAAGATCAAAGTATCATTGGGAGGGGGAGGTGTAAATTAGTGATATATTTTTATATTATGTTTCCTTATTTTTTTAAAACAATATTCACATCATATTAAAGAGTTATTTCCCTACTTAATGCACACAACCACAGGAACATAAGATTTATAAGGTTCACCACTCAACAACAGTAGCTACATCCTTGGTATGGTATAGAAACAATCCAGTACCACACAATCCACTAGAAAAAAATTATTTGACATAGAATACAATGAGTAGGATATACCATTACACTAATGTAGCAGTTGGAAAAAAATCCTCAAGAGCGTGTGAACCCTCTTAACCAAAATAGGGAAAAACATTTCAGTGCTTCTTAATCAGCCTTCACATTTTGATCTTGCAAAACAATCCTTCTCTTTCCTACCCAGAAGCTGGTAAGAACTACCTTACACACAACTTACTGATTATGCTGATATTCCAATATTTCTCTCACTATTTTAGGTGTCTTGCGTGAAAATTTTATAATTCACACACAATATTTTACTTTTGACACGAAACACCTCTTGCGTGCAACTTCAATCTTGCACGCAACTCCCTTCTTTCATGCAACTTCTCCTTCTCACGTGTAACTCTATTTCATTTGTGCAACTACCTTTACTTAAAATTTTTCTATGTTTTAGAGATTTATATTTCTCTATGTGTTAATCATAAAAAATAAGAGGGGATCACCAATTATTTATTGGCATCGTCGACCCTCATGCAGAATAACCCTGATGTGTCACGCAAGATCCTAATGTGTCACACAAAACTCTATTTGACATTGAATTGGGTGTGTAAGTCTCTTTCGTGCCAACCTAATATTTTTCATACTTCTTGAATATTTCATGTGCTTAATTCATTTTCAATTTTCTGACGTTCTGACCTCGAATAATGAATTTCATGCAACATTCCAGACTCCCTTCAATCTTGTGCGCAAAATCCAATATTTCGAAAAAATATTTCTTTTTTCATATTTTTATGTTCATATCATGGAACTCAACTTGGGAGAAACATATCAAGCCATATTTAAACTTGCACACAACATTATTTTCCTAAATCAAATTTCTCCAACTCCTGCTTTTCGACCCCAAAAATTTAGCAAACACTAGAAAATGGTGTGACCTTAAAATCTACTTCATCATGAACACCAGTGTTACTTCATTGTAATCTAGATTATTCAAAAAAAAATTATTTCATCATGAAATATATCTACCATGATATATACTCTTTGATAGAACAGATTTATCATTGTAATATTTTCAACAGAAAGTACTGAACCTTCCCTATCTTCCAATAGCATATTTCCTTCCAATCAAAACAAAATATGACTGGTAGCACCTTTACCCCCATTTACTTCATAAGGATTTCATCACAAGTTCTTCAAACTTATGATATTTGTGAAATAAAAATTATCAAATCATTGTCTGATTTTCATGGAAAGAATTGTAAATTTCCCTTATCCACTTATACTAACTGAAGTGATTTCCTTTGTTCTCAAACTTTCTTGATAATAAAAGACAATACCTGAAAAAGATACTCTTCATTATCATATTGGTCCTAACACCATTGTTCCACCAACTGAAGAATAAGTCTTCATCGCTATAGTGAAAGGTGTTTGGAAGTCTGTGTCTCTATAGTGGCATGACCACACAAGTCAAAAGTTCTATAGTGGCCGATGGTTGGAAGTCCAAGGAGCTACAGTTTGGTAGGAAGTCAAAAATGCTACTGGCCAGTGGTCGCGGCCTTGTGCACAGTACAAAAAAAAAATTTGGAAAAAAAATCATCCAAAATAGATCAACCTACACCAATCCAACATCCCATAACCGTGTGCTATTTGTACAAAGGCTAAAAACTCACCATAGACTTCAAAAATTCAAAAATTTACACCGGGGATCAACCTGAACCTCAACAAAAAATATCCAAAGCTATGAAAAAAATAAAATGAATGAATATCAAAGGTTGTGGTGTAAAATATAGTGACTAGAGGTACATGGACTAGGTTGAGGTTTTGGGGTACACGATGTGTGTATGGGGTGCATTCCACATAATACCCCCTCTTACAATTCTTTTCGTATTTTCTGACCCTAATGTCCAAATTAGTCCCATGATAAGTCCATTCATAGTTTTTTCCCATGTAGATAATGATGGTGGAATCCCTTTGGTGATTGAAGGTCATTTTTATGATATTTTAGATTGCGTTAATTCTAGTGGGAGGATTTTATTGATGTTTTGGAATTAGGATCCCCCTGTGGGTTGGGTTGTGCAATGTGAGGACATAGTGAGAGTCAAAAGCTTGTTGGGAGAGATAGATTGTCGACACCAAGTGGGTTTGGTTCAAGGTTTGTTCATAATAATAATAAAAGGTGAGATTAATTAATATCTATGATGAGATCTTTTATAGTACTTAGAAGTTCAGATTCATTGCACATGGTTTGAGAATTTGAGAATTTAGATAGATCACATGTGGTTTTTGATCTATTGGTGCCTTTGGGTTGGGATGACACAGGGGTATGTCATGTATAGTTGGGATACATTTAATGAATATTGAGACAAGTTTTAGGGACCCATTATGGATGCATGTGTGGGTGAGATAATACACGGGGATGGTTGTATTCAAGGAGGCTAACCTAGGTTTTCTTATGATTGGAATTTCCAAGGGATTTGCTTGTGTTATAGGTTATCCCTACATGGATTCCAACAATTGATAAGGTTATATGGACTATTGATATTTCCATTACCGGTGTGTAGATGCATGTAGATTTTTAAGTTGGTGTATTTCTAATCAATGATCAATTGGGGTTTGTTGAGGGATTTTTATGGATTCCATTGTGGGTCAGATGATAGTCATAGTAGGGTGGGATGTCGAGTCACTAGTTGAGGATCCTTACATTGGTGGTGGCCCATGGTTTTAGATTAATGTGATCCATGTGACTATGAAATAACTATGTTTTATTCACCATGAGTGAGGTTCATTTCCATTTTGACTTTAGATATGTTGGGTGTTAGAAGATAATCAAGAGATTGATGGTGGGAGCCCGTAGCGGTTCTATAAGTGTTTTAGCGGACTGTGGGCCCCCTGATATTTGTTGAACATGAGATGGTTTGTGTTGATGATTCAAAAGTTTACATTATGGATTTTAGAGTTGATAAACACATGAATTATGGAATATGCATTGTGGGTTTGAGGCAGTTTTTTCTTAGGACATATGTTTGATATTATTGGATCAGGTGCGGGTCCTGATATTGATTTGGTTCACTCCTCAATTTTATTATTGTTTGTTGTTAAATGGAACTAGGTAGATAATGGTATATATTGGAGGAGTAAATCCATATACCAGGTTAGTATATTTTTACCTAGGTAAGGTTTATGTGTCCACTGCCCCAATCATTTTGGAGGACTTGAGTTGTTGGGTGAGCCTTTCCCCGATTGTATTTTTTTTCGAAGTTTGTATGTTCTGTAAGAATATCAGGATTTGGATAGGTACCCTTAGTGTTTTTAGAGTTCCTATCACCATTTTAGATCATTCCAATTGAGTGTACGATCCTTATAGTGTTGCGTGTTGTGGTTATGTAAATATAGGATGAGATCCTGGGGTTCGACATTCGAGTTTGGTGCATTTTATAAATCTTGGTGATCCTGTATAGATATGGTGAACAACCTAATGTTATGTGTATGGGTGAGACACATACTATAATTTCTCTAGATCAGGAAATAGTGGGAGAATATTTACCTCTATTATAAGGATATAACCCATGGTTGGTAGTTTTATTTTTTTATCCACTTTTATTTATTATAGTTTTTTACATTATTGCATTGTTTGTAGTTTTATGCAAGGTGTTATTAGTTTTTTACTTGGATTGACATATCACATGTGCATTAACTTTTTATGAAATTATAATATAGGTTCACAATAATGATTGGACTATTTATATTTATTTATCACCCTTATAAATGCTGCTTAGTGTGCATTCTAACCGTATATTTACTTTCAAGTTCATCATAGGGTGAACAGTAGATAGGCCTAAGCCTTAGTGTTTCTTGATTTAGTGAGACTACTTTCATGGAGTTTTTGGATTTATCTAGCGTAGTTCACCCATTATAGACACCATGTATGTTTAATTCCTCACATTTGTCATAAGATCTAAATGCATTTCTTTTATGTTTTTTTATCATGTATATGTGATCATCTGGGTGGATGATCTATTGTTGTATAGATTGATTTGAGTCTGCATGATTATACTCTTCATTATAATTATTATATCATGTTGTTATTTTAGTTTACTTAATATGTTTACATTCATGTTTATACCTATGGATATTTTTGGTATATTTTTTGTTTTTATTGCAATATAACCAGAGGTTATAGTCTCCCATTATATTTTTTTGACTCTTTCCACTAGTCAGTGGCCTCTAGCATACTAGGAGGTGCACTTGAGGCCTTGTGGAATGGTGGATCAGGTGATGTGTGTAGTTTAACCATGCATGTTCATTGAAAAATGTTATAAAAGGTGTCTTATTTTTCTTATTTGAGGATTTGGTTGAAAAATTGGTTTAGGGATGTATCCGAATATGTGATGAATATCAAATTGGTGTGTTGTGAACAACTTGGTTGATAGGGAGTCCAAGTTTCTAGGGTTTGGGATTACCGTTCTTGGTTTTAATTTTTATAAATTTTTGATTTCACGTGGTATAATGATCATGGGTTTTTTAGATTTATGGTTTATTTTGGTTTTTGGGTCTTGGAATGGAAAAAGTCTAGTGTTAATTCATCTTTCTAGGAAATTATGATTCAGATGAAATTTTCCTATCTATATGTGATTTCACTTATGATAGAGGATCATATTTTTAAAGTGTCTACAATGACCTATATAGTATTTTCACATATAGCTCATTGGTGTTATTATACTTAACTTTACCATATGTTTATATTTTCTTCTAATGAAATTCCATGTGGATCTGATAGAAAGTTATTCTCTTGTGATGGGGATGTAGTCCCTTCATTTGGGGATGTATGGAGACTTTAGTGGGTCAGAGAAGGTACTGAGTGTCCTGTGGGTGGCTCGATGAGGGAAATAATTCCTGAGATATGTTTATATAGAGATCAAGCTTCCCTAAAGTAGTCATTTCCAAATAATTTCATTGTTCAAGTTGTAGATAAAGAGTTTTAGACCCCTATTGAAAATAGAGGGCTATTCCCTCTACATGTTGTCTACTAGGTCTTGCGGTGGGGATTCTATGACTTTTATCACCATGGTATTTGGTTGGCATGGACAATCTTTCCTTTTTTTGGGACCTTCCTAGTTCCTCTATAACTAGGGTTTCTTATGTGATAAGGTGATTTAGTGGTTAGGTATGAGGATATCTTGTGCTTGAGAGGTCGAGCACTAAGAGTGCTCCCTGTCTCATGGTTGTCTTGAGTGGGTGGGTTTGTTGGATTCCTAGACTTGTTTGTTTCTTGTTTCACTTTTTGTGGTGTTAATGGAGTGTGTTTAGATGCTCATGGGTTTGGATAAATGCATGAGTGAAGGGTGGTCATGTGGTTAATCATGGAATGAGGGAGATTCCTTGATTTTAAAGAGGAGTACCGAGAGTTATTTGATTTTATGAACTGATATGCTTGAACAGAATGGTCAATGACCTAGGTATGTTATCTTGGGTTCATTTGGATTATTTCTCCTATGATCATGAGTGATTGTGGTAGGTTTTTATGGAATCAATCTTCCTTGAGGAGGAGAGTGGTTGTTGGGACAACATTTTTGGATAAGGCCTTGTTTAATAAAGGCATGTGTTTGTGGTTTCTATATAGTTCTAGTTGGTTCATAGTTTTGTTGAATGGTCCATGTGAGGGTCTATTGAGAGTTGTGAGTATATTGAGGAAACCCAAATGGTGTATTCATGATGGACATGCTGGGGAATACGATTGAGAAATTGAGTAAGGAGACACCTATAGTGGGGATAAAACCATCGGCCATTGGAGGACTTGATCATTGTTTTAATTGGTTTTTTTAGATGGGATATTGTTGTTTCTGGTGGTATGGGGGGGGGAATAGTTGTTATTTCCATGTTGGCACTCAGGTGTGAGTGGTTTGGCAATGTCTAGTCCATACATTCAGTAGTGGATATAGTGCGGGTCATGGAGTTCGGTGTGTTTATGTAGGGTGATGATAAGTATTCTCCTATGGATGGTATAATTAGATTAGTCATGGTTGAATGTATCTCATGTTGGAAGAATTGAAGGTTCTCCGAGACTGGCCTAGGCATAGCCATGTTTGTGTTGGATGTGTCAGTTCATGGAGTGGGATCATGGTGGAAAGTTGATCGTTAAGGATTCTTTAGCGATAGAAGTGTTATGATGGTTAGTTTGTAACAACCCGCATTATTATGTACTAAAAAAATCCGAAAAAATTATAAATTTTGTTCCTAGGAGTGTATTAGGTATAAATAGCAATTTATCCTATTAGATGACCTTGGATACTTTTTGACCACATTTTTGGTCCCAACATAGGGTGTTTACACTATGTTAGAAGCTTGGTGGAATTTCGAGCCATTATATTTTCAATAAAATAATATTATTTAATTAATCAAATATCAATTATTCATTCATAGTTGAATGGTTATATCTTTTAAATGGAGTGTTGGATTGAAATTCTGACTCCACTATTGAGTTTGAAATTGGGGATTTTTCATAAGCGATGCATAATCCCATCATGAGCATAGGGCTCGATCCCCTTTTCCTTTTCTTTTTATTTTTTCATTTATTTTATTAAATTTTCATTTTCTTTATTTCCCTTTGGATTCCTAGGTATCCCATCTCCCGTGGGTTTCATTTGGACAAGGGAGATATGGAGGTATAGGGAGAGTGGATCAACACTATTATTGTTGGGGAGATCATGTGTAGGTGGACCAAGCTATGGTGGGTGCATTGGGTTGATCTAGAAGTGAAGATTTGACATTTTACACCTCATGGTAGTCTGTTTTTTTCACTAATATCCAAATAAATTAATTTTATTATGTTTTTAAATACATATATATGTTTTTGTGGTTCTATGAGAGATCCCTTGGGTTGAATTATGGAGAAATGAGGGTTTCATGAAGATCACAAGGGATTTTAATATGGAAATCCTATTTACATGACATGTTGTTCAAAGAACACATGTCATGTGTGCTTCCTTTTGGGATATGAAAATAAGATTTTTTTACATGACATGTGTGTTTAGGACACTCTACATGGGATGACTCGGGGTGTTTCTTGGGGCACGACCAGACACCCCATGTCGGGGCACATGGATGTGTAGAGTACATGACCAGAAAACTTTGAGGTACACACCTAGTGGTTGTGTATGGTAGTTTTCAAGAACCCATGTGGGGTACATGGATAGTCACGTGGCTATGATCCCTTTTTGGGAAACACACCATTTGGACATCGTAATGAACCTGTTTTAGCTATTTGGTGCTTTAAATATTTTAAATGATATGTTTAGAGAAAGGTATAGATTCAAAACAATTTTTCAAGCCCTAGAGAAGTTTTTAGATGATTAAATGTGGATTTGGAGATATTACTATACAGAATGGGAAACACCATGACTGTGAAACTGGTTGTGGTGGTCCCTAGTTTTCCTCAATGTATAACTGAACGAAAAACTACATGTTGAGGGTGTGGCCATGGGTACAGAGGGATGGGGGTGGACCTATGTGCCATAGCGTGGGTAACCTTACAACACCCATTTTGGAGGCTATGTTGAGGGAAAATAGAATGATACTTGGGATAAATCCATAGGGATGGTCGTTTTCTAGGTTGTTATTAAGAACACCATGGTTATGGCTAGGACACAGTGAAGGCCATAGAGATATTTGAAACCATTGTCTATCTTCATAGATATCATTTGTTTCAAAGGGGGAAAATCATGTAGATTAATTATAGGGTATTTAATGCAATTTTTAATCATTTTCTACCACTATCAATCAATTCAACCTACCTCTTGATTGTTCCCTTGATTTTCCAATCGAAATCCTGAAATTTTTCTATGAATTTTGGGAAAATATTTGAATGAATTTTCTTACTGAAGATATGGTTATAGACAATTCATTATCCTTGCCTATCCTTTCTAGTATATTAAACCTTAGGAGTTGAGGACTATTATTTTTAATCTATATTCATGGTAAATTAGTCCTTATCTTATCTATTTTCACTATTCTTTGTGAAATGGATTTCTTCTTCCTCAAATGGACTTGAAGACTATCACCGACTATATTTTTCATTGGGTATGTGTTTGTTTGGCCCATTGAATTTATCTCTTTTAATTGTTAATCAATAACCCTTTTCATGTTGGAATCAATACTAAGGAACTAATTTCTTGAAAACATGTTCTTGTTGGAGTGAGAACGTGGTTAAGGAGATGTCACTCTAGATGAACCTTGATGTGTACATCAATATGATTGAGGTAGGATATTTTTGATTACTTTATTCCATATTTTGTTTTTTGTGAAAAACATAAATTAATTTGAATATAAATTAATTCATGGATCATCCTTTTTCATTTTAACTATTGTATATATATTTTTCCTAGCACTTGGGATTTTTATGTTGTTTTAGACAATTTGGTTTCTCTACTCATTCTTTGGATTCTTTCAGCAATGTCCAAATAAACATAGCCTTTATTTGTTATTCACTTTTTTGTTTCATGTATTTCTACCTCCATTCTTCATTTGTCTCTAATATTTTATTGGAAAGTGATTATAATATATCTAGGAACTCATATCATGATGCATCTGATTTAACATTTCTATAGATTATTTATGTGGTTTTTGGTGTTGGGATTTTAGATGTTATAAAGGAGTGATGGTGATAATAGAAATCTGATGGGGGTACAGGTGAATTTTTTTTTGAAAGCTGATTCATGTGTTTATTTATTTTACTAGGTAGTATGATGAAAAATCCCAAATAGTCCACATAATCCATGGGAACTTCCGGGAAGACCCATGTTGGAAGTAGAGGGGATGTTGACGCAGGTGGAGACACGTGGAATATATAGAGTTTTTGGGATGTTTTATTTTACAATGTGGGTAGTTTGGAAGAATGCATGTCATGTGAAACCATCCTTAAATAAGCTATCCATTTTATATGAGAAAATATCACACATAAATTTACTTTATCTATATTTTTTGTGACTCCTTGGATGGATTCAATTTTAGAATGGATTCTTTCACTCGTTTCCATCCCCATAAGGGTACAATGAGGCATCCCGTTCTGTGTAGAGGATGACTGGTCCCCTATGAGGGATAGTTTTGTATAGATTCAAGAATATATACATATAGTATGGGGTGTGAACCTCTTTCTCATTCTTCCCTGGTTGATTTAGGTATACTATGATTGAAATCTTTGGCATGCAACTCCTTTCCTAATGGGTTATTTCAGATCGGGTTAGGTTTCTCTCCATACACATTGGGTTCAATCCCATACCTATTTATGTTTGTCTTGTGAATGTTAAAAATATTTATAGAGTGAGTTATATAAAATATGAGTTAACTTGGAGCTTTAATCAGAATCCCTAGGATGACAGTATGAATAAACAACACCTTGAGACTTAGAGTCTTCCTTTAAGCATATATGGGTTTATCTTATTTTCCCATACTGAGTGATTTAGAGATGAATCTCTTTTTGATTTTTTTTTTGTGTTTCTAGGGTTTTCTATAGGGAATGTCTATACTCACCCATTCATGGTATCTTCTTACATGTGTATTGTCTTATGAAGACGTCAGACCTTTCGATGTAGTCCTAAGTGGACTAGCACTTGGTGTAGCTTAGTTAGGATAGACTGACTGCAAATGGATCTCATATTTATAATTTGGTATAATTTTCAATTTTTTTGGAAGTTAATACTACTTTATAGTTTTGGTGGGTTTTTATTTTGAGCTTATACCATTCCATACTTTTTTTTATATTATGATGTGGGAATAGATGTTATGCATGCATTTACAGTCTCAATACCCATTATTCATTTTACAAATGATTGGAGATGTGTGCATGTTTAAAATGTTACATCCTCCCATGTGTATGCTATTCCTACTTGGTGATATTTTCCATCCCTTATCCTATTAGAGGTGGGATTGGGGTTTCAATCTCATATTACACCAACCAGGAGGTCCATGGTGGGTCAGGTCATGAGAAAGTGGTTTTAGAGGAGTGGTTGTCTTAGGACTAGATATTAAAGATAGTATGGTTGTGAGTATTGGTTTGGGAAGTCTAAATATTATGTTAAAGTGTCTCGAGTTAAAATACTAGTCCTGGGAACTAAGTGATCATGAACCTGAATGTTACTTTTTATTTTTCAAATAATTTTAAGGGAAAGTGAGAACCCAATCCAATACAAACACAAAGCATAAAACATCATAAGAAATATATGAGTTTTTAAAATATAATTTAATTATATTAAATATAGTATTCCTAATTAATTTAAAAAGCATTTTATTTACCTATAAATCTAGATCATTCTTGATAAGGTCTTCGAACTAGTCATCAAACTTGTCCCATGTATGAATAAACTCATGTATAGTTAACCTCCTTACGTTGAATCCTCTTACCAGAATAGAATATTTCTTATTAATCCACACCAACTACACCTCATTAGTGTCCACATGTATCAAAATTTCCATCATATTATCACCATTATATTTTGAGGCTTTGATCAAAAGTGATTCCTCCAACATTTCTTCATAAAATTGAATAATTCATTCCAACAACTCCCCTTCACCAACAACCTCAACCCGGTCATTGTTAAATGCATCAAAAGAGAGGTTCATCTCCATGGAATTCCCTAAAAGTGTTCATCCCTATTACTTGGCCTTTGATTTTTTGACGGATCATGTCTCCATTGGTTGGGGTAAGAAGGAATAGTCCTTGCACCCTTTTGACTTATCTTATTTAATTAGGGTACAAATTACTTCTTCTCAGTTTCCCCTATGACCCTTCTTTATCCTCAGGAAGAGAAGCCTTATATCCTAAAATTCATATGTATAATCCTCTAAAATATGAAAAGAAGAGTCATTACTATATACTGCCATTTGGATACTCAACTCTTCAATTACTATATCTACCTAGACTATGCCGTCCTCCAACCCTTCACTTGCCAAACCTTCAAATCGATCGTCCAACATCACAATTGACACCTCCCTTCTATTCAGAACCCCATTACCTGTTGTTTGGAGTGTTTGAACCTGATCAAAAGTTTCTCCTCCCTCTCTAACCTCATGAGACACCTGAGCAGGACCAGGTATCCCAGATACTATCCCCTTCCCTGACCACACAGTCTCCACATATGAAGCATTCTTGGGATCAATGTTGTTTGGTCCAACTTATTAGAATTACAAGTCCCATCAATATATCTTGAATCTTCTAGACCTTGCACCTCCCTAGAAAGGTCACACTGTAGTCTTCAAAAAACATCCAAAACATTCTTATTAAGGAAAATAGGGAATGTCTTTTCCAAATTAAGAGCATCCTTAGAAAGATGCAATATTGGCAGCTCTTTCTAGATGATAGGAACCTGCCTCGTCTCATTTTTACCTAACTAATTCACCTCAAGGTCCTTTCACAATGAAATAAACTCAGAACAATTTAGAACAAATCTTCTTACCATACTACAAAGGGTGGTCCTCTCCCAAGGTGTCCCCTTGGAGGGCCACCTACGATTTCCTATCAATTTCTTGTCCGTAATTGTGGGAATCATGTTCAAGATGCCTACATAAAAAGGAAAAAGAGACTCAAGACTCATAGAGAACCTTTTGAGACCACCATAACTCTCCTTCCATCACGATGCCAATAGAATCCATCAGGTCTTTGGAAATGTCAACATCAACACAGATCCTCAGAGAAACCAGATGATATAAGGCATGAGTACGATGATCCGAGCATAGGTAGAGACCCAAAAGATTTTTTATCTACTATAGAATAGCCAGATTCTGGAACATAAGTGGAAGTATAGGGAGGGAAATCTGAATCACTATAATAGGGGGATCACACTTCAAGTGAAAATTAAAATTCCACCGAAAGAGGGAAACGAAAAACCTAAAACAATGACCGGAGAATTTTCCCAAGTAGAAATTAAGTCGTCTTCCATCGAGAATCAGATCATGAAATATATATGGTCCAAAATACCTACAATCACCCAATCTTTCAGTTCCTAAAAATAAAAAATGAATCGGTCAAAGACTTCAATCGAAGGTCGTCTCGCATGGAAGCGTTCCACCAATTAAAGATCCAACAATGCAAAGGCATTCATAAACTCCATAGAAGAAATTAGAACTGAACGAACCGCATCCATGTGTGAATGGACATTGAAGTAAAATATATAGAATACAATATGGGGAGAAGAGAGGTATATGTAAAAGGAATGAAAAGGGGAGGATGAGGAAAAGGAAAAATATGTGGGGGATCATTCTTCCCCCTGACCATAAAGGGCCAAGGAGGGGAGATGGTAATGTGTCCATAATCTACGTTTCCTTCTGTCTCCCTCATGTAAGGATGCACAAGTCATTCATAAATAAGTGATAGTGTGATATCTAATGTGTCTATTCAATAAGGCTATGATAACATGCTTGTTGGTTTGGTACATGTTGGAACTGGTTGTTGGGAAAACTTTGGTACATGCGTCATATAAGAACTATTCATGGTTTCTATGCCTTTCCTAAGCTAGCTCGCTGGATATTCAATTTTGAAAATGGTGAGTCTTGACTATTATCAGATTCCCCCATGATAACAGTTATCTAGGATTAGATAATAAGAACATGGAGATAGACCTCTTAGAGATTCGGCTTCATTCCTGGGGCCAATATTGATGGAAGATCCTTCTGGTGGATTGTTGATATTACTTTCACCTATTGAACATACGATTGTTCTATCAGTACTGATAGTTGATGCATGTAGGATTATCGTGCTTAACAAGTTTCAAAGATAAATACTGATAATGTTTTGGGGAGACCCAAACCCCCAGGCAGTTGAATATTGGATCAAGGTGGAAAAACATGATTTATACTCTTTCAGGACCCATCCTAACCAGACAGTGGTCCTTGTGGTGATCCTTCTCCATGGACTAGTTAGGCGATGGTGTAGCTTGGTGACACAGAAAGAAAACAAGGAAAATATCACATGGATAGTGTTCTTTCACCACTCTAATGAGGAGTTTTATCTAGTGACGTTCTAGGCAGTGTGCACCCAATAGATTCTAGAGATCTGTTAGGGAAACATGATAGTATCATAGTATGTTTCGAGTTTCACTAAATAGTTAGGTTATTACATGCAAATGGTTTGTGTGACGCACAATCAAGAACTAAACTTTGAGTGTGTCCTTCACCATGATATTTGAGCTAGAGTGGTATCTCTTTTCATTCATTCTTATGCTAGGGTGCTAGAGAATCTCTTGGTTATAGAGAGATTCTTGGATGAGTAGTCACCAATTGTTGGTTCAAGAAGTGGGAAACTTGGAGCTAAGACATCAATAGTTGGATGTTGATGATAAACTCAGGGACCCAGTTCAATGAGGCATTTCTATAAATAGTCCCAAGAAGATTCCAATCAGCTGAGAGAGATGCGGCGATTCTCATGTGATGGGAGAGGATATATTATATGGTATTTCCAACCCTTTATGAATCATATATGGATTCGATCGATGAGAGACCAAAGTAAAGGGAGAAGCTTGAGCATGGAGGTCCACAGGGTGGCAGGCTTGGAAATAAAGATAGGAGAGCTATTGGTGGTGTCTGATGTTATGATTCATTACCACTAATACCACCCCTAGTTAGTCTATACATGGTTTAGGGAGTTGGGGATGAGGGATGATGATAGTTGTAGGTAGTGGATGCTTATTACCCAAATGCTCTTGGTATTATCTGAGGTATGATCGGTGTCTAATCTACTTTAGCTACTATCTTGTTTATACAAGGAAGAAGACACTATTTTATTTCAACATCTCTTGTTTGGGAAATGGATATTTTATTGGAGGCTTTAATATGAACATTGTTCTTAAAGACTCCTACTAGAGGAGATTCAACGATCATGCACTTAATCTGACTGTGTAAATTGAATCTTGAAGGAAAGTTTTTTGAGTTGGATCTATTCATATCTATGATGAGACCCTTTGATTTTTTTCTAGTTATTGGTTGGATCTCTGAAATATATGGGAATATTGACTATTTTAGGTAGAGGATGTTGTGAATCAAGGTATATGGGATGATATTTTCCTGTGTTGGTGAGAAGGAATCTCAGGCAGAGTTGAATGGACTCATATGAAGGAGGGTGCAACCGGTTTCTCATAAGAAGTCTAATTTAACCCTTGGATTAGTAGACACTATGAGATTTCAATTTCATAATGTAGTGATAGAGTATGAAGATATCTTCCCTAAGGATATACCCTGATTACCTCACCACCATGATGTAGACTTTTTCATTGACACGCACCCAGGGAAAACCTCAATATCTATGCTAACATATAAGATGGACCTATAGAGCCGTGAGAGCTAAATGTGTAGTTGGTAGATCAATAACAGAAGAGATTTATCTGACCAAGTTTGCCACTATAGACATCCCCTATATTTTTTCCAAGAAGGTTGATGATATTTTGAGGTTATGCATGGATTACCATCTATTGAATAAGGTAAGTATGAAGAATAAGTATCCACTTCTGAGGATTGATGATCTCTTTGACAAGCTAAATGGGGTGAAGTGGTTCTTGAAGATTGAACTCAGGTCAGGTTATCACCAGCTCAGAGTTTGACAATAGGATGTACTGAAGATAATGTTTTAGCACCACTACAGTCATTATGAGTACTTAGCTAAGCCTTTCAATGTGGAAAACATTCCATTAGTGTTCATGTAACTCATAAATTAGTTATTTTATCCCTTATTAGATTAATTCATGGTGTAATTCATCAATGACATACTCATATACATGACATTAGTGGAAGATCCTGCATGACATTTCAGGATGCTCCTAGACATATTATAAGAGCACCAGATTTATACGAATCTCTTTAAGTGTCATTTATGGATTCCATATGTCCCCTTCCTAGTACATGTTATTTTAGAAAAGGAAGTGGTAATGTATCCATCCAAGATATAGGTAGTGAAATATTATGAGCCACCCAAGATTATTTTTTAGGTACAAATATTCCTTCTGATGGAATTATATTACCATAGATTCATGCCTAATTTATCAAGGATTGTGGAATGATCAAATACCTTGACCTAAAAGGGGTATCTTTTTTTATGGACAGAGAAGTTCTATAAGTATTTTTAGGAGTTTTAATAGAGGTTGATGAGAAACCTCCATCTTGATAATTCTATAGGATGGTGTTTAATATTTGGTGTTTTCTAATGCCTTTGGAGTTAAGAAAGGATGTTTTTTGATGTAGTGGTAGATCATTATTACTTACGGGTCCCTATAGGTGAGACCACATGAGTAAAATTACACTAACCTAGATATGGATCTATCAGTAGTGGTATTCACCCTAAATATTTGGTGACACTATCTTATGGGAGAGTGATTCATCATCTATTTTGACTATAAGAGTCTTAGGTATATATTCTTTTAGAAAGACCTTAACCTAAGGTAGAGATGATGGATAGAGTTTCTATAAGACTATGACTCTAAGATAATATATACTCCCATAAAGGGGAATATAGTGTAATATTCTCTTACCAGGAAATCCAAGTCATAGTTGCTGAGTGAGGAAATAAAGTAGCTATCCTCTTTGAAGTTTACCCATATAGATGATGGTGGAGAAATATACCTTAATTTGATGGATATGACTCCACTTATTATTCAATTAATTAGAGAAGTACACTCAAATATATCAAATACCACTTCTTACATGACCAAATATTCATAGGACATACTCCAGATGGATTTTATGAATATGGGGAGCATGTCATCCTTTTCTGGGGAAAGATGATGGTATCCATCATGAAATAGGATGAGGTGTTGAATGTTTTTCATAAATCCCCTTATGAGGTACATCTAGGAGCAGATAAGATTTATTAGGACCCTTGACCTTAGTTTTGATGGTTTTGGATGAAGAGTAGTGTTGCTAAGTTTATCTCTCGATGCCTTACTTTTCAGCAGGTCAAGGTCAAGCATAACTTCCCAGCAGGTTTATCCCAACCCCTTGAGGTGAAAGAGTGTAGGTGGGATTATATATATATATTTATTTATTTATTGGACTTCCATGACTATCTAGTATGTTTAATTTTATCTAGGTGATTGTAAAAAAACACACTAAGTCTACATACTTTCTATCCATTTGAGAGCTCAGTTTAGTGGAGAGTTTGGGATGCCTACTTGTGTAAATAGATATAGTACGACGTCATGGAGTACCCTTGATAATTATTCATAATGTGACAATATCTTCATGTAAATATTATGTAGAGGGTTACAAGATTATTTTAGGACTCAATTATAGTTGAGCATTGTGTTCCACCCACATATAGACAACAAGACTGAGCGGACCATTCAGGTCTTCGAGGACATGTTGTGGGATTGTGTGTTGGACTTTGGAAGTAGTTGGGGGGATCATCTACCCTTGGTGGAGTTTGTGTATAATAATAAATAGAATTCATACATTAGTATAGAAATTTTTTAGGCCTTTTATGGGAGACCCTATAGTTCATCACTATGTGGAAAAAATATTGGGGAGTTAGCATTTATGAACCCATAGTTGGTGTAAGCAGTGTACAAGAAATGTACAGGTTATCCAGAAGTGGATGAGGACTACATAGATCCCTCATAATTCATATTAAGTCTGAAGAGAAGGACTTTTATGTTTTATGTGGGAAACCAAGTGTTCCTAAAGGTCTCGCATTTTATGAGGAGTGTGAATATTTGGCAGAGGTGGTAAACTATCTCTGAGGTTAATTAATCCTTTTGAGATTGTGTGTAGAGTTAGAAAAATGGTGTACCACATAGCCTTACCAACATAGTTAGACTATGTGGATAATGTATTTCATATTTCACAGATGAGGAGATATGTGCATTACTCTACAAATGTTATTGAATTAGAATAGCTATCCATTGAGAATAAAACAACCTTCTCAGAGAACCTGATGAGGATTGAGGATCTTTAGGAGAAGATCCTTTATGGGAGAGAAATTCCCTTAGTGTGTGTTTGTTGGAAGCACATGAAACTCAAAGAGAACTCTTTGGAGTTGGAGAACCAATTATGAGCTCTGTAACCTCACCTATTTGAGTAGGTTTTTTCTTTTTAGGTTGAAAATCCCAGAGGTGGATAAAATGTGATGACTTGGTTTTAGCTGTTCAATGATTTGGAATATTTGAAATGATATGTTCAGTGTAAGGTGTGGATTCGAAGTGTGTTTTCAAACCCCATGAAATTTATTAGAATCATAAAATGGTTTGTAGATCTTATTATCCAAAATGGGAAACATCATGATCGTGGTACATGCCATGGTGGTCCCTAATTTTCCCTGGTGTAAAAACAAAAAATAAAACAACATATTGAGGTTGTGTCCATGGGTGTGGAGCATTGAGGGTGGGACCATGGTCTATGAATTTGGAGACCTCAACACACATATTTTAAAGGCTGTAGTGAGAAAACAATTCCATATTCTTAGGATCATACTGAAGGGATGTCCGTTTTTTAATATTTTCTCAAGAACACCATGTCCATGGCTAGGCCATAGTGTAGGCCATGGTGAAGGTCGAGTTTTGTTTCAAATGACTAGAAATATTGGACATCTTCTCAGATTTTGTCCATTTCAAAGGGAACATTCATCTAGATTAATTATGGGGTCTTTAATATGGATTTTAAAAATTTACTTCCCCTATTAATCCTTTGGGCCTAATTATTAATGATTCCCTCAATTTTTTAGTCTAATTTCATATGTTTTTTCAAGAATTTTAGGGAAAATATTCAGATTTATTTCCTTGTTAAAGCTATGGTCATTGATGATTCATTATCTTTACCTAACCTTACTGGAATATTGATCATTGGGAGATGAGGCATTTTCTTTTTGATCTAGATTCATGGAGACCCAACTCTTCTCTTCTCATTTGTTCGTGATTATTTCCATGAATAATCTATTCTTCCTTAAATAGACATGAAGACTACCGTTGAAGGTATTTTACATTGGGTACATTTTTGTTCAAACCCTTAACTTTTTATTTCTTAGGTATCACTCATAAACACTAATCATGATGTAATCAATTTTAGGAAACTCATGGAATGAATACTTATTATATTTGGAGTACAAACATGGTTTAGGTGACAATGATCTTGAAGAAACTTGATGTTGACATTAACAAGATTGAATTATGGATTAGTTTTTATTGACTTATTCCATATTCTTAAATTCTATGATGAACACAAATTAATTTTATTATAGTTTTATTCATGAATTGTACTTTTTCATTTTAACCATTTCATATTTTTTTCCTAGAAATATGGATTTGTTAATTATTTTGGACAACATGTTTACTCTCCCTGTTCTTTATATTCCATCAATTATGAAAAAATGAACACGACCTTCATTTATTATTTACTTTTGGTTTCTTTCCATTCTCCCTCAATTCTTAGTTCTTCACTAACATTCGATTATAATATGATTTTACTATATCTAGGAACCATTTAGTGATGAATTTGATTAAATGTTTCTATGAATATGTGTTTTGTGTAATTACTGGATACATTAAAGTGGTGTGATGGTAATGAAAGAAAAATAATGGTAGTGTGGGAAATTGTGGTTTAATGAGCTAGTTCATGAGGTTTTTTATTTATAAAGGTATGAAAACAATAACATAGACACTGTCCACATAATCCATGGTCACTTTAGGTGAATCACATGGTGTAAGAATAAGAGATAGTGATGTGGGTTGTTAATCATGGAATATATAGATTTAGATTTTTTTGGGAAATTTTGTTTTACATGGTGAGTAATTTTGATGAAAACACATCATGTGAACCCCTAATTAAGATGGTTAGCCTTTTAGGCTAAGAAAGTATCACATAGTCATGTACTTTGTGTACATAGTCATGTTTTGGATCAGGTCAATTATCCTGATAGGCCCTGAGCGTGATCCCCTACCCATGAATCATCACCTTACGAGTTCCAATAGTGTTGGAAAGTCCCATGGAGTGAGTTCAATTAGAATAGAATTATATTAAATATTTTAGTAGAATTTCTAGGATAGAAATGAGTACATATCTCAGCATGAGACTTGGAGTCCTCCATTGAGAAGATCGATGTTTATATTATATTCCCTTGCCGATTGATTTATAGTTTACACTCTTGTTGATTCTTTATGTTTGATGTTTTTGGGGTTCCCCACTAGGTATGTTTAAACTCACCTCTGATTGGACTCTACCCACACATGTCACGCCTTATGTAGATGATAGATAAGTTGACAGAGGCTTAGTTGGACTAGAGCTGGTGGATCTTTGTTGGATAGACTATCTGTAGATGGATCCTAGAGTTGTGGTTTGGTAGATGTTTTCTTTTACCAAATAGTCAGACTCATTTATAGTTTTGGTGAGATTATATTTGGCCCTTTTATCTTTACATACTCTTTTGTATACTTTGATCTGGGAAAAGATTTTATTCATGCATTTACAGTTTTAGTTCTTTACCTTTCTATATTTTACAACTGACTGGATATATATGAATTTGTACAGACACTTTTAGGCTAAGGACTCCCATGTGTATGATATGCCTACTCAATTGTAGTCTCCAATTGATGACCTATTGGATGTGGGATTGGGGTGTCACTCCTGACTTACCACCAGCTAAGAGGGCCCTGGTGGGTCGGGTCATGAAAACGACAATACATGTTGTGTTCATAGGGAAGTACATACTGGGTTGGGTAGAGGTATATGACCTATATTGATGTTTTAAGGTACACACCTTGTACATTAAGGTCACACAGATTACAACACATTTTTAGTATTTTTTAATATTTTCTCACCCTGAAGTAAGAATTGGTCCTTTTAGTAGTCTATTCAGGGTGATTATATATATATATATTATGATGGTGGAACCCTTTCAGTATTTGGAGGCTGTTTGTGGGATGTTTTGGATTGGGAAAGTTTTGGTGGGATAACTTCCTTGAGGGTTCAGATTGATGATCCCTATTTTGGTAGATTTTTATGAATGGAGTCCTGAGTTAGGTTTAATATCTTTGTGGAAGAGTTAGCTCCTAGACACCAAGTTGGTTTTGTTCAATGTTTTTTCAGTCTATTCTCAAAAGGCATGATTGCTTAGTATCATTAATGAGATATTGAATGGTCCATTGATGTTGGGATCCGTTACTAAATGTTTGAGAAATTGAGGTTTTATACCACTCGTATGAGGTTTTGGATTTGTTGGAGTGTGTTGGATGAGAATAAACCAGGGAGTTTTGGGTATGGTTGAGATCCCATAAGAAGATGATGATACTGGAATAATTTAATCATTATGGATTCCCTTGTGGGTGAGACAATAGTTGATAATGGGTTGTATGTTAGGGTGACCATATAAGGTTTTCTTATGAAAGGAATTTCCCTGGGCTTCCCATGCATTGGAGGATCCCCCTTTAGTGTGTCTTTCTCTTGATGAGGTGATGATAGTTGTTTTAAATTCCCTTATGAGCATGGTGATTCTTCTAGAAGCCCATATTGGTGGATTCTTGATCAATTATTTGTTAGGTGTTATTGAAAGACGATTATAGATTCCCACGATGGTGATTTGATGGTCATAATTGGATTGGGTGTAGATTAACTAGTATAGGATTCTTATATAGGGTGTGGACCATGGATTCAGACATATGTGATTTAAGGAACTGTGGGAGCGCCATGATTTATTTATCTTGAGTGAGTGTTATTGTTGTTTTAGATTTGGATACATTGGGTGTCATTTTATAACCCAGAGACCATCTATGAGAGCCTACATTGGGTTTTTGGGTGTTTTAATGGAATATGGGAGCCTTGAGAATCGTTACAATGAGATGGACACTACTGATTATTTATAAGGATGGATGATGAGTTCATGAATTAATGTACTCATTCTTGATGGATTATGCCAAGGTTTTTTAAGGTGGATTCTACTCATGATAGATGTTATTGGAAACATTTATGATATTAATGGATCATGCATTGTCCACAAGCTTGATTAGATTTTCCACTCTATTTTTCAGTAGGTTGTTGTTAGATGGGTCTATGGAGACAATGGACTATATGATGGAGTGAACCCCTCTCCTAGGACAACATATTTTTACCCACCTAGTGGTTGGGTGTATTTGGTCCAATTTGTTTTAGAGAACCCATGTTATAAGGTTGAACCTTTCCTTGATTGTATATTTTATGATCTTTCTTAGTTTTACAACATTAATGTTCTTTGGACAGGTTCTCTTAGTGTTAATAGAGTTCATATATATATATTGGATCATGAAATTGGAGTCTTATAGCTTGTTATAGTTATGAGTTGTGGTTTTGGACATTGACGATGAGATCCTAGGGTCCACAGTTTGGGTATAGTACAATTTATATGTCTTCAAGATCCTATGTAGAAAAAGAATATGCATCTAATGTTATGTTGTTTGGTGAGCCATGTGCTATAATTACTCACTCTCAGGACAGAGTAGGGGTAGATTTACCTTTAGTGTCAGGATAGAACTGGAGGTTGGTTTTTTTTGTTTATCCCATTTTATTTGTTATAATATTTTAATTTATTGCATTTTTTATAGTTTTATAATAGTTATTATTTTTCAAATAGGATGGGTATATCACATGTGCATGCAATTATTAAGATAATAAATTATTGGTTCTCTATTGGGGATGGACAACTGATATTTATTTCTCAACCCCTATGTATGCACTTTAGTGTGCATGAACACCACATATTTTTTTTCTTATATATCATAGGGTTCAGAGTTGATGGGTCTAAGGTGTAGTGTTTCTTGATTGATCAGAACTTTTCTTGTTGAGTCATTAGATTGAGCTAGTGTAGTTTATACATTTTAGATATTTGGTATATGGATAACATAGATATTGAAGTAGAGCCTGGTGTATTTATTTTTAGTTTTATTTGTCCTGCTTATGTGATCATCCCAGTGGAAAATTGGTTATATTATTGAATTCCTTGAGTCTGAATGACTGTATTCCACATTCCATTTACTATAGCATGGTATTATTTCAGTTTACTTATTATGCATACTCTTATGTTTACTATTTTGGATATTATTGGTTTTTGGTACACTGTTATTACAATATGATAAGAGGGTATAGTCTTCACACTATTTTTTTGTCCCTCACTGTTAGTTGGTAGATTCTGGCATATAGTGAGTTGCGTGTGTGGCCTTATAGTGAGCTGGATCATGTGATATGTTAGGTCGACATGGGCTAGTTTCTTACGGGTCAAGTTTATCCCTTCTTTAATCATTAAGTTCATTTGTAGTATATTATAATTATATTGGTCTATAGTATATAACCGTTTTGAATCTAATAAACTCCTTCATCAAAACATATTTATTTTTCATAGCTAGCATTAAGGGAAATAAGTTAGTAGATTTTATGTTTTCCAAAGGATTTGCATCAAATTATCATATTAATTTTTTATTCCTTGGGATATGTACCTACTAACTATAATTTATTTGTGTTTGAGGATGATCTAGAACTCTATTTTTGGACCACCTTGACATCTCTTGTTTTGGTTTCATTTTATTAATAAAAATTTAATCTTTATTCTTATATATGATCCTGAGTATGTTTTTAGTTTTTTCATCAGATGTGGTTGTAATGAATTTACCATTCTTTTTTCCCTCTAGAGCAATTGTATGTGAATGCTCCCTAGTTCATTACCATGTTTTTGTATCATGTAGTGATGTTTGCTTTTAATAATTCTTTATATTTGGTTTCCAAGGCATTATATGGTATTTAACATGGTGGTATAACTAGACCATAGAATCCAGTGATACAATGAATTTGTCTCATAATTTATTGAAGACTATATTGATGCACAAACTTTATAGAATGAATGCTATATTTAAACAATGATGTTATATTACCTTAATTTATATTATATATTTTTATTTTGTGATGGTGTCAAGGTTCATTGGAATATGATTTTTAATCATACAAAATATATAAAACATGAATATATGACTACACTATGGGAGATACATAATTTCATTTAGAGAAAAGTAGCTAATTCAACTTACTCTCTTTACACATACACATTACATATTTACTTAATGAATTTTCATATATTGATAAAGATAAGGAAAATGTTCAAAAGATTAAGAAACGATTTTGGTATATGGATGTCATAAATGTAAGATATAGGGATCAATGAAAAAGTATAGTTTCATTATTTAAGAGTTAGACTAGAATATTTTGATTTTATTTTATTAATATATTTTTTTACATATAATTGAATCCATGGTAATCCTAATCCATTATTTTATATGAATTATATGTGATGTGACAAATATATTTTACCAAATGATTTATTTATATTTAATGTTAAGTCTACCACTTATTTTTTTCTTTAATTCATTTTTAGGATGTGTACTACACAATCTTGATGGTTATTTTAGAGAATATTGATATTAAATTAGTCCATTTATTTTATATTGTATATTATTTACCTTGTTTTGAGGTAAATAATTATATAATAATTTTTTAGACCATAGATTTAGTTTTAATTATGGACATATCATGAGAATATGCTTTATATTAGTGATGATCTATCTTGGGGATTCCTAGTATAAGTTATTACAAATGATATCATAGCCCCTTAATGATTTTCAATATTTTATACCAAATAGTGGATAAATGAAATTTCATGATATGAGAGGTAAAATATAAATATGTTCAATTAGAATTATTTTAGAGGTGTATCAAATAATTTTGGAGGTACACAAAGTTAAAATATTCTAATACACATATTAATTAATTTTTCATTTATTATTAGTTTAATCATTTAATCAATTAATTAGTAATTCATTACTTATATTTATTTGGATATTAGGTATAATTTATCTAGATTTTTTTTAATACTTGGCCTATGGTTGGGAAATTTATTTTTTCACCTCATGTAGCATATTGAAACATGTTAGAATATATTACATACTTGTGCTAGATTATAAATTTATTTTCATTATATTATTAATTTTACTGATTTATATGAAATAATACCTTGAGTAAAGTTTAAAGGCCTACTATTTTTATAGTCACATAGATATGCTTGCAACATAAAATTTAATAATAAATTGTTTTGATCAATGAAACTAGAAATAAATTGATGGTGTGACTATTTTATAAGGTAATTGAAAGGGGGTTGTGTTTTAGTTTATTCATGAAATTATAAAGTTTTTTTGTTTAAATAAATATATATATATGTTAAATTTTAAATGTATAAAAATTCTTCAATGATGAAATTCCATGTATTAAGGGAAAGTATTAACCTATAATTGCACACTAATGGAAACACATTTAGAACCATTGTTCTAAAAAAATATCTCATGTGATTTTGAATCCATGGTGTGGGGTTTCCCTAAAGAAGACATAAATAAAGACAACAAAACCTATCTAATTTAAATGAAACTTTCTAATGATTTTTGGGGTGATTTGGTTATATAAGGAATGAATTATTTCATTGATATGATCCACTATATTTTTCTACGAATATATGCACCCATTAAGATGGAAGTGGATTTGGTTAACTTTATCCACGAATAAAAACCTTATTATTGGAGTAACATGATGTACTTATCCATGAAGAATTAGGGTATCTCATTGGAAAATATATAAAAGTTAATTTTTCAAATTTTTTTACTCAAAGAATATGTATTTTAGAGATCAAACAAAAAAATGTGTTAGTGAAGGTGAATAACAACTGATTCATGGATGAAATGAACCAGCCTAGGCTAACATGGAACATCACCCATACCGTATATCCACTAGTCTTAAAGGTTTTTCTCATTCCCCATGAGATGAAAACTAGTTACTAGGTATCAAGAACACACACTTGGGAATGATTTCACCCTTAAGAACCATCTTAATAGAAAGAAAAAAAATCCTATCAAATTGGCATGGAATATCATGGAATTGAATATCCATTTATAACAAATATATAGAAATAATTTTTAAAAAATCCAAACAGAGGCTAAGCATTAGAAAAATCTTTAAAAAATAAACAATTAAACAAATAACAACCTAAAAATATTAACAAGTACATAATATAAAATTTAACATGATTAATTGGTAGATACAACCTCGATCCAAAAATAAAAAAACAACCCAATCCACCACATAAAAATCTTCGCAAGAACCATGATTACTAAACATATACAAACATCCCTCAATGGAATAAAATGAACACTAAAATTAGAATTCATACTTGGTCACATGAAAGAGAACATGAGATCTATATACACAAACATACACCCATGTCTATATATGGTGTGGGTGAAACATGACCAATATGATCTCACCAAATAGTGAATAAAATTCCCTTTATAAGACATCTCATAAATGATTCTTCCAACATAATAAAAAAGGTAGGTTATTTACTTTTAGATAAACATTCATAAATAAAAAATCAATAAACCTTTTCCCTTTCCATTTTTTAAAAATAAAACCATCCCTTCCAAACATAAAGAAAAACTATTTTAAATAAAATGTTTCTAATAGAAAAATTAAACCAAATAATTTAATTAAAACTTTATTCAGAAAATTAATATATGTCCTTAAAAATACCTTGAAACAAAACCAAGCCCCGTTTACCTTCTTTTCCTATTAAAATTCTTAAATATAATTTTAAAAACAATTACTAATTTTTTATAAATCAAAATTTCCAAACCATTTAAGAATCACTTTTTGAAATCAAACCAAAGTACTATTGGAAGAGAATAAAACCATTTAAGAAAATAATTAGACCCTAAACATTTACACACACCATTTTATATATATTTACCATAACCCATTTTTTAGAATACATATTTATATTAAATGATAACATATTTTAAAATAAATCGATTCCAATCACCCCTTCAAAATCCTCGTACCCCTTTCAAAAGACATTTATAAATTTTATAAAACACTTGGTATATTCAAATGTTCAAAGTAGAAACCATATTTAGAAACCCATAAAATACTCTTTATGGAAACTCTGAAATCTATTAGAAAATAAATTTTAAGCACATTTTGTTATAACATATTTAGATAATATCACAAAAAAAATTAATTAAAAACACTCAAGCATCACTTGAAATTTATTATAAGGAAGCTTTCATAGAAACAAATACCTTATTCATGTAGAAACTCATTGAAATACATCATCTTTGATGGATAACACACAAAGAATCAAGGAAACACTGTATACAATTATTTAAAAACCAAACCCCCATGACCAAGTCAACTAAAAACCTAATTTTGACCCATATAGACATTAGGGTCCATTGAGGAAACATAATCCAAGAGGGAATAAGGAGGGGAGAAGAGAGAATGAGTAAAGAGGATAATACCATAAGTAATCCACTTGGAAAGAGGTATAAGGGGCCTGATATCTGTATAGAAGGAAGGGAAGGTTCTTTTACAAACACTTTAGCATCAAATTAAGGAAATTGGAGGGAGGGCGGAAGTTATATCCCTAAAAATATGTAAGGTAATTTTTATAATTTAATTTTTTTAAATAATATATACATCTTTCATGGTTAAGCCACAAAATTTGGTAAATCATGTGCCAATCATGCAACAATCACTAGACAAGCACAACACACCCACATGAATTGGATACATGGTTTAATAAACCACAAACCAACCATGAAAAACATCTCAGCTAAAAACTAAAACACTACCGCATGACTACCAGTATGGTTTTCACTAACCATGTCTAAGCTATGTGCTATCAACTTAACCATAAAATAATTAATATAGTTTTAAATTGATTTCAAATGATTCAAACATAACCATTTTCTACCCATGCATACTAACCATTTATTGAAAGAATTAAAAAAACACCTCCAAAACATACCCTTAATTGTGCAAGCTAACTGTGAAATAAAAGAAAAATTATAGAAAGTTAAAATTTCAAAAGAACCACATTAAAAATTAAAATTTCACAAAAACTACAAAAAATATAAAATAATAATGACATGTATATGTAATAATTCACCCAACTGTGACCCTTTATTCACCTATAAATTACATGGTCAAAAATGACCATGAAACCTTAAAATCTCATTACCTTAATGAATGTGATGAGAGGGGTTGTGAAAAAAAAACTCAGGTAAAACCTCAAAAAATTAAATCACTAAACATGAATCATAAATAAATAGAGCTATCAAAATCCTCAATTAACATAAAACAATATCAAGAAAGAACCAATACAAAAACATTAGATAAAACCTCTAGGAATACAGATACCTTACATAGGTCTCCCCACCATTTAGTGTTATTTTAAATAGTGTAAATAGTGGGAATCCCCTTAAAGAGTAATAGAGTTTCCAAAACAATCATGATTCTAAAATTCCTTAAAAGAAACCATAAAATTCTACTAACCACAATAAAGTACTAAGAATTGGCTCAAATATTTAAGGAAATCAGTATACCAAGGAACATCATAGATATTATAAGACTCGATCACCAAGTAGACTAAAACATCAAATCTGAAAATAACATAAGAATGCATCAAATTAAGACATATATATTCATATGAAAAATATAGTTATAAAATTGGTCTACAAAACTAAATTGGAAGGAAACAAGGATACAAGATCACAAAACACTATCCCATAGTGATCCCAATATAGAATCCCATATTGGTGGAACCCAATTTCCAACCATGGAAAAAACCCTAGATAGATATCAGTCCACACAAGGCTTACCAATTTTCAAAAAATAATACCAAACCTCATACATAGCTCTCACCATGATGCAAGAATCATAAATAAACCACACAAAGCACAACATAACGAGGCATATATATATAAAAAATAACCAACACTCGCATAAAAGAAACCAAAAGGAATTCCAATAACACATAAAAGAGTCTCCTTAAAACCATAACTACTCTAAAATCATCAACAAAAAAATCTCAAAACTTATTATCTACCAAAAACCAAGAAGATCATTTCCTGTCAATTCAAATATCAAACCAATGATCACCCATATATACTACACAAATCAACACACTCAGTCTCCAAATAAACATGTTATGTAAACACCATCTTGGGAAATTCCATGACTCTGCAAAACACTACCAAGGGAAGAATACAACACCTCCCACTCCATTAATAGTTTGATAAGATCCAATAATAAGAAAGGGATCAACCCTAATGATAAAAACTCTACCATTTATTAAGAGAATTCTGGGCAAGATTGCTTCAAATATCATTAAAAATGAACCCAAAACAATCATGTATATAAAAAAATGACACTATTCCAATGTTAATAATGGTAAAAAACCAAAATCACATTCCACTAAAATAAGAAAAATACATTCAAAATTTTAACTTTTAAAGTAACAACAAATTAAAAATATAAAAACTCATGTTTAAGCATTCTACCAATTTTTTGAAAAAATAATTTAATCCCTTAAAAAATTATAATCAGAAGATAAAAAACCACCATTATAAATTCAAATAATTCAAATAAAACCCACTTTTCATTTAAAACATTATAACCTGTTTATAATATTTCAAAATCCCCTACTATTTTAAATATAAAACAAGGGAAAAAGAATCACAAAATCCACAAAAGTTGGGATTTTTTACTTACCCAGACCTTCTTTATAATACAAAACCTACTAAAACTTTTAATATTACAATTTTATATCCATAAAATGATCCCTTTAAATTTTTAAAAATAGATCTTTTTTTATAATTTTAAATAATAAAATATTTTAAAAACAAAAACATTTTCCAAATTTGATAATGAAACCATCCACTTCCAAAAAAATTACACACTAAACAAAATAATTTTATAAACTATAATGAAGGATTTATTTACCACTTATAACACCTTTAATAAACACCCAATCCATTTGAAAACAATACCTATGTTCATATTCCAAACCAAAAAATATTCCATAAAATCCACCACTTTTTCATGAGAATCAATTCCAAAATAGTCACATAAGAATAAAAAACCATAAAAATCAACCAAAATCAAACAAAAAAATATCATCATATCATAATAATCACCTTGAGTAATTTTATAATATAACGAATTATTCAAAATGATATAATAATCAGGGGGTCTAAGTAACAAAACCAAATGATATGAATAAATGTCCTTGACTTGGACACATGGATTGATGTGTTAGGGGACAATAATGAAAATACACCTAAAACATTTCCAAAATAATGTTCTTGGTCACTTCATGATTTTTCAAGACATGAAAGCTAATTTCAATCCATCATTTCATTTTACATTTATATCACAAATCTCAATTAAACCCCTATAGAAACTAATATGATTATAGTGAGTATAAAAATACAACCATATAAACACATAATATAACATGATAATCAAAATAGAATCAAAACCATAATACCCATAGATACTCAAGTTCCATCACAAATAGTGGTTTTCAAGAACAAAATCTTTATTAACCTCTATATTTACAATGGTATTACTATTATATATTCTACCATGAAAAACCCAAATAAAAATAGATTTATTTATAAAACTAGGTACTTTTACGAACCAATTCCCTGATACCGTTGCAAAAAATATACAAGGGTGATCCACACATCACCCAATCTATCTATTCACTTGGAACAAAGTGAATTTTTAATCATAACAAGCTAGAAACTAGTGATCTTGTTTTAAGAGCACTCACATGTGAAGTATTTCACCCCAGTAAAAAACATATATATAATTTGATAAAACTACCAAAAATACATCATGAAATATCTAGGCATTAGAAATACATGCATGTAAAATAAGTATAAAAAATGTTTAAATATCCCAAAAGGTTTTAAAAATAAAAAATTGCATTTAAATTATAAAACTAAAAAATAACATATATGTTTAAACATGAGTACATAATATAAAATATACTAGACAAATTAGTCGATATAACCTCAATCTAATAATAAAACAACAACTAGATCTACCACCTGAAAATCTTCACATGATCCATAGTCAGTCACCATATACAAAAATCCATAAATAAACCAAAACAAACACATAAACTAGAATGGATACCTAAGAAATTAAAGGAAAACATGAGAGCCTAATACACACACATAGACTGATGTGAATATAGGGTGTGAGTGAAACACGCCCAATATGATATCACCAAGTATCCTATGTTAATTTATTTTATAAGCAAAATTATAAATGATAGTATTAACAAATGATAGAAATCAGGTTTTCCACATTTAATTGAACATGAATAAATGAAACAATCAACTTAATTTATGACTTTCATTTTTAAAACCATAAAATAACCACTTACAAAAATAATATATAACCTTTTTAAAATCACAAGTTTTGAACCCACAAATTGAATGGAATATTTTATTTAATACTTACTCTAAACTAGAAATGATAAATTTTAAAATACATGATGAAAATACTATCCCCATTTACCCTCTTCCAAAAATAATTCTCAAATACAATTTAAAAAACCATTATAACTTCACTTTATAAGGGACACTTTTTAAACCATTCAAGAAGAATTTAAGAACACAAAAATCATTATCAGATGCTAACACAACCATCATAGGCACTAAGATAACATATAGGGATGATAAAGGTTCAATATCAAGATAATATTTCCAAAAGATCAAATCAATGTTAGGGGATACAGTCAAGACATGATAAAAAATCCTATAAAAAATACATAAAAAGAACCTATCATATTATACAACTCTATAGTTTCCACTGTGAATATTACTAGACCTAGTATCCTCTATTCACACATTATAGGCCTCTCCCTAAATGAAATCAGAACATCCCTATTCAGAAGACCTTTGCGTCTTTGAGTAAAATATATATCCCTGAGTGGGAAAAACTTCCATAGGGAACTATCTATTTAGTGTAGACCAAGATAGAATAACACACATTAGAGAACCTTCATTAGTTACTCAGGTTATCATGATATGTAAACATATAGGTAATAAAACAATAAGGTAGGACTCCATAACATGTATCGATAATAACAGAAAACATTCAAATAAGCAATATCCCACCTATAACACCCTCAAAATAAATATCCCCTTTCATTTCATTCATTCAATCACATCATATAATAAAACCACTATATAGAACATACCAACTTAGGTACATATCAAATATTTATATTAAGAATAATGATAAGGGTCTCTATTAGGGAAGAATAATTATATAATATTTTCATTTAGAAAATTTCATAGAAGAATTTGAAATAATTATTTGAATGCCATTCCATAATTCATAATTTTAAATCTCATTCCAAATATACCTTAAAAACCTAATTTTCTAAAAATATTCTAAAATTAATTTGGAAGCTATATTTCTTCCAAAAATTACTTTAAGTAACCATGATGATTGAAAAGTAATAGGAACCATTTTACAAGGTCTAAACACACAATCCTTTTTATATTATATCTTTTTTTTCATAAAATCATTTTTTGTGAAAATAAACTAGTTTCATGAACCAGTTCAAAAACCCATATCACTTTTAAGATACATTTATACCTTTTAGAAAAAACATGCCATGGCCAAATGTTCATAGTAGAAACCATATTTAGAAACTCATGAAATCCTCTTTATTCCAAGAATGACAACCATTGGAAAACCAATTGTAATCCCATTTTGATATCATATATATGCTCAATTTCATACTAATATAATTAAAAACAATAAACCAACAAATGAAATATATTATAAGTATTATTTCATGGAAAAACCCACCTCATTCAATAAGAAACTTATCATAACACATTGCCTTCAATAGTGAATGAACAACTGGGATTTGAGACACCATCTATAAGACATACACAACTATACCCCCATGAGTAGGTCCACTAACAACCATAATTTCTAACCCTAGAGACATTATGGTTTATGAGATAAACGAAATCCATGAGGGAATGAGATGTTTATAAGAGAGGAAGAAGAATGATGAGAATACCATGATAAATCTATCTAGAAAAAAATATAAGTTTCTTGAAATCTATGTAGAAGAGAGGAAATGATCTCCCATGAACACCATATCTATGAAAAAATGATATAGGAAGAATATTGGCAGTAAAATCCCGTTATTATGAAAGTGAATTTTGAATTTTTTGAATGTTTTTATGAATCTAGGGAGTTTACTTGGTTAGGATACACAATTTGGTAATATATTCCCCAACCATGTAGTTGGTGCTGGGAAAGAAGAACACACCTCCATAGGGAAATCTATGTGGATGGTCATAGGGTGGTACTTTATCTTTTTACAGAGTAGTATTCTATAGTTGGAACCTAATTTAGAAACCTGTGGAGGTGTATTCTTCTTTCCCAAAACCAACTGCATAGTTAGGGCATATATTACCAAATCGTGTATCCTAACTATGTAAACTTCCTAGATTCATAAAAAAGTTCAAAAATTTTAAAATTCACTTTCTTGATATTGTGATTTGACTATATATATTCCTATTATATCATTTTTCCATAGATAGGGTGTGCATGGGAGATCCTTTCCTCCATTCTCCATAGATTTCAAGAAACTTATATTTGTTTCCAGATAGATTTATCATGGTATTATCCTCATTCTTTTTCCTCTCTTATAAACATCTCATTCCCTCTTTGATTTTGTTTCTCTAATAAACCATAATGTCCCTAGGGTTAGAAATTATGGTTGGTGGTGGACCTACTCATGGGGGTATAGTTGTGTAGCTGTTATAGGTTGTGTCCCATGTCCCATTTGTTCATTCACTATTGAAGGCAATGTGTTATGATAAGTTTCTTATTGAATGAGGTAGGTTTTTATATGAAATATTCCTTATAATATATATAATTTGTTGGTTTATTGTTTTTAATTATATTATTATGAAATTGATCATATATATGATATCAAAATGGGATTACAATTGGTTTTCCAAAGGTTGTCATACTTGGAATAAAGAGGATTTTATGAGTTTCGAAACATGGTTTCTACTATGAAAATTTGTCCATGCCATGTTTTTTTCTAAAAGGTATAAGTGGATCTTAAAAGGGATATGGGGATTTTTACGGGTTCTTGGAACTAGTTTGTTTTCATGGAAATTATTTTATGAATAAAAAATATATAATATAAAAAGTATTGTGTGTTCAAACCATGTAAAATGGTTTTTATGAATTTTTAATCATAATGGTTACTTAAAGTAATTTTTGGAAGAAATCTAGCTTCCAAATTAATTTTATAATGTTTTTAGAAAATTAGGTTCTTAAGGGATATTTGGAATGAGATTTAAAATAATGAATTATGGAATGGAATTGAAATAATGTTTTTAAATTCCTCTATGAAATTCTATAAAGGAAAATATTTTATAATTATTCTTACCTGATAGAGACCCTTATCATTATTCTTAATATAAATATTTGATATGGAGCGAAGTTGGTATGTTCTATATAGTGTTTTCATTATATTATGTGATGGAATTAATGAAATTAAAGGGGATATTTATTTTGAGGGCGTTATAGGAGGGATATAACTTATTTGAAAGTGTTTTGTTATTATCGATACATGTTATGGACTTCTACCTTATTTTTTTATTACCTATATGTTTACTTATCATGATAACCTGAGTATCTAATGAAGGTTATGGAATATGTGTTATTCTATCTTGGTCTACACTCAATAGATAGTTCCCTATGGGAGTTTTTCCCACTCAGGGATATATATTTTACTCAATGACCCAAAGGTATTCTGAATAGGGATGTTCTGACTTCATTTAGGGAGAGGCCTATAAGGTGTGAATATAGGATACTAGGTCTAGTAATATTCACATGGGAAACTAGGGAGTTGTATAATATGATATGTTCTTTTTAGGTATTTGTTATAGGATTTTATATCTTGTCTTAAAAGTATCCCCTATCATTGATTTGATTTTTTGGAAAAATTATCTTGATATTGAACCTTTATTATACCTATATGTTATCTTAGTTCCTATGGTGGTTATGTTAGATTTTGATAAAGATTTTTTGTTCTCAAATTCTTCTTAAATGGTTTAAAAAGTGTCCTTTATAAAGTGAAGTGATAATGGTTTTCTAAATTTTATTTTATAATGATTTTCGGAAGAGGGGAAATGGGGATAGGATTTTCATCATGTATTGTAAAATTCATCATTTCTAGTTTAGAGGAAATATTAAATAAATTATTTAATTCAATTTGTGGGTCTAAAACTTGTGATTCTAAACAGGTTATATATTATATTTGTATGTGGTTATTTTATGGTTTTAAATAAGAAAGTGATAAAGTAAGTTGATTGTTTCCTTTATTCATGTTCAATTAAAAGTGGAAAACCTGATTTATATCATGTGTTAATACTATCATTTATAATTTTACTTATAAGATAAATTACATAGGCTACTCGGTGATATCATATTGGGCATGTTTCACTCACACCCTATATTCACATCAGTGTATGTGTGTGTATCAGGATATCATGTTTTATTTTAATTTCTTAGGTATCCATTGTAGTTTAGGTGTTTGTTTTGGATTATTTATGGATTTTTGGATATGGTGACTTATTGTGGATCATGTGACGATATTAAGTTGGTGGGTCTAGTTATTTTTTTATTGTTGGATCGAGGTTATATTGACTAATTGGTCTAGTGTATTTTATATTATGTACTCGTGTTTATACATATATGTTGTTTTTTAGTTGTATAATTTAAATGGAATTTTTTATTTTTAAAACTTTTGGGATATTTAAACATTTTTTATACTTATTTTACATGCACGGATTTCTAATTCCTAGATAGTTCATGCAATATTATTGGTAGTTTTATCAATTTATACATATGGTTTTTAGTGGGAGGAAGTCATTCTCATGTGAGTGATCTTGAAACATGATCACTAGTTTCTAGATTGTGATGATTGAAAATTACCTTTTTTCCAAGTGAATAGATAGATTAGGTGATGTGTGGATCACCATTGGATAGTTTTTAGCAACGGTATCAGTGACATGGTTCTTAAAAGTACCTAGTTTTATAAAGAACTCTATTTTTATTTGGGTGTTTCATAGTAGAATGTATATTAGTAATACCATTGTAAATCTAGAGGTTAATAAGGATTTGGTTTTTAAAACCACTATTTGTTATGCTACTTGAGTTTCTATGGGTAGTTTGGTTTTGATTCTATTTTAATTATCATGTTATATTAAGTGTTTATATGGTTGTATTTTTATACTCACTAGAATCATATTAGTTTCTATAGGGGTTTAATTGAGATTTGTGATGTAAATGTAAAAGGAATCAATGGATTGAAATTATCTTTCATGGCTTGAAAAATCATGAAGTGACCAAGAACATTATTTGGGAAATGTTTTAGGCGTCTTTACATTATTGGCCCCTAACACATCAATCCATGTGTCCAAGTCAAGAACATTTCTTCATATCATTTGGCTTTGTTACTTAGACCCCCTGATTATTAGATCACTTTGAATGATTCTTTATATTATAAAATTAATCAAGGTGATTATTATGACATGATGATATATTTTTTGTTTTATTTTGGTTGATTCTTATGATGTTTTATTCTTACGTGATATTTTTGGAATTGATTCTCATGAAAAAGTGGTGGATTTTATGGAAGATTTTCTGATTTGGAATATGAACTTAGTTATTTTTTTGCAAAGGTATTGGGTGTTTATGAAAGGTGTGTTAAGTGGTAAATAAATCCATCATTATAGTTTAAAAAATCATTTTGTTTAGTGTGCATTTTTTTTGAAGTGGTTTGTTTCATTATCAAATTTGGAAAACGTTATTGTTTTTAAAATATTTTATTATTTAAAATGAAAAAAACATCTATTTTGAAAACTTTAAAGGGATAAGTTTCTGGATATAAAATTTTAATATTAAAAGTTTGAGTGATTTGTGTATTATAAAGAAGGTCTGGGTAAGTAAGAAATCCCAACTTTTGTGGATTTTGTGATTCTTTTTCCCTTGTTTTATATTTAAAATAGTGCATGATTTTGAAATATTATAAGCGAGTTATATTTTTTTAAATTAAAAGCGGATTTTATTTGAATTATTTGAATTTATAATTCTGGTGTTTTATCTTCTAATTATATGTTTTTAAGGGATTCAATTTTTTTTCAAAAAAGTGGTAGAATTTTTAAATATGAGTTTGTAAATTTTTAATGTGTCATTACTTTAAAAGTTGAAATTTTTAATGTGTTTTTCTTGTTTTAGTGGATTTTTATTTTGGTTTTTTACCTTGATTAACATTGGAATAGTGTGATTTTTTTTATATACATGATTTTGTTGGGTTCATTTTTAATGATATTTGAAGCAATCTTGCCCAGAATTCTCTTAATAAATAGTAGAGTTTTTATCATTAGGGGTGGTCCCTTTCTTATTATTGGATCTTCTCATACAGTGAATGGAGTGGGAGGTGTTGTCTTCTTCCCTTGTTAGTGTTTGGGAGAGTCATGGAATTTCCCAGGATGGTGTTTACATAACATGTTTATTTGGAGACTGAGTATGTTGATTTGTGTAGTATATATGGGTGATCATTTGTTGGATATTTGAATTGATAGGAAATGATCTTCTTCGTTTTTGGGAGATAATCAGTTTTGAGATTTTAGAGTATTTATGGTTTTAAGGAAACATATTTTATGTGTTATTGGAATGCCTTTTGGTTTCTATTATGCGAGTGTTGGTTATTTTTATATATATATATGCCTTGTTATGTTGCTCTTTTTGTGGTTTATTTATGATGCTTTCTTCATGGTGAGAGCTATGTATGAGGTTTGGTATGATTTTTTGAAAATAGGTAAGCCTTGGGTGGATTGATATCTATCTACGGTGTGTTTTTACCTAGTTCACTTCTACAAATCGGGATTATAATAGAGCTAAAAACCGCCTTTAACAGTGCTAAGAAAGTGCTGTTAATCATTGAGAAGATAAAGGGGGTCCCCTTTATCAGCGCTAAAAATAACACAGGTAAAGGGGGATCTTTATCAGCACTTTCTTAGCGTTGATAAAGGTGTCGCTTTATCAGCACTTTCTTTACACTGATAAAGGTAGTCTTTATCAGCACTATTTTTAGTGTTGATAAATGTATAATATATCAGCGCTAAAAATCATGCTGATAAACACTACCTTAATCAGTGCTATTTCGAGTGGTGATAAACACTACCTTTCTCAGTGCTATTTTGACCACTGATATATTATTCATTTATCAGTGCTTAACTAGCGCTGATGAAGGCTGAAGTTCCTGTGCAAAACAAGAACCTACACAGAACCTACACACATATGACAACACCTTCACACATCACAAACAACACCCACACACAATGAACAGATGTACAAAAATGCTACATACATTTACTTGAAATCATGAATACAAAACAACACACTTCTATATACATTTCAAACAATATTTAATTTGGTTACAATTACAATTATCCAAAAAAAGTTAAAAAACATTTATGTTTTATCCTTTTTGCATCTATGATCCACTCTAAAAAATTGTCGTCCATGGTGGCGGTTTCCGAACAAAGCATTCAGACTTAGGAAAAAGATTTCACCTATATAATAAAACATATATTATGTTAGTAATAATATAATGAAATAAATTAAACATTAATATGATTGAATAAAATAATAAAATGTCAATTTTTACCTATTACAACATTTATTTTCATTAGTTCATAGGTCTAGGAGAGATGAAAATAGAGCAAGAGTTCCTTCCCCATTGTGATGTGATGACCTGGGTAGGTAAATATTTGTGGGATGGTTTGTGGATTGTGGGAATTTCATGAGGATTTCAGGATATGATGACACATAGGGGACCCAAGAACATTCCCAAGATATATGCACTCATCTTAGTCTATATAAGAAATGAAAAACACTCATGAAATGGTCTTGATTCATTTGAATATCTTGTACATGCTCCAAGGGTTTTGTTGGTGATACCTACTGGACTGCCATGGATTTGATGTTTGGATGTTTTAGGCTCCTACCATGTTATATCTATTGGTGATTATAATGGGGGGACCAATGTGTCACCTTCTATATTCCATAGTAAAGGGTGTGGGAATGAGCAGTTCTTATAATACCCGAGGATATCCATTGGGGGTTATGGAAAGGGTAGGTCCATAGAGAACCTGTTGGACTAATCATTTTTTTCTCATTTTAAAAGCTGGATTATGGCTTGTCAGTACAGAAAACAAGGTTCAAGGCAAGGCCAGAAAAAAATACCTGCACCTCCACAACCAACACTATCAATATAGCCACAAACAAAATAAAACAGCACCACACTACAGATCATAGTACCCATAATCGTCTCCACATCCCATACCAGATTCATCTTCCTTAGTGGCTGATTCCCAAAAAGAATCTGGTCCATGCCGCCTCCCAAAATCACCAACATCCCAGCTCCTCAACTGATCCAGAGGTGGTTGGGTTCCACAACATTGTTTGACCAAGCTATCTTTTTTAAAGGAAATAATCATCCCACTATCCTGCTAAAAAGCTAACCTAGTTCATGCCAGGCATGGGAGATAGGAGTAGTCTTTCCTAGTTCTTCTTAGAGTCGCTGACAAGGTTCCTTCAAACTTGACCATACTCTTTTCCCCCTTGTACTATATCACTGTATGAACGAATATCCTGTCTATTCATATTTTCTTTATCGCCCCCATACTGCTCCTTCCCTTTACCAAGAAAATCCTCGGAGGCACAACCAATGCCCCCACTATTACTACTCCTTTGGTTCTAAGTATTAACCTCAATCTAAACAAGACATCCAACCCCACCAGTAAAATTACTCACATCCCTAGATACTTCCTCTAGACCTAGACATCAACCAATGTGCTCCTTCATGGATACCTCAGCACCCACACCCCCACCTTCTGAATTAGGACATAAACCAGAATCAATACTGACATTGGTGAGGCCTTTAAACCTGTTGCTTAAATGGATAAAAGGCCTGGCCGATATATCCATACCTATATCCCCCCTATGTCAAGTTGAACTGGAGAAACCGCCCCCTCACTGTGTTCCTCGAAGCGATCCTTTTTAGCAACCAGTATTGGCCCTTCCAAGGCATTCACCCTGCCAAAAATCGCTATAGTTCCCTAGCCATCCTTTACCAACTCTCTACTGACCTCTTCCCTCTGATCAGCCACCACTGTAGGTTGAGCCTCCCTACCACTTTCTTCTCGTCTTTCATCCTCTATAACAGGTACCACCCTCACACCAACCTTCAATGCCTTACTCAGGACATCTTCTTCTCCTCGAACAGAGACAAGACTAGCCACAACCTTCATTCTACAGTCCTCAACTAGTTGTCATTCCACCACCGGGAAGTGAGGATCTTTACCCACACCTTAAGGTCCTGTTTTCTCCTATCCGGGACCCACCCCCACACCAGCCTCCAAAACCATTCCTGAAGCACCTCCTACACCTTGGGTAAAGACCTAGGCTTCTGAACAGTGAGCCTTCCAGGGCCCTCCTTTATTGTAAAACTCCACTGAATGACCCAAGCGGTGACAAAAAGAACAATAATCAGCCCAATATTGATAAAACACCTACTTTTTGCACCTATAATCTTCTCCAATTGTAATCCATACGTGATAAAAAGGTATTCAGGAAGCATCCAATTCGACACAAACCTAGGGATTAACTGGGTGACACATAACCTCCATTCTAGAATCAAAAAATAAATACCATCTTACGAAATTACCTAGCATGGGAATAATAGCTGAATTCTGAAAATGCATTGGAATACTCCACACATATTCACCTACAATGGTAAGAGAGTAAAAAAATCCAATATATGGATACATATAATATATATATATATATATATACTTATTTATAATAATCCCAAATGAGATGGTGAGGGGTTATCCATCTTACAACTCATTCATGGAAGAAGAGTAGCCAACAGTTCCAAAATTCCCTCAATGATACCCATTATCTCATGCATCTACCCCGAAATAATTGTGAAAGTCAAACAATAACTCATGTGCTCAAATAAAAGTTCAAACAAACATGATACAGAACATTGAAATTTATTAAAAATGAACCAATGGGTACACGACATGTGAGAGGAACCAAACAGTGTATGGTACCACTCCACCTATAGACCATGTACATGGGGCTACATGGACCCAATTACATGTAGCAGTACATGTTGTACATGTGGAATAAATGGCATGTCAAAACTAACTAGGACAAAGTCGTGTGATGCTGGTCATGTGCTGCTGGTCGTTTCTATGTACTTGGGTATACGGTCGTGTACTTCCTCCTAGGATCCCATCAATGTGATTCACCAAATGTGATGGAATATTGGGGAATGGGTACACGATGTGTTGTAGAACTACATGAAACTCCATAATTATGATTTCTTAAAAACCTATCCATCACACACACCGGACTACACACCATGTGTTCATCCTTGTACACAACGTGACGTCGGGTTTTCTCTAGATTCTCAAATACTATCTCTACATGTTGAATCTGATCCTTCTACTTTAATTTCAGAAATATTTATATTTAGGCCCTATATCTAACTGAAAATGGTGGATAAAGGCCATATTTGTTGTTTCCATCCATCGTTTGTTGGAAAATGTATTTTGTTGATCCTCGGTGGTTTCGTTTTTCACCACATACGCACTGCACACCATCATGCCTTACTTCAATATTGATTTGTTCAAAGATCAATAATATGAATCCGGAGAAAGAAAACATTGAGTAATAAATTAAGATTTCAATACATCGGAGCATTCTCAATCCACAATTGGTACATATCCATATAAGGGATTGATCTTCTCAAACTATTTAATCAACAAGGGTGTAAACAAAAAATTTAAGATTCCTACATGGATATTGGATCATTTTTCCTCAAAAATTGTTCTATATAATGATTGAAAGATGTAATTATGTTCATTTTATCTCGATCTTCTCTAATATGTCATTTCTTTATCATCCAAGGTTATTCACCAAAGAAGGTTAGAGGATAATCAATGATCATATATAGATAACATAAATAGTAGGAATTCAACTTTATTCTATTTGTGTATAATCATCCATCAGGTATGCTGCCCATTCGTTTCTAAACACATATATATCATCTTCTGAATATGAGTTTTTGTGACAGTCATGGATGTATTGAAAAAATATAATTAAACAATGGATTAATAAATATTTTCAATGAACTCGTAATTATTTTTGAAAATACCTCGTCATGGATGCTATTTTGTTGATGAAATACGATCTCTTTCATAAATTAATGAACTTAATAACCACAGTACTTTCCATTTGTTTGTTTTGGACACTGCATAAACATCGAAAATATTTAGTAATTTGTTTTGATATGTGTTTGGATAGTGAAATGTTATTATATATACCAGGATAATTTTCTAGTTGTTGATCTTGTAGGCATTCTTATCCTTAGGCCCTGGATTCATTCCATGCATTAGACAATATTGACGTACCGCCCTATCATAACAGAATCCTCATTAAAAGATAACATAAATTATATAACTAGATGTTTAGTTTTAAAATGTTTCATCTTGTGTATTACAAATTAACAAATTCCATCATATGTGGTCAGTTTGTTAGATATCCATGTAGTAAATCTAGAAAATAAATCTTTAGAGTATCTAAATTTACTACAATCACCATCCAATGCTCCCTAAAAATATAAAAAGGAATATGTAAAGAAAGAAATTAAAATACAGTTGATATGATTAAATTATAAGGTTTTACCCCTGCATCGTTGGTATTAAAAAGAGTATATGATCCGTAATTTTTTTTTCAAATGATTTGAGTAGGGATGATATTATTAAAGCCTCTTTATCAGAATCTATTTCGTCTTTTGTAGAGGTGGTGTGAGGACTAACGAGTCCAAATTTTTGTTCATGGGGAAATCCCTTCAATTATTTTTCATATATACGCCTGTGACAAATATAAAATTTATTTAGTCATAATTATCAGAGTATATCAGTTTTTTGTAAAATAAAATCTTGAAAACATACCTCATGTATACATTTAAAACTGAGGCTTTTATCCATTTATACTTGAGGAGTTCATTTACATTTTCAGAACTAATAAAATCTGATGTTTCCTCTCCATACATATTTTTTTCAAAATAAACTATATGAGTATTTCTGTCTTTCAACTTTTTATCCACATGAGCCTGTAATGATATTAACTGTGGATATAGAACGAGCGGGGTGAAGGTTCTCTCAGTAGACTGTTTCAATCGGTTGGTTGATCCTTGAGATATTTTTGAGCTGATATTTCGTTTCTCCCCCTTCTCTTTGTCATTATGTAATAACATTCAATGGTTTAGACATTTTTTCATTAAATGTTAAAGGTCCATCTTGAAAAATAAATTAGAAATGGATACCTTTTTATTGACATGTTTTTTACAAGAATTGTCTGCCATGTGATGAATGTTCCAACAGCTTGATCAACCATATGAATGTCATCGTCGTCATTTGGAACAGGTAGCTTGGCACTTGGATCATTAGCTACATTAATTGATACTCTAATATGATCTTTTGGAAGCTGTCTATTGTGTAGCATGTCGTTCTGCATATTGAACACCGTAGCCCTCTCTACAAGGCGATATGTGGGAGTTGATAGATATAAATCACAGTCATTTTCACCCTGTATAATATTAGTACAGGAAAGGTATCAGTGTTTATGTGAATCACATTTCATAGAAACAATTATTAAAACATTTATTACCTCATCTAAGTTAGGTTTTTTAGGGGAATGGCTCGCCTCAAAGCTGGTGGGGGTGGAGTGGGATCGTCACACACATGTTGTTGAGTTGTTTCTTCTCTTTGCCTCTCCCCCATCAATTTTTATATCATCTCACTTTGGTATTGTAATTATTCTTAAAAAATAGCTAATTGTTCTTGAAAATTTTTCATTTTTTCACTTTGATCCTCCACTTGTTTTTAATTTTGAAAATATGTTCCGGGTTTCACCCCAAAACCCGCACCTCTGACGTGGCTATACTGTTCTGGCAGCATTAAGGCTGCTGAAATTACGTCTTCATCTAGTGCAGCTATTGTTGATTCTTATGACTATTTCATATAGAAAATATAGAAAAATAAGTAGTTATTGTATTGTAATAGTGATTTAAATCAAATCAAATTTATATTATGTCATACTTACACATGTTTCTCACACTTTTTGTGTGTTTTTATCTATCATTATCCCCTCTTTATTTACACGAGCCTCCTTCCATAGCACATGGCGTGGGATGGATATGGATTTCGATTTTGATTCATCAATCTACATATAAATAGAGAAACATGGTTATGGTGTTGTTTTATATCACATACAAGTAGTACGGTAGATTTAAAAGACATACCAATTTTTTATCAGGTGAAGCATATTCCATCCTTGCTTTACGGTAAGGGTATGCTGGTTCTGGTTTGCGTTTTTTGTTTTCAGCACTCAATTGATGTTTCATAAATAAAAAACCATCAATAAAAGTGATCAATACAAGAAAACGTTAAACAACGTATAACCCCACAAAATGTACCTGAAAATTATGCTCCCCACAACATTTTCTAAATTCATCCCACACTCCTTGGGATATCAAGTGTTCATAAAGAAGAGGTGGGTGCGGCTTGATTTTACCTTCTGCATCTTTAAGATGATATTTCATTAAAATTGTGCAGAAAAATCTATAAATCCTTCCTGCAACTCTTAATACATATTCCTTGTGCGAGGAATCTACTATAAATGCACTCTGCAATGGATGATGAAGAGTAAGTCAATGTTTTGGTATTTTATTTTATTTTAATAAATTAAAAAAAATGAAATCATAATGTTACCATAATCTCTTCCCACATTAGTGTCTTCAGCTCGGTGACAACATGGTGCCATAACTGTACATCAATCGGCACACGTTGTCGAGTGACGATTTCAATGTAGCTAATAAAGATGGCTCTGTTGGGGTTAACATGTTGTCCTCGCTTATTCCATCCCACCTCAAATTTGATGCCTTTTTCTTTTTCCTTAAGGTTTGTGGATAACACTGTCAAACTACAATGCTCTTGTTATTTTTTTGCGCTTTTAGGGTTTCATTTACAACCATTTCCTCAGAAGTATCATCAATATGTTCCCCCAGAGCACCAAGATTGGCACTGGGACCAATAACAATAGGTTGAGAAACCTGTTGTACCTCATCACTAGGACCAGCAACAACAGGTTGAGAAACCTGTTGTTGCTCTGCACTGGGACCACCAGAATCTAGTAGAGAAACCTATTGTTGCTCTGTAGTGGGACCACCAGCATCTGATTGAGAAACCTATTGTTGCTCTGCACTAAGACCACCAGCTACTGGTTGAGAGACCTTTTGTGCCTTGGGATTGGGCGCATCAGTAGGTACAGAAGTCATTATCTGCATAAGTGGTTTAATATTTAATTTAGATTACATAAAAATAGTAGTGAACAGATAATAACATAATGTAACACAATGTATATTCTAATAAATAAATAACCTGATTATTGTACTCTTCTTTTTCTTTAAAGGATGAAGAGGTTTGACTCCTCTATCGACTATGTAAATCAGTTCATTATGGTCTCCTCTAACATAAAAAACACCGTCTATATTGGGACCGTTGTGAAATGATTATGAAGTCCCTATAAAAGGTTCAACCTCTGTTGAACTTTCATCTCTCCCTTCAGTTGTTTTGGTCAATAACAGAACTATTGACCAATTTTGGTTTGTGGGGTCTGAAACATAAAATACTTGTACTGCCTGTGATACCATTATAAATGGTTCGTCTTTCTCACCTTCCTTACTGAAATCAACTTTCACAAATCCTAATTCATCTATTTTAATAGAACTCCTATTATCAACCCACTTGCATTGAAAAATTGACACTTTTAATTTCATATAATCCTACTCCCATATTCGTTTGATGATGCCAATGTATAACATATTCACATAAATTGGATTTTTGTCCTTAGCACCAGAAACATGCATCGCCTCAGCCACAAGTGTAACCCCACTATTCTGCATGGTACTGTCTTGATCATGTTCATTAGTATAGAATGTATAACCATTAAATACATAAGCATTTTAAGATAATACATACACACATTCTCCTACGGCTAGAAATCAAAGTTGTTCTGAAATTGAGTCTGCATTTTCATCTAACTGCTTAAAAATATTTTCCCAATACCATCCTATAAACTATCGATTATGTGTATCTGATATCCATTTTTCAGACCTAGAAGTATTCAAATGCCTAAGAATTTCTTTATGGGTTTGAACATATCTGTTAACGTCGAAACTGCTATACAAAACATAAATGTGGTCCTGCTCACGATCTGTAATATTGATTGTGAAAACATATCTTCTAGAAATTCATTCACCCACAAGCCACTTTGTGTGATGAGATTTTGGCAGGCCAATGATTTCCACACCATACAGGTATTTAGTACAAAATTCAACGGCTTCCTCAACAATATATTTCTCCTCAATACAACCCTCTAGCCGACACCGATTTTTGACATACCCTTTCAAAATGATCATCTACTATTCTATGGGGTACATCCATCTATAATGTACAGGACCACATAGTCAAATCTCTCTCAACAAATGAACCATAAAATGAATCATCATATTGAAAAATGTCGGCAGGAAGAATATTTCCAATTCACATAATATGACGACAATTTCTTTTTCCATAGTTGGCAATTTCACTGAGTCTGTAACTTTACTGCCTATAGCTTTGAAGAAGAAAAGGACCTTTATTAATGTATGGCGGACATTATTGGAAAAAATTCAATGTAAAGCTATAGGAATTAGATATTGCATCAAAACATGGTAGTCATGTGATTTCAGACCCTCTAATTTTAAATCTCTCATTAACACGATGTTCTTAATATTTGATGAATACTCCTCTGGAACCTTTACGTCATTCAAGAAGTTGAAAAACTGATATCTCTTCTATCTGGAATGAGTGTAAGAAGGAGGAATAAATGTTCATTTTTCACCTTTCACTGGTTCCAACTCTTCTCGTATTCCCATCTAAACCATGTCCAATGTAGCCTTAATTAAATCCTTTGTTTTTCCAGGTGTATTTAGCAACATGCCGATGACACTATCACATACATTTTTTTCAACATGCATAACATCAAGAAAATTTATGACATAAAGACAATTCCAGTATCGTAATTAAAAAAAATGATCTTTTTTTCCAACCAGTTTTCGTAAGGTTTTTCCAAAATGGTTTACCAAAAGTAGTGTCCAAATATTTTACATTCTCAAACAATTGATCACCTTCTAATGGAGATGGAGCTGTAAATTTTTCTAAAATTTTGTCGAATGATGTCATCCAAGATCTATACTTATGTTGTCAGGGTAGAAATCTGCGATGTCATAGAAACACAGTTTTTGATGAAATTTTCCACATAATTGTCTATGTACGTTGTTCGCAAACGGGACACCCTTGAGTTCATTTAATGCTATATCTTGAAAAATTTCTATAAGAAGGAAAGTCATTTATCATCTCGTACAACATGGATTTCAAAGTGAAATATTCATTTTTGTAAGCATCATACAACCTAACACCTAAATCCCACAATATTTTCAAATCCTCGATCAATGGGGCCAAATAAACATCAATATAAATACCCGGTTGTTTTGGTTCTGATATATGTATAAATAACATGATGTATTTCCATTTCATGCATAACCACAGTGGTAAGTTATAGTTTACCAACATAACCGGCCATGTACTATGACCGCTGCTTTGAAAACCAAAAGGATTTACCCCATCTGTAGATAACGCCAGACGAAGGTTTCTCGGCTCGTTCCCAAATTCAGGATACTCGTGATCAATTCTATTCCACTGAGGAGAGTCTGCTGGGTGATGTAGTTTCCCATCTTTAATTATTGTATTTTCATGCCATGTAAATTGTCCTGTAGTCTCCTCACTTCCATATAAGTGCATAAACCTTGGAATGATTGGAAAGTACCATACAACATTCGCAAGAATAGAATCATCTTTCTTGTATCGAGAATCACCACACTTTGGGAATTCTTTAAGTGATTTGTGGTCCTTGCAAAACAATATATAGTAATTTGGGTAGGCATGTATTCTTTCGGAGATCGTACCCATCAATCGTCGAATTCATTTGGCATCATATGTTCAGCTTGGGAGTTCATTATCTTCTGGGATAATTTCATTCAGAAGAGCAAGTAGTTCTGTTAAACTGGTGTCACTCCACCCGTTGCCTGCTTTCAAATTATACAGCATCAATACGGATGAAAATGCAGTATATTTAGTGCTACTAGAATACAATGGTGTTCTTGCACAACTCTTTAACTTTTCAAACAATTTTTGGCAATCACAATGTTCATCTTCAACTGTCCTTGTCATTTCCTCAATACGATCTTCATTATCATTCACATCTATAATCACACCCTCTATACAATTGTCTTCATTATTCACTCTTGTAATCATATTAGATGATCTATAAAATGTCATGTTATCTGAGCCACTACCTACATTCATTATTTCCCCATGTTTATTCCAACTTCTATAAATTTGATCTATTCCATGACAGATCAGGTGTTCTTCCTACTCCTCTGGACTAATTTGTCTTGAATAACAATAATGTAAACAGAAACAAAGGATTTGAGAAGGGTCACATGCATGATCTTCTGCAAACTTGATAAACACTTTCATGCCATCTTCATACTCTTTTTTCAACCGATTGGTATTCATCCATTATTTATTCATATTCATCATCTTTATGGGTTTGATCTCAAACTTTCCTAATATTTTGTTTTAATTAATCAAGTAGTATTGTTTGGGTTTTATAAAAACAAATCATGGTACAAATTCCTATAAACTCATGTGAAATCCACATACATGGTGTGTATAGTATGGTAAACATTGTGTGTGGATAAGATACCTGATTTAATATGACATATATCAAATTAATTCCAAGTTAGTATTACAAAGACTGAATGATGCCTTAAAAAATACATGACATATAGAACAACTTGAGATAAAGGCGTGCACTTTAGAGACATACTGAGTCACCTCACCAGCTATGCATCACATTTTTGTGGAATACACAGTGTGTAGTCCTTACATGACCACTAGAGGTGTTTAGTCTTTACACATCAAATTTATATAGTATCTATACATGGTGTGGGTGAATTAAAACACATGTCATATGGTTCTACCATTATTTCATGGCATGTACATGGTTTCATGCTGAAGTATATGTGTTGGAGATACATTGTGTATGACCTAGGTTCACATGTCATGTAACATTTAAAATGAAACATATTCCAAGTTTGAGTCAGAAGATTAGTCATGTGGTGTAAATTCTGGAGATAAATGTTGTGTGGAATTAAAATCTATATCAAATCCATATATGGTGAAGCATGTTCCATTTAACAAGACTACATACCAAGTATTTTAAAGTGTCTCATAGAGTCCTCTAGAAGTGGTTTTCTAGGATTCAGTGGAATTGCACTAGTAACAAAGTGGTGGTGCCATTGAAATGGGTACAGTTTGGATTAATATTAAATGGTGGAAGAACTAAAACATGGGAAAAAATGGCATATAAATCATGCCAACAACCACAACACCATACAAAAACACAATCGTGATCACAATCGTAACACCATACAAACCAAACAATAAATTTTTTTTGATTTTACAAAGAATCCCTTATTCAATTTTTTTTTGTTAATTCAAGGGTTATCAAAGTAGTTTTATCATCCTGGGGTGTTCAGTCATAAGTCAAGTATACATAAATTACCATTTTTTATATTCCAATGTTCAACAATAACCAACCAACATGAAATTCTTTTAGTGCGCAAACAAGGACCACCAACAACCACAATTTTCAGCGGGGCATTTAGCCAGTACATTTCACATTATAACCATCAATATCAAATAGTAATAACATGCGAACAAGAGGAAACCAATGAGTAATAGGATAAAACTCACCACAAAGGTGTCGTTAAGCACATGGACGAGGTGCGTTCGTGGTAGAGGAGAGGTGCACAGCAGAGGAGATTTCCAACTGAAAAAAAACATATAATAGGCGAAACCCATGAGAATAAAATAATATAAAACCTAGTACACCATTTACCACATCCAAAAAACCCTACGAACCCAATAAAACTAAAAATAAACCCAAACCATGGCTAAACACACCTTAAGATAACAAGAAATTATGAACCCACCTTCGATAGAACGAGTTCAATAAACTTTTAAAATATAAAATATGAACATACAATGGGTAAGCCTTGACCAATAGGTCATCATTACTACGTATAATCCCAAATTTTATTCTAGATAGTATATACCAAATGAGTAATCCCTGATCAATCCTCTGTTATCACACCTTTCATGACATTCCCTTTCCTAATGATGGTCATTATCAAGAACACCACAACCCCACCCTGACGGTGGTTGTTATCCTTAGATGATGGAATGTCCCAACCAAATTGTTTGACATAATTAGATAACACATCACCCTTGCATGGAATTATCCCACCTCATCCTATATCCAATGGGTTCTTGACCCATGCATGTTCTACAAGAAATTCAATAGCATCAAAAATATACACCATATAAAGGAATAATATGGAATATCAAGAATAGTTCACAAGGGGATATAAACAAACCATTAGATCATATATAAAGAATGAGTTTCAAGGTCTACTGTCTTAATTTCAAGAAATAACATCACAAAAGGAAATCAATCATAAACAATTAATCATGGAAACATCATATACAAGGAATTATTTATTAAGTAACTTCCTACCACAATCTCAATATTAACATCAATGTTCATCAGGTGTTTTGTATCCTAAAAGGATGAAAGGATGCCCTATATTGACGAAGGAGGCAGCGGTGGAGGAGGAGGCAGCGGCGGAGGCGGAGGTAGTGGCGGCGGCAGAGGCAACGGAAGTCGTGGCAGTGAGGGCAGAGGTGGCGGCAGCAACGGAGGCAACAGTGGTGCCAGAGGCAGCGGCTGTCGTGGCAGCGAGGGAGGAGGCGGCAGCGGTGGCAGAGGAGGAGGAGGATGAGGAGAAGGAGGATGAGGAGGAGGAGGAGGATGATGATGATGATGAGGAGGAGGGGGAGGAGGAGATGTCGCAGTGGACGAGGGGCCTGGTTCAGCTTCTCTGAAAGATTGACCGCGTGTGAGCGAGGAGGACCTGTTAGGGTTATTAAATAAAAATCTCTGGAACCTTTATCAGTGCTCATTAAAAGCGAGAATAAAGGTATTTTTTATCAGTGCTAAAATAAATGCGCTGATAAAACATTCTTTTATCAGTGATTTTTAGCACTGATAAAGAGCTACCTTTATCATCGCTTTTATCTAGCACTGATAAAGGCATACCCCTTTATCAGCGTTATATGTTTTTCATTAGTAAAGGGAAGCACTTCCCTTGCCCTGTTTTGTGGTAGTGACACCCTAGATAGATATCAATCCACCCAGGGCTTACCTATTTTCAAAAAACCATACCAACCCTCATACATAGCTCTCACCATGAATCAAGAATCATAAATAAACCACAAAAGCACAACATAACGAGGAATATATATATAAAAATAACCAACAATCGCATAAGAGAAACCAAAAGTCATTCCAATAAAATATAAAAAAGTATCCTTAAAACCATAACTACTCTAAAATCATCAACAAAAAATCTCAAAACTGATTATCTCCCAAAAACCAAGAAGATAATTTCCTACCAATTCAAATATCCAACCAATGATTACCCATATATACTACACAAATCAACATACTCAGTCTCCAAATAAACATGCTATGTAAACACCATACTGGGAAATTCCATGACTCTCCAAAACACTACCAAGGGAAGAAGAAAACACCTCCCACTCCATTCATAGTATGGGAAGATCCAACAATAAGAAAGGCACCAACCCTAATGATAAAAACTCTACCATTTATTAAGAGAATTCTGGGCAAGATTGCTTCAAATATCATTAAAAATGAACCCAACCCAATCATGTATATAAAACAAATCACACTATTCCAATTTTCATCAAGGTATAAAACCAAAAGCAAATTCCACTAAAACAAGAAAAACACATTCAAAATTTCAACTTTTAAAGTAATGACACATTAAAAATATACAAACTCATGTTTAAACATTCTAATATTTTTTTTGAAAAAAATTGAATCCCTTAAAAAATTATAATTAGAAAATAAAACACCACCATTATAAATTCAAATAATTCAAATAAACCCCACTTTTAATTTAAAAAATATAACCCGTTTATTATATTTCAAAATCCCCCACAATTTTAAATATAAAACAAGGGAAAAAGAATCAAAAAAATCCACAAAAGTTGGGATTTTTTACTTACCTAGACCTTCTTTATAATACACAACCCACTCAAACATTTAATATTACAATTTTATATCTAGAAACTTATTCCCTTAAAGGTTTCAAAATAGATCTTTTTTTTCATTTTAAATAATAAAATATTTTAAAAACAAAAACATTTTCCAAATTTGATAATGAGACCAACCACTTCCAAAAAAATTACACACTAAACAAAATAATTTTTTAAACTATAATGAAGGATTTATTTACCACTTAACACACCTTTCATAAACACCCAATCCCTTTGAAAACAATACCTATGTTTATATTCCAAAACAAAAATTCTTCCATAAAATCCACTACTTTTGCAAGAGAATCAATTCCAAAAAAATCACATAAGAATAAAAAACCAAAAAAATCAACCAAAATCAAACAAAAAAATATCATCATATCATAATAATAACCTTGATTAATTTTATAATATAACAAATCATTCAAAATGATCTAATAATCAAGGGGTCTAAGTAACAAAACCAAATTATATGAACAAATGTTCTTGACATGGACATATGGATTGATGTGTTAGGGGAGAATAATGAAAAGACACCTAAAAAATTTCCAAAATAATGATCTTGGTCACTTCATGATTTTTCAAGCCATGAAAGACAATTTCAATCCATCGATTCCTTTTACATTTACATCACAAATGTCAATTAAACCCCTATAGAAACTAATATGATTCTAGTGAGTATAAAAATACAACCATATAAACACTTAATGTAACATGATAATAAAAATATAATCAATACCAAAATACCCATTGAAACTCAAGTGCCATCACAAATAGTGTTTTTCAAGAACCAAATCCTTATTGACCTATAGATTTACAATGGCATTGCTAATATATATTCTACCATGAAACACCCAAATAAAAATAGAGTTCTTTATAAAACTAGGTACTTTTAAATACCAAGTCCCTGATACCATTGCAAAAAACTATCCAAGGGAGATACACACATCACATAATCTATTTATTCACTTGGAAAAAATGGAATTTTCAATCATCACAAGATGGAATCTAGTGATCAAGATTCAAGAGCACTCACATGTGAATGATTTCACCCAAGTAAAATCCATATATATAAATTGATAAAACCACCAATAATACATCATGAACTATCTAGGAATTAGAAATCTGTGCATGAAAAATAAGTATAAAATTTTTTACATATACCAAAAGGTTTTAAAAATAACAAATTCCATTGAAATTATACAATTAAAAAACAACATATATGTATAAACATGAGTACATAATATAAAATACACTATACCAATTAGTGGAAATAACCTCGATCCAAAAATAAAACAACAACTAGATATACCACCTGAATATCTTCACACGATCCACAGTCAGTCACTATATCCAAAAATCCATAAATAATCCAATATAAGAACATAAACTAGAATGGATACCTATGAAAATAAATGAAAACATGAGAGCCTAATACACACACATACACTGATGTGAATTTAGGGTGTGAGTGAAACATTCCCAATATGATCTCAACAAGTAGCCTATGTAATTTATTTTATAAGAAAAATTATAAATGATAGTATTAACACATGAGAGCAATCAGGTTTTCCACATTTAATTGACCATGAATAAAGGAAACAATCAACTTACTTTATCACTTTAATTTTTAAAACCATAAAATAACCCCTTACAAAATTAATTTATAACCTGTTTAAAATCACAAGTTTTGAACCTTCAAATTGAATGAAATATTTAATTTAATATTTCCTATAAACCCGAAATGATGAATTTTAAAATTCATGATGAAAATACTATCCCCATTTCCCCTATTCCAAAAATCATTCTCAAATACAATTTAGAAAACCATTATAACTTAACTTTATAAAGGAAACTTTTAAAACCATTTAAAAATAATTTAAGAACAAAAAAATCATTATTAGAAGCTAACACAACCAACATAGGCACTAAGATAACATATAGAGATAATAAAGGTTCAATATCAAGATAAGTTTTCCAAAATATCAAATAAATGTTAGGGGATACATTCAAGACATAATAAAAAATCCTATAACAAACACCTAAAAAGAACCTATCATATTATAAAACTCTCTAGTTTCCAATGTGAATATTAATAGACCTAGTATCCTCTATTCACACTTTATAGGCCTCCGCCTAAACGAAATCAGAACATCCCTATTCAGAAGACCTTTGGGTCATTGATTAAATTAGATATCCCTGAGTGGGAAAAACTCCCATAGGGAACTATATATTTAGAGTAGACCATGATAGAATAACACACATTCTAGAACCTTCATTATCTACTCAGGTTATCATGATAAGAAAACATATAGGTAATAAAAAAATAAAGTAGGGTTCCATAACAAATATCGATAATATCAAAACACTTTAAAGTAAGCTATATCCCACCTATAACACCCTCAAAAGAAATACCCCCTTTTATCTCATTCATTCCATCACATCATATAATGAAACCACTATATAATACGTACCAAAATAGGTCCATATAAAATATTTACATTAAGAAAAATGATAAGGGTCTCTATAAGGGAAGCATAATTATAAAATATTTCCCTTTAGAAAATTTCATATAGGAATTTAAAAAAATTATTTGAATGACATTCCACAATTCATGATTTTAAATATCATTCCAAATATACCTTAAGAAACTAATTTTATAAAAACATTCTAAAATTAATTTGGAATCTAGATTTATTCCAAAAATTACTTTACATAACCATGATGATTGAAAAGTCATAAAAACCATTTTACATTGTCTGAACACACAATCCTTTTTATATTATATCTTTTTTATTTTTAAAATCATTTCCATGAAAATCAACTAGTTCAAAGAACCCGTTAAAAATACATATATACCTTGTAAGATCCATTTATACCTTTTTGAAAAAACATGGAATTGAAAAATATTCATAGTAGAAACCATGTTTACAAACTCATAAAATTCTCTTTATTCCAACTATGACAACCATTGGAAAACCAATTTTAATAGCATTTTGATATCATATATATGCCGAATTTCATACTAATATAATTAAAATCAATAAAACCAAAAAATGAAATATATTATAAGGAATATTTCATAGAAAAAACTTCCTCATTCAATAAGAAACATATCATAACACATTGCCTTCAATAGTTAATGAACAACTAGGATATGATACACCATATATAACACCAACACAACTATACCCCAATGAGTAGGTCCACCACCAAACATAATGTATAACCCTAGGGAAATTATGGTTTATGAGAGAAACAAAATCCAAAAGGGAATGATATGTTTATAAGAGAGGAATAAGAATGAAGAGAATACCATGATAAATCTATTTGGAAACAAATATATGTTTCTTGAAATCCATGGATAATGGAGGAAAGGATCTCCCATGCACACCCTAGCTATGGAAAAAGGATATAGGAGGAATATAGGCAGTCAAATCCCAATATCAAGAAAGTTAATTTTAAAGTTTTTGAAATTTTTTTATGAATATAGGGAGTTTACATGGTTAGGATACACAACTTGGTAATATATTCCCCATCCATGTTGTTGGTGTTGGGAAAGAAGAACACACCTCCACAGGTTTCTAAATTAGGTTCCAACTATAAAAGACTACACTATAAAAATATAAAGCACCACCCTATGACCATCCACACATTTTTCCCTAAACATGCACAAGTCATGTAAAAAAACCCTAAAAATTAAAATAATAACACAATTTTCATTAGATTTCACACAGTTTGGACCCAACCATGCAGTGCACATGCATACTAAAAATTAACTAAAAAAATTGAAATTAAAAAATCCCACATAACTTACCCTACGATTTTTACCATAATTTTGTATTATAATCATACAATAGAAGAAAAATTATAGAAATTTCAAATTTCAACTAAATCTCTCTAAAAATTTAAAATACGCCAAAATCATATAAAATTTAAAACATATGTGACATACTATTGTCACAATAGACATGAAATATTATTTTCCAATACTTATATCATGATGATTCCATGAACACTTGAGAATGTGATATGTAGACATAGGTTCAAATTTGATCATGAGTAGTGATGTTTTTGATTTATATTTATATTGAGGTAGTAAACAAGTATATACTGGTATATGTAAAAATATTTAGGATTTTAGATTTAGAGATTTATACTCAATTGAGTTTTATAAGATTAAAATAATTAGTGAGAAAAAATCGAGTTCATAAAAGGTGCACGAGTGTGTAAATTTACCAATTAATCTATGTATGATCCTATCACCCAATTTAGAAAAGAATTAGACTTATATGTCACTAGTGTAGAAGTTTTGGTAATATAAAGAGCATATGCTTGTTGGGGAAATATATGTTTAATTTATATTTAAATATGGGATACTTGAAATGAGCTAGAAATCACTTGTTTTTTTTGATATAATATTTTGTTGAATTCATTCCACCCCAAGTCTCAATTCATGTACATGTTTAGGTGAATTAACTCCTTACCAAGGTTCACTACTTGTTGAATGGTTTAGAGAATAACATTATGACTCCCAATGTTCACTCCAATATCTTCCTTTATAAAATTATATAAAAGATATTAGTTTATAGACTTGTAGATCTCTTCATAGTTAAATTACACAATGTTCACTCTATGTTTAACATATCTAACTATTAAGATATGTATTATAATTTCAAGGTATTATGATTCAATGTATTCATATTATTGTTTCTAATTCCACTTGTAGATAAAATCAACTACTTATTAGAATTTTTCAAACTTTATTCGTTATATAATCTTAAAAAATAGTAGATAATACTCTATAGATTCAATAACAATAGAATTTAAATTATCATAAATGTATCAAATCTCCCTTAAATTAATAGTCTAGATGTATCAATGATGCTCTAAAATCAATGAGTCTCTATCTCTAGTCAAATTTTAATATGATCTATAGTATTTCTAGTATTATCTTCACTTCCACTTAATTTGTGTGCAATAGTAATTTAATATGTAATAGATCATTAATATAATATTATTCAACCAAAAAATATCATCTATAATTCAAACTTACAATAATGACAATTTTTCTGACCCCTCCATCTTCTTTGAAATAATCAGTTCCTTTTTCACTATTCATTTATCTCTTTGATATCCTATATTATGTGTTCTTATAAATCACTCTTATAGATCTTGATATTTTCTAAATTCAAATTAAAATAAGTAACTATCTATCAAATTAAGAATTCATTTACATCAAATCCGTCCCTTAGATCATCATCAAGTATATCTGCACCACTAATATTTGAATAGGTTACTGATGGATTCACCAAAAACATCAAATATTTCATGATATTTCCAATTCATCAAATATATTCTAATTTTCTAGATTTCAATAGTCATGAAATTATAATTATCACCAAAACATGATAAGTCAATTTATTTTTCTATGTTATTCAACTACTAGATTCTTCACAGTGTGATATATAGATTCATTATGTGACCTTTAATTATTTTTAAAAATAGAATAAACTTTAACTTTCGTGGATTATTTTTCCATTAATTGTTGAAATATAATAATGTTTTTTTTAATTTATGGTATGTGAAAACACTTCATGTAAAGATATTATTTTTATTAAATAACATCCGAGACCATATAAATCCTTGAATGACTATTATGGTGTTGTTCATTTAATCATGATATAACCATTGTATCATAGTAATATTAATTCCCATATATTATTAAACACCATATCCATTATGGTGTAAATCACATATATAGCCTATGGATCATTAAATTTATAAAACCACTGATATTTTACAATGTCTCTTCATAATATTAAATACACATAGATTTGATCAAGAAATAATATGTAATAAATATTCAAGGTATGTCTAGTATCACCACAACATGACTGAATCTTGTTCTAAAAACAAAAATGGAAAAATAAATACATATTGATTAAGTCTTATTATATATATACCAGGAGAATTCTATAAATTTTACACAATATTTCCCTTCTTCCAAATCTAATAACTTATAAAAAATCATCCATTTCCATAATAACACTCCAATATACAATTATGAATTTTTTAAAAGAAACTCCACTTAAATCATACCTTTATGAAATTAGTATTCTTCATATCCTCTTTTAATAATAACTCTTACAACTTATTTATCTTTAATAAAAAACTTGGACTTCATATTCTACTCATATTCTAATCTTTATGGAACTTATATAATCAATATCACTTTCTCACAACTTATAACATCCATTAAACAGAAAACCTTTTCACAACTTCCTTTACTGATTTTATTCCTCTAATGATTGTAAAACAGTTTAGTATACATTCTCCTAGTTTCCAAATTCTTCCGCTTTTATTTTTTTTAAAATACATCCATAAAATACATGAACCATCATGATATATTGATAATCTATCTCTCTTTATCTTTAAATACATTATTCTCCAATTATATCTATTTTATTGACTTATCTTTCCTCCTCTATTTTCAATATAATTTATAGGGTTTAATTTTTTCAGATACATCATTTCCTCTATTTACCATATTTACTTCCCCTTTTCAATAATATTCTTATACTCAATTATCACTAAAGACAAAAATCTTTTCATTACTCTAAGAATCTCCAAATTAAAAAGTAGTAAACATATATGTTTTTTTACCTTCAATACATATGATTATTTCAACCACTTATTGGATATCATCAATACCTTGAGCTTCTTTAAACCATCCTTCAATGTAAAATCAACATCAACCCATTTCTTACTTTCAACATCATACATAACAAACATTTCTTGTGAGTGAAGTTACAACTTGGATATAAGTTATTAAAAAATCCTCCATCTTTATTGATTCATAACTTAATGTAGGTGATAAATTTTATGTTAATAACATAAATGTTATCCCTGACAGACAATTATTACCATAAATACTGGCACTTGAACAATCAAGTTCCTTTAACATCAGATACCTTGTGATCTAAATAAAAGTTAAAAAGGACTATTGGCATATAGTCCACAACACACAAAGTTTATGTGGAGTACCAAAATATAAACCAATTTATATCACTTGTTTAAGGTAAAGTAGTGACACAACATGATATCCATGATCATCCTTTATTAATTGGAACTATCCATTATTAGATGTTCATAATCAACCTTTAAATGGTCATAATCAATTCCCCTTAATCTATTCATTCCTAGAAACTGAATATTATTATAATCTTCAACATTGGGAAACCACTTCTTGTTCATTACAATACATTATTCTCAGAAGATTTTTGTAACCCGAAAATAAATTAGTGTATACCACATGGTTAATTTATAAAAAAATAGAAAAAGTGTTCCTCCTTGAAGGCCTCTAAATCTTCATAAAAATATCCATTATACTATTTAGATACATCCATCACTTGGTTATGTTCTGATACTAAATTTTGAATTCCAAAATTTTCTTAATACGATTTGGAAAGCTTAGATATGATTTTGACACCTATTTTAATCAAAACTAGGCTATGTATGATCTTCACTTCAACATATCAATAGATATAACTAGTTTCAACTTTGACTTTTCTAGGTGGATTATTGATTTCACTTTATAATAATATATATATTGATACGTCATGAATTTATTTATCACTTCCTATATATCCAAATTTATCACTGTTTACTTTTTTATCTCTCTCAACCAACTGGTTGGATTTAATTTTTCTATGACATCCATAGTGGTATAATCCAACAACACATGTTACATTTTATCCACTTTTAATTCTATTATTTTATCTCAAATCATTCAAACCATTAGTATTTATTCATCTCCATTCATGCATGGTTCCTATATATCTAATCTCTTTATTAATCCTAGATCAATCTAATAATTGGATATAAATATTTTTTGCATAAGGACATGTGTACCTATAACCTCATCAATTTGAGGAATGTGGATGGGGTTTTTGATCCAACGCTTGAATTTTGGTCTACCTACATGCATTTCTATAGATAACAGAAATAGTGAAAACTTATTATAAATGTTTGAACCTATTTTTTATTAGATGGAATGGTATTCATTGAATTTGTTATAATAATAACATTGGTAGATGTTTACTCATTTGATAAAACATCTATGAATTAGTTTCTATGATTTTTTATCCACGCACAGAAAAATCTATTGGTCTTACACTCATGCATTATAGTGATATGAATGAAACCACTTCAATGTGACACATTCTAGTTCACTAGGTTTTTCATTAATCCAAAATCATATTTTACTATCCTTGATAAACTTTAATTTGAGAATCCCTCCACATTTTGTTTTATGGGAATAAAATTCATCTTTTTTTCTATGGATAGAGACTTTATTTCACATCCTCTATGTTAACCATGAGATAAACAATTTGTTTATTCTAAACACTCATTTTATGATTTTATCTATTTGTAGAAATATGTTTGTGAATAAAAAACAATTGGTTCTTAATTCAATCTCTTATTTTCTCTCCATATAGGATCCTATGAATAAGTCATCAATAACATCATATTCATTACTATTTTTAATATTATTTAAAACCATCAATTACAGTGAACCGGTTTTTAAGAGAAATTTTTTTATCATTCATCCATTCATGAAACCTTAATTTCAGAGATATGGTGGATCTCATCTTGGAACTTTAATTACTTTTTGTATTAAAATATCTTAAAATATGAACAATGGTAGTATAAATATAGAATCCCCAAATGAAATATTTATTCCTTTGAATAGGCTTCCATGGATGAGATATATAAGTTGGTTTGTATTTTTTATACATATATAATTTCACTTTTCACACAATCATTATGTGTCTAATGATGACACAAAAAATAACACTTATTCATCACTATTTTTGAGAGGGTTTCTTGTAATATATTTCATTTAGATTCTTCTTTACTAAATTAAAAGTTATGTTACTCATATTATCATCTGATTCCTCCACGCGAGAATCATTATTTTTTGACTCCTTCCTCATAATATACTGTTTCATATCAACTGTTATAATCCTATAATCATTTCAGTTTTGTTAGACTTAAAAATTCTAAATATAATAATTCTTTTCATTAAGTATAATATTTAATTTCTATTTACACCACTCCGTTAAAGTGTATATAAATTCTTTTTGGGGTTTCTCTATTTCCAAACATAACTCCAATTCAGGGACATGTTTTTAAATTATATCACTTTTTTCATTCATTTTAAATTTTATTATTAAAATAGACTCCATTTAAGTAATATATTTTCATTAAATTTCTAGTTGATTTATTAAAATATAATATATATTCATAATTATTTACAACTTCATCCTTATAAATTATACATCACTACTCAACTCTTAAATACTTTCTTATTTGTTGTACAAACAATTTAATCATTTACCACTTAACATTGTTTCCTATTTTTTTCATCATCTACTAACTATTCAGGTAATTTATAACAAGAATATAAATTTTTACTAGAAAAATATACTATAGAGTTAAATTCCGATATAGATAAGGAATTATTTTTGGTTACCCCAATGAGAATACCCAATTTCATGTAAGGCCTCTTGTTATTCTTCTACTTCTAGATTTTAGACATATGGAATTATTCATTAAAAAAATTCTAAATTAGATATAAAAATAATTAATATTCAATAGTAGTAGAAGTAATATAGTTTTATTCTATAAACATAGATTATTTTCAATATAACTCTTCTATCGTCATCCACATATTCTGAAGAAATTAATGAGCTTTATTCTTCAATAAAAATTCTTTCATAGAACCATTTAAGGAACTCTTAACACAAGAATAAATATACAAATTTAATTGATACTTAAAAAATACCATTTAAACTATGAAAAATAAATCTAATTAATAATATATCTCATGGGATTCCAAATGCAATGCAAAATATAACATTAAATCCTTCCAATTTGAAAAATGATTTCCATAAAATAAATGAATTTTTACTGTTAAATCCATATGTTGTACAATGTTGAAAAATTTAAAAGCTATGTGTGTTAGGTTAAATCCACATAACAAAATATTTTCATTCATATAACTTGTTGTAACCCGAGACACCCAATGATTGGTGGTTAATTAGAGTGTTAGAAAATTTTATCTTTATTACATATAATTTTTTCCATAGAATACCATTCCCTTATAAGAAGAAACAATATCCAACCATTAATTACATTCTATTTATCAATTTCATCTAGTTCAAGTATCATACACATGTACTAAAGGTAATAAATTCCTAGACACATAATGTTTACTTGGATTATATATACTATGCCACATCTAAGTAGAATACACTACTTTTTTTGTTGGCATAACCATAATCCACAATAAATCACTGTATTTGGTGGAAAATATATTAAGTGAAGTCACTCCTAACTAAGGATCACTTCATTTTGAATGGATTAGCGAATAGATCATCCCCTACCAAGGTTCAGACGCTTATATTTATCCACATACTATTATAGTAGATATCTATTTATAGATGTTAAGGTTTATTCTCAGTTTAATTTACACTCTATTTCTGACATGTATAACTATTGGGATCTATATCATAATTTCCTGTTGTGATGATATAATATATTCTAAGTGCAACTTCCAATTTCATTTCCAGATATAATCAACTCCTTCTATGAACAGTTGAAACATTATTGTCAAAATTTTTTCATAAAATATAATACGATACACACTATATTAAACAATTACACCATTGTTATTTTCTTTAACATATTTTATCTTCTATAATTTTATAGGCCATATGTATTGATGAAGTTTTACAGTCCCAGAGTAATATTATCTACTTAATCTCAAATATGGTAAATAAAATGCTTGATATTATCTATACATACCCTTAATTTATGGAAATCACTCTTTCTCTTTCAATCATATCATCAATATAATCATGTTTTGCAGTAATCCTTTATCTATAATTCAGACATACCAAAAAGCCTATGTTACTAATACATCATTATTCATTAGAACACTCAGTTCCTTTTTCTCTATTATAAATTCTCTATGTTCTCCTATATTCAATCATCAAATAAATCTCTCCTATATATTCTAACATATTTAAAATTTGAATTCAAACAAGAAAATACCTTTCAAATTCCAACATTCAAAACATTAAATATGTTCATTAAGATAATATTTAAGTAGATATCCACCATTCATTTTCCAATTGGTAATTTATGGATACACCAAAAAATACCCAAAATACATGAGAAGTAATTTCCATTGAATATGTTTAAATTCTATTTATTCCAATAGTCATTGTATGGAAATTATCCTCACAACATGGCAGATTATTTACTCTTTTAGTTTAATTCATCCATTAATTTCATTACATTATTACATATAGATTTCTAAAATGACCCTATTTTTGTAAAAAATAGCTCAAAATTCACATTTAATAGATTCCATTTTTTATTCATGATCTAAAAAACATGATATGTTTTCTCTAATCACAACATGTTATAGTGATTCACAATGTGCTCTGGTTTTTCATTACAATATAGATCAAACCATAATATTCACAACCTAAACATCATAGTGTGACCATTATATAATGATGTTATAAATTCTCAAATATTATTTAACTCTATATTATTTGTGGAATTACTCATGTTAATAATATATGGATAAATATTTTTATATAATATTAGAGACATTATAAAATCTCTTCAAGACAAGTCCAACATGTCATGGCGTGAAATAATCTTATGTTTGATCCAAAACTCAAATATAAGAAATGTTTGCAACATTTACAATATAAGTATGGTGAAATAAACTCCTATCCTCAAAAAAAATAAAGGGAAAATACTTATATAATAAGTAATTTTACTCATAATTATATTGATATATTTCCATGAATTTTCCAAAATTTAAATCTTCTTCACAAGATATTAACTTATGAAATATTTTAATATTCTAGAATAACATCAAGATATGAAACAATTAATTCTTTTAGAAAAAATCTGCTTCTAAAAATCCTTCTAAAGCAGAGTATTTTATAACTCATCTTTATTTAATTACTTTTATAACATCTTTATCTCCAGTACACCTTCTATACTTCCACTTATACCTATATTTTTGGATTTATAGAATATTGAGAACCAACAAGACTTTATCAAAACTTCTATATCATGGAAATCACACAAATATCACATAACACCCTTCAATGTATGTCTTCCTTCAATGATATTAAAAAAATCCAACATACAAACTTTTTATTACAATATAAAATTAGAGTGGCGGATAATGAGTTACAAAAAAAGAATATTTAAATTTTCAATAATTTACAGGGGGAGTTTTATCATTGACTAATGATCATTTAAGTATTATTATATATATTTCATGGGATTATTAATTTTTTTCTAGGTTGAGATCACTACTAGTTTCATAGTTCATTTAGATGAATCAATTTTTTTTCACAATTAAAATTTAATTTTTTTATTGAAGTAAACTTATACATCAATGGGTACTATTAGATGTTTAAATAATTTGAATTTAATTATTTATTTTTTCCAAAGATATCCCCCTAAGGGGGGATTAGACTCTGAGGATGATTTGATACTAACAATGGTTAAACAATGAAGTGTTAGTCAATAGAATTTTTGAGAATTGATTACACATATGATAGTGCAAAACAAATAATATATTTTACAATATAATTAATTGGTTTTATTCCCACCATTTTTTCACAATATTTGGGTAAAAATAATATTTTTGAAATATTGGATTATTTTAGATCATATTAAAAAAATTAATAATTTCATAAATTATTTTATTTTAACATTATTTTGGATTTAAATGTTCATGGGAATATACTTTTAAATATATGTTCAATATTTTTGTAAGAGAGGAATTCATTTTACATAGGAGCATGGAACACATAAGATTAAAATGAAAAAAATAATGAGAAATAATGTTAGATTAAAATAGATAAAATGTCCCATCATTGATTAAATAAATAAATAAATGTTAACTTATGATTTAAAAACTATAGGATAAGAATACTTTGTTCATGATTAAAGGCTATATCAAAATCATTCACATAGGGAAGTCACCATGTATGAGTAAGCTATAAATTCCATCATTGAATTAGATTAAAATCTTTTTATAGAAGATTACACCATGTTTCTTATATACTAAGTGTGATTGGCTATGATCTTTGTTAGAAAAACCACTACAAAGAGTCACATTAAATATAACTGTCAAAGAAATTGAAGCTCACATATGATTAAACCATAGAGTTAAAATCCCAATTTGGGATAACATGCACCAACATTAGAATCATCCATAAAATATTAAATAAAAATACATGATCTATGTATGATGAATAAAATTATACATGAGAAGTACAATAATTGTGATGTTATTCTAAATTATAATGAGATGTTTTCTCTCATTAATAGATGAAAAAATCATCCTAAAACTTATTTTAATCACTTAAAAAGGCATGAGGTTATTCATTGAGATGAATTTGAGGCTGAGTGATTATTATAGATACAAATAAAGTTAAATTTAATAAACTTGAATGAATAATAAATCTTATTCTATTCACAAGGATGAAAGTTTGTTTATAAATATTTTATTTAACCACATCCATTAATTCGAAATCATGTTGAAGAAAAGTAGTAGTTAAGTATTATGGATGATGTTGATGGATTAAATACCATGAAATACATAGATAGATGTTAAATGGAAGGATAAAATTTCTTGATCTATTTTAATTTTTCAAAATATCCATGAATGTCATAGACCACTACCACATATTTAAAACACCTGTCATTTCCATTGTATAGTGTTTTGTAAATCTAAATTTTTTCTACATTAATTTTTTTTATTGTATAGAGTTTATTTTGATTCTCCCATATAATCTTGAAATCCATTCTCAATGCAGTGAATACTTGTAATAATCTAAGATGGTGGGATAAATATCACGTGTTTCAGAGTTTTGATTATATATTATTTTCTTTTTTATACTAAGATGGGAAATTTAAGTGAGTTAATTGATTGATTTTGAACTGGTGATCATCACTCATTTCCTAATTCATTAAAACATATTTACTTCTCCCATTATAGTTCAATTAATTTTTCTATTTCCACAGTTATGTAATATACAATAGAGATAGGTGGATATAACAAGAATGGATTGGTGATCACTTTCCACGTATAGTGGGGTTCTATTCATTCATGTAGTCACATGGATGGGGGAGACATGGGTTAATTTACTTGATTAATGTATTTATCTCACCGTTGGACTTAGAAAATACAATTCCCGATGCACATTTGATAGTAATTCACTGGATCCATACATGAAGTAAATAATGATAGGTAGTGATGTGAATGAATTTGATCCTTGCATCTGATTGATAATAAATCTAGGACCAATAATTAATGAAAAAAAAGAGACCCATATTTTTGAAATATCCCATGGATTGATCCCCATTCCTTTTATAACTACATTCATTATTTTACCTTTCCATTCTATATTTTATTTTTTATGCATATATTTCCTATATCCCCATATTTTTCATTATTTTAAAATGAATATATAATACTAAAAATATAATAATGGGGTAGGAGTAGTGAGTTTTATAGAAGAGACCCCTTGACAGAACAAACGTGTCCATCTATAATGTTGGAATAAGTGTAATATAAATATGATTTTATACTATCACATGATAGGTGTGTCAAAATTTGACACAATTTTTTGGGATCTAATTAGACATTAATTATTTAAATCATATTTTTTAAAACTCATTCTTTGTTAAGAAAAACATAAAAATAGTTCTTTTATCATTAAGGTATCCAAATTTAGATCATTATTATACATGGGATTACTAATTTTAGGTGTAAGAAAATTTTGATTATAATAAAGGAAGTTCCCAGATAAAATAGATTATGTAAGAGATAGAGGAGATGAGTTAGGAAATGTTAATGATAGAAGAGTGAATATGGTAACACAATTAAAAATATCCTGTGAGATAAGAATAAGAATAATTGGAGTATAAATATTCCTCATTTACCATTCATGATGTAAAACACAAGGACTCTATGAAGGAATAACTATAGCACTTACTATCAAACCTCGCCCTACTACTACCATATGAGATCATTGAAATTTACTTTTCAGATTATACACTTGTGGTTGGTTAAAAACTTTTGGATGTTTTCTAGAATAATGTTGTAAGAAGAACTATTCTTTGTGATCCTCCTATTTTCAATAACAATTAATGAAAACCATTAAATATTTATCTATATTTTTATGAATAAGACACTACTGAGGTGGTCATATTTTAATAAAAAATATAAGACATTTACTACCTATACCCACTTACAACAAAACAAATCCCAGAGGTACTGAGTAAATAATAAAACATTAAATCCTTTATAATTTATTAAGATTGAATAATATCAAACTATTCTTTAGTTAATTTTATTAAAAATTAATTGAGAAGAAACTCCCAATGTTTAGAATTTTTAGATTCATCTAGAAAAAGGAATCCCTTGGAGAGTGATGAAGAGGAAGGATATGCACATGTTTAGAAACATATAAATCACCTTGAGAATACAAAACATTTTCTTACAAGAGTATAATATCTAGTTTCCCTTCCCGAAGAGATATAATTTCAATATAATCAAATCAAGGGAGGAAATTTAAGTTTAAATGAATTATAAATTAATTTTATTCATACTTATTGATTCACTAGATCCAATTAGTTGAACACTTTTAAGAAACAAAAATGGAATATTCACTATTAGAAGAATCCAACAAATTCATGGTAAAAGTAGATAATTTATACCAATTCCTACCAGAACCATGTAATATAAATATAATTTCTAAAATGGTAGTTTTTTAGTACACTCATGAATAGAAACTTTTTAACTAGTGTGCATTGATTTACACTAGAAGTAAAATAATCCTTTGGTTTATATCAAAGAAACCCAACAAACTATTATATTTTAGATAAAATATTTCACTCATGATTTTGGGGTACTAAAAACCTACTACCCACTTAGGGGATCAAATGATGTATTTTTTCCTATTCTATTTCTATTTAGTTTATTTAAAATAAATTTATCATTAATTGTTTTGTTTAATTTGTATGTTGAAAAAGGTGGTATTTAATATCTCAACTTGGGATACTGGATACTAAATAAAACCAAGTTGTATTTCTCTAATATATTATGTTAACTAACTAAAATGTTCAAGTTTGAACATCATAAATGTCTTGTAACACTTATGTGTGGGAAATTGTTTACCCATTTTAGGATTTTTTTTTCTTTTTTTTGTTTTTAGTTTTTAGGAACCTTGATAATAAATGAATAAACATGATCTACATTCACTCTTGAGTTTATTTCGAGAAATTTTTATTTTTTTATTAAATTTAATTTAAATTATTGTTCATATAAAAACATTTACATGAATTTGATTTTCAATTTTTTATATGTTTGAAAGTTTTTTTAAATCCATGTTCATGAAACACTTAATGAAAATATTTTTTCCCATTTTTAGAGGTGTTGTAAATCATTTTTATCACATCCTTCTTAATGGCCTCATTTTAATCAAGGAATAATGGAACATATGGGATAACTAGAACATGTGATTATTTACATTTCAATTCATTGGTGTTTATGAATTGTTTTTAATATAATTGAGTCACTTAATTGTTTGAGAACATTTTTTCCTTAAGAGATACCTTTTATACCAACCCCTATTTATCCCTTAAAATTCATAAATTTCCTTATAGGTTTAAGAATCATTATAGTATAAATTTTCCTTACATACCTTCTCTAATAATATATTTGACTAATTATTTCAAGTTTGAGTATAAGGAAAAGGCATTTCATGTATATCTTCCATGGAAACCAATACATTTTTGGGTTATGTTAGAGTTATGGGTCATAATTTTGAGAATTTCATAAATTTAAATGAGAATGAGTAATTATTATCCATTGAATTTCATTATTCTCATCATATTCACAATAAAATTAAAAAAGATTAAAAATGATTAAAAAGAAAGAGATAAGATTGAATTATTTATAATTCATAAATATGTGACCCATAAACCTAATAAATAAAAGGTATTAAATCACTATTCTTTCATTATATTAAACTATCATATCATAATTCATGAAAAAAAATAAAAATTAAATTATTAACCAATTCTGTGGATAAAGATGAAATCATTTAGTTTACTTGATATTCATGAAATATGGACCATATAATTAAAATGGAATGTTGAACCACATCATTTAAGGGGAATTGAATTAGTAAGTTTCCATCATTTCAATTTAATATTCGTGCATTTCATTTAAGAGTTTAATTATATAGTTTTTGACATAAAATTTTAAATTTCTTTACCCACAAAAATGTATCAAAAAAACCATCTCAGAAAAAAACTCTTGATTAAAAATAATTTTATGTCTCATGGTGTTAATAAATGAGGGTTTTTAACCACCTATGGTTATACATAAATTTTTACAGTAGGATCAAAAATCAATATTAAATTTCTCTTGAGTGAATAATGGCATGAATTTTAATGTTATGTAGGTTTTTCTTGGGTCATGTATGGAATTTTTTGGATGAAAAAATTTCAATATGAGGTAATAAAATTAAAGGAAAATGTTTTTCATAAAATGGAAAGTGTGAATTTCTAATTATTATTTTTTATGTGGATTTAAAATTTATACATGGTACATTCATAATAGTAAAAAAAGATACATGTGGGGGTATGTAATAACATATTTTTTCATATTTTAGTCATTAAAATTCATTGGTTATATTCCCTCCATTTTTACATTATTTGGGTGAAAATCACATTCTTAATATATTAGTTTATTTAGGAGTTTATTATAAAATGAAACAACCTCATGAATTTATTTATTTTAATATTAGTATATATTCAAATATCTACGGCCATATAATTTTAAATTTATGTTTTTTATTTTTTAATAGAGGAATTCATTTATATGTAAAGCATGACTCATGTGATATTGAAATTCCAAAATGAGAAGTGTCCTATTATTAAAATGGAAAAAACTTTTCCATGTGTGACTAAATCAAATGGTAAGTGTACACATACAATTGAACAACTACTTTGTAAAATCATATTACCCATGAATAAAGGCTATGTCAAATTCATTCACAGAGAGAAGTATACATTTGTGAATAATGAGTCATATCTTGCCTCATGTCATATTAATCTCTATATTCGGGAAATTAAACCATGCATACATGGTGCTACATGTTATTAAACCGTAATCTAAAATCTATTTCATAACATAACTCCACATCGAGTCACACATAAGATTTTTACTATAGAAATATATGTTCACGTAGGATTAAACCATAGATTTGAAATATCATGTCATGATAGGATTCAATCATATTAGATGAACCATGTTATATTAAATGAAAATCTAAGAGCTATATATGATGAATAATAACTCATAAAATAAGACAAGTCATGGAAAAACTATTATGAACCAATGAATGAGATGATTTCTCACATTCATGAATGCTCAAATCATCATAAAACACATGAAAATGAATTTCAGGTCTTATCAATATTTGTAGAGAATAATTGGATGATATTGGAATGATAGAGTAGAGAATGTGAATAGTTGTAGAAAAATTTAATGAATTATAAATTCTTGAGCTATTTTCACATCCAAAACTAGTTTTTAAATATTTTATTTAACCATGAGAATTTATTCCAAAACATGAAGGAGTAAAGTGATAGTTGAGATTCATAGAGGATTTTTATGAATTAATGATTGAGAAGCACATAGAATAATTCTAGGATAATGTATACCCATTGATAATCTATCTCTACCTGAAAAAGTTACTATTCATATCGAAGCCCATTAATTCATATTTAAAACCCTCATGTTTTCCTTTATTGAGTGTTATAGATTTATGGTTTTTTGAACATTTATATATTTGTTTTCATTGTGTAAATTGTATTCTCTTATCACTAATAATATCTAAAACTGCAGTTATAAAGTTGTGAAGGCCGATATTAATATATTGAGGGGGGGGGGTATGTACAAGATTATGTGTTTCAATGTTTTGAATTTATTTATATGTAATTGTTTTTTTATTATAGGGAATTAAAGTGAGTTGATTTAGTTGTTTTAAAGTGGTGAACCACATTATTTTCCACATTCGTAAGACCATCTTTTCATATCCAAATGTAGTTTGATAAATACTTCCCATTCCATCAATATCTAGTATATATTGTTACTAGGAGGCTATTAAGGGATTGACTTGGTGATTCATGGACATGTATAATGGGGTTATCATTATTCATTTGTCCTAATGGATGGGGAATTGAATAGTTAATCTAAATGATTAAGGGATGTCGTTTCACACATGATATTTTATTAATTTTATTATTTAATTCATTTAAATATTATTATTAGTCATCTGAGGTTTCTGGAAGTTTTGGGACGATTATTTTAGGTTTTAAAGGGTCCAAAAGTTAGCCAACATGGATTTGGAAAATGTTCGGTGATCACATGATTTTTTATGTCTTGATATGGATCCATTTTTCATGGTTAGGACATGGTTTATTAAATAATACAGGCTCTTAGTGGTAATCATGGAAGGCATTTTTGGGTTCCAATTATAGGTGTCACAATTTCTATAATGTTTTGTTAAATCATGTGATGAACAAATTTTTTTTATCTTGTTTCATTTTATTTATTTTTTCCTACCCTTTTCTTCCCTCATTTTTCACACCTCACCCCTAGTGTTGATCCCTCTCCCTCATGAAATTCCCCCTCTCTTGATCACCTCTTCCTTTATCATTTATTCTCGATTATTAATGATATCTTGGATGAATACTTAAGGTATAGTATCTAATTACCTTTTCCTTTCCCTTTACATGTTTTCCCCTTTCCTCTTTTGTTTTTTATTTTGATTAACCTTAGGGATTCCAGTTTGCCTCTTTTAGGTGTTTTTTTTTGAATTTAAGTTTTATGTGGGTCTCTTTTCCCCCATTTGGACAGAAGTCATCAAGGGAGACATGTTCCAACATTCCAAAACATTTTTCCACTTAATTTGAGATAGTTTTCTCCATTATTAATATTTAAATTCAAGATCTATTTATTGCTTTATGTTTTATGTGATTTATTAAATTAATTATGGATATGTATGAAAGTTGAAAGGTGTTTTATAAAGGTTTCAAGATATTTATCATTCTGTAAAATTCATTTACTTATTATTTCATGTGAAACATGGTATTACAAGTTTTTAAAAAGTTTTTTTTATTTTTTTTAGAAATTGAATTGATTAAATTAGTTTTACCCTATTAAGGTTTAAAAATTAATTTAAAAGTTTCAATTTGTAATTTTAAATTTTAATGTGAAAATTTAAATCATACTCATTAAATGGTTTTCAAATGGTATATTTGGTAGCTTATTTTACAATTTGTTTATAAATTTATTCTTCAATGGTCTTCTAAAAACTTTTACTTGGAATTTATGTGACACTTGAAGTGGAAGTAAAAAATTTAAATGTATGGTTTTACTTAAAATCTGAGTTTTGAAAATGTCTCTCGTTATCTATTTTATTGTTTTACATATATATATAGGTATAAATATGTATACCTTTTTTGTGAAAATTAAAATCTTTATATGTGAATTTATTAAATGGTAAATGTATATATATATAAATAAATAAACATATATAAGTACAACTATATTAAGGGGTATTCAAATGTGGTTTTCTAAAATATGGTTTAAAGGCCCGATTATAATGGTTTACATGGATTGTTATGATTTATAAAAAATTGTTTGATTTATTAATTATTTTTGAAGATGGATTTATATGAAAAATTATATATATATATATATATAATTGTTTTAAAATGGATCCCACGATTTTAATGTGAAATTGATTTTATGTAACATGTATGCTTTTGATAAGTGTGATGAAATGTGATATGGTATGGGTTAATAAAAGGACCTTAATTTTTATATGAAATATGTTATATTTGAAATGGATAGAGAACATATAAAACCAGATATCTAAGAGGTAATGATGTATTGAGTATCATTTTGGATTACAACACATTACTAACAAAACACTTAGACTTGGATATGGTTATGGTGTCATGGAAGGGAGACACCACATCACTTTTCCAAGGCATGTACCACTTAGTGATGAATTGGATTTGGTGTCATGGATGAACATAAATACATCACTAGGCTAAGACATGTTCACCTTACTAGTTGAACGCACATTTTATTTTGGCTAATATGATCACAAGCTATTACCAGGATCTAGAGATCCCACTAACCTTATATGACCTATGAATTTTACCCATGGTGTTAGTTTTATTATATATGAATAATTTTATAAAAAGGTTAATGTATTTCCATAGATTTCTCAAATAAATTTATCTATTGTATTTATTGCTTCTCTTGATTATTTAAAAAGGTAAAAAAGTTTTTATAAAATATTTTTTCTAAGAAGTCTTTTCAAAGTGGATTTTCAATTTTTTTCTTATAATGATAGTGGTGTAGGCCGATATAATGTTTTACAAGTGAGTATTTTAATTTAATATAAAATAAGAGAAATGTTTATAAATAATCAATGAGAATTATGTTAGAATTTATATTAAATGAAATAAAATACGATATTTAAGTAATGTATTTAAACAATCACTAAACTAATTTGGAATTTAATGTTAAAGATTAAAGCATGGTTTGTAATTATTATTCCTACTAAGATTTAGGTCACACCTATCTATCATTTTAATTTGGATGATTTTATCCATCTTTTTTTACACTCTTCATAGTGTTTATTTATTAAGGTATATATTATTTTCTTTTTGGTTTTCTCTCTCTTTGGAACATTCAGCTTTTACTACTTTCTACGGATCGTCGGTAGTGATATAAACATGCTGTAGAAGAAAAGGAATTTGGTGGTAGATTTTTTTGAATATAATAATTTAAGGGGAGTGATATTTAGGGTGATTAGAGATATTTTTTTATATTTATTTACTATTTATAGTTTATTATTGTATTTCAGATTTGGTACAGATGTCTAATATATCGATGGGTTATACCCATTTTTAATTAGTTTTATATGGATGTTTTACTCTATTTTTAGCATCAAATGATTCCAAATTGGTGTTTAATTGATTTCTAGGAACATGTTCCAACCTATGGGTATCGATGAAAACCTTCAGGAATAGTAGCGAGCTAGCTTAAGCATCCATCAGATGGAAGGCTTAGGCTGATTCCTGACAATATGGTATCACTTGTACCAATGTTATTACCTCCACAGAAACCTTGACTCTCTCATGAATATCCATTGTGATATTTTTTTCTATGGTAGGATAAAGTAATAATGGATTTTTGGGACTCAAAAGGTTTGTTAGGAATGGGTTCTTGATCACCACCTACCACGATGATGCTAGATCCACCACGGGCAGTTAGAATTTGAATTTTGGGTTAGAAATTTTATTATATTATTATTAATGGTGTATTGATCCTCATCAGTGCAATTTATCTTAATTGGAGGTTGGGTTGAATTTTTGGAAAAAATTACAAAATATAAGTGCTATGTGGTTGGTTTTCATGGATTAAGAAAATAGGTAGTGGCCAAATGCTCGATCTTGAGACATCTTATGTATTTTTTTATGGATGGACGATGGTCTCTCAAAATAATGTGTTCCTATAAAGTATGATCCTTAATCCCATTTTGTTTTGATATTTAGACTCCCTTGGGGGATAAATAGTAATCACATTAAACTTAAGTAAGTCTTTTGATATTTGGAAATGTGGTTTGGATTTTGGTGTGTAGTTTCTTATGCATGTTTTGTGATATTTTTTTAGATGGAAAAATGGATTTTATAATGTATTTATTTTTAAAATAATATTTAGAGAATATTTAAATAAGGGTATTTGATATTTTTTAAAATTGGTAATTTTTAAAAGTGAAGCTTGAGGAAAATTCTCGGGAAATTCTATATTTTACATGGAAAATTTATATGTATTTTAATTTTGAAATTGGATTTATAAATGTTTTGAAAAGTTATTTGTTTTGAATCATTATAAAAAGGATTAATGTGTTTCTGAAATTTTATTATCAAAATTGGTGTGTTTTTGTTGGTTTTAATATTTGGATTTAATCCATAGTTTGGTGGGACTTCCTGGTTGAGCATGTGAGACATGAACTAGTTGAGTTCATGTTTTATTTTATTTGATGTATAACTCTAAGAAAACTCATGGAAATGATGGATCATTTGTTTTAAGGGATAAAACATTGGGTAATTATCCTTTTCATCGGGAATATCTCTTATTGTTGATGACCCTACATAAACTCGAAATTGAGTGATAAGGATTGATTCTCCCTTATTCTTCTAAGGAGCTCTAGATTAACTGTAACATTGGTGAAACTATTTTTGTGTTTTTTAGTTTTATTAGTTATATTATAGTGGTTTTGAGTTGGTGAGAGTCCACTGATGTGTATTTGATCTGGTTTTTCTTTAGGTTATTCCATGGGAGTTTTTTAGTGATGTTAATTGTTTTGGAATGATCTTTATTTGATGATGATCATGTTTTCTATGGGTTCTGTTTTAAGACCAATGAATTGAGAGTTTGGTTTTGGTTTTGATGGGTTGGGAATGGATGGATTTGGTTTGGTACTTGAGTAATTGGAATGGTTGGACTTGAGGTAATTGAGAACTTGATAGTGAATGTTTTCTTTTAATGGGTTCTCTATGAGATGGTGTTTCAAATTTGATGTCCTATTTTACCAATTTGATTATGGTGGTTTGGTTCTTGATCCCATGTCATGCTTTGATGTGGAATAATTATTAAAGGTATTATAACACCATATAGTGTTTTTTATGAAATTATTCCTTTATATTGTTACTTCTCTTGGTGAGTTTGGGTGTAATTGACCAACCATATTAGATAATGTCTAAATGGTTTGGAGAAACTATTAGGTATCTATGTTTCTTAATCCCAGGGACCCTTGTTCGTTGTATTCTAATACGATACATTGAAAGTTTATTGAGTTTGTTCCTCATTGATCTCGATGAATTATTCTAGTTAGAGTTTCCTTTTATTTAGGGTATGTTTCATTTTCGAGACCCTTATATCTATAAAAAAAGTGTTTAGGTTTTGTTTTTTTGTCTTCGTTCCTATGTAAATTACTTTTTGGGACAATAAAGTTTTTAAATTGTGAATATATTTCAAACATAGTATTTTATTTATATTATTACTTAATTTGTTTAAATAATATTTTAATTCATTGGGTGTTTATTAGAGTTTTAGGTTGGAAACTTTAAAATTTTTAGGTTTCAATTGGGCACACAGTTAGCCATCATGGTTTGGGAAATTGCGAGGAAACCATGTAATTTGTTATATGTACAGATAGAGATGTTTTTCATTGTAATCACAAATTTTATTAAATCTTATGGGATCCTAGGGGTAAAGGTTTTAGGAATTTTGGAGTTCCTAGTGTATGCAGCATAGTTACCACACAGTCTATTAAACCATGTGGGGAAACCATTCGTTGAACCCATTTTTTTTAAAAAAATATTTTTCTATTGTTTCACTATTTTTATTTTTTATCCATATTTATTCTCATGGATGTCACACCTCACCCCGATGGAAGATCTGTCTGCCACACAAGACACTCTCTGTCCCAAACCAAATCTGGTCGACACCGAAACCAGCACCATACCAAGCCCATGACAAGTCTTGAAGGGCGTTCCCGATCCCCCCTTGTTGTAACAAGTGCCCAGGTATCATAAAATGATAATTGGGAATGATTTAATCGAGTTTATAATCATAAAACAACAAAAGAATCCAATAAATGAATCTGGATTTTTCAAACCAAACAACCTTTTACAAAAATTGAAAACTGAATTTCATATTTTAAAACAACCCAACAAGACAATAAAAAAGGTAAAAAACCAAAAGGAAATAGCCCAAGAAACCTCATGTCAAGGGGCACCGCCCTCAAGCCATCTCCACAAGACTTCACCCCCAAGGACATGCTAGATACCTGAACCACTGGCACTAAAAACTGTACCCAACCTGCAACAACAAAAGAAAACCAAGTCTAAATACAGCCAAAGGTGTAAGTAGGGTGTGAGATAATTCTCAATAGGATACTACCACTAATAGATTCCATGCGATAAACATTCAAAGATGAAAAACATGCAAGTTTTCAAAAACATGTAATTTCAAGTTACAATTTCTAAAAGATGAAACTTAAAAAAAATCAGTTTTCAAGTGGGATAATTTAAAGAATGAACACTTTTAAAACAAATGAAAAAGCTACTGAATTTTCCAACCAAATATACTGTATGCCAACGGTAATTATAAAGGAACTAATGAGTAGAAACAATAGGAAATAACCACTAGACACTAGCTCGTTGTGGGTCTCAGGTACCTCATATCTCTGTGAGAGTATCCATAAAAAATATTCATTCTCGTGCATGATCCTGTAGTAGGGAACATAACCGTAACCTATTGTTCCCCGATCATCATCATCATAGTTTATTTAGAGTTTTAAGAGTCAATATTGATTAGTAAAACTGAGTCCAAACCCCACAGATTCACTAGCATACTAGTACACGTCCACCCACCAAGATACCCGGGTTTTCCCTTTGTGATCAAATAAGTTCAAAAATTAAATGAATATACTTTTCACATGAAAATATCATTTCCATATCAGAAATTCACCAAACATCCCACATGTATAAAACACAAGTCACAAAAGTCCACTTTTAATTTAAATTGATTTTGAAATCTGACTCACACCAAAATAGCCCACAACACTTTTCACATTTCTTTAAAACTTCCACAAATCCATTAAAAAATTTTTATAAACCATTCCAAGACATTCTAACTCACATAAAAGCCCACTCAAATATCACATAATACCTATTTCATGAACAAAATTCATTTTTCACAACACACTCACACAAAACAGCCCACAACCATGTTTTACTGTTGTCCTTCCATTTTCAAAATCATTTCATCACTTTATAAAACATTCTAAAAAATATTTTACATCTTAAATAAGCACATTAACTTTAAAAAAACCCATATTATGTGAACACCCCACAAACAGTACATACACACCCTTTTACCCCCTTTTTTTAACCAAACAAAACATTCACAATTTTCATAAAACAAACTCAAGGGGTGTAACTATTTCTTGCATACAAAACCCATTTCAAAACCCCCATTTAAGACCAAAACCATACCAATTAATATCCAAAACAGAATAGGAATCCCTAGATACATTTATAAAACCACATTCAAGTGTTATAAAATAACATTGAATAATAACACAAAAGATACAAAACTAAAACACACATTTTCATAAAATGCTCTCATGAAGTATACCAATGTTTTACACATCAAACCTATTAAAAAACATTTTTAGGACCACATGACACTAATACATTACCAAAACAGAAATTTTAGGACAAACAAGATTTAGTAAACCAATTCCATAGGTTATAAAATACACCAAAATAATACCCCATGAGTTACACATGAAAACTCCCAATTTCAAGTTAAAAAGAAACTATAAAATTTAACACTTAACCAAATCAATCATAAACAATTTTCACACCACACCCAATATAAGAGGAATATGAAAAATGAGTAAATACGATAAGAAAACTCATCAATAATTGTTTACACATGGAACCACCTACCTTTTGAGTCAAAACCCTTGAATCTTGGTGTGAAACCTCAACCGCACCTCTGCCGCACCACAAGGAAGTGAAAACAAACCCTAAACCATAATATTTCACCAAAAATACCCCAAATCAAACCCTAGGTATAAACCATAACTTATTTACACTATAAATTTATGAAAGTAGGAGGAAACCCTAAAGAGAAGGAAGGAATTGAAGAGAGAAACACATACCCCAAACAATATTGAAGAAAAAGACCCAAAATCCACCAGAATCTGAATTTTGAAACATCTAAAAATTTAATTGAGTTTCTAAAAAGGATGAGGAGATCATATAGGAACTATAATGTGGGAAAAAAGTAAAAATTATAAGGAGTTATGAAAGGATCAATTTACCTCATCAAATCTGGGAGATTTGTAAAATCTAGATAAGTTTCGCCCAATTTCGTGATTCTATTGATCTTTAAATTTGGGGAAGAGATAATGAGGACACATCTTAATTAATTGGTCTTAGGTGGGAGTTGTAATCGCCGAAAGAAATTAAATATATAATGAGTTATTAAAGAATTAAAAATTATTTTTAATGCCGGAAATGGGCTTTCGGGCAGGCTGAATCCCTTAAATAAAAACTAAAATCCACCATGATTATAGATTTCTAAATGGTCCAAATTAATTTTGTGGTGTTCATGGGCTAGGTTATTACAATTAAGAATTGGAATGGATGAAAATTTTGGATTAATGTATGAGTTATAAAGAAATAAATGTTTTTAAATCTGGAATTGGGCTCACGGTTTGGCCCAATTCATGAAAACTCACCCATTCCTCCATAAAAGCATGGGAAACCCAAAAAAAAGCATAAATGGAAATAAAATGAAAATTACCTTTAAAATAGCTCATTTTTGTGACAATTCTCCCTAACAAGAAACATTTCCATCCCTGTAAAGCCACAGAAAGGCCCAAACAACATCTAAACCCTAATAAGAAACCAAGAGGTACTCCCTTGCTAGGTTTCACCCCTAAAGGCCAAAACACCTCCAGTGATCAATTAAGGAAGTAATGCTATCATAAACCAAACATACACCACTTTAATGAAACAATCACGTATATTCATATTTTATCTCAAAAGAAAACTCCTCAAACATTATCCAAATAGGATTCAAGTAATTTACCCAAAGGAACAACAACAATGTACAATGTTACACTTACCTTGCTTTAACCTGATCATTGGGCGTCCTCCACTCCCAATGTTTACCCAAGGAAGGTGTAGGTAGTTATATAGCTCCAAAAAAGACTACCTACTTCCAATCCAAGAACAAGTACCAATCTGAGGTACTAGTATGTGGAGACACTAATGGGATCTACACCATAAGAGACAACTCAAAATTTCCCAAGATAGAATCAGGACACTAACTGGGGGAGTCCCGAATGGACTCCCTAGTACAAGGGGTAGAAATACATTAGAAATTTCTATAAGAACATACATGATACCCATAGTGGGTCTCCCCACCATAAGAACCATCCATCTTAACCGACCAGCATGAGCCGACACAGAAAGACCCAAAAAAATCTAAGGATTTGAATAGGGTGCAGGTTTAGTATGTACAGTCTGAGAAACTGTGCACTAACTATACAAATAATTATTTCTGAATGGATTCCTGGCATACGATCACTTTAAATTGTGCACAAATTGTGTCCCCAACATTTCTATCCCAATTACCAACCATTATCTAATGACTTAATTGAAACCAAAGGGGGGGGGAGGACAGTAGGTGATGACATGGATACAAGGCCCTCCAACAATTTCCACTGAACAAGAACAATAGAAGAAAGATTATGAAACCAGAGGTTTAAAATTTTCCTATCTTTTATACTGAGGATATGAAATTTCCCAAGGGTTTAAATGACCATAGGATTCCCCCTCATTATGAGCCAGATTCTCTTCGAGACCTATGGCTAGAGCTCAAATGATTGATACATCTTTGGCCTCACAGTTAGGCTTTGGAAACCCCCTAAATGAGATTTTTTTTGTGCCACCAACAACTACACTACAATACCCAATAATATTTCCAGACATAATACATTCCAAACTCACTTTACACTAAACTGATATTTCAATTAAAGAAGGGATTAGAATATGCACACACATCACACTTTATTTCTTCGGGTGAGAAACAATAGATTTAAAGAACACCTATACACACCTACCTCTAAAATGGAAGATTTTGAAGTTTTTCCAAGGGAGACATTCTCCAAACATAATAGGGACTCTCAGAGGATTGCACAACTTTCACCTTAACAGTCAATCGAGCACATGACATCACAAGGAATCGCCAAATAGGACCATGGTGACTGATATAAACAATTCATGGAGAGGGAAGTTATAAAACATCCTAAAACAACACACTATTCAAAAAGTGTCCACAATATCTTATCGTGCACAGATTTCCCACACTGGTAGTTTAATGTGAACTCCTTCTTCGAGTAGACTATGGAGGACCTGAAGGCCCTCTTAGACACCATCTGGTTACTCATCCATGCTAACAACCCCAGATCGCTTCCACCTTTGGAAAAATTAGAAAAATTAAGAAGCTAAGGTCTCTTTCAACCTTCCACAAGAACTCTCCCACTATAAGTGTATCATCAAACCCAAAAATAAAAGGGTGTAGACTCTTTATACAAATCTCGAGAATATATTCCATACATTGATCAACTAGAGGATTTTCCAATGACGAAAACATCCGAGTTGCACTTCACTTGTACAGTAACCCTTAGTGGGGGCGTACCTTATCCAAAATAATAACCCAAGGACCCATCCAAGATGGTCCATTGGTTAAGAAATACCACAAACAGATCCAAATAGATGAGGGGAACAACCACAAAGGCTTCCCAAACTTTTCTCAAAAGAGACCACAAACCAACCCTTCAACCCAGCTTACTGAACAAACACAAACCCGAAACACTATTCAAATAGGAGGGGTTATTAGACTCAAAACATTAAAAAACATCAACATTTCCAAAAAAAATGCAAACCATCCTAAAACACTCATTAAGACATCATGTTTTCCTTTTAAATTCATTTCATGGGAAAAACGGTTCAACAGTTAGCGTATCCACCAACAGTACCTGATGGGCCCCACACATGCATGTTTCCGTGCCACACCAAGAACCCTCCTCATATCCATCACGACATTGATTTAATTGTTCCATTAACCATCCATCATCCCATTTAACCCCATGCATGTGGTAGCTCATGAAAAATACCAAAGGTTAAAATAAAAAATCTTTCCACTTTTCATAGCCGAAACAATCAACCAACACAACCTTTTTCTCAAAACTGCTAACCACGAGATCAAAATCCCAATTCACATCTTACAAAACTTTTTACGAATTAACAACCATTTAGAAAAGAACTAACTTTCAATTTATTCACATTAATTTCAAAACATCTCATCCCATTAAAACACCCTTAGATTGTTTAGAAAACCATATAGGAAACACTTTTTCAAAACCAACTTCAATATAGTTCCTACATTCAAAGCAGATGTAAGCACACCATTTTCCATTTCAAAACAATTATGAAAATTCAGTTCCACCTTTTCATAAATCAAACCATTCCCCCTTTATTTGAAAATCATTTCACAAAAACATTACGCTTCTAAAAACCAATTCACTTTAAAACTAAAGTTCCAAGATTTCAAAACTAAAGCACATAACAGTTTGAGAGGAAAAAAGTTTCAATGGGTGACTTGGACATATGGTTGTCAGCCAAATTACAATCACATCACCATCACATATAGTGTTCTAGGGAAATATTCCTTGCACCACATGGATTTCCAGACCCTGTGAGCTCACTGAGACCATTAACCCAACACTCTTTTCATTTCCACTAATCATCATGAAACCAAGAAAACCAAAGGACTCAGAAAAGTCTAAAATTCCCATGGTGATGTGAATCCTCTCATGAGGTGTGGTGATCAGACAAACTATTCCAAACTAGAATTCCATGTCCCAATAATCCTAACTCCAGAATATGCTGATTTTTCCCCAAATAATATGACCCAAAGAGAGTGAACCTCCTCTGATACCAATTTGTCATGAACCAAATCTGGTCGCCACCGAAACCAGCACCAATCCCAGCCCATGACAAGTCCCGAAGGGAGTTCCCAATCTCCATGGTCTGGCACAAGTGTCCAGGTATCATAAAATGAGAAGTGGGAACAATTTACCCAAGTTTATAAACTTAAAAGAACAAAAGAATCCAATAAAATGAATTAGGATTTTTTAAACCAAACAATATTTTACAAAAATTTAGAACTAAATTACATATTTTAAAACAACCCAACAATACTATAAAAAAGGTACAAAACAAAAAGGAAATAGCCTAATAACCATCATGGAAAGAGGCACCACCCTCAAGCCATCTCCACAAGACTTCACCACCAAGGACCTGCTAGAAACCCGAACCACTGTAATAAAAACTGTACCCAACATGCAACAAAAAAAGAAAACCAATTCTTCTTACACCCAAGGGTGTAAGTAGGGTGTGATACAATTCCTAATAGGATACCACCACTAAGAGATTCCATAAGAAAAACATTCAATGGTGAAAATCATTCATGTTTTCAAAAACATGTAATTTCAAGTTACAATTTTTAAAAGATGCAACTTAAGAAAATCAGTTTTCAAGTGGGCTAATTTAAAGAATCAACACTTTTAAAATATACGCGAAAGATACTTAATTTTCTAGACAAATATAACATATTCCGATAGTAAGTATAAAGGATCTAATGAGCATAATCAAAAGGAAATAACCCCTAGGTAGTATCTTGTTGTGGGTCCTAGGTACCTCATATCTCAGTGAGAGTAACCGTCACAAATATATGTTCTCATGCACGAGCCACCAGTAGGGAACATACCCATAACCTAGTGGTCCCCAATAATCATAATCATAGTTTATTTATAGTTGTAAGAATCTATCTTACTAATGAAAATGAGGCCAAACCCCACAGATTTACTAGCATACTAGTACACGTCCACCCACCTAGATACCTGAGTTTTCCCTTTGTGTTCAAACAAGATCCACAAGTCAAGAAATGTACTTTTCACGTGATAATATCATTTAAATATAAAAAATTCAGCAAATAGCCCACACGTATACCACACAAGTCACAAATTTCCACTTTTTATTCAAAATTGATTTTGAAATCCGACTCACACCAAAATAGCACACAACACTTTTCACATTTCTTTAACACTTCCAAAAATCCTTTAAATTTTTTTATAAACCATTCCAAGACATTGTAACTCACATAAAAACCCACTCAAATATCACATAATACCTCTTTCATAAAAAAAATTCATTTTTCACAACACACTCACACAAAACAACCCACAACCATGTTTTACATCTCACTTTCCATTTTCAAAAACATTTCAAAACATCATACAACATTATAAAAAGAATATTTTACATTTTAAATAACCACATTACCTTTAAAAAACCAATATTAGATGAACAAACACCCCCCAAATAGTACATAGACACACTTTTACCCACTTTTTTTTAACCAAACAAAACATTCACAATTTTTATAAAACAATCTTGAGGGGTGTAACAATGTATTGCACAAAAAACCCATTTAAAATCCCCCCATTTAAGACCAAAACCATACCAATACCTATACAAAACATAATTTTATGCTATAGATACATTTATGAAACCATATTCAAGTGTTATAAAATAACCTTGAATAATACCACAAAAGATACAAATGAAAACACACATTTTCATAAAATACTCTCAAGAAGTATAACAATGTTTTACACGTCAAACATATTCAAAAACCTTTTTTAAGACCACATGACACAAATAAATTACCAAAACATAATTTGTAGGCCAAACAATATTTGTTAAACCAATTCCTTAAGTTATAAAATACACCCAAATAATACCCCATGAGATACACATGAAAACACCCAATTTCAAGTTAAAAAGAAAGTATAAAATTTAAAACTTAATAAAATCAACCATAAATATTTTTTTCACCACACCCAACATATGAGGAATATGAAAAATGAGTAAATACATCAGGATAACTATCAACAATTGTTTACACATGGAACCACATACCTTTTGATTCAAAACCCTTGAATCTTGGTGAAAAACCTCAACCGTACCTCTGCCGAACCACAAGGAAGTGAAAACAAACCCTAAACCATAATATTTAACAAAACATACCCCAAATGAAACCCTAGGTATAAAACCTAACTTCAGGATACTATAAATTTATAAAAGAGGGAGGAAACCTTAAGGAGAAGGAAGGAATCGAAGAGAGAAACACTTACCCAAAACAATCTTGAAGAAAACGGCCGAAAATCCACCAGAATCTGAATTTTGAAATAGCTAAAAATTTAAAGGAGATTTGAAAAATGATTAGAAGATCATTTAAGAAAATGAATGGGGGAAACAATGTAAAAATAGAAGGATTTATGAAAATATCAATTTACCTCATCAAATCTGGGAGATTTTTGAAATCCATAGAATTTTTGACCAATGTCTCAATTCTATTGAGATCCAAATTGGGGTATGAGAGAATGGGGATGCGCCTTAGGTAAGTGGTCTCAGTTGGGAGTTGGAATCATAGTAAAAAACATAAAAATATTATGATTTATTAAATTATTAAAATTTATTTTTAATGCAGAAAATGGGATTTCGGGCAATCCTAATCCCTTAAATAAAAACAAAAATCCACCATGATTATAGATTTATAAATAGTTTAAATTACTTTTTTGGTGATCATAGGTCAGGGTATGAAAATTAGGAATTGTAATGGATGGAAAATGTAGAAAAATGAAGGAGTTATAAAGGCATCAATTTTTTTTAATCAGGAATTGGGCTCACGGTTTGGCCCAATTCATGAAAACTCACCCATTCCTCCATAATAGCTTGGGAAACCCCCAAAACAAAGCTTGAATTGAAATTAAATGAATTTTAACTTTACAATATTTCATGTATGTGAAAACCCCTTTCGGATACACCTCTTCCATTTTCATTTCTTCCATATTCTTTGCGATCTCTTGGATGAATCCATATGGAAGAGTCTTTTCTTCTATTCTCTTTCATATTTTCTTCTTTTCCCTCACCTATTGTGATTTTATGTAGTATAAACCCTATAGGTTTGTGTTTGGTTTAATTTTTTTATATATTTATTTATTTTATAGTTCATGTGGGTCTTTTATCCCTCATTTGGGTTCCCACCATCGAAGGCAACACATTCCAACATTTCATGGCTTGGTTCCTCTTGATTTGAGGCTAGTATTCCTATGTTTTATATTTAAATTTGAGACAAATTTATTATTTTATGGTGAATTATTTTATTGAATTAATTATTCCCATGTATTGAAGTTGAAATGGATTTTATAAATGTTTTAAGGTATTTATCATTTGCCATAATTTCTTTTCACAATGTTTCCCATGAAACCAAAAAGGATAAGTATTTAAAAAAGTATTGAAATAATTTTTTTAATTAAATTTAGGCATCTAAAGTTGGTTGACCCTATTTGTTATGAGAAATTAATTTGGAAGTTTTAATTTGGTCATTTGAAGACTTAAGGGAAAAATTAAATTATATTCTTTAATATACTTTCAAATAGTCTATTTGGTAACTTATATTATTTTTTTGGAAATGGATTATTAAATTGTATTGTTTAAAATTTTACATGTAATTCATGTTATAGATGAAATTACAATTATTATTAAAATATTTAAAATTTTGTTTGACTAAAAATATGAGTTTTAAAAATGTTTCTTGTTATCTATTTCATAGTTATACATATATATGTGTATATATATATGTTTATGTGTACAAATTCACATGTGAGTTAGTGTATTTTTTAAATGGGACCAATATATATATATATATATATATATGTATGTATAAACATACATATTTAAACCTATAGAAATATCTATTCAAATGTGGGTTTCTAAAATGTGGTTTAAAGCCCTAGTTGACATGATTTACATGAATTTATATGTTTTTAATAAAAAGTGTTTGATTTATTAAATTCATGTAATAACGGTTTTAAATTAATATATATATATATATATATATTTTAAAATGGATCCCTTGGTTTTGATAAGAAAATGATTTAACGTGGCATGTGTGTTACTAAAGAGTGTGAATAAATGGGATGTGATATGGGTTGATAAAAGACCAATTATTTTTCTATGAAATTTGTTATATTTGAAATGGTTAGATCACATGGTAAATTTTGTATCTAAAAGGGAAGTATAGATTAAATATCACTTTATGTTATGAAAATTTTACTAACTAAACACTTAGACTTGGATATGATCATGGTGTCGTGGAAGGTGGAAACCACACTAGTTTTCCAAGGAATATACCTCATAGTGATAGATTGGATGTAGTGTTCTAGATCAACATCACTATGTTACAAGGATACAACATTTCTACTTAGTATTTTCACTCACATTAAATTTTGAATGATTAGATTAGAACTCGGTATCACGATATAGAGTGCACACTAATCATATATGGCTTATGAATTTTACCAATGTTACTTTTTTATTAGATGACTATTTTTATTATACCTATTACATTTTATGAAATGGTTAAGGTATTGTATTTTCTTTTAATTATAAATTGATAAAGTGTTTTTATTTATTCTATCACTTATTTAAAAAGTTTTAAAATTATTAGATAAGTGGTTCTTTCAAAATTGGATTTTCAAATTGGTTTTTAAAATGGTTTTCCAATGATAATTCCCTAATCCAACAAGTTGTTTTATAAGTAATTTTTTTATATAAAATAAAAAACAATAAATATTTATAAATGATCAATGGTCCTTATGTTAAATTTTATGTAAAATTAAATAAATTCATATCTTTTAGTAATGTATTTCAAAATAGCATTAACTAAATATTGAATTTAATTTTTATTCATGGGGTGTAGTTTCTATTTGTCATGCATATAGAGATTTAGCTAATGACTATAAATCATTTTTAGTCATATGATTTTATCTATATTTTTATCTAGATCATGAGAGAATTTATTGACTGAGAAATTTCTAAATTTATTATCAGTTTAATTTCTAGAATTCTCGAATTAGGATTTTACTGGTTTCTACGGATGAAGGGGAGAGATATCTATGGGCAGATGAAGAAAAGGCATATGGTGGTGGATTGTTGTTCATATGTTAATTATAATATTGGGAGTCTAGGGGTGATTAGAAAGATTTTTTGTCTATATTTATTTACTTCTTTTTTTATTTTCCATCAATTATAAGTTGGCATAGATTTTTGATATATAGATCGGTCATGCTAGTTTTTCATCAGCTTTCTACTGTTTATTTTGCAATTTTTTTATGTAAAATAAGTCCAAAGTGGTGCTTACTTGATTCAAAGGTACTTATTTTTTGTAACGACCCAAATTTTCATTAATGAAAAATCCCTCTTGATCCAGTTAATTGTCTCTTTATAAAAAAATGTTTTATAAGATGTCAACTTCTTTGGTTTTATGATAAGAGTTGTGACCATTACTTTTATAGTCGTTGAATAGTGATCACATGATTAGTATAAATATAAGGATTTAATGAACCCAATTTTTACTCAGACAAAGGAAGCGATGGCCTCATCCAGTAGAATTTCCCCATACGAAGCCCATTTGTCGGAGCTCGGAAAAGAGGTGGCATCCTTGGGCTTCTCCCTTGACCAAGCCCAAGCTGAGCTTCATTATGTCAAGCTCGAACGTGACTGTCTATGGGAAAAGTGGAAGTTGATTGAAATTACCACTCGAGCGATGTTATCCGAGCCACCCCAAGAGTCTTTCACCATCGCACACCTTACCCTTAGGTCTTATGCGGTTGTTTTAAGGGGTTATGTAACAAATAAGTAGTACTATGTTCATGTACATTATTTTTGTATTTAATAATGAATATAATTTCTAGTCATTTTTGATACATTGTAAATAGTTTTTAAAGTACAAATGGTGTTTTTAGTTATTATTTAATTAAGAAATATTTTTTATTATATAAAGGGATTTTTGAATTAAATATTATTTTAATAAAATAATAATAATATTATTAAATTAGTTAAATATAAATGATCTTGTAAATTTATGAATGCAATTAAAATGTTATATTAAGGTTTGAAAGCCATTTCTGTCAAAACCCGTGAATTTTCGATAAATGTTTGTTTTTATTTTAAAAGTGAAAATTAACATATTTAGAATTTTTTTAGAAAAAATAAATGTAATTTCTGGAATCAGGACGTCAAAATTATCCCACGGTGAATTTTTCATAATTTTCCGAGACAGTCAAATTTTTGGGTAAAAATTAAATACCGTTTAAATATATAATGTGTTTTATGACATCATAATGACCCAATGGTGATGTAATAAAATACTATAATCCTAAGGTTCGGCTAATATATGTTTTACCATTAAAATAAAGTGATTTTGGGTTTGTTCGACATACTTTTCAAAGCATTAATGAACCCCTCAAGACTTATTCAACACTTTGCCTTTTTAAATTAATTTCTATGGGAGTGTGACTCACCTCCACATAAGCAACCTTATTATTTTAATAAGTTCGGACCTTGTCCTTGTAAAATATTTTTTTTCCTCTTTCCTTTTCCAGAAACCATGGGCAAAAACCATGGGATGGTTTGTGGTTTGGATTAGTTTAATATAAGGGGTCTGAAACCTAAATAATAAATAATTCTCTCACCTTTCCCATATAAACCCACCCAAACTCGCACTTCCTACTCACTAAAATCATTTGGAGTTCATACAACCTCTTCCCTACTCTCTCTAGAATCTTACCAAGGTGCCCCAATCTCCCACGAATCCTCTCACAAGCCTCTCTCTAGCCTTTGGAAGCACACTTCCAAGTAAGGGTTTTTTCTTCCTTTCTCATTTTTTTCAATTTTCTTTAAGTTGTATTGACCTTTTAATTGAAATTATGAATGTTTGGGTATGGTTTAAAACCTTTCCCATACTTCCCTCTTATTGTTTGAATGATTGGAGACCCCTTTCTCTCTCATTAAATGCCTCCCATGTACATCTATTACTATGCCAAAATTCTGAAAGGAACTTCTCTCTCTTCTTTTACATTCAAGCCATAATTTTGTATCATGAATCTAAATTCCTTTTCAATTATTGGGACATGTATCTATATGACCTCCTTACTGTCCATTACATGTAAATATGATGAGGAACCACTTTCTCTCTAATCAACCATTTTTATGAATTCTTATGTCACGCCGTTACGCTGCCGAAATCGCACCGATTTTCTAAGCCAATGTCATTGTGTAGTGAATACCATGCCCATTTCTCCATCAAGGGTATTCACCTTTATGCACATTTAATTATTGATTATAAAATTTCATGTATGAATTCCACATTCCTTTATCGTGGAATAAATGATTTTGTTTTATGAATCCATGTTTTATGATCCATGTGGCACACTTATGCATGAAATGAAATGTTTAAGAAGGGTGCGCCCTTATAGCGCTACAATGAATTGGGTAAAGTATAGTATCATGATACGTCATGTGCAATGAGTGTTGACTCATTCTAATTCAAGTGAAACGAGGGTTTACTCGTGCTTCATGTGCAATGAGGGTTTACTCATGCTCCATGTGCAATGAGCCTTGGCTCATGCTAATTCAATGTTAAGTGTTGTTTCCACATTTGCATGTTATGATTATCATGATTTATCATGCCTTTATGTTCATGTTTCTTTTATGATCTATTTATATTCGTATTTTCTAACATGTATTTTACTCCTCATGTTATTCCATGTGTACTCCCTTACTAGGCTTTATAGCTCACCCTTTTCATATGCATGTCCTCAGGTTATCCCATGCAATGCTAAGTACGAGGGAATGTAGTAGTCATGTAAAGGATGTTTTCATTAAAGATGTTGTATTTCAAGTTTTAATTTTTTATGTAATGATCCTAAGCCCCAAATACACTAAGCCTCTCGATATTCTTCATTGTATCAAGTGAAGTTTTATGTAATGAATCATGTTTAAGTTGTAATAAAAAGCAGGGTTGTCATAGTTGGTATTAGAGGATAGGTTTAGTTATTTTTGGGATTAGGAAAACCCTATTAAAGCCTTAGATACAAAACTAAGTATAATAAAAACATCCCTAAGATTCGGTAAATACTAAGTATGTGGTTTATTAAACAAATACATACCTGTCTGGATACGAGCAGGTAGAGGTGGCTCTGGCACAGATGTATCCTAGGGGTAAAACCCAAAAACACCGCTTTGAGCTAGACTCGAATGGGAACTGGTGCACGACAATGGGCCTTGGTGCACTCTTGGTTACGACACTCCGAGGGGATATGTTTTTATAAATTCACAATCTTGGTATGAACCCTTATTATGGGAAAAATTCCACTAAGAATAAATGTTAGAAATTAGATCATGAAAATCCTAGATTAAATCCTATAGACTCATGAGTTAAAGAAATTAAAGTTTATTTATAAGTCATAAAATTTTGTCTTTGGATTACCCTTTATGTGCTACCCCTAACTTTCCCTTTATTCAAACCAATGACCAGTAATATGAGGACTCGGGCTAACAACCGTTTTGAAGATCAGTGCAATGATTGTACTAATGAGATACCCAATCCAATGGGAGCGGGAATCACGAACTTTGTCACGCTTATCTCTCAGCTTACTCATGTTTTGAATAGAAACACGGGTCAAGAGGAACGTTCAACCCCCCCTAAGAAAGAACAAGTCTCTATCAAGAGCTTCAGGAGACAAAGGCCTCCTACTTTTAGTGGATCATCTGATCCCACGATCGCTGAACAGTGGATCAACTCCATTGAGAAGATATTCTCCATCCTCAAATGTTTTGAACAAGAGAAGGTTCTCTTAGTGGCTTATCGTATGGAGGGTGAAGCTGATCAATGGTGGAAGTTGATCAAAAATACGAAGCCTGAGGAGGAGATCGAGGATTTGGAATGGAAGGAATTCCAGAAGATGTTTTTCGATAAATATTTTCCACGCACCCTCTGTCTTAAGATGGAAGGGGACTTCCTTTCCCTCAAGAAAAACGATGAAGAATCTGTGGAAGCGTACGAGGCAAACTTCACAAGACTTTCACGATATGCTTTCGGGTTTGTCGTTACCCCCGAATGCAAGGTTGACAACTTCTTTGGTGGGCTGAAGCCTATCTTGCGGAAAGCATTAGTGATCCGTGACTTCGACAGCTATGAGGGAATTGTCTGATGTGCCCTCAAGGTCAAAATGGAGATCGGAGAATCACAGGGGTATCAAGGGGACAAGAAGCGTAAGGTGGACTTCAATGCTGGTGGTCCGATGGATAAATCCAATGATGCTAAGAAGTTCCAGCACCCCACTTACCAAAAGTGCGTAAAGAAGGACCCTGGAAATTGCCTTAAGGGGACGAGAAAATGCTTCACGTGTGGAAGAGAAGGGAACCTAGCTATTAACTGTTGGCAAGAAGGACCCGCAGCTGCGACAGAGGAGAGGAACGCTCCGTTCGAACCTCAACACATTGTTCAATTCTACAAATGAAAAGAACTGGGTCATTTTTCAAATCAGTGCCCTAATCCAAGGGTTATCAGAGGCAACCAACAACCTCCAAGACAGCAAGGAAGAGCTCTTTCCATCACTTCTGCCGAAGTGAACCCCGACAACGAAGTGGTGACAGGTACGCTAGTTATTCATTCAAGATTAGCAAACGTACTTTTTTTTTCAGGTTCTACACATTCTTTTATATCTCTAAAGTTTAGTAGAACAATCCCAGCACCACCACAAATCATGGAAGTAAATATGTCAGTGAGTACGGAAAATGGGGCAATTATTGCATCCCATGAATATAAGCCCTCCACTGTTATAATCTATGGATTGAATTTACCGGAGAAACTCTTCATACTCCCTTTGGTGGAATTTGATGCAATTCTTGGCATGGATTGGATTTCCTTATATAGAGACAACATAAATTGTCGTGAGAGGGAAATCACACTCCATATGGAGAATCGACCCCCGAATCTTTACAAGTATCAGGAGGAAGATAAATCTCCTTTAGCTCCATCATCTCAAGCATGGATATTACTACCCTATGAGCATGCGTATCTGGCTTAGATGATTGAGTCCAAGGAAGAAACCGTCCTTGAAGAAATGCCTATTGTGAGGGAGTTCACTGATGTGTTTCCTGAGGAACTGCCTGGTCTTCCTCCAAGACGAGATGTTGAGTTCTCAATTGAACTTATAGCTGGGGTGCTACCAATATCCAAGACTCCATATAGAATGGCTGTTGTTGAGCATGAAGAGCTGAAGAAACAACTACAAGAGAATCTGGATAAAGGGTTTATACACCCAAGTGCTTCACCATGGGGTGCACTAGTCCTCTTCGTCAAGAAGAAGGATGGGTCAATGCGGCTTTGCATCGATTATCGTGAATATAAAAAAATCACGATAAAGAACAAGTATCCACTCACACGAATTGATGACTTGTTTGATCAATTGCATGGAGCACAATACTTCACCAAGGTGGACTTGCGGTCAGGATATTATCAAGTAAGGGTGAAGAAGGAAGATATCCCCAAGACTACTTTTCATACAAGGTACGGGCACTATGAATTCATAGTAATGCCTTTCATACTCACCAATGATCCAGCAATATTCTTGGAATTGATGAATAGAGTCTTTAGAGATTACCTTGGCAAATTTGTGGTAGTCTTTATAGATGAAATTCTAAGATACTCCAAAACCAAGGAGGACCATGAGGAGCATTTAAGAACTGTGCTGGAGACTTTGCGTAAGGAGAAGCTCTTTGCAAAGTACAACAAGTGTGAGTTCTAGTTGAAGGAGGTCTCATTCTTGGGCCATATCATCACAAGCAATGGGATATCTGTTGATCCCTCCAAAACAGATGCAATTGAGGGATGGCTGAGGCCAACATCGGTAACCGATATCCGTAGCTTCTTGGGGTTAGCTGGATATTATCGACGATTTGTGAGAAATTTCCCACGATTGTCCAACCCTCTTAGCAAGATAACTCAAAAGGGAGTAAAGTTTTCTTGGAGTGATGATTTCGAAGAAAGCTTCTAGGATTTGAAAAGTAGGCTTATCACTGCATCCGTGCTCACTTTACCCACAAGTGGGGAGCTTTTTGTGGTATTCAGTGATGCTTCAAAGAAGGGCTTAGGCTGTGTGCTGATGTAGAATGATAAAGTGATATCCAATGCCTCAAGGTAGTTGAAAATCCATGAGAACAACTATCCAACACATGATCTGGAGTTAGAGGCTATGATCTTTTCCCTGAAAATCTGGTGCCATTATCTCTATGGAGAGAAATGTGAGATATATACTGACCACAAGAGTCTTAAATATATATTCACACAGAAAGAGCTTAATATGCGCCAGAGAAGTTGGATAGAGCCCATCAAGGATTATGACTATTCAATACATTACCACCCTGGGAAAGCGAACAAGGTGGCAGATGCCCTAAGTAGAAAGGATCCAGCGATTCTATCAATGATGAGAATTGAGAAGGATCCAATCTTCTTAGACTTGATGAAGATGGATGTGGGAATCATAAAATAGGGAACATCATCAATCCTTTCACAAATGATTTCTAAACCATCTCTTTTGGAAAGGATAAATGATGATCAAAAGGATGATGTGGGAATTCAAGAAAAAGTGGAAGCTATCAAAAAGGGGAAATACTTGTAGTTTAATGTTAATGAAGAAGGAATTGTGCGGTTTGGGAAAAGACTATGTGTTTGATCAAGTCCGGAGCTGAAGAATGATCTTTTGGATGATACACATAGTTCAAATTTCTCTATTCACCCAGGGAGCACAAATATGTATCAAGATCTCCGAGAAAACTTTTTGTGGGATAATATGAAGAAGGAGATCGCCGAATATACATTAAAGTGCCTGGTGTGTCAGCAAGTGAAGGCAGATAGGCAGAAGTCTAAGGGGATGATGAAACCATTGCCCATACCAAAATGTAAATGGGATTACATCACTATGGACTTTGTCACCAGACATCCGAGGACATCCAAAGGCAACAATGCAATCGGGGTTGTTGTGGATCATCTAAAAAAGACTGCACACTTCATTGCTATTCAAGAGGATTTCTCATTGGATCAACTGGCACAGATATATATTAGGGAAGTGGTAAGGTTTCATGGAGTACCACTATCTATTGTGTCTGATAGAGATCCAAGATTCACCTCTAATTTTTGGAAGAGTCTTCAACATGCTCTGAATACTGAACTAAACTTCAGTACGGCCTATCATCCTCAAACTGATGGCCAATACGAGCAGACTATCCAAACACTTGAGGATATGTTGAGAGCATTCTCAATAGACATTAAAGGGGGATGGGATCAACATCTTCCTCTGGTTGAGTTCTCTTATAATAACAGTTTCCACTCGAGCATCCAAATGGAACCATACGAAGCCCTGTATGGGAAAAGGTGCAGAACACCGACATGTTGGCATGAGGTCGGTGAACGTAAGCTGCTTGGACTAGAAATGGTCGAAGAAATGGTGGATAAGGTGAAAACCATTCATCAGTATATCAAGGCAGCCCAGAGTCGATAGAAGAGTTATGCAGATAATTGTTGACGAGACCTTGAGTTTAAAGTTGGAGACATGGTGTTTTTACGCATATCTCCATGGAAGAAGGTCATGAGGTTTGGAATGAATGGGTAGTTAAGTCCAAGGTACATCGGCCCCTTCGAGATTCTTGATCGTGTTGGGGATGTGGCCTATCGACTATCACTTCCACCTACTATGGCCAAGGTGTATGATGTCTTTTATGTATCCCTCTTAAGGAATTACATACCAGACCCTTCACATGTACTCTCTTCAGAGTTAGTATAATTAGAATATGATATTTCTTATGAGGAGAAACCAGTGAAGATCTTAGATCATAGAGAAAAAGTTCAATGAAATAAGACAATGCCCCTCGTCAAGGTGTTGTGGAGAAACCACAAGTTTGAAGAAGCAACTTGGGAGTCAGAGGATATGATGAAGCTGAGTTACACACATTTGTTTTAGTGTGGGAAAAGGAAAATTTCGGGGGCGAAATTTCTTAAGGAGGGAATATTGTAACGACCCAATGTTTCATTAATGGAAAATCCCTCTTGATCCAGTTAATTGTCTCTTTATAAAAATAATTTTTTTATAAGATGTCAAATTCTTTGGTTTTATGATAAGAGTTGTGACTGCTACTTTTATAGTCGTTGAATAGTGATCACATAATTAGTATAAATATAAGGCTTTAACGAACCCAATTTTTACCCAGACAAAGGAAGTGATGGCCTCATCCAGTAGAATTGCCCCATACGAAGCCGATTTTTCAGAGCTCAAAAAAGTGGTGGCATCCTTGGGCTTCACCCTTGACCAAGCCCAAGCTGAGCTTCATTGTGTCAAGCTCAAACGTGACTGTCTACGGGAAAAGTGGAAGTTAATTGAAATTACCACTCGAGCGATGTTATCCAAGCCACCCCAAGAGTCTGTCACCATCGCACACCTTACCCTTAGGTCTTATGAGGCTATTTTAAGGGGTTATATAACAAATAAGCAGTACTATGTTCATGTACATTATTTTTGTATATAATAATGATTATAATTTCTAGTCATTTTTGATACATTGTAAATAGTTTTTAAAGTACACATGGTGTTTTTAGTTATTATTTAATTAAGAAATCTATTTTATTAAATTAAGGGCTTTTGAATTAAATAATATTTTAATAAAATAATAATATTATTATTAAATTAATTAAATATAAATGATCTTATAAATTTATGAATGCAATTAAAATGTTATATTAAGGTTTGAAAGCCATTTATGTCAAAACCCGTGAATTTTTTATAAATGTTGATTTTTATTTTAAAAGTGAAAATTAACATATTTAGAATTTTTTTTGATAAAATAAATGTCATTTCTGTAATCAGGACATCGAAATCACCCAACAGTGAATTTTTCATAATTTTCTGAGACAGTCAAAATTTTGGGTAAAAATGAAATACCGTTTAAATATATAATGTGTTTTATGACATCATAATGACCCAATGGTGATGTAATAAAATACTATAATCCTTATGTTCGGCCAATATATGTTTTACCATTAAAATAAATTGATTTTGGGTTTTTTTGACGTACTTTTTAAAGCATTAATGAACCCCTCAAGACTTATTCAACACTTTCCCTTTTTAAATTAATTTCCATGGGAGTGTGACTCATCTCCACATAATCAACCTTATTATTTTAATAAGTTAGGACCTTGGCCTTGTAAAATATTGTTTTCCTCTTTCCTTTTCCAGAAACCATGGGCAAAAACCATGGGATGGTTTGTGGTTTGGACTAGTTTAATATAAGGGGTCCCAAACCTAAATAATAAAGAATTCTCTCACCTTTCCTATATAACCCAACCAAGCTCCCACTTCCTCCTCACTAAAATACTTTGGAGTTCGTCCAAACTCTGCCCTACTCTCTATAGAATCCTACCAAGGTGCCTCAAGCTCCCATGAATCCTCTCACAAGCCTCTATCTAGCCTTTAGAAGCACACTTCCCAATAAGGGTTTTTTCTTCCTTTCTCATTTTTGTCAATTTTCATTAAGTTGTATTTCCCTTTTAATTTCAATTATGAATGTTGGGGTATTGTGTCTCACGTCCCTCATAATGCCCTCTTATTGTTTTAATGATGGGATATCCCTTTCTCTCTCATTAAATGCCTCCCATGTACACCCGTTACTATGCCGAAATTCCGAAAGGAACTTCTCTCTCTTCTTTTACATTCAAGCAATACTATTGTATCATGAATCTAAATTCCTTTTCAATTGTTGGGACTTGTATCTATATGACCTCCTTACTGTCCATTAAATGTAAATATGATGAGGAACCCCTTTCTCTCTCATCAACCATTTTTATGAATTCTTATGTCACGCCGTTACGCTGCCGAAATCACACTGATTTTCTAAGCAAATGTCATTGTGTAGTGAATACCATGCCCACTTCTCCATTAAGGGTATTCACCTCTATGCACATTTACTTATTGATTATATAGTTTCATGTATTAATTCCACATTCCTTTATCGTGGAATAAATGATTATGTTTTATGAATCCATGTTTTATGATCCATGTGGGACACTTATGCATGAAATGAAATGATTAAGAAGGGTGCACCCTTATAGCGCTCCAATGCATTGGGTAAAGTATTGTATCATGATACGTCATGTTCAATGAGTGTTTACTCAAGCTAATTCAAGTGCAACGAGGTTTTACTCGTGCTTCATGTGCAATGAGGGTTTAATCATGCTCCATGTGCAATGAGCCTTGGCTCATGCTAATTCAATGATAAGTGTTGTTTCCACATTTCCAGGTTATGATTATCATGCTTTATCATGCCTTTATGTTCATGTTTCTTTTATCCTCTATTGATATTCATATTTTCTAACATGTATTGTACTCCTCATGTTATTCCATGTGTACTCCCTTACTGGGCTTTATAGCTCACCCTTTTCTTATGCATGTCCTCAGGTTATCCCATGCAACGCTAAGTACGAGGGAATATAGTGGTCATGTAAAGGATGTTTTCAATAAAGATGTTGTATTTCATGTTTTAAGTTTTTATGTAATGATCCTAATCCCCAAAGACACTAAACCTCTCGATCTTCATTGTTGTATCAAGTGATGTTTTATGTAATGAATCATGTTTAAGTTGTAATAAAAAGTAGGGTTGTCATATTTCTACCCTTGGGGATCAAGAAATTCCTTTAGGATATGCCTTAGGTCAACTTAGTATTCCGACTTATGTAAATATCAGGTTGTTTCGTGACATGTCAACAACCATGGGACATAGGAAATTCAAGGTCTAGTGCACATTTAATAACAACTATCTAGTTTCTTACATGAGATAAATTGTTAGAGGTAATTATTTTAGTGATATTGATCATGTATACTAATTAACAATTTATTTGGTATAGTTTATGAAGAAAAAAATGAAGAGACACAAATCTAGGAAATATCTCAAGGGTTGATCACCATTCCCACTTATTGTACATTAATGATATTTTTATTCTTTTTATATATATATATTTTCAAAAACACCTATATTTTTACTTTTTTGTTCAAATATATATATTTTTTTAAAAATATAATAATATGATAGAAAAAGTGAGTGATCTAAAACATGAATTTTAAGAGAATAACCCTAGTCTGCCACGATGCTCCAATAAGGGGAATATAAATATTATTGTATAATACCCCATGATAGGTGAGTTAATAAACATTAATGATGTTTAAAATAGCATTTTATCAAGTTCCATTAAACATTGGGTAATTCAACTCAACATGTATTATTTTACTTCAAATATTGGTGAAAGAATTCATATAAAAATTCATTCAATAGTGAAATTGTTTTGAAGATGTCATGAAATGTAAATTAAATTTAGTACTCAATAAACGATGAAAATAGATATTTAATGATCATGGAACCAAAATTTTATTTTACTTGAATTAGTAATTTAGTTTCATTATATGAAATTATATTTAAGAGTTGTGGAAAAATTAAACTATCCACTTCTAAGAAAATACTTGTAGTAATCTAACAAGTAGGATGGTAGTTATGAATTTTTTATCAATGAATATTTGGTAGTTCAAAATAGATATCCTTTAGGGTGTTGATTAATTTTTTTCTATATAATATTTTATACATGAATTTTTGTTTCTATGGTATTCATAAATGAGATACCTGATTGAAATTTAAAATAAATATTTATTTATATGAGAATGATTGAGAATGTTATATATATATATATATATTATGAATTTATTTGGATGTTTTAGTTAAATTTATAATAAATATTCTTTTATATGAGAATGATCGAGTATGTTTTTTGTATCTATATTTTATTAATTTATTTAGAGGTTTTAATTGTGGTGTAATATAATGAAAAGCAATTTTTTTTTATTGTGTGTAATTATTATTATTATTTTGGTTTATTTAATTTTTTTTATATAGGTAACAAAGCATAATGAAGGTATATACAATAAAAGAGAACTGAAATTTGATGAATGTGTTATGAAACCTCAAAATTGATATTTTTTATAATCATTAAAAATAAAAAATAAGAAAATACAGTGACGAATACATCATTTTTAAATTCATCACTAATGTTTCTATGTGATCATTTTTCATGTTAAAATAATTAATTGCTCATATAAAATTATAAAATATTTATAAAAGACTATATTATTTTTATCTTTAAATAAAATAATATTTTTAATATAAAATATAGGGAAAATTTGTTCTGAAAATGGATTATATGAAGAGAAAATTTATTCCTAAATATACTTTAAATTCTATCCTAGGATTAATAAATATGTATATATTTTTATTGATTCAAAAAGATCTTATTGACTATATTACTTATTTATATTTTATTACTAATCTTCTAATTTGTGTAAGATCATGAATTTTATATCCTTGGATTTGTTATCGTAGTCATGTTTACTAGATAATATTTTTGTGATTTGTATTCATCATATGACAATAATAAAACATAAGATCATGAGTGATTCTAGTGATACCATGATTTTAGTAACATAATTAGGTAGATGAACATTGTAAAAATAGATTTTATTTAATCATTTATCAGTTTTATTTTCTTCCATTAGAAATAATATATCATAGATAAAGTAATGGAATTATTATCTAATTGATAATGAATAAATATAAACATTGACTATTAAAAATAAAAAAATATATATTCATTCATTCATCTATACCCACCCAACAAGTCTACTTATCACACGGGTACCCATTAAATATCATTTGTGTGGTTAAATATCTAAATATGTAGTGTTAATAGTGTAGTTGGATGGAATGTAAAGTATTTCAACTCTCATTTATAAATGATAATATAATTAGAGTAAAATTGTTCTAAAATGAATTTATAATTATGGTGTTTTTTTATTTATCATTCAAAATAGATTTTCTATGTCAGAATATTAATTTGGGATGTATTTATATGATTTTAGTGGTTTTGGTGGATTTTTGGGGGATTGGGTAATGTTTTGAGAATGTTTCATGCACAAAAAATGTTATAAATTACACCTGGTACCAATCAAGATGTCTTGGGATGGGACTATACTAGATAGACCTCTAAGAATCTAATATTGGAGAAACTAGTACATTGTGGAACAAAGATGCCTTTTTTTAATTCTAATAACAAAATTATGTTTTAAAATAAAATAAATATCCCTTCCTTTTATTGTTTTTATTAACTACATAGGGATCCCAATAATTCTTATTTATTCTCATATTCTACCATTTTTATCTCCACTGGATCTTATATAATAAATGATTATTCAGAATTTATATCCCTGTACTAGTAAATATAATCCCATAAAGACCTTCTACTTCTATTAATATTTTATTTCATCACTTCTCCACCTTAAATATCTAAATTTTAGGGGTTTTATTTTTTTAATTAGAAGAGACTTTAGGGTGATTGAACATGAAATACTAAAGGGGATTCACTATATAAAAATTTATATATTGTCCCACTCATGTTAAAACTATCTATATATATATATATATTTTCATGGATTTTCTAATTTAGGGTTAGGATAAATGGGTGCATGGGACTTATATACTTGTTAATATGGATTGGGGTGGTCATGTGATCATGAGAATGATTCCCTAGAGTAATGATGGATGCATCACATGTAGGGTATCTTGGTTTTAGTGATTTTATATTTATTATATAGTTTTCCAATAATTATTTCAATGTCTAATAATTGACTTTATGTGTTAATAAAACCATGATATATACTAGACCCTAATTTGAGTAATGGATAAAAGTTCATAGGTAAGGAATCTTCCTTCCATGATTTTAATCATAAGTGAAGGGTGTTTCATGACTTTATTCTTTATTGAGAGGGACCCATTGAAGCATATGTTTTACTAGTGGTTGTTTTGTAAGGTTCTTAACTATGGTATCGAGGATATAGGAATGGTGGGGTCAAAATAAAAAGTCCGTATCACTATTGATGACATTCCTTGTGAATGAACATACATTGTTCACATAATACAATTATAGTTATTTAGGTTATAGAGATATGAAAATTCAAGAGAGTGTGGTACCTTATCTCTTGTATGCTCACTAAACCATATGTGTATAGTGGTATATGTTATAATCAATCCCAAATATAAATTGATTTATATTTTAGTCCTATATTTTATAAATTTTTACAATTAAAATTATTAAAATTATTTATGGTTTTGAGTTAATTATGTAGTTCATTATCTATGTTATGCCTTATATTCCTCTATTATGTGTCTATTTGAGTAGAGCCTGATTTTTACTATTTATTTTTATGTGTGGGGTGTGTGTTCAAATAAGATTTACTTAATATTTTTAATCTTTTTAGATACTTCTTGATTTTAAAAAATGGTTCTTAATGAAAAGGTATGGTTATAGATGTTTATAGATTAGTTATTAGTATTCTTTGGTACTCAATTGAAATATATAGAGGTATCTGGTAGACTCAATATATGTTTGGCTTTTATACTTGTGGGTGTCTATCCATACATAGTATACCTCCCCCCAAAATTAGTGTTCTAATAATATATATTAATCCCTTTAAATTATATTGGTATTCCTTAAAAACATAATATGAGTGAATATATTTTTACCCAAAAGTATTTTTGTATTTTTTGAAGATGGTATGGTTGATTCCCACGTGCGGATCAAAGTATTCTTGTGGTTTCCAATGTGATTTTTTATGAACATGGAAAACCAATAGAAAAAGTTATATGTCATATTAATTTATAACTATACTGTATTAATGGATTATTAATGTTATTTGATTGAAATATTATCAAACTATATTGATTTAAATTTACATAACATATCAAATCATGCATGAAAACACACACATAACAAATTATGTTTGGGAAACCATTATTGGTGGGATAAATAGTTATGTATTAGTACCTTGAACATTATTATCAATGAATATATATTATCATTTTTTACATTTTAGGTTTTTGAAAGTATTCTAGGATTTAATAATGGGTTTTTGATGGATTATGATGATTTTGATTGTATGTTTAGGATCATCTCTAGTTTTTTAATGAGAATCTTATACATCACCGGAACGGTACCATGATCAAGCCCCCACATAACCTGAATTGAACATTCAAACCATTAGAGGTTGGAAAATAGAACTAGGGTTCTAGATAAAATTGGTGGAAGGTGTTTTACCCCTTTTATAATTATAAATAAAAAGTAAAGATGACAATTAATATTGTAGAAAATAAATTTTGACACAACAAGCACTATCTTCAAATAAGAATAATGACCATGATACAATAGTAGGTCATTGATATCCATAATTAAGTGACAACACTATCTATATTATTCAGCCCCATTACCGAGTGTAACTCAAATTGTACTCAAAATTATTATGTATATTAAAAAAATAATCCAAATATATACAAGTACTTGTTGTTATTAGTAAAAATGACCATGAAGTTTCATGGTCACTATATTGAACACACACAACACAAGAATAAAAAACTCATGAGGAAACCACCATGATTATAACATATATGGAATGCACTATGGTGTAAAATTTAAATCAATATACTCATTTATATATATTAACAAAAAATAATCCAACATGTATTTAATAATAAATACTTAAAATAGAAGATAAAAAAATCACTTCATAGGATAATATCAAAAACAAATAATAAATCTTTGTACCGAGAGGATCCTTATACTAAATAACTACTTTAATCTTTATCTAAGGACCTGATATGAGTGTGACTAGAAAATATTGCATCCATTCATACTAAATGAGAATAAATCACTCTGGGTTAAATTCACATTCCATAGGGGAAAAGAGTTTGTGTATGCACAATTAAAGGTTATCATTCAGCTTTTCACTTTGAGAATAGGGTAGTAGGTATAATATAGTCATGAATATATTATATCCCATCGCATATATTGAATATGTAAACCACTAAGTAGGTACAAACAAAATAATATAAAATAAAAATACCATTATAAGGTGTAACATGCATCGTTTTTAATCAATTATATACCCCCTTATAGTTAAAAATAATCAATACCATATATCATGGCATAAGATACTCCCATGTCACATTAATAGTTACACAAATTACCATGATCAATTCAAAGAATATAAATCATACTAAACATTAAAAAGTAACAATCATTCATAGGTAACAATTCCATAATGATTAATCTAACAATTATTATGGAAAAAAGTTTTCTTAATTTCATAATCCATATGTGTTATCATATTAATTAAGAACAATTACAAGTCACATAATATTTTCAACATAAAATGAGTAAACCCTTCATTACATATCATAGAATAAAAATATGTATACAATATAATTCCACAAAAAGAACAAGTTATGAGAAGGAAGTATTTTAATGTTATTCCAAAGGCATATTATACCTACTTTAAGATATTGAGTAAGAATAATTTTATTTTTATTAACATCCAATCTATATGAGTCTTTACTCATAACTGGGTAGTACCTAAGGTTTACCTAGAGATTATTAAGTGATATACCATGTTTATAGCTGTTCATGTCTAATATATATATATAGACATATAAAAATCATCACAATTTTACATGTTATATAATGTGTGAGTACTAAATATAAATGTTTGTTTCAAAATAATGCTATCCAAAAATAGGTTTTTAATAATAAGAGTTTTCTTTTAAAGAAAAAACCATATGATTTTTATGGTTACAAAAGTTTTAATTTAAAATTTATTCAATTGGAATGATTATATTTATAATTTATCTAATAATAGGTAGTTATGTGAAATTAAATTTTTATAATTATTGGTTTGTTATAAAACTGAACACTACTTTAGAACATAAAAGAAATTAATAGAATATGGTAATTTATTTTTTTCGAACATATTTTTTCTAAAATAATTAAGTTTATATACATCATCATTACTTAATATATTTATTTAACCTATCCATAACCTTGAAACCAATGAAATTCTTAAACATGGTTTTGTTTGGACCGTGACATGTAACTCATGTAGGTTAAGTGGGAAGAAAGTTTTTTCTTAATAAAGAAAATTCAAGTTAAAAAGGGATAATTGTATTACAAGATAGTAACACTACCCATGTTTCTTCTATTACTCTACCAATAATGTTAAACACATATTCAATTTGGGTTTACTAGGGATCACAGGATTCACATGATGTTTTATGGGAAAATCAATACCTCTTATAAGGATTTATTTGATAATATAGAATAAGAATTTTTTTTCTTCATATTCATAGTTTTATAAGGGATGTTTTACCACACCCACCTAGTTTTTATTTAATGTTATAAAAAACTATAGCACATTAAAAGTTAAATTAATTTAATTACATAACATTTTCAATTTATAATCAAGGATAACCCCTATGATTTAGATCTATGCAATTTATTATTTGGTGAAACATGCTATATACTTAAATTTTATTGTTCTAGCAATAAGGGAAGTACACGGTGATTATTTAAAACCACATTAATGATTAAAAATATTATGTATTTTAATAAGGTATGAATATCAATAGACTATAAATAATTCTAAATTCATAATTTAGCACTAATATATTTATCACAAACCATTTAAGCTATAATTTAAAACAAAAAATAAGTGGATAATAATTCATTCAATTTATTAAATGATGTCTTCATCAAAAATCAATTTAATATTACAACTAAGATAATAATTAAATATTTTGATTCATATCTTAAAAAACGAAAGTATTTTTTTAATTTATTATTTTTATAAAATTATTAGTATGCAATTAAAAATATAGATGCTGGTGATTTCATATAGTTCATAACAACATATTATTAATTAATCATTTAAGAGTTCACATAAAATCTCCAAAAACATTGTAACACCCCCAATAACTATAAAAAAATCTATAATAAATTATAAACTATTTACCATAAATCCAAAATTTCAAAATAAAAAACCAAAAAAATCAAAGCTAAGACCTATGTGGAAGATCAATAAATCCCGGATAACTATTAATCACAATGAATCCAAAATTAAATTCAAAATTAAAACCCATAAATTGAGGTCCTAATTCAAGGAATAATAAATTAATAATTTCACACTAGAAAAAAGTCAAAATATTTATCAATTTTAGAGAAAAATCTATTCTACCTCTTCCCTAGTCCAAGACAGAAAAACATAATTCATAGGGATATATTCCACTAGGACATTAATGAAGTTCTTATTTACAGAAATAATTTACAACAAGGAAGAGTAAAAAACAAGAGACTGTGTTTAAAGGGGATTATAAATGGATTACATTACCTCAAAATTGAAGGAATCCTCTAAAATACAATATCAATAATTCATAGAGATGATGAATGATTAAATAGAGTAATAGTGGAACCTATAATGGGAAATAATCCAATGGAAAATGAAGAGGAAAGAGGGAGAGATTAAGGGATTAATGTGGGGAGAGTTAATATTACCACCCCGAAATAAAATTTTAATATAACTATATCAAGAAGCCTATTAGGTATCTACTAAGAATCCACTAGGTACTTAGTGGAACTCCCAAAGATAGATTAAGCCCCGTACACCCGAATCTAGTGCTAAAAATATATTATTTACATATTATATTTGATACCATTGAAATAACTTAATTTTAACCATCCATACATATAATATCAATAGCCAATATTGATTAATATACATACCCAAGAACAATTAGGTCTATAGTATTATAGATTTATGAAAAAACTCTTTACATAAGAAAACCCTTGTATTTATCATAATATATCAATTTCACCATTTTAAATATATTTTATTATTCCATAAGAAAAACTCAATATCTCTTAAAAAATTCTCCACACGTGATGTGATTACCCAAACCCCCACTCATAGATACAATGTAAATAACACAAAAATTTCACACTGGATTTGATACCAACATCATATTCTAGGGGATAATTATCCTATAATTACATGACTTAAATAAAATATTTTATTAAATAAATTCTGAAGACCTTTTGGGCTTTGAGCTTTAGAGAATTATGATAAATCATAAACTAAATAATCACATGTATTTCTCATCTAATGTTAATGTTTTACTACTAGAAGAAAATACATTATCTTTAATTTTTTTTACATATCGCACAAGGTATCATGTTAGAAATATCATGTGTAACACTATTATTCATAACCATAAGAAATAAAAACATAATATGTGGTGATATCAAAAACTCTATAAGGGAAACCATACAAATGCAAAATCATGGGATAAACATGGAATAAATATTATGGAAGGAATAAATAATCACCACAATTTCATAATCAATATAAAATAAAATCACAATATATCCATAGATAAAAAATAAAATAATCATATCGCATGAATAATAATAAATAGTTCTTGAATGATGAAATTCATAATGTTAGAAAAATAATTCAATGTCATAAGCCAATACATCATTATCTTAGACATCATGATCTTTTCTTCAGTTCCTTATGTTTAGGAAATATATTATTCTCAATACACATATACAAACATACACATGGTAGTTCGTCTCATGAGACTTATCAATGTATCATGAGGCTATCTATAATCAATCCCCACTCATCACTAATTAAGTCCAATGCTTTCATTATATGAAAAAAAGAATAAAAAATATAAAATCAACTTTTTAAATAATCATCCATATTGGAATAACAAAAAAAATATTTCCAATATTTTCCCAATATCAATAAAAGGGATAAAATGACCACAAAACATATATATAAATATGATGGATGGTTAACCAATACATATTTAACTTTTCTGAGTATTCAATAAACATACATATAATAATAATAAATATATAGATTTTAAATATTTTCCCAATAAATAAATGGAATAACTTTCTATGAAAGAATCCATAAATCTAACATAACATACAACATGTGGTATCTGGTTAGGTAAATAATTTCTCAATCAATCATCATTTGTAATATATTTATAATAATGAAAAATAGAGTGTTCATAGAGGAACAAAATCAGAAGAAAAAATATATGAATTGGAATGGAAAACCTTTTTTATTATTTTTAAAACACCTTTGTTCAAAACTCATATTGTGAGAAGAGTAACAAAATATTAAATTATATCAAAATATATTATTTCAACATATATTTAGATAAATTACCATATAATAAAATATTAGTGTACAAGAACCCATGCAAGGAAGAAATAAGTTCGTGAAGAAACAATATAACTCATAGAAAGAAGACTTGAGATATCAGTATCCCTTAAAAGAAATATACTCCTTGAAGTAAGAAATATTTAAAAAATGAGTTTTAAATGGTAGAAATGGGAATAAATTAAATACAACATAATATAATATAATTTAAGAATGTACCCAAGTTATATGAAATAAGTATTATAGAATTTATTATAACTCAATGAATGAAAAATGAGTTACTAAAAAGGCTTAAAACTTGGGTAACAACTGAATCAATAGTCATTTTATGAATAGAAAATTATTTGTCTTAGTATTTACCATGAATGAAAAAGATATATGATAAATATAAATCCATGGGAAGTGAATACACCATGAAAATTAGAAAATAATTCATAGTATAAACATGTCTCAAGGAATTAATGTTTCAATAATAGAACCCTTGGGACTTGGGTATCATTTTAATAAATAAACCATGAAAGATAGGGAATTTAGTTGAACTTCAGAAAATATGATTGAAATAATATTCATGTTATTGTATTTAAAATTGGATGTATATACACCATATAAATGAAACTATTTTTATAATACCAAAGATGTATTTGGTGGAGGAATTTGAAAAGTCATCCCATACCTTGATTCTGATTCATTAGGAACATGCAAAAAAATATTGAATAATTAAATTTCATTCATTAAATATATAAAAAAGAACCTTATTCCTAACTATTAAAATTTATGCATCTTAATATATATATATTATTTAGTTTTTACCTGTTTTGATCACCGTGTGTAAGTAATCATTAATACGCTGATATAGTTTCATACAAGTGGTGTTGGTATCTATTTTTATTACAAATTACATCATAATTAGATCATATAAGGTACTGTAATAGATGATAAAATATAGTTTATAAAGATATAATTTCATTTCATGGTAGTTTTTGTTATGATCCATGATGATGAAATTAGTGATGATCATGTTTTAGTGATTCTTAATAAATGTAAGGTGACTTCTTTATTAATGAGTTAAATGTTGACATATCCTTAAAAAAACTAACATATTTATAACATGTTATACCTATAAATAATTTATCATATTCATCCATGATATAAATTCATTAAATTATTCATGTAGGTGGTAAAATCAACCCAAACATGAACCTACCATGATTAATGGATAATTATAAGGTGGTTTAGTTGCAATATAATTATTATAGAAGAAAAATGATATTATTTATTTTTTATTAGTGTTATATATTTATATATATATATATTAATTTTAAATAATTATAAATACATGATAATTTATATAAAGTCATTATTAGAAACAATAGATCATTTTTCCTATTAGTATGCTTATTTAAAACCATTAAATTAATGATGATAATTTGTTGTTCATATCATTAATAGGTTCCACAATTTTTTATAAGAGTACTATATTGATATTATAATAATTATATCAATCCATTAAATCCATTATCATGACCATCTATGTAAGATGGCGATGAAAAGAAAAATAGAAATCAATCGTTTAATGAAGGTGATAGTCCACACATATTCATGGATTATGGTTCAATTTTACAATGAATAGAAAAATGGAGTAATATGATTTATGATTTAAAAATACAAAATATGTATTTAATATTATAATTATTCATTAAATTAACTATTATGACCAAAATTATAAAGTTATTAAGGAAACAAAACATGTTGCGTTATTGATGTGGTAGTCCGAACAATGCATGGGTGAGAGTTTTGTTTTTAATAATAGGAAAGGGAAAGGTGGTTAATAATTGTACCATTATAATAATAACATAACATAATAATAATAATAATAATAATAATAATAATAATAATTTTATCATTTTAATATCATTTGAAGGAATTTTAGTAAGAATAAGTGAACATAATAAATTGAAATGATAAAGGAGCGGTTATAAATTTATATCGCACTTCTTGGATTATCTTCTCTACAAAGGGGGTTAAGACATTGAGAGATAGTATTTTGAGATGATCAGAAAATCATGAACGTGTATAGGAATTTTGAGGAGCAGTTGGATAGTGTTCAGGATGAAATAATTGGGTTTTTGTGTGAGGGTAAGTGAGGAGAGAAGAACTGCTTTTCTAAGTGAAAAGGGATGACTTTTTTGGGAATAAAAATATATTTTCAATAATGGGAAGTCACTATAAAGTCAAGTAGATGAAAAATTGATAAAAATGGATAATGGAAGATATAAGTTCGATATAGGCCTACAAAACCCATTCCAACACATGTCTTAAAAATTATTTTATCTCTCACCTTAGTTAAATCCTTTTTACGCCTTTTGATTTTAATTATGGTAACTAGTTCTTACAAAAAATATTTATCCATTATGAATTAAAATAAATTATAAATTTTTGATTTATTTGGATATACTAATCCAAATTTTAAATCCATATAATATGATTAAATTTCTATAAGTGATACAAATTAATTTTCAATCAATAATTGTATAATGTATTGAAAAAAATATTTTTTTAAATATATCTTAAGTTCTAAAATGAAAAACATGATATTGTAATTTTTTAAATTATAATTTCAATTATAAAATAATAATGTGCTCTTATAAAAAGGTTTCATAAATTTTAAATTCAAACATAAATACATATAATGTCATAAAAGTCATGTTATTTTAAAAAATGGTATTTTGAACTATTTACCTAAAACCACTCCTTTTACAAAAATTCCAAAAATTCATCATAAAATTTTATTGACAATATAAATCCAAAAATAAATTTTATATTATCCTATTCAATTTATATAATTTTTAAATTTAACATTTAAATAAAAATATAAGATATAATGAAAAATTCTTTTTATATGAAAAAGTGTTTTTCATGAATATTGACCATTCTCATTCATATTTCATCTCATTTACTACTTAAATTATTATTAACCAATTAATCATATAAAATATATATTATCATCATTAATCCCATTTTTTATGAAATTGAAATTCATATCACATAAAAATTGAATATTTTGAAAAATAGTTCTAATCATAAAATGATTATATTACTCACTTTAGCTATACAAATTGCATTTCCTTCATATTAAAAGTATCCATTATTTTGTTTCTATAAATATTTCATAAAGTGGTTAATTCTATCCATTCCAATGAATTGAGAGGCGTGATTTTAATGATATAAACATATCACAATTTCATTTTAGATTTAAATTACATGTGGACCAAGATATCAAACCCATTTAAATGTAATTAAATATATTAAAATCATAGGGTGTTAAATTCTCACATGTTAAATAAATTTCAACCTCTCAATTTTAATTATCACTCACTATTGAATGTAGATGGAGATAAAATTTACATATTTTTCATTTGGGATATAACATCTAATATTATATCTACCCAACTTTTTTAGGCTATATTTAGTTGCTTATATTTCTTAAAAAAATAACATTTCATACAATCATATCCTCTGGTATGTATTTAACCTAATCATAAATTATCCAAAATACACTTTCCCAAAACTAACTAAATCTCAATTAAATTAAACCACAGTGAAAGTATATATTATTCTAGAAATTAACACTATTTATAACCCTCAAGTGATATTAAGAACATGTTTATAAGGGTACCCATTATTTAGAATATATCATAATTAAAAAATGAGACAAACCAAACAAAAATACCATTGAAAAAATTTTAATTAAATAAATAATATACTACAATGCTATCCATACTATCTAACTAATTTTTATCAAAATAAATCAGCCCTTTATTACCTCAACAACATCTATATTTTACAACTAAGAGCTGTCTATCCCTCAATCATGCATTCCCCAATAATTATCCACAAAAATTAACTTTTTCATAAAATCAATTTTCAAGGTTATTGGTAACATTTAATATATGTTTCCAAAACTTTAAAGAATAAATACTAAATAAAAATTCTTATATTTTTTATATAATCTACATAAAATTTAGAATATAGTAGAACATCATCAATAAATATTACTTACTAGTGAAAATAGCTAAAATAATCAAGAAATAATTTATATTAATATATCACCCTCACTACCTTAGGTAATAATAGGATACTCACATATTCTATCATAATAGGAATATACTAGTATTCTCAATTATTTATGTATGCTGAATTATTTTGTTATAAGACATAGTGGTTTCTAGATATATAGTTTTCATAAATTCATCTTGATTATACTATTTTAACTACATACTAAAACAAAAATGGTTATGATAATAACTTAATTATGAATATGAAAACATTTATCCAAATATTTCCTCCCCAATGACACCATCCTTTTTATCATATGATACTTCTGTTTCAACCTATTCCCATATTTATTAAATTATTTGTTATCCATGGTCATTTCTCTATATTCTTTAGTAACCTAAATATTTAACATTATACTTAAATAATTTATAATTATTTTTAAAGATAAATTGATTAAAAAAAATATCACCAGTGAGTGTTAAAACAGGTGTGCTATTATGACACATTTTCTTACACTAGGAGTTAATAAAGTTAATACCCAATCCTCATTTTTAGGGTTATTATCCCAATGTACATCTATAACATAAACTACATCCACTTATAGTATCTATATAGATATGAAATTTCTAGGATAAGGACACAATATTTAATTTACTAAAACTTTAATATGTAATTCTATTCTAATAATTACCACATAGACTTATCCCTATGGTTTTCTTTCACCACCCTCCCCCAAAAGGTACCCCTACATCATCAGAAATAAATGGAGAGAGATAAAGGCCCCCTGAGTCCCACCTCTAGTAGGACCCAAGCTAGAAATAAACACTAAGGGCGTACAAATATCTCAAATTGAAGGTATTAACCTATAATAATATTGGATTAGGATATATGATAAACAACATACCAAATAACTACAAAATATAATATAATAATAAACCAAAAAACATCCCACAATTTATAAATAATTTCAACAGATACAAATAAAATTATCCACTATAAAGTAAAAAAAGACAAGTCCTATAGTGGAGACTAAATAATAGTTCTGAAATCCAAGATAGAAATGTCCATTTTGGTCAAAGTCATCCTAGAAACCTTAAAATTAATATACATATATATAGGTTGAGAATACATGTATACTTAGTAGGATCATACCAAGGTCTGAATTGAACATGTGAAAAGATAATACTAATTCATCAGTGAATAAAAAGTAGAACCAAAAGGAACCTAAATATGTAAACTAACCATCCTAGCCTCACTATGGATCACTCACCGAATCACACATCTAATATATTAATATAGTGGAAAAAAATAATGAAGGTGCCCAATTGTCACTTCCCCACTAATTTTCTACTTTGATGCCTGAACATCAAAAATATTGTGCTCTTATACATTTCATATATACCATATAAAATCCCATCTCACCCAAAGACAGATGTTCCATCACATCACATATAACATACTCGACTTGGGAGCCACTAAACCAACGCTCTCAGTTGGGTCATCACACGAAATCAAGCACACCTCCCCATACACAAGATGTTATTGACTAATGGAGAGGGTCTAATAAACCACATGGTTATATGATACACTATTTATCAGAGTAGGCCACAGTAGTTAGAAACATACATCATAGAAACAATATGTAATAACCAATAAACATGCATAGACAAACATCTCCCAAAACATGGTACAAACCAAAATCAATGTTAACCATGTAATGTCATGCTAATAGTTCCAAAATGAATGAAATCCAAAGTAAATATGACCATATGGAACTCCAAAATGGACATGACTTCAAGTCTGGATCCTCATACATGCATATCCCAAGCCCGACTCAACTCCCTAGCACCAGGCCTTTGCCCTTATATGAACCTGCAATAATGAAGTCTGCTCGGGTACCCAATAGTGGCCTGAGTAGGGTGTGAGAAAAACTTATTAGGCCACCACTAATGGTGTCTAAAAAATATCTAGTCTAAATAGATAGTGGATTCAAGTAATAATTAAATGAAAAGAAAACAAAAGAAAACTTAGGTACTGCTAGTTAATAATCTTCACTTTAACCATTTCTAACCTCAGTATGAAATTTTCGATTTGAAACTTCCTTCTTAGATAATCCCTTATCGACATGTGTTCCATGGGTTATACATTTTCTCCATTCATACAAGTATCAAGGAATCCATCACTATACATAAAGGAATAAGTTAAGTCCCAATCTCACTAGAGATAAAACATCATAGAAAACACATTGTCCTTAACTCTAAGCATAATTCCGGGTGAAATTAAAATCCAAAAAAACACATTATCTTCACCTCAAAGCCTCAATCTTGTTAGAATACAAACATTAGTGGAATAGAGCTTCATCCCCTTACCTAACTTGTGCATTGAGGGTGGGTTAGAGAATCAATCCAACTTGACCTGTGGGAGGAGCCTCAGTCCTTTATCCCACACCTCAAGCCATATTCACATGCTTATTCATACATTCACCAAAAACAAACCACATCACAACCAAATAAAACTAATACATGTGATGATCAATATCCATAGGAATCAACATGGGAATCAACACTATGTCATCTTCCATTAACATATTTTCCATTTACATTACATAACTGCTAATCTCAATTCCCATTCTCATGCCTTAACCCAGTAAGTATATTAAAAAATTATCATAAATTATCCAATATTCAACATTTATCAAACATTGTCCCATTTATCCCATTTATCATTTCACAAGTATTTTCCCACTTATGCATTTCATGTGAAATTCTTATGTCACATTTCATAACCAATTTATTATATTCAACTAATTAGTTATTCCCCATAATTCCCATGTATTAACCAATTCAAAACATTCGTCAATTCCCTTATACAAACCAAACAAAATGTTTCGAAAGTCATACACCATTTTAAATTTAACATGTTCATCATTTCATATATACTAATTTTCTTAAGAATTTCAACACAACTCATACCCATGAAACAAAACCTCAATTTACCCAATTAAACCTTTTCAAGCCATTCCAAACAATATCTTATTCCATTATTAAAACCGTGGAATAACTATCAATATTTTATTTTCAACTCTTATAACATATTCAACATGTTAAATACGGGTTCTATATTATTTCAAGTCAACTATATACTTAACATTACCAATTTATAGGTTTGGCGATGTCGATGCACCCCATGGGTGGCCTCAAATTGGTAAAATCATCCTCAACTCATCCCACGTGGATCTTACAGGGTTCATATCATCATTTGGATGTTCATTTTACCAAAACTGACTAAATACATTCAAATAACAACATGAGGGAATAAGGAACACATACTCATATGCACAAATCCATTCAAAAACTATGGGATAAAATGTGTTGACCACCTACCTTGAATATGATGAGGAACACACTCTTAATCATGGAATTAGATCACTATTCAAACAAAATTTTAAGATAAAACCTAGATAAAACTGAAAAATTTGGTTTTAGGGATTCAGAAGAAGATGAATGAAATTATAAACCCTAATCTAGAAATGAGAAGAGATGGGCGGATTAGACTTCTTGAGGATTTGATCCACAACTAATGGTGCTCCAAATAGATAATAATTAAAGGTGACTCATCCTTTATAAGCCTTGTTTTCTATTATTCATCACTTTGGTTAGAGGGATTAGTAAGGGTTATAAAATTGGGTGGGAACGTAAAATCCAATAGTGGAGATTTGGTAAATTTTCCAACTTTTTTGGGCCACACAGTTTACCCACACTGTTTACCTAACAGTGCGCAAACCACTATCCAAGGGGAATTGGGTCACATGGTTTCCCAGGGAATTTTTCTTGGTTTGACTAACCATTCACCAACTGTGTGATATTCCACTTTACAAAGTTTCATTCTTTTTTGAGGTAGGAAGCAAGATTTTCTTAACCATGTACCAACTGTTCACCTTACACAGATTGGCCTAGCTTTCCTTCCATCCATGTACCGAACCCCCAGAACACCCCTAAGTCCCCTCATACACCTGGGAAACATTCCATTAGCCCAAAAAATGAGATTGAAACCAAAATTTAAACTAGGGGATACCTTTACAATGACTAATATCTTATAACATCTCCACCTTATAATGGCTCATCCTCGAGCCGCATTACTAAGTATCACTGAGCCTCTAAAACAAATAGATCAAGTCACCAGGCTCGCCTCTCATTCAAATTTCCCATGTTTTTAATTTAAAATTACAATGCTACCACAAAATGTTAACTAAAGGAACGATCTTTCCTTACAAGGATTCCTCACCACAACTTAAAACACAAACCATATACACCTCAATGGATGCATCAACTTCAACCTTAAATCAACCAATAAGACTTCATAGAGAAAAAATAGGCAATAGTTCATAATTCTCAGCACATGGAAACCTCACACACAACATCATTCCATCATGGAAGAACTAAATCAACACCCCAATGGCCCGATCCTCATCGAAACACATGACCCAAATCACTTGGTCGCATTCTACTCAGTTTCATCACCCTAACGGTGACCATAACTTGTTATTACCTAAAGGAAAACACAGTCCTTCCAACCACATTTCCCGACATACATTGATCAAAAACTTGAGGTCCGATGGTCCCATTCCATAATAGAACATCTAAAACACAACCACAACACTCAATCACTCAACTGGTTAAACCCGAACCAATGCTCGCTATCATGATCAACTTTCCTGAATGAAAATCACTCGAGTCCATCCAACCTGAATGTCTGATCACATAATCAACCAACCACTTGCCCATTATGGTTATCTCTACCATCTTCTGTTATTTGGAACACTCAATATAGAAAAAATACTACCAGAATCTCAACATTACTACCACATCATACCTGACATTTTCCCAACTCATTGCACTTAAACATCCATATGGACTTAAACCTACTCTAGCCTCCATCCTCACCATCAAAACTGCTTGAGAGGACATTCCTACTATACCCATTTGAAAACTTATACCAACTTAACCTCAATCAAGTAAAATTTCATTTCTGAATGGAACTTGCTAGTATAACATCAAACTGGAGGTGAGTCACTCTCAACACACCCATTCTTATTTACCATCTCAGGTTTGACTTCCCATTACTAGACTATCCAGGAACACCCATCATCCACTACTATCATGATTTTCCTTTTTACCTCCATAAGGTTATTACTAATTTGAATATGATCATTAAGATCCAACATGCCTACTAAGGTCATTCCCTGACCTCCAGTAGAATTCCTTTATTACAGAATCACTACCCTCTAAACCATTATCAGGCTCCACTACCCCCATCAACATTCTAAATAAAAGAACCCCTACCATTTATAAACTAACTAAGAATTCCAGGTTCTCACTAAAACTCATTCCAAAATTTTAAACATATTTCTCACCCCAAAACATCTACCAAAAGTGATTTAAAATTTTCTACATATATCTCCCATTCCTAGCTGAGTTGAGCTATACACAGCTGACTCACCTAGAATGCTTAGCTTCACTATTCTATTGGAATGACACTACATAACATTGCCATGGTGACATCAAAATTCAAGGCATTCCAACACCACACAAAGACACTCACCAAAGTCTATTTTTGATTTTTTTTGGAGTTATGGTACCCAACTTCTCTTTCCAAAAACTGTTGTCATGCATTACCATCCCCTTTGATGACTAGATATTGGAATCTAAAATTTCATTTAGAACCACCCCGATCCCAAATCCAATGTTTGGATCAATCAAACACCATAATCAAGGACCACATGGACTCCCTGAGAGACCCAATGTGCACCAAACATGTTTCTCATTTGTATTATGGTGTCACTAGAACAACTCAATGTACTCCTCTCCACATCCGCAATTTATTTTTCACTCCCCACCTTAGGAGTTTCATTACCAATGCTCCCCAGGGGGATTACCACCACATAGATTACACTCGATCACAAGACAAACCCCAAAACATAGACACAACTATCTAGATTTTCCCAGAGAATGTAAATAAACATCACCTAGTTCCCATTCTATCCTCTGTGAATGGCACCTGTGACGTTTTTTAACACACGATCCATCCCGAGGACCTCATCAAAAATCATTGATGGTGTACATCCAATCATTGAGCTCCACATATACCACTCTCATGAGAATAAACTCCATGATGTACCTTATCCGACCAAAACACATTCAATTTGTTTGGCGTAAATCCAGAGCTTCACAACCTACCTAGGACAATGTCTAAATGTTGGGAATGATTGTCACTAGTTGAGGTACACAAATAAGTTATCGAATAACACCACCAAAAAATTATCTATTACTGATTTCACCACCCACTATGGTACATCATGACATAACAAGGATCTCAGGCTTCCTACCACACACATCTCATCAACACCTAACCACCACCACTTAGGTGGGATTTACAACCAAGACTCTCCTCCACTCTATGGCCATCCACCAAGTAGCTGTGATCTAATTTTTCTTGTGGAACTACTATTACCACACCCCTAATATCTTTAGGTATGCCCTTAATGGTTAAAAACTGAAACACAGTGGTTCTCCACACCAATCAAACCAATAGCCTCTCTTAGAAATATACTTACTGCCTTGGTTTCATAGATAATGACTATCAGTTATACTGATTGAATTCATGCCTTACTAGCATGTACCCACTTATGGACTTCATTTGATACCTCGAGGTTTCAAACTTTCCTACAAGAAATCCTATACCAACTTTAGTTCCCGCAATCCCACCATCACCTGAGCATAGACTAGTGCCCGCATACTCACCTGGTCATGCCTCTTGGTCTACCATCCTCCTCGTCCCCAATACAACAAGATGAGCCACTTGACCCCTCATGTGTCACCTTCAAAAACAAAATAATTTAATTGTTCTTCAGTCACCCTTCTCTCTTCCACTCAGAAACAACATCAAGACCCCGATTAATCATTATCCAAATAGATAAGTAATACATCCACATGGTTCAAATCATTGGAAAAAACATTACAACCAACCATAAGCACTTGGGATCCATTTTTAAAGAACCATGGAACAACTATACCATTTACCAAAACTTGATGTTACTCATCATGCATCAATTACACCTCTGAAGCATCTCCCATGATTTATATTCCAAGGCACCTACATCATTGGACTAGCCTCCCAGGAGGTCACCCTTATTTTCCTCGAAACCATCAACACGTAACCAAAAATCATGTTGCATCACAAAACCATAAACATTCCCACTTAGCACTCTCCATGATCCATAAAAAAACATGCTAGGTACATACTAAGAATGTCACCAAAACCATGGAAGCATATTTAAGGTTCAATATGAACTCCATACGGTTACGACCCATGAGGGTTTCCATACATAAATTACCGAATAATGTATCAAGAACCAAAGGACACAACCCTAACAAGGAATACCAAGCACCTCTCCCATGCCATAATATAACAAACATGGACTCACAACGTGAATCCATGGGCTTAAACAAGGGAAATATCACTACCCCAAACCACCCATACAAAGTGTTAGATCCACAACACAAGGAATACTCACTTCCCAGTTACCCAATGTTACACCATTATACATCATTTTATAATTAACATCACTATTTTTGAACCCAAGTACTCACATTTTAAAATCCCCATTTCACAACTTGTTACAATTATCATTTTAACTCATTTACTCATTCAATTAGGAAAAATTATTTAACCATTATACAATCACTATGAAAATTAATCACTTTTAGAACCCATTCAACCTTTACAATTTATTACAACCAAAAATTTTAACATGATCATAATTTTTATTTATAAAAACTAATACTTAAATATTTATTTATGTTATTTTAACTTAACCACTTGAATTAACTTTATTATACACCATTTTCATTATGTTTTTCAAGGATGTAAAATTCATTCTACTCTTTATGCCCCACACACCCATCCTGTGTGTCTCTATCATGATTCATGCCACATATATCTTTAGGTTCCTAAAATGATGCATGAATTCACAACCTCATTCTGTTATATACGTGATAAAAATGTCATAAAACAATCACATAACACAATATGTGCGTCACCCAATGGTGAAATATCATTCAACTGTAACAACACACATTAAGAACAAAAATTCCCACCCTGGGTGACTTGGGTTTTGGCTCATACATGGGTTATCTAGTCCCAATAATGATCTCATTACTAAGGCCTACCACCTACTAACCTCCTGTTTACTATCCCAAATAACGAGACCCCAAAAAAGAACAGATCTAATACCACTTTATAACATCCCTGACCCCGGTGCCACTAAACTGGTGCCCTGATCTGTGTCATAACATGACCTCAAGGTAAACTCCTCATATGATAGAGGTTTACAACTAGTGGGGAGGGTATAATAAGAAACATGGAGAGACTATACCCTCTTTACTAAAGTTTTCCACAATAGTTAACAACATACATCACAGAAACAATATGTAATAACCAATAAACATGCATAACCAAACATCTACCAAAACATGGTACAAAACACAAAGCAACTTTAACAATGTCACATAATTCTAATAATACCAAAATGAATAAAACCCTAAGTAAAGAAAACCAGTTGGATCCCCAAAATGGGCCTAACTCAAATTATGGATCCTCATCCATGCATATACCAAGCCCGAATCAACTCCCTAGAACCAGCCCCTTTACCTTATCTAAACCTGAAATAATAAAGTCCACTTGGGTACCCAATGTTGTCTCAAGAAGGGTGTGAGTACAACTCTGTAGGATACAACCAATAGTTTCTACAAAATAGCCAGTCTAAATAGATAATGCATGAGAGTAAGAATTAAATGACAAGTAAACAAAGAATAACTCATGTACCTCTAGTTGAAAATATTTACCTTAACAATTTCTAATCATAGTACAAAATTTACAATTTTCCACCTCTTTATTAAATAATACATTATCAACACATGTTTAATGGGTTATACAATTCCATCATTCATTCAAGTATCAAGGAATACATCACCATGCATAAGGGAATAAGTTAAGTCCCTATATCACTAGGGATAACACATCATAGAAAACACATTGTCCTAACCTCGAAGCATTAGTCTCAGTGGAATTAAAATCACAAAAAACACATTCTACTCACCTCGAAGCATCATTCTGAGTGGAATTAAAAAAAAAACACATTATACTCACCTTTAAGCCTCAGTTTAGGTGGAATGAAACCGTTAGGGGAATAGAGCTCCATCCCGTTCCCTAACCCATGAATTGAGGGTGGGTTAGAGCATTAGTCGAACTTGACTCGTGGGAGGAGCCTTAGTCCTTTATCCCACACCTATAGCCATGTGCACATGCTTATTCATGCATTCACCATACATAAACAAAATCATAACCAAACACAAACAATACATGTAATAATCATAATTCATAATAATAAATATGGAAATTAACACTATGTAATCACCCATTATCATGTTTTCCATTTACATTACATAACCTCTTATCCCAATTCCCATTATCATGCCTTAACCAATTAATTATATTCAACAATTCTCATACATTATTCATTATTCACCAATTATCATACATTTTTCCATTTTTCCATTTATCATTTCATAATAATTTTCCCACTTATGCATTACAAGTAAATTTATTATAACACACTACACAACCACTTAATTAAATTCCTTCCATTTGGTTTACCCATTAATTCCCATGTATGAACCCATTCACAATATTCACCAATTACCTTATGAAAACATGACTACATGTTCTTCAATGCACACACCATTTCCAATTTAACATGTTCATTTCATTTACACTAATCCTCTTAGGTCTTCCAACACAACTCATAGCCATTCGACATAACCTCTATTTACCTAATCAACCCTTCTCAAGCCATGCCAAACAACCCCTTATATCATTATCAAAACCTAGGTACAAATATAAATATTCCATTTTCAACTCCACTAACATATTCAACATGTTCAATATGGGATCTAAGTTATTTCAAGCCAACTCTATACTTAAAAATACTAATTTATAGGTTCGTTGATGCCAACACACCCCATGTGTGGCCCAAAATTGTTCAAATCATCCTAAAAACATGACAAGAGGATTTTCAGGGGTTCAAATCATCATTTGGATGTTTAGTTTACCAAAACTCACCAAATGCATTCAAATAAAAACACGAGGGAATCAAGAGCACATACTCATATGCACAAATCCATTAAAAAACAATGGGATTAAATGTGTAGACCACCAACCTAGAATATGATAATGAACACACTTCTAATCATGTACTTATATTCAGATTCAAACACCCTTTGACACCCCAACATAGATTCAATCAGAAAAAGTGGATTTAGGGATTCATAAGAATATGGGGAAAACTATAATCCCTAATTTGGAAAAGTGAATAGATTAGAGGATTAGAGTAACCCGAGGCTTAGATCTGAAAACAATGATGCTCTAAATGGCCATGAATCGAAAGAGAAGAACCCTTTGGAATCCTTGGATGTTAGGGTTCATAACTTGTATTATATGGAGGAGTAAGGGGAAGAAAATAATGTGGTAACTTAAAATCCCATGGTGGAAATTTTGTAAATTTTCCTACAATACTAGGCCTCATGGTTTACCCACATGTTTTCCTAACCATGCACAAATTGTGTGCAAGCCACTATCCAAGGGGATTTGGATCACATGGTTACCTTGGGAGTTACAAAAGGTTTTATTAAACAAATGATGACCATGAAATATGACATTGTCCAATGTTTCATGGTTTTTATTGGGTAGGCCACACAATTTTCTTAACCATACTCATACTGCGTGCCTTGTACAAATTGGCCCGAGTTTCCTTCCTTTTATGTCCCAAACCCTCAAAACACCCCCAAGGACCCTTATATACCCAAGAAACATTCCATTGAAACAACAAAAGCAATTGAAACCTAATTTTAAACAATGGAATACTTTCATGAAGACCCATATCTTACATTACATCTCACCTGAAGATAACAGACGCATCACACCACATCTCATCATCTAACTAGGGTAGTAGGGTATCATGAATGTGAAAGAAAATCAACATAATTCCCTCATCATATCACACTTGACCCCCACCACATATCACATCATATCCTTGTCACATAACTTATTTCTTGAAAACACCAGGTCCAACACAACAAGGTAATCTATAACACCAACCTATATCATCACTAATGAAGGAAGAGAAGGGAAGAGGAGGTAGTCATCCATACATATCACCACCATCATGGATGTTAGGGAAAACAACCAGAACCCAAAACCTTTGGGTATTGGTCGGATTATCCAACTTAGGTGGGGGACATATAAAAATAACATAAAATACATGATATATAGATAATACACAAGACCCAACCTATGGGTTAAAACCAACTGAACCCTAACACACCACCATGATTCACTAAAACACATGTCAACTACCTTAAATATTTCCACCATTATATGAAACAAAACAAAAAATCATCGCACGAAGGCACACATTTTCACGTATAATTACAACTTTAACCATTTCCTAGATTTACCAAGTTTACAAAACTCCCATTTACAAGCCTATTCAATTAATATTTATACCAACCATTCATTTATCATAAATTTAATTAGTCAATTACCACAGAACAAAACTATCCCATTTATATTAATTAACTAACCTATGCATTTCATCTTTATCATTATAATTTATTTGATGGATAACCGGGCTACTAATATGACCACACTATAAAAAAACCACGCATAAGACATCAATTATCAGCACAAATCTACATCATCAAAGCTATATCATCACAATAAGCACACATATCTACCACTACACTGTAAAATCACAGCACATCAGAACACACATCACAATCTCTAAACAGTTCCACCACACATCACAACCACACAATTTCCTACTTTATACCCCATGAAAACACCATTGAACCACCACCCTACTTCCCCAATTACTTAAAATCCAAACCAGTCACCACTATCATAACATTGTGTCCCACATCACACAAGGTAATACAACAAGAAAAACCACACACAACAACGCATCCTGGATTTGAAAAATTAATTTCAAGGGATTTCATGATTTCAATTCAGTATCTAGTAGGGGTATTATCACTCATATCATATTTATATGGGATACAAATTATAATACATATATACATTATTTAGAATTTTATTCAAGGTGGTAACAACAATTAACAAAAAAAGGGTCACACATACACAACTTCTATAACCGAAAAAAGGCTCCAAATATCCACGATTTTCAGTATTGTTAATAAGAATTGTATGTACATAGCCTTAAACATTACATAATATTGAGTTTGAATTCAATAATTTATTTTATTACATTTGAGGATATTGTTGGTTTATAGTTTTAGAGAATTAGGTCATCACCCTTACATAAATAAATATTACATCACAAAGTGAATACTTTCACGTTGTATCCATCTTTTCCCACAAATGTTTTTTGATATAAGATGTTTTATATTCATGAAATATCATTAGATTTTTGATCTTGATGTCATCCCTATACTTAATCATCCTTAATACCCTATGATAAACATTTTCAAACATGGTATGAGCATAAAAAGATTAGTAAGGGGATATCAAAATAATTAACAAAAGATGTTAGTTAATAAATACTTATACAAGATTTTTTTTCAAAATTAAATTTGGGTTCAAAATAACAATTTTATTACCAAGTAAGTCAACTTTTCAACCCAAATAATTTCATAATTTTTTATAAGAAATATTAAAGGAAAAATAATATGCATAAAGTTTCATTTTCAATCATGAAAAAATATGATTTTTTTTCAAAATAGTTATATATTTCTCCCTTACGAAGTAGAATATAGTTTTTTTTAAATATAATATCATGAGTAATCAAATGGAATAATAACATGAAGAACATGGTATGATAATATCATGGAAATAAATGAAATGTGTAAGCAATACAAAACAGAATATATGTATATGTCAAGGATAACATCCAAGACAACATCACAAGTTGGGAAGAGTCTCATCATGGATTTGTTTTATTCCCTAACCCCCAATACATAATGTCTCATGAGACAAAAACTTTACCTAATGTATTGGAGAACTATTTGTGTTCACCCATTATAACATGTACTTACATACATGTTCTAAAAAAATAAATCATAAATCATAAATAAAATAATTACCCATAGAATGAAATGGGTTGCATAATTCTAACTCATATCATAATCAGAGGGGATTTAATAAATAAGGTAATTGAGAAATAATCACAAGGATTGAATTACCTCATAAAAGGAATAAAGAATAATCCAGGTATATATGCGATATAAATATATATATAATCTAGAATCATTCCATAACATTAAAGAGAGAGAGAAAAAAATATGTTAGTGAGAGAAAATTCATAACCCAAAGAAAAGGGGTGGTTTAGACAGATCTCATACACCCATAGACAAAACATTTCTAGATATAAAAATATAAAAACCATTTAAAACCATTTTTTAAAGTACTTAGAAAAAATTATAAGAGGTTTTTATTTGAAGATAACATTTAAGATTATAAATAAACCCGAATATCAGATAATAGTTGTGGTAGTGGGAAAATCCATTGACACCGTATATATTAAAATAAACCATTCATTTTTTCAATTGTAAGGAAAGACAAAATGTTATGTAAAATGTTTTCTTTTTGAAATTTTTTGAAAGATACATAAAATTTTCTTTATAATTATTTTATATAAAAATAAATACATCCATAAAATAATGGAATAAAAATATTTAGAAAATAAATGTTTAAAACATTTAAGACTAGGGTTTTGAAGTAGTGTTTCTAAACTAGAGTCTGAATCATAACATACGTTACTTTTCTTTCTAAATAACAAAATTATGTTAATTATTCACTTGATTGAGAAAATTTTTAATGTTTATTATTCCATTTTTATTTTTTATTACATTGTTATATAAAATTAAAAAATAAAATATGTTCACTTCAGACGTTTTGATGTTATCAGAATCAAATGTCCAAAATTACTTTGGTAGGTTGAATATGGTCAATGAGGTCATTATTTAATCATCTACAAAATAATAATAATGATATAATTGTCATTTTTATGCATAATTTATACTTTTAAAAACAATCAAGAAATATGGTTTTGAAAAATGAACTACGTTACAATCATGACAATGGTAGGTTATACATATGCATGCGTAAAATTTCCAATTTTCAATGATAAAAATTTTAATAAGGTAAGTATTATTTTATATTAATAATTATATCAAAAATTTTATATTATTTCTTTAAATACACTTATATATACCATCTATTTTCTATAGAGATTGAAAATTAATCACACCGTTTTGTAAAGGTGGTAATCCACACATATGCACAAATGGCGTTATCATTTTTTAATAGATGGAAAGGTATGAAAAAATATGATATATTATCTATTAAAAATGATAATTATTTCTTGAATATCATATATTAAGATTAAATCCATCATTATTACCAACTATGAGTGGATGTGATGGAAAAGGAATTACATCGGTTCATGAGGCAGTATTCCTCCATACACACGAACAATAATTTTTTCTTACCATTTGATGGAAGATGATATGAATATTGGGTATTCCAATAACATAAAAACATATAATTATATTTAAGATATTGGTTTTATTATTTTATTATAGTTGAATAATATTTTAACGAGTTAGAATAATAAATAAAAGAAAAACTCTTGATTAAGAACCATAAATCTCTTTTGGAAAACCTCATTTTCATTCCCTTTAATCCCTCTAAGGTTGATATTGTATCATCCTAGACCTGAATGCCACTGAAAGGTTCCTCAATCCCAGTGGTTCATAAGGACTCAATCACATCTCCTAAAATTCTAGAGGCTTACAACTAGTAGCAAGGGCCTAGGGTGTGTCCATGAGGAGAATATACCCTCATCACCCAAGTGTAAAACATTAGAATATCAACAAAAGTAAATTATTTACAATTAGTATAAAAACTAAATAAGAAGTAAATAGTGAATGATTGATATATAAATAATTCTAGATGTCATTTCATATACAAAATGATGATACATGTTATATGTCTATTAAAGAAACCAAAGCAGGTCCATAACAATACAATAAAACACATGTTTAAAAAATACCAAAAAGAACAAAAAATGATATCCCGAAATAGAATAAAGATCCTCATAATGTTCTCATGATCCCCTTATCCTAAGCATGGTAGAAAATTAGTCATCAAACTATGGGCACTTTCCCTGGTCCCAACCTGCATCCAAGTAGTATGTTCGGGTACACAATGGCAACCCAATCAGAGTGTGAGATACAATCCCAGTAAGCAAACACCAAAAGATATATACAATTATAATCTATGTGATATAATTAGCTATAATTGTGCATGTAAAATAGGAAAATAGTAAATAAATGAAAAGTGACCATTTCATATCAACTACTAATAAGTAACAGTGAAATATCCTCTCAAGGATCTCTTCAAAAGATGGTCAATCTCCTCTAATAAGGAAGAAAAAAACAAATTATAAATAACTATCCTGAAATCACTATACATCCACACATTTCACTTCAAATATATAATTTCTATATAACCCAAAGTGATAGAAAATCTACAGTCGATTATTTAAACAAAGTATATCATATTTCTCATGCTCATACCATATAAAAAAAGGTTGAAACCACGAAGGGCCAGATCCATGATATAGAAGACCAAGGCATCGTCATTGAGTCCCATGAACATCTCAATGGAAACTCAATAACAACACTAGTTTGAGTCCTAAGATAATTTCAATTGAATATGTCTGACATGATTCCAAGCAAGCTAGATCCAAGGGGTAGAAAGGCTTAAGTCATCCCACAGAATCAAGACCCAAGAAGCATAATCTATCCATGTTTTCTACTACTAGATTGAAGATCCAAGGAGAATCATCCAAGGAATCTAATGAATCATTCACCATTTCATACCATTTATAATTCATACCATATGAGTCTACCAAATTAAATAACCATTCACATTCAATTTCATCTAATGATTATACCCACTTACACATCACAAATCAAGTTCAAAGGAAACCAATGAGTATACCAACTCATTGTTTACAATTCACATTTAAACATATCACATGATTTTACCCACTCATTTCCAAAATTTCCAAATAAACCATTTAAACAATTCAAGTTCCATATAATCCATTTAATCAATCATAACATGCAAAGGAGAAAATACATATATCAACTAAGCATTTTATTCTCATTTAAATATAATTAATCTTCCTTTAATAAGGAAAGCCTAAATCACACCCCATGAATGGACTTGGTTTGGGAAAAAACCACCAAATCATCTCAAGGGTACCTAAGGTATTCTCTAATAAGTCCAAATTCATTTAATTTTATTTACATTTTTATTTTTGGGGCTATGTCAGAAAGCCCGACAGACGGTGCAATGAAAAATAGATTAATAAAGCACCAAACCAATGGGAAGAAGTATAGAACACCTACCATAGATCAGAAGTATAGTTATCATCTAGTATTAAATTTTGACTCAACTTAGATCAGAAAAAAATGAAGACCAGACAAAGAAACTAAAATTAGGGTATATTAGATTGAACCTAAATATCACATCCAAAACCAAGAAGAACATATAACAGATAAAAAGGAATTGGGATCTAACTTATGTAGATCTAATGATACCAATGACACTTGAATTAGATATTGGAAAAAATAAGAGGATGAAATACTAGAATAGTCCCCAAGGGAGATTAAAATGGGTACGTTGCTGTTCATAGGAGGAAGTGAGAATTAGGTTTAGAAATATAAAATTTAAGGAAAAAATTATAATTTTCACCCAAAATATAGGGTCTTATGGTTTGGCCGCATGGTTTTTCCAAACCATGTGCAAATAGTGCATGCTCAACTATAGGGAAGGGAACATTGCATTATTTTTCAAAATGGTTTGACTAACCATTCACAAACCATGAAAAACTCAACTGTCAAAATTGTAGACATTCGTGCATGGTCGTGCACCTCACATCAAGTGGTTTATTCTAACCATTTGGTCTTCCCCTGCTCTCTTCCCATTCCTCTTATAGTTTATTAAATAGTGTGGTCTACCCTGTACGTTTTAGACTAACCATGTGCTAGGCCTTTTCAACCCAAAAATCGGTTTTTGGGCTCTGAACAAGCCTCAGGCACCCCCAATACCTCCGTGACACCAAAGTTCATTCATATTAGGACACATTTGAACATTTAGACTGAATTAAAATGGGTATGTAACTCATATGAAAACACAATTTTTTATAATTTTCCCCCTTATAATCATTTTTTCCCCGAATTTCCCTCTCAAGGGTGGTCAAGATTTGTCTAAGAATAACTATGGCCATCGAGCATGTACATCAGCCTCCCACTCTCAAGTCTCTTCTTATAAACAACTATTCTTCCATAAAACCTATACTAGTGGAACTAAACAACATTTTTGAGAATTTATACTCCTTTCAATGATATAAATTGGATTCGTTGGAAAGGATGTATCTTCGTATAAATCAACCTCCTTAGGATAAAAATCATGAGATGGATTCGAATGACAGTGGTACAAATGAGATACATGGAAGACATCGTTTATGGTTTGGTAACTCCATGATAACTATAATCAATAGGTTACTAGATCAAATCTATCTTGAATCTCGAATATCCCAACATTTTGTAGTGAAATATTACCTCATAACATAATTATTTAATATCCCAACCTTAGTGAAACACATAAGAAATCCCAATACCCAACCTTGAACTCCATAGGTTTTTTTTTCATAGATCAGAGTTTGATTTCTGATGAGATTGAGTAGTAGCCATCTTCTTCTGAAATAGCTGGACCTGCTCAGTAGTCTCCTGCACAAGACATGGTCCCAATAAAGCTAACTCACATACCTATAACAAGCACAAGGGAGATCAACATGACCTATCACGTAAAGCCTCATAAGGTTCCATCTGTATCATCTCTTGATAGCTATTATTGTAGGAAAACATAAACATGGGTATATTCCTCTCCAAAGAGCCCCCAAAATCATGGAAACATGCTTAAAACAAGTCATCAAGCACCTATATCATAATATTTCATTGTCTTTCAATATGAGGGTGGTATGCTACGATCATAATCGCTTGTTTACCATGCGCCCTATGAAAACTCTACCTAAAAAGAGAATTAAAATGGGAATAATTTTCTGAAACAATAGTTCATGGTACCTTATGAAGTCATATTATCTCATGGACATACAACCTGCCAAGATCATCCCTACTAAAGATATCCTTGATTATTAATAAATGAGAAACCTTAATGATCATGTCCACAAAAACCCATAGAGGACCACTAACTCAAGGTGAACTCGATAATCCAATCGTGAAATACATATCTACATCATCCCATTTCAACTTTGAAATTGGGAACTACTATAAAAGTTCAGCTGGTAAATAATGTTCCTCCTTTATCTACTAACAGGTGGAACACCTCATAACAAAACTAGCTACCTCACATTTCATACCCGGCCACCAGTACTAATGGAATAATTCAAAGTACATCTTGGTGCCTCTGGGATTCACTTCCCATGCTGAGGCAAAAAAATCTTGCATCAAATCCTCACATATATCTAATAGAACCAAAAAATGACCATGGATATACAAGATCTCATCCTTGCTTATGGTCCAACTAGGAGGAGGGTCCTCACCTACCACACTCTCTCATAAGACTATACCTTCTTTATTCTGATAGCTACCTCATCCTCACTCTATCTAGTAGGTTATAGGTCACAATAGAAGATTCTAAAAAAGTTTTCCCTTGACTATCGTGCACCTATAAGTGCATCACAGAGAAAAATCTATAAGCTTTAACTCACTACTGGTATGTTTAACAAGTTGTATCTATGTCCTCCTACTTAGTGCATTGACCACTGCATTACTTTTACTAGGCATGTAGGCAAGAACAAAGTCAAAATATTGTAGGTACTCAAACCACCTTCATCGCCTCAAGTTTAGATCAAACTCTGTACATATTTACTTGAGGATTTTATGGTCTCTGTACACAAAAATGATATCCTAATAAGTAATGTCTCCAAAACGCAATTCATGAACAATTGTATCTATCTTGAGATCATGCGTTGGGTAATTACTCTCATGTGGCATCAACTATTGAGACCCATATGCCATGAATCTTCTTCCCTGCATCAGCACTACTCCAAGCCAGATACCTGATGCATTACAATGCACAGTGTAACTTCTGCCCTACATTAGCAGTATCAGGACTGTTACTGAAGTCAATCTCTCTTCGAACTCATGAAGGGCTAACTGAAGATATCTAATCATACAAACTTCACACACTTCTTAGTAAATCCCTTAAACAACATTACTAAGTGTGATAAGTCTTGTATGAAACTCCTATAATATCAATCTAAACCCAATAAACTCTATATATCAATGAAATTCTTGGGAATCTCCAAATAAACAACAACTATCTCATTCTTTGGGTTGACTGATACTCCTTTCTTTTAGATAATATGACCGAAGAAGTTAAACAGATCCATCCAGAAGTGACACTTTGTGAGATTAGAATATAACTATTTCTCGCTCAGTGTATCCAAAATGGTCTCAAGCTATTTGGAATGGTCATGTTTATTATGATAATACACCAAGATATCATCCACTAAAAACACCATATATGAATATAGAGAGGGTTGGAACACTTAATTCCTCAAAACCATGAAATTTGTTGGCATGTTCTTGAGACCAATCAGAATAACCAGATACTCATATAGACCATACCTTCTACTAAATGATGTTTTATGTATGTGTGTAGGAAAATGTGTACATGGTGATATCGAGACCTCAAATAGATATTCAAGAACACTCGATCTCCTTGAATCTGATAAAAAATATCATCTATCCATAGAAGGGGATATTAGTTCTTAACGATCAGGTGGTTTAACTTCTGATTATCCATGTATAGCCTAAGGGTACCATCCACCTTCTTTCACAAAAAAAATCAGTGAAACCCCGGGAGAGGTATTGGTTCAAATAAAACCCTTTGACTCCAAATACTCTATCAACCTCTTGAGCTCATGCAACCCTATCGTAGACATACTATAAAGAGGAATGGATACCAGTTCACCTCCAAGAACTATATCAATAAAGAGCTAAACCTCTATCTCAGAAGGTTAACCATAAAATTTATCTAGGAAAACAACCCTGAAATGATCAACCACTATAGGGAAGTCTACCTGACATACTCCCTGATCATCTAGATAAAAACTAGCGACCTGGATGGTCATCCCTCCTAGACCACAAAGTTATGGTCATGCTAATATTTATTCGACATCTCATTTACCCTTATGAGTATGAATTGCACCCTATGGTGATTTGAATGTCACTCTTCGATGATAGATATCAACTTAATCTTGATAAGATACTATCTAGTCTATCCCTAGTATGAAATTAAACCCCATTATCTTGAGGTCATAAAGATTCCATATGAAGTTACACCTATTAACCTCAAGGGGGAACTCCCTATACTATAATTCATCCTCTTTTATGATCCCAAAAAGAGTTTATATAATAATAAAGATCGTATAATATAGTATAATGAGCTTAAGGATTTTCACCATAGGTGAATATATAAAACTATATGATGCACCTGTATCAAAATGAGAAGATGTAATAATAGAGGCAACTAAGATCATACATCTCACTGTAGATGGTTCGACACCCTTGTCCTCGGAGGTAGGCTATAAAAAATAGATTTGTCCTGAACCATGACCCTATGAAACAACCTCACTAATCAGAGTAGGCCCACTCTAATGTCTTGGTGTAACTAGTGTTTGGATGCCTCATCCATGACCCCCCTACCTTAACCTGATTGGCCGTCCTAGATCCAACTTCCTACCTAATGTAGAGATGAGAAACCAACTAATGAACTTGGCATTAGATCTGAAACCCTACCACTCATAGCTAGATGGAAGGTCCTGTATAAATGTTGAAAGTGACCCATACAACCACAATTTCAGAACTCAACTATGTCAGGGTCACACTAATTATTCATGTGGCCCCATATGCCACACTGATGATAGAAAACTAAGCTATTGGTACTCATATCCTGACTGGTACTCATCTCATAGGAAGCCTCAAGATATCGCTTCCTACCACTAGAAGTCGAACCAATAGGTCAAGAGATAGAATTTCCTTGCTTTGCAACCCTAGATTCCCTTAGGTTCCACCATGTAATCAGTTCCTGATTCACAATTTTAGTAATATAGTTCAATCTAAAATTTTTGACCTAAGATCTGATTGCATGTCAGAGACCTTACTTAAAGAGTCTCTCTATCTATATCTCATCGTTAATGTACATCGGTGAAAAACAATACAACATTGTATAACATCCTGAGTACTCCATAAAATTCATAACGCCCCTCTCTAGACACATGAACTCACTATCCTGATCTAGCCGTAGAGTATCGTGGTATAAATAGTCATATAACTTGACTTTGAAATCAACCCAAACCATATCTTGTAGCCTATCACCCTGGTTCATAACATCCCACCATCGCTTTGCTGGTCCATGAAGAATGTAAGTTGGGATCATCACTCTCCCTTCAAGAGGTGTTTGAAGATGATCTAATATCTCAGGATTAGTCTAAATCCATAGATCATCAACCAATGGACCGTCATCCTCCAAAAAATTTGGAGGATGCTGCTGTTGGAACACGCGTGTCATGTCAGCCATAGACAAGGTTGCCTACGGTGCTCTCAAAAATTTTTGCATGAAGTGGAATAATCCCTTATAGAACTATGCCTTATCATCTGCATTCAGAATAATAATTCATTTCTAAGCTAGAAATAAATTAGGATCCACTGGTAGCCCATGGCCCATCACCTCCAGAACATGTTTGACACCACCCTCTCGGAATATGACTGGAGGTCCTCATGGTGGCATACCTCTGCAATACTAAAAAGACACCTCAAAAATGAATGGCATCAAATTTTGTATCTTAAAAGTATAGGACAGGTCAAAACCCTTAAAAAACTAGGTCATACTACATAACCCACTCCCAGATCTAGGACTTTAAAGAGAAGAATCACAAAAGTCACTGGATACACTACACCTTGTCCACTCAAAAGTGAGGTCTAGGTTAAGTTTCTATTTAAAAGTTCAATTTTCCATTTCGTTTTCATTTTATATTCATTTCTATTATATCACAATTAATTTTAAAGGGTTGAACTAATGGTTCACCAATTTCCAATCCATAAGGGTCCATACACCTTATGAATCAAAATATGGCGCCCATTTAATTCAAACCATACGACATTCAATTTAAATGAATAAATAAAAAGGTGTATCAATTTCTAGTCCATAAGGTCCCATAATCTTTTTGAATTGAAATATGGAATCACTTATCTATCCACTACACAAACATTTATCATAACAATCAGTAAAACTATCATGAAACATATCATAACAACATGAAACAAGTAATGCATCCTATATGGAATGGCATAATTCATGATATGTGATATCTAACAAGTGCCTAAAATGATGCCTGTGATGGAATACCCTAATATCATCTAGTTTCAACAAAATAGAACCCATAATCATATAAATATTAACATCACAATCCAAATTCATCACACAATGGTGGAATCAAATAAACCATAAAAGTTAAAATCTAGAAAACAATAATTTAATTTGTGGCAATTTGGATTTTTCTTGTATATGGGGTAGCTACTCGTAGGCACTGCTCATTACCAAACTCATATTCCTTATTATTCTTTTATATTGTCTCCAAATAGTAAAACAAACTAGAAAATAATGTTATGATAACACTTTATAACATCCTTGACCCAGATTACACTAAAAGGTACACCGTGAACGTTGGGTCAGATGTCCTCAAGTGGATCTCCCCAAATTCTAGAGGCTTATGACTAGCAGTGAGGGGCTAGGGTGTGTCCATGGAGAGACTATGACCTCATCACTAGATTATAAAACAAAAAATCTTAATAATGGTCAATAAGTAATGGAATTATTATAATAACCATACATAAAGTAAGCATATAAAGACTGATATATAAACAAGTATAGAAGTCATTTCTTATACTAAATGATGAAACATGTTACATGTTTAATAACATAACCAAAACTGGTCCATAGTAGTATAATACCACCCATGTATACAAAATACCAAAAAGACCAAATGTTTATAAACCAAAATAGAATAAAAATATTCAAACTTGTCTTGTGCTCCCATACTCCAAATTATGGCACAAAATCCAGCATCAAACTATGGGTGATTTCCCCATTCCATACCCGCATCTAAGTAGTTTGTTTGGGTACCCAATGACGGTCTGGATAGGGTGTTAGATACAATCCCAGACCCAAATATCTATACAATTCTAGGATGTGTGATAAAACCATATTGTAGTGTGTATGTAAAACTGGAAAGTAGTAAATAAATAAAATTTCCCATGGAATATCTACTACCAAAAAGTAATAGTGAAATAGCATATCAAGCCTCTCTATAAAAGATGGAAAAGTTCATCTAACAAGGAAGATACAAACAAAGAATAAATAACTAACACATCTTCACCGTACATCCACACCTGTCACATCATGAATGGATTGTTTGTACAAACCAAAGTTCCAGAAGATCTACGACCAGGCTGTTCAACCAAAAATATCATATTTTTCATGACCGTGTTTTATATTCAAATTTTTAGACCACAAATGGATGGATACAAGGTATAAAACACCAAGGAATCCTCATCAAGTCATAGGATCATCTTGATGTAAAATTAGTGATGACACTGGTTTGATTCCTAGGAGCATGTCAACTGAACATTTCTTACGTGAGTCCATGCAAGTCGGATCCATGGGTTAACAAGGCCCAATGCATCCCATAGAATAAAAAACCATGGAGCATACTCTATCCAAGGAATCCACAACCATGTTCAAGATACAAGGATAATCTTCCCAGGAAATTAATGATTCATTCATCATTTCATACCATTTATTATTCAAACCATATGACTGCAACCACTCATATAACCATTCACATTCAATTTCATCTCATGAGAATACCCACTCAAATATCACAATTCATGTTCAAAGGAAACCAATGAGTATACCCAATAATTGTTCACAATTCACATTTAAGCATATCACATGAGTTTACCAACTCATTTCCACATTTTTCAAATAAACCATTTAAGCAATTCAAGTTCAATATAATCAATTTAATCAAGCATCACTTGAAAAGTAAGCAATATATATCCTGAATAATCTTTTCAATATTGTTTAAATATAATTAATATTATTTTATTAAGAATGATTAAATCACACCCCATGTGCAGACTTGGTTTGGGAAAAAACCACCAACTCATCTCAAGGGTACCTAAGGGCATCCCTAACAGGTCCCAATTCACTTAATTAAATTTACCATTTCAATTTTGGGGCTGTGAAAAAATGTTCAGAGGGAAGTACAATTTAAACTATCCTAATAAAGAACCAAACCAAATGGAAAGAGTATAGAACACCTACCACAACTAGGAAGCAAAGTGCCAGTCCATTATCAAATGCTGATTTACTCAGATAGGGAGAAAAATGAAGAACAAATGAAGAAACTTAAATTAGGTCATATTATCTTGAACCTAAATAGTATAGATGATAAAAAAATAATGGATAATGTCTTGAAAGAAATTTGGAAATCATAGATACGGATCTAATGAGACCAATGATTATTGAATCAACAATCAGACAGAAGAGGAGGATCAAATCCTATAATAGACACCAAGGCAGCTCAAAATGGACAAGTTTTTTTCCATAGGAGGAAATAATAATTAGGTTAAAAAATAGAAAATTTTATGTAAAAATTTAATTTTTACTCAAAATATAGGGTTAAATGGTTTGGCCAAGTTGTGCGCCAATCATGCATGCTTAGTTGTAGGGAAGGGAGAATCATACAATTTGTCTATATGGTTTGACTAATCATGGGGAAACCATGAAAAAATATACTATCAAAATTAAAGAGTTTCCCACACGATCATTCACCTCACATCGCATGGTTTAGTCTAACCTTGTGGGCTTCCCCAACTCTCTGCCCATGACTCATATGTTTTTTCAAACCGTGCGTCCTACCCGATACAATTTAGACTAAACATGAACTAGGACTTCTTCAACCCAAAATCTTGGTTCTAGGCTCCAAAAAAGCCCCAAACACCCCTGATACCTCCATGAACCCAAATTGAATTCATATTACACCACATTTAAACATTTAAATTGAAGGAAAAAGGATCCATACATCATATAAAAACCTAGGTTCTTACAAATATTATGCTAAAACTAAGACCTATAAAACATAGGGAGTGATATTATTAAGGTATTTGAATATTAATTGGATCAACTGAAATTATTTTTAAGTGTGAATAAAAGAGGATAATATGGGTTTATTATAAGTGATGGGAGTGTAACAATTGGAATTACATAAAATATTAAATAAATAAAAATTATATTTCATGAAAAATTTGAACAAAACTAATATAAATAAAATATAGGGTGATTATGGTTCTAAATCCTCTCATAAAATAATTTTTTTTACATGTTTATACTATGTTTTTACCCGTATCTTTTTAAAATCCCCATTAAAAATTTTGAAAATTATAATTATAACAATGTTTTTACTCTCTATGGGTAAATATAATTACTATAAACAGAAAATTGGTCCATAAATGGATAATAGTAGATATTTCTAAACATATATCAATACATTGGATGAATATAGGTTTTTTATCAAATTTAAAACATTTAGTAGATTAAATTGACTAAATATTTTTTTAAACATATATCAATAACATTAAAGACTTTTTTAGAACCATTCATTTAATTTGACTTTGAAAACAAAATTATAACTATTTAATTTGAATATAATACATTAAAACATTTATAATATGTTATATTAATCTTAAAAAAATTTGAGATATAATAATTTATACAAATTATATTACTTATGACATTTTTAAAACCATTTATTTTAATTTTATAATATTTGAATAAATGATATGTTATAATTGCTCATAAATTTAAGCTAATTATTTGATTAATAAAATTTTTAAAAAATAAACATGATAAAAAATAAATTATTTTATTTCAAAATAACTATTTTATAATTGGACATAGCATTTATTTATCCCTATGGTAACAATTTACAGATAATAAAACAAAGAGGACAGTATTTTAGATTTTTCTTTATAATGAAAAATATAGTGGTTAAAATCAATGAGATATGGAACCAAGTTGATTTTTTTTGAAATATGGATGGAAATGGATGAATTAAACTCAAAAAAATAGGAAAAAGTAAATTTTTATTTTCATTTTTTTGTCCTTATCATATTGTTTTGAACCTTAATTACCAAATTTATCCTTACCAATGCAAAAATTATATACTATGGTTACTATTCAAAATAGGAAAAATAAAAAAGATATGTTCACAAAATTTGGAAATCATGATTCCAAATATGTTTTCCATTTTTAAAGATTCAATTTATAAAAGTGGAATAAATAAATTAATGATTAAAATGAAAAATTTAATGAATTTTGTTTTCTTCAAAAAAATGCATTTTTACGTGGAAAAATGTTTTTAATACTAAATTAATGTTTAAAATTAATTCCAAATACTATAATTAGATTTTTTTATTCAAAATTAAATAATTAAATTTTGAAAAAAACATAAAATATAATTTATCTTTGTAAATACTTTAAAATAAAATATATTTTTAAATATAAATCAATATTTTTCATTGAAAAATAATAAATTTCAAAAAAATATGAAAATTTCACCATAAGATAATATTGATATTCCAATTTCAAAATTTATATCATTTTCAAAATTTATAAAATTTATAGAAAATAATTATATTTTTTTCTCATAAAAATAAGTAAAACCCATTTTTGAAGGAATCATATTTTTGATGAAGAAAATGACATTACTAAAAATTAAGTGATTATTTAATAAAGAGTTATTAATAAATTTATATCAAGTAAGACCTTTATATATATTTCATAATGTATTTAATACTATTCACACCATCCAATTTAATGTCTAGGTTATAATGGTAAAATTAAAATAATAATATTTTTTAGGTTTATTTAGGCTCGGTGTTGAGTGATATATACACCATCGAACATAGTTTTCTTTTCAAAATATTATGGTGTTACATTATTACCCTTAAATTTCGTACTAACTATTTGAACTTGATCTTAGTACTTAAGGGTTTGACATATGAAAATAGATTTTTTGAAATCCCACATCATAAAAAGGGCTAATAAAACTTATTCTTGAAAACAATGATGAGGAAATATATAGGTTATCACATAACCTGATTTCCAAATAAGATAAAATTATTGGGAAGAAAAAATATAGACATGGAAAAAAAGATAATGTCTAATTAATGATGGATAGTAGTAGTGATCATTGATCATAAGAAACTGAATAATCTTGAGAAATTTAATGACCAGAAATCTACAAACCAAAGAGGCATGAAAAGAACATCAATTAATCAGAAATGATAGTAATTAGATAATATTTTTGTTTCAAGATCCTTTTCCTGAAGTTAAGGAATGACATTACCAACAATATTGAGAGAATAAATAAATATACATACTTTAAAAGTAAAATTTCATCCCTTAATAAACTTCCACAACAATATTATCTTTTTCTCTAAATAATGAGTATTAAAGATAAAATATTCATACCTAAATCACAAAAATCAACTTATAATGGATAACTTAATCAACAAAAGGATAAAAAGTTATTCCTCCTATATTGAGACATAAACCAAAAAATAAATGGTTATAAAAATATAATTCTGAAAAAGAATAAACCACTATATAAATAAATAAAAGATTAATATCAAAGCGACAACAATAACACCCAAAGTTCAAATTAGATCATTCGATAAATAACTAACCTAAAAATTCATCAAAATATTCCTTACTAATATTACAACATAATGATTAGAATGATTTTTTCACATATTCTTACAAGATAAATTTAACATTTATATCGAAATAAAATATATCACTCTTAATGTCTCATACCAAAAATGTATATTCCCAAATAATATAATCCCCAAGATATCCTAATCATTTTCATAGATATCATGATTCACCATAAAGACAAATTATAATAATATATTATTCCTGTAATGACTGACTTGAGTTACCCTCAAACCTGGCACCCAAACCATTCTGCTACATACCTGAAGGGAATTCCCGATCCCCATGAGCTGGTGAAAAGAACCTGGGCATCGAACAACAAACCAAAGGGAACAATTTATCCCAACCTGAAAAAACACATGGAATATATGTATATATAGAAAAAAAAATAGAGGAAGACTAAAGGAATATATAGATTCAATAATAGTAAAAAGGCAGTAGAAAAGAACAAATTCAAAAGTAGTCAAATATCTAAAAACAAGTACAGTTATATGAACCAAAACCATACATATGCTTTATGCGATGGAGTGGATGAACTCCCACCATCTCTGTAACATCCCAGGTAAATAAAGAATAAGACATATTTATTATTTATTAATATTTTGGAATTAAATATTAAGTTTACTTTAAAGGGGTTACAATGTCTGATAGCATACTCGATATACAACAATGGGTTTCTTTGAAATCATACATTGCACGCTAATAATATAATATTATTATTTTAAATGTTAGTTAAATCATAGCCGTTGTATTGGCAGGAATGAACAAAACTAACTACAATATGACTATACATGTCTGTTAAATGTTTTTACATTTATCTAATAAAATTTAGACTCTTAAATTGTGAATGAATCTAAATTTAAGCATAATTTACATTAAAAGGTCAATTTAACGTCTTTTAATGGAAAACTCTCCTTAAATATAGTTTTGGTCATTTTTATACGTTCTATCTGAACAAATAAAATTCTTCTTTATATTTGGTACATCATATTTCACTTTGGGTTATTTTTTGGTATTCTTTTGACAAAGTTCATTTTTTAATTAATCGTGAAAAATATTGTATTTTAATTCGAATGCGCCTTTTAATATAATTTATTTATATGGTTAGATTATCTTTTTAATTGGTTTAAAGTTTAATTAGAATATATTTTTACCATTTAATACAATGTTGGTCATTAGAATCAATTTCACTTTGAAATTTGACATAAACAAGTGTCAATCTTTTGATATATATTGTTTCTTAAAAACACACTATTTGATTTGAAAACAAGAATTAATTATAAAATTAATTAATGCATCTTATATGTTTTGAATTTCATAAAATAGACATCATTTTTGAAATTGGAATATCAAATATATCTTAGGGGGAATGTTTGATAATTTTCTGAAAAACTTCAATTTTTTGATGAATAGTGAAACCACTTAGTAGTAGTTAAAAAAATTGACTTTTTGATTTAAATAAACTTTTATTGCATCTGTGAATTAAATTTCAAAAATCCAATATACATGGTTGTTATTAAGAAGTAAAATGTTGTTCAATAAGTTGAAAATAATTTTTGGTGAATAGTAACTTTTGACTTTTATTTACCACGGTTAAAGGTAAATAGTGTAATTCAAGGTAAAAAGAGTATTATAATAATTCAAAATTATCTTAACACTTGTTCAAACCATATTAGATGAGTCATTTACAACAATGGTCAACTTTAGGTCGATTTTGGGACCCCTTTGAGGCACTTGGGAGTGATAATAAGAATTTAAATTAATTAATTTAAAGTAAAGGACAAAATAACATAAACAAAAATCATTAAGTAATTAATTTTTATATGGTATTATATGAGTAATATTTTTGACTATAAAACATAATTGGAAATATAATAATATTTCATACATCATGGTAGTTTTTCTATAATTTTTAGACATCAAATAAATTAAATTATTTATGACACAATAATGATGCAGTATTTATCTCATTAATAATGGATTTAAATAAAAAATATTATAATGATTAAAATATTATCAAAAACATGTCCAATGCAGATTGGATGATTTTATTTCGAATATGAGTCACCTTATCTTCGACTGTAATGATTTTTGGACCTTTTGAAAGTCAATATCATTATATAATAAAATAATATTTTCACACGTTCCTAAAGAGCCCCTCCTCTCTCTTATAAAAGGAGACCACTTCTAACCAATTACTCACACCTCTCAAGCCATTTGGATATTCCAAACTCTGCCCAATTAAGCTCTCTACATCCCTCTTATCCTCCTAGAAGAATTACCTTAGGCATAAGGCACTTCAAAAAGTCCATTGGTTCAAACCAAAGGGAGTTACCCAAATTAAATGTAACAGTTTCTCTTAAATTGTTTCCTTTTATTTTACTTATCCAACCACTAAACTCTTTTTATTCCTTTATTATGTAATAAAACTAGTATCCTAAATATAATAGGATGTTTTTATTATAAGGATTCAAACTACACTTACACACACCTCCATCTAATGGGTGAAGAACATAATGTTTCTGTGGATGGAAAACTAACGCCTCACGAATCGATGATTGTTCAATTATCTCTTTCCACCTCTCATGGTGGCCATTAAGATGGAACTATATTTATATACGATATATATTATATTTATTTTTTCTTTATGATTCTATATTTTCCTTTTATATAAAGCCTTTACGGTTTCCATAGTGGGTAAATATGATAATCTCATTTGCAGAAGTGCGTACTACCGCCCCCTCAAAGTGATGTGACTAGTTAATTCCTTAGGTGGAATGTATAAAGGATAGAGTTAATGATATTATATATCATTTTATACTGTAATTATAATATACCTATGTATCATTACATTTAAATTCCATTAAAATAAGAAATAGAAATGAAAGTAGCGTTCATGCGTACATACAGCTTACCGTCTCCACGAAGGGTGCATTTTATTTCTTACATCCATATGTTATTTACTATTATAAATTCATGTATATACTGAATATATATGAAATATATGATATCTAAATTATGAATATCATTCTGGATATAATGTACTATTGACCACATGAACAACTTGCAAGTATAAGGTGTTCATTTTTTACTCAAGTGCGAAATATCGACAAAATGGACATTATTGACATAAATGATTACATAATATTTATAAGATGGAAACAAGTGATATAAAAGGAATAATAAACTTTAAAAAGGTTCTTAATAAAGTAGAAATTAACTTTAGTTTATTATTTAGGAGATTAATGAATGATAGAGTCAAGTCGGACACGAGGTAAGGGAATTCATCTCAATCTCCTTTCATTGAGGCATATTTTATTTTAATACAGGACTTCCTTTTATACGCTGTATAAAAACCCTTGAACATTCAAATGGAATATTTTTCTACAAATAGTTTTACTAAATGACAAAAATAATGTTCCTTTTAATTTAAGCGGTGACAATGACGTTTTCTGCCGACGCAGGTATTGTTTGATCTTTGGCTTCCTCAACAAGCCGTAATGTTTTTAAAGGAAAATAAATACCATATACTCTTTTATGTATTTTCGTATTGAAAATGGTTTTGATAATGGATTTGTTATGTCAATATATTTAAGCGATATATTGTGATTGAAATGTGGAAATGTTTTCTTTTCTTTATATTTTTTTTATCTCTTATGATTTTATAATTGTACATAGACATTTGACGGGTGGTTACATGATAAACCAAATGACAGGTGGTGCCGTGAACACCAGGATGGATGGTTACATTATCACCTCCAATGCATTGGGTATGGATGTCGGCTATATGGCTATTCCATTTAGTGATAAGTGTGGAAGTTGACCGTATGGTTATTCCATTTAAGTATGTTTATGTCCCAAGGTACCATTATATGTTATGTGTTTTTTCTATGGGTTTTATGGTAATATTTTGGTTAAAAAAGGGTAAGAAATGATCTTTTATTCAGTGAAGAGTTTTTACCACTTAATAAAGGTTAAAAGTATTACTTATGATAACATATTCATGGTTTACCTGTTGTTTTGAAAAACTAATAGTTTTCCTTCTTTGTGTATCCCTTATTGAGCTTTTTATGCCCATCCCAAGTTTTTTTGGAATGTTTTTCACAAGACATAATGTGGAATAGGGTCAAGGATGGGATCAAGGAAAAGTCATGCTGTCTTGAACATTGAACAATACATGACTCTTTTTTCAAGAGTTTATATTTTATAAAAAAGGAAATTGTGTATAACTGTCTACTTTGTATTTGAAATGAAATGTAATAGTTATGTCCTAATTCTCTAAAACACTAAACCTGAAAAGATACTCATTGTGAATTATTCGTTTAATTCCAGAGTATGTAATTTTTTAAGGCTGGGTCCTTATAGTTGGTATCAGAGGTCGGTTTAGAAAACTTTAGGAGTTAGGGTATTGTTAAATTAAAATCCATAAAGTAATTTATGTTAATATTGAAATGATATAGCATTTACATATTACCATGTTGCTTCGCCTAAGATATTTCTTTGTTCAGAATGGTATTTCGAAGAGGAAAAACTACAGCTATGTTGGGACAACATCAGGAGGAAGAAAACCTTCCAAATCAGCAACTTGAGATGGTTAGAATCTGAATTGAACAATTTACTACAGTGATGGCTAAGTTGAATCAGGTGATAAATGGTGGTTCTGTTAATTGATGATATTTTGGTTAATTATAAAAGTAAATAGGAGCATGAAATTTATTTAAGGGTCATCTTGCAAACCTTAAAAGAAAATAAATATTATGGGAAATTTATCAAGTGTGATTTTTGGTTATAAAAAATTTCATTCCTTGGTCACATTGTTTCAAGAAATGGAATAACTGTTGATCCTGCTAAAACAAAAGTTGTTGAAGAATTTCCAAGACCCACAAATATAACTGAGATTCGTAGTTTTCTTGGTTTGGAAGGTTATTATTAGAGGTTTGTTGAAAAATTTGCAAAGTTATTTAGTCTAATGACTAAGTAAACTTGAAAAGGTGTTAAGTTCATCTGGACAAAAGAATGTGATGATTGTTTTCAGAAATTGAAAAAGAGATTGCTGAATACTCTTGTTTTGGCACTGCCATCCAGAAATGGTGATTTTTTTATCTATAGTGATGCTTCATTGAAAGGAATGGGTTGTGTCCTAATGCAGAATGATCAGGTAATTGCTTATTCTTCATGTCAGTTAAAACCTCATGAGTTAAATTACCCTACACACGATTTGGAATTTGATGATGTTGTTTTTTCTTTAAAAATTCGGAGGCATTATTTGTATGGAGTAAAGTGTGAAATATATACTGATCACAAAAGTTTAAATTATATATTCACTTAGAAAGAATTGAATATGAGACAGAGGAGATGGTTGGAATTAATCAAAGGTTATGATTGTATGATCCTTTATCATCCAAGAAAAGAAAATAAAGTAGATGATGCTTTGAGTCGAAAAAGTAATACTTCATTAAACATGTTATGTTTAGAACAAGATCCTTTGGTTTTTTATTTGATAAAATTTGGCATTGAAGTTGTTGGTGCAGTAAAATTATTTTGTTTTGTTTCAGGAATCAGTGAAATCATCTTTATCAGATAGAATTAAGAAAGTGCAGAAGGAAGACTGTGAGTTACATAAAAAGGTAGAGTTGGTTTAGAAGGGTAAGTTGACTGATTTTATCATTGATAATGACTGTGTTTTGAGATTTTTAAAGAGATTATGTGTGCCTTGTGATTCATAGTTGAAGAACGAGTTGTTATGTGAAGCTCATATTTCCCCATTTTCAGTTCATCCTGGAAATACTAAGATGTATAAAGATCTTTGTGAGTTTTACTAATGGGATGTAATAAAAAGAGATATTACTGATTTTACTGTGAAGTTTTTGACTTGTCAGTAGGTTAAAGCAGAGCAGCAGTTTCCAAAAGGAATGTTTCAGACTTTACCAGTGCCAGAGTGGAAATGGGAAAATATATCCATGGACATAGTTGTGGGATTACCAAAGACATCTCGAGGTAATAATGCAATCTAGGTTATTGTTGTTCGATAGACTAAATCTGATAATTTCCTTCCTATTCGAGATACATTTTCTCTAGATCAACTTTCTCGGCTGTATGTTAATGAGATAGTCATTTTTCATGGAGTTCCCCTCTCAATTTTATCTGATCGTGATCCCAGGTTTACTTATAACTTTTGTAAAGGCCATAAAAAGTTGTTGGGTAATGAATTAAATTTTAGTACAGATTTTTATCCTTAATCAAATGGGAAATCAGAACAAACAATTCAAACATTGAAAGATATGTTACGTTCTTTCTCGATGGATTATCAAGGAAGTTGGGACCAACATCTTTCTTTTGTTGAATTTTCATATAATAATAGTTTTCATTCCAGTATACAGATGGCTCCATTTTAGGCATTATATGGAAAGTGTTTTCGAACTCTAGATTTTTGGGATGAAGTAGGTGAAATGAAGATGATGGGACCAGAATTGGTAGAAGAGATGGAAGGGAAATTTCAGTTCATTTAGAAGAACATGAGAACAACTCAGAGTAGATAGAAAAGTTATGCAGATAACCAGAGGAAAGTTCTTTCTTTTGAGGTAGGTGATCATGTCTTTCTCAATGTTTCTCCACAGAAAAGTGTGACGCGTTTTGGTAAGAAGGGAAAGTTGAGTCCGAGGTTCATTGGACCTTATGAAATTCTAGAGAAAGTAGGATCAATTGCATTCAAAGTAGATTTACCTCCATTTTTATCCCAGGTAGACAATGTTTTTCATGTTTCAATGTTAAGAAAATATATGTCAGATCCATCTCATGTTTTGAGCCCAGAGGTAGTTCAGTTGGAAGATAATCTCTCTTATAAAGAACAACCAGTCCAGATTCTTGACCATGGAGGGAAATTGTTGAAAAATAAGGTAATTCACCATGTAAAGGTTTTGTGAAAAAACCTTGTGGTTGAAGAGGTAAAGTGGGAATCTGAAAATGCTTTGAGGGATAAATACCCCCAATTATTTTGATAAGTGAATAGAAATTGTGAGGACGCAATTTCCAAAAGGGGGTAAGGATGTAACATCCAAGGTAAATAAAGAATGTGACATTTTACTTATTTATTAAAATTTTGGAATTAAATATTAAGTTTATTTTAAAGGGGTTGCTATGTTTGATAGCATACTCGATATGCAACAACGAGTTTCTTTGAAATTTTATGTTGCCCACTAATAATATAATATAATTATTTTAAATGTTAGTTAACTCCTAGACGTTGTATTGGTGAGAATGAAAAAAACTAACTACAATATGATTATACATGTCTGTTAAATGTTTTTACATTTATCTAATAAAATTTAGATGCCTAAATTGTGAATGAATCCAAATTTAAGCATAATTTACATTAAAAGGTCGATTTACCGCCTTTTAATGGTGAACCCTATTTAATTATAGTTTTTTTTCATTTTTATATGTTCTATTTGACCAAATAAAATTATTCTCTAGATTTTGGACATCAAATTTCACTTTGGGTAATTTTTTGGTATTTTTCTGATAAAGTTCATTTTGTAATGAATAGTGAAAAATATTGTATTTTAATTCAAAAGTGCCTTTTAATATAATTTATTTAAATGGTTAGATTATCTTTTTAATTGTTTTAAAGTGTAATTAGAATATATTTTTACCATTTAATCCAATGATGGTCACTATAATTAATTTTACTTTGAAATTGGATATAAACAAGTGTCAATCTGTTGATATATATTGTTTCTTAAAAACACGCTATTTGATTTTACAATAGGAATTAATTATAAAATTAATTAAAGAAACATAAATGTTTTCAATTATGTAAAATAGACATCATTTTTGAATTCAGAATATCAAATATAGCTTAGGGTGAATTTTTGGAATTTTTTTTGAAAAACATCAATTTTTGATGAATAGTGAAACCACTTAGTAGTAGTTAAAAAAAACTGACATTTTGATTTAAATGAAATTTTACCCCTTCTGTGAATTGAATTTCAAAAATCCAACATACATCGTTGTTATAAAGATTTAAAATGTGGTTCAATAAGATGAAAATAATTTTTGGTGAATATTAACTCTTGACTTTTATTTACTGCGGTTAAGGTAAATAGTGTAATTCAAGGTAAAAAGAGTATTATAATAATTTAAAATTACCTTAATACTTGTCTAAACCATATTGGTTGAGTCATTTATGACCATGAGAATCTTTGGGTCGACTTTGGGACCCCTTTGAGCCACTTCGGAGTGATATTGACAGTTTAAATTAATTAATTTAAAGTAATGGCCAAAATAACATAAACAAAAAACTTTTAGTAATTAATTTTTATATGGTGTTATATAAGTAATATTTTTGACTATAAATATTAATTGGAAAGATAAATATATTTACTATATCATAGTATTTGTTTTATAATTTTTAGAAATCAAATAAATTAAATTATTTAGGACACAATAATGATGAAGTATTTACCTCATTAATAAATGATTTAAATAAATAAGATTATAATGAAAAAAATATTTTCCAATACATGTCCAATTTCAATTGGAGGATTTTATTTCCAATACGAGTCACCTTATCTTAAACCTTACTTATTTTTGGACCTTTTAAAACCTAATATTATTATATAATAAAATAATATTTTCACACTTTCCTAAAGAGACCCTCCTCTCTCTTATAAAAGGAGACCACTTATAACTAATTAATCACACCTCTCAAGCCATTTGGCTCATACAAACTATTCCCAATTAATCTCCCTATATCCATATTCTCCTTATAGAAGCCTTAACTTAGGAAAAAGGCACTTCAAAAAGTACTTTGTTTCAAACCAAAGGGAGTTACCCAAATTAAAGGTAACAATTTCGCTTAAATTGTTTTCTTTCATTTTACTTATCTAACCCCTAAACTCTTTTTATTCCTTTATTTTTTAACAACACCATTATCTTCAATATACTATTATGTTGTTAAGTTTAGGATTCAAACTAAACTTACACACACCTCCATATAATGGGTGAAGAACATAATTTTTCTGTGGATGGAAAACTGACGTCTCACGAAATGATGATTGTTCAATTTCCTCTTACGACCTCTCATAGTGGCCATTATGATGGAAATATATTTACATATGATATATATTATGTTTATGTTTTCTTTTTTTTTCTTATGTATTTTCCATTTATATCACGCCTTTATTGTTTCCATAGTGGGTAAATACGATAATCTCATTTGAGGAAGTAAGGACTACCGCCCCCTCAAAGTGATGTGACTCGTTAATGCCTTAAGTTGGATGTATAAAGGATAGAGTTAATGATATTATATATTATATTATAATGTAATTATAATATACCTATGTATCATTATGTTTAAATTCCATTAAAATAAGAAATATAATTTAAAGTATCATTCATGTGTACGTACGGCTTACCGTCTCCATGAACGGTGCATTTCATTTCATACCTCCAAATGTTATGAACTATTATAAATACATTTATATATTGTATATATATGAAATATATGATATATAAATCATGAATATCATTTTGTATATAATGGACTATTGACCTCATGGACAACTTGAAAATATAAGGTGTTCATTTTTTACTCAAGTACCTAATATCGACAAAATGGACATTATTAACTTAAATGATTAGATAATATTTATAACATGGTAATAAGTGATATAAAAGGAATAATAAACTTGAAAAAGGTTCTTAATCAAGTAGAAATCAACTTTAGTTTATTCTTTAGGAGATAAAAGAATTATCGAGTCAAGTCGGACATGAGGTAAGGGACTTCGTCTCAATCTCCTTTCATTGAGGCATATTTTGTTTTAATACTCGACTTTATTTTATACGCTATATAAACACCCTTGAATTTTCAAATGTAATCCTTTTCTACAAATGGTTTTACTACACCACAAAAAGAATGTTCCTTTTAATGTAAGCGATGACAATGACCTTTTCTGCTGCCGTAGGTATTATTTGATCTTTGGATTCCTCAACAAGCTATAATGTTTTTAAAGGAAAATAAATACCATATACTCCTTTATGTATTTTTGTATTGACAATAATTTTGATAATGGATTTTTTATGTCAATATAGGTAAGTGATTTATTATGATTGAAATGTGGAAATATTTTCTTTCCTTTATATTTGTTTTATGTCTTATGATTTTATAATGGTACTTAGACATTTTATGGGTGATTACGTGATAAACCAAATGACGGGTGGTGTTGTGAATACCAGGATGGGTGGTTATGTTATAACCTCCAATGCATTGGGTATGGAAGTTAGCTATATAGATATTACATTTAGTGATATGTGTGGAAGTCAGTCGTATGGTTATTCCATTTAAGAATGTTTATGTCCCACATTACCTTTATATGTTATGTGTTCTTTATATGGGTTTTATGGTAATATTTTGGTTACAAAAGGGTAAGTAATGATATTTTATTCAGTGAAGAGTATTTACTAGTTGATAAAGGTGAAAAGTTTTACTTATGATAAAGTATTCCTGGTTTACTTGTTGTTTTGAAAAACTAACAGTTTTCCTTCTTTATGTATCCCTTACTGATATTTTTATGCTCATCCCAAGTTTTTTAGAAATTTTATTCAAAGGCCATAATGTTGAATAGGGTCAAGGATGGGATCAAGGAAAATTCATGCTGTCTTAAACATGGAAATAGACATGACTCTTTTTTTCAAGAGTTTATATTTTATAAAAAAATGTAAATTGTGTAGAATTGTCTACTTTGTATTTGAAATGAAATGTAATAGTTATGTCCTGACTCTCTAAAACTATAAACCTGAAAATATCTTCAATGTGAATTATTTGTTTAATTCATGATTATGTAATGTTTTAAGGTCGGGGCCTTATAGTTGGTATAAAAGGTCCGTTTAGATAACTTTAGGAGTTAGGGTATTGTTTAATTAATATCCATAAAGTAATTTATGTTAATATTGAAATGATATAGCATTTACAAATTACCATGTTTCTTCGACTAAGATATTTCTCTATTCAGAATGGTATTCCACATAGGAAACAAGGATGCTATGTTGGGACGACATCAGGAGGAAGACAACCTTCCAAATCAGCATCTTGAGATGGTCAGAATCTGAATTTAACAGTTTACTACAACGATAGCTAAGTCGAATCAGGTGATAAATGGTGGTTGTGTTTATTGATGATATTTTTGTTAATCCTAGAAGTAAATATGGGCATGAAATTAAATTAAGGTTCATCTTGAAAACCTTATAAGAAAATAAACTTTATGGGAAATTCAGCAAGTGTGAGTTTTGGTTATAAAAAATTGCATTCCTTGGTCACATTGTTTCTTGAAATGGAAAAAATTTTGATCCTACTAAAACAAAAGTTGTTAAATAATGAACAAGACCCACAAATATAACTGATATTCCTAGTTTTATTGGTTTGGATGGTTATTACAGGAGGTTTGTCAAAAAATTTGCACGATTATCTAGTCCAATGACAATGTTAACTCGAAAAGGTGTTAAGTTCATCTAGACAAAATAGTGTGATGATTGTTTTCAAGAATTAAAAAGAAGATTGGTGAATGCTCAAGTTTTTGAACTTCCATCCAGAAATAGTGAGTTTTTTATCTACAGTGATTCTTCGTTGAAAGGACTGGTTTGTGTCCTAAAGCATAATGATCAGGTAATTCCTTATGTTTCACGTTAGTTAAAACCTCATGAGTTAAATTACCCTACACATGATTTGGAATTAGCTGTTGTTGTTTTTGATTTAAAAATTTGGAGGCATCATTTGTATGGAGTAAAGTTTGAAATATATACCGATCACAAAAATTTAAATTATATATTCACTCAGAGTGAATTGAACATGAGACAGAGGAGATAGTTGGAATTAATCAAGGATTACGATTGCACGATCCTTTACCATCCAGGAAAAGAAAATAAAGTGTCTGATTCATTGAGTTGAAAACGTAATGCTTCATTAACCATGTTATGTTTTGAACAAGATTCTTTAGTTTTTGATTTGATAAAATTTGACATGGAAGTTGTTGGTGATGGAAAATTCTTCTGTTTTCTTTCATGCGTCAGTGTAATCATATCTATCAGACAGAATCAAGCAAGCCTAGAAGGAAGACAGTGAGTTGCAAAAAAAGGTAGAGTTGGTTTAGAAGGGTAAGTTGTATGATTTTAACGTTTATAATGATTGTGTTTTGAGATTTGGAAAGAGATTATGTGTGCCTTGTGATTCACAGTTGAAGAATGAGTTGTTATGTGAAGCTCATATTTCCCCATTTTCAGTTCATCCTAGCAGTAGTAGGATGTACAAAGATCTTCGTGAGTTTTACTGGTGGGATGGAATGAAAAGAGTTATTGCTGATTTTATTGTTAAGTGCTTGACTTTTTAGTAGGATAAAGAAGAGAGTTAGTTACCGAAAGGAATGATTCACCATTTACCGGTGCCAGAGTGGAAATTGGAAAATATATCCATGGACATCATTGTGGGATTTCCAAAGAAATCTCGAGGTAATAATGCAATCTGGGTTATTGATGATTGATTGACTAAATCTACTAATTTCTTTCCTATTTGAGACACATTTTATCTAGATCAACTTTCTCGGATGTATCTTAAAGAGATATTCAGGTTTCATGGAGTTACCCTCTCCATTTTATCTGATCGTGATCCCAAGTTTACTTTTAACTTTTGGAAAGGCCTTCAAAAGTTATTAGGTACTAAATTAAATTTTAGTACAACTTTTCATCATCAATCAGATGGGAAATTATAATGAAAAATGCATACATTGGAGGATATGTTATGTGCTTACTCGATGGATTATCTAGGAAGTTGGGACTAACATCTTTCATTGGTCAAATTTTTATATAATAACAGTTTTCATTCCAGTATACAGATGGCTCTATTTGAGGCATTATATGGAATGTGTTGTAAAACTCCATATTTTTAGGATGAAGTAGGTGAAAGGAAGCTGATGGGACCGGAATTGGTAGAAGAGATAGAAGAGAAAGTTCAGTTGATTCAGAAGAACATGAGAACAACTCAGAACAGACAGAAAAGTTAAGCAGATAACCGGAGGAAAGATCTTTCTTTTGAGGTAGGTGATCATGTCTTTATCAAAGTTTCTCCATGTAAAAGTGTGATGTGTTTTGGTAAGAAGGTAAAGTTGAGTCTGAGGTTCATTGGACCTTATGTAATTCAGGAGAATGTTGGATCAGCTGCATACAGAGTGGATTTACCTCCAAGTTTATCACAGGTAAACAATGTTTTTCATGTATCGATGTTGAGAAAGTATATGTCAGATCCATCTCAAGTTTTGAACCTAGAGGTAGTTTAGTTGGAAGATAATCTCTCTTATAAAGAACAAGCAGTCCAGATTCTTGACCGTAGAGAGTAAGTGTTTCTAAATAAGGCAATTCACCAGGTAAAGGTTTTGTGTAAAAACCATGTGGTTGAAGAGGCAATGTGGAAATCTGAAAATTCTATGATGGATAAATACACACACTTATTTTGAAAAGTGAATAAAAATTGCGAGGACACAATTTCCAAAAGGGGGGAAGGATGTAACATCCCAGGTAAATAAAGAATAAGATATATTTCTTATTTATTAATATTTTGGAATTAAATATTAAGTTTACTTTAAATAGGTTTCCATGTTCGATAGCGTACTCGATACACAATAACATGTTTCATTGAAATCTTACGTTATACACAATTAATATAATATTATTATTTTAAATGGTAGTTAACTCCTAGACTTTGTATTGACCGACATGAACAAAACAAAATAAAATATGATTATGCATGTCTGTTAATTTTTTTTACGTTTATCCAATAAAAGTTAGACGCTTAAATTGTGAATGAATCTAAATTTAAGCATAATTTATGTTAAAAGGTCGATTTACCGCCTTTAATGGAGAACCCTATTAAAATCTATTTTTGATCATTTTTATATGTTCTATTCAACCAAATAAAATTCATCATCAGATTTGGGACATCAAATTTTACTTTGGGTAATTTTATGGTATTTTTCTGAAAAAGTTCTTTTTTTAATGAATAGTGAAAAATATTGTATTTTAATTCAAAAGTGCCATTTAATCTAATTTATTTATATGGTTTGATTATCTTTTTAATTGGTTTAAAGTGTAATTAGAATATTTTTTACCATTTATTCCAATGGTGGTCATTAGAATTAATTTCACTTTGAAATTAGATATAAACAAGTGTCAATCTTTTGATATATATTGTTTCTTAAAAACATGCTATTTGATTTGACAATAATAATTAATTATAAAATTAATTAATGCAACTTATATGTTTTGAATTTTTAAAAATCGATATCATTTTTGAATTCAGAATATCAAATATATCTTAGGGTTAATTTTTGGTATTTTTCTGAAAAACTTCAGTTTTTGATGAATAATGAAACCACTTAGTAGTAGCTAAAAAAATGACTTTTTGATTTAAATGAAATTTTAACGCTTTTGTGAATTGAATTTCAAAAATCCAACATACATGGTTGTTATCAGGAAGTAAAATTTGATTCAATAAGATGAAAATAATTTTTGGTAAATAGTAACTTTTGACTTTTATTTACCGCAGTTAAAGGTAAATACAGAAATTTAGGGTAAAAGGATTATTATAATAATTCAAAATTGTTTTAACACTTGTCAAAACCATATTAGATGAGTTATTTAAGACCATGGGAATCTTTGGGTCGATTTTGGGACCCCTTTGAGCCACTTGGGAGTGATAATGACAATTTAAATTAATTAATTTAATGTAAAGGCCAAAATAACAAAAACAAAAATCTTTTAGTAATTAATTTTTATATGGTGTTATACAAGTAATATTTTTAACTATAAATATTAATTGAAAAAATATAAATATTTTCAACATAAGGGTATTTTTTTATATAATTTTTAGATATCAAATAAATTAAATTATTTATGACACAATAATGATGTAGTATTTACATCATTAATAAATGATTTAATAATTAAGATTATAATGATTAAAATATTATAAAAAACATGTCAAATTATGATTAGATGATTTTATTTACAATATTAGTCACGTTATATTCGACCTTAATGATTTTTGGACCTTTAGAAATTAAATATCATTTTATAATAAAATAATATGTTCACACTTTCTTAAAGAGCCCCCCTCTCCATTATAAAAGGAGACCACTTCTAACCAATTCCTCACACCTCTCAAGCCATTTGGATCGTCCAAAATCACCCCAATTAAGCTCCCTACATCCCTCTTCTCCTCATAGAAGCCTTACCATAGGCAGAAGGCTCTTCAAGTAGTCCTTTAGTTCAAACCAAAGGGAGTTACACATATTAAAGGTAACCATTTCTCTTAAATTGTTTTCTTTTATTTTACTTCTCCAACCCCTAAACTATTTTTATTCCTTTATTTTGTAACAACACCAGTATACTCAATATACTAGTAATTTTTCATGATAAGGATTCGAACTACATTTACACACACCTTCATCTAATGGGTGAAGAAGATAATGTTTCTGTGGATGGAAAACTAACGCCTCACAAAACGATGATTGATCAATTGTCTCTTACCACCTCTCATGGTGGCCATTATGATGGAACTTTATTTATATATGATATATATTATGTTTATGTTTTCTTTATTCTTCTGTATTTTACATTTATTTCATGCCTTTATGGTTTCCATAGTGGGTAAATATGATAATGTCATTTGAGGAAGTGCGGACTACCACCCCCTCAAAGTGATGTGACTCGTTATTTCCTTAAGTTGGATGTATAAAGGATAGAGTTAATGATATTATATATGATATTATACTATAATTATTATATACCTATGTATCATTATGTTTAGATTCCATTAAAATAAGAAATAGAAATGAAAGTAGCCTTCATGCGTATGTACGACTTACCATCTCCATAAATAGTGCATTTCATTTCTTACCTCCATTTGTTATGTAATATTATAAATACATGTATATACTAGATATATATGACATATATGATATCTAAATCATGAATATAATTCTAGATATAATGGACTATTGACCACATGGAGAACTTGCAAATATAAGGTGTTCATTTTTCACTCAAGTGCCAAATATCATCAAAATGGACGTTATTAACTTAAATGATTAAATAATATTTATAACATCTTAATAAGTGATATAAAAGGAATATTAAACTTGAAATATGTTCTAATGAAAGTATAAATTAGCATTAGTTTATTATTCAGGATATTAAATAACAATCAAGTCAAGTCGGACACGAGGTAAGGGACTTTATCTCAATCTTCTATCATTGAGGCATATTTTGTTTTAATACACGACTTTCATTTATACGCTATTTAAAAACCATTGAATTTTCAAATGGAATATTTTTATACAGATCATTTTACTAAATGAAAAAAAGAATGTTACTTTTAACGTAAGCGGTGACAATGACCTTTCCGCCACCGCGGGTATTGTTTGATATTTGGCTTCCTCAACAGGCCGTAATGTTTTCAAAGAAAAATAAATACCATATAAACTTTTATGTATTTTTTTATTGAAAATGGATTTGATAATGGATTTTTATGTCAATATATTTAGGTGATATATTGTGATTGAAATGTGGAAATGTTTTCTTTCCTTTATATTTGTTTTATGTCTTATGATTTTATAATGGTGCTTGGACATTTGACGGGTGGTTACATGATAAACCAAATGACAGGTGGTTCCATGAATACCAGGACTGGTGGTTATGTTATAAACTCCAATGCATTGGGTATGGAAGTCGGCCGTATGGCTATTCCATTTAGTGATATGTGTGGAATTCTACTGTCTGGTAATTCCATTTAATTATGTTTATGTCCCAAGTTACCTTTATGTTTTATGTGTTCTTTATATGGGTTTTAATGTAATCCTTTGTTTACAAAAGGGTATGTAATGATCTTTTATTCAGTGGAGAGTATTTACTATTTCATAAAGGTGAAATGTATTACTTATGATAAAGTATTCATTGATTACCTGTTGTTTGAAAAAACTAATAGTTTTCCCTCTTTGTGTATCCCTTACTGAGATTTTTATGCTCATCCCATGTTTTTTTGAAATGTTTTTCACAGGACAAATTGTGGAATACGGTCAAAGATGGGATCAAGGAAAATTCATGTTGTCTTAAACATGGAACTAGAAATGACTCTTTTTTTCAAGAGTTTATATTTTATAAAAAATGGAAATTGTGTAGAAGTGTCTACTTTGTATTTGAAATGAAATGTAGTAGTTATTTCCTAATTCTCTAAAACTCTAAACTAGAAAAGATCCTCAATGTGAATTATTCATTTAATTCAAGATTATGTAATGTTTTAAGGATGGGTCTTATAATCTCACCACAAAGTACCCAAAACCAATTGACACAAACCCCACCACCACACTAACACCCCTTTCCTTCCCTGTATTAGAAGACATAAAATGGTCTATACACCACCGTAAAGGTGCGTAGGGTGTGAGATAACAGGATCAGTCGGATCCCACCCACATGTTCAATATCAATTTTCTATATAACAATTCTCATATGATTATTTCAAATGAAACATGGCATGATGAATTTTAAATCACTTTTATAGAAAAAAACATTAAACATTTCCATTTTACATAGTTCTAAACAAAATTAGGTATAACATGCATATCACGGCTAAATCCGAAAGCCAAGTAGTATAAAAAAGAAGCACCAGCATAGGAGTCAGTACCAAGGAACACTATAGTCTAGACTAGCAGACTACTCATACCATAATAAATTATGTGCACAATCTAGTTCCTAGAACACATGCCTAAGAAGTATAGGAATACCCCTTGAGAAAACCCTCTAGAAATTCCAATATCTATACCTATAACAACAGTCCAAGGAAATAGAGGAAATTCCCCAGATCAAACCTTCTGATAATCATGAAACATGGATTATAGCCTCAAGATAATCCTTCCACCTAAGTACCCAAGGTAACCCATGTGCTCGTTTTCACAAATCAATTTCAATTTTTCAAAAGTACCCATTTTCTTTTCATATATCAAAAACCTATAAAACCCCATTTATCTTCAAAACCCATTTTTCAACACACAAAAATAGTCATTCCAAATAGATAAATAAAGTTATAAAGTAATAGAAATCATGATAATTATCATAGGCTAGAGACAGACCCATCTACCTCAAAGCTTAGGTCACAAATGCCCATAATGGGTTCCATAATCAAAGAAACTGAAAAACACCAATGGAGAACCTAAAATATAATCCACACGTCAAGATTGATCCAACTAAGAAAAGAAGAGGTCGATGGAATGGTAAAACACCTCAAACCTTTATAATAGACATCTACCTCACCACAAATAACCAAAGAATGGCCTCTAGAATGAGATCTACCAAAGGATCAAGAAGAATACACAAAGAATCACCAAATTTGGCCTCTATATTTGATAATTAAACCCAAGGGCTCCAAATTGATCAAGAGAAACGAAGAATCAGAAAGATCCCTTACCTAGAGAGATTCACTGCAACCACAATAAAGACACAAAATCGAACAAATCGATCTAGATGGAGAAGATTCACAAAAAATAGAATGGGAAGAGCTCTAGGTCGAGAGACAAGGGCCTAGACAAATGAACGAAAACCAAAAAAAAACTTCCATATTTTAAAAACTGTATGCGGGCCATTACAAGACGTGTAATATAGTTATACATTGTAATATCAACAATGTTCATGTACACTAAAAAATTCATTACCCCGGATTAATAATATGATATTTAAAGAATTCATTATATCAAACCACTCTTCCCCATGTGTAATCTTTCATAGCATGAATCCCCTTTCATGGATTATACCTAGCAACAATTACATGACGTGTAACGCAATTACATGACCAGAAATCCTTCTGCATCCTATAGAAAAATTTGGTTGTAGTTGAAAGTCCAATAAATCTTTGAATTCACCATTATATCTATAGTCATAATTTATTATTTTTCATTAACACACATTAGGAAAAAAGATAACCATGATAAGGTCAATAATGTACCGAATAGATCGGTTACAAGATGTTATAAAGTCCCCACCATAAAGACTTTCCGCCCTAAGAAGTCATGTGGAAGATGTAATCCCTAGAAAAATATTATACCACTACTCCCTCATAAATTAATCATGTTCACAATTCTCATGAGAATCTGAACCTTGTTTCCATTGACAACTGACCAACAGAATCAACTTCACATGCAATATTTTCACTTGAGACTCAAAAATATCAATTGGTTTCTTCAAAACAAAAAAATTTGGTTCTAACTCAATTTCTTCGTGACTCAGAATGTGAGTGGGATTAGGATAGTATTTCTTGAGCTGAGAAATGTGGAAAAACTCTTGAATACCCATCAACTAAACCAGTAATGCTCACCGATAAGCAACCTATTTGAGCCGCTAAGTGATCTCAAATTTTCCAACATATCTAATAGCCAACATTCCATATTTTCCAAGTCAAAGGTTACCCAACTGATGAGAAACTGTCAAGAAAACCCGTCACCTATGAAAAAATATAATGGTCGATGCTTCCAATCTGCATAATATTTATGTCGAATCTGGGCTATAGTTAGATGTTGATTCCCAACTTAAATGTTCTTAGATGTTTCCTATACCAAACTTGGTCGAACTAAATATTCTTCACCCACCTAATCCCAACAAAGAGGTGATCTACATGGGTGACCATAAAACACCTAAAATGGATACATTCTAGTTGAATACAAATAACTATTGTTATAAAAATACGGAAATAGTCCCAAATGAATATCCCATGATCCTACCAAATCCAAGACACAGGCATGAATAATATCCTCCAGGATCTGAATCACACGATTCATCTGACTGTCTATCTATGGATGGTAAGCTATGCTCAACTTGACCTAAGTTCTCATTTCCTCTGGAAGAATATTTCAAAACCTTTAGGTAAACCTAGGATCCCAATCTGAAATAATGGAAGAAGGTCTCCCATGTAACCTCCTAATCTCTTGCACATACAACCTATGCAGATCTTCAACTTTAGTAGTGTCTTCAATTGGAATGAAATTAGTAGACTTTTTAAAATGAACAATAACCAACCAGATAAAATAACTCTCTCATGGAGTCCACGATAATACAGAAGCAAAATCCATGGATTCCTCATCCCTTTTACAAATGATCACTAGAAGTGGTTGAAGTAAACAATAAGGTTTTAAGTGCTCTTCCTTTATCCGTTGGCAGGTGTAACAGTGAGACACAAACTCTGTGATGTAACACTTCATACCTAGACACTAGAATAATCACCTCATTTCATAATAAATCTTTGTAGCGCCTATATGAATGAACCACAAAGGGTTTTTATAATCAAACAAGACTAAACTTCTTACAGATTTTAGGATGACAACCCACTTCATGAAGTGGAGCATACCATCAAAAGAGAGAGACCAGCCAGAAACATTCTCCCCACCATAAATTATTTCTCACGTCTTATAAAACTCAACATAATGCTACTAAATCCAAAAAATAGACTCCATGAGAGATGATGATAACTGAAAACTATTTATAACCATTCCGGAAACATCCTCCTAAGCATCCAAGTGAAACTAAGTGAAAAACCCCACAAGGTTCCACTCTTTCTTTGATTCCAGAACAGCCTATGATGGTGCATTCTTAATAAAGGTATCTACAATTATATTTCCCTTTCATAGGGTTTAGGTGATATCTATGTAAAACATATGAAGGTATTCTACCCATTATCTCTATCTAATATTCATGTATTTTGATAAAATATATAGTTCAGACTTTTATGATCATAAAAGACCATGAAACTCACCCCAAAAAGACATTTCTGCCAACATTTAAGCACATGAAAGAATGAAAGAAGCTCTAAATCATGATTGGGGTAATTCCATTCATGCCATAGAATTTGAAGATATCCGTAAGCTACCACATGGCCATCCTGCATAAGAACACATCCCAAACTAGTACCTGAAAAATCACAGAACACCACGTATCCCTTACATGGATCAGGTAATATCAGAATAGGATTTGATGTAAGAATTCATTTCATTTCATCAAAATAAGACTGAAACTTCTTATCCCATGTGAATTTTTCTACTTTCCTGGTAAGAGTAGTCAAATGTGACACGAACTTCGAGAAATCCTTGAAAAACCAACAATAGTACCCAACAAGACTAAGGAATCTTCGTATCTCAAAGACATTCTATAGTTCATTCCAAGAACATATATTATTCACCGTATTTGGATCAAAATATAACTCGTGTTTAGAAATCATTTCCCTTATGAACTTCACTTATTGAATCTAGAAACTACACATGGAAATATCTCTAGAAAAATGGTTATTTCTTTAAATTTTTATAACCAAATTTAGATTGTGATCATGCTCATGATTGTATTTTGAATAATCCATAATTTCATCCACAAACACTACCACAAAAGTTTCAAGATATTTATGGAATATCCAATTCATCAAATCCATAAAAACCATAGGAGTGTTAGTCATAACCAAACGCATCACAAGATATTCATAGTGGCATTAATTTCTCTTGAAATTTGTCCTCAGTATACCAGACTTCCAAACTCTAAGATGATGATAACCCAACTAAAGAATAATATTCGAGAACCAATTTCCTCCCTTTAACTGATAAAAAAAATCATCTACTTGTGGAAAAGTATATTTTTTCTTAACCGTCAACCAGTTGAACTTTTGATAGTCCACACATAACCAAAGTGAACCATCTTCTTTCTTAGAAAAGAGTATAGGGGTGCCAAAGGTGAAATTATAGGGTGAACAAAACATCATTACAATAGTTTTTCTAGTTGAATCTTGATCTCTTTAATCTCCACTAGTGCTATAAGATAATAATGTATTGCTATCTGATGCGTACCTAGCACTAGGTTGACTATAAACATTACCTATCTCTCTAGAAGAAGATTGGGGAAGTCAATGTGGAAAACATTAGAAAAATCGAGAATGATTGCAGCAAGTTCAAATGCTTGAGAGATCTCATTGGGATCAAACACAAAAACAAACAAAAAAATCATGAGCTTTGGGTGGAAAGGTCCTTCATGACCAGACCTCGGGTCTCACTCCCCCTGAAACACATGAGATCTCCCATTGACAACATGAAATGAAAGACACCGATGATAAAAATCCAACTTAGCCTGATGAAACACAAGCCAATCCATACTGATGATGATGTTGAATTGATCCAGATCAAGAATGATAAAATCCCATACCAACCCCATATCATTAATAGTTAACAAAAAAGGACCTTGATACCCCTTGTCTTTCCTCTTACTGAGAGGTGTTGTTAACTCTATTGTATTGAAAATAAGTTATATTAGATGTTTAAGAACATAAAGTAAATTTGAATATATATAAGAGTGAGACGAATCAATATCTAATAAATAAATTACTACTAAATATGCAATAAGGATAGTACCTATCACTATTTCCAAATGTACATAGACTTATTCTGGACACTCATTTATTGAATGAAAATGATTTACTCCAGAGTTCTATAGACATATCCCTATAGTATTTGATGATTCTGACTATACCACAGTGGCCTATAGAGTTGATGAACTCAGACCCTAACAAGGTGTATTCATAGCCTGACTGAAGTCCTTTAAGTGAGAAATGTGTCCACAACTATTACACATCTTCATGGGCATAGGACGAGAACGTCTTGTGCATCCAAACTTTTTACACTGATAGAAATTCATAGGCATATTTCCTGCTACAATGTATGGTGTAGAGGAGTCTCATTTCTGATATCCACCTCCACTACTCTTGCGATGATATTTCAACTTTCTCTTCTTCCCATGTGAGCCACCAAATCCTCCACACGATAGAAGAGAATATGTGTAAAATCCAACATTTCCTTCCATATTCATCTCTACCATCATAGCTATATCTACTATCTTCAAATATTTAAAGAGTTTAACATGTACCCTTGTGATCTAATATCCAGTCAAAAAACATGTAGGTACTTCTGAACCTTCAGTTGGTCATTTCTCACCATGTTTGGGAAAAAATGGACAAGATCAGCAAATCGGTTGGTGTATGCCAATACCAAAAACTCTCCCTATTGCAAAGACATAAAGTCTAATAGAATTTTACAGAATCAATTACTCTAGTCAAAATGGTTGAAAGAACAGGGTTTTGAAACACTTCCAATCCAAGTTCACGTTCTTGTCTGAATGGACCATTGAATCCTACCATCACTTATCAAAACCATTAAGACAGAATTCCTCACAATTTACCCTTATATTCTTAGGTGTTTCTAGAAATTCAAATATTTGATCGATCTTTTCCAGACAGTCCTCCACCTCTTGATTTTATTTCGTTCTTTTAAAGGATTGTGGATTCTCGTGCTTGAATTCCCATGATCGATATCTCTCTCCTCAAGCTCCTAGTTATACATAAAAAATAGAATTATGAACTCGTGGTATGTCCTAATAAGCAGAACAAGCAACCTGTATGATATTCTTGATGAGATTCTGATTTATAGGTGGATTCCCTTGAAGAGCATCAGCTACACCCTCATGAAGAACTCATGGAAGACATCTCAGAGGCATATTATTGTACACTGATAAATGATAATAATCTAACAAAAGAACAAATCTAAATTCATATTAGAAAACCCATAAGAGTAAACTGAGATTTAAAAACAAACCCAACACTAGAGACACACATCCCAATGTCTCATGGAAACTTGAGTCTCGTTATGATAATATCTGGCTAGACACTCATCACAACATACCCCTCAAGTAATGAAAATCTTATCTCTAGTCTAATAGATTTAAGAAGGCAAGGACCCTTGAGAAAAAACATCATCTGATACCAAATTATAATGAATAGACCCAAGTTACCCTTAAACCTAGAACCCGACCCATTCCGCCACATACCTGAAGGGTGTTCCAGATCCCCATGGGATGGTGAAAAGAACTCGGGCATCGAACAACACACTAGAGGGAAGAATTTCTCCCAACCGGAACAAAGACATGGCATATATGTATACACCTGAATGAAAAATATAATAAAAGAATAAAAAAGTATATATATATATATATATTCAATAATAGTAAAAATACAGTAGAAACAAACAATTTTAAAAGAAGTCAAAGCTCTGAAAACAAGTCCAACTGAATGTACCAAAAAAAACTACTCCATAAAATGGTGTGGACAAACACCCAAAATCTCAACAGTAGCTACCCAAAACCAGCTGACATGAACCCCACTGCCTTACCACAACGTCTTTCCTTTCCCTGCATCGGAAGACATAAAATGGTATATACACCACTGAGGAGGTGCATAGGGTTTGATCTAACATACTCACAAGGACCCCACCCACGTGTTCCATATCAGTTCTCTATATAACAATTCATTTATGCTTATTTAAAATAAAACACATCATGATGATATGTAAAACAATTTTATAGAAAACGTGGTAAAAATTTATAATTTTCACAGTTCTAAACAAAAGAAGGTACAACATGAATATCAAGGCTAACTCAGAAAGAAAATAAGTATGAAACAAAAGAAGTATCATAGGCATAAATACCAAGGATCTCTATAGTCCATACTAGAAAAATACTCGAACCAAAATAAATCAGGTGCACAATCAAGTTCCCAGAACACAGACCTAGGAAGCAGATAAATACAACACGAGTAACCCTCCCCCTGACAATTTCAATATCTATCCCCTTGAACAACAGACCCAGGAAATAGAGTAAATCCCCCTGAACAAACCTCATGATAATCAAAAAACATGGATGATTGCCTCAAGCTAAAACATCCACCTAAGTACCCAAGGTAACCCCTATACTCATTTTCAAAAATCAATTTCAATATTTCAAAAGTACCCATTTCCTTTTCATTTATCAAAAAACTAGGGAAAACCATTTCTCTTCAAAAAACCCTTTTCAACACACAAAAAACAGTCATGCCAATTTGATGTATCAATTTATAAAGTAAGATCAATCAGGCTAATTATTATAGGCTAGAGACAAAACCACCTACCTAAAATTTCGGGTTTCACACACCCGCAATAGGATCCACAATAAAGGAAACCCAAAAATACCAATAGAGACCCTAGATTCCAATCCACACATTAAGATTGATCCAACTTAGAAAACAAGGGGTCAACTGAAATGGGAAACACCACAAACCTCAAGAACATATGTCCGCCACACCATAACTAACAGAAGAATGGCCTCTAGAATGAGATATCCAAAGGATCTATAAGAAGACATGAATAATCACAAACTTAGTCCACCAGATCTGATAACGCAATCATAGGGAACCACAGTGATCAATTGTAATGAATAAGCAGAAAGATCACTTAACCAGAGAGACGTGCCGTAACTACAACAAATATCCAACGGTGAACAGATCGATCTAAATGAAGAAGAGTCTCCCCAAATTTCATAGGAAGATATTTATGTTGAGATACAAGGGCCTAGAGAAAGGACCCAAAACCAAAATATCTGCTCTACTATTTTAAAAACTTTTCCAGGTTGTTACACAACATGTAATATAGCTAAACATTGTGAAATCCATAGTGTTCAAGTATAACAAAAAATTCATTGCCTTGGATTAAAAATATGTTTTTTAAAAAATCATGATGTGAAAACAGTCTTCTTGTTGTGTAAACATTCATGATGTGAATCCATTTTCATAGATTATACATGGTAATAGTTACACAGTGTGTAACCCAGTTACATGACAGAAAATACAACTACATCCTGTAGAAAAATATGGTTAAAGTTGAAATTCTAAAACATATATGACTTCACCATTTTAGGTATCCTCCAAATTCGTTCTTAGTCCTTTTCATGCAATAGGAAAAAATATATCCATGATGAGGTCAAGAATGTACCTAATAGATTGGTAACAGGATTTCACACTTCCCAAAGTTAATTCAAAATTTATTTCTAAAATTAAATATCATAATGTTATGTTTACCTTAATCATATGAGCATCCCAAAATAGTGAAATTATTCCAAAATATTATTAGCCACCTTTAACATCTGATCACTTAAAACCTTAAAAAGGGTTAATATTTCTTTAGACTGGTAATCAACTTTAAAATTATAAACCCATTATGGTATCTATAACTCTTAATTTAATCTCACATGATGACATATATGCTTCAAAAAATTAAATCAATCCCTATTAATCATAGACTATTTAATTTACTCTATAAATCAAAATATGAAATAAACTTCATTATATATGACATAAATCAATTTTTATAAAATCACTAACCAATTTCAAGGTTATAAATTCTATCCCATTTCATTCATCAATTTCAATCATTTATTTATCCCGACTAAACATTATTAACTTAATTTTATGAACATATTAAGTGTTATATTTCCCTTAATCATGTGTTTTCTAAAAATATCACCATAACAATAAATCACTTTTCTTGGTAATTAGTTACATTCAACATAGGTTTTAAAATATTTAATGAAAAACTATTATGGGTAAATACAACGACGTTTCATTATTCTTATAACTAAAAACCCATTAATAATAATACTTCTACAACAAAATTATTGAATCCCAACACATAAATACATCAATCCTTTCCATTCAATAATTTATGTAACATAGTTCCTTTATTGGTCTAGGAGTTGACCTTTAAAATAGGTAATTGATTTTGATATTTCCTAGGGTACCCACATTTAATATAACGAACTATAAACTGATCTCTAGGATGGTTTTTTTAACTTCATTGAACTTCTATTTTTCCTTTACAATTCATTGATCTATTACTATATTTTACAAAAATAAATCATTTTCTTGTTCATTTGAAACGTTATAGTAGGTTTCTATTTCCAAATTTATGAAATTAATGAAATTGAGCCTTCTTTCTTCCATCGTATCCACCAATAGAGCTCTTAACCGACTCAATCCTGCTCTTCTTTAATGAGTCTGAGAGTTGGTTAAGGTATATGTTTTCAATAATATATCATGATAACTAATTAGGTATAATCATAATATCTTTTACTTCACTCATCATCCCAATTTTTTTTTCTTAAAATCACTATATTTTCCATCATATTAAGTTTTGACATCATTCCAACTAGTTTCATCCATTGAATAAAAGAAAAAATCATGGTGTGAGGATCAATAATCTTAATTATGAAAAATCATTTATAGGATGTCTAAATAACGACAAATTATTTTCAATATAAGACACCTTAGGTTAAACCTAGGGAATCTATGATCATCATCTATTCAAATATTTCGTGGTGGTTCATAATGAAAATGTGAAATAACCCATGAATATCCCTATGGATTTCAAACTAGGTTTGCAGTAAGAGAAAACTCACTATACACCAGAATGATGGTTGAGATATACTCGACCAACACTTTTCTGGGTTATTACCCCTAGATTCATCTATTTCAAAACCAATTCCACTTGCAGTATCCATACAGGTATGTATTTCTGGGTAAACCACATATTTTATATCTTAACAAAACATTATAATGTTAACATATACTTAGGATTATCCTTAGGTCTTTTATATAGAGTCTAAAATCCTCATCTCTAAAGTTATATAAACATTTCCTATGATACAAGGATAGGGAACAAACCATAAACATTAAAAAATATTTAGTTTTAATTCAAGAATTAATTTGTTTACATTTAATGATCTTTAAATTTTCGAGTTTTATAGAATTAGTACATAACCCCAACATAAATAAATATTACATCACAGAGTGGAAACATCAACTTAGTATCAATTTTTACAAAATAATTATTATAGAACAAGTTCTATTTTTATGACATATCTTCAAAATTTTCATCTTAACCAAATACTTTCCCCTACTCATCCATAAAACACTATGGAAAACATTTTAAAACACGAGATGAGAACAAAAAGATCAGTAAGGGATGAAAAAAATAAATAAAGAAACTTTATAGATCATGAATACTTATACAAGATTTTTCTTTTTAAAAATTTAATTTTAGGCTCAAAATAATCATTTTATTATCGAATAAATCAAATTTACTACCCAAATAATTTCATAAAGTATTTCATAAAAAATCTTAAAGTAAAAATAAAACACACAATGGTTCCTATGAAATAATTAAAAAAATATGAAAATATTTTCAAAAAAATTATACATTTCACCCTTATTAAGTATAATATATAGTTATTTAAACATAATGTCATTAATAATCATAAAGAAGCATCTCCTAAAGAACATGATACCATAAGATCTAAAAAATGGAGTAAATGTAGAAATAACACAAAACATGACATAATAATAAGTCAAGGCTGACCACTAATACAACATAACATAGTGTAAAGAGTCCCATTATGGATTAGGCTCACACCCTAATCCCATATATGATATGTCACGAGACAAAACTTTACCCAATGCATTGGGGCACTATATGTGAATACCTATCATAACATCTACATGATTATGTGTGCCAAAAAATGAAATCAATAATAAGTCATAAATATATTAATTAACCATAGAATTAAAGGGGTTGTATATTCTTTCCTCATATCATAGTCCAAGAGGATATAATTAAGAAATAATTTGACAAATGAACATAAGGCATGTATTATTCCATCAATGGAAGGAAGAATAATCTTGGTATATTTGTGAAATACATATATAAAGAATTTATAATAATTCCATAATAATAAATAGATAGGGAATGTTAGTTAGAGATAGAAAGGTCATAACCTAAAGAAAAGGGGTGGTTTAGAGAGATCCCTTACACCCATAAGAAGAGAATTTCAAGATATCAAAATATCCATTCCATTTAAAGATATTTTTTAAAATACTTAAGAAAAAATGGAATGGAGACTTTTATTTTAATAACATAATTTTTTTTAAAGAAATCCAAATATCAAATAATGGTTGCAGTGATAGGAAAAGGCCTTGAATCCATATTCATTAAAATAAAACATTCCTTTTTCCTTACAAATATATTCAAAATGTCTCGTTAAAAAATTATTTTTGAAAACCTTTAAAGGGTATATAAAATATATTTTATAATTTTATTATTTACATATAAATACATCCATAAAATAATGGATGAAAAATATTTAGAAAATAAACATTTAAAACATTTAAAATAATGTTTTCAAAGTCAAGTCACCCTTACCTCGAGTTATACTCATAATGTGTGTTCCTTTTCTTCGTGAATAATAAAATTATGTTAATTATTTACTTTATTAAGAACCCTTTTCATGTTTATTATACCCGTTATTTTATTTATTACCTTATTTTATAAAATTACATTATCTATTTTCACATAACATGTTTTGAAGTTTTTCAGATAATATGTCCAATATTATCATTACATAATTACCATTTTTATACATAAATTATAATTTTAAAACTAAAAATAAATAATTTTATGAAAAATGAATTATGGTATAATCATGGAGAAAAAACTCTGTACATTCGCATGAGAAACATTTTTATTTTTCAAGGATCATGATATGAAAAAGTTATGTATTATTTTATATTTAAATAATGATAATATATCATAAATGAAATATTATTTATTTAAATACACTTCTATATACCATCAATGTTCTAGAGTAATGAAAAAATATATATTACTTCGTGGATGTGGTAATCTACATGTACGCATGAATGACATTATCATTTTTCAATGGAGGGAAAGGTAAATGAAAAATATTATATATTAAATAGTAATATTAATAATTATGTCATGAATTTCATATATTAACATTAAATATATCGTTATAACCATCCATGAGATGTGGTGATGGAAAATAGATTACATCAGTTCGTAAGGCGGTAGTTTGCCGTACATATGAAAGTCGATTCTGATTTCCCATTTGACGAAAGATGAGATGGATATAGGGTATAAAATTAACATAAAAATATATAAAAATATTTTAAATGTTTTTTTATTATTTCATTAATGTTAAATAATATTTTAAGGAGTTAAAATAAGAAATAAAATGAAAAAACATGGTTTAGAACTATACCTCTTCTTCAAGAAACATATTTTCCTTTACACTTAATCCCTTTAAGGTTGGTATTATAAAAAAATAGGACTTATTGAATGTAGGGTGGGATGTTATAAATTTATTTTTATAGGTATTTAATTATATAAATTGCTATTTAAGTTTAAATAATAAAGTATAATAGGTTCCCTTTTATAAGTGAAGGGATGAAAAATCTTGGAAGTAAATGAAATATTAAATTAATATAAATCAATTTTAAATAAAAAAAGGATCCAACTGATATAATTTGAATATAGAGTGAGTATAGTTCAAAATAATCTAATAAAAAATATTAACATTTTTTATACAATGTTTTATGCTTATCTTTTTTATTTTAATCCCACATTAATCTTTTTGACAGTTATGCTGACAACAAAGTTGTTACTCTTTAGAAGTCAATATAGTTATAATAAATGGATTTTTTTGAATAAATGGACCATAGTTTATATTATTAAACATATAAAAATCACTTAGATGAATATAGTATTTTTATTAATTTTAAATCATTTAATAGAATATTATTTATTATAAAATAGCATTAATGACATATTTTTGAACTATTAATTTAATTTGACTTTGAAAACAACATGAATACAAAGTAATTTAAATAAAATCTAATAAAAACTTTATAATAATTTATTTATATCTAAAAAATTCATGGGTCACATAAATTCATTCAAATTACATTACTTTTAATATTATAAAAATCATTTATTTTATTTTTCTACTAATTGAATTTACACTATGTCAGTATTAAACAAGAATTTAAGGTAATTAATTCCTCACTAGAAATTATAATGAAATTACTATGATAAAATTAATAATTTATCTTTAAAATAACTTTTTAACTGAAAATATCCTATTTTTATCCCTATGAAAAAAATTTATAGATAATAAAACAAAGATGATGATATTTTTGACTTATATTTGCATAAAATAATATAAAGGAAAAAATCAAAGAAATATGAAACCAAGTTTCAATATTTTAAAAAAATTGATGGAAATTACTGAAATAAACTCATCCAATATGATAAAGTCATGTTTTATGGTTATTTTTTAGTGCTTATCAAATTACTTTTACCTTAATTTCCTAATTTACCCTTACCATGGTGATAATTATTCAATAAAGTTACTATTTTTAACGACAAAAAAAACAAGGGTATTTTTAAAAAATATGTACCTATTTATTGAAATTATGGAATCCATTTATCAAGATTAAAATTTAAGAAGTTCCAGAAATAAATTTAAGATTAAAACGCAAAATGTAACAAAAACCAGTTTTTCATACAAATGTGTTTTTAAGTATAAAAATGTTTTTATACCAAATTATAGCATCAAATTAATTAAAGAGAATATAATATAATTACGTCTAATGAAAATAAACAAATGAAATTTTTAAATTAATCAGAAATTTAAAATAAATTTGTCAATACTTTAAATTAAAATACAGTTTTCAATTTAAATCGTTATTTTTCACAATTCATTAAAGAATAAAACTTTTTAGAAAAATATAAAAATTTCACCATAGGTCAATTTTGATAAGAAAATTTAAAAAATAATATAATTTTTTATAATTTAAAAATGTTCCAAAAATTAATTATAATATTTTCTCATAAAATTCAGTAAAAAATATCTGGAAGAATAAAATCATTTTACTAAAAATTTAGTGATTATTTACTAAAAATTTATTAATACATTTATATTCAGTAGGACCTTTATTTATATTTCATAAATAAGTTAAAATTATTTATAAACACTAATTTAATGGTTGGGTTACAATTGTCATATTTTAAACATAACATTTCGTGATCCATTTAGGCCTAGTGTTGAGTACCTTATATGCTATCGAAAAAAAATTTATTTTTAAAATATAAGGGAGTTACAGTTGAGAATAATATCATTAGTAATATAAAATCTGTAAAAATATGTGGTTTCTCCCCATCACCATCAATTTAGATATTCTAATTAGTTATCATAATTAATATAACCCTTACTATCAACCCAACAGAGGTAAAAAGAATGAAATTCCCAGTCATTGTACCTAAATAAGAAGAGAACAAGGAAAACCTACTTCAATGAATATTTCCAATTTCACTATGCACAATGGGGAAAATGAAAAATGACTTGAAAACCATAACTACACTATGAAACCCTAGATCAACATGAAACTCATCAAGGGATCATCAAAGTTGCATCACAACACACCCCAAACAAAATCAAAACCATTATAGTGAATCTATGAGGGAATAATGAAAGAAAATAAGGGGGAAAGGGAGAAAACACACCTCAAACCACCAAAGATAACCCTCCAGAATTCATGGATCAAATTCCGATGGATCGAGTCTGAGAGATTATCCAATGCTGCTACGGTTCAGTAAAAAACCTAGAGTAATGAGGTCCATATAAGGTAATTTTTCCATGATCTCATGTTATAAGAAACCTAAAGATCACCATATTTATGGAATGAAATCCATATTCATATTTTTAATTTCATGAGGTCCATGAAATAAAATTTGTGGATTGGATTTAGGCCATGAATCATTTAAAACATAAACACCTTTCAATATTCATGGAAAATCAGCCTGAATTAATTCATGTCATGAATTATAAATTAATTTCATGAATTCATCTCAAAATTTACTCTTACTCTACATAAAATATGGGAATCGCTAACCACAAATTCCATGAATCATATACTCACATTATGAATCCCCCTTTAATGATTTTAATTCTTTGATGTAGTTATTCTACAACTCTAAACTCTACAGAACCTCTTTAATCCTCCTCTAAAATACCTCAAACACTCAAAATTATAAATCAATTAGCTAGGAAGGAATATATCATTACATTAGATACCTCTAAATTGATTCTAATCATCGATAATAAAAACCCAACCCAAAAGAAAGAAAAGAAGTCTAAAAAATCACCCTGTGAGAGACCACTCATAGATATTGTTACACCTCAACACTAACACCATCCAAATACACCAAATGAAAATTCTTACAAAACAATATACAAAACCACATCACCATATCTCAACAAGAATAACACCACATCTTATGACACTGTCTACAAGACTCCTCTTTTCTATGCAACCATCTACACAACCAACACACAATAATTCATTGAGAACACATATGAAGGAAACTAATTTTTCATATAAAGATATTATGCACTTTAAGTATAAATAACTCACTCAAACTATTTTAAACATTTAATAGTATAATTATTCCTGATTAATAATTATTTTTTTCATATATTAATATACTTAAAGTTTTACCACACATAAAATCATCAATAAAATATCACATCTTATAAAACAAAAAGATCCAAATGTCACATCCTTAAAAAAATCATGAAAAATAAAATATCAAAACAACTCCAGGTACTAGGAACACATCTATGTCTCACTCTCCCAAGTCCTATCCCCTAGGAAACCATTCCTCAACCATAAAAAAACAAAGGAAAGGTACATAAATTAATTACCTTCTCTAGATGATCCTAGATCTCTATGGTCCCTCCACGAATATCGCGTTGTCCTCAATATCCAAATCTGCCCAATAAATGATGTGGGAGTCATCACCAAGATACTGATGAAGTTGGTACACATGGAATACATCACAGATCCTATATAGCCCTCGTAGATGTGTCAAATAATACACCACATTTCCATCATGTCACAAAATGTCAAAAGGCTCAACAAACTAGGGATAAATTTCACTCCCCTAACCAAACCATTATTGTCCCCATTGAGGGGAAACCCTCAAGAACGTATGGTATCCAAAATCAAAATTATAGGGACTATGTATACAATCATTACAGACTGTTTTATAATTTTATTCTACTCTCATCCACTCTTAGACCAATAGGATCTTCTCAATTGTGCTCTGTGTTGATTCAATAAGGTTTTCCTTATGACTTTTCCATTCCTTCTTGTTTTGAAAATCACAAACACCTTATCTTTAAGAAAATCGTTTTTATAAGGAAAATTGATTTTATAAGAAAAATTTCTTTCTTAATGAAAATCTCTTTTATAAGAAAAAATTATCCTTATCATACTTTCATCCATATTTTTCTTAAGTATGAGATTCAGATTCATTTTCTCGGAATTGTTAAAACTTTGATATAAAGCATTCTGTTTTAGGGTTCAGATTCTGGAAAAGAACTATAAGGAAGTTTCATTCCGAATTCCGGATATGAACTCTGACTAAGTTCTATTCTAGATTTAGGATACGAATTGTGAAGAAGAATTCTCATTACGAATTCCAATGAAGAATTCTCATTACGAGTTCTAATGAAGAAATCTCATTCTGAATTCCCATTACGAATTTTGATGAAGAATTCTCATTACGAATTCTGATGATGAATTCTCATTAAGAATTCTGATGATGAATTCTCATTACGAATTCTGATGACGAATTCTCATTACGAATTCTAATGATGAATTCTCATTATGAATTCTGATGACGGATTCTCGTTACGAATCCTGATGATGAATTCTCATTACGAATTCTGATGAAGAATTCCTATTTCGAATTCTCATTCCGAATTCACCTATTAAACAGAATTTGAGTATCTTTGTTTTATACACTCTGAATAAATTCAGACTCCGAAAAATATCTTTGTTTGAATCCGAACTTTTTTATTGCCTACACTTCTAATATTTGTCTACTCTTTACTATTGTTCCTTACACTCTGAACTTTCACTCCGAAGTTTTCATTCCGAACTTTTATGTTAGAGTTTAAAACGATGTCGTACATTCTGTTACATTTGTTTTGTTATAAAACGATGTTGTCTATTTTGTTATAAACTAACCATTGTCTAAGTGACACGTGTACAGGTCCCTCCGATCTTTAAGGAACATATGACCGTTAGAGAAGGAGCCGACCTTAACTATAAATAGAAGCTCATTTGAAAGAGCTCGGGGGTGCTGATAGCTGATGAAAGAGCTGATAGCTGATGAAAGTGCTGAAAGGCTGACTAATTTGCTTGAAGTGATTTCTAGAGATATAGTCTCTTATTAACTCTCAAAGATTCGTATGACTCCGAATGTTGGTGATTACATTCGAGGGCTTCCGGGGATAGGAAGACAGAGGTGCCGACTACCTTGAAGTTCGAGGGCATCCTTGCTGAGGAAGACAGAGGTTGCCAACTACCTTGATGTTGAGGGCTTGCGGGGATAGCAAGACAGAGACTCCGATCTTCGTATTGAGGGATTACCCTGGTGTGGGTAAGACAAACTTGCATGAAAGTATAAATCAAGGGACCTTTATCAAAGGTTGTTGGATACCCTTCTCTTTGGGTTAAAAGAATTATATCTTGTTACTTGTAGTTTTACTACTTGTTTCTATTCCGCTGCATTTTGTATTATAAGAAAAGTATAACTTTCTTATACTTCTTTACTTGTACTCTGATTCATTTAGATTCTATACGCTTTAAGGTAGAATCTCATATTGTAACTTTTGTTAAGATTCAATTTCTGAAACCATATTTTAGGAACTCTCATTCAGAATCTCTTTCTTAGTTTACATTCGGTGTTAAGAGGTGTTGTGAATTTACTTGGTTTAACTTTGTTAAACATAGACTTTTCCTTTGCTTAAGGAAAAACATAGTTATTCTTAACTTACTTTAAAGGTTCCAAAGGAATTTTTAAAGTATACAATTCACCCCCCTCTTGTATATTGAGCATCTCATACTATATTTCGATCCTACAATTGGTATCATAGGAGGTATCTGAAATACTTGTACTCACATACAAGTTTTTCTTGCTCACTTTTTCCTTCCGAACTTTGTCATTCCGAATTTTTCCATTCCGGACTTTCTCATTCCAAACTTTGTGATTACGAATCTTTTCTACTAACAAGTTTGTGTGCAAAGTTATTTTAGTATGGCAGGAATTAATGTTGGATCTATTGACAATCTGAATCCTACAAGACCACCTATATTTGATGGTAATGATTATGAATAGTGGAGAGATCGTATGAAGACTTTTGTTATCAATACTGCAGTAGACAACTTTTTTATTCTTACTGGTGATTATAAAGTTCCTGACAAGGAAGTCATAACCTTTACTAACCAGGAAAAGCAAGAATATCAACTCAACTATAAGGTACGCAACAATTCACTATGTTCAATGACCAGAAATATATATAGCCAAATTTCTTCTCGTGAAGCAGCTAACTGTATATGGAAGAAGTTAGAGGTTACACACTTTGGGACTTCTAAGGTGATTGAGACTAGAAGAGCTATGCTTAGAGCTGAATATCATGGCTTTAATTTTCCTTATGGAGAACCTATCTGTAAAGTTCAACAGAGATTTATGACTATCGTCAACAGTCTACAATCAATGGGAGAAAAAGGTTTAGATGATGAAGCTCTTGTGGACAAGATAATTGATATTATGCCCAATGAGTGGGAATCCAAGAGAACAACTATAGATGAGAACAGGAAGGTAACTCAAATTACTCTTGATGAGCTTTTAGGAACTCTTCTACAATATGAAACCAGAATGAAGAGAGATGCTGACAAAATCAAGAAGAAGAATGGAAATGGTACTGTTTCTTTTACTACAACTTCAAATCAGATGAAAGCTAAGACTCCTGAGAGAATAACCAGATCCAAGTCTAAGAAAGTTATTTTTCAATCCGAATCTAGTGAGAGTGAAGTTTCAGAAAATGAATTAGCCAATCTTGCTCAAAGGATGAACAAGATAGCTGGACAGAGGAATTTTCAATCTAAGTATAAGAAAAAGGATAGGAAAGATAAGAAAGATGGAGAAGTTACTTGTTATGAATGCAAAAGAGCTGGACATATTAGACCAGACTGCCCTATGCTCAGAAAGAAAGAAAGGAAGGAAATACATTCAGACAGGAACAAGAAGAAGTATTATCAAGCTAAAGCTAAGAAAGTTCTGAAAGCAAATGACACCTGGAGTGCCAGTGGTGGTGACTCTTCAGATGAATCTCTTGATTATGAATCTTCAGGACAGAAGAATCTTGGTCTTATAGCCAGATTACCTATTGATAATCATTGTCTTATGGCTAAGGTACGAAATGCTGAATCTTTGACCAATGTTTCTTTAAATTCTAATGATAGTAAGTATTATAACTCTTCTGATGAAGAATCATCTTCTGATGAGGAAAATACTCTACCTACTTATGAAGAAGTCTCTAGGTTTGCTGAACTTCTTGAGATTGATAATTCCAAACTCAACAAGAAACTTGATAAGGAAAACTCTAGGAATTCTATTCTTACAAAAGAGATATCAGATCTTTCTAAAGATCTTGATAATAAAAATGCTGATTTTGAAAGTATTTCAAAAAATATTGAGGAAGTAAGTTCTGAAAAGAATAAACTTTCAAAGAATTAGAAAAAGTAATTTCTAATAAAAAAATTTTCGAGCCTAACTCTTGTTCTAAAACTAATCATTTTGAGGATAAAAACTTGGTTGTAAAACTCAAGTCCGAAATTTTTTTCTTAATGAAGTGTTTATCAAACTTTACCCATGGTAATGAAAATTTTGATAAGATGTATTCCCAAATACGACCTTTAAGAAAAAAATCCGGATTTTGTTATACCCATGCAAAACCTATTTTCAGTAACAATTATTTTGGTCGTCAAAGTGCCCCATTTTGTACTAAATGTCAATGTGGAGGTCACTTGGCAAAAAGTTGTTCCTTAAATAAAACCCAATCTCTAAGTTTTCATAAAGCTTACTTTTCTAAGAAGATGTGGATTCCTAAAATTTTATTGTCTAGAAATATCGGATCCAAACAAGTTTGGATTCCGAAAGTCTAATTTTCTTCTTGATTTCAGGATAATAAAGAAAGTACCAGCAACAATACATGGTACATGCATAGTGGATGTTCCCGGCACATGACTGGTAACAAAATCGTTTTTGAAAAGATTATCAAAACGAAAGGAGGAAAGGTAACTTTCGGAGACAATGCTAAGGGAGAGATTGTTGATATTGGTAATATTGTTCTTTTACGTAAAACCTTGATTTCAAATGTTCTTTTTGTTAAAGGTCTTAAGCACAACCTCATTAGCATAATTCAATTATGTGATGAAGGTTACCTTGTGAATTTTAGGAATGATAAGTGTTTAGTTCCCAATTCCAAGGAAGAATTTATTCTCTCAGCTAATAGGCAAGAGAATGTCTACACTTTGAATCTAGAAGACCTCAGGAGTCATGATTTACCTTGCCTAAGTGAAATGGATGATCATTCTTGGTTATGGCATAGAATATTAGGACACTTTAATCTTAGAAACCTATGTAAACTCTCTAAGAAGAAACTAGTTAAGGATCTACCGGAGCTTAGATTTGATTCTTCTAAAGTTTGTGATCCTTGTCAATATGGCAAGCAACATAAATCTAGATTTAAGTCAATCGGTGAAGTCTCAACAACCGATGCATTACAGTTAGTGCACATTGATCTTTTTGGTCCAACACAAACTGGAAGTATTGGAGGGAAATACTATGTGTTTGTTCTAGTTGATGATTACACTAGATTTACTTGGGTTTATTTTCTAGCAAAGAAATCTGAAGCTTTTTCCTATTTCAAAAGTTTTAGAGCTTAAGTTAAAAATGAGAAAAACCTTCCATTGAAAACTAGTCATAGTGATCATGGAGGAGAATTTCAAAATTCTGATTTCGAAACTTTTTGTAGTAAGAAAGGTATTACTCACAATTTTTCAGCACCTAGAACTCCTCAACAGAATGGTGTAGTTAAAAGAAGAAATAGAATTCTTCAAGAGATAACTAGAACCATGCTGAGTGAATATTCTATTGCTAGACATTTCTGGGATGAAGTTGTAAGTACTGCTTGTTATACTATAAATCGAGTTTTGATCAGACCTTTTCTTAATAAAACTCCTTATGAGTTATGGAATGGAAGAAAACCTAGACATTCCTACTTCAAGGTTTTTGGTTCCAAAGTCTTCATTTTGAATACTAAAGATAACTTACATAAATTCGCACCAAAGTCTGATGAAGGAATTTTCTTAGGATATTCCACAACCTCTAAGGCTTATAGAGTTTTTAATAAAAATACTTGTACTGTTGAGGAAACAGTACATGTAAAATTTGAAGAATCAGATCCTTTTGTTTTTAAACCATCTCAACTTACATCCTCGGATGTGTTTTCAAAAACTTATTGTCAACCTTTGATAGAAGAACCTTCTGATAAGGAAATTTTTCTAGAAGATTCTTCTGAAACATTTACCCTACAAGACTGTCTACCCTATGTTGATGAACATGTTTTACAAAACCCAAATTAGGTGTTTCTTAAGAATCATCCCAGTGATAGTATCATTGGTGATGTAAACCAACCTGTAAGGACTAGAAGTTCCTTAAGAAATGAAGTGGAACATCTAGCATTTCTTTCCCAATTAGAACCTAAAAGTAAAGATAAAGCTTTAGGTGATGATGATTTGATTAAATCCATGCAAGATGAACTAAATGAATTCGAAAGGAATAAAGTCTGGACCTTGGTTAAGAGACCTAAGGAAACTTCTGTTATTGGATTAAAATGGGTTTTCAGAAATAAATGTGATGAAAATGGAGTCATTGTTAGAAATAAAGCTAGACTTGTTGCTAAAGGCTATAATCAGTAAGAAGGAATAGACTATGAAGAAACCTATGCTCCAGTAGCTAGTCTTGAATCTATCCATATTCTACTTGCATTTGCAGCATTCTTAAATTTCAAACTTTTCCAAATGGATGTGAAATGTGCCTTTCTTAACGGTTATGTTCTAGAGGACGTTTTTGTTGAACAACCTCCTGGCTTTGAAGATACAAAACATGTGGATCATGTTTTTAGACTTACCAAATCTTTGTATGGCCTTAAACAATCCCCACAAGCATGGTATGATAGACTCACTAGATTTTTGCTTCAAAATAACTATGTTAAGGGAAATGCAGATCCAACCCTTTTTATAAAGAAAGATAAGAAAAATGTTTTGATTGTTCAAATTTATGTTGATGACATTATATTTGGTTCAACTCAGCAATCTTTGACTGACTCTTTTGCTAGTCTAATGAAATCTGAGTTTGAAATGAGTATGATGGTTGAGTTAACATTTTTCCTTGGTTTTCAAATTTCTCAAAAACCAGAAGGAACCTACATATCTCAACATAAGTATATTAAAGATCTTCTGAAAAAATATGGTTATGACAACACTAAGAGTATAAGTACTCCCATTGGTACCTCAAACTCTTTAGATCTTGATGAAGCTGGGAAACCAGTAGATCAAACATCTTTTAGAGGTATGATAGAAAGTCTACTTTACTTAACAGCTAGTCGACCAGACTTAATGGTTTCAGTATGCTTATGTGCAAGATATCAATCCAATCCTAAGGAATCTCACTTAAAGGCAGTAAAAAGAATTTTTCGCTACCTTAAGGGAATCATGGATCTAGGATTATTTTATACTTCTGGAAATGATTTTGTTCTAAAAAGATTTTCTGATACTGACTTTGGTGGATGTAGAATGGATAGAAAGAGTACATCCGGAACTTGTCATTTCTTAGGAGATTTTCTAGTGTCTTGGTCCTGCAAGAAGCAACATTCTGTAGCACTTTACACTGCTGAAGCTGAATATGTAGCAGCTGGAAGTTGTTGTGCACAAGTGTTGTGGATGCAACACACACTCACAGACTATGGCTTGAGTTTTACTAAAACTCAAATTTTGTGTGATCACACAAGTGCCATTGCCCCAAGTAAAAACCCTGCACATCACTCTCGTGCAAAACACATAGATATTAGGCATCACTTTCTTAGGGATCACACACTCAAAGGAGATATTATTCTTCAGTTTATAAGAACGCAATATCAACTTGCTGATATTTTCACAAAATCATTGCCTTCTGATAGATTTGAATATATTAAACAGAATTTAGGAATGATAACCGTAAGGTAATCTTTTTTAATTAACTTTCTGTTGAAAAAATCTCCTTACATTAATAAACTCCTTTTCATAGGGGGAGTACATTTGATTGATTGTTTAACAATGTTTTTCAAAATTTGTTTTCAATCTTTTCGGAACGAAGATTCCCGGAATAAAACTTCTGGAACTAAAATTTTACAAAATGGACATTCTCGTATAGAATACTTCTGGAATGGAAGTATTCGTATTGAAAATTTCCGGAATGAAAATTTCGTACTAAAAGTTTCATAAAGGAATTTCCATATCAAATTTTTTCGTAATGTATTTTTTTGTACTAAGTTCTTCGTACTGTTTTTCTTCTTATGTTTGTTTTTCGTACTGAGTGTTTCGTAATGAGTTTTTCGTACTAAGTTTATTTTTCATAGTAAAATTTTTGCGAAATCTGCCATTACGAATAATCCTTCTAAGCCAATCCGAATGGTATGGTTACCCTACTCAAGTTTTCATAGTCATATTTTACTTGCTGGAATTTTCATGTATTATGATTTCAGATTATAGTTTTCTTAACTCTTTGTTTTAATAAAAACCTCAAAAAGATCGGATTCAAGCTTTAAACCATCAGATCTGATCTCAGCTCATTCTAACCGTTAGATCAACCGTGGAAGGTGAACCGTCATATCGTTGCCTATATAAAGGGGACCCAAATACTCGTCCCACATCGATCTCAAAGCTCTCGTGTCCCGAATCTCTGTCTCTCTGATTTAAGGCCATTCTGAACTTCAGTCTTCTCAGTTTCGAACTTCCTAGAAGATTTCAGATCCGAATGTCTACGGAATTAGCATCTCAAGAAATGTCATCTACTAAGCCTATTTTGCAATGGTTAGTTTACAGAGAAAGGTTAGTCCATCCGGTTTTCTTCAACAACTATGATTCCCTTATCTCAAAGAAGATCAAGTTGAATGGCTGGGAAGATGTTGCGGTATCAAAAACTGGGAATCAAGATGAAGTATATTCAGACTTACTTGTCGAGTTTTATGAGTCAGTTTCTTTCTTCAAGGAAGATAATAGGGAGAAGTTCTCTTTTATGTCTTATGGCAAGACTTACAAGCTTTCTCACACCAAGGCCGTAAGCTTGGTAGGATTGTCTTATGAAGGAGAAGCAGAATTTATTTCGCATGTTTTACCAGACTCTAAGTGTAGCTTCGACAAGGAAAAAGCCTTAGAAACTCTCGGACTGGCTGATGACAAGGCTACGAAGATTGAAAGTCTATCTACAAACATCCGTATTCTGGAGTTATGGGTGCAAGGACTTATCGTACCAAGGAAAGGTGATAAAGACAGCTTGAAGAAAAGTGAGATCTATATCTTAGATTTCCTGATAAATCTAAGGAAGTTCAACTTGATGAAGCATATTCTTATTACTATTTAAAATTTGAAAAAGGGGAATCTGAGAGCTCAGATTATTATGTATCAAGCAATCCTCTCCAAGTTAATTGTTCGGTGCCTTGAGTCTTTCAAGGAGGCTTGTAAATCTAAGCCAAGAGTTTGCAAGATCATGCTGGTTAGCGATGGCACTCCTAAAAGAATGGATGTAGCTTTTGACAAGAAGTCTGGAAAGTTTATTGATCTACCTACTCAAGAAGAAGTGGCTCTGAAAGTTGCTGATCCGGAATCATCTAAGCCAGTAAGGAAGAGAAAGCTGAATGAAGTGGAAGTACAAGCAGAAAATCCTAAGTCTAAGGAAGTCCACTCCGCACCACCGAAGCCAAAGAAGAAGAAAGCCTATCCTGATGAGGTTGTTACAAAGTGGAGAACTGATAAAGAGAAAAGGAAGGAAGGGGATCCGCAGTTCGGATTGGACCCTGCGGAGGCTAAGGCTTGGAAGGAGATAACTGCTGATGAGCTTCAAAAACAAGCAAACCAAAAGAAGCTCAAGAAGAATATGTCTGAGGCAGAGGTAGCTCAGGCCTTGTTAAAATTCAATGAAATGGTTTCAGCAACTATTCCTGTTCCGAGATATTTCTCCCTGGAATCTCTACCTGAGACTCCAGGAAGGAATTTCGCTGCTCCGGAAGAGGCTGTTGCTAACAATTCTGAGGAAGTTGAGCAAGTGGAACAAATAGAAGAGGGTGCTGAAGGAAGTGGTGAAACCGAAGATGTGCTGAAACAAGTAGATGATTACAAGGGAACACCTTCGGAACACTTATCGCTCCGAACTTCAGAAGCTGAATCCTCGAAACTAGTTACTCCAGTAATGGAAGAAGAGAAACGATAAGAAGAAGTTTCCTATCATGGAGAAGAAGAACAACTTTTACATGATATTTCTCAGATGAAAAACGTAGAGGTTGGTGTTCAGGAAGTTGCTGATGAGGAAGATTTTGTTGTTCAAGTTTCTGATAGTGAGAAGAAAACTCCAGAACATGATTCTATTCCGAAAAAAGATAAGGGGAAGCAAATTCATGTTGATACTCTGAGTTCAGAAGAAAGGAAGAGAAAGGAAGCTGGTAGTTCTTCAAAGAGAAATTTGGAGCTTATTGAGGAAGAAAACTCTCCATGAAAGATTTCATATTCGGAGTCATCTTCGTTGGGGCATGACTTTGTTGTTCAGTCTTTGAAGAAGTTGGTGGGAACCATTCCATCCTTCTCTAGTATTGAGTCAAGATGCCAGATGCTCCAACATGCGTTGAATCAGAAAACCGACTCCGTATCTATGGTTATGGATAAGTGCGTTGAGATTGAGTCTCAGTTCAAAACATTCTTTGTTGGTTACGAAGATCATAAAAGATCTTGAAAAAGGATGACAAGATGGTCGAAGAAGACTGTGGAAGAGATGAGGTTGCTTGATGACTTTCAAGACAATGTTAAAGATGCTTTTGAGACCGAGGACAAGAAGATAAATGAGCTGACTTCCTCCTTTGAAGAAAAGCAGACTGAAGAAAAGAACTTCTGGATCCAAGAAGTCAGGGATCTGAATGGGAAACTAAATTCTGTTTCTCAGAACTGGAAATTTGAAAGGGATCATCAGATCGATTTTGAAGAAAGGATGAAGGCTCAGGATGAAAAATTCAAGGCTCAGGAAGAAAAGCTGAAATCCCAGGAAGAAAAGATTGAAGCTCAATCCGCAAGAATAGTTTCCTTAGAGAAGCAAGCTGAAGAAGATCCTAAAGACCTAAAGAAGATCAAGACTATTCTAAAGGGTCTCATGTCAAAGGAGAAAGATATGAAATAAACAAATCCGATCTTTTTGTTGTATTCTTTTTGTTACTGACATTCCAAATACTAATGAAAATTGTGTATCTTGTTTCCATTGTTGTCATTACTAATCTTTCAGGTACTTTTTTTCCATTCCCTCCAATTCATTTTGAAAATCACAAAGGGGGAGAAGGAAAAGATCCTTAAGAAAAAGAGGAACTCTAATAAGAAGTTTTTCAAAGGGGGAGAAAGAAAAAATACCCAAGGAAAAAGAACTCTAATAAGAGTTTGCTTAAGGGGGAGCTTTTTCATTAAAGAAGATATTCTTATTTTTATCACTCCGAAAATATGAATACGATCCTTAGAGTTTCAAAGCCTAAGGGGGAGTTAGTCGTATTCATCTATATCCTTAAAACAAGGGAGATAAGCATTAATATGTTTCTTTCTTCTTAGAATTTTTTTTCGTAAGGATGTTTGTGCTTTCCAAAAATGGGGAGATTGTTGAGTCAATAAGGTTTTCCTTATGAATTTTCCATTCCTTCTTGTTTTGAAAATCACAAACACCTTATCTTTAAGAAAATCGCTTTTATAAGGAAAATTGATTTCTTAAGGAAAATCACTTTTATAAGAAAAAATTATCCTTATCATACTTTCATCCATATTTTTCTTAAGTATGAGATTCGGATTCATTTTCTCGGAATCATTGAAACCTTGATATAATGAATTCTGTTTTAAGGTTCGGATTCTGGACAAGAACTATAAGGAAGTTTCATTCCAAATTCCGGATATGAACTCTGACTAAGTTCTATTCTAGATTTAGGATACAAATTCTGAAGAAGAATTCTCATTACGAATTCCAATGAAGAATTCTCATTACGAGTTCTAATGAAGAAATCTCATTCCGAATTCCCATTACGAATTCTGATGAAGAATTCTTATTACGAATTCTGATGATGAATTCTCATTAGGAATTCTGATGATGAATTCTCATTACGAATTCTGATGATGAATTCTCATTACGAATTCTGATGATGAATTCTCATTACGAATTTTGATGACGGATTCTCATTACGAATCCTGATGACGAATTCTCATTACGAATTCTGATGACGAATTCCTATTCTGAATTCTCATTCCAAATTCACCTATTAAACAGAATTTGAGTATCTTTGTTTTATACACTCTGAATAAATTCAGACTCCGAAAAATATCTTTGTTTGACTCCGAACTTTTTTATTGCCTACACTTCTAAAATTTGTCTACTCTTTACTATTGTTCCTTACACTCCAAACATTCCCTTCGATGTTTTCATTCCGAACATTTATGTTAGAGTTTAAAATGATGTCGTACATTCTGTTACATTTGTTTTGTTATAAAACGATGTCGTCTGTTTTTTTATAAACTAACCGTTGTCTAAGTGACACATGTACAGGTCCCTCCAATCTTTAAGGAAAATATGACCATTAGAGAAGGAGCCGACCTTACCTATAAATAGAAGCTCATTTGAAAGAGCTCGGGGGTGTTGATAGCTGATGAAAGAGTTGATAGCTGATGAAAGTGTTGAAAGGCTGACTAATTTGCTTGAAGTGATTTCTAGAGAGAGAGGTTCTTATTAACTCTCAAAGCTTCGTACGACTCCGAATGTTGGTGATTACATTCGAGGGCTTACGGGGATAGGAAGACAGAGGTGCCGACTACCTTGAAGTTCGAGGGCTTCCTTGCTGAGGAAGACAGAGGTTGCCAACTACCTTGAAGTTGAGGGCTTGTGGGGATAGCAAGACAGAGACTCTGATCTTCGTATCGAGGGTTTACCCTGGTGTGGGTAAGACAGAATTGCTTGAAAGTATAAATCAAGGGACCTTTATCCAAGGATGTTGGATACCCTTCTCTTTGGGTTAAAAGAATTATATCTTGTTACTTGTAGTTTTACTACTTGTTTCTATTCCACTGCATTTTGTATTATAAGGAAAGTATAACTTTCTTATACTTCCTTACTTGTACTCTGATTCATTTAGATTCTCTACGCTTTAAGGTAGAACCTCATATTGTAACTTTTGTTAAGATTCAATTTCTGGAACCATATTTCCGGAACTCTCATTCGGAATCTCTTTCCAAGTTTACATTCGGTGTTAAGAGGTGTTGTGAATTAACATGGTTTAACTTTGTTTAACTTAGCATTTTCCTTTGCTTAAGGAAAAACATAGTTATTCTTAACTAACTTTAAAGGTTCCAAAGGAATTTTTAAAGTATACAATTCACCCCCCCCCCCCTCTTGTATATTGAGCATCTCATACTATATTTCGATCCTACACTCTGTACTACATTAGGATCAAGAACAACTGACACCCCAACCTCCATCTAGTAGAATAGAGACTTACAAGACTACCCATAAAATGACGTAAAATAAACATAAAAAATTAGTGATTTATATTATTGTATAAAAACTCATACTGAAGTCTTTTCTCTACCAATGATCCACTAAATCCTATGATGCAAGCTCACAACATATCCTCCAACATCTGGATTGTCCGCTCTATCCTCCCATCTTTCCGAGGGTGGAACACAATGATAAGGTGAAACTGAGATCCAAAAGCTTACTATAATACCCTCTAGGACCACAAGATAAAATGGGGATACTGATCAGTAATGATTTCCCTCAATAACTCATTAATACTAACCACAATTTCCATATACCACCTTACCAAACCATCCATGACACTCGACTAAAGGATATATAGAAAATGATATGACATCATCAATCAATACACTATCACCTAAACTATATCAAAACCTACCTAATATTTACGTATAAAAATGATTAAATCCATATATATGTCCTCCCAATTCCACTTGGGAACATCAAAGGACTACAATAGAACTCTAAAAACATGGTTTTCTTTTTTTTACTTACTTAAAAACTAGATAATTTTCCACAAAATCTTCCACCAACCATTTCATCCTAGGAAACCAAAACTACAACCTAAATCCTTGATACATCTTAGTCACAATAAGATGTAATGATAAAGATAATATTTGAATCTCACATTGAACTCAATCTCACACTACCAACAAAAAAAGAAACCTCCCTTGAAATAACACATTGTTTAGACCATCATCTGAACATCCCTCTAGAGCATCACCATAACAAACATGGTCATACATCACCACTTCTTCTATGTATACCCACTAAGAACCCTATACCTTTCATATCAATGATGAACCCAAGATAATATAATAAATATAACCATTTCTACGTATCTTGACCACATCATGGTTCAATGTTGTAAGTTTCTTCCTCCCTTTCCAAACACTCATAGATTCCTTAACCACATCTCCTCGTTTATTTCGACTCAATGCATTAACAATAACAATTCCCTTTCTTAGGGTGTATGAGATCTAAAAATCACTAACTTTATGAAAATTCAACGACCTATATTGGTGAACATTTAGATAATGTTGGGGGAAAAATATTTTAGGTTCTAGTGGTTTGTGAAAACCATAAAGCACTCTCCAAAAAGGTAATGCTGCCATAAATTTAACACAAAAATGACTATAAATAGCTCCAAATAATTGGTGGAATAATTATTCTCATGGATAAATAACACTCTATAACTATAAGAGATCATCACCATCTACTATTTCAACACACATACCATGACAAGATGGGTTACGTCATAGAAAAAAATTATACATCATTCCCTCCTTAGGAAAGTGAAGCATCAGATCACCGAACACATTCTTATTAATGTAACTGAATGCCTCATAAAATTGATCATTCAATATAAAAGTATAACCTTTTATATTAAAAGTTGTGAGTTTAGATTAAACTAGAGAGAAATTTGTCTAAAAACTATAATAATAACCAGTTGACTAAGAAAACTGTGAATCTTTACCACATTTTTGGGTGCTCCCAAGAAACAACTACCTCAAAATTTGAGGGCTCAATAACCACACCTTGCTGAGACACCACATGTATAATAAAATAAAATCTCGCATAAAAAACCTACAATTAAAAAAATATTCATTAGGTTAGTGGCTTTGATGGTTCTGAAATAATTCTCTGGTATGATCAACATTCCCCTCATACTTTATGGAGTATATTAAGATATTATTGATGAAAAAAATGATTAAAAAATCTAAAAACTCATGGAAGATGGAGTTCATGATCCCCATGAACATGGCTAGTGCGTTTGTGATACTGAATGATATGACCAAAAAATTGAAGAGTCCATACCTAAAATTGAAGGCTGTCTTCATTATATCCTTATGATCCACCCTCATCTGGTGACATATTGACCACAAGTTAACCATAGAAAACTAACAAGATCCCTTCAGTAGGTCAAACAGATCATCAATCCTTATTAGAAGGAAATAATTCCTAACCATTATCTGATTTAACATCTCATAGTCGACGCATAACCTTAGATTATCACATGACTTCTTATTGAAGAGCATTGGAGAACCCTAAGGAAATATGATAGGTTTTATGAAAGCCTTATTCATCAAATAATCCACCTAAGACCCCAACACTCACAGATCTATATGTAGCATTCAATAAGGAGCCATCAAAATTGGAGAAGCACCCATATAGAACTCTATACCAAACTCAATGTTATGTTGAGGGGGTAATGCCATAACCACAAACATGAAAAGATCTAGAAAATCCTACATAACCCTAGGAACACCCTCCACCTTATATTCTACTGAAAGCTCCACAAACTAAGATAAAATTGGCTCCACTTTCATACCACCCATTAGATAACCAGGATTTCTAATGAAATCCAGTCACTATACCTCCAAATAAAAAAATTCTCCTTTAGAAAAATATAATTAATGAACATAAAAATACAACCAATATATGAAAAAATAACATCATATGGATTTATCTGAAGTAATAATAAATATCCCACTGATTGGTGCTACCACATAACTGATCTAGGCCCCCAACACATATTAAACAATGTCACTAGTCCTTCAATTGATGTAGATAACACTGGGGAAACTAGAATCCTCACCATGTCTATTACCAAAGAACTAACCAATGTAGGAGAAAAGGATTTTGATTCTCCTGAATAAAAAAATCATAAACAATATTAGATTGAAAATTGATCATACCTCAAATAATATATAGCTCTGCCAACACTTCTACCTCCACCAAATGCATCTAAGCATGACTAGCTTCTCTTACTCTCTGATGTCAGTCCCCATGTACACTATATATCCTACTGGCATATGGATGACGACCATGATGAGGATGTACTCTACCAAAACCATCCATCATTGATTACTGAATAGGAATTGGTGATCCCTAAAGCTAAAATTTTATTAGAGGAAACAATTATTGTTACAAAAAGGGGTTAGAATGACCATCTACAACTAATCTCCTTGAGTGGTTAGACACTGAGTCTGATGGTGACCATGTCCCCTTAAAATATAGCACAAAAACATAAAACATTCAACAGGTACTAGGAAACCACCCACCCTATAAGGATGTGAAAGAATATGCCATGATCGACTCCCCAATCCTTGAAACTTTCACTACCTGAACATCCATGGGACACTTCCTAGAATTTTACTTATTTATATGCAATTATCACCACTCACTCGAAGGTCAACTCCCATGGAAAGAATCTACTAAATAACCAATACATTATTTTTCACCTCTAGTTATATAGAAAGAATAAACAAGGTGACTACAAAACTAATCATTGGGACGAAATCCTTTTCTAAACATTACTCTTTGGACACCACATCTGGAAAAAAATTTAGAGAAAAGAGAATGGGGCCCTCAAACTTGATCTCAACTTTCCAAATACATAGTATACCCTATTTAAGGGGATACATTCTTACAAATTCATATACTTTACATTTAGGGAAAGGAACTTTTAATGGAAATCCTTCTAAATTTATAGCCACAACACTTCTGACTCACTATGGTCACTACGAAACTATGTCCACCACTAATGTGCACGTCCTCAAAACTATCTAACTAGTAAGAGAACCCATAAATCCTCACGAATTAAATTGAAATGGACCTATAGATCATATAACTAATGATCCATATCCAAATATGATATGATCCTCTCATACTTTCCCAAAATTTATCACTGAAAGGCTCACAAATCTCTTTCATGTCTCATCATCCTCTATAGGGTCAATCCATCGATGATCATTGAGATTATCCTGATAAACCTCAAATACCTGAGCTACTCATGGATGATGACCAGGTGCCATTCTTGTAAAGAAAAAAATTAATCCTAAGCCTAGTGAAATGAAATTGTATCCCAAATTAATTTAATTAATTCAGTTTATTTTCCCATAATTTCCTAATTTATACACGAATACAAACAATGATGAATCACTAACCTCTCCTAGGTATCTACCCTGTAGATAAGTCCATAAATATATTCCATAAAATCGACTTAGAGTCAATGAATTGGATTATAGGGGGCCCTAAAATCCCATCTCATAGTCGGTTTCCCTACTCTATGTCACACACCAAGATCACATGGAACAGTTACCCTTCCAGCCCATGAAATCCTCACTGTACCTAACTCAAAAATTCACCTTATATCTCAACCAAAACATTTGATACCACTCTATCATGATCCCCTCCCCCCAAAGTTTCGAATATTTAGATTATTAAGAAGGGAGAGGGATAATGACACCCTGAGTCACACCTACAACAGTTCTTAGGATGGAAAAAGGAATCAGGGTTATAAAAATATCTCATATGGAAGGAAATAACCTCTAATATTATTGTATTGGGATATATGATAAGAAACCAAAAAATCCACTGTATAATATAAAAATAAACCCAAAATCATCCCAAAATGCGTGAATAATTTTAACAAATACAAATAAATTTCTCTATAGTAATGTAGCAAAACACAATTCCAATAATAGGAACTCAACAATTATTCGAAACTCGAGATAGGAATGTCTAGATCAGTCCCCAAATTCCTATTGTAAACAAGAAAAATATTTTATATACATATGGTGAGTATAAAAGTAAAACCAATAGGATCATATCCAATGTATCTAGTGCACATGTGAAAAGATCATTCTAATGTTCTAGTAAATTAACAGTAGAACCAAAAAGCACCTAAATATGACAACTAACAAATCCAATCCACACTGTGTATCACTAACCAACTCACACATCTAATATAATAATTTGTTATCATAAAAAATAATGATGATGCCTTACTACCACTTCCCAATTGATTTTTTACTCTCACACCCCAACATAGAATGTCATGTTCTCCCATCCCTTCTGTACATACCACATCACATCACATCTCGCCTGAAGAGTCCTAGGCCATCACATCACATCTCTCTCGAAGACACTCGGGACATAACAAAACACATCATCACATAACTAGAGTAGTATGGTATCATAAACATGAAATAAATCAACCTCATGGCCTACTCCTACCACATATGACTCCCACCACATATCACATCACAACCTCATCACATCATATATCACCTGAAAGCACCTAGTCTAACACCATTGGGTAATATCCATATTCAAATAATATCATCACTATTGAATAAAGAGTAGAGAAGAAGGTGTATCAAGTTATCCATATCAACACTATCCTAGATGTTAGAGAAAAAACATAGACCCCAAAACCTTTGGGTATTAGTCAAATTATTGAACATGGGTGGGGCAAATATAGAAATAATATAAAATACATGGTATATAAATTTCACAAAATACCCAACCTATGGGTTCACAATAACTACACTAGATAACATCACCATGATATAATACACCACACACCAACATCCTTAACAAGTACCACCAATATTTTCAACACACCACACAACCACCACATAAAGTCACACATTTCCACTTTTCATTACATGTTTCACCATTTACTAGATTTATTAAGTTTCCAAAAATCCCTTATACAAGACAATTAATTTCACATTTAAATCACCCATTCATTTACCATCAATTTAATTTTTCATTTTCCCCACAACAAGACAATCCCATTTATATTCATTTACCAACCTGTTCATTTCATCATTATCATTAAAATTTATTCCATGGATAAATGGGATACAAACATGACCAAACCACACAAAAACTCCATCACACATAAAATGTCACCACAAAGCCACATCACAAAATCCATATCATCACAATAACCACCCATATCAAAAATTACACCCCACAACCACTACACATCACAATCACCATACAATACCAAAACACATCATAACCACATAATCATACCACATACTAACATAACTATACTACAGTCACACTTATTTAATGACCCAACTGGTCACCACTATCATCTCACCATGGAACACATCATGTAAGAAAAATTGTAACACCTTGAGATTTTGTAAAATATATATTATTGAATTAATTTAATTTTTTTGATATTTTTAATTTCACACAAAACTGAATATAACGTTTTTTATATGAAAGAACTAAGTTTGGATATCATTATACACAACAACAAGTTAAGATTGTTCTATATGAAACACTTAGATTAACTTACAGTAGACACAACACTATTTTTGTCTTGTGTTACACACAATTAGGAGTTTTTTCAATAGCTTGTATTACACGCAAGGCTGTGTTTTACCAAACTATAATATACTATTTATATTGTTATTAAAATATTATTATAGTTACCAAACATCCATTGGAATGGGATTTGAGAATAATATTAACTAAAGTGTGAAAATATTATTTACACATTCATATAAAATGAGTCCTTTGGTTATCAATTAGTTATAAATGAAAGTAAGAACTATTATGAAAATAAAGATATTTTGTTTTTTAGAAAAACAATTTCTCTATGTACAAACACCATTTTATGTAAATAAATTATAAAACCACTTTATACGAATGATTTTAACAAAATTTCTATATTATATATTCAATCAAATTATTTTACACTCATCCAAAATATTTTATAGGCATAAGATAAGAATAAATCCACTTATACGAATAAAGAGAGGTATTTTTCTAAAAGGTAATTTTAGTGCCATTTAATGGGGAACCTATTTTAAATATATATTTTTGGAATCTTTTATATTTTTTATTTGAAAAAATAAAATTAATATTTGAAATATTAATATCAAAAGTTACTTTGGTTTATGTTTTGTATTTGTTTCTAAGAATTTTTATTTTTTATAAATAATGAAAAACATTGAATTTTAATTGAAAGAAATATTTATTTTTAATTTATTTATATAGTTAAATTATATTTTAAATTAGTTTTAAGTAAATTTAGATAAATTATGAATATATTAACACAATTTAGGTCATTTTAATAAATTTAACATTTAAATTGGATATAAAAACAATTCGAGCTTTTGAATATTTTCACTTTAAAAACTCGTTGTTTTGTCCTGTTAGTGGGATTATTTTTAAATTAATTTATGCCACTTATATTATTATAATTTTAAAAAATAGATTTCATATTTCGAGCCCTAATAAATTATAATTTCTAATAAGGTCACCTTAATTTTTCACTAAATAGATTATTGAAAGTAATTAATATTAATTACCTTGATAAAGGTAAAAATGAGTTTAGTTAGTGGTTAAACCTTAACTTAAGGGGACAAGTACCCTAGAAACATACCTAAAATCAATTTTATGGACATATTCATATCATATACTCTATTGTATAAAACATTTATAATTATTTGGGACATGTGATGTAAGGGATACCTCTCAATAGTGTTTACCTTTTTATAATTACAAGAATTCCACTCCTCTACAATAAAAGATAACTCACCCCGTGCTTCATTAAACATCTCAAGAACTTTTTACCATAAAAAACAAGCATAAATAAGATAAAAAATTCACTACCTTCATTCTAGAATACAAAATTTGGATATAAATCCAACCAAGGAATCCCTTTGGTTCAATCAAAAATGAGTTACATGAAAAAGGGGTAATATTCTTCAACATAAAATTCTATTATATTTCATTCTCCACCCATTCACTTATTATTATTCCATGATTATATAATAATATAAATATTATAAATATAATAATATATTTTAATTATAAGGATTATACTTACAAAAACACACACTTCTATCAAATGACTAATGAACTTACCGTTCGTGTGTACGATATGCTACTGCCTCACGAAACGATGTCATTAATTTTTCATTTACCAACTCTCATGGTTGAGAATTAGGATGTACATAATATTTTTATATTATATATATGATATTTATGATTTATTTATGATTATATAATTATTATATAACACATAGGTTCATGATTTCCATTTTGTGGGAATAAGATAACTTCGTGTGTGGATGTGTGGACTACCTCCTCCTCAAAGAGATGTAATTCATTCACACTCTACATGGGTATGTATTATGGATGATTTTAGTAAAATTATATGACACATATGAAATAATAGTTATACTATAATTAAGATATATATACATATATTCAATTTACTTTATTTCTTTCAATATGATAAGTAAACAAAAACAATACGAACGACCTACCATCTCCATGAATGGTGTATTCCATTTCATATTTATATATTATATTTATTTTTATTAATACTTATATACTTAATATATATATATATATATATTATTTTATATTCTATGAAGAAGTAAATCACCATCTGAGTAAGAGGATCAAGAATAACAAAGTCAAAACATGTATGAAAAATACAACGGTTATTACCTGAAACATAGCATTAACATGGAATTGTTAATAAATGGGTAATTTAAAGTCATAGTAAAATATAATATTTTATTATATATAATAATATGGTTATTTATTACATTTATAATAAACTTATATTTATTATATAGTACTTTTGAACATGTATGAAGAATTCAAGACTTATGGTAAGGGATTTCTTTTCTCACTTTTATTTCTATAAGACTTATACCTTATTCACCACACATTTATTTTTTGTGTTATAGAAACATAATATTAATTTATTATATTATTATTATAATTAAAGTTATGAGTATTTACAAATCCATTAGATGATCTCTCTTTTATGGCGTTTATGGTTCAAAATTTTCCGAAGTATTAAAGTAATTTCGTCTCAATTTTGATTCATTGAGATACATTCCTTATTATAAACCTATATTATTATATAAGGTGTATATATAAAAATTGTACATGTTATATCATGAATATAAATATTTTAAATGTATTTTAAGATTCAATTCATATTACTCTTCCATGGTTATTATGATCCAAAGTTACCAAAGTGGTAATAGTTTATCTATATAATCTCATAGATTATATAGAGTGTTTACGATTATGTTTTTGTTTATGAAATATTATGATAAATATATAAATAACTATGAGGAATTTTCTTATCCTATAGTTATTAATGATATATTAATGTAATGGTACTATTTTTACACTTTTTTTACTTAAGATAATTATGAAAGTGTTTTTAATAAAATCCATCTTTATCTCTCTTTCGGTTGAAAAAATATTACATTTATAAAACATGTTTATAATATTAATTTATGATATTTAAATTAATTTTTTACCCATGTTATACCTTTTTAAAAAAAGGTTTTTAAAAAAGCGAACTTCTTGTCATTTTCCGATCGAATCACTTTTCTAAACTTTTTATTGCATAGAAGGAATGTTCAGCATATATAGATTTATCCACCATCATGATTTTCTTTTCAATAAATATTATTTTAGAATTTATGAATTTTATTTTAAAATAAAAATGGTTTATAAATTATTATTTTTTAATTCGTGTTTTAAATGATTTTCAAATCTTCTTTTATATGTTTTCAAAAGATTATTTTCCATGAAAATGACTTCAATAATTTCCAAGATTCTTTTATAAGTTTTCAACGTTGTTTTAAAATAAAATACTTTTCAAAATGTTTTATTTTTTTAAATAATAAATTATATTTTCCAAAATTAATATTTTAAATGATATTTTAATCCCACATTATATGTTTTTAAATTTAATTTCAAAGGAAATGATTTTGAATATATTTTATGTTTTAAAATTTTATTTTTAAAGAAATGTTACTTCCCTTTTGAAATGATCCAAGTGATATTTAAAAATACTCTAACATATAATATGAAATCATTTGATATAGTTTATGGTTTATTGGGGATATTATCCAAGGAAAATATTCTTATTATTACTTTGAATGATTTATGTTTATGAATACAATAATCTTATGAAGACCGCTTCTCTTACATGATTTATACCATGATAAAACCCTTATAAAACTCACTTAATTTCATAGGATAATATATAATTAAATGATTATGAAACATATATTTTTTCCAAAGGTAATGATAGAATGATGTTTTTATAATACTCATTTAATTTCATTGGTTATAATATTATGAACATTTATGATCATTTTTCACACATTTGTATGATTTCATAATGTGAAGGTGGGACCCATAAATCTCTCAAATGCATTGGGTAATAATGGATGACTCATGAGTATATTTGTTATGCCTGCACGTAATTAAATGTTCAAAATATTATGTGTGAACCTTATTAAATGTTCAAAATGTTATACATGAACCTGATTACATGTTAATAATGTTATGAATGGACTTGGATGCATGCCCATATGATTATGAGTGAACCTAATTACATGTTCAAAATGTTATGAGCGAAACTGATTATATGTTCTAAATTTTACGAATAGACCTAGTTTCATGTACATAAGTTTATACATTATCCGGATTACATGTTCTAAATGTTATGTGTGAACCTGATTACATGGTCATGATATTATGTGTGAACCTAATTAGATGTTCACAATGTTATGCGTGAACATGATTACATGTTCAAAATGTTATTCATGGACAAACTTTCATGTACATAAGTTAATGTGGGGGTCATATTTCATGTCCTAAACCTAATGAGTGAACTTGTTTCTATTTACACATGTTCACAAGGTTATTATTTTATGTGTATGCCACAAGTCTATATATTATGCCAATGTTATGATCACATAACTCATGTTATTTGATTTCCTTATGATTAATGTATTATAAATGCCCATTATTTATTCTATGAGTCATGTTAATGATGTTTTATATGAAGGTTATGATCTTATAAAGATACAATAATGTTCACATACCCATATTCTAATGCTATGCTTGCATACTCCCTGGTTTATCCTTACATAGCCTATGTGATCACCCCTTATGTTTCCTTTCCCTAGGTTATGAAGAATGTTTTTAAGTAGGAGTACTAAAGTAAAGATATTTAAGGGATATGTTGAAGATATTTCACAAATATATAATATAATTCTCACAAGTTCCTAAAGACACTAAAATATGACGGTCCTCGGGCATGTATTTTTTGTAATGTGTTGAATATTAATCTAAAATGATGTAATATTCATGTATATCAAGCCTAGGTCTCTATAGTTGATATAAAATGAAAGATTTAGCAAACCTATGGAAACTAAGATGAGAAACCATAAGTTAGATACCTAGTTATATTTCTATGGATATTTCTATGGATGTCTTTAAGGATAAGTATAACGATGATTCAAAGTTTAGAAAAATGTACTGAATTTTGGTAAGGGATAGAGAAAGTGGTTTCTTGAAAATGCATTCCTATATAGATACTAAAAGTGTATGTGGATCTTGAACATATGTACATAGGTCTAACAACCCAAAAAACACTTTATTGTGCTATAATCGATCAATAAAGGGTGTACAACAATGATCCTTGATACACACCTAGTTTGAGACTCCTAGGGGATATTCTTTAGAAATTGAAAAACCTCTTTACAAACCATCATGAAAGATTTTAATAGAAGATGACTATGAATAACCTAGGATAAAACTAAGGTGTCATAGCTTAAAGAAGAAGGTGTCTTGATTTAGATATCTTATAAGTGGGTTTTCATGATTATGTGCTTCCACACTATGATTAGTGTCTCTCACACTATTTTTTGGGTTTTAGTTAATAGATGGATTCTATGGGAACCATGTTAATGAATAATGAAATGGAAAATGCAATGATTTCCCTCTTGATATGATGAATATCATGGGATATGGAAAAGAACATTATTGTTATGATCACACAATTTTTCAAGGTATGAATCATGGTGAACAGAAAAAAGAGGAAAGGAGAGAACAATGTTATGTTGAGTCCTTAATGAGGAAACAACAAACTCCATTCAGTGGTTCCACATACCCGTTAGTTGACGAGCAATGGATCAGTACCACTTAAAATATATTTTACATTCTATAGTGTTCAAAGAATAAAAATGTCATTATGTGGGTCTATTATTTGTAAGGTGAGTAAGATCAATGGTGGAATGTTATTAGTAATATAATTAAATAAGAAGAAATTAACTCCATGAATTGGTTTGAGTTTAAAATATTATTTTTCAATAATTACATTCCTTCTATTATTCATACAAAAAATGGAGAATTAATTCCTAGATCTTAGACAGGGGGATGGTTAATCAGTTGGTTCTTATAAAGAAAATATTACAAGACATTCAAGGTACTATTATAGAATTATAATTCATCATGAATGTATGGTTGACCAATTATTCAATGGTTTGATACCAAATATCTGAAGGGAGTTTTCTATAAGGGACTTGGACTGTTATGAAGACATTGATTGATGTGTACTAAAATTTTAAATAGAATATAAAAAACTTCTTGGTTATGGTGATAAGAAAATCAAAATGGGTTTCCATTAAAAATCCAATGATATGTCACCTGGAGAGAAGATACATTTTCAAACTCATACCTGCCAAAAGTGTTGTAAAGATAACTTAAGTGGGTGATTGAAAGGAAAAATAACTTGTTTCATGTGTTGGAAGCCTGGAAATTGAGAATAAATAATGTAAAAGTGATGTGAATAGGATAATAAATTAAATGATAAGAGTGGGTTCTAAACATAATGCACCACCAACACTTCAGTGTTTCAATTACATTGAGTTTCTACTTGTTAAGAATCAATGCACAAATCCAAGGGATAATATGGATGACAATCAAAAAAATACCATTGAGGACAAAGGACAAAGGGAAAGACTATGCAATAACAATGGATTAAGAAAATAATAATTATTAGAGAACACTTATCCTCCCTAATTAGTTGGGAATTTCATGTTTGATTTTTTATAAATAATCCCTATGAAAATCTTATTATTCATCCTTTAGTGAAATTTCATGTGATTATATCCCTCTACATGGATTTTGGATTAATAAAATCACACTTGATACTGTATTGGTACAAATATTGACCCAATGTTACAATGAAAATGTGTTTGGTATTAGATAAGAGGTTATTTAAGGAATAAATGGTGAATTTTATTTTGGAAGGGTTATAATGTTAACTATTAATGAAATGGTATAAGTTAATATTTAGATCATGTTTTAGAGATTTAAGTATTATCTCTCCATATAGGGATTTAGGAACATTGGATAACCAGTCCTAACCATTTTGTGGTGATAATAACACAATTCATATGAAATGACTTATCATCCTAGTTGTGGATCTCATGATTTATTAGTCATATAGGAATGAAAAATCAACCTTCATTTCTTTGAGTTAGAGATAAAGTGGAAATTGATCAAGGAACAATCAAAGGGTGATACAATTTATATGAAATAGAATGAAATCAAGTAAGTATATCTTATTGTAAAAGTTCCTTCAATGTATGGAAAATTATCATGAAGTAAAATTTTGTCATAATATCCTAATTTATTAGGATATCAATGACCTTTCTCAAGTCAATTTAGTTTATGGATTTTTTATCCTTAACATTCTCCAGATCATGTTATCTATCACTCTCCATCAAAACATGATAGTTAGATTTCTTTACCATTTCTATGTTTCCACATTCCACCAATTTTATACAATGTGGAAACCTGTTTATGAGTTACATTGGGTAAATGTTATGTTTCAGACTTTCCCTTTTGAAGAGAAGTTTCATTTTTTTATGTTGTGTGTTTCTAAGAAAGAAAATTTCAAGAAGTAGATATTTGATAATTCAGATGAATTTCAAGAAAAAAAATCATTTTAATGGGGATATAATGTAACAACAAGATATTTTATGAAATATGTTTTTTAATTAATTTAATCTTTTTGATATTTTTCATTTCACACAACAATGAACATAAATTTTTTTATATGAAGGATTGAAGTTTGACATTAATTATATGCAAGACCATGTTAAGATTATGATACACACAAAAATTATATTAACTTTAGGTACATGAAACACTATTTTTTCCTTGTGTTACACACAACACTGTGTTCCTTTGATAGCTTTCATTACAGACAAGTCCATGTTTTACTGAGCTATAATATACTATTAATATCATTTTTAAAATATTATTATTGTTAGCACATATCCATTAGAATGGACTTTAAGAATATGATTAAATAAATTTTGAAATTATTATTTACACATGTGTATAAAATGAGTCTTTTTTTATCAATAAGTGAGAAATAAAAGTAAATATTATTTGAAAATAATGGAATTCTTTTCTAAGAAAACTATTTCTCTATGTACAAACACCATTTTATCTCAAAAAATTAAATAAACCTCTTTTGATGAATTTTGGAATAACATTTATATATTATATATTAAATATTTTTTATACTCATTGAATATATTTTAGAGGGAAAAGATAATAATAAATCCAACAATATGAATAAAAAGGGGTATTTTTCTAAAAGATAATTTTACCGCCATTTAATAGAGAAACTATTGTACATATAATTTTTTGAAACTTTTATTAATTTTAGTTTAAAAAAAAAAATTAAAATTTAAAAATTAAAATTTTCTTTGGGTGAAATTTTGGTATTTTTCTGAGATATTTCATTTTTTGATGAATAGTGACAAAACAAGATTTTAATTTGAAACTGTTTTTAATATAATTTATTTATTTAGTTAAAATATATTTTAAATTGGTGTTAAAGAATATTTATATAAATAATAAATATAATAATACAATTTAGGTTATTGTTATCAATTTCACATTGAAATTGGATATAAAAAAAATTCAAACTTTTAAATATTTTCACTTCAAAAACCTGTTGATTCGTCCTGTTTGTGGGATTATTTTTAAATTAATTTTTTTTCACTTATGTGATTATAATTTGGAAAAATGGATTAAATATTTTAAATAATAATAATTTATAATTTATAAAAAGGTAAAATTAGTTTTTGACCCAAAATATTAGTAAAAGTAATTAAAATTATTTATAGTGATTATGGTAAAAATATGTCTACTTAGTGGTTAAACATTCACAAAAGGTGAAAAATATCCTAGAAAGATTAAAAAATAATTATATGGCCATATTTAGACAAAATAACCCCTTTTATAGAAAATGGATAATTATTGGAGACACATGATGTAAGGGATACATCTCAATAGTGTTTACCTTTTTATACTTATAAGAATGCCACTCCCCCGCTATAAAATGACACTCACCTCCTCAATTATTCACAACTATCCCTTTGGATCATCCAAAACCTACAAAAATAATCTCTAAACTTCACTCACTTAATCATAGAAGCCTCACTTTGGGCATAAATCGAACCAAGGAAGACCTTTGGTTCAAACCAAAAGGAGTTACCCGAAAAAGAGGCAACATTCTTCAAAGTGCATTTATGTTTTATTTCATTCTCCACCCATTTAGTAATTCTTATTAAATTATTATATAATAATATAAGTATTATTAATAAACTTATATGTTTTTATTCTAATGGTTTGACATAACCTACACAAACTTCCATCAAATTGGTAACAAACTTACCATTTGTGTGTACCGAGAATTATCACCTCACGAAATGATGTCATTAATGTTTCCTTTACCACATTTCATGGTAAATATGATGTAAATAATGATTTTATATGATATATATGATATTTAGGATTTATTTATTCTTATTTAAATATTATATATTACATAGATTCATCCATTCCATTTTGTGGTAATATGATAACATCATTTGTGAACAAGTAAAATACCACCTCCTCAATGAGATGTGATTTGTTCACACTCTACATGGAATGTATTAAGGATTAGTTTATTAAAAGTATATGAAATATATATAAAAATAATTATACTAAAATTATAATATATATATATATAGACACACAAATATATTCCATTTAATTTTTTTCTTCTAATACAATAAGAAAACAGAAACAATGTTCATGCGTGCGTACAACCTACCATCTCCATGAATGGTGTATTCAATTTCAAATTTATATCTTTTATATATTATTATAAATAATTATATAATTAATATATATGATATTTATATCATGTTTTACATTTTTTATAAAATTAAATCATGATCTAATTAAGCGGATCAATATTAACAAAGTCAAAATATATACGATAAACAAAATAGTTATTACCTAAAACATAACATTAACATGGAATTGTTAATAAATGGGTAATATAAATTCATAAAAAATAATATATTTTATGATATATAATAATATGGTTATGAGGTATATTTATAATAAACTTATATTTATTATACATGTGGTTTGAACATGTACGAAAAAATTCAATACTTAAGGTAAGGGTTTTCTAATCCCACTTTTATTTCTTTGAGACTTATGCCTTATTAAGAAATAATTTATTTTGTGTGATATATATTATTTCCATGAATTTATTATATTATTATTATAATTATAATTATTTTTATTTATATATCCATTTTATGATCTCTCTTTCATGGGGTTTATGGTTAAAAAGTTACCAAATAAGTAAAGTAATTTTGTCTCAATTTTCTTTTTTTGAGATACATGCCATGTTATGAACTAGTATTATTATATGAGGTGTATATACTTAACTTTAAAATGTTATATCATGAATATTATTCTTTAAATTTTATTTTAAGCTTCATTTAATGTTTCTTTTTCATGGGTATTATGATTCAAAGTTACCAAAGTGCTAATAGTTTATTTATATAATATCATAATTTATCAGGATTATTTATGATTATTATTACATTTATTAAATATAATGATCCATATCTCAATAAATATGGGAAATTTTCTTCTCCTTCGGTTCTTCATGATATCTTTAAGTAATTGTATTATTTTCCTACTCTTTGGTACTTAATATAATTAAGATAGTGTTTTTAATAAAATCCAACATTATATCTCTATTTATGTTGAAAATATATTTCATTCAAAACCATGTTTCTAGTATTATTATATGATATTTAAAATATATTTTTACCCATGTTATACCTTTTTAAAAAATGGTTTTTAAAAATTAATATTCTTGTCATTTTCTGATTGAGGCACATTTCAAAACTTTTTATGGCGCAAAATGAATGTTCGACAAGTACTGATTTATCCACCATCATGACTATAATTTCTTTTGAACCGTCTTTGCGAATTTTTCAAGGTTATCTTCAAAGAAAAAGTCATGTTTTTAATATGTTTTTTAAATAATTTTTAAACATTTTTTATATATTTTTAAAAAGTTATTTTCAAATAAAATGACTTCAATTATTTTTAAGATTCTTTTATAAGTTTTATAATATATTTTCAAAGAAAATGGTTTTAAAAATGTTTTATATTTTTAAAAGAAAAACAGATATTTTACTCAAGAAATTTTTTAACTATTTTCAAAGCTTAAATTATATGCTTTCAAAGGAAAGGTTTTTGAATATATTTTATGTTTTAAAAATTTCTTCATAAATAATAGTTATTTCCCTTAAGAAATGTTCCAAGTGATATTTCAAAATCATCCACTATATAATATAAAATTATTTGATATAGTTTATTATTGTTTGGAGATATTGTACAAAGAAACCATTATTATTATTTATTTTAATGGTTTAAGATTATGAGGACAAGTTTATTAAGAAACCCATTTCCCTTCCAGAGGTTATAACATGATAAAATTCATAGGAAACTCACTTACTTTTAGGGGTTATTCTATAATTAAATTATTATGAATCCTGTCACTTTTTCGCATTTAATTATATAATTAATTGTTCATAATATCTATTTAATTTACTAGTTTTTTATATTATGGAAATTTATGATATTTTGGAAAATGTATGTTTGATCCCATTATCTAACGGATGGAACCTATATATCCCTCTAATGAATTGGGTAACAATGGATGACTCATAAGTATATATGTTATGAATAAACCTTATTAAATGTACACAATTCTATGAGTGAACCATATTACATGTTCAAAATGTTATGTGTGAACCTAATTACATGTTCACAATTTATTTCATAGACCTGGTTCTATGTCCATATGATTATGCATGCACGTGATTAAATGTTCACAATATTATAGATAAACCTAATTATATGTTCACAATGTTATGCATGGACCTGGTTTCATGTCCAAAAGTTTATTCATGGAAATGATTACAATTTCAAAATGTTATTCTTGAACCTGATTACATGTTCACAATATTATGTGTGACTTGATTACAAGTTCACAATGTTATGCATGAACCCAATTACATGTTCATAATGTTATTCATGGACCTAGTTGCATGTCCATAAGTTTATGTGAGGGTCTTATTTTATGTCTCAAACCTAATTAGTGACCCTATTTCTATTTACACAAGTTCACGATATTATAATTTTTTTTGTATTCCACAAGTCTATATCTTATGCCAATGTTATGCTTTCAGGACACATGTTCTTTGATTTTCTTATGATTCATGTCTTATGAACTATCAATATTTATTCAAGGATTCATGTTTATGATCTTTTATATATAGGGTATGAAATTATAAGTATATGATCATAATCTCATACCCTTATGCAAAGGTTATTCTTACACATATCCCTTGTTTACACTTGTGAAGCATCTAAGCTCACACATTTATTATGTTTCCTTTACCTAAGTTATGAAGAATGGTATTATGTATGAGTAATTAAGGGGAAGATATTTAAGTGAGACGATGAAGATCCGTCAGCAATATAGAAGATTATGTTTTCAAGTTTCCAAAGACACTAAGTTATTTCGATCCCCAGGCATGTATTTTTATAATGTGTAAAATATTCATCTAAAATGATGTAATATACATGTATGTTACACCTGTTTCATTTTAAAAAATAAAAATTACAACCACATAAAAAATCAAATCCTAAATTACATAAAATAATTTCATGGTATTCCATTATTTTACATTATTATTTAAGATTATTATTATCACACAAACCAAATTTCCATGGGAAACCAATCATCAACCATATATATTTTATTTATCCTTTTATTTAGGGTGGGAAAAATAAGAATCATAATAAGGGTCACACATATAATTTATCTATAACACAAAAAATCCTCCCAATAGTTGTGATTTTATAATTGGAAACAAGAATTCATAATATCATTATTAATATAAATGTACTAAAAACATGTGATTTATCCCAATACCAATGGATGTTAAATTTTCAAATTAATTATATATATATTTATATTAACCTTACTATCCACCCATTATAAGGAAAAATAATTCAATTCCTACACTTTTCACATTAACTGGGAGAGAATTAGGATCCCATACCTCAATGAAGATTTCTGATTTCACAATGAAAAATGGGGGGAAATGTTTGGGAAACCACAACCACACCAGGAAACCATGGATAAAAATGAATCACATTAATGGATCGTAAAAATCACATTATAACACATTTTAAACCAAATGAACACCACTATAACAAGTCTTCGATGGAATAATTCAAGGAAACAAAGAGGAAAATGGAGAAGAACACACCTCAAATCACCAAAGAACAGCCTATAGAACCCATTGATAAATGTATAAAGGATAAAGTCTAAGGGATATTCTAAACTTTCTAAGGTCAATAAAAAACTAAGAGTATCAAGGGCCATATGAGTGACTTATGAGGAGCCTTTATGTGATATCCATCTTTAAAATCATCTGATTCATGGTATGAACTACATATTAACATCGTGTATTCCACAAGGTCAATAAAATCCAAGTTGTGAATTTGATTTTGGATGTTAATCCTTTGAAACATCAACACCTATCAAAATTCATGGAATATTTTATTGAATTAATAAACATTAGGAATTCCAATTTCATATCATGAATTCAAATCACGCTTTACTCCTCCACCACATACAAGATATGAATCGATGAATCACATTGTGATTACCCATTTCATTATCTGAATTCCATGTTGTTGTTATTTTATTAATCCGACCTCCACATAACCTCCCCAAGCCTCTTCTAAAACACCTATAACACCAAAAATAACAATGTAATGATCATGGAAGGCACAAACATTTACATTTATTCCAAAATCTATACCCAATCCTAGTACAGAGAAAGGGATATAATTATGAGGATAACCACATAATCTATACCTTAGAAAAACTTTGGGATTTAATCCTATACTAAGAATTTTCACTTAGACTTATTACTATGGTTTTTAAAAAAGGTCTCTCATCATAATCCATAAATAAAATATTCATTATTATCATAATATTAAACCCTATTCTATGTGAAAGGTCAAATGATACCTTTGAAATTATGATCAATTTTAATTTATCAACCCTAAAATTTTACTTAAAAAACATCCTAATATCCAAAGTTAACTAAACCATATTTGATACCAACTATGATGCACCATACCCATGCTTCTTGGTCTGGTGTGAATAACACAAATGTTTCATACTATATTCGATAAAAACATTATATTTTCATACATAACTATCCCATAATTACACAACATAAAGATGATATTTAATTACATAAATTCTCAATACCTTTTAGGTTTATAGTTATAGATAATTTGGAAAAATTTTGAACTAGATAATCCCATGTCATTCTCAACTAAATAAATTTTTTACTATTATAAAAACTACATAATTAACAAATGTTATTCAATATATCTCATAAGATAGCTTATTAGACATATCGTGTATAATAATTTCATTCATAAAATGGGAAAATAAAAACATAATAAGGGGTGATATTGAAATCTCTATAAGAGAAAACATCAAATAGAGGCAATAATAACATAAATATAGAAAAAATATTATGGAAGGAATAAGAAATCATCATAATTTCGTAATCAACTAAAATTGAGAGCTTAAAATATCCATGAATAGAAATGAAAATAAATTTACCACATAAATAACAATAAATAGTTACATAAATATGAAATTCATATTTCTTGAAATGTAAATCCATTCCCTAATCCAAGAAATCATGATCATAGACATTCTGATCTTACCATCAAGGTGTCATGTTTAGGAAATATCTTTTTTTGGGAAAGAATACCCCAAAATACACAAGATAATTTGTGTTATGAGGCTTATTGATAAATAAGGAATATATCTTAAACTAGGACCCATACATCGATAATCAATTCTAATGAATTAATCATATTATAAAATTGTCAAAAAATACATAATTAACTTTCCAATAATCATCTATAATGGAATAAAAATATACAGAGCGCCAATACTTTTCCCCATTTCAATAAAAGGTATAACATGATCATAACCCATCTAGATAATGAAAGTGTATAGTTAAAAAATACATAATCAAATTTCATTAGTAGTCAATAAATATCCATATTATAATGAAATATATATGAATTTTCAATGTTTACCTAATAAATAAATGGAATATATTTCTATATAAGCACCCCTCAAATTAACATCGTATATAAAAATTTGTATATATTTGTGTAAAAACCTTTACAATCAATTATATTTTGAAACATATGTGAAAAAACTTAAATCAAATGAATGAAAAAATATAGTGTTCATATATAGAAAAAACTTAAATACATAACATATGAATTTGAAAAGAAAAAATCTTTTTTTTATTTTTTAAATATTTTTAATCAGAACTGACATTTTAAGAAGAGTATAAAAAAATTCATTTGTATCAAAATATAATTTCCACATATATTTATAGAAATTACCATATAAAAATATATTATGGTGGAGTAATCTCTTCATGTAAGAAATAATTTAATGAAGGCACAATATAACTCAAGGAATTGAGACTAGAGTTACCCATGTCCCTTACAAGAAACATAATCCTTGAAGTATAAAATATTAAAAAACTGTTTTTTATGTGGTATTAATTTTAATAATAAAAATTCCACTTAATAAAATAAAATTTTATAATTTACCAATCTTATATGACATATGTACTAGAGAAATGATCATAACTAAATGAATAAAAATTGAGTTACCAAAAAGAATTGTAACTAGAGTAAAATATGAGTCAAAATCCTTTTAATGAAAAGGAAATGATTTGAATTATTATTTATCATGAATAAAAAATATATGATAATGACACATCCATGGGTAGTGAATAAACCATTCTAAGGAAACTATGGGGTGTTACATAAACAAGTCTCAAGGAATTAAAGTTTGAGACAAAGAACCCTAATGGATTGAGTAACATTTTAATCAAAACCCCTTGAAAAATATGGATTATAATTTAACTTCAAATAGGATGATTAAAATATAATTCATGACATGATAACTCAAATAGTCATTACGTACACCACATAAATGAAATTATGAGATATTATAAAACATGTCCTAGAGAAGGGATTATTGAGAAAAAAAACCATTACCTCAGTCATAATTCAATTTTCACTTGCACAAAACATAATGAATAATTAAATTAAGATCATTAGATAGATAAAAAATAACCTTATTCATAGTTATGACCATTTATACCCCCTCTTTATATATATTAGCTAGTTTTTACCTATTTTCATCACTGGGTGTAAGTAATCTTTATCGTTTTGAACTAGTTTAATAAAATCAATATTGGTATCTATTATTTTTACAATTTACATCACTATTAGATCATATATGGTACTAGAATAGATCTAAAATGATATTTTTTAAATCTATTAATGCAATTCATGGTATTTTTTGTTATGATTTGTGAGGATGAAATTGACAAAAAAAACTTGTATCAATGATTCTTAATTAAATATGGGTGATTTATTAATTAATTAGTTAAATACTGATATATCCTTAAAATATAAAAAACATAATTTACATTTTTATATCATATTATACTAGAAAAAAAGTTCTAATATTCATCCATGATGTAAATACAAATGTTTTTTAAGTAGGTGGTTAAACCAACCCAAATATGAACCTACAATGATTAATGGATGCCTATAAGGCAACATAGTAGTAAAATCATTATAATATAATAATAATGATTTTATTTAGTGATTATTTGTATGATATATAATAAATATATTGAATTTTAAAATGAGATAATTTATATAAAGTCATTATTGAGAAAGAAGATATCGTTTTCCCTCTTAGTACGTTTGTTTTAAATGATTGAATCAACGATTATCTTTTGTTTATCATATCATTATTAGGTTATTTGATTTTTCATAATTGAACCATAATGATATAATAAAAATTATTTATATCCAATAAAAATATTATCATTACCATCCATGTATGGTTGTGATGAAAATAAAAATGAAAATCGATCATTCTATAGATGTAGTAGTCCAAAGATACACATGGATGATGATTTAATTTTACATAGAAAAAAGAAAAATTGTAATATGGTTTATCATTATATAATCTAAAACATGTTATAAATTTTATACTTACACATTAAATATTCTATTAGGTCCCTCCTTTTAAGTTAGTTGTGGAATACTAAACACGTTTCATTAGAGAGGCTGTAATTTGTACAACAAAATAAAGATGGTTTTGTTTTTTTAATATAAAATTAAAATGGTTTTAATTCTTGTACCATCATTATTATAACATATCAGCGTATTAATCATACCGATGTTATCAATTTAAATAAATTGAAATGATAAAGGATGGGTTATAAATTTTACACCTCACTTCTTGGATTATCTCCATTGCAAAGGTGGTTAATTCTTTGAGGGATGACCTTTTGGTAACACCAGATACTTTTTATGGTGTCTAGGAATTTTTTCTATTATTTTAGGTTGATTTTGGGTTAAAATAAATGGGTTTTAGAGTGAGGTGAGGTGAGGATTGGGGAGATCCTTTTATAAATGGAAAGAGATACATTTTTCTAAATACCCAAAGCATTTCAATAATGGGAAGTCAATATCAAGGAAACTAGACCCAAAATTTAAAAATAATAGATAGTAGAAGTGATAAGGTCTAGATAGGACTTAACCACTCATTCCTAAACATTTCAAAACTTGTTTCAGACTTTCCCCCTTGGTAAAACCCTTTTATACACCTTTTTATTTTTTATTAGGTAACTAGTTTTTACCAAAGTAATCTATCCTTTTGGGAAAAAAATAAAATGGTACCTTTTTAATAATTTAGGATCACTTATTCAAAATTTTAAATCCATTTAATTTATTTAATATTTTAAAATTGATAAAAATAATTTTTTAAATCATAAATGTTTAATATGATAAGATAGTTTTTTTGAAAAATATAAATGATGTTATGACATGTTAAATATGGGTTAGAAAATTAATTTTTTTAATATTATAAAAAAAATATAATATATATATTTTTTCTCATAAAAACATTTCCTGAATTTTTAATTCATACTTAAATACTAATAATTTCACAAAAGTAATTTCATTTTAAAAAATGTTATTTTGAACTATTCACCTAAAACCCAGTCTTTTTAGAAACATAAAAAAAATCCATATTAAAATAATATTGATATTATAAATAAAAAATGAATTAATTTTATCAAATTTAATTTCTAGAAGTTATAAATTTTACTTGTAAATAAAAATATGAGATACAATTAATTTTTTTATTGGAAAATATTTATTTTAGAATATTTACCATTCACAGTCATACTTACTACCATTTAATAATTAAATTAATATGAACCAATTATTCATAAAAACTAAATTTCATTATAATTAATCACAAGTTTCTTAAAAAAAATGTATATTATATAAAAACTTAATATTTATAAAAATACATTTCTAAACATAAAATGATCTTATAAGTCATTTTACCTATATCAATTGAATTTCATTCATCTAAAAATTAACCTTTATTTTCATTATATAAATATTTCATAAATTAATTAATCATATTCATTCACACAAATTCAACTGCTATGTTTTAATGGTCTAAATATATCACTATTCTTTTAGGTTCGTGTTATATGTTGAACAAGTTATCAAAAACAATGAATTATTTAATGAAAATTAGATATTAAAATTTGGATGTGTTACCCATGATACCCTTATTTAGATATATAGATAATATCATTCTACATAACATTGAGAAATGAAAATATAATAAAGGGTGAGCTTGTAAGGTTAATCATGGTAGATATCAGTTAAATATCGTAAGTTAACATAAAATGTTCTTATGTTTATGTGAACCTAATCATGGTACATAAATTTCAAATGTAATTACATAAATCTCACAACATGTGTCGGGGAATAAATCATTGTAATAAAATAATACATAAGTTATAATTCTATAGAGCATCAAGAAATCAAAAAGAATTATATAATAACTAAGGAAAAAAAATGTTGCATAATACTGTTGAACAAGATTAATCATGGAAATAATATAATAGTTATAATCACTAATAAATTTATTAATTCATATGTCAAGGATATCCATCAAGAAGATCATAACACTGTAGGTTTCGACAAATAAAATTTGTACCTTATTAGGATTGGTATAAACACCTATATACCCTTTTCAGAATTGGTTAACCACCCATGTAACCTTTAAGCTAAAAAGAAAATAAACAATAACCATTGCATTGGAGGGACATATAATTTTAGGCCCACCCATGACATAATGAAAATAATACATATGTGTGGCATACTATTATAATATCATTCATCAGTTCATCCTAGCTTAGTTAACCCATGGGAAAGAGATTAGTTTCACGAAGTCATCCTTAAAACACCATCATCATAATCCTTATAAGGAAATAAATTTTATTATATCATAATAGTGTCTCACCATTGAAGAATAAAAATTCTTAAATTATTTTGGTATAGTTGGAAAATAAATTTTTAAAAATCATTCAATACATGCTTTAAAAAACATGAGAAACAAGTATTTTATTTTGGGGAAAATTTTAACAAAAAAATTATAGAAAAATATAAGTGTAGTTTTCTTTGAAAAAACGTACGAGTACTTGTTATGGAAGCATCATGATGAATAAAATACATGATGTAGGTAATATATATTATTATTGCATTTGTTAAAATAAAATAGTTATTTCATAATTTTGGAAAAAGAAAAAAGTGATTCATATAATTTTTTTTGAAGATATTAAGTTTAATCATTATTTAAGAAACTTAATGTTATTAAAAAAATTTTTACAAACATTTATGTTTTGATAAACTCATCTATAAAACAACTGGAGGAAAATAGACATAATGATGAATTATTCCTAACAAAAATAATAAATAAGGTTAACATTCCTTTTAAGAAATTTCTTTGTCATTTTGACTACAAAAGAGAGTGAAATACAAGGAAGAACATGAAAACCATAGAAATAACCCAAGGAGAAGAAAATGGATGGGTTTTAAGAGAGATACAGGGGATATTAATTCACAAATGTAAATTTAAATGTGAATAATCCTAATAGAAATGAGATTGAAATATAAACCCTTTATATTTTTTTAATCCATAAATAAAAACCTCATAAAATATATATCATTCGACGGAATTTTAAATCCTACCTTTTTTTTACAGAAATCATCATAAAATAAATTTTTGGGCATTTTGTGCACCAAAAAACATAAAAAAATATGGGATATGGGATAAGTCTCAAATAAATAAAAGTGAGACAAGATAACCCTTATAACATTTATAAAATTTTACTGAAAACATATTTGAAATAGAAAATATAAAATAAAAAAAAAATTGTTCATGATATAATACTATAACAAGGTAGGTTAGACAACATATAAAAAATATCTACATAATACAATACATTTATAAAAGAAGGGGATTTAGACACAACCATTAGCTTGAGTGTCAACTTTCTTTGTATGAACTCAAAACTTGTTTATAAAAAAATATAGATTTATTATAAATATATGAAATTTCATTATTAATAATTATATTACCATATATTATTAATTAATAATTTCTAATTTTCTATTAATTAATAATTCTTAATTAATATCAAACTTCAATGTGTGAACTATTCCATTTTCCTCATATGTTTCAGTTATATAATTTCTGTCCTTGCACATTGATCATGGTTAAATAATCCTAGTAAGGTTATAAATATCATATATATATATTTTATTTAAATCCTTCCATATAACTAGAAATATATGGGGGACATGCAAAATGAATCAAATCACTTCATGGAGGCGATAGTCTATACGTATGAAAAAACAACGTTATCATGTTCCAAAAGATGGGAGGATAAGAAGGTATATAATATTTTATCTTAAAAAAATAATTATTTCATAAATATAAAATATATCAACTATATCTATATTTAAAACCACCCTTGTGATATGGTGATAAAAACAAAATTCACCACTTCGTGGAGGTGGTAGTCTACACGTACATACAAGTAAAGTATTCATTTCCACATATGATATAAAGGAGGAAGAAAATTACTATAAAATTAAAATAAAAAATTAAATATATTATACATAATAATGTATTTATGTTAATATGGTTATAAAATAATTTCAAGAGATGAATGATGAAATAATTATGACAGTTCTCAATTAATATGATTATATCTTCCTTGGGTATCTTACTTAGTCTTACAAATTAAGCCTAATTGGGTGTGTTTTGTTTAGAAAGGTACCTCTATGAAATGTACAAGAGATCCATAAAGTGATTTTGGAGGATATTGGTGGATCTAGGTTGATAAATTGGTGTGCATAAGTGAGAAGATAATGTTCCCTTTTATAAGTAAGAGGAGTGACACCCCAGTAAATATTAAGATGTTTAAAAATTATAAAGTCACTCTCATGATAATGTAGATTAAAATCATTAAAATATTAATTATAAGGTTATTAAGGTATAAATACACCCCAAAAATTGTATCTAATTATTATTTTTTCCTATTTTAAATCCTTATCCCTTTATTTTAACCCTATTTCCAATTTTAGCCTTAACTACAGTGAAGTTTGTTTACCGTGATAATTATTCATTATGGATAAAAATAAAATTGAACTAATAAGTAAATTTTAATTTGATTATTACAAATAAGGAATTCATTTTTACTGATTCAATTCATAATATTTTTAGAAATTAATTCGAATATAAGCGCAGAAGATGTATAAAAACAAATTTTAGAAAAAAATAAATTTCATGTGTAAAAATTAATCTATAATTATTTAGGGAAATAATTATTTTCTTAGTGGAGATTATAATGAATTTATTTTATTATTACTAAACAAATTATCATTATTTTATATTATAAATGACCGAAAACATAATTTCATCATTGATCCACCTTATTTAATGTAAATAATCAAAAATAGCTATTTTTTTTTAATGAAATACTACTTTGGTCCCAAATGTCAAGTTTGGGTTAAAAAATTTGAAATAATAGTTTTAAATTATTTATTATACTCCATCAACATATATTTGTTCAATGAAAATTTTTCAAATATTTTTATTTCATGATTATAAAATAATGATGTTATTAATGTTGCAATATTCATGAAAATGAAAATTTTCATATTTCACCAAAAAACTATCCTTTTAAGAAAAATCAAAAATAATCACCATTATATAATTATGAAATATTTTATTTTGAAATTATTTTTTTATTAAATATAATTCCTAATTTTTTAAGAAATTAATATTGGAGTGCACACATGAAATGTGTAATTTGTTTTAAAGAAAGTTATTTTTGAAGAATAAAATGAGTTTATTATCATTTCATTCCAAGTAAAAAAAATTAAATGATATATTATTTATTATATTTAATATATTATCAATAAATTTCATCAAAATATTTTATAATTCACGATTAATTTAATTTATTAACTAAAAAATACACTTTACACTTAAAAATAGATATATTAAATATATCTCTTTTTACCATAAATTAATTTTATCAGAATTTATATCAAATTTTTAATTATTTTATGAATGATTATTCATTAGATTGTGTCACGAACCAGCCTGGGAACCTTGGTAAGCCGATAACTGAGAAAGCCCAATATGTGGAAATATATACTTTTTCTTCACCATAACTCAATTGAGATTTCAGTAATAAACGCATATGCGAAGAGAACCATCGAATTTCTTAGGGAAGAGAATCGAAGCCACCCAAGGTGACACACTTGGGTGTATAAATCCTTTTTCAAGAAGATCATCCAACAAGGTCTTCAAATATTTCTTTTTAGTTGGAGCCATGTGGAAACAATGAAAATAAATCATTTGATTACCACCCATTACGTCAATGCAAAACTTGACCTCCCGTACCGGTAAGAAACTAGAGAAATCAGAAGGAAATACGTTAGAAAACTCAATGAAAACTGGAGGGAGATCACTGCTCAAAAATTCACACTCCAGATTAAAATAAAATACCAATATTACCATCCCCAATTCCACATAAGATGTTCTAATCCTACACGACCTTAGGTCCCATTCTAAATGAAATATAAGAGACACACCACTAGGTGTAGTAAGGGAGTCCTCTTGAGGTTATTAATTAATCCAAGATTTATTGGCAATGAGACAATTCATTCTGAAAATGACATCAAGAGGTTTCATATCAAGGATCAAGAAACTCCAATCCTTCTTGAAATCTAATAAATATAAGAAACAAATGAGACTACGGAGACCCCACTCTCTCTTCATCCCAAGGGGTGTTGTAATATCCATTGCACAAGATAAAACCTCTATAATAATATTTATTAGATTTAAAATATGGGTTGAAATAAAGGAATGAGATGCACCAGTATCAAATAGAGAAGCCACTAAGGATGATGCCATTGTAATTGTACCTCTCACAGTCACTGGACCCATATCTGTTTCCTCTGGTGACTCTTCCATTGCGTGAGGTGGATTCATTCCAGATACATGTGGCTGAAACCATTTTATATGTAAATAATCTGATTTACCCATAGTTCTAGTAGTATATGATGATCCTTTTCTACTATGTGGTGTAAAAAGATATGGAAGAATCTCCGTAAGTTCCCTAAACATTCACAAGATCCACAGTTCTTGGGTTCTTTAGTGAAAACCCTATTAGAATGTCCTAGCTTGTCACACTAACAAAAAATAAAAGGAATCCATCCTAATATTATAAGTGGTATGCAATGAACCTTCTATTGAGATCTACCAAAATAATCATCGGAATCCTACTTTCCCATAAAGGAACTTATGCTTCCACTATGAGAAAAATGAACTTCCATCAACCCTGACTCCATGAATATCCAGCCAGGTCTATCTCAACCATCAGCACCCTATCTGTCACATCAGTATAAGTGAGAAAATTCAAGAAGAAAACCTAAGAACATATATCTAATTTAAGTCCCTACTTGAACCTTCAAGAATTCATCTTCTTATTGGATAAAATATTAGGTGAAAATTGTACAAGCTCAGCAAAGCGATTTGAATACTCAGCCATGATGTTGTCAGCCTGCTCAAGATTGAAAAACTCTACAACTTTGGACAACACAATTGAATTTGGATAGAATTGGTTGGAAGAAACCCTTAAAGTCAATCTACCCTAATCCCTCACACTTTTTCACCATCACCATCACATCCCACAATCTCTTTATCGATCCCTCAAACATAAAGGTGGAACACTTTACCTTGATCTCTACCATTGTCTCCAAGAACTCAAACATATGTTCTATTCTGCCCAACAATTTTTTATAATGTTGAAGATCAGTGGAACCTTTGAAAATTGATGTATTATAGCAATGTAAATCTTGAGAACATACATTGAGAACATCCCTCTGAGGTTATATAGGTTAATCCTGAATGATAGCTAGAGGTGGTGTCTATCCCAAAGCATGGATAGTATGCATGATCACCTCAACTAGATTTAAATCTAAAATAATATTTTCTTAATGACTTTCAGTAGTAGCCACTTCTTGGATCTGATTCATACATCTTCTCAATTAGATGATTCTAGAAAACATCATCAGACAACATTGAATACATTAGATAATTCTTAAATAGTGAAATAAAGGAAACAAAATCTCGACTAATAGAAAAAATTATTTTTATTTAATTTTTTCCAAATAAAAATAGGTAGAATACTAGAACTAATCAAAAAGAAGAATTTCCTTAATCAAATATTGATACATAAAGTTCATTACAGTGATATTTATCCAAAAACTCAAACACAAATACCTCGAAATTTATGAAATGATTTCACAAATGCATACTAACTACAAGAAAAAAATCTCAACCTCCTTTGATACGACTTTTTCATGAAACGGCCTGAGTACCCTGGTAACCTGATAATCGATCCGACCCTGACATAGCTCGAATGACATTCTTAATCCCCATGGTCCAGTAACTAGCACCTACAATCTGATAAACTAAAAGTGGTAATTATTTTTCCACCAAAAAATGCAGAAGTAAAAGAAACAAGGTAGTAGGCATATAAAAAACAAACTCCACTTAGAGTAAAGTACTAGAATAAAACTAGGAATAAATAATAACAAATAACTATAACCCAAGTACCACAATAAAAGAAGACATCCCAAGTCTCCTAGGAATGAACTCACCATGTTTGAGATTCAAAAAATGGATCCACCTCCAAGAGATACTTTCCCAATGCTCCAACATGGAAGGAGATAATCTAAAAAATCATGAAGGAACAAGTAGGGTATGAGCTAAAAATCCAAGTAGGGTCTCACTAATTATTCCATAATAAATTCCAATAATATATTAACCAAAGAAATAATTTCAATTTTAAAATAAATTTGTTTTACATTTTAAATAATATTTAATCAAATCATGCTATATAGTTCAAATGATGGAAACTACATTAAATAATGGATTTAAAAGTGATGGAATATTTTAAACATAATAGATTAAATAAATCTTTTTGTATAAAAAATTTATGTAAATTCAGAAGGTCATGTAAAATAGTTTTACAACATTAGCATAAATTTATATCTCAAAAGAAAATAAGTGAGAAACATGGTCATATGTAAAATAGGTATGAAAGTTATAGGCTATAGGACTCTTAACTCTATAAGTGATGCTAATAATATGTGTACGCACATGTCCTTTAGACACTGGTTAGAGAGGGCTCATCATCATATCCTAAGTGATGTGACCTACTAAATTTATTTTCTAGAACATTATATAAGCATAGAGTGTGTCCACATATCTCACAATATCCCTTACGTTTTAATGTTTTCTTAAAAAATAAATTTTGGGATATTTATTTTAAAACTACTTAAAATACAATTAAATCGCATTCCTCCCATTTCAAATGACAATTCCATTTAAACAAAAGTTTTAATAAAAAAATTCCTTTTTAACAAGATAAAACCATTGGGTTTCTGTCAAAAAATTTTAATCCATTTTCACAATTGAATAAATTCCATAAATTATTTTTGAAAAATTTAATTCAACAATTCAATTGAAACCATTTACATCAATTAGAAAACACACCCCAGTTCAATGGAATTGGGGGGTTTTACCAATTTAATTCCAAAACTATTTCAAACCTCCCAATTCACTGGAATTAGGTTTTAATCCAAACTAATTAAAATAAATTTCAAACAATTGAATTTATAATCAAAAACTGAAAAAAATCGAGTAATTTAAGGTTAATCAATTTGAACAAATCAGTCAAAATCACCTAGGTTTTTCCTAAAACTCTATAATTACAATGAAACCTACCTACAAGAACGAAGGTGAAAAAGACCACAAAACTCAACCTAGAAATTAGATCTAGCAATAAAGAGTGTAGATCCCTAAATATACACAATGATATATTGATCCCAAAGTAAGAGAACAAGAGTAATGGATTAATAATAGGGAGAACACTTACTTGGGAATCCACATCACAAGTGTAATGATGATCATATACCGAACAAAAGGACATGGAAGGGTTGGAGGGATAAAAGATTTCATAGGTAAGGCATTATGTCGAGAGAAATGAAATTAGATAATAATTAAAAGAGACATATTATCCGGGATTCTTGATTAAAAACCAAAGTCAGGGTATTACATGATGTGTGACCCCATTACACATCATGAAATAGTTAATTTTGATAATCGTTGAAAAACCTATTGCTCCAAACTAAAAACTATTATTTAATTAACTCATGACATGTAAAAACTTGTCATGTTGTGTAACCCTTAATAGAGTGAAAACATCTCACAGTATGCACTTAACAACCATTACACAATGTGTAACCTTGTTACATGGCATGTAACCCTCTTCCAGTATACAGAAACAACTAGAAAAATATGATATTCCAACAAATCTATGACTTCAAAATTATAGGTATCCTTCCAATTCATTCTTAACCCTACCTAGTCAACAAAAATAAAGAACCATGATAAGTTTAAAGATGTACCTATCATATTGGTAATGGGATGTTACAGATTGGTTGTATAAAAATAATATTTAATTAAATTACTTATATAAATAAGAATAATTTAACTTTTAAATGAAACATATAAAATATAAAGAAAACCAAATTTTATAGAAAAATTCCCCATTTAAAATTTAATTATTATTAACATTATCAGATTTAATTATTATCATTCAAAAAATAACTTGTTTTTAAGGAAATAATAAATAAATTAGTATCAAAAAAAATTTCTACATATTTTTCATAATTCAACTACTCCTATTAAAACTCACCAATCCAAAACACTATGTTAAAAATTTCGTTTTTATATAATAATGTTGTAGTTTAATTGTGTTTTGTGTTTTATGTTGTACATGATATCAAACATTGTATTCATTTAATTGAAAATAAAATAAAATATTGAGTTATTACATTCTACCCCGATTAAAGGAAATTTAGTCCTAGAAATTTTTATCTCATGTGTAATGGTCGAAGGTATAAATAATTTCTTGAAAAAATTCCAAAGAGTGGAGAATATATATAAGTGGAAATAAATACATTTTATTCCACAAAGAATAAATTTATTTTTTAAAATGAAATTAATGTCTATGTTAAAACTATGAAACTTGTCATTTTTGAAGTATTTATTAAACCATGTATATATTATAAAACTCATACTTTTGAATAAGTTTCCATAATAATTCCTTCTTAGTTATGAGATATTTTCTATATAAGAATCAATATATTTATCTTCCACTTTCTTGAGTTTGGGAAATTATTTTTCCATCGAGATAGAGATAGTGATATAATATATTTACTGAATTTCTTCCCAAAAGTTCATCATTCAGTTATATTTTGAGTATTTTTTAAACAAATATTATTTCATATGATAAATAAACCTGATATATTTTTCATGCATAAAGTTCTAAAATAAACCTTTATCAGATCATAAGATCCAAAAGGGATGAAATTTACAAAAATATAAATGGTTAACACAAGTTAAGATGATACATAATATTAATTAAATATTATCTGAAAAAACACTATATTAATACATAAAACCTCAAAAATAAAACCCAAAGTTCTACTAAAAATATCCATAAATAAAACACAATTAAATGATTAAAAATATACTTGGAAAATTCAAAACCTAAAATCAAAATGATTTTGTAATATAATCTTTCAAGATCAAATTAAAATTTATTCATAAATCACATTAAATACTCATAAATTCAAATAATATGAATTTTTATAAACCTAATTATATATTACTAAATATATACCAATCCTTTCTTAAAATATCATGAATCACCATAAAAATATTAAAAAATATTATTATAAAAGTTATCTCAATATTTATTCTCAAAATAAATCCTCATCCAAGAAAATAATACTATATTTAACATAATCATGTAATGTTCCCAATATAGATTAATTATTAAAAAAACTTGTTTCACTTAGTCACCAAATAATTTTTCATTCTCATGTTTATTTAAACATATAATTTCATAATATGATAACCACTCAATTAATATTAAAAGTAATTAACTCACCATAAAAGAATTTATTAACTTTATAGTTAATGTGTTTATATTAATATTTTTCCACAATAACATATTTATTGTATAAATTGACACTATATATCATGTTAATCTTATGGTTCAAATAAACATTAATTATATATTAAAAACCAATATATTTTTTCTTAAATGTCATAAATCACCTTTGAATCTGATAAAATAAAATCTCAAAAGGATATGTATGACTTTATAATTTTGATCATCCTCAAACATATCATCCCGCAATAGAATCATTAAATATTAAATTATCTTCATCAAATAACATATTAACCTGTAATTTTATCTATTCCCTACTCTGATAATTAGTAAGATAGTCTGAGACCGATACACCTAAATACAGTGCCAAAAACATATTCCTTACATAATGGATTTGATACCAACTTAGGAGACCAAATTTTAATAATACATAATTACTATATCAATATCCAATTATTAGTCACTTACATACCCATTCCCTTTTTAGTTTATAATTTAAAAGAATTAAAAAGAACCATTTATGTAACACAACCCTTGTATTTATCTTTAAATATTAATTTTACACATTATAAATATATTTTATTTTTTATATAATAAGACATCGACATCTTCTTCAAAATTCTCCAAAAATGAAACCCTTATAAGAATATCTTAAATAATATTATTCTTTTTATCCCTTAAAAATAGAAACATAAGAAATTTTGGTCTTTAATGTTCAGTTAGAGTAATCATGGGAGATATAAATCAAATATCACAAGTCAACTATTAATAAGGATACAAATTTTTTTAGGCTATATAATTGTCATAACCAAAGACAATAATCTCAAATCATAATTCAAGGAAAATATCTTCATCATTACATAAGATAAATGTAATAAGAGTGCGGAGCATCAAAAATCATAAACCATAAGTGCATAACACAAGAATAAGAATATTGTAAAAACCCAGGTAATGTTGATAATTTATCAATTTAATTACTTAAAAATATTCATTATTTATATTTTTTAGTGTCATATTCACTATAAGAATATTAAGTAATTTTCTAATCAAAAAGAAAAATTTTATATTCAGACTATTTTTTATATGGTTTTATTTGAAAATGTTAATTTATAGTTTTTAAAATATTAATTGTAAAAAAAATATATCATTTTTATATCAGAAATCAAAAATTATCTTATAGATAATTTTTGGAGTTTTCAGAAACAGTTTATTTTTGGGTGAATATTAAAAAATATTGAATTATATGACAACTATTTTATTTAAAGTAATTACATAGTATAATTTTGATTTAGATTGATTTTAAAATTAAATTATTTAATTTTGATTAAAAATAATCAAATAATTTTTATTTTAGTAAAAAATATACTTGAATTTTTTATAAAAACATTTTTATACTTAAAAACTCATTATTCCTGAAAAATATTTTTCATCGCATATTTATGGTCTATTTTGAAAGTAATTTCTAATACTTATAGAAATTAAATTTAATAAAATGTTTTTAATATTTTTAATCATCATTTATAAACTTTTTAATGATGGAAAATTATTTTTTTGGTTATTATAGATATTAACTTTGGTAAAATTTTCTGCTACCATGTTAAGAGTTAAAACAATTTAAAACGGTTAAAAATAAAATGATAATAGTTTAAATGACCTATAAACTATCTAAATCCTATTTCATGGGGATTTTTTACACTATATTATATATTATTTGATAATGTACAATTTTTGGATGCATTTATACTATGTAATATTTTAATATATTTTAATCATTTAAAAACATTCAAGTGTTATTTTAAAAAGGTTGGGGCCGAAGCCTCATTTTATTTTTAAAGTAAAGCAAAGACCACTTTTAACTAAGTAGAGGGAGATCCATTACATATCCCAAAGGTGCAAAGGTCTTGTAGCCCATTACATAGCCCGTAGGCCCAAATGATTGGCCCAATGCCCATTTTGTGAATAGTAACCCACCGGCTACAGTACCGCCACTACTATAGTGCTCTGCCACCGCTATAGTACCTGATGATCAATAGTACTGCCGCCACTACAGTACCACTACATTACTACTACTGTAACACCCCAAGCATCTATGGTACGCTTCTCTTTGAATAAGTAATAACGTGTGTTGTATGCAACATCGAACTCTAACACACTACAACCAATCAAACTAGCCGTTATGAATAGTAATACATAATTTTTTAAAATTTTTACATTTTATCTCTCAAAATTGAATTCATTTTTGGATTCATAATATCAAAATTATCCTAGGGTAAAATTTTGGAACTTTTCAGATAACATTTATATTTTGATGAATAGTGAAAATTAGTAAATTTTAATTAAAAACAACCGTTTTTAATCGAAATATTTAATAGTGATAAATTATGAATTTGAGTGGTTTTAAAGTATATTTAGAATATATTCTTACCATTTAATACAATGTTTGTCATTGGACATAATTTCAAAATTAAACCGGACATAAACAAGTATCAATCTTTTGATAGATATTATATCTTAAAAACACGCTTTTTGTTTTGACAGCAGGAATTAATTTTAAATTAATTTCTGCCACTTCTGTGTTTTGAATTTGGAAAAATGGATTCCTTATTTGGAATCAGGATTTCGAAATTTTGTAAATAGGTGACTTTTATTTTTAGACATTTTGAATAATTATTTCGGTAAATATTTTATTTACCATGGTTAAAGGGTAAATCCAGTAAATAAGAGTGAAAAAATAATATTATAATAATACTAAATTACCCTAAAACATGTCATAACCTTATTTATGGATACATTTCCGACCATTGGAATCATTGGGTTTATTTTGAGACCCCATGGAGCCACTTGTAGGTGATAGGAACACTTTATTTTAATTAAGTTAAAATAAATACAAAAATGACATAAGCATATATCATTTAGAAAAACAATTTTTTACATAGGGTTATTTATGTTGGATTTTAGAATATAAATATTAATTAGAAAGATAAAATCATTTCCTACATAATGATAATTTATTTATAATTTTTAGACATTATATAATTTAATTTATTATTGACACAATGGTGATGGAGTAATTAATTAATTAATAAAACATTAGAATAATTGATATTATAAATACCCAAATAAATTTCATTTGAGACTTTTTATAAATACCAATAATTTTATAGGATAATATGACATGTTAGTATTTAATTAATTAACTTTTTTAGAAGTAATCATTCTGTTATGATGTTTACAAAAATAAATTATTGAATAGTGTCAAAATTGACATAAAAGAGTTTTTAAAACATATTTTATATTATTAATTAATATTAAATTCCTAAAAATCTATGCTTCAGCCAAGAGACTTATATCATGACAGGTGTATCATTAATTGACCACTTGGGGGTCTCTTGGATGTATGTAGGATGTTTATTAACCATATAATATAAAAATACAAAGAGGCATTGTAAAAGTGAAAATAATTAACTAAGAGTTAATACTTAAAGATAAGATAAATATATTGACCCAAACCTGTCTAAATTTTAATTGTTGAGTGGTTTTCGACCCATACCCACCATAAACATTAATTAATCCACTTTAGAGTCATTAGAAACTGAATATGAATATATTATAAAATAATATTTCTATCTTTTCCAAAGGTTCCCCTCACCCCTCTTATAAAAGGGTACTCCCCCTTCTCATTAATTCACACCTTTAAAGCCTTTTGGTTGGGACAAAACCTGGCCAAATACTCTCTCAACTTCACTCAATAAAACGTAGAGGCTTTATTTTTATCATAAATCCAACCTATGGAGCCCTTTTGATCAAATCAGAAGGAAGAACCCAAAGAAGAGGTAATGTTTTGACCACCCTTTTCCATCTTCCTTTCTTGATCCACATCTTCTTTATTTGTTTTCCCATTCTAAAATAATAACTCCAGTATCATATATATACTGTGATGTTATTATAAATATGTTACAACCATATTCAGTATTCTATCCATCCTTTGAATAACATGTCACCATACGTGCGTACGTACGACTTACCGTCTCCACGTCGTGGTGTAATTGTTATTCAACAAATTATTATTTGGATGGGTATAATAATCATTTGTAATTCATGTAAATGATAAATATAACATGATAATGATTATGTATATATTATATACCATCAAATTAAATATTATTTTAATATCAAAAGAATGATATTGTCGCTCGTGTGTACGTACGGACTACCATCTCCACGAACGTGATGAGATTCATTCTCCATAATATCCATTCGAGTATAATTATCATTTGATGATTTAAAAATATATTTTTAAAGACTTGATATCATTCTGGATATAAAGATGATACAACCTATCCATGAAAAACACGGCTTACATAACAAAACATATAAATGAAAAGAGTAAGTTAACACCTGAAACAACGATAATACTAAGATATTATTAACAAATCAATGTTAAAAGATAATATATGATATCATATTAATGTATGTAATTATTGTAAAATTTAAAAACAATTATTTCACCATTATACAGGAGGTTAACCTACCCTCAACCAAGGAAAGCTACAAGGTAAGGGTTATCTCACAATCTCTTCATTATCTGAGGTTGTTTATACATAATTATCTACTGTGACCTCTTTATCATCCACATCCATGTATCTTAAAAATGGTTTTCAAAACATTATTACTATATTACAGAACATGGGTTAAAGTCATTTATACCCTTGTTTTAATTTTTATAAGAAGTTTATAAAGTAATCTTTATGTCGTTTTCCAAACAAGGTCCTTATTAACCTTTTCGACAGAATTAAGGTAAGAATGTATTTTTTAACTTATACGGTGGATGCAGCTATTTTCTGCCGTTATAAAATCACTGAAGCTTCCCTTACAATATTATAAGAATATATTCAATTTAAATGTTTTATTTTATAATTATGTGACATTTAATTGATTTCAAAATGAATATTTTAAGAATTTGTGAAATGTAATATTTATCAAGATCATAATTTTAAATGTTTTAATGATTTATCTTTCTAAATCTTTTTAATTAATTTCCATGTTTTCAAAATGATTTTAAGGATTTATTTATATGGACATGAATGTTTTGAAATGATATTTCTTTTCAAATGTTTCAAAGTGGTATGGGACACATTGATTCAAAAATCTCTTTTAAATTACTTCGTTTATAAATGTGTGACTTTTTAATGATTTAGAGAAAAGAGATATTTCTCTCAAATAGTTTTGATTTAATATATGTCAAAATCCTTTGATGGATTTTAAGCTTATTTGAAGTTGATTTATTATGATACAAAAATTTGTATTGTATTGATGGTTTTGTGATATGTTTTACTATGGATGTGTTATTATTCCATTCATGGTTTATGGAGAAAGTATTGAAATTTTTTATGCTAGTTTTAATACGAATGTTTATGTTATGTTTAAAACTTTTCATATGGGAATGCATCGGACTTAGTAAGTGACGGGTCGTGCCCGCTATAGCTCCATGATGCATCGGTAGGTCTCATGAGACAAAATAGTGTCTTGGCACAAGGCCTTGAAAAAATATTATTTGTAGTCTTGGCAAGAGGCCTTGGCTATGTGGTTATGATCGTCTGGAATTATGCATTCGATCATTATGTAAGTGGTTATTGATATTGCATGTGATTATTCGATTAGTAGAATATCCATGTGAATAAGTAAATGGTATTATTTCATTTTATTTTTTCCATACTATGTTGAAGTTCAAGTTTAAAAGGCTTTTTTTTCATTATACATTGCCTTAAATGTTTATTCTTATTTATGAAAGTTTCCGCTATATTCTTATCCTTACTGGGCATTTGAGGTCACCCCTTTTCTATGTTTTATTTTTCCTAGGATGTGAAGAAGTAATTTATGAATGACCTGCAGGGATAGTATGGGGGGATAAGAGTGTGGACTATGGAGACTATATTGTTGAACTTTTCATTTTATGGTGTAATTTAAACTTTATTAATGTATCTAGTTATTCCAAGGCTATTAAAGTAATCAGTCTTTCGAGACTTGATCTTTCTTGTGATCATTCCAATGTTATGTAATAGAGCACTCACTCTAGGTAACTGGGGATGGGGCATTACAGTTGGTATCAGAGGGAGGTTTAATACAAACCTTGGAAGCTAGATTTAGATAAACTCTGATTAGAGCACATAGATTTAAGATATACATAGAGGTTTAGTATAGAAGAACTTCCTAGAATTTTGGTATTGTAGAGATTTTGTGATTTTTCCGAGCAATACATCCCTATCTGGATATGAGCAGGTAGAGGCGGCTCTAGCACAGATGTACCTAGGGGTAAAACTCGAAAACACCACTTTGAGCTAGACTCGAATGGGAATTGGTGTACAACAACTGTCCTTGCTGCACTCTTGGTTACGACACTCCTAGGGGATATGCTTAGGATAACTCTCATTTTCTTTACAAATCATTATGAAGGTTTTATGAGTATATACATCCTCAATGAAAACATTTTTATGATTGTGGATTATATCCATAAATATTTCAATTTATGTTAAGTGTTTTATAAGTATGTAATTATGTATTTTGATTCATAAACTGATTAAGTTGATGCCATTTTTTAGAAATGGATCCTAGTGGAAGAAATGGAAATTGTATCAATGCATGCACTCCATGTAGGGATTTCCCTCCTGCTCAAGATAATTATAGTGGAAACCATATCAATTTATCTATACACCCTGGGAGCACCAAAATGTATAAAGACTTGAAGGAACATTTTTGGTCTGACAACATGAAGAGGGAGATTTCTGATTTTGTGTCAAGATGTATGGTTTGTCAACAAGTGAAAGCTGGAAGGCAACAGCCTGGAGGATTCATGTAACCTCTTCCCATACTAGAGTGGAAATGGGACAATATTACGATGGACTTTGTCATGGGGCTACCAAAGACTCCTAGAAGGAACGATGCAATATGGGTTATTGTTGATCGTCTTACCATGTCAGCACATTTTCTTACTATAAGAGAAGATCTACCACTGTAAATTCTATCAAGACTATATATTAATGAAGTGGTGAGACTTCATGGAGTACCCCTATCGATTGTTTTTGATCATGATCCCCGTTTTACTTCAAGATTCTGGAGAATTCTTCAGAAAGCCTTGGATACTGAATTTCATTTGAGCACTGCCTACCACCCTCAAACAGATGTACAATTAGAACGAACTATTTAATCCTTAGAAGACATGTTGAGATCCTTCTCACATGACTTTTAGGGTATTTGGGATCAATATTTACCTCTGGTGTAATTTTCCTATAACAATAGCATCCACTCGAGTATTCAGATGACACCGTATGAAGCGTTATACGGAAAGAGATGTCGTACACCAACCTATTGGGATGACGTTGGTGAAAAAATGCTTGTAGGACCAGAACTGGTGGAGTAAATGATGGAAAAGGTGAAGGTAATCCAAAAACATATCAAAGTGGCTCAAAGTATGCAGAAGAGTTATGCCGATAATCGAAGGAAGGATTCAGAATTTCAAGTCAGTGATCACATTTCCATGAAGGTATCTCCATGGAAGGGAGTCATACATTTTGGTAATAAAGGTAAATTGAGTCCCAGGTTCATTGGACCTTTCTAAATTCTAGAACGAATTGGGGTTGTAGCTTACCGATTGGCAATCCGCCAAGTCTCTGCAAAGTTCACGATGTGTTCCACATATCTCTGTTGAGGAAATACATTCTTGACCCAATGCATGTACTCACCTATGAGGAATTAGAACTGGTAGTCTATTTTTCTTATTGTGAAGAGCCCATTCGGATACTTGATACGAGAGAACAAGTGCTGAGAAATTGGATGACTCGTCTGGTTAAAGTTCTATGGAGAAACCATAAGATGGAAGAGGCAACGTGGGAACCCGAGGAACTTATGATGAAGAACCACCCAAGTCTTTTCATGTGGTAGTATCTAGAAATTTAGATGACAAAATGATTTTAAGGAGGGGAGAATGTAACACCCCAAGGTTCTACGATACTCTTCTCTTTGAATAATGCAATAGCGTGTGTTGTACGCAACATCGAGCTCTAACACACACCACAACCAATCAAACTAGCCGTTATGAATAGTAATACATACTTTTTAAATTTTTTACATTTTATCTCTCAAAATTGACTTCGTTCTTGGATTCGGAATATCGGAATTATCCTAGGGTAAAATTTTTGAACTTTTCAGATAACATTTATATTTTGATGAATAGTGACAATTACTAAATTTTAATTAAAGACAACATTTTTAATTGAAATAATTAATAGTGATAAATTATTAATTTGAGTGGTTTTAAAGTATATATAGAATATATTTTTACTATTTAAGAAAATTTTGTTCATTGGACATAATTTCCCAATTAAACCAGACATAAACAAGTATCAATCTTTTGATAGTTATTATATCTTAAAACACGCTTTTTGTTTTGACAGCGAGAATTAATTTTATTTTAATTTCTGCCACTTATGTATTTTCAATTTGGAAAAATGGATTCCATATTTGGAATCATGATTTCCAAATTGTGTAAATAGGTAACTTTTATTTTTAGACATTTTGAATAATTACTTCAGTAATTATTTTATTTACCATGGTTAAAGGGTAAATCCGGTAAATAAGAGTTAAACAATAATATAATAATAATAATAAATTACCCTAAAATGTGTCCTAAACTTATTTGTGGGTACAATTCTGACCATGGGAATCTTTGGGTCGATTTTGAGACCCCATGGACCCACTTGTAGGTGATAGGGACACTTTATTTTAATTAAGTGAAAATAAATACAAAAATGACATAAGCATATATCTTTTAGAAAAACAATTTTTACATAGGGTTATATATATTGGATTTTCAACTATAAATATTCATTAGAAAGATAAGAGGATTTCGTAAATAATTGAATTTTATTTATAATTTTTAGACATTATATATTTTAATTTATTTATGACACAATGGTGATAAAGTAATTACCTAATTAATACAAAATTGGAATAATTGATATTATAAATACCCAAATAAATGTAATTTGAGACTTTTTATAAATACAAATAATTTTATAGTATAATATGACATGTTAGTATTGAATTAATTAAATTTTATCTATGTAATAATTCTGTTATGATTTTTACACAAATCAATAATTTAATAGGGTCAAAATTGTCATAAAAGAGTTTTTAAAACAAATATTATATTATTAATTGATATTAAATTCCTAAAAATATAAGGTTTGGAAAAGAGACTTATATCATGATAGGTGTATCATTAGTGGACCACTTGGGGGTCTCTTGGATGTATATAGTATGTTTATTTACCATATAATATAAAAATACAAAGAGACATTGTAAAAGTGAAACTAATTAACTAAGATTTAATACTTAAAGATATGGTTAATATATTGACCCTAACCTGTCTAAATTCTATTGGGTGAGTGGATTTAGACCCATAACCACCTTAAACTTTAAATAATACACTTATGAGTCATTAGAAACCGAATATGATTTATTATAAAATAATATTTCTAGCTTTTCCAAAGGTGACCCTCACCCCTCTTATAAAAGGGTACTCACCCTTCTCATTAATTCACACCTTCAATGACTTTTGGTTCGGCCAAAACCTGACCAAATACTCTCTAATATTCTCTCAATACAACATAGAGGCCTTATTTGGATCATAATTCCAACCTAATGACCCATTTTGATCAAATCAAAAGGAAGAATCCGAAGAAGGGGTAATGTTTTCACCACCTTTTTTCAAGTTCTTTTCTTCTTCCACTTATTCTTTCATTGTTTCCCAATTATAAAATAATACCTCCAGTATATTATATATACTGTGATGTTTTTATAAATATGTTACAACCATATTTAGTATTCTATCCATCCTTTGAATAACATGTCACCATACGAGCGTACGTACGGCTTACCGTCTCCACGACGTGGTGTAATTGTTATTCAATAAATTATTATTTGGATCGGTATAATAATGATTTTTAATTCATGTAAATAATAAATATAACATGATAATGATTCTATATATATGATATACCATCCAATTATATATTATTTTAATATCAAAAGAATGATATTGTCGCATGTACGTACGTACGGACTACCGACTCCACGAACGCAATGAGATTCATTCTCCATCGTATCCATTCAAGTATAATTATCATTTGATGATTTAAAAATAATGTTAATGGAATTTATATCATTATGAATATTAATAAGATACATCCTATCCATGACAATCATGACTTATGAAACAAAACTTATAAAAGAAAATGAGTAAGTTAACACCTGAAACAACGATAATACTAAGATATTATTAACAAATAAATGTTAAAAGATCATATATGATATCATATTAATGTATATGATTATTGTTTAATTTAATAACAAATATTTCACCATTATACAGGAGGTTAACCTACCCTCAACCAAGGAAAGGTACAAGGTAAGGGTTATCTCACAATCTCTTCATTATCTGAGTTTGTTTATACGCAATTATCTACTGGGACCTCTTTATCATCAATATCTATGTTTCTTAAATTTTTTTTTCAAAACATTGTTACTATTTTATAGAATACGGGTTAAATTCATTTATACCCTTGTTTGAATTTTTATAATATGTTTATAAAATAATCTTTACAGCATTTTCCAAACAAGGTCCTTTTTAACCTTTTCGACAAAATTAAGGTAAGAATGTCTTTTTTTACTTATACAGCAGGTGCGGCTATTTTCCGTTGTTATAAAATCACTGAAGCTTCCCTTACAATCTTATAAGAATATTTTCAAAGTAAATGTTTTATTTTATAATTATGTGACTTTTAAATGATTTTAAAATGAATATTTTAAGAAATTTTTAAAGGTACTCTTTATCAAGATCATAATTTTAAATGTTTTAAAGATTTATCTTTCTAAATATTTTTAATTAATGTACATGTTTTAAAAATTATTTTAAGGATTTATTTATATGGACATGAATGTTTTGAAATGATATTTTCTTTCAAAAGTTTCAAAGTGGTATGGGAAAATTTTATTCAAAAATCTCTTTTAAATTACTTCCTTTATAAATGTGTGACTTTTCAATGATTTCGAGAAAAGAGATATTTCTCTCAAATAGTTTTGATTTCATCTATGTCAACATCCTTTGATGGATTTTAAGATTATTTTAATTTGATTTATTATGATACAAAACTTTTATATTGTATTGAAGGTTTTGTGATATGTTTTACTGTGGATGTGTTATTATACCATTCATGGTTTACGGAGAAATTATTGACATTTCGTATGCTAGTTTTAATATGAATGTTTATGTTATGTTTAAACCTTTTCATGTGGGAATGCATTGGACTTAGTAAGTGATGGGTGGAGCCCGCTATATCTCTTTGATTCATCGGTATGTCTCATGAGAAAAACTAGGGTCTTGGCACAAGGCCTTGAAAAAATCTTATTTTTAGTCTTGGCACGAGGCCTTGGCTATGTGGTTACGATAGTCTGGAATTATGCATTTCATCATTATGAAAGTGGTTATTGATATTGTATGTGATTATTTGATTAGTAGAATATCCATGTGAATAAGCAAATGGAATTATTTCATTTTATTTTTTTTCATACTATGTTGAATTTCAAGTTTAAAAGGCTTTTGTTTTAGTCATACATTGCCTTAAATGTTTATTCTTATTTATGAAAGTATCTGCTATATTGTTATCCTTACTGGGCATTTGAGGTCACCCCTTTTCTATGTTTTATTTCTCCCAGGATATGAAGAAGTAATTTATGAATGACCTGTAGGGATAGTATACAGGGATAAGAGTGTGGACTATAGAGACTATATTGTTGTAGTTTTCATTTTATGATGTAATGTAAACATTATTAATGTATCTAGTTATTCAAAGGATACTAAACTAATCGGTCATTCAAGACTTGATATTTCTTGTGATCATGCCAATGTTATGTAATAATGCACCGACTCTAGGTAACTGGGGTTCGGGCGTTACAACTACAGTCCCTGCGGCCAATGGGTTTTGAACCCCCATTTTACATGTAGGATTACAGAGTTTTTACCACTTATAAAAGGAAACCTCATATATTTTATTATTCAAACATAAAGAGAATTCTATATTGGAAAATTACTACTATATTACCTTCCTTACATTCCTTACCAAATCCTTGTGGCCTTGGTTTTATCATAATACCATTCTATAGAGGTTTTATGTATAAACAAAAAATAGTTTTTTAAAGAAGCAGTATAGTTAATAACCGAGTGTTTTTAATTTTATTTATTCTTTTACCTCCTCCAAAAATCTTCAGCATCTGCTATATTCTTTAATTAAATAATTTTTATCCTATAAACAGTTTTTATCTACTTAACCATCTAACGAATAAAACATCATTTCTGCATACTTATGGACTACCACCTAACAATATAATGTATTTTATTTTTCATCACCTACTATTATAGATTGAAATAATAGGGAATAAAAATGAAATAATATGATATATATATTATATTTTTTTATTCTAAAATATTGAAAAAAATATTATACCTATTTCATTACAATCAAACAAAAAAACATTGCTTGTGTTTACGTGCGAACTACCGCCTTGTGAACTGATCTATTTTAGTTTCCATCATATCCTTGCATGGATTGCATATATAGATGGGTTTAAATAAATAAGATGATGTTTATAGTATAACTGTAATTAAATAATGGTAAAATAATACTTGACTTCTTTCACCCATGTTTTGGAAAAATGTAAGCATTACACATGTGTATGTATAAACTAATATCTCCATGTCATTACATAATTCATTTCTAATAACCATCGTACATGGTTGGTGTAAGTACCTAGCTTTAAAATTTACATAATATTTAGTTTTATGTCAAGAAATAATTCACATACTTTTATTGACCTTTTCCAGTTTATAGTTTTACAGAATTAAGTCATAACCCATACATAACAAAACCATATAATAAAAAGTGAACACTTCTGACCAGTATCCATTTTCAAAAAAATATAAAACTTTTAAATTAACAAAATATGTAATTTCATGAAAAATCATAATTATTTTCAACTTCACCTCTTATTTTCAATTACTCATCCTTAAAATCTATGAAAAATATTTTAAAAACATGGTATTAGTACAAAAAGCTCTATAAGGGGCATAAAGAGAAGAAACCCATTTTTCTAGTGAAAAACATACAAATCCATGTAATTACTACATTTATATTCACAATTCATTGAGAATATGAATTAAAAATTTTCACATGAGAAACACACACATAAAAAGAAATAGAAAAATCCTTTTTGGTCAATTTAGAGCATCATATCCATAAAAATCTTTAAAAAGCATTCATTTGGAATGACTATATATTTTAATTTTAATATAATTATATCTAGAAAATAATAAATACACAATTAATTGGATATAAATAATGGATATCACCCATTGTATAAGCTATTTAGACTCACCCATTTTTCAAGAGAAATAATGGGGTTCAATACGTTGTGTAAGCTATATCAAGCTCACCCGTGAGATATAATGGGGATCAACCCATCATATAAATTGTATTAAGATCAACTATTATTCATATAATTATCATGTATCATATCATGGATTTTTTTATTCTTGTACATTTTAACAATAAAACCCTTTAAATTTTTTGAACCCATACGAAAAACATTTTTAGATATAAAAATACACTATTCTTTTAAAAACACATTTCAATAACAAAATATGAAAAAAAAGAAAATAGGGTTTTTAATTGAAGAAATAATGAAAACCTTCAATGTAATCTAGAAATCAAATAACGGTTGCGGTAGTTGGAAAATTCATTTTCATCATGTACATTAAAATAGAGAATTATCTTTATATTTTTGTCAAAACATTCTCTATAACATACACACAAATATGAATTTAAAAAACCAGTGAAATAAATTAAAAAGATTCATAAAATTATATTTATAAATATCTTATGTTTATATGAAACATTTATAAAACAATTTTAATAAAACATAAACATGGAAGAGACATGGTAGGAAGGGAAACATTAAAAGATTATTTTTTAAAAGAAAGTCCCTTACCACTTTAAAAACATTTGAATCATAATACCCATGAAATAATAACATTATTATTTTTTAAATATTCTTAAAATAAATTGATTAATGTTATAACATGTCAAAGTAGTTAAACATATTACTCATATAATAATTTTAGTTAATATCATAAATATATTACTCAATGAAAGGAAATTGAGATGATGTCCCTTACCGTGAGTACGAATCATCACATATATTCATTATCTTCCTGGATATTAATATGATATTAATTGTATAATTTATTAATAATTTTTTTATATTTTAATATTCCCTTTTATTTCACTTATTACCATGTAATATATGATTACTTAATCAATTAATTTCACTTCATATGTTTTAATGATATTTGTCTTATGTGTCAAAAACGACTTCGGTAGGATGACTATGGTTAAATAAGTAATTATTTCAACACATAAAGAATAATAATAATGAAATAATTAAAATATTAATACATTAATTATACCTTTAAAAATAATCATGCAATATGGTTCTGAAAATTGAATTTCATTACAATAATGGAGATAATATGATGTATGTACATATGAGTAATATTTCCTTTTTTCGACGATCGTTTTGGAAAGTAGTTAAGGATTATTTTATTTTAATATAATTATAATAATATAAGAAATAAAATATTATTTCATTAAATATAAATATATATATCATCCACGTGTTTTTGTTATGAAAAATAATCATATCACATTTTGGAGGTGGTAGTCCACACATATGCATGAATGGCATTATTATTTTTCAGTGTGTGGAAAGATAAGAAAAATTGATATATTATATATTCATAATGATAAATATTTTTTCAATATAATAATTATGTCATAATTATATCACATATATTCATTAAATTTATCCTTATTACAATCCATGTAAAATTAAAGTGAAAAACAAATCACATCGCTTCGCAAGCTGGGAGTCCACTGTTTAGACTAGAGACATTATCGTATCCCCCAAGAAATAGAAATTAAGAATGTATATGTGATATAATAATTACAAAATTATAATTATATCATAAATTTTATATACATACTTTATATATACCATTTTAACAATCCATGAGAGGTAATGATGAAAAAAATCATATAATTTCATGGGGCGACAGTCTGCCATACACACGAATGATGATTTTATTTCCCATTTGATTGAAGATGAGATGTATTTAGGTTATTATATTGACATAATAACATCTAATTATATTGGAGACACTAGTTTTATTATATCATTATAATTTTATAAATTTTTAAGGGGTTGAAGGAGAAATAAAATATAAACTCTCCATTAATCATGATACCTCTTCTTTAGATAACCTCCTTAGGTTAGCACCAAATGAATTTTTAGAATTGATTTATAATAAAAAAGGATTGAATGATGTTTTTAAGGAATTAGGGAAGAAATATGGGTATTTATTTAACTAAAAATATTAATTTTAAGGTGTGTATAGGATAAGAGAGTGGGAAACCTTTTATGAGTGATGTGAGTAGAACACTTATAATTTTTCAAAAAAAAGGTATACCCACATTTTTTACAAGCCACATGGCACTAAAATGTATCATTATTGAGAATTATACATGATAAAGATTAAATATTTCCATCCAATATATTTTATACAAGTTTTTAGGTTATTTTAAAACTTAGGTTTTTAGTTTAACCCCTAATAAATCTGTTTTTACCATAACCATGGTAAATAATTTTTATTGTTTTCACTATTCATTTGAGAAAAAAAATAAGTTTTCATTATTAGATAATATAAATTATTATTATTAAAAATATATAATAAATTTTAATAAATACAATTAATATAAATTTAATAATTTAATTTAAAATTAAACTCCCATACGTGATGAAATGTGGGTTTTTTAGTAGTGTATTTTTTAAGAAAAAAATATATTTTATATTAACTCTATGAAAAATAATAACCCTTATATGAATTTCAATTAATATTTATTTATATATAATATATAAATTAAATTTATATAATTCCTCATTAGGGGTTTTTTGTTTAATTAAAATGGTTAAACATTATGCACTTTAAAAAAGGTTTTAGAAAAACCCAGTTTTTATACCCAAAAATAAACTTATAAAAAAATCTAATATAAATATGATTAAAATGTAATTATGTTGATTAAATATAACTAAATAATAATTATGTTACATTAATTCATATTCCAAACATAATTATACATTTTAGGTTACTTAATTTATTGAAAAGAACTGACTTTTAAAAAAACATAGTACTTTCTACTATTCACTGAGAAATCAAAATTTTCTAAAAAATCACAAAATTTAACGTTTAGTTAATTTTTACATGATGATTTAAAAAAATAATTTCATTCTATAAAACTAATTTTCTAAAATATAAAAAAATTTATTATAATAATTTCACACAAAATTCAATAAAAACCATTTTTTTATGAAAAAATATTTTGGTGAATTAAATGTGTTTACGAAAAATTAATTGATTAATTACTAATAATTTATTTATAAAATTTAGTATTAAATTTAAATATATTTAATTAATTATTTAATACTATCCATACCCATTAATTTAACAACTAGGTTATAAAGGCCATATATTTTACTAGTCATTTAAGCTCAGTGTTTCATGTTGAATATGCTATCAAAAATAATGTTCTTATTTTAAAATATCTAGGTGTTACATCCTCCCCTATAATAAATTTTTTCCTCACAATTTTAAGTTTATCTTGGTAATCAAAAGTTTTAAATATGAAAATTCCTTTGATGGAAACCCATATCATAGAAGGGTTAATAAAACAACCTCTTGATAAAAGAGAAAATTAAGTATGATGGTCATCAAGAATAAAACATACTATGTTTTTAAATATGAGAATATAGGTGGGAAGTGGAAATTTGGACATGTAAGAAAAGAGAAATTTACAAATAATTATTGATTGTGATGGATATAATTTATTATAAGAAATTTATTGATCATGATAAAGTTAATATCCACAAAACCATAAAAATGTGATGAATTAAAAGATCATTGATTCATTAGATATGAATGTAATAAGATAAATTTTTCATTTCCAGGATCCTTTTTCTAGGGTTAAGAAGATACTAACAACATAAAGAAATATACTCACCTGATAAGTTTAAATTCATTCCTCTAATCAATTTCCACCACAATCCCATCCTTTTCTTCAAACTATGACTATTCAAGATGTATTTTTCATTATTGACCATAAAAAATAAAATTTGAAAGGATCACATACCAATAAAAGGTTAAATAGATAATACTCTTGTATTTAGATATTAACAAAAATAAAAAAATTTAGCATAAAATAAGATAATTCACAAAATGAATAAACCTTCATATGATGAAACACAACATTCATCTTCAAGGCCTCAAAAATAACACTCAATGTTTAGCTTATAAAATTTTATAAATAAATATCTTTAAAATTATATATAACATTACTGAATATGATTAAAACCCAAAAATCATAATTGTTTGAATACATACTCTTCCAATATTGATTTAATATTTATCTCCAAATTACACCAATAAATTTTAAATTTTAATTCCAAAAAATATATATTCCATAATCATATAATCTCTAAGATATACAAATAATTTTTATAAACAACTTTAATTACCACAAAGACACAATAAAAATATAATTAATTATCAATTCCTTAAATAAAGTAACATAATTTTATGTTTAATTTAATCATGTAAGGTTCCCAAAATCTTGAACTTCTTCTAAAATAAAATTAATAAACTTATCAATAAATCACATTTCAAACCATGGTTATTTATATGATAAAACATATTCTCCAAAAATCAACTTAATCATTACCTATAAAACCATTTGTATAAAAAAATGATGTTATACTGACCATGGAATCACATAGGCTAGTGGTTAGAACTGCACCCTTATCACCCATTAGTTTTGGGTTCGATCCCTATGGCCTTTCCGGATGTAACATGTTGTCCTTTTTTAAAAACTATACTAATATAATTCATATAATATCCCCATACATAAATTGAAAACCTTATAAATAATATTTTTCATAAAATATCTTATAAACCCTAAAGTTTTCAATAATTTTAAACTTATTTCCACAAAATGAAAATATCATTCTCCCACAAATAAAATTTTCACATACAAAGATTAGTGTTATATATACTTTAAAAATATTTAAAAAATAAATGAATGTCATCAAATATACTCCCATCACTTAAAAAATCAAAAGATTATTAATGAATTTAAACTTATGGTCACCCTTAAAATCTTCCACTACAACATAACACATGAATCTATTGATGTAGACCCTTAATCAATAAATATTATTTGTATATAAAGGTAAGGAATAAGACAATTTATTAAGAAAAAAATGATAACACTGGGAAATAAATGGGGTCAAACATGAAATAAAATTCACTTATTGAAGAAACAAAACTAGAAACAAATTGTCTTGGGTACCTCAGAGATCATAATCAGGACTATTATAATCCTCATAGTCCATATCCCATTCTAAATCATCTTTAAAAGAACTAAAATAATTGACATGAAACTTCCACCCAACATAAATTAGAGTGAACCTAGTGCCCATAGTTTTATTTAGGTGTCGATAATCTCTCCATGGGCTTGAATTATTTATAGTAAGTAGTGAAAACCTTCATCGTCTTTCATATTTTTCTTAGCTATTATATTCTTGTAAGATGTATTTGTGATAGATAATCACGCTAAATATCTTATCATTTACACATAATATTATTTAATTTCCATTTCTTATTCAACTCCTCCATAATTTGAGATCCAAAAATATTGGGATCAACAACTTCCTTTTCTGGTTGAGCAATCACCTATCCATGTGTCCCATGAAGCAAGGAGTCCCTCTAATCCCCCTTGAGAGGAACATCCTAGTTAAGGACCTATTTTATTATAGCTATCACCATCCCCGAATGTTTTCCACTTTTTAGGACCACTATCATCACCCTTATAAGTACCTTAAGTTAAATCCCTTTTACTCTAGTTACTCTATTCTCGTACTTGTAAAATGCCCTCCAACACACAAGATTCTCTACTAGGATATCCAGGACCCTCTTTATGATCCACTGGGTTATCCAGTATATATCTTATGCCCTAAAACATTTACTATGTAACAACAATACCATGTTTAGAATAAGTGGTCACATCAATGGATTATATTAACCATGTCAATTCAACTGTTTGAGGATTCCAAGGATAAACTTGGATCAAATAGACACCATTATTCCCAAATTCATCCCAATAGTGTACAGACTCTCTCGCTTTAGAATATGGACTAGGACCAAATCCACTAGACTCATTATTTCTATAAAAATATCAATTATTTTTTTATTGTGCCTCATCATGAAAAGTTAAAGAACAAAAATTTCATATCAAACCCTTCCTACAATTTTCTTAAGAATGTATTATAATCTTGAAATTAGAGAAAAAATTAGGAATATTCTCATAGACTAGTCTAATAGATAACTCATCATCATGTGTATCTAAAATAAATTTTTCTATTAGCATCGAATTGAGATACACCTCAACTAAAACCCAGGAAAAGTTCCGTAATCTATCTTGTTTTGTCTTCTTATCCATGCCTTTAATATGTCATCTATAGTTTCCTCATCTTTAACTGTAATGGAATTAGTCATTAATAAAAAAAATTGCACATTATTTATTATCTTGTTATTAAGATTACCCCATATGACATTTATTTTCATAATAATCTTACTCCTCACAATTAAATCAGTCAATTGATACATTGGGTTTATTTTTATTACCCTTCATGGAACTAATCGAGAGATTCCTTTTTTCCTGGGAGGATTATTGCTTTATTCCCTCCTTTACCAGATAAAAAATATCTTCCCATCCTTTTAAAACATTTTCATGTGTTCTTATTCCCATATTATTGAATCATATGTCATTTAATATTTTTACCTTTATAATCACTATCACTAAAACATCCATGAAGATTCATTTCCCCCTAATTTTCTACATGAGGAATCATACCTAGATTTGAGTTGTTAATCATAACTTGTAATATCTAGTTTAGAATAACCATAATATTTTCCAATATATCTCATATCTTATTTGTATTTTCATTCATACAACCATCGTATTTTTCTTCACACCCATTATAAATTTGGTGGTTGTTGTATTTATCCATTTTTTAAAACAATAAATGGTTAGTGTGATCATATCATTAAAAACACAATAAAGAATCTTATAAAAAGATTAAAAACTAAGATATATGTAACCATGGTATCTTCAAATATTTTTATTTACCCAAAATTACTATAATTCTCCCTAACATACTAAACATTATGGTTACAAATGACTTTTCAATTTTTCTCAAATTAAATCCTAACCTCTAATGTTATCTAAACTGGCCTTTGCTACCAACTGTAAGGACCTAACCTTAAACATTATATAATCATCAATTTTTAGTCAATAATTAATTCTATTACATTTAATGATCTTTTTTAGGTTTATAGTTTTAGAGAATTAAATTATGACTCATACATAAAAAACGATATAATATAAAGTGGACACTTCTGATCAGTATCTATTTCCCACCATATAAAACTTTTAACATAAAACATGGTTTAATTTCAAAAAAAAACTTCAAAAATTTTGACTATATATATTCATTCCCCTTACCCATCCATAAAACCTATGAAAAACATAATTAAAATGTCGGATGAGCATAAAAATCTCATTAAGGTATATAAAAAATAAAATAACCATTATTTTAATGAAAAACATGAAAATCCATTAAATTTTTAATTTTATCTTCAATATTCTTTTTGCATATGAAATAAAGAATTTAAATATGATAAAAAATGAAATTTTTACTCAAATAAAACCGTTAAAACCCATATTAATCAAGTAATTTTTTTGAAAACATAGAGCATATATTCATAAAACCCTTTAAAAACCATTACAACTAGAATAACCATATGGAAAAATTCCCATATAATTCTCCAGAGTACATAACCATTACCTAATAAAATGGAGATATATAATGGGTCTCACCCTTCATATATGATATATGAGGCTCATCCATTTTTCCTTAGCTATAATGGGGCTCAACTCGTCATATAAGCATCATTGGGATTACCCGTGAGCTATAATGGAGATAAAACCATCATATAATTTGTATTGGGATCACCTATTATTCATATAATTTTCAATTGACAGATCATGAATATTTTTTCTTGTACATTATTATCATAAAACCCTTTGAAAAATAATTTTTAATCCATATAAAAAAACATTTTCAAAAATCAAAATACCATTTTCTTTTAAAACCCCATTTTCAATACAAAAATACCCAAACAAGGGAAAGATGGTTTTCATTGAAGAAAACATAAATGATTATAATGTAATAAAAAAATCAAATAAGAGTAAAGTGGTGGGGAAATAAATTTTTACAATATACATTAAAATAGAACATTCCTTTTATCATTTTGTCAAAATGTTTCATATAAAATACATAAAAATATTCGTTTTAAAAAACATTGAAATAAGGTCAAAAGAGATATAAAATTTATTTCATAAAACTTTTATATCCATATAAAAGAATTCATAAAATAATTTTTAAAAAACATGGACATGTAAGAGAATGAGTTGGAAGGAAAACATTAAAAGATGTTTTTTAAAAGAAATTCCCTAATCACTCCAGAAACATTTGTATCGTAAACCAAATGAAAGAATAAAATTAAAAATAAACATTTAAATATCATGTTAATAAATTAACTCATGATAAAACATGTAAAAGGGTCTGTATATACACATTATAGTGTAATATAGGTGCATAACATCAAAATGTGCCTCAACAATAAAAATTGAGATGAAGTCTCTTAATATGAGTCTAACTCAACACATACATTATTTATCTTCCTAAATAATAAACATTTGATACTTATTTACTTTATTAATAACCTTATAAAGTTTATTATTTCATTTTATTTCATTTATTATCATGTTATATATGATTACTTAATCAATTATGTTCATTTTTGTTGTTTTGACAGTATTTAGCTTATCTGTAAAAAATGACTACTGTAGGTTGTCTATGGTCAAAAAGGTCATTATTTTAACATATCAAGAATAATAATAATGAAACTATTATATTTTTTATACATTAATTATTATTTTAAAACCAATAATGAAATATGTTTATAAAAAATGAACTATGTAACAATCATGGAGATGGTAGGTCATACGTAAGAATAAGTAACATTTCCATTTTTAAATGATCTTTATAGAAATAGTAAATTATTATTTTATATTTAATAGAATAGTAATAATATCATAAATATTATATTATTTAATTTAATATAATTATATATATATCCTCCATGTGTTGTGTTGAGGGAGAAAATAACTTCGTGTCATGTAGGTCGTAGTCCACATGTATGCACAAACGACGTTATCTTTTTTCAGTGAGTGAAAAGGTAATATAAAAAATGATATACTACATTTTCATATGATAAATATGTTATGAAAATAAAAAAAAATTCATGTTTATATCACATATATTCAAAAACTTTATACTTATTAAATTCAATTTAAAGCGTTATTGAAAAACTAATCACATTGCTTCGTGAGTTGGTAGTCCACCGTACATAAGAGTGACATTATCATATCTGCAAAAAAATGAAAATTAAGTAGTTGTATGTGATATAATAATTTAAAAAGTATATTTATATTATAAATTTCATATATAAAATTTAAATTCATCATTTTATGAAATGGTGAGTGTCAATGATGAAAAAAAATCAAATCAGTTTGCGAGGAAGTTGTTCACCATGAACATGAAAGATGATTTCATTTCCCTTTTGATGGAAGTGCAGTTTGATTTTGTATTGAACCCAATAATAGTATCCTAGATATGTTTTATTAATTTATTACATTTTAATATGATATAAGTAATCACATCTTGAAGGACTGAATTTCATAGTAGTTTTGGTAAACTAGATACATACTAGAGTCTTGCATGATATTTTAATACAAAAATTAAAACATTTTTTTAATAATATCATTATTCCCTCTGATATATCCTCTAATAAAATTAATAGTACAATTCCTAGATTCATAGAAAAGGAAAAAAACAGTGAGCACAAATTCTCAGTAAGGGTTAAGTATAATTAAAGTTATCAGGAATCAATAACCATAATCAACATGGGAAGGTAAATAAATAAGCACACATGCCATGCAATAAATAAAATGAGAAATAAATGAATCTATAGATAATATAAATGAAAACAATATCATGGATAATTATTAATTTGGTGAGGTAAATAACTGAAACACATTCCATTTAATAAAAAACATGACTATATTTGTAATATAATCCATAATAAATATAATAAATTAAATATGTGAACACACATGTCATTTAATCAATAAGGTGAGAATGAAATAATTCCATAGAAAATATTATTTCAAAAATATAATGGATAATAATATAAGTAATAATCAATATTGAAAGGTGAATATTTGTTCACACATTCCATTTAAACAATAAATTTAGAATGAAATTCAACCATAGATAATATCATTGAGAAAACCTCATGTATAATAAGATAAGGAACAATCAATATGGAAAGGTAAATATATATTCACACTTGATATTTAACCAATAAAATAATAATAAAATTCATCTAGAGATAATATAATTATGGAAATATTATGGATAATAAGATAATGCACAATCGACATGGCAAGGAAAATATCTTAGAACATAGTACATTAAATCAATAAAATTATAAATAAATGAATCTACAGAAAATATCATCATGAAAATATCATGGGTAATAAAAACTGAATTATTAACTAAGGAAATTATTAATTATTAGACATCCTGATCTAAGGTTTCAGGATATAACTATTGTTATGTCCTTTCTTAATATAAATTAAAACTATAGTTAAAATCCATTTAATAATAGCTAACCAATTCACCTCATGAGACTTTTGATGCATTGATAGGCTATATAATTCTATGCCCCACCCAATACTCCATGTCCAAATCATTCCTCATATATCGAATAATTCATTTAATTTATGAAAAAGGTTTCATATCATTAAATATCAATATTGAGAAAAGAATATATATTTATCAATATTTTCCTATATAAACAGATAAATTTCAATGTAAAACACCATAATTATAAATGATATATTGTTTAAGAACTAAACACATCCAATACAAAAAATGTGGATATATAAGGGATATTTAATGTCTAACGATAATAAGAAAGTGAATATTTCATTGAAAATTTATTGACTACAAAAATGAGTCAAGTAAGTGAATGCCAATACTTGTCTTGGTCAAAATGACCATAAAACATCCATATAATGAATATAGATGGTTTCAATAAAACATAAATCTAATGGAGTATAAGTATAACAACGAGTTTTTTTCTTTGATGAATAGAAATAAAATAAAATTTTCATTAAAAACTTCTTCAGGAAAATATAACTTTTTAATCTATTTTTTTTAAAACTAAAAGTTCATTGAATATTTTGAAAATAATTTTATTTTAAAATAACATTAGAAACTTATAAATGAGTCTTCAAAATAATGAGTGCTTATGATGTTGGAAAATTATAAAGATGTAGTACATGTTAAAACAAATATTCCTTTCACATTTTTTGTAAAAAATAAACAAAAATTGTTTGGGAAATGACATGAATATTACATTAAAAATATTCAATAAAATTTTAATAAATGGGTAAAAATGTATTTAATAAACAATTTGGATAATTAAAAAATTTTTTGAAAATATTATTATAAAACATTATTTTGGAAGAAAAATATTTCTAATTGAAATGAGAAATGATGTTTGATTTTATTAAAAACATGTTCTCAATAATTTTATGTTCTAAAGAGTGAAAATTGGTATTATTTATTGAAAAATTTCTGATTAACTATAGGATAATTGTAAATAACTAACTGGATAATCCTCTCAAACTGGTACCTAACCCAATAAGCCATATACCCGAAGTGAATTATTAATCTCCATGTGTTGAAGACTAGCACCCAAGCATCAAACCACAAATAGAGGGAATGATTTCACCCAAATTAATGAAAATACATGACACACACACACAATAGAGATAAAAATTGGATGATAAATATATTCTAAAACCAAGACCAAACAACATAAACCAAACAAATCAAGAGAAGAAATGATATCTAAGTACATGTACAACCACAAAGGACTACTAAAATAGGAAAAAATAATAAATCCATGTGATAGTGTGGGAAGACTCCCACCATCTCACCACCATCCACCCATCCTGGTAAACAAAAAACCTCATAGCCTAACTAAGAACCCTTGTCTTTCCCTATATCAAAAGACATAACTACGTATATGCACCGCCAAACAGGTATGAAGGGTGTGATCTAACATGATCTTTAGGGTCTCACCTAGGTGTTCTATATCAAGTATCTAAACAATAATCCAAGAATGATAAAATTTAAATAAAACTATCCATGATTACAGTTTAAACATTTTTATATCAAAAATATGGAAAAATACATTTAATCCCCCCTTTTCCACATTTACAAAAATATCAAGTAAATTAGTCTCAAATATTTTTATATCCAAATATCTCAAAAGATATATCAAGTCAAAACAAATAATGCATCAAATATCATATCAAAATCCATAGAAGTAAAACAAAATAGTACAAACCAAATGTAGCTTAAATTACCCAAGAGACACATGTAACATCACACTAAGGATCATAGTAGGCCAGGATAGCTTGGGAAATCATACCTAATAAATATAATTGCATACACATTAATAAAATAGACATATTCACCAATTTCAAATGGTATATTAACACTTTATAAATTAAACCCCCCAATAGGCCTAACAAGCCCCTAGAATAATGATCCTAGGGAGTATAGGTAAGCCCCATCAAAAAATCCCATGATAGTGGATGAGACCTATTACTATATCTTCCACCAAATTACCCAAGGCTTCCCACATTCACTATTTTCCAAAACAATTCATTAATCCATTTTCATCATTTCATGCTTTGAAAACCATTTCACAATGCTTTGAAAACCCTTTTTATTTACCAAAATTAGGGTAAAACCATATTTAAAAAACATAGTTTTACACACATAATTTCAATTAATAATATCATTCATTTTCTTTTAATAAAACAATTTATCAAAAAAAAGAGCAATTCATTTCACCAATACATGCTAGAGATAGAACCACCTACCTCAAAACATAGTGGGAACACACACCCATAAAGGACCCACTGACAAAAGGAATGAAACAATGAAAATGAGGGACCTGGAATAAATCTACACATATTATAATTGATCCAATTAAAAAATAGTTTTATAAGAAGTGTAAACAACACATACATCAAGAAAGAACACCTATGACACCAAAAATATTAAGGATTGACACATGAAACAAGATTTTTCAATAGATCTAGATAGAAACAAGTGGAAACATCAACATGAGTCAGTAGAACTGATAAAACAACACAACACAACACCACCACCACCACGATCATAGCAATGAGGAAGCAAAGAGGCTTACTCACCCAGAGAGACAAAATCTAACCACAACAATGATCAATCACCAAACAAATAAATCTATATCGAACAAAGACTCCCAAAATCATCATTGAATACTTATAGATTGATAACCAAAGGTGTTGTGGAATAATTAAATAAAATTCAACCAATTTAGGGACCTAAAAGAAAAAACCATGAAATTTAAATGGTGGTTAGTCTTTTTATTTGTAATGTAATCTTTAAGGATCATATACATCAAAAAATCCATCTCTTTTTTTATTTAAAATAGATATTTTATTATTACACGGTGTGAAATCTATACATGACATCTACTCACTTCATGTTATACACAATATTTATGATATCTCCCCTATATAACTTTTATAACATGTACTCCTATTAAACAAAATTTATTTTTCCTATCGACTTTGAAAACAACATATTCTTACATAGAAACCCAAAACCGACTCGGGCATTCTCAAAACTCAAGGAGAATCCTAAAAATACATTTTATGCTTGTACCTAGATTCCATTAATTCAAAAAACCACCCATCTCTAACATTTAATTCATTTCCCCAAAAAATTCTCTCCATACTTGAGATTCACAATACACACCAAATTTAAGAGGAAAATAATCAAGAATAAGGTAATTATATGAAATCAGGTAACGAGATTTTACAAACTCCCCACTTTAAGACATTACATCCCTAAGAAGTCATGTGTAAGAATATAATATGGTAAATAGGTGCGTCCACTACCCCCTCATTAATGAATCACATTTCCAAGTATCATGGTAATATAATTTGTGCATCCAAAAAATATAACCAATAGAATAAACTTCTCACATATGGCTTTCACTTGATAGTCAATGATCATAACTAGATTCTAAAAAAATACAACTTATGGTTCTAACTCAATCTTCTCCAAACTCAAAAAATGAGCGGGATTAGGATTATATTTACAAATATATGATACATGGAAAATATCATGAATTCATTTCAACTAAATTGAAAATAAAAAATGATAATCAATCTGGCCAAGCTAGTTAATAACCTCAAACATTCCAACATATCTCAGATAGAACTTTCCCTATTTTCTAAGCCGAAGGTGACCCAACCAAGGAGAAAATTTAATGAAAACCTAGTAACCTACATAAAACTCTAAAGGATTACGTCATTGATCTGTATAATATTTATTTCTAATTTTCCTTATAACCATATGTTGACATATATCCTAAATACTCAAAGATGCCTCATTAACCAAACTATGTCTCACCAAAGAGTATTTGATCACATCTTTCCAATAAAGAGGTGATTAACTTGGGAAACCATACAATGCCTTAATATGATCCATCTTGACAGACAACTGATAAATTTTATTATAATAAAACTTAACTAGTCCTAGATGGAATTTCACACCCTGACTTTTTAGTTTATTTTTATTTTATTAATTTTTGGCTTTGGGTTCTCACGCCAAGGTCCGGGCTAGGTCCCAGATTAAAATTTCTGTCATTTAATATTTTTAGCGGGTTTCAGACCCGTGTAAGGTCACCTCACGGTGGGCGGTAGCCGCGCGATACTCCCAGGTGCTTGTGAGAAAGCCCGAGTGGCATGAGTTGAGGTGCGCGATTTGTGCATGGTTTATTAAGTCGTGCGATGAGCGCGCGGTGACCCGGCTTTCAGAATTTGATAATTAAATGGATTAAGTTAAAAAAAGATTGTTTGTTAATAATAACTATATTATTGTCATTTATTTTTATTTTTATTGTTTTGGTTTTATGTTATTATTATTTTTATTTTTATAATTATTATTTATATTATTAATATGATTATTATTATTAGTTCTATTATTATTATCATTATTATAAAAAATAATGAGAGAGGGGTTGAAAACCCTAGGGGAGGGCCACAAATCCCCCCCCCCCTTTTCTCTTCTACGCGCAACGCGCCTGACCCGGTGCCCTCGCAGCCTCTCCTACTGCAGCCACCGGCGTGCCGCCACCATCTTGATTCTACTCCAGCGGCCCGATGCTGTTATCTCTTACTCCAGCAGCCCGATGCCGCCACCCTAATCCCGCTTTGGCAGCCCGACGTTGCCACACTGCTCCTGCTCCGACGGCCTGACGCCGCCACCCCGCTCCCGCTTCGGCGCCACGACGCCGCCACCCTACACCCTTCTCTGGTGAATCTTCCATCCCCAACCACTCCCTCCTATCACCAGGACCCCCCTCACCCACATTCGGCCTCCGGCCACCTCCCCCCTGTCCAGCCAGTGTGACCCGCTGCTCTAGGGACCTACTGCAATGGCACGAACCCCTCCCCGGTGCATCCTTTTTTGATCTAAATTTTTGGGGATTCATGATGGGTCAAACCTAGATGCTACGATTGATGTACGCGTTGTTTTTACTTTGATTTTACAGTGTGCGAAGCGTCTGTGAGGTCTCGATCCCCATCTTTTTGAAGTCTCATCGCACCCAAGCTTTAATTGAGGTAGGTGCTTTCCGAATTTTTCCTTTCCCGCACAATTCACAACACTTGCGTGCTTCAAATAAATTTTTAAATATAACTCACACCTTCATAATTTTTGTGGTTAACTCATTGTAGTGTTTTTATATTATTTAAGTCTGCTAAAATAGCTTTTAAAGAAATTCACTCATTATGTGTAGGTAGTTTTGTGTTTAAACATTACTTGATAGATTATTCTGCCTATCCAACTTAATTTAACAAGTTCTTTAGTTAAATTATTTGGTTCAAACATGGGTTTTAAGAGTTTTTAATATGCGTAATATTCTTTTGTAGCATGGAATGCTTTCTTTTATGAAAACCCATAGTGTGTCTTTTCTAGTGTTTTATGAATTGTGCAATTATTTTATTTTAAATATACAAGAACTGCGAACTGTGTTTCAGTGTGACATCGATGTGCATTTTGTCACAAAAGAAGATTTGACGACGTTTGGTGTTTTAGGCCATGGGTTACTTCTTAAAATTGTATAAAAATTTTCATAGTGGTTTATTTAATGGAGAAAATGACTTCTTTAATTTTGGGAAGAGTTCATGTGGTTGTGAAAGTGGTGTGAGTTAGTATTTTAAAGGTGTGAAGGTAGTTTTTCGGTGTGTGTTTGGGTTAGGTTTAAAATGAATGAAAATTTTGTGAAAATGATTCATGTTTTTCTAAATGACGTTGTGTTCTTGTGTGGGTTCAAAAATGGTTTGAAATGAAATCTTTGAGAATATTCCCGTTTTGCTTTGTGATAGCAAAAGTGGAGTGTCTGTGTTGTTTTGGGTATTACTTTTGGACATGACATGTTAAAGGTCCATTTGACACTTTCAGTTTTAGTGTAATTCTTGTGTTGATTCCTTGAAAGGTTGGTGTTTTGAAAATTATGTGCCCGTTTGGAAACACTATGGTTTTAAAAAAGGTTTTAATTGGCTTTGATGATTGTATGACATGACAGCCCGGTTGGAACTTTATTTATTATGAAATGACTGAATGTCTATTTTGGGGCTCTCCTGTCTAGGGTAACCCTTTGTGGGTGAACTCATAGGAAGCGTCCGTGTTTGGGGTAGGCAAGTGCGGTGAGATGAATCATGTGTGTGAGGGCCTTCCTACTTATAATGTATTATTATAACCACCATGGGTTCCTAGGCGTCTTTTAGATGATCGAGTGATGGTTGCTGATCAACCCCGATTAGACGAGTTGGTACCCCTGGATTCATTGTTAGGCCAGGCGAGCTTTCCCACTGGATTGGTCAGTAGGGTGGCCAGTTGGTTATAGACTTAGGAACTTCACCATACTCCAGCAGGTGGTTCCGAAACTGAGTACGTCCAGGGGTTGTCTAGGGATGTTTAGGATCACCCATGGTTACTGGATTATTCACATAGCTTGTTTACTTTCGGTCATACATGTTTCTAACTTACACTATTGTCTGTTTCCTTTTAGCACATCCTTGGTGTACCTTTTTTGATTTCTGTTTATAAAATGGAAAATGTTTTAGAAATTTTATGTAGTGTGCACTGGATTTTCAAATAAAAAAATGTATGTTGCTTTTTTTAAAATGTGAAAAACCTACTTTTATATTTGTATTTTTCAAACTTGTGTTAATGGTTTGTGGTGGGAAAGGAGATTTGGATTCTGTGGTTTACCTTGGTAACCCTACTGAGAATTTGTAATGCTCACTCCTATTTTATCATTTCATTTGCAGGTTCCCTTTGCACATGTTTTCTTGGATGAGTTGCTCATTATTGGATCAAGGTTGGCCTTTGGTCGGCAGGTGACATGAGAGGTCACATAGAGGTATGTTTACCTATTTAGTTTTCTTTTCCACTGCTAGTATTTTTTTATTTTCAGTATTTGGTTAGTTTCTTGTGTTTATTTTAACATTATGGGACAAATTGTTCCCAAAAATTAAATGTTGATGCCCAGCACTAGTTTCCATCCTGGGGTGATCGGGAACACCCCTCGGGACGTTCCGCAGACCGTCTTAGGTGACCGGTTCAGGGTTGACCCCGGGCTGGTCTATGAAAAATGGTATCAGAGGAGGCCCTTATTATTTGGGGTGTTCGGTAGATGGATATTAGGACTGTCGGGACTCGGGAGGTAGGTAGGAGAAGGGCATCATGAACCCTCTCTCGTTCTGAACCTCGAGTCTCCAGGGGTAGTCTGGGATTTGAGTCTTGTGTTTCTATTTTGTATTGAGGGATGACAACGGAGGAAAACCGTTGTCATGACATGACCTCAAATAGAGTATTGAACCATGTGGAGTCCGAGTGCATAGTTTAAGTTCTTTCTAGTTGTTGATGCTCACTTGGGGCGTGACTCACTACCATGTCGTCAGGTTAAGCGTAACTGCTAGTTCCTCATTCCGCCGAATTGTTGTAAGTTGTCCTCTGTTTGATTCTGGTTAGTGAAAGCGTGCTTTTGGAAATGAAAGTGGGTTTTCAAATGAAAGTGTTTTCTACGAAATAATTTTAATTTGGTAAAACAAGTCTTAAAATTTGAAGCGTTTTGGGTTGGAAATTTGGTAAGTGCTTGGGATTCGACGAGGAAATGATATGACTTTTGGTACTATTTACGGAAGACCACATGTGTGTGGGTATGTACAAGAAGTGTGTGGGGAAACTTGTTTATGGATGATGTGTATGGAAATGTGTGGACACATGTGATGATTCATGGGATGCCTTGGGTACGTTTCGAAATATAAAGGTTTTGAAAAAAATTGTTTTTCCTTGAGGAGTGGATTTTTGGCTTATGAATAGTGGTTTTGGTATTTGGAAAGTGTCCTTGAAAGAAAGCATTTTTTTAATCTAAAATGAAACAGGGATTTTTGAGTTGTGTTTGTATCTGCTTGTTTCTATTGAGCTGGTTGTTTTGGATGAAGGCACTTTCTATGATGCCGCTTCGACTTGACTTTGGTTTTGGCTCTCAGTTTTCCATGTGGTTCAGAAAATGCCACCCAGAAAGATTCCCAAGGTTTCTGATAAGTTATGCCCAACTTTTGGTCCTTCTCAGACGTTGTCTGTCATTCATGGAGATCAAGGTCCGTTAGAGGCCGCAGAGTGGCTTGAAGAGGTCGAGCGTGTCTTCAGGGTATTGGGAACTCCCAAAGATATTAGAGTCCGTTCTGTTTTGGGTTTGTTCGAATGTCCAGCCCTAGACGAATGGGAGTTATTCGCACCACCATCAATTCAAATTGGGATGATGTGGGACATCTTTAAGTCTATTTTTTTCCGACGGTTTATACCCGAAGAGGTGAAGGCGAACAAAAGGGAGGAGCTTATGCGCATTCAACAAGGACAACAGACAGTGAAAACTTATGTTGACCATTTCAAGGAGCTTGTGTCTTTTTATCCAGAGGTAGCGTCGCAGGATTTGATGAAGATTTCTCTTTTCATCGGGGGTCTTTGTCCATAGATCAAGGAACGGGTCCTCCCTTCTAAGGACCATCATTTCAAGAAGCTGGTGGATGTGGCGTTCCTGGCAGAGTTGGTCTTTGGAGCGCAGATGGTCGGAAACATTCACATCCAGTTGCTCGTAAAGGTTCCCCATCTAGCGAGCAGGGTGTGCTAGAGGGACCTGTTATTAAAGAGTCCCCAGTAGTGGTTCTAGGTTCCAGTCCGTCAGACCGTTCGGTGGTGTGGCACCAGTGTGGCCGGTTCAGGCACGTGAAACCATCATGTCGAAGCCCTCTGAAGACGTGTCATCATTGCAGCCGTCTAGGTCATCCAGAGAAGTTCTGCAAGAAGTGTATCCTGATAAAGATGCTATGAACAGAGAAATTCCAGTGTCTGACTGTGAGGCGGGAGATGCTTCAGTCATCATATCCCCAACCACAGGTCTCGGTCTGAAGCTCGCGCACAATCAGAAGTTGCCGGGGGTTTGAAGGGTCAGTTCGGATTTTGGGTTCTGTGTTGGCGGTGAAACATTTAAAGTCTTTTCTTCCTTGTTTTTCTATTGGTTAATGTTTTGGAATTGTTGTGAGTTCACTATTTTATTGTGATGTTATGATGGAATTGACCTATTATAATCCAAGCAGTTTAATTTGTAATGACGTGGTTTTCCAAATGGCTCACTTATCTTAAAAGTGTCTTTAGACCTTGTGTGGGTTAATCTCAGTTTAGTGGTTTTCATTTGGAGATGTAAGTGCATGTGGAAGAGTTGATGTTGTAGTTATGCTCGGGTTCACTGCTTGGGTTATGTTCTACTCAGAGGTGTTGTTCGCTCGTGCTATAGAAGTTAGTTTAGGTCTGTTGGGAGTTCCTGCATCGCCCCCCTTCCCAGGGTGCTATGTTTGAATGTTAAATTTCTTCTCTAGTTAAGTTCTTGTGGTGGGGAGAACCCTATCGTTTTCTCACATTCTCTTGTTTTGTTGTTTCTTTCAGTTTCAGTCGGGCATTGTTTCTTGTTTTGTTTATTGTTGGGCTGGGTGACTTTCTGGTTGTAGAAAGTGTCCGTGGTGGGGAGAATCGTCACACCCTAACTTTTTAGTTTATTTTTATTTTATTAATTTTTGGCTTTGGGTTCTCACTCCAAGGTCCACGCTGGGTCCCAGATTAAAAAATCTTTCATTTAATATTTTTAACGGGTTTCAGACCCGTGTGCGGTCACCGCACGGTTGGCGGTAGCCACACAATCCTCCCAGGTGCTTGTGAGAATTCTCGGGTGGCCTGAGTTGAGGCACGCGACGGGGTGTGGTTTATTAAGCTGTGCGATGAGCGCGCGGTGACCTGGCTTTCAGAATTTGATAATTAAATGGATTAAGTTAAAAAAAGAATGTTTGTTAATAATAACAATATTATTGTCATTTATTTTTATTATTATTGTTTTGGTTTTATGTTATTCCTATTTATATTGTTATAATTATTATTTATATTATTATGATTATGATTATTATTACTAGTTCTATTATTATTATCATTATTATAAAAAAAGGGTAGAGGGGTTGAAAACCCTAGGGGAGGGCCACGATAGCCCCCCCGTTTTCTCTTCTACGCGCATCATGCCTAACCCGGGGCCCTCGCAGCCTCTCCTGCTGCAGCCACTGGCGAGCCGCTACCATCCTGCTACTACTCCAGCGACCCGACGCAACTATCTCCCGCTCTGGAGGCCTCACGCCACCACCCAACTCCCGCTCTAACAGCCCAACGTCGCCACCCTGCTCTTGCTCCAGCAGCCCGACGCCGCCACCACGCTCCCGCTCCGGCGGCCCGACGCCGCCACCCTACACCCTGATCCGGAAAATCGGCCATCCCTAGCCACTCCCTCCACTCACTAAGACCCCCCCCCTCACCCGTATTTGGCCTTCGGCCACTGCCCCCCTGTCCGGCCAGTGTGACCTACTGCTCTAGGGACCTACTGCAATGACACGAACCCCTTGTCGTTATGTCCTTTTTCTCATCTAAATTTGTGGGGTTTTATGATGGGTCAAAACTATATGCTACAATTGATGTGGGGGTTGTTTTTACTAGGATTTTAGGGCATGTGAAGAGTCCGTGAAGTCTTGATCCCCATCTCTTTGAAGTCTCATCCCACCCATACTTTAATTGAGGTAGGCGTTTTCCGAATTTTTCCTTTCCCGCACAATTCACGACACTTGCATGCTTAAAATAAAATTTTAAATAACACTTGTACCTTCATAATTATTGTGGTTAACTCATTGTAGTTTTTTAATATTATTTAAGTCTGTTAAAATAGCTTTGGAAGAAATTCACTCATTATGTGTAGGTAGTTTTGTGTGTAAAAATTACTTGATAGATTATTCTTCCCATCCAAATTAATTTAACAAGTTCTTTAGTTAAATTATTTGGTGTGAACTTTGTTTTTAAGAGTGTTTAATATGCGTAATATACTTTTATAACATGGAATTATTTCTTTTATGAAAACCCATAGTGGGACTTTTCTAGTGTTTTATGAACTGTTCAATTAGTGTATTTTAACTGTGAAAGAACTACGAACTGTGTTTTGGTGTGACATGGATGTGCATTTGTCACAAAAGAAGACTTGACAATGTTTAGTGTTTTGGGACATGGGTTACTTCTTAAAATTGTTTAACAATTTTTCATAGTGGCTTATTTAATAGTGAAAATGACTTCTTTAATTGTGGAAAGAGATCATGTTGTTGTGCAAGTGGTTCGAGTTAGTTTTTGAAAGGTAAAAAGGTATTTTATCGGTGTGCGTTTGGGTTTGGTTTAAAATGAATGACAATTTTGGGAAAATGATTCGTGTTTTTCTATATGACGTTGAGTTCTTGTGTGGGTTCTAAAATGGTTTGAAATGAAATCTTTGAGTGTATTCCTGTTTGGCTTTGTGAAAGAAAAATTGGAGTTTATGTGATGTTTTGGGTAATACGTTTGGACATCACAAGTTAAAAGTCCATTTGACACTTTCAGTTTTAGTGTAATGCTTGTGTTGATCCATTGAAAGGTTGGTGTTTTGACAACTATGTGCCCGTTTGGCAACTCTATTGTTTTGAAAAATATTTTAAATGGATTTGATGATTGTATGACGTGAAGGCCCAGTTGGCACTTTATTTAATATGAAATGACTGAATGTCTATTTGGGGGCGCTCGTGTCTAGGGTAACTCTTTGTGGGTGAATGCATAGGAAGCGTCCATGTTTGGGGTAGGAAAGTGCGGTGAGATGAGTCATGAGTGCGAGGGCCTTCCTACTTACACAGAATTATTCTAACCACCACGGGTTCCTAGGCGTCTTTTAGATGATCGAGTGATGGTTGCTAATCAACCCCGATTAGACGAGTTGGTACCCCCTGGATTCATTATTATGCCAGGAGGGCATTGCCACTGGATTGGTCAGTAGAGCAACCAGTTGGTTATATACTTTGGAGGTTCACCATACGCTGGCAGGTGGTTTCGAAACCAAGTACGTCCATGGGTTTTCTAGGGATGTTTAGGATCACCCATGGTTACTGTATTATTCACATTGCTTGTTTACTTTCATCCATACTTGTTTCAAACTTACACTGTTGTCTATTTCCTTTTAGCACATCCTTGGTGTAGCTTGTTTGAGTTCTGTTTATAAAATGGAAAATGTTTTGGAAATGTTATGTACGGTGTACTAGATTTCAAAATAGAAAAAAACTATGTTTCTTGTTTTTAAAATGTTAAAAACCTACTTTTATATTTGTATTTTTCAAACCTGTGTTAATGGTTTGGGTCGGGAAAGGAGAGTTGGATTCTATGGTTTACCTTGGAAACCCTACTAATAATTTTTAATGCTCACGCCTATTTTATCATTTCAATTGAAGGTTCCCTTTGCACAGGTTTTCTTGGATGAGTTGCTCATTATTGGAGCAAGGTCAGCCTTTGGTCGGGAGGTGACCTGAGAGGTCACATGGAGGTACATTTACCTGTTTAGTTTTCTTTTCCGCTGCTAGTCTTTTTTTATTGTCAGTCTTTGGTTAGTTTCTTGTGTTTATTTTATATTTATGGGAAAAATTGTTCCCTATAATTAAATGTTGATGCCCGGCACTAGTTTCCATCTCGGGGGGATCAGGAACGCCCCTCGGGACTTGCCGCGCACCGGCTCGGGTGACCGTTTCAGGTTTGACCCCGGGCTGGTTCGTGACATGGAAATCCCAAAATTCACCAAAATACCAGACACAAGAACAATGTATATCTTCAAAGATCTAATTAGTACACTTCATCTAACTATCTATATATTAATGATAATCTATAATCAACCTAAACTAAGCCCCCATCTCCTCCTAGATATTCCTCTAGAAATTGGATGTAAACATAGGATTCATGTCTAAAATAAGGGAAGAAGTAAGTACATGTAACCTCACCTCTTCCTACATATACATCTTACCTAGATATTTATCTTTTGAAGTGAGTTTGATTAGTATAAAATACCCTGATTTTTTCAACTAATCAATCACCAACTAGATATAATTTCTCTCTTACGAATTCTATGGAAATTTACTAATAAAGTACATGTATATCTCAACCCATTTTAAAACTAGCACTGAAAAAGGCTAAATAAAACTAGATGCTTTCAAATTCCCAGCCTTGATCTGTTGGTAGGTGTAACAATGGGACAAAAAGTCATTAATTTCAGTCTTCATAACCAGCCACCAAAATTGTAGTCTCATATCATAATACATATTCGTAGAACCTGGATGAATGGACCATAATGAATAATGACAATCAGAGAAAATAGAGCTCCTCACAAATGATTGGATGATGATCTGATCACAAAAACTAAGAATAACATATGAAGAGAAAGACCAGTGGGGAACAATAACCCAACATATGGTTTTTTTGAATTCCTATGAACTCTTCATCCTACTGCTGATTATATATAATAAACATAAGGTGTGATTATGACAATTGAACATTACTCAAAAGCATACTTGAAACATCCTCTTGAGCATCTATATGAAACTGAGAAAAAAGTCCCATAAGGTTCCACTACTCCTTTGATTCCCAAATAGATTGTAATGGAACTTTACTGATAAGAGAATCTACAAAAAAATTACCTTTACCTAGGATCTAGGAAATATTGAAGAAAAAAGTTTGAATGTATTCGACACACCACCTCTATCTAAGATTCAATTATTTTTGATAAAAAGATATATATTAAACTCTTATGGTTAGAAAAAAATATGAACCTTTCCTCAAAAATATAATACTTCCAACAATTAAGTGGATGTATACTTGTGTTAATATATAATTCTTGAGAGGGGTAATTTTTCTCATGTTCTTGAAGCCAACGAGAGATATAATATATGGCATAATCAACTTGCATGAGAACACAAACCAAACCACTACAATAAGCCTCACAGAAAACTACATATCATTTACTCGGATTAGGTAAGATCAAAATAGGTCCAATATAAAAAGTCTTTTCATATCATCTAAATACTATTCAAACTTTTTATCCCATGTTAATTTTACCCCATACCTAGTAAGAGTAGTCAATGGTATAACCAATATTGAGAAATACTTGACAAACCATCATTAGTATCCAATAAGATGAAGGAATCTCCAAATTTCAAAGACGTTATATGGTTCTTCACATGATTAATAATCACATTAACTAATAATGTCACATCTTGAATCTATAAGTTTCATATAAAAATATTTTCATATAAACAGTGACTCCTCATGAATTACAAAAACAAACATATATAGTACTCATGCTCATTCTCAGATCTTGAATAAACCAAAATATCATCTATAAACACTGCAAAAAAAGTGCCGATATACTAATGAAATATATAATTAATAAAATATGTAAACACTATATGTTCACTTTTTAGAACAAAATCCATCATAAGATATTCATAATGGACATACCTTGCTATTGAAAGTTTCCTTCGGTTCATCATACACTCAAACTTTGAGATGATAATAACCTGACCAAAGACCAATCATTAAAAACAACTTTTCCACATTTATAACTAATCAAAAAACCATCCATATGAGTCCAATGATACTTGTTCTTAACAATTACCCGGTTAAATTTTAGATAGTATACACACAACTAGAGTGAACTATCTACTTTCTTAGAAAAGGGAACCATGTATGCCCAATGTGAAGCAAAAGGGGGGGAAAACCCTTCCTCACCAAATTTTCTAACTAAATATTGATATCTTTTATCTCATCTGGTTCCATATGATATGAAGGTTTCAATATCGGTGGCTTCCTTAGCACAAGATCTGTCCTGAACACCACCTCCCTCTTTGGAGGAAGCCTAGAGAAATCATCTAGGGAAACGCAGGAAAAACCCAAACAATGGTGGGAAGGTCAATAATAGAAGAAATGTTATAAGGATCAATGAAAATAGTAAACAAAAAACTCTTGAGCACTTGGTGGGAAGGTCATGCACGACCAGACCACAGATCGCAATCTCTCTAAAACACATGGGATCCCATCGAACACAAGATATGAGATACACCGATGATAACAATTAAACAACTGATGATGAGAAACAATATAACCCATCCCAATGATGATGTTGAACAGATCCATATTGAGAACAATAAAATATAATACTAGGTCCACATTAGCTATCAAGAACACACAAGAAGGGCAATTAAACCCCTATAATTTCCCCTTCCCAAGAGGTTTTTCTAACTCTATAAAAATGGCATGTGTTCCAATCAAAGGATAATTATATCACCGAAAAGAAAACATATAAATGAGTGGGAAACATCAATATAAAATAAATCTACCACTAATGAGGATGAAATAAAGATGGTAACTCTCACTATTTCTCAACCCATATCTACCTCCCCTAGAAACTCGTGTACAGTGTGAAGGTGATTCACTCTTGAGGCCTGTGGCTAGATCCCTATAGTATTTGAAGCATCTGATTGCTTCAAAAGATCTTTAGAGATGAAAATCACTAAAAATATCGAGGAGTAGACATGGACTGAGACAAACATTTCATATGACTGTAACATCCATATATATTACACATATTTGTAGGTGAATGACAAGAACACCGTGTGTGTACAAAATTACCACACTGATAGTAATTCAAAGGCACACTGCAAACTACAACTAGAGGTGATGAATAGGATTGTTTTTGAAAACAATATCCACTACTCCTGTGATGATCCTTCCACATCCTTATTTTCCCTGTTGTGCCACTAAATCTTCTATTAGGTGGAAGAGAATGGGAAGAATATAAAACCTTTCCTACCATATTTATTTTTTCTATCATTTACCTATCTACTATATCAACATTGGTGAAAATATTGAGCATGAAAAACTACTATATGATATCTAATCACAAACCCTACAAGTACTTTTGAGCTTTTAGCAAGTCATTCTTCACAACCTCTAGTGAAAAATGATCCATATAAGTAAATTGATTGGTGTTCACTAACACTGAATTATCTTATTATTACAAATAGAGGAAATATAAGGTTTTTTTCCATCATTAATGAATCTAGGAAAAACTTCTAGAAGAATGTTATAAAACACTTCCATTCTAATCCCATGTGCCTATCCATATGTAGCATGGAATCCCAAAAATGCTTTATAAGATCCACAAATATCAATGTTGTACACTTCAAATTTATATTCCAATGTGTTTCTATGAATTTAAAGATCATATAAATTTTTTCATGCTAGTACCCTACCTATTAAGGTTCATTTGTACCTTTAATGTATTCTCATGTAAGAACTCTTGTGATCAATATCTTTATTCTAAAACTCCTAGAGGTACCTGAACAACTACGTTCTAATCTTGTGGAACATTCTAGTAAACATAAAGAAGCTCTCACATGATATCCTCAATAATGTGCTGATCCGTAAGATGATTCCCTCATGAAGTATCAAATGCACCCGCATGGAAAACTCACAGAACACATCTCACAGGAATACTTCTGAACACCAACCCAAAAGTAACGATGAAATAATAGAACAATATTAGTTAATTCTAGAAAAACCATACGTAAAAACATAGATTATCTCCAAGGACTCAAAAATAGGAGACACACATCCTAACATCCCATGGTAACATGAGTCTCATAATGTCAAGATCTGGAAAGGAACTTCCCAAAATCTTTCTCTCATGTTTTGACAATCCTATATACATTTTATAAAATGTACCAAACTAAGGACAAACCCCAAAACTAACCTGTCCCTGATACCATTTTGTAACAAACTAACCCGAATACCCACTAACATCAGTGCCTAATCCAATATTCCACATACCCAAAGGGTTGACCCGATCCCCACAGGCTGGTGACTAGATCCCGGTCCACAAATGATAAACAAAGGGAATGATTTCTCCTAACATGAATTAAATACATTGACCACATACACAAACACATATATATAATAGTGTGAACTAATGGAATATAAATATATTCCATAACTGATACCAAATATTGGAAACCAAACGACTTAATTGAAGAAACAATATCCAAGTACAAGTCCAACCACAAAGGACTACTAAAATAAGAAAAAAACTAATCCATGTGATAACATGAGCATACACCAACCATCTCACCACCAACTACCCATCCTAGATAATAGAAAATCTCACCACATCACTATGTAACCTTTCATTTCCCTATATAAAATGATATAACCAGTTCTACACACCACCAAATAGGTACAAATGGTGTGAGCTAATGGGATCAGTAGGTTCTCACCCAAGTGTTCTAAATCAAATATCTGAATAATAATTTAATAATTCAAAACTTTAAATAAAACAAGGCATGATAAAATTTAAATAGTTTTTATATCAAAAATCTAGTAAAAATTTGTTTAATTTCCCATTTTTCAATATTTAGAAATAAATACGGTAAATCAGTTTTAAATAATTTCATATCCAAATATCTTATAAGATATATCAAGGACGAAAACCATGCATCACATATCTTATCAAAATCCATGTATGTACAAAAAAATAACATAAATAAAATATAGCTCAATTCTACAAAGAATAATTAGTAACATCATGAAAAGGATCACACGAGTTCAGTGTAGCTAGGAAACTCATACCTAACATAGATAATAACAAACACATCAAGCCACTATAAATATTTATCGAGTATAGAGGGAAGAGGAACACCCCAACAACTGAACCCCATAACAGGTCTAAAAATTCCATAGAATAATAGTCTTAGGGAGAAGAGATAAGCTCCATGAATAAATCCCCCAATAGTATATGATACCTATTATAATAAATTTCCCCTAAGTACCCAAGTCTTACCATGTGATCTATTTTGCAAACCAATTAATCAATCCATTTTCATAATTTCATGATTTGAAAACCATTTCACAAAACCATTTCATAATACTTTATTACACTTTATATTTAACAAAACCTAGGGAAAACCATCGTTTATATAAATCCCAGTTCAACACACATAATTCCAATCAATCATATCAAAAAATTTCTTTTAATAATTTGTCTTCTAAAAAAAGAGCAGTGTAGTTCACCAACATATGATAGAGGTGGAACTACCTTGTTTGTGTTGGTTCCCTAGAAACAACATCTATGTACTTTATGATAACTTGTATTCATAGTTTTTAATATTAATAAACTCTATATCACATCACAATTGTTATTCTATGTAACATGGTATGTGATAATGTCCTAAGAGTGTTTGTGGGGCTAAAAAGATTATAATTGTTCCCCACTATGATAACAATTCAGAATAATTATGAATCAATTATTAAATATTTGTACTATATCCATATGGTATAATTTGTGGGGAAAAAATGATACATTCTACCAGGGGTGGAGATTCATAGATATTTGAGGCACCTTCTTGAGGTGTACACCCTTATTAATTTCTAGTGTTGGATATTCTGAGAATGAGACACACCAGTAATAAATTCACATTTATATGTGTCATTAGATGTTCATATCTATGGACATGTATATTGGTCCTTATAGTTTAATATTATTATTAATGATTATTATGAGTCACACATTTTTATTTATTGATCAAAACTATGATGAAATATGTTCACAGTGAGGTAGGATATGTTGGGTACATCCTGAGTAATATTTCATTAATGAATAATGTGAGAAAGGATTTATCCCTTTTGTTCTTTAACAGATTCTGATATCTGAGTCCATTTGATCAAAATGATATATCCCAAATAAATCCATGGTATGGTGTTTTATGGGAATTTTAAATTTATAGAATGTTAAATAAAGATACATCAAGCACCAAGGTTGATGACACCTGCATATAACATACTTGAATAGAGATATCATGGTAAATGGGTTATATTACATAGTAATAGTCTGTATGAGGTATTATATCATTATAGCATTAAATTATTTATCTATGGGTTCCATGTCATATTTCTAGATTCTATCCTTGGACCTTAGGCTAGTTCCCCTAATGTCTCTGAGAAAGATTCCTAGAGGGCTACATACTAAGTGTATCCAGAATCTTAGTTAAACAACATATTATTATTTATTATTTAACAAGTTGAATAAATATTATTACCACATGTGGTTTAATGATTATTCATGTCTGATTGATCACATATGTTCCATCACTATTTATTCAGGATAATATAATCAGAGAATAATATTTAATAAATATTTAATTTCTATTTAGTGAGTATAATATTTATTTATTTGTTATAGAATAATTTAGTGAAATTTATTTATTAAATAAATAGTCATTATTAAATTTCTGATAAATATTATAGAGGAATAGTGGATAGAGTATTCCAGTCTGGTGAGAAATAGTATATATTGAATATTATTTAGTTGAATAATATTTAATTTAATTCTCAACTTAAGTGTATGTTGAGGAAATAATAATAATATTATAATTTTAGACATAGGGTTCTGAAGGGGATTACATAAATATTAAAGGGAAGTTGTGGAAATATTTATTTCTAAACCCTAGCATTATTTAAACCCGATTATATTAATTTTCTAAGGGAGAAAATTCATTTTGTGTTGTGTACAATGATAGTTGGAGAGAATCCTCTCAATATCTAGAGTGATCCCTCTACAAGGATTATCCTAATAATAGAGAGAAATCTTCCTCCACAATATATTAATGAATCAATAGAGATTAATGTGAATGATTTGGGATCAATTCTCTTGGAGGTCAAAGGAAAACGACAGAAGTAATATGATATACTATGATAGGACTTAGAGATCCTTATGATAATGCTTGTAAATTTGTGGAACATGTTTAGATCACCACTAGAGGGAATCTTCTCTTGATTCCTAAAATGCAATGGCCATACAACATAAATTTTCTCTCAAATCAATCAATAAAGAAATAATCACATAAGGTAATTCTTTAATTGATTAAATTAACTATAAATAATATGTGATGATCCCATCTATGGTTCAAGTGTTTTATCCATTATCTATTTTCATTAATTCAATTCTGTTGATCATGGAATTTATAGTTTTTTGGATCTTATATTGATCATCGATCATGATAAAAAGAAAAAGTTGGTCCTAACCCATTGCACGCTTCCGTTGTTCCCAAAGCCTTAAACTGGCATCAAACTGGTCACATAATTATTTATAATTATTTAAATATCATTGATTGATTAATATATTTTTTATTTACTTTTCAATTCAATTTTAATAATTTGTTTAATACAAATTGAGATATCTACTTCTTCATTTTTCATTTATCGTATATCTAATTAAATCGATTAATTTTATGATCAAAATAAAATTGATGAACTAACCTAGATGCACCATGGAGTTTGGATGGGTAACATAAGAGTGCAGGCCATGTGACTTGAGTTACTCATTATGTACTAGTATTTAGTGCATCGGGAATTAATTCATAATTAATTTAAACCGTGTTCATTAAATACAAATAGTGCATTTAATTTCTTCCACTACATATTAATTAGGCCATCCTAGCACATGGTCAGCTGGAGTACACATCATGTATCCCACTTAAACAACTTTTAGTATTTTAAGTTATAGATGGAAAATGGATTTCCATACATGGACTACCAATTGGGGATTATGAAACTTAGATACCACACGTTGTGTATCAATTTTTCACATCATGTACTCTAGTTTGTTGAGGAATTATTTACATACAGAGTCCTTAGGTGTGTGCCTCCAATAGATGGTGAGAGATGTATATTACATGTAGCTCATATGTACATGAAGTGTACTTATACCAAATTAGGAAGAACTAAAATTTATTTATTATACTGTGAAGAACTTATCGACATGTTATTATGTGTGTTCATTAAGTTGATAGGACACAACATGTGATGGGTATTAATATATATATATATATATATGTGTGTTTAATTAATTTCTACATAATGTTAAGATTTGAATATCATGTATGAGTTGTATTACAATGATTACTCTACGTACATTAAAGCCTAACATGTGACCCAAAAATCTTGTAATTCATGTAATCATCAAGTTGATAGCACACTTCATGAAATTACATGATAATAATGTATGACATATGTCATAGGAGTAAACAATATACAATTATAATACATGTTGGGTAGATTTGGAAAATTATTCACCATGTTTCCTCCAAGGAACATTAATATACACAATCAATTTAAAAATCCTTTTTTTAATTTGCTTAAATTTTTGATGGATGAGAATCTGAATAAAATTATGATGAGAATTATGAAAAAATTATTTAATAATTAAATAAGATAATTAGTTAATTCAATAGATTTATCTTAAATAATAATTATTAAGAATTGAATTATAGTTTTATTAAATGCGTAATTCTTTTCATGCATGTGTATGATCACGAGAATAGACTAGACCATTGTTTGTGTTTGGTTTTATTTAATTTATTATTAAATTAAATTATTGGTACACATTCCTTCTCTCCTCTTATTACATAAGGTCCTACGTGACCATGGTTTTTTATGTTAATAATTTTTCATCACATATGTTTGAGTAAAAGCATATGTAATGGATGGAGATCCTAGGTTAGTGTAAGCAATTCAAGGTTTGAGTTGAGGCGAAACCAATAAATAAGAGATACATTGTTGGACCGGTGGAAATCTGTAATACAAACCTTAATTGGTTCAAGGTGTTTCCCCCCTAGGTAAAAGATTAGTTTATCAATCACTAGATAAAATAACCATTAGTAAAAGCTTCTGATCATACCACTTTATTAATTTTTTATTTCAAGTTTCATGGTAATTTCATTATGGATTTTTTTTCATGATCACATGAATTAAGGAATTAACAATCATGAAAGATAGAACTAAAATAAATTGGATTATGCATAAATATTATATAATACCTTATTAATCACTTATGTAAAACCAATTAATATTAATAATAATTGGATAAATATAATAATTAAAAAATTTATGCATAAAAGAAAAAATCCCTCAATTATATATTAAGTCGGTATAACCTTTGACTACATTATTTAAAATCAAACCATAGTTCAATGTTCTTGACCAACCAAAGCTGGGGTGATTTAAATTATATTGGAAATCTAACATGATGTTTTGGGTTTAATTAAATTAGTTCACATTAAGAGGTTAATGACAAAGCAGGACTTGTTGTAACTGAGAGGCAATAGTTGAGGAAATCTAATTTATGGATTTAAGGATTAGGGAGTCCACTCAACATATCAAGGAACATTGAGTCAATGTAGTTGTCATTTGGAACTCCTATCCAAAACCATTTATGTTTTTTGACCATCCAATATTGAGGTAATGATAAAGAGAATATGGATCCTTCAAAATAGAATGTCTAACCAATGAGATATTCCAAATCCAATAGTGAGAGCTATTGGGTTTTGATAAAATTGTGGGAGATTAATAAATATAACATTTATTTATTTGTCTAAATTTTATTAGATAAAGTACTAAATCTATGATCATCTTACTTTTAGAAACAAAAAACAAAAATAAAATCAAACATATCACTAAGATCCAAACTCTAGAAGGATAACCTTCTCATTGTATGAAAATTCAAGAGTGTAAAAGGAACTTACGCCTTATCTTTCACCATGAAATTTAATTATATACACTAGAAGAACCTATTATTGATGTACCTGGTAACGAGGCTAGTGATGAAGAGTTATCATGCCATGAGAATCATTTTAATGATTCTATATATGTTCAGTGTTTCTTGATATCATACATCTCCAAGGTTCTTTTGAAGCAACATGAGGACATGTATGAGTATAACATGATATCTCACCTTTGGGATCTATATCAAGATAAGGAAAGACAAAGGACATATGGGATCTAAAATAATTTTTTTACCACTATTATTGGAGATTTTATACCTTCCAAGCCACATGTAGTCAAGCTTATTGGCTAAATTAAATGCTTAAACATCTTAGGGATTAATTTCATTGATGATTTTCATAAAGATATCATACTTTCATCACTTTAAAAGAAGATATTTAGTTTTATTGTTAATTAAAATATGAGAAATAATGAGAAGGGTCTTTCATAACTTCTTACTTTGATTCAACAAGTGGATGAGGACAAAAGGCATGATAGAGCCCAGTCCTTATAGTGAATAAGAAAAATAATAACAAGGTGAAGGGGTCCAGGATGCATAGAAAGTCTAAATCTTTTGAGAACCATCCTTCCAAAAAGAGGAATATCTAGAGGTAGGAAATGAATAAGTAGGCGGTATGATTTTCATGTGGAATGTTAGGCCACTAAAATATGAACTACACCCAATATCAAAGGAAATATAAAGGTTCATTCTTATCAAGTGTAATATTTCAATATATACACATTGTGTATTATATACAATGTTGGTGATCAAATATGTATCCAAATATAGGAACTAAGAATATTACTAATGATTTCTATAAGAGATGTGGGTTTGAGATCTACAAATGGTGTGAGTTTAGTTTCTCTATCCATTGGTGACTACCAACTTTCATTTAAAATGATAATGACTTTGTTTTTAAAATATTCTTATTATGTAATAACTGTTACTAAGAATGAAATTTTATATCATGTCTAGATACCAACCGATTTATTTTGATGTTTGGAGATAAAATTTCTCTCTTTTATATAGACAATATATTTTATGGTATGATACATTTGAATAATGGTATTTATGTATTAAATTGTAAAAATCAAGTATTGGAAATTGATAATGAATCTTATTCACATGAATTATATAACACGAAACTATGGAATCTCCATCTTGGTCATGTAAATGACAAGCGCTTGAGAAATATCTATCATGATAGTTATTTAAACTCTTTTTAGGTAAAAAAATTGAAATATTTCATTCTTTTTTACAAGAAAAATGACAAGACATCCATTCGATGGATAGGTTGAAAAAGACACAATGATTCTAAGATTGGTATGCACTGATGTGTGTGGACCATTTATAATAGAATCTAGAGGTTGGTATTATTTCATTTTAACATTTATTGATGAGTTGAGTGGATATAGTTATATCTACTTATTAATGTATAAGTGAGACTCCTTTGAGGAATTCAAGGAATTCAAGTATGAATTAGATAATCAACTTGAAAATTAGATAAAGAAGCTTTGATTAGATCAATGTGGTGAATATGTTAACCAAGAGTTTATAGACTTTATATGGGATTTTTGGATTCTATCTCAAATTAATCCACCTTAGAAACCACAGTGGAATGATGTTAATGAAAGGAGGAACCATACCTTATTGGACATGGTAAGGTCACTGATGAGTCATACAGATCTTCCATTATCCATTTTGGGATATGCATTACAAACTGTGGTATACACATTAAATTGTGTACCAACTAAAGAAGGAAATGGAATTACCTTTGATTTATGGAGTGTAAAGAAACTCATTTTATCTACATACACTTGTATGGGGTTATAATGTGTTTTTAAGGCCTTTTCAAGAAAAAAACTATCACTCAACGAAAAAATGTAACTTTATAGGGTATCCCAAGGAAACAAAGGCATATTACTTATAAAAACTCTCAGATAAGAATGTAATTATCCCAAGAAAAAACATCTTTATTGAGAGGTATCACATCCTCAAAAAGGATAGTGGGAGAAATATTGACTTCAATGAAGTTAATGCTCAATATAAACAAGAGATGGCATAGGAATAGATTCTACAGGTCCCCACAGAAGAAGTAGTTCCTAAAAAATAAGTACTGTATAGGATCACCAAAGAGGTCAGAGAACCAGAGATATATGGTTTTTAGTAGTCAATGATGGTGACTCGTTATTGGTTTACAATGATAAACCTATCTCTTAAAAATATGATATAGAGGGCTAAAAAGCTACAATATTTAAAGAATCCATGAATTCTAAAATGGATTCCATGTATCAGAAAAAAGTTAGGGTTTTTTTCGATACTCTAGTTGATGTAATACTCATAGGGTACTAATGAGTACTCAAGAGAAAAATGTACATTAAAGGTAATGTAAATATCTATAAAGAAAGGCTAGAGGATAAAGGGATAAAACAAAATAACGGAATTTACCACGGTGAAACCTTTTCACCAATTTATGTATTTAAGTCCATCAGAATTTTATATGTTATAGCAGTTTACCATGACTATGAGATTTGGTATATGGATGTAAAAGATGAATTACTGAATGGGACCGTTTAGTAATATTTCTATAAGACAAAACAAGAATGTTTTGTGACTCCATAATATTCCAAAAGTATTCACAAGATATAGGTATCCATTTATGGATTTAAGAAAGCATCCATGCCATGGAACATCTCGTTCAATAAAGCCATGAATTAATTTGGTTTCATTATGAATGAATATAAGCCAGGTGTTTACAATAGTTTTAGTGGAAATAAATTCATTATCCTAGTATTATATGTTGAGGAAAATTTACTTAATGGAAATGAAATACCAGTCATACAGTCTTTTAAGAAATCATTAACCAAATGTTTCTCCATAAAATAATTAGGTGAATCATCTTATATTTTTGGAATCAGTATCATTAATGATAGATCAAAGAGGCTTTTTAGACTAATTCAAAGTATATATATTGAACAAATAATAAATAGATTGAGTGTGGAACAATCTAAGAGGGGATTGGTTTTAGTGTCACATGGTTTACATATTTCTAAGAAAATGTTTCCTCACACAAAACAGGAAAAAGGGATAATGAGTAAGATACCATATGCTTTAGTCATAGGATCAATCATGTATTCCATGTTATGTACTGAACTTGATGTTGCCTATGCATTTAGCATGGTAGGTAGATAACAATATCATCTTGGAGGAAAAATTGGTTTATTGTTAAGGATATTCTCATATATCTGGGAAGAACTAAAGATATATTCTCGGTGTATAGAGGAGATGAGGATATGGTCATCAGGGGTTATACTGATGTTGGTTTTTAAATAGATAAAACTGATATGAAGTCATAGTCAAGATTTGTTTTCTGTCTCAACGATGGAGCTGTGAGATAGAATATTACAAAGAAGCCATTTTCCTTGAATCTCTAGTGGATTTAGAGTGTATAATGTATATTTATGCAGCCAAGGAATCCATTTGGATACTAAACATTGTCCACGATCTTGATGTGATACCTATAATTAAATACCCCATCACATTGTATTGTGATAATACTATAATGACGACTATTAAAAAATAGATAAGGTCATGCCAAAAGAAAAAAAAACATACTCTAGAAGTATCACCTCTCGAGGTAGTGTTATTTGAGGGGTGAGGTTGTAGTTAGTAGAGTACCCATGAAAGAGTACATAGAGGAACCCTTAACTAAAGACCTATCCCAGCAGAAGCATGAGTATCATGTGAGAGGCAATAGAATGAAGATTACTAGTACTTAGCTCTAGTACAAGTGGGAGTCTATTATTACTAGTGCCCAAGAACCAACTTCTGTGTACTTTATGATAACTCGTATCCATAGTTTGGAATATTAATTAACTCTTTATCACATCATTATTCTTATTCTTCATAACATGGTATGGGAAAATGTTCTAAGAGTAACTGTGATGCTAAAAGGTCGTAGATGTTTCCCACTATGATGAGAACCCATAACTGCTAATAAAATATTCTTAAATATATGTTCTATAGATTAATGATATCACTTATTGGACAAAACTGATATAGGATATCATGGGTGTTGACTCATATGGATTTGATGCACATTCCCATTGTGTACTCCCTTAGTAATATTTAGTGAATTGTATAATGAGAATGAGACCTGCTAGTAGAAAATCCACATTTATATGTGTCAATGGATGTTCCTATTTTAGGATGTGTGTAATAGTCCATAGAACTTATGATTATTATTATTGAGTACTATGAGTCATATACTTTGATGTATTGATGAAAAGCATGATGAAAAATGTTCGTGGTGATGTAGGATACGTTGGGTCCATCATGAGTATTATTGCATTAATGAAAAATATGAGAAATAATTAGTCCCTTATGTTATTTAACGGATTTTGATATCTCAATTCCTTTTATGGAAATGATATAGCCTAAATAAATCAACGGACATGGTGTTCTATGTGAAATTTTTAATTCTAGAAAGTCAATGAAAGGGAAATCGAGCACATAGATTGATGGAACCATAATAAAACCTGATTGATTAGAGATATCATGATAAAGGGATTATATTAAAAATTATACATCTGTATGAGGTATTATGTCATTGAAGCATTAAATTATTTCTCTATGGGTGCCTCGACATGTTTCTAGACACTAACCACATACTTGGATGCTTCACCAAATACCCCTAATAAAGAGGCCAAGAGGGTCACACACTAAGTGTATCTATGATCTTAATTAAATAAAATATTATTATTTTTTATTTAACAAGTTGAACAAATATTACTCCCACACATGTTTTAATAATTATTCATGTTTTATTGATCATATTTATTCCATAACCAGTTATTCAAGAGAATATCATGTGAGAAGAATATTTAATAAATATTTATTTGTAATTTAGTGAAAATAATATTTATTTATTTTGTTAATGAATAATGAAGTGATATTTATTTATTAAATAAATAGTCATTATTAAAGACCTAATAAATATTATGGAGTAATATTAGACTGATTATTTAGGCCTTGTGAGAAATAATATATATTGAATATTATTTGATTAAATAAAATTTAATTTTATTCTCAAGTTAAGTGAATGTTAAGAAAATAATAATATAATTACTATTTTAGGAATTGGGTTCCATAAAGGATTAAATTAATTTTAAAGAGAACATGTTTAAATATTTATTTCTAAACCCTTTTAGTATTTAAACCCAATAATGTTATTTTTCTAAGAGATAAAATTCATTTTGTGTTGTGCACAATGACAACTGGATAGAATCCTATCAAGCCCTATAGATCTACCTCTCCAAGAACACTCCCTGGAATGGATAGTTGTGTTCGTACAAAATCTATTATTGAGTCTATATAGATATAGGAGGATGATTTAGATGTTATTCTCTTGGTGATCAAAGATGAACAATGCAAGTGATAACATCATCGATTCTAGCTCTCGAATATTCATATGGTGAAATTTATAGATTTGTGGATCATGTTTGGATCACCGCTAAAAGGAATATAATCTTGATTCCTATAATTAAATTACCATAGTACATAGATATATTACAATATCCCTCAATTAAAAAAAATTACGCTATCTAATTTTTTTATTTATTAAATTAATTATAAATAATATGCTATGATCCTCTCTTTAGTTACAACATTTATCCATTCTTTGTTTTCTTTGATTCAATTCCATTGATAATAATGTTAATCGTCATGTATATCTTGAATTGACCATCTATAATGAAAAAAATAAAATTTGTGCTAGACCCATCACACACTTCCACTGTGCTCAAAACATTCACACCCACCTTGAAACTTGGGGTCACACCCGCCCACAAAGGATTCACCAATAAGAGGAATGGAAAAATGAAAAGGACCTAGAATAAATCTACACATCTTAGAATTGATCCAATTTTACAAAAGGGATGGAATGGAAGATGAAGCAACACATACCTCAAGAATGGACACACTCCCACTACAACCAACAAGGATTGTTCCCATAACAAGATCACCCAATAGATATAGATATACACAATAGGAAACATCGCTACGAGTTAGCATATCTGATAACACAATGCAACAAAACCACTTTGAGAAAAGAAATGGAGAAGAAGAAAGGCTTACTCACCCATAAAGACAAAATCCAACCATAGCAGTGATCAATCTCCAAACGAATCAATATAGATCGAACAAAGACTCCAAAAATCACCAGATAAGCCTTTTAGGTTGATATATAAACAATCCTTGTAAGTATGAATTAAAATTAAACAAATTCAGTACCCTAAAATATAACACTGTGACATTTCAATGGTGTGTAATCCCTTTATATATTGTGTAATACTCAGGGCTTAGTTATAATGAAAAATACATTGAATTATTATTATAAATTGATATGTTATTATTACACAGTTTGATATATATACGTGACATGCACTAACTTCAAAATGTGCACCAGATTTATGACATCTAGTTTGTAGTAGTTACACAATGTGTACTCCCATTACACGATGTGTATTTCTCTAGAATACTGTGAAAACTGAAGATTGTTACATGAAAACCTAAAACTAACACAGGAGTTCCTCGAAATTGGGGAGAATCCTGCAAATCCAATACAATTTTATACTTGTATTCCATTAATTCAAATATACATCCATATCTAAACATTAATCCATTTCCCTAATAAATTCCTTGAATCCTCGAGAGTCCAAAGACACACCTAATTTAATAAGAACACATGAAAGGAGAAGGGAATTACCTAAAATTGGGTAAAAATATGTTCCATGAATAAAATTAAAGGGTTTTTATCCAATTATCAAATACTTTTTTTCAATGGAAATTCAAGCATAAATAATCATTATTAAAATGATATTTTGAAATAAATCATCATAATGATCATAACATTAAAGTGAGAATTAATAAATGAATAAATTGTGTGTTTAAAATATAAATACACATAAAACAAGTGTAAATAGAACATAAGATAATAAAAATTCATTACAAACATAATTTTAGAATATTAAAGACAATAAAGAACTAATATAACCTAATTAAAGGATATTGTGTTATGAAATTATTTACCACTTAGTACTTTTCAAGTGAAATCCCATTAGATTAAATAATTCAAATTAAAACATAAAATTCCATAAAAAATTAAGGATTCATAATATTACTTGTAAAAGGGGAATTATATATACAATAAAAAATAATTTAGTTTTATAATATTAAAATATGCATAAATTAATTGAAATTGAGACGAAGTCCCATACCACTTGTTAATTTTCTCGTCAAATCCCATGAGATGAAATAATTAAAATTAAAATATAAAATTCCATAATGGATAAAGGATTCATGATATTACATGTAAAATTGGTAGTATTTACACCATGTAAAATAAATTAAGCACCGAAAAATAAAAAATGCCCCAATGAAGGGAAATTGAGATGGAGTCTATTACCTCATGCTTACTTTTGGTTAAACATGATTCAAACTCTATTATAATGGTTTTAATAATTATAATAATTTATACCATAACCTTATACATTTTATAACATCATATATGGTCTAATTGTAACATTTTACCACTTATTTGTCAATAATATTTCATTAGTTTTATTGCTTCTGGTGTTAATTGCCTTATTTTATCATGCGTGTTTTGTCATGAAAGTTTAGTTTCCTTCACATATTTTATTTTTAAAATTATTTACATAATTATATTAATGTTATAAAAATAATTATTTTAATTATATATATTTTTATAATAATTGTTTAAATTTGAACATGGATAATGGATCCCATCGCTTCATGGATATGGTAGAACGTACGAACACAAGAGTGATGTTATCATTTCTTTAATGGGTGAAAGGGTAAGAAGTTTTGTTATATTTTAATTTCAAATAATCAATATAATTTAATTTATAACACAAATATTCACTAAATTTATCTATATTACCTTCCATGTAAATCATAAGTGAAAAATGAAACACATCCCATCTCGAGGCGGTAGTCCGCCGTACACACGAGGGATATTGTTGTATTTTAAAAGGAATGGAATTTAAGAAGTTATATGTGATATTAAAATTTTAAAAGAATAATAATATCATAATTATAATATACATATTTTGAATACATCATTATTTCCATCATTGAATGTTCGAGATGGAAAATGGATTACATCTGTTTGTGAGGCGGTAGTCCTCCATACCCACGATCGATGAATTCATTTCTCATTTTATGGAAGAGGGGATGAATATTGGTCATTACCTTAACATAATAACATATAAGTATATATAATATATTATTTTTATCATATAATAAATTATTAATTATAATTTAAAGTGGTTGAAGAAGAAACAATATAAAAACCTCTTTTAAGAATATTACCTCTCATTCAGACAACTTCTTTAGGTTTTCACCAAACTCCATCATAGGTTGGATTTATGATCAAAAAAGGGCTCTAATATTTATGTATGGGAGTAATTAAGTGATTTGAGTATGAATTGGATGAAAAAATAGTTTTGGAAGTGTGAATAGTGGAAAAGTGGGGGTGACATTTTATAAGTGGGGGGGGATACACATGATTTTTTGAAAAGATTCAATTAGACCCATGTTTTTATCATTCCAAAAGCCTCCATAAAGAAAAAGTGGATTTCTAGAGAGGCAATTTTCACAAGTATAGATGGTTTTAATATCAATATTTAATATGAAATTTATTCCAAAGAAATAAATTTGTTAATTTTCAATATAATTGAGCTATTTTTATTTTAAAACCAATTTAAAATAAAAAATATCATTATAAATTTTTTAAATGAAAAGGAAATTTTCAATAAATATCAGTATTTTTCATTATTCATCGAAAAATGAAATTTTTTAATAAAATCCAAAAAATCCACTCTAAGATAATTTTTATATGATTATTTAATGAATTAATTTTATTTTTTAAATATATTTTTTATGAGTGTCGAAAAATTAATTTTAAATTATGTTGGTAAAGCGTGATTAAACTATTTTTTAGAAAAATACAGTTTTTGGAAAATATTTATTTTTATTTTAAATGATTATTATTTATTAATTATCAAAAGGAAAAAATAATTCCATAATTTAGTTATTAATATTCATAACCACCAATTTCATGTATAGGTTATAACCGTATAACATATTACATTTTATTTAGGATCTAGGTTGCGTGTTCCTCAAGAAATCAAAGAGATTAAATTTAATGAAATATATTTTATGGGTTGTTTAAGATTGGTATTTCATGTCTCTTACATAATTAAATACACTTTTTTTCAAATTCGTGCGGTGTTATATTTTCCCCACCTTCAAAAAAATTTATCCTTTCAATTTAAACTTGATCTCGATAGTCAAGGGTTTGCTATTTGGAAATAAAATTGTTGAAAACCCAAATTATAAAACAGTTAATAAAACAAACTATTGATAAGAGAGAAAGGAAAATATTTAATTCATGTGGAATAAAACATAACATAGATTTAAAGTGGGAAAATATTGGTGGAAGTGAATATATGATCATAGAAGAAAAACATAAATAATTATTGAGTGATAGAGATAATGGATCACAATAAAGTGAATTCTAAATGGAAGGTTAATGACCTCAAAAAATTGATGATTTAGAATTCTATTTGATACATCAGATATGAAGTAAATATGATAAAGTTTTTGTTAGAATATTATTTTCTAAAATTTGAGGAATTATTTTACTATCTAAGAATAAAAGGAAATATACTTACTTGATATGTTTTTATTTCATAAGGAGAATATCATCCTTTATTCGTGCTTTGATAAATTTATAATTCATCTCTTACACTAATAAATTAATATAAAAAATTAAATTTTGATTGGAGAAGCACTATAATTCAGTATTAATGAATCATAAGATCTATGAAATAGTGAAAAGTCATTCTATATTTCTGTAACCATTTTCCAAAAACCAATATGGTTAGAACTGATTATCCAATATAATACATGAATATATTAACCTCAAAAGTAACACCACTAGTACAACATTAATATTTATTCATTAAATTGTTTAAGTAAAAAAATGATGTATTGACAAGAACATTATGTAGGCTAGTGGTATACTCAACACCCTTATCATCTTTTGATTATGGGTTCAAGCCCTACATCCTAATTAGGATGGATTTATTTTCAAAACAAGGTATCTAGTTTGTTAGGAGGGGAGTAAGGAAGTGATTTGGGTAGATATTTTATGAAACAAATATCTTATTAATTTCGAAGTGAGGAGGAGAGGGGGTTTTCTTTTATAAGTAGAGGAGAGGACACAATTGGAATTTTTTAAAAGATTCAATTACAACGATGTTTTTATCCTAAAAAAGACACCAAAATAGTTCATTCTAGAACATTATATGTGATAAGGCATTAATTTGTCCATATGATATATTTTTGACAAGTTGTAGGTCATTTTAAACACTTATCTTCATATTTTAACACCAGATAAAGTATTTTACCTTAAATATGGTAATTAATTTTTACTAGTTTAACTATTCATTATAGTAAAACATTTTGTTGAACATATTATATAATATATCTTATTTATATTCCAATTATGCAATATTTTTTTCCAAATTAAATTCATGCATGTGAATAAATCCAATTTAAAATTATACCGACAGTCATGAGGAAAAATAGGGTTTCCAAAGACAAAATTCTTATAAGTATAGAAGGTTTTAATATCGAAATTTTATATAGAATTTTTTCTAATGACCATACTTAGTTAAATTTTAATATAATTTATATAAAATTATTGTAAAACCAATTAAAATATTATTTAACCTTGTAAATTATTTAGGTGAAAAAATGGTTTTTAATAAATATTATTATTTTTAATATTCATCGAAAGAATGAAACATTTCACAAAAAATCTAAAAAATAACCCTATGAAAATTTTGATATTTTGATTTTAAAAATGATTTTATTTATTTAAAACATATTTTATAAAAGTTATAAAATAAATTAGTTTTAAATAATGTTCAAAAACAACAACTAAACCAATTTTCAGAAAAATTAGTTTATCAGAAAATATATCTTTTCTCTTTTAAATGTTTATTATTTTATTTCTATTCAAAATATGACCCTAATTTAAATAATTTCATTTGTAATATTTATATTTGGAAATTTAGTGGCTATTTTATAATAATATAATCTATTACAGTTCATTTAGGATTAGGGTTGTGTATTCCACAAGCTATCAAAGAGATTAAATTTAAAGAAATATATTTCATTGGTTGTTTAATTTTGGTGTTTCACTTCGCATACACTATTGAATACAACATTCTTATTTGAAAATATTAGGGTGTTATAGATTTATTTTATTACATTAATATAATAACATATCAGTATATGAGATATATTGATGTTATCATATTATCATAGTTGAAGATGGTTTGAAAGAGGTGGAAGAAGAAATAAAATTAAAATGATCAAATAAGCATGATACCTCTTCTTTGGATAACCTCCTTTGGTTAGAACCAAAATCCTTCTTAAAATGGATTTATGATCAAAAAAATGATTATAGTATATATATAAGAAATTAGGGAAGGTATTTGGGAAGGGATTTACCAATCCAAATCACTTTTAATGTATGAAGAGGAGAGGAGAAGGGGTGGTCGTTTATAATTGAGGTGGGTGGAACATAGATAATATTTTAAATAAAAAAGGAATACCGAAGTTTTTAACCTGAAAAAAGGCTAAAAAATGGATGATTATTACTCCTTAGACATTATAAGGTCTAAATATATCCATATAATATATTTTAGATTGGTTTTTAGGTTATTTTAACCCTTATTCTTTTAGTTTAACCCCCTAGTAAATATGTATTTACCTTAACCGTGGTAATTAATTTTTTTTCACTATTCATTTATTAAAAAATTATGTTGAACTTATTATATAATTAAAATTATTCTGATTCCAAACATGGAATCCATTTTACCAAATTCAATTCATATAATTTTAAGAATTTAATTTAAAATTAAACCCACAAGCAAGATAGAAAAATGAGTTTTCAAGAAGTGTATTTTTCAAAAACAAATAATTTTATATTAAATCTACGACCAGTAATAATATTTATATGAATTTTAATTAACAATTATTAATATATAATATATAAATTTAATTTAAATACTTCTTCATTGGGGGATTTTATAATTAAAATTGAGAAACAAGATGTACTTTAAAATAACTTTCATAAAAAACTCGTTTTAAACCCAAAAATAAAATTATAATAAAATAAATTATAGATTTTTGTTATTTAAGTTTATTAAATAAAACAAAATAATTATTATTTTACTTTTAAAAATAGTAAAAAAAATTATTATACTTTTAAAAGTACTGAATTTTTTGAAAATAAATGACTTCCTTTAAAAACATTTGTATTTTTTCACTATTAATCAGAAAATCAAAATTTAATAAAAAATTATCAAAATTTCACCCTAATTTAATTTTTAGTTGATTATTTAAAAAATGAAGTTAATTTTATAAAATTTATTTTATAAATTTTCGAAAAATTAATTATAATATATTCTCATGAAAATCAATAAAAATCATTTTTGTAGAAAATATATTTTGATAAATAAAATGAATTTGCTAAACATTGATAGATTAATTACTATGAATTTATCAATAAATTTGAGTAGGAAATGTAAATATATATTTCATAAAGTAATTAATACAATTTATACCCATAAAATTAATTACAATTTTATAATGGTCATATATTTCATGGTCCATTTAATCTCGACGTTTCTTGTAAAATACTCTATTGAACATAATGTTTTAATTTTTAAATATAGGGGTTCTATATTTGGTTCTAAAAGTATAAATATATTATATAATTATAATTATAACATTATCAAATTTTTTGAAATAATATAATAATAGTCCATTTGACCATAGGCATCCTACACAAGCCATTCTCTACTTATAAGTTGAATGTTCTTGAAACAAATAATGTGAATTTAATCTATTAATAAATTTAGTATAACATGAATATAAGTGAAAGAAAATGAATAAGGTTGTTAATAAAGGAAATAATAAATAGTATATTATTATTCATTAATATCAAGAACATATGTTTCATGTCAGATTCGAGATAAGGGACACTTTACCATTAAAACTGATTTTAATTGTTTTAAAAATTTATTTTATGAATCTTTTTCTTCAATCTTTACATTATTAAAAGTATTTTACGAATGTGATTATATTTACATAATTTTATTATATAGTACATTTTATGACTCTTTTTGAATTTCTTTCAAGGGTTTTAAAAAGGTTATCTTTTTATCTATTTTATATAGAACCTTTTGAATTTCATTACAAAAATTCGAAAGGAATGTTCCATTTTAAAATATAGGATTTCAATAGATTTTTATTCCACCAAAACTATTTTTTTTATTTTTTATTAATTTAAAAGAATCCATGTTTTCATAAAATAAAATATCCCCATCCTTTTATTTTTTTATTTTAGTTTCGAAAATGGGATTTTATAGGAAAGGGATATATCAATATCAAAATCTATTTTATATATGGTTTCAAAAATATATTTTATAAGTTTGATAATTAAAATTAAGAATATTATTTATTTCATGTATGTTATGGAATAAGGAAATTATTTATGATTACAAATGAGCCAGATATAACTCTAAAATTTATTAGGTAATTATTATGGTCTTTAGAGAATTATGCGAAAATTAACGGGGTAGATTATTCAATTTGTAATAATTTTTATAAGGGTTATATAAAGATGATTTCAAAATAATCCTATATGAATTTTATATACTTACTATTGAGTTTTCATGAACATCATTTTATTTCAAAAGTTATGCTAATGATATTTTGATTAAAGGAATTATTGTTCCCTTTAATTGTAAAAAGAGATGTTTTTAAGAAAATGTTTTTATAGGTTCTCATTTTTTTAAGAAACATTTAGGATGATTATTTTACAATTTTCTTTTCTTCTAAACTTCTTTATAAAAATCTCTCGGTAGTAAAAATGATTTCATGTGTAAGTAGAAAATTATTTGAGTTTAATGTTTTCTATGTAAAAGGAAAAATTTCTTATATGATATAATGGTTTTTAAATGGACTAAAAAGTTTCTTATCTACTTTTTTTGTGTCCATTTCTGTGATTTTTTTGACCATACCAAAATTTTAATTGTTTTTATCCAAAATTTAACAATGAGTATGAATAATGATGATGTCATGTTGAAAATCATGAATTTTTTTTTTCTGAAAATAAAATTCATTTCATTTTAAAAGTATTGTATTATGAAAATTTTATATAATTAATGGATTTTACCACATTGAAATGTATGTGTTTATATTTAAAATTTACTACATAATTATCAACAAAATATACATCTAAAACGGTCTTGGAGAATGCATGAAAATGAATCCCTGATGTAAAACTCAAGATTATGTAATTCTTTTAGTTTGAGACCATATAGTTGGTATAATAGAAGGGTTTATATAATATTATAGGTCATGATAATTTACATAAGTATGTTAATGCGATTATTATTTATGGTTATCATGATATATAACTTTAATATCACCATATTTCTTCTTTAAAAATTTCATGCTGAGAATGATTTTCTATAGAAGAAACAAATAATATAAAGTAAGAAGGAACCAAGAGGAAAATATCCTTCTAAATTAGAAACCTAGAATGGGTGGAATTGGAAAATAGATTTTTTTGTTATGGTGGCCTAGTTAACATATTCTATAAATAGTTGTGGTATCCATGTGAGTGATAAACCACATTCACTATAGATGAACATGACCTTTGTAGAGAATTTTATGAAAAAACACTATTGGTATCTACCTGATCACCTAAACCTATAATAACATAAGGATATGTTAAAACCATAGAGAGGATATTATAAGTTATGGGTTATTTAGAACATAAAAATGTAACTCTTTCTACTTGCTATTTTAAATGTGAAGTTGGCTATCAGTGTTCAACGGTTAATAATATCTGATAATGAGAAGTAATTTATGTAGTCAAATGAAATGAAATTAAAAATATTATCCTTGAGAGGTATTTATATAAATTTTTAACTTAATATGGAAATGATATTCTTGTAATTGAGGAAGAAGAAGGAAGATACCATATATTGTTATGAATAAATATTAAACTAATTGACAACATATACATCAAATTTTATTTTGGATATTGATAGTAAAATTAATTAAGACTACTTATGATTAAATCCCATCTATTGAAGAGAATTGGATTTTTATTAATTTAAAATATATAATAAGATTTTTCTTGATTTGATGATAGGGTAAAAATGGAGTTTTTGATGATCATATATTCCATGAAAATAAGAAAATAATAAAAGAGGTCCAGATGAAAGGTAATGGGGAAGAATCCATCTAATAAATATGAAGGTAAGAAAATAATGATTTTATTATATGATTATTATGTTAAAAATAATCCCGGTGAATGTATTTTTAATATTGGAAGGTTTTTTCAAGGTGGAAAGTTTATAAATGTGTCTAATCAATGAAAATAAAAAGATAACAGTATTGATCTAACAAATAATGAAAATTTGATAGCAAGATTCCTTAATTCTAATTATATGGTTCGTTATTTGAGTACATGTTCAAATACAATAATAATAGATAAAATTAATCAAGATCAAAAGTAAAAAGGCGTGGCTAAATTTATTATGACTACTTTGGAAGTTGTTGGACCCTCCATTGATGTGGTGTTATGTAAAATACTTGTTTATTTAGATTATTAAAATACATTTTTTGATTCTGGGTCTATACATTCTATAATTTTGAAGAAATGTTATAGAAAATAAAAAATTTCACCCCAATAAATTAAGTCAAAATTTTTGGCAAAAACACTTAGTGATTTTATTAAGGTAAGAAAAAAATATTTTAATATTCATATTATCATCTGTGGAAGGTTGTTACCTAAAAATAATATTATATTTCCCCTTACAGAGTTAAATGCTATTCTAGGTATGGATTGAAATTATATTTATCATGTTGAGATAGATTTTAGAGCTAAATAATTGTTATTTTTGAAATATTTTTCATATTTATATATGAATGAATTTATATGTTTCATAAAATATCAAGAAGCTAAGAAATTGATTAAATATGGAATTGAAATTTATCTTTCACATAATGTTGAGACTAAAGAAACTATTAAAATAGGTGATATTACCATAGTAAATGAATATCTATAAGTATTTACATATGAATTTATTATTATTATACCATATCAGTAGATTGATTTTACTATTTCATTAGTTTCTCATTCTAAGCTAATATCAAAAATTCATTATTGAATAGAATAAGTAGAACTATTGGATTTGAAAAAAATAGTTACAAGAGTTTCTTGGTAAAGATTTTATTCATCCCATCACTTCGTATTGGGGTTGTCTTTTTTTTATTTAAAAAAATTATTTAGTCGTGGGTATTTTCATTGATTATATAACTTTTAATAGAATAATTATTAAGAATAAGTATTAGTTACCTAAAATTGATGATTTTTTGGATCATCTCTAGAGAGCTTAGTATTTTTCTATGGTTGATCTCAATTTTGGGTACCATCAATTGATGGTGAAGTAGGAATCCATTCTAAATATGTGATTTTATACTATGTAAGGGAATTATGCATTCATGGTTTTTTTGTGTTAAAAAATTCCCCTATAGTATTTATATATATCATGTGTAGTGTTTTCCATGATTTCATGGATAAATTTTTGGTAGTGTTCATTCATGATATTTTTGATATATTCAAAAAGTTATAAAGAACATGGGAAAACATGTTGATTTGTCTAAAAATCATGAAATAAAAGAATTTATATTGAAAATTTAGTAAATTTGAATTTTTTGTGATAAATTTATTTAATTTTAAATGTTTTAAATATATATAGAATAATGGTTTATCCAACAAAATTAATTGGCTATAGAGTTGAAAATTACTTTAAATATAATACATATTCATAGTTTTCATAGATAAATGGTTTACTTGTGATAGTATATTAAAAATATTACATGATTATCTATCCCACTATATAATTTAACTCAAACATGAATTAAACTTATTTGGAAAAAGGAATGTGAATAATGTTTTCAGAAATGTACAATAATATTAGTTAATTATCTAGTTCTAGCCCTTATTATCTAATATAGTGAGTTTTTTATCTACAATAATGCTTATTTGAAGGGACTTAGTTAATTTTTTATTCCAAGTGATCAAGTAACATTCTATGCTTATTTTCAATTGAAACCTTAAGAGATAAATTATATTACACATGGGATTAAAATATCTACCATGGTTTTTTTCTTTAAAAATATGGAGACATAATTTAAATGTATTAAAGTGTCAAATACATGCTAATCATAAAAGTTTTAAGTTTATATTTTCTCAAAAATACTTGAATTTAGGGTAGAGAATATGTATGAAATTGATTAAGGATCATAAATTCATGATTCATTATATTATAGTAAAAAATATTGTATATTGTGTTTTAAGTTAGAATGATAATGCATTATTAAATATGAAAAATTTTAAATATGATCCCTTGGTAAATAATTTAATGAATTTTGGTTTAGAAATTATATTTATCATTGCTCCCTCTATTTTGGTTTAGGTATTAATAAAGTCATCTTTATTAGATATAATTAAGAAAGTACATAAGGATGATCATTTTTAAAAAAAATGAATAATTGGTCAAGAATGGTAAGTATTCTAAATTTAAAATTGATAAAAAGGTTTTTTTGAGATTCAAAAAAATTATATGTGGCTTCTGATTCCAATTTAATGAAATAATTATTGAATTAATCTCATAGTTCTTAATTTTTAATTTATCCTTAATACACTATGATGTGTAGATATCTTCATGAACACTTTTAGTGGGAAGTAATGAAGAAAGACATTGTAGAATTTATTATAAAATGTTTGACCTGATAGAATGTTAAATCCAAATTATAATTAATAAACTGAATGATTTGGCCTTTTAAAATGCTGGAATAGAAATGGAAAAACATAACCCAAGATTTCATGGTTATATTACCAAAGGTACATCAAGGTAATAATAATATATGGGTTATTATTTATTGGTTGACTAAATATATGTATTTTATTCTTATTTGAGATAATATTTATTTAAATCATCATCATAGTCATTATTTTAAAGAGACAATAAGACTCCAGGGAGTCTCTATATCTATTGTATTTGACCATGATCCCAAATTGTCCTCAAATTTTTAGAGAAGCCTTCAAAATTCATAGGGTATTGAATTAAATTTTAGTAAAAATTTTCATCCTAAATCATATGGATAGTTATAGAGAATGATTAAGATATTTGATTACATGATTTGATCTTTTTTAATGTATTTCCATGGATTTGGATATCAATACCATTCATTAATTTAATTTTCTTATAATAATAGTTTTCTTTCCAGTATATGGATGACACCATTTGAGGTATTATATATAATTTGGTGGTAGAATCCAATCGTTGGGGACAATTTTGGTGAATGAAAAGTGTTGGGACTATAATTGGTAGAATAAATGGTTAAGAAGGTAAAGTTTATTTAACAACAAATAAGGATATATCAAATCACAATGAATAGTTATGTGAATATTAGGAGGAATGATTTTTCCCTTTGAGGTGGGAGACTATGTTTTTTTTAATGAATCACCATGGAAAAGTGTTATTCATTTTGGTAATAAGGGATAGTTATGTCTATAGTTCATTAGAAAATATTAAAATTTATTTAAGATAGAATTATTTTTTTATTGAGTGGACTTATATTTATGTTTATCCCTGGTATATAATGTGTTTTATATTTCATTATTATGGAATTATGTGCTGGTTGAATATCATATTTTGAGCTCAGAAGTAGTATAGTTGGAAGAGAATAATTTTTTTGAGGAATTTACTATTTATATTATTGATCATATAGAGTAGGTGTTACATAATATAGTGATTCACCAGGTTATGGTTGTGTTTAAAAAAAACATTATTGAAGAAGAAACATGGGAATAATAAAATGATATGAATGAAAAAATATCCCCATTTATTTAAGTAATGAGGACTATTGAGAAGAATCAAATTTCAAAATGGGTTAAGATTATAACATCCTAGGTAATTTTTATAATATATTAATTTTATTTTGGAAAAATATTCATTAATTTTCTTTTATATAGTTATATTCACTATAAGAATATTAAGAAAATTTCCAATAAAAAATGAATGCATTTTATTCATACTAATTTTTTATATGGGTTTGTTAAAAATGATTAATTTTTATATTATATAATTTAAATTTGAATACAATGTTATAATTTTTTATATCATAATTCAATATTTGTCTTATAATTATTTTTTAGAATTTAAAAAAAAATTATTTTTGGGTGGATAGTAGAAAATATCATTTTTTAGATACCATCCTTTCATTTTAAATAATTTCATAGTATAATTATCTGTTGTATTTGTTTTAAAATTTAATTATATTATTTTTATTATTTTTATTAAACATAATCTAATCGTACGCTGGTTGCTCAATTTAAGCGTCGATGGCCTTCAATCGACTCCTTCGACCGATTAGTCTTCAGTAGATGGGATCTCCAAAAAAGGGTGGTTGTTGGTCTACTCGACAGCTGATATATCATGATTCAATTTAAATATGAAGCGGACCTCATCAAGGCATGGTCAAAAGCTCCTCGTAGCTTCAACAATTTTCACTTCTCTCACATACGGTGGACCTTCTATTTACATATGAATTAGGATTCTCCTGCCTCGACGGTATGGGTAAGTTTCCCAAATCTTCCCTTACCTTTTCATAATCCTTCGATGATTTAGATGTTAGAAAACCTTGTAGGATGTTTTTTGTGTTCTTATAGCCGCACTGAGGTCATGTGTCACCCGGTGAATCCTCATGTCTGTATCTAAGTGGATGCTTCTCGGTTTCCCTTAGACTATGTTTGGATCACTATCGGAGAAGAATGTAGGTGGAAGAAGTGGGTGGTTTACATGAATTGGACTGATTTCTGTCCATTTTGCAAGCATCTGGGCCACTCTTTGGAGGTTTTCCACAAGAGTCACACTGATTCATCTTTGGAGGATAGACGCAGGGGGAAATAGGTTGTGGCAAGAGTGAATGCTGCATCGGGCGAATTCCCAGAGGTGGCTGTGATGCCTGGTCTGGTCATGAAGGCTTTGAAACCCAAAGATTGGGGAACTTCGGGTCCGGTGGTTCAGGATATCCAGAAGGATGCCCACACGATGATAGAAATGGAAGTTCATACTATTGAAAATCCAATTGTTTTTGCCTCGCAGGTTAACTCGACGGTAGCAGAGGTTTTCAACAGGCTACAGCAGGATTTGGAGGGCCCCTCTATTTCCTTGGCTAGGAAGGAGGCTGGCTCGGGCCACCAGGAAGACTGTATGGTGAAGCACACGGATAAGGAAATATCGGGGAAGGAATAAAGGTTGGGGATAAAGGACACTACCTTGGGTGTGGCCAGCCCGAATGGTACTGGGGGTTATAGAGGATTAGACCCCTCAGCCCGACCCTTCCTCACAATAACCAACAGGTTTGAAGGGCTAACAGAAGAAATTTTCGAAGCTATCTTGGATTATGGTCCTATGTTGGGCGGTGATTCTAAGGGGGCCTATGTTGAAGGGCACATTTCAGACAGGTTGGGTCATGAAGATGGTCCTAATGCAGGATAGGAGGAGGCAGCAGCGGTTGAATGTCTTTCCTCGACTGATATGATCACACTAGTGACAAGGAGGAGGAACTCTTCAATTTTCAAGGGTAATACTCCGAAGACCAAAGGGAATAATATTTCTGTGGGTAATAAAGAAAATTTAAGTTGTCCAAGTTTACTGTCATTCAGTGACATTGTCCAGAAATGGACTAAGAGGATTATGGAGTGTGCAGAACCTATTTTTGCTACACCAAGAAGACGAACAAGGAATGATTACTCTTACCTTCCACGACCAATTTCTACTAGATCTTCCCTTAAGCAGGACAAAGGTGTGATTCTTTCCTTCAAAAAAGACAGCTTGACCAAATAGCCTTGCCCAGTGTAGCCTTTACTGGACCAAAAGGGGAGCTTTGAGCCAAGTAACTACAACTTGAGGTGATATAAATTGGCCTCTAAGTGGCAATCAGCTACGGCTACAGCAGAAGGGGAATCTTGTGTGGGATGTGGAGATGATTATGGGTATTATGATATGTAGTCTTGTGGTGTTCTATTTGGTCTGTGGTTGTCTGGCATATGACTTTTTTGTATGTTTCAAGTCGTAATCCAGTCGGTGATAAGGGTTGTTCGGTTCTCACTTTTCCTAAAAGTGATTGGAAATAAAAATTATTTTTTAGTCAAATATCATCTTATATCATCTAATATCTACTATAATAAACTTATAAAATCCCTACCCATGTCCTATAGGTCTTTTTTGATCATGATGCCATTATAAGAAGGTTTTATGTATAAACCTAAAGAAGTTATCCTAAGAAGAGGTATAATTCTTAATCAAGTGTTTTCATTTTATTTTTTACTTTACCACTTAGAAATATATTATAATATTTTTCATATAAAAAATCAGTATATCCTATATACTATAATCTTATTTCATTTATTATATAATCCTTTTCATCAATATATCCATCTAATAAAAAATAAAACCCCGCTCATGTGTTCGGGCATACTACAACCTCACAATAAGAAGTATTTTATTTGTCATTACAAAATCTTATGGATGATCATAATTATAGATACAGATAAAATAAAATAATATATATGATATAAATTTAATTTTAAAATGGTAAATAAATATTCTACATAATTCTTTATCATCCAATGAAAAATAAAATATTTCGTGTCTGTATGTGCGGACTACCGCCTTATAAAACGATGTATTTTATTTAACATCACCGCCTCAAAAGGATTTTTTATATAGTTAGATTAAAATAAATAAGAATATTTTTATTTTTCAATTATTATTTTTAATGAGAAAATAACACTTACATTTTTCCCTCATGTTTTTTGAAAAATAGAAATGTTACTCATGCACATTTACAAACTATCGTCTCCATATTGTGATGTAATTCATTTTTTTACTATCTTAAATGGTTGGTTTTAAAATAACAAATAACACATGAAAGTATAATTATAACATGATTATTATTCTATAAATTATATTATCATGATCAATTTTTTAAGGTCCTTTTTTTTATCGGTTGAAATATTAAGGGAATTTGAGTTTTTTGATTAGTGGAAAGGCCAAATTTTACTCTAACTGAGAAATTTAATTATTATATTTTATAGATATAAATGTTTCATTTTAGGATGATATATAAGGTTTGATAGGTTTCTAAAAGTTTTGGTTGAGTTTTGAGAGTTTTTATCCCTAAAAAATCAATTTCCAGGAGAAACTAAAAGGGGTGCATGGTAAATTTAAACTGTTATCCCACTAAGAGAAATTTAGTGGCCCTATAAGAGGTGTCACATGGTTTTTGAAACCATGAAAGGAGGTGTTCATGGCTATATCAAATATATGATTGAAGTTTTAGAGTTAGGAGCATGGGTGTGCACAGTTTTCCAAACCATGTGCCTAGACCTCATGGTTAGTACCACTTAACCAGTATCACCACACAATTGGTGAAAAATAAGCCCAAACCGTGCATCCAAACCATGAGGGGTAGAAATATTTGGTAGTGTAATTTGAAATATTGGTTCATGGTCATCTAAACCAAAATTACAGACCATTTTCCTCTTGAAAATTGAAAAATTACTATTTTCCTCCTCTGTCCTTAAATGGGATTTACCCCATTTTCATCCCCTTTCAACTTGGAGCTCCCCAAACGTACCTCTCCCTCCTATATTCCTACTTGGTTAGTTCATCCTCTTTTGAGATCCAAATCAATAAAAATTGGTATAATTGGATCTCCATCAATATGTATAACAATCATATTTCTTCTTATAATATTTTCTATTTCTATATTGGATGTTAATTCCATGTGAGAAAATTCTCCATATTTTCATATAATTTCATGATTCTTCTAATTTCTCTCATTATTGATAAAATCAAGGTCTAGTATTAGTCTAGTGGAGCATCCTAAGTATAAGTTAAGTGCTTTAGTCCAAAAGTACCATTTTTTTATATATTCATCATTGTTCTGTGCATCATAATTTCCATGTGTCACTTCTTAAACATGAAATTAAATAAAATAATTTCATAGTTCATAACCTATAACCCCCTTACATGGTTGGAGGTTGATGAACTCAACATAAACCACCTATTTATGTGATTTTGATTAATTAATTTTCCATCATTCTTGATTATTTATTAATCCACCCCTTAAGTGTGTTATTTAAAATCCTCAGCATATTTATAAATACCCTAAGAAATTAAAAGGGTTTAGATAAAACCTATTTTTCCTTGAAAACATACTTCATTCTTGACACTATAAGAAGGTGAATATTATTAGTTGAATTAAATTGTAATTAGGTTAATAAAATTTATTGTGATGACTTATACTATGGAATGGGTGTTTCACATGGCCTTCATGTTATATTAAATGAAATTGAATTATAATTGTGAAGGTGTACTCCCATAAAACATTTTATTTTTTTATAATTAAATTTTAAATACTATGATATGAAATTGTAAGCTGGAATGGATAATATCATGGACTATAAAATTAATCCATGAATTTTTCATCCTACATTTAACCAAACCATTCTTCTAAATAGGTTTTCATTGGATTTTGTAAATGTATTACTGGGAACACTAACCTGACCTTAAGAACACTTTACTTATTATTAATGGTCATAGATTACCTTATTATTTTATTATTTATTTGAAATTCATCCCTTAGAAATTGTAATAATAATGAATGTCATACCTTATTAGTATGGTCATAGTGTCTATTATTATTTTTGTGATTAGAATCATTTTTTATTTACGATCATGGTGTCCCTTATTATTACGAGCACAGAATACCTTATTATAATAGGCATGAAATCCCTCTTGACATATGATACTCAGGAATGGAATCCCTCATTTTGATACTTAGGCATGGATTTCTTCTGAAATTATCATACTTTGGAATGAAATTCCTCATGATTTATGATATTTTGGCATGGTTTACTTTCTTACTCTCTGAGACTTCTATGACCACACATGGATTCCTGAGTTATGCCTTTAGTTCCGGATAGTCTAAATATCTATATATATAGATACATAAATCACTACTTATCTAGTTAATATATATAAATATCTATTTACATTATTATATATATATATATATATAGTGGCACATCAATAAAGATATTCCAACATATTCCAAAACATGTATTTTCGGCTAAGTGTCCCTTAGGGAACCTGCGTTCAACTTGTTATTATTATTTTATTTACTATCTTATTGATATAACAGAACACTATGGTATTTTATATTCAATTATTGGGTATGAATTATAAATCATTGGTCATGGCCTACTGAGTATATTACACACCCTATTTTGTCTGTCGTTTGGTACCCGAACAGACCATATGGTAATAGGTCCAGGATCTTCGACTGTGATTTCATTATGTTATCCTTCTATTCTAGGATGGAGTATGGGAGCACATGACTAAGATAGTACTCATGGTAATATTATAGATAGTTTCAAAGGATTTTTTTTATTTTCTATTTTCATTCTATCCATGTGTTATTATTATATGTTTTTCATTTGTACATTGTATCACGTGCATGCATGAAAATTTATTTTCTTTTTTATTTATTTTCAGTTACAAATATTTTACACTACCTTTATTTATTTATGGTAATTATATATTTATTAATAAAATAGATGGTATAGTCTTCCCACTTTACTACCTTTATAAGCTTACTAGAAGTCAATAACCTCTATCATACATGGAGGCACACTTTAGGCCACGTGACCAACTGGCTCGGGGCACCACTTCAATGGTTCCTAGGCTGGGATTCTGCAATGTTAAATTAATGCATCATTTGTCTTAATATTACTATTTTGGAAAGGTATAAAATATACTATGAAAATTTTATAACTTTTTCAATTGATCATGCATGGGTCTAACTAACCCAAGCATGAGAGAAAAGATCTATTTTCTTGGGATGGGATCATTTGTGCTATTTCTATTACAGTTTATTGTTATTTCAATCTAGTTGATTATTGTAATTATAATTGTTATTGTGTTATTAATTGATGATATTTTACCATTGTCCTGGTATGTCAATGAATAATTTCTACATGCATCATTTTAGGCATGTATAATTTCACATGTCATGAATATTCCATGCCATGTAGGTTTCATTGCTTGGATGCTTGATTATATTCCATGTTATATGTATACCATGATTCTATGATTATTCATCATGATTGAATGTATAATATTCTTATGTGGAAGATTTCTACATTCTTGAATTTTCATTCTCATTTGATATCATTCTTTGTCTTATTATTATAAAATAATTGGATATTTAAGTGTTTACATCAACCTAAAGAGTGTTTTCCCATATATCTTAACAGTGAAACCTTAATTAATCAATTGTGATATGTTTGATCCATGGAACACTAGTTTTATGGAATGAAAAATTGCTAGTTTATATTAAATGGGATCCAATTACTGAATTTATAAAGTGCACAAGACTTTATAGATTAGATAATGGTTACCCATATAATTGAACCCACATATATGGGATTATTATATTTTAAAATAAAAGATAAAATCATGTTTGAGTTACATAAAATCAAATTTTAACTTATAAATTCATGTACCTTTAAAATATGGGAGTGGAAATTCAACTAACTGAACCATGATGTTTATATATATACATATGATGAATTTTAATTTTATACTGAAAATGTTTGTCTTTATGAAGGCTAGTACCCATATAAATTGGGAATGATGACCTATATAACTAAATTACTAAATGAACAAATAGAATGAATAATGTTAGTTGGGGAATGTTTTTATGATACAAACCTATTAAGGACAAGTTAAATATTGAATGAAATATCTATTATGGGTTTCATTTTAATTGGATGCCAATTGTAATTTATAAATAACTAAATCCATAAATTTGGTATGTATTCCAATATAATTGAATCCATATTGACTTGATGGGGCCCTTATGGGTTTCCTTAATATTTATATGCCTTGGAACATAATCCCATTGAGGAATTATTATGATAAATGGATATTTATTTAAAGTGCTCAAATCCTTTTATATGGTGTTACCTATAAACTTCTAGTGGAATATTACTTAACCTGTCCCCTTAATTGATAAAACACATGTAATCTACTTTTATGTTTTATTATTATGAGGCATAAATTAATTACAATTTTAATTAAAATATAAATAGTGTTTTCTTGTATATCTTTGAAATTGATATTTTATTTAACTAAGAATGTTGTAATGAATTATGGATGATTTAAAATGTTTAAAAATAAATTATAAGATAATTTTCTTATTATTTTTCATGTCTCCAGTTAAATAAAGTTCAGTTTGAGAAACGTTTTTCCGTTATAACTAGTACATTTAATTTTTATAAATCTATGCACTTTAAAAGTTATAAGAAACATGAATAAATTTTATAAATTAAAATGAAACCTTGTATATGTTTTTATAGAATAAAACCATGAGTAAGGGTTTGCTTTAGTTTTCCTTGGGATATTCCTTGAATAATAATGTGCATCAACAGAGGTCTTATTTGGATTATTTTTTTCTATTTTTATTTAATTTAATATATTAGGGATTGATCCCTAAGATATTTTTAGATGTGAATCTAGTTTTATAATTCAATTCCTTGTATAAAGAGGGGATATACCATTACGGTGTCACCCTTGGAGATAGTAGACTAGTAGAAATTTTAGCTGAGTTTCCTGGAATGGTAATTGTTTCCTGTTTTTTCCATCTGAGCTAGGTAAGACACTTAAATAATGAAACGACACCCAAGGTGGATGGGTGGTTTTCTGGTATGTAAATCTAGAATGAAGGTTTTTCCTGTATACCTATACTATGGAGTCTTATCTCTTTGTCCATTAGGTTATCATTGTATCCTTTCAATGAGAACTCCCTTATTCAGATGTTTGGTGCAGATCGGGGCCTAATAGCCAGATGTTTATAAGGTAATGAAATTATGCATATGTCAATACGTTCTTACCGTTATTGGTCAATGCATCCTTACCTATTTCAGCTTAACCTCTTCTAAAAGAGTGTCTCAGGTGTGTTAGATGCTATGTAATAAATGACCTTAAATGAAATATGGTTCTTGTGTGAGAAATATTAAGTCTAGGTGGAAGCCTAGAATCCCTTAATATTGAACTGGACTCTAGTAGTTCAGCTACATTGCTTTGGAAAATTTAAAATTAAAAGAGAGGTTAGAGCATGTTTATGTTTGACTTATGGGAAATGTTATTGGTTTTACACTAGTATCAATAGAATTTCATGTGAGGTGCTTTTGTTTTACGATATAGAAATTTTGATGAATTTATTTTACTTAATTTTTTTTTAATGTATTTATATTGAAATTTATTTTAAGGGTTATAATAATGGAAAATATTGACAAATTTTATACAAACATTCTAACTTTATTTACAAAAAGGAATAAAAGAATGTTCTATTTTAACATATATGAGGTAAAAAGATTTTCTTTATTCCATAATAATTATTTTAAATTTGGATTCATTCACAATCATCCATGTTTTCTTTAATGAAAAAATCTCCTTCCCTTTGTTTTTGGTATTTTATTTTTTGAAAATTGTGTTTTAAAGGAAAGGTGTATATTAATATTCGAAAATGTTTTCCTTTAGGGTTAAAAAGTATATTTTGAGGATTTGATGATGTAAATGTATTTTTATTGTGTTTAATGTTTGTTATAGTCCTTCGAAATTGTTTATTATGATTAGTTAGCCTGATATAAATATCCAAAGCATTGGGTAATGATTATTTTCTACAAATAATTATATGGGAATTAACTAAGTAGGTTATTCCCTTTGTAAGGGTTCTTGTAAGGATTATATGAATATGATTCCCCAAAAAACTTATATGAATTATCAATGATTTCAAATGTGTTTTCATGGAAATATTTTTATTTTATAATGTAATATAATGATCTTTTGTTTAAAAGAATTACTATTCCAATTTAGATTTAAAATTTATATTTTAAATAAAATAGTTTTCATGGATTCTCATGTTTTCTATGAAACCATCATGATTATAATTGTGAATTTATATATTCTTAAAATGTTTTCTATGAAATAATTTAGGTAGGAAAGTTGATTTCATGTGCAAGTAAGTTGTTATTTGATCTCAAAATTCTTTTTGTTAAAGAAAACCGCACTAATATGATCTCACAGTTCTCGAAAGGATCAATGAGTTTATTTTTTAATTTTTTATATCCCTTACTAATATTTTTATTCGCATAAATTGTTTTCAAATAGTTTTAATAGGGTTTTAAGGACGAGTAAGAATAATTATGTTGTCAAGTTTAAAATCAACAAGATTTATCATGAAATTAAAATGTATTTCAAATGAAAATTATTGTATCATGAAACATATCGATACTAAGGATAAGTTTTCACTTTTTAATTAATGGGTTAATTATATAAGAGTTATAATATAATTCTCTAAAAATATAAACCTAAAAAGGTCATTGAGAATGTAATAAAATGAATTTTGGATTAAAAAATAATGATTAATTACTGTTTTAAGGTAGGGTCCTTATAAAAATGACATAATAATGAGGAATAAAAATTTTAATATAACTTATATGTAAAGGATACCCACCAATAATTTCATCATATCATTTTTCTAGATACCCACTATGAAATTCGTCACATAGTAGGCTTGGGATAACCACTTTTGTACCTTTATAGGCTTTATATAAACACATTTTTATTCTATTGGGAATGGGATAACCACCTATGTATGATTTGATTTGATAAGATATGAAAAATTAAATAATGAATTAGATATGTATATAATTTTTCTCCCTTTAATCACGTTAATAAAACCATATATATGTATTTCGTAAGATAAAAAATATTCATCATTTTATAACAGTGTAATTAACCCTTAGAAATGTAATAGGTTTAATGAAATCATCCATAAAACATCATCATCGTATACCACAACAAATAAAGTGTATAGTATAATAATACCATATCCCCTATGAAGCATAAAAATCATTATATTATGTTCACATGGATGAAAAATTTCATTTCTAAAAGCATTAAAAATATGACGTGGAAAACCTGAGCAAAAATTCATTTCATTTGGTGAAATATATAACTACGAAATGTAATAATAAATGAAATAGAGTTTTATTTAAAAAATAAATGATAAAATGTATTGTAATCTTCATGATTAAGAAAATAATTGATGTCATGAAAATACAATCATGTCATATATGATAATTTAAAACATTCTAACTACAATTTTTTAAAAATTAAATAGTGAGTTATATAGAAGTTTTTAAAATATCCATTTTAACAATTTTTAAAAAATTAAAAGGTAGTATAAATATAAATTTTTAATTTTTATTATTATATGAAAACTTTTATAAAATAATTTTAAGAAGATGGACCTAAAAGATAATGATTCCTGACCAAAAAAAAGAAATAGGGTCATCTTTTCTTAAAGAGATCACATCTACCACATTAAGTACCAAAGAGAGTAAAATGAAAGAAAAGAAATTAAAACCACACTAATAACACATGAAGAATAATATATATGGTTTTCAGGATATATATAGATAATTAGTTTACAATAAAATAAATTTAAACAGGAACAATGTCGGTAAAAAATGAGATTGCAACAAAAACCCATATAGTCTTGTTAATCTCTTAATCAAATACTAATGAAAGGGAGGAATGTAGATTGATTTTTAAATACAAATAATTTTTAGTAGTATCATAATAAAATACTTTCATGGTTATTATATATACTAAACAATTCAATCCAAGTGGTAAATATATCATAAGTTTCAAAAAATAAAAGTTAGAAGAGAAAACCCTTATGACAAGTATAACATTTGATTAACAACTATTAAAAAGAGAAAAGATAAAATGAAAAATTAAATATGATGAATAAATATATATTTATGATTTAATTGTTAAAATTATTATCATATACACCATATAATAAATTAGTGCATATTACAAAACATGCAATAAAGAAGTGAATTTAAGATGAAACCCTTAGCTCATGTTCTGAATAAATTCATATGTGATCAAACCTCATGTATAAATAATTTTTAATTGTTATAAATATATATAATAACTATATTAATACATATCTTAATTTATATGAGTCTTTAATAATTTATAATAACTAATTTATTGAAAATTATTCATTAAATCAACATTTGGGGTGTTAACTATTATGTTTTCCATGTATATTTTGGTATTGTGATTTTGATACATGAACATTAGTCATGGTTAAAGAGTTAATAATTTCAAAAATATCATATATATTCATTGAATCCATCCATATAACTATCCATATATGGATGAAAATAAAGAATAATTACATGGCTTCATGGACGTGGTAGTCAACATGTACTCACGAATGACGTCATCGTTTTCCAACGGATGAGAGGGTAAGAAGGATGATAGTATTTATACTTCAAGGAATCATAATTATGTAACAAAAATCATACATATATAAATATACATAAATTATATCATTCTTTATAACCATCCATGAGAGGTGTGATGAAAAATGAAACACATCGCTTCCTGGTGGTGGTAGTCGACACATATGCACTAGCAATGTTTTCATTTTTCATTGGAAGTAAAAGAATAAGAAATAAGTTTTACTATTAAAATAAAAACATTAAATTTAATTAATTATATAAATATAATTATTTCCTGATGTCCATGGAATATTTTTAAGAGGTGGAGGACAAATAAATCTGAAAGAGCATGATTAAGATGGCTACATTTTCCACGACTATTGTACTTTATCATATACCTTAAGCCTTCTTGGGTGGGTCTATTGATGTGACAAAAACCTATATAAAATGTGTTGGATATATTTTAAGTGATTTTTATAGATATTTTTTTAGATAATGTGCTTTTTTAGTGTGGATAACTAGGAATAGAATGTTCCCTTTTATAAGTTATGGGAGTTTCACCTTTGTAAATACTATGAACATAAAAATATAATAATACTTATCTCATTTTAAAGTGTCTAAAAACAGAATATTTTCAATGATAAGAAAATTAGGTTTTAAATACACTCAACCAATGATATTTAATCACATGTTTATATTATACTTAAGCCATATCTATTTATTTTAACCCTTTAAACTAATTTTATCCTTAACTATAGTGACAAATTTTTTCCATGGGAACTATTCATTAGAGATAAAAATAAAATTGTTAAAATAAGAAAACATGAATATGATAATTAAAAAAATGTAATCCATTCATTAATATTTTATTATAATAAGTTTTAGAATTAATTCCAATATAATCACTCAAAAGAAATGATAACCATTTTTAGAAAAAATATATTTTTATGTGTAAAAATGAATATATACATATTTATTTCAAAGATTATTATATAGTGGTTATTACCATGAATTTATCAGATTATTAATAAATAAATTATTGTTATTTGAATTATATCTATGCTAAAATAAAAATGAATCATTAAATAACCACATTAATGGAAATGAATGAAAAAAGGTTTTTTAATATAATAAAATATTACTTATGATTTAAAGGTCATGTATAGTTTAAAAAATTCATAATAATAGTATTAGATTTATTATTTTACTCCTTAAATATATATTTGGAAAATTAAAAGGTGTATCATATTTTAAATTCATGATTATATAAAAATTATTTTGACAAAGCTAAAGTATTCGTAAAAACGGTATAATTGACTTGTCAAAAAAAAATCAACCCTTTATGAAAAATATAAAAACCTAACTTTACAATAAAATTCAGATGCTTTATTCATAAATTAATTTATTATTAGAAATTATAATTTCTAACTATTGAAAAAACTAATTCTAATTTCGGTGCATGAAATGTATAAAAATCAGGTCTACAAAAATGTATTTTTGAAGCCTAAAATGGATTTATTCTCATTTTTTCTCAACTAAGAAAATTTAGATGATTTTTATATTTTAGTTGGTTATATTATTATTAAATTTTTTCTTAATTATATATCAATATTTAATAATTTAATTAACTAAGATAATAAAATATTTCAAACTTAAAAATAGTTTCCAAGAAAATATCTCTTTTTATCCTTGATTGATTTTATATTTATTTCTAAAAAACTAATAATCAATAAATGAATAATTATTAATTATAATTCATGTATAAATAATATATTTTAAATAAATATAATACCCTAAATAATATTATGTTATATTTTAAATAAAATATATAAAATATAAAAAACCTACTTTAATGAAAAAATAACCATTTTAAAATTTAATATTTTTTAACCTCATGTGATATAGTTCATATCATTAAAATTTTGTTACTTATTTCATAGGAATTTGTCAAAAAAATTATATTTAATAAAATATCTACATATATTTTATAATTATTTTACTCCCATTCATACCCATCAATCCAACAACTGGTGAATAATAGTCATTTTAAAATAATACTATTGGGGTTCGTTTATGTTCTATGTTTTGTGTGATATATTAAATAAAAAATATTAATGATTAAAATAAATATAAATAAAAATATTTGGGTTTTACACCCCCATGGGTAACCCATCACTACTCAAACCCATTGGGTACTTTGTACCCCACTTTTTGTCTCTATTTCAGCCACAATGTTTATTTTTATGGTGAATCCACCTCTTGATCCCCCAAACAATAGAACTGAAGATACCGAGTTAGTTGTGGTACCATATAAAGGGGTTTAATTAATGGTATATTTTTTAAAATTTTATTCTTTTGAAATTAATCTATATTACATTTTAATGTCTCAATCCACTCTCTTTTAAACTCTCTTTCACTATTATTAATTTGAAATATAAAGACCCACACCATTCATGAGTTTTACAAGGTTAGGTGCTAATGTGCATACAAATTCTATTTTTTGTAAGGTCTTCCCTAAGATAAATTTTATATCAGTATTATAATTATAATGATTACATGTACCAAATAAGGTACCAATAACTTTACAATGTGCACAATGTTTAGTGAGGTATCATCCAATTTATATTGTGATATGGGTAGGAAACATCGACATATTAGTCATTATCTTTCAATTGATGGTCTATCAATATTTACACATGAAACAATAGTCTCTAACATGTTATTTTACATTTGTATGTAAAAATGATCTTCTATAAGGTTCATTGTGTCTTGTTATCACTATATAATTCTTCATTAATTATTAAGTCTCTCTTTGTGGGAATAATATCAACCGAGATACATGCATTTCTAACTTCCTCGAAATTAATTAAGGCTAATCATAATTTTCATGAAAGGGTGGACACACACTTTAGTATTCTTCATCCTAAAAATACATACATTAAAATAATATGTAATAGAATCACATTCATGAAAACAATTTATGGATTTAGTTTCAATATCATATTGGTTTTCAAATAATTCTCTTTCTTCATTATTGTGTTTCTGAAATATATCATAGTATCGACAAATTAATTTTTGATAGACTAACTTTCTTAATTTTGATCATTTATATTCATAGAAATATGTGAATAATAATTATGTAAACATTAATGAAAATGGTTCCTTATTTTGTTTTAATAATATTACGAATGGTAACCACCTCTCAAAAGTATCACTACCTTGTATAGGAATAATGAATTTAACTATTTAAATTTGATGCTCCATAAATATTATACCTTGATATTCTAATTAAATTCCACACAAATCCTAGCATGAGTTATGGATTCAAAAATGTCCTTTGATATTTTCAAATTTTGGTCTAGCACAACATCATTCCAATTAGTTGTCACTATATATTTTTATAAATGTTGACCCCTATAAATCATGAAATGACATCTATAATTTCTAAAAATGACCCTTATGAGATCATTGTAATTGTTTCTACCTTTTTCAATTCTAAAAAACTATTGAAATTTATGGAATAATAATATTACTCTTATGTTTTATAAACTCATCCTAATGATTTACAATGTATACTTGTAATGAATTTTAAAAAGGATTGATGTTACTCTAATGTTTCTCAGTTTATGTTGAGAATGTTTATTAAAAAATCTCAAATGGATGTAAGAAAATCTCCATGATTCTTATAAAATATCAAAATGACTCTTATGAATGAGTGAAATTACATGTATGAATATATGGATTCAATATTTTTATGTTTGAACTTATTAATAACTCATACAAATGAAACAAAATTACTTTTACACTCTATAGTGAGCCCAAATACTTAGCCGCATTCATTAGCTCATCTCTATGATTACTTTTAAAAATTCACTACCATAACAAGATTTTAAGTCCTTGATATTTTCAGTTTTATACACTCTATGTAATATATTATGTATAATGTAATTAAGTTAATTTAAAAAAAATCATATAATTCAAGAAATTTATATTTTTTACTCTAACATATTTAAACCATCTCAATAATTTTTAGGAAAACCTAAAAAAATACTTAAAAAAATCTAATGCTTCTTTGTCATGGTTAAAAATAAATTAAAAATTATTGAATAATTTCATTTGGTTCTTAAATCCCCCCCTTATATTTTTTATTAAGATAAAAAATACACACTATAATAAATCAAATAAACTTGTTTCATAAACATAATAATCTTGACGCTACACAAAAGGGTAAAGTAGTATTTTTGAGAGAATCTCATCCCTCAATGATAATAATTTTTTGGAATGTGAATTATATGATCTCCCCAATAATCAATACTCTTAATAGTATCCAATTTACCATGAATTATATAATTGGATTCAATCTTATAGTACATATTATTTTTGTATCATTCTTCCCTTATGAAAATATATTCCAAATAAATGTTATAGAAACTCCCAAAGTTCTTAAAGGGATATGGAATGACTGATCTTTTTTTTCAACTTCAATCTATCAAATCTATCCTTGGGATATTATTTTGTGAATATAACATTATATTGAAATCTATTAGAATTGAATACTAGTTTTATGTCTGCAATGGAAGCTTTACCTCGGATGAAATTAAATATGATTTCAATATACTTATAACAATGGTGTTGTAATAGTTTTTTGAGAGATCAATTATACTTGATTTTCACATATAATTCTATTTTTTTTCAATCATCAAACTCAAGTAGATGATATGATATTTTATCTAGATCATTTGGGTGTTAGAAATTATACTATAAACATATTATTATTTTATGAGGAATAAATTAGTTAAATTCTTTTTCTATCAGTTTTATCTAATAAAAAATCTATTGAATATAAAAATTCAATAGAGAGTTCATTTTTAGTTCTCAAAATAAGTATTTCATTTAGAATTTTTAAATCAAGATAAATTCAGGTTTCTATATATTTATGAAATTGTAAAAATATTCATGCTTCCCTTGATGCACCTGAGAAGGTCTTAGGTACCACTAAATGTGATTCTTTATGATCAATTTGATCCCTTGAACATAGGCTCATTTAATAGAAAACATCAGGTTTGGATGCAATGAGATAACACAACCATAAAATAAAATTTCTAAATTAGTTTTTATTTTTCATATATTACTTAGCATCCCTTACATGATTCATTCCAATTGTTATAATTTTATAAATGCGGTTAGATCCTTCTATAAAAAATTTGTTCTATAATTTTCTTTCATACCTTTCTATAGAAGAAAAAAATGAAATCTTGATTTTTTACAACTTTTTATCCTAAAAGCTATCTTATTTATCCTAAAACTATATCTCAAAATGATTAATAATTTTTCAAGAAAATTAATTATAAGAACTCTATTTTCACCTTCATTAATAATATCATAAATATAAACAATTACAATAACAGTACATGCCTCTGCTTATTTTTATAAAAATTTTGTTTTCAACATTTAATTTAATGAATTTAATCTCTTTGAATAAGCCATCCATGTTGAATTAATATCCCTCAAGGAATATTTTATCCCACTAAGATCCACTTTCAGAAAACATATCATAGTTGCATCCCTTCCATGGTTATTCTCTACATGATACTTAATATATAATTCCTCCCCTAATATCTGTTTATGATGGTAGAGTTTACATATATTAGATAAATTTTATACTTACTAAATGATGAAATAGATAGGAACATTCATGTGCATTGAATCATTGAAATAAGTTCCTATGTTTCTTCAAAATAAAATCCCCCATCCTAAGAATATATTTTCTATACATGTCTGAACATGATCTTTGAAACTTCCCTAATATCATTAAATTTTCTTAATCTCCCACATAGTTTCAATATCATTTTCCTTTTTTTAGGGATAAGATCAAATATGATGTTCTTATAAATTTGATCTAGATCTCATTGATAAAATTAAAACATTACTCAATAATTAAATGGGAATCAATCTGAGAGATTATTGATATTTGGTTTCTTAGTAATAATCACTATCTAGACTATACATAATAATTATATTATCCGATTATATTATATGATTTCAAAAGCTTCTTTATATTTTGATACTTATATTTTTGAAAATCATTACCGCTTCTTCATCAATGGTCTAACCAAAGATAATATCAGCAACATTTGGTTCAATTCATATTAGTTCTTCATTGAATTTCTTAAAAATCTACTCATTATCTTCATCATAGTCTTCATGACCATCATTATTTGGGACATTAATATTAATTTTATATATAATTTCATTTAAATCACTATAGTGGATCATTTTATTAAAATTCTTGTTCTAGAATATACACACATTTCTGTTAGACAAGTAACAAAGAAAGATACCATTGTTGTCCTTCTAATTAAGCATTCCCATATTTGATTTCATGATTTTCATTAATAATGGACTATTGAAAACTTTAAAATAGTTCACTATTTGATTCATTATATACCACTTCTCCAAAAAATCCATGTTTTATTTATATATCAATAGATACTAAATTTTAATATAGAAATAAGTGAATAAATATTCTCTTTAGGAATCCATTAAACTATTGAATTAAATAATAATTTTCCTTCTAAATTCAATATGAATTATATTTAATATTTTCAAAAACTATTATATTGCTGGTTTTATAGAGCACTACATTGATTCGTGATTCTAATTTTAGTAATATTATATTAAAAAAGAAATACTGGTAAAATACCTTCCATTTTATATTAATATGTTTATGTGGTTCCACATACATCTATTGGCTTACCATATTAAAATTTTGAAAAATTACATTTCCTCTAACATAGGACTTATAAATAACACATTCTTTATTCTTGTAAAATCATCAATAAATATGATGAAGTATAAATCACCCCTATTTTATTGATGGTCTCAGTACTACCCACTATGACATTTCCTCTATAGGTCACACCATGGATTGTATTAATATGGCCCTAAAACATCCCAAGAACCCAAAAAAAAGTAAAAAACTTATAAAAATATTTGAAAATATGAAATAAACTGAAATTTAATTATAGAGACCCAAATCTTGACGTAAATGGAGATTACATTAATTTTGCAGAATACTTAATACATAACAAAAACAAAAAACCGAAGGACCGTAATAGTTTAGTGTCTTTTGAAACTCGGAACAAAATCTTCTAATCATGGTGAAAGATCTTCAACATCTCCAATAAAGATCTTCCCTATTTTTTTCTTTTCTAAAACCTTTCTTTATAACCTGGGGAAAAGAAAACATTAAAAGGGTGAGCTCAAATTCCCAGTAAGGGTAAACATAGGGAATAAAAAACAATCCATAATTATTTGAATGCAAAAAACATGATCATAAAATCTAATCATCAAAATCTTGAGCAAAGACATAAATCTTGGAAGTACGTAAGGAATATATCATAAAGGAACATCAATCATGATAAAATAGCATGGATATAAAACATGTAATTATGGAAAACCATTAAGCACATGATATGATTTCCATAGTAGATAAGGCATTGCTTCCAAAACCATCTAAGTGGGCAAATTCCATTTCTGAATTGAGTTCACTCCTCATTCCAGTCCTGTATTACTGAACCAGATTAAATTACCATTCCATCCATGTCTATCTCATGAGATATAAATCTTTACCCAATGAATTGGAGGGAGATATAGGTCCCACCCATCTCATAATGAAATCATTATTTCGTATTCCACAAAATCATAAATCATACATCATAGCATAACCCATTTAATATAATGGGATTCTTAAACATCATGCCATCATAACATAATCCATATAAAAAAATGGATATAATTTCATCATAAAAAAACTAAAACCATGTAAATAATGGAAAAATTATACTTGAAACATAAAAATATTAAATAATGTCATTTTAGAAGGAAAATAGTTTTGATAAACACTTGAAATGAATTCTTAAGGAAAATATCGTTTCTTCTTCAAAATCTTTTTCTTTTCACAAAATGCCATGAAATTTTAAATGAAAAGGGTTTTGTTGAAAATAATCATGAAATCTTGTAGAGGAAGATTCATGAAAATGAGGTGTTATGAAACCGTAAAAATCCATTCATGCCATATAAGTTAAAAAATAACATTCTCCTCATACTTTTGTCGGAAAAGTCAAAAAGTACCTCGTATGGTAAAGAAAAGAAACATTCCTTATATATCGTGTAGTAAAAGTAAAAAACATGGGTAAAAAGAAATTTAAACTTAAATGAAACCATTTTTAGAGAACATGGACATGGATGATAAATATAACCCCAGTAAATACTGACGAATAAACAACCTCTAATAAAAATGAGATTGGAAAAGTTATCCCTTACCTTATGTCCAATTTCTTCCGTATGTGTCCCAGAATCCTGTATAGTGGTTTTAAACATATTATTAACTTTTAACAGAACCATAATAATATTGATGATATCATATATGATTCACTTACAACTTTATATTATCCGTTCATTTGTCAATTCAATGTTAAAGTAGTGTTTTGGGTAAAATTGTTTCATTTATCATCCGTGTTTTGACTTGTAATTATTAATATGATTACTTAGATCATGATTACATAATTCCAGAATATAAAACATGATTTATATATAATATATATTCAGAATATACATATATATAATATAACGATAAATGGAAAGAAATACACCGTTCATGGAGACGGTAGGCTGTACGTACGCATGTACGTTGTTTTTCGTTTCCTTATGGAATTGAATGGAATTAAGTAGATGACATACATATATATACATAAATCCAGTAGCATTATTATGTCATATATTTCATGATTACTTATTGTATATACTTTATAATCATTCTTGAATTGTTAACATGGAAAATGAATCTCATCGTGTCTGGGAGACGGTAATCCGTACGTACGCACGAGCGATGATATCATTCCCATATTTATAGAATGGAGTTGGAGTTGATAATATAATATATTATAGTCAATATTATGTTATAATAATCATATATAGTTATTATTTAAACTATTATACCCATCCAAGTAAGGTGGTCGTGGAAAAACTAATTACACCACAGTGTGGAGATGGTATTCCGTACGTACGCAAGCGCGGTGATTTCATTTTCCGTAGGATGGATAGAAGGTGAAATAGGGTGGTTTCATATTTATAATAAAATATCAGTATATGAGTGATACTAATGTTATTAATTTATGATGAAACAAATAATGAAGAATAAGTAGAATAAGAAATAAACTTGAGAGAATCAGAAGAAGAGATTACTTCTTCTTCGACGCACCTACTTTATGCTTCCTCTTAAAGAAGTAGAGTTAGCCTTTTGAGAAGAAAAATACCTCCAGAATGTTGATATAGATGTTTAGAAGAGAAATGGGAAGGTTTTGGCAGAGCTTCAAGGCTCAAAAGGGTGTGAAGAGAAGAGGGAATGGGTGCCCTTTTTATAATGGAGGAGAGGGGCACCTTTGAAAAAACATAAAATATTATTTTATAATAAAGACATATTCAGTTTTTAATAGATCCTAATTGATTTATTTCTAATATAAGGTTGGTATGAATCTAAATTCTTTCAACCAATAAGTTTTAGACAAGTTTAGGTTACTATTTTATCCTTATCATTTAGATTTAACTCTAGGTAAAATAATTTAACTTTTACCATGTCTTTTTGTTTTCTTACACTATATGGTTAATAAACATACTATAACAAGCAAAAAGAACCCCAAGTGGTTCATTATAAATATATATATCCTTATATAAGTCATTTATATGAAACTTAGATTTTTAGAAATAAAATAACAATTAATAATATAATATTTGTTTTAAAAACTATTTTATTTCAATTTTGACACTATTTGGTACTTGATTTTTCTGAAAACCATAACAGTATGATTAGTTCTAAAAAAGTTAATTAAATCAATAATAACATGTAATTTTAACCTAGAAAATTATTTTAATTCATTAAAAGTCTCAAATTACATTTATTTGGGTATTTATAATATAAATTAATTCAATATTTCATTATTTATGTAATTACTACATCACAATTGTGTCATAAATAAATTAAATTATTTAATGTATAAAAATTATAAATAAAATACCATTATGTAGGAAATTATCATATCTTTATAATTAATATTTATAGTCTAATTTATCTTATGTATAACCCTATTATAAAAATGTTTTGGTTATTAAACATTTATTTTAACTATTTTAACTCTCTTTTTTAAATAAAATAATAATAAATGTCCTAATCTAATCCTAGTAGAACTAAAGAGAAATATTTTATTCCTAAGGTTTTTTTGGTCGAATTAAACTTATCCAATAGAATTAGGATATGTGTTAGGGTAATAATAATATCATTTTTACCCTTAATTACCCTATTTACTTTTAATCGTGGTAAATAAAAGTAAAAATTTACTATTCACCAAAAATTATTTCTATCTTATTGAACCACATTTTACTAGTTTATAATAACCATGTCTCTCGGATTTTTGAAATTACACTCATAGAAGTGGTAGAATTGAGTTTTATGTAAGTTTTCAAAAAGCTCCAAGGAGGTAGGTAAAAGACGGTGAAAAGTTAAATAAAATTTTTATATATCTAAAATTATTACAAAATGACTCCAATGAATTAAATTAAACTTATAGAGGTATTATTTATCAATTTTGACCTAAAATAAAATAAAATAAAATAAATAATTATTTAAATAAAAAGTCGGTTTTTAAATAGTAGCCCAGTGTTTTCACTATTCATCACAAATTGAATGTTTTTAGAAAAATACCAAAAATTCACCCAAGGATAATTTCGATATTCCAAATCCAAAAATGAAGTCCATTCTAAAAGATAAAATTTATAAAATTTCACAAAAGTGGGTATTACTATACATAACGACTAGTTTATAAAATATTTTAATAACATATCATTGTTTAGTGAAACTCGGTGTTGCATACAACACACGCTATCACGGAAGGTCGCGATTTCGTGTAATGTAAGACAATTCAGGGTTGTGTGTAGTGAAATACTCATTTTGGTGTAGCGTACAACACAAGACATCAATGAAATTAAAAATAATATTTTTCATAAAATTTCGGGGTGATATATTCTACCCCCCTTAAAATGAATTTTTCCCTCAAAATTCATCGGGGTTATAAATGGTTTACTACCACATCGTAAAAAGGAATACTAAAACTTCATTTTAAAAAAGGAAAGTTAGAAATGTAACGGTTACCCAGATTAACTCATCACTGGGTTTCCATATATGAGAACATAGGTGGAAATATGGATATAGAAGAAAAATCTAACCATCAAGTTCTGATGGAGATTGGTAGAGGACATGGCTATGAAAAAACCGACAATCACAAACCCATAAATTTTTGATGATCTAAGGTACTATCTTATTCATCAGATATAAGGGCAGTAGGACCACATTTTTGGTTTTCAAGATCATTTCCCTAAAGATGAAGAATTTGAATTAGAAAAAAATACTTACTTTATTTTGGTATAATATCACCGTTGTTCATGCCCTGAACAATTTCCACATCATCTCTTAATGAAATGAAGTTTAATTTTTCATTCGTGAAGTGTTAGCAGATCATGTGATAGAATGATGGGTCATTCCATATGTCTCAATCATAAGGTTAGAAAAAATTATCAAATATACATAAGTCCATCTTTGGTGAGGTTAATCGTATATGATTCCAAAAATGGACTTATTCTTCATCTATCATACCGCTTAATAAAACTAGTTTCTACTAACTAGGGACTTCTGTAGGCCAGTGGTAGGCGATAAAGGCCTATCGCACTTTGGTTGTGGGTTCTATTCCCGCAACCTTGTCCGACATGAAGGGTTTTCTCTTGTCCTGCAGGTTATCCGTTTTCTAAAACAATACTATTTTAACAAAATGTTTGAGCTTTAAACAATACAATCTGATGTCCAACATAATCCATTCCAATCTTTAGGCTTATCCAAAATACACATGTCCAATCTCATAGTATAAAGAAAATGATTACTTGAAATGTCACATAACTAGCACATGAATGCCATCATTTATCCCACATATATCATAAGATATATATCTTTTTGGCAACATTCCAAACATGTGAATACCTTAATCATGTATTCTTTTGAAACATGGATTACTATATAACCTTAGTGAAAACTTGAGTGCTGTAAAAAGTTATCTCTTTCCACATACCAAAATCCCAAAAATTCTATATACTCAAACCATGATATCACTTAGTCATTATATCAATCATGAGCTAATTAATACTATCAAACAATTTATTTCTCCTTATCCCTTCCTTATGTGCATATCAACTGCTTTCCAAAATATTTGAATCACTTTTTATGGTTACCGGTACCATATTATTATAGAAAAACACAATGGACCAATACACAAGTATTTAAATATACTATAAAAGTACCTCAAAAACATTATTATTGAATTCCAATACATAAACCCTTCAATCCATCCTCTTCAATGATTGGCATGGAATATGTCCTTCCTTAATTTAGAAGTAACTTTTTAGGTTAGGGCATTGAGTTGGGTAATGCCCATGTCCTCCACATATAAGACATTGGACTCTATAATATTCTGTCACTCTATGACCCTTTTCTCCACATAGATTACATCTTTCCCTCCATTTGAGGTATTCGTCAAGGTTCTTCTTCCCTTCTTTAGAAATCTCAATCTTCCTTTTTCTATGCTCCTCACCATGCGAACATGTATAAAATTCCATCTTCCTCTTCTTTTATGACTTAAGAATACAACTAAAGTTCACCTTGTTAATCATATATCGAGATGACTGATTCAAAATAATCACAATATCTTCCTCTCCAGGCATTACATAATTTAGTTGATCTTAATCACCAATTTGTCCATTGGAATCAATGTTAACTGAATTACTTCTCGTTCCCTCCATTGACTAAGACCAAAAACCATAGTCTAATAAACAATTAAAATAAAGAGGAAACACATAATCATAAAAAGTCACTTATGGGTTGTCTAACTTATCAAAAATTCTTTAATCCATGACACTTTAGGTTCACCCTAGGTTATTCATGATCGTCAACATAATTCTAGGACTCTAACATATATGTGTACTTAAACTTAGGGACATCCCTAGACATACCTTAGAAATATCAATAGGGATTTCATTAAAGTTTTCTCATCCTAGTTTCCATAGGTTAACTAAACTTTTCCTCTAATACCAACTGTAGAGACCCAAAGTTTGACGTACATGGACATTACATTACTTTTTCAGAATACATAATACATAACAAAAAACAAAAAACCAAAGGACCGTAATAGTTTAGTGTCTTTTGAAACTCAGAACAAAATCTTCTAATCATGGTGAAAGATCTTCAACATCTCCCATAAAGATCTTCCCCTTTTTTTGATACCTAATGCCTTTCTTTATATCCTGGGGAAAAGAAAACATTAAAAGGGTGAGCTCAAATGCTCAGTAAGGATAAGCATAGAGAACATAAAAAAATCCATAATCATTTGAATGCAAAAACATGAACATAAAATCAAAACATCAAAATATTGAGCAAAGACATAAATATTGGAAGTACGTAAGGAATATATCATAGAGGAACATAAATCATAATAAAATAGCATGAAGATAAAACATGTAATTGTTGAAAACCATTAAGTACATGATATGATTTCCATAGTAGCCAAGGCATTGCTGCCAAGACCATCTTAGTGGACAAAGTCCCTTTCTGAATCGAGTTCACTCCTCGTTACAGTCCTGTATTACTGAACCAGATTAAATTACCATTCCAGCCATGTTTATCTCATGAGATATAAATCTTTACCCAATGCATTGGAGGGAGATATAGGTCCCACCCATCTCAAAATGAAATCATTCATTCATGTGCCACAAAATCATAAATCATACATCATAGCATAACCCATATAATAGAACGGGATAATTAAACATCATTCCATCATAACATAATCCATATAAAAAATGGGTATCATTTCATCATAAGTAAACTCAAACCATGTAAATAATGGAGATATTATACTTGAAACATAAACATATTAAATAATGTCATTTTAGATGGAAAATAGTTTTGATAAAACACTTGAAATGAATTCATGAGGAAAATATCTTTTTTTCTTCAAAATCATTTTCATTTCACAAAATTCTATTCAATTTTAAAAGAAAAGGGTTTTTTTGAAAATATAAATGCAATCTTGTAGAGGAAGCTTCATGAAAATGAGGCGTTATGAAACCGTAAAAATCCATTCACCCCATATAAATTAAAAATAACATTCTCCACGTACTTTTCTCAGAAAAGTCAAAAAGTACCTCGTATGGTAAAGAAAAGAAACATTCCTTACATACCATGTAGTAAAAGTAAAAAACATGGGTAAAAAGAACTTCAAACATACATGAAACCATTTTTAGAAAACAGGGACATGTATGATAAATGTAACCCTAGTAAATACTTACGAATAAACAATCTCGGATAAAAACGAGATTGGAATAGTTATCCCTTACCTTATGTCCAATTTCTTCCATATGGGAAAGATACTCATGTATAATGGGTTTAAACATATTAATAACTTTTAACATAACCATAATAATATTTATGATATCATATATTATTCACATACAACTTTTTATTATTTGTTCATTTGTCAATTCCATGTAAAAGCAACGTTTTGGGTAAAATCGTTTCATTTATCATCCGTGTTTTGACTTGAAATTATTAATATGATTACTTAGATCACGATTCATTAATTCCAAAATATAAAACATGATTTATATATAATATATATTCATAATATTGATATATATAATAGATTGATAAATGGAAAGAAATACCCTGTTCATGGAGACGGTAGGCCGTACGTACGCATGAACGTTGTTTTTCGTTTCCTTATGGAATTGAATGGAATTAAGTAGATGACATAAATATATATACATAAATACAGTAGAATCATTATGTCATATATTTCATGATTACTTATTATATATACTTTACAATCATTCTTGAATTTTTAACTTGGAAAATGAATCTCATCGCGTCGTGGAGACGGTAATCCGTACGTATGCATGAGAGATGATATCATTCCCATAATTATATAATGGAATTGAAGTGGATAATATAATATCTTAGAATCAATATGATGTTATAATAATAATATATAGTTATTCTTTACACCATTATACCCATCCAAGTAGGTGGTGGTGGAAAAACTGATTACACCACGGCGTGGAGACGGTATTCCGTACATATGCACGCACGGTGATTTCATTTTTTATAGGATGTATAGAAGGTGAAATAGGGTTGTTTCATATTTATAATAACATATAAGTATATTAGTGATACAAATGATATTAATTTATGATGAAACAAATAATGAAAAATAAGTAGAAGAAGAAATAAACTTGAGAGAATTAGAAGAAGAGATTACCTCTTCTTTGACGCACTGCCTTTATGCTTTCTCTTAAGGAAGTAGATATGGCCTTTTGAGAAGAAAAAAACCACCATAGTGTTTATAGGGAAGTGGAGAAGAGAAATGGTAAGGGTTTTGATGAGCTTAAAGGGTCAATAGGGGTGATGTGAAGAGGGAAGGGGTGCCCTTTTTATAAGGGAGGAGAGGGGCACCTTTGGAAAAACATAAAATATTATTTTATAATAATGTCATATTCGGTTTTTAATAGCTCCAAATTTATTTATTTAGAAGATAAGGTTGTTATGGGTCGAAATACTCTCAACCAATAGGTTTTAGACAAGTTTAGGTTACTATTGTATCCTTATCATTTAGATTTAACTATATGTAAAACAATTTAACTTTTACCGTGTCTTTTTGTTTTCTTACACTATATGGTTAATAAACTTACTATAACAAGAAAAACGAACCCAAAGTGTATCATTATTAATATATATATCCTTATATAAGTCATTTTACCAAAAATTATATTTTTAAGAATAAAATAACAATTAATAATATAATATTTGTTTTAAAAACTATTTTATTTCAATTTGGACACTATTTGGTACTTGATTTTTGTGGAAATCATAGCAGTGTGATTAGTTCAAAAAAAGTTAATTAAATCAATAATAACATGTCATATTAACCTATAAAATTATTTTAATTCATCAAAAGTCTCAAATTACATTTATTTGGTTATTTATAATATCAATTAATTTAATATTTCATTATTAAGGTAATTACTGCATCACCATTGTGTCATAAATAAATTAAATTATTTAATGTCTAAAAATTATAAATAAAATACCATTAGGTAGTAACTATTCTTATATTTCTAATGAATATTTATAGTATAATTTATCTTATGTATAAACCTATATTAAAAATGTTTTAGTTATTAAACATTGATTTTATCTATTTTAACTATCTTTTTAAATTAATTTATAATAAATGTCCTAATCTAATAAAAGTGGACATAAATAGAAATATTTTATTCCTAAGGGTTTTTTGGTCGAAGTACACTTATCCAATAGAATTAGGACTTGTGTTAGGGTAATAATAATATCCTTTTTACACTTAATTACCCTATTTACTTTTAACCATGATAAATAAAAGTAAAAAGTTAATATTCACCAAAAATTATCTTTATTTTATTGAACCACATTTTAATCCTTGATATTAACCATGTCTCTCAGATTTTTGAAATTCCACACATAGAAGAGGTAAAATTGAGTTTTATGTAAGTTTTCAAAAAGCTCCTATGAGGTAGGTAAAAGACGGTGAAAAGTTCAATAAGTTTTTTATATATCTAAAATTTTTATAAAATGACTCCAATGAATTACATTGAACTTATATAGCTATTATGTATCAATTTTGAACTAAAATAAATTTAAAAAAAATAAATAATTATTTAAATAAAAATTCGGGTTTTAAATAGTAACCAAGTGTTTTCACTATTCATCAAAAAATTGAAAGTCTTTAAAAAAATAACAAAATTTCACCCTAGGCTAATATCGATATTCTGAATCCAAAAATGAAGTCCATTTTGAATGATAAAATTTATAAATTTTCACAAAATGGGAATTACTATACATAACGACTAGTTTATATAATATTTTAATAACATATCATTGTTTAGTGAGACTCTGTGTTGCGTACAACACACACTATCGTGGAAGGTGGCGATTTTGTGTAATGTAAGCCAAGTCAGGGTTGGGTGTAGTGAAAGACTCATTTTGGTGTAGCGTACAACACAAGACATCAATGAAATTAAAAAGAATATTTTTCATAAAATCTCGGTGTGCTACATTAATAGTATTCAAACAACAGTGGAAATAGGGTTTGAAAATAATCCACATCATATCACTTTTTCCCCATGATTTTCATAATTAGAATTAGAATGTATTTTAAATGAAAACCTCCATACCTCAAAGAATGAGGCTAGTGGTTCAAAGAAAACATAAGGTCGTGTTGGAAAATTACACCAGAAAACCCTCACAAAACATCAAACAATAGAATCCAAAGCCTCAAAGCCCACAAAACATCTCCAATTAGTGACTAAACCATAACAAATACCAGGAGATATAATATAATATGTTCCAATAATGGTATCCACATCATTTATAATTTATATAAAATGGTGTAAATAAATGAAAAACTAGGATTCATAGACAAATATTGGGAGAAAAAACCTCTATGATGAACTCTCAAGAAGATGAATTCTTATACTAACCTTAATAGACTATACAATAATTAAATAATAAAAAATAAATAGGAAAATAACCTAGAAACAACCCAATAACCCTAAAGCAAGTAAATTACATCAATAATCATTGAAAAATGAATCAACCAAAACATTCCTAACCATAAATAGTTAAGTAAAAAGCCACAAATGACCTCACTATAAATAACATGATATCCCCCATAAAACCATTATGCTATATAATGATAAATTAGTACCTCAACCAAATGATATAATTTAATAATGAACCCCAAAGAAATCTTTACCCACTAGTTCTAAAAAACAAAAATTAAAAATTTTCCTAGTTACCCAATCCCAAACCCAAAGACACCAAATTTCTAGATAAAAATTATTTTCCTCTAAATTAGAAAACATTCAAAACTACACAAACTCATGAATCAAAATTATATTGGTAGAGAACAATCATAACCCAAATCTTTAATCCAATTCACATTCATAACATGAAACTAACATAGTTAATAACACCAAAATTACAAGCATCCTAAGGAAAAATAAAATCAAGAATTCCTTTGATATCCCAAGATTTAAAACCTCTGGAGAGAAACTAAGTGGCTATAACACAAATATCCTCAAAGATTTTTGAAAATCGGTTTTAGAGTACCCTAAATTCCTACACTAAATGTACACAAGAGATATCTAACTCTAATGAGGGACAAAAAGGTCCTAATAAGACTGAACCACTCCCACATACACCTCTACATTGACCTCATATATTTTCAATGCCACACCTAATGGGACACCATAGTCATACCTTGTATAACTATGTTGACACTCATCATATGTTTCTTAGACTGATAAACAGCAACACATATGGACATTTTGAACATCTCCAAATCAAATTCCAATCTAGAAATATATACGACCTATTCGATGGCCAGTCAAATACCTCCACTAAAGAAATGGGATTTTATAAAGTAATTGAGAACCATATTAGGAGTGAGGATCACCAACTCTGTAATGAGATTAATATAATCCATTATTAATCACTTACCCTAATTAAGTATCATAAAATAAACATATTAATCTACCTACACACTTTATTAATAGAACAACAAATAAAAATCACCTAGATGAACTATCCAGACATAATCCAATGAAACTATGAAGGGACCATCAACTCTTACCACACAAGGCTTGGTTCAACAATAAAACCACATATTACATTACCCAAAAAACTTTCTACTGTCTTAAGAGAATTTATTATTCCCTCAAACCTATCTATTCACTCCACTTCTTTATATAAACCTTGACCCTTAACAAAAGTAGGCCAATCAAGATTATTGATGTAAGATATAGGGTCCAAGAGTAGATAATGTTCATACTCCACCTCTATATTTATAGTTTGGATATAATTTGGTATTAAAGTGATATTCATTGAGTATTGTTTTGATTCACCAAGAGGATCATCCTTATAAAAAAATTCAGGATTACTTGTTAACCATTATTAGAGGCACACTCTTAATAAAAATATTAATGTAGATTATTAATTCATTACTCATGACATAAATAAAATTTTACTATTAAAATATATATGAAAAATAAGGAAACATTAATTATTCAATGGTGGGCACATCATTCACACACCACAAAGTTTATTTTAATTAAAATTTTCAACATCCAATAATTTATTAAATATATTTTTTAACAAGGAACACAATTCAAAATAACCCATCATTCCTTTTATAAAAAAATATATTTTTTAAAACACCCTAATAAATTTACAAAACTAAAAAAATCAATGTTCATTATTATTATAGATTAAAATCACTTATAAATTAAATATATTCCTTCAAACTAATTTATATAAAATCCCACACCATTTTGTAATTTTATTTTTCCAAATACTATAATGAAATAAAATACAATTTAAAAAAAATTAAGAAAATAATATAATAATTTATAACCACCCCCAAAACTAGTTTTGAAATCACCATTTTTCTAAAATTCCCCATTCCCTATTTGAAGTGAAAATTTAAAACCTAAGATATAGAAAAATCATAATATCCCACAAAATCAAAAAATATACATCTACAACATCAAAATCATCCTAAATTTATATTAAAAAAGTGGTAACCAAATAAGGAGAAAACAAGAACAAGAATAATTGAAAAAAATAAATTGAAAAGAGGTGCACATCCATGCATATTTTGGTTGCCCAGTTTGGATGACTATATAAAAACCATGAAAAATGCTCTCTGAAGTTCTCAAAACTATATTCACAAGACCGATATGAATTAACATACTCAATAAGATAACTTTGTAAACCCATTTTTTTAATAGTATAACAAAAAACTAAAATTAAAAACCAAAATTACTTTCATATAACACCCAATAAAATATTTATTCATTAAAATAAAATAAAACTTGTCATGAAAAAAAAATACTAGTCTCGAGTCCAACCTACCTATAGAATCTTGAGTTTTTGAAAGATAAAGAGGAATATAGACTTTCCCCATAACTAAATATCATGTACCAATATCATAGTATCCACACCATTGGACTCCCAAAATAACAAGAGTGAATTTCAAGAAACAAGAGCTTCCAAAAAAATAGAATTTAATACAATTTTCTCCAGATCTAGCACATTTCAACCTAAAAATTCACCCAATAGAACCCTCTACATGTCTTAAAAGGAATTAATAATCCAATTGGTATGTTATGTAGTTCTTATGAATCAAAAAATTTACATTGAGAAGGTTTCTACCTCAAATATATGGTAAACAATTGGATAATTTTTCTAAAAATTTGGAACAGAGGATCGATGTGTATGACATGAATTCAATACTATATAAACAAAACTAAATAAATAAAATAAATAAAATATACATAAATTAAAACCATTATCCATGTCATATATATACATACAATCACTATACAGAAATAAATATGTAATAAGGTACCAAAAATGGAAACCAAATATAACTAAGGGAATGAAAAACACGAGTGATACATCAAATCCTAGAAAGAATACTAATTCTTCAAGATCACATCAATGAAACCAATGGTGGATAACTACATTAACCCACTACTATCAGTGGACCAAAGAAGTAATAAAAAATATGAAATGGAACCCAAAACCATTATAATTCATAACTGCTGTATACAAGCACATGAGTGTATATGTGGTCTGTGAGTTAATAAGCCAATTACGATATCACCAAAAAGATTACAAAATTATTTTATAAAAAAAATTCATAATTTATATTTTTAAATATAGAAAAAAAGTATTTCTTTTATTTTTTATAATGAAATAATTAAATCAAACAAGATACTTTCCGATTAATGAATAAAACCATTTTATTTAAAAAAATTTAATACCCTACTCTTAGATAAAATGACTTAACAATAAAAATGTTCTTCTTCATTTTTAAATAAAAATTGAAACAATTTTTTCCCAAACTTTAAAACAGTATTTTCAATTTTACTCGTTCAAACCAATTAAGAAAAAATACCAATATATAAAGTTTAAAAGAAAAATATATACAGAAACCCCTATATCAAAGGAAGACTGCCAATATCAATAATGGTAAAGAAATATTTTCCACAAGATAAAAAGGTTCAAAGAAAAATATATCAATGATGAAATCCCCTAGATAAAATAAACAACTATGGAATATGTTTCATGGGATATAACCTTGTTCATAATGTGTTACTTTCCTACAAATTACTAAACACAAGGGAGATATTTTCTATATATGTTACATCCAAACAACACAGAAAACCCAACTAGCCTGTACCTTTAATCATATGTGGAACACTCCATTATCAATGTAATATAACACAACTTGAGGGAAAACAGTACCATGAAAATATTTATTGTAGTGAAAATATATCCCTCTTAAATAAATACCACGGTTCCATAGATAAAAAAATTGGATCTGAGAAGAACCTAAAATAGTGTTGAACACATGAATCAAAATAATAACAATAAATCTAAACCCACCTCTAACCCTATTTCATGAAATGACCCCTTTACAAAACATAAATATATCTTATAATAATAAAAATCAAATAAGGGAAAATCTAAATAATGGATAAAACATGGGTTAATCAATGATTACCTCAAAATAATCAAACATTTTTTTAAAAGATCCAAATAGGCTATCAAAGAAAAACCTACTTAGAATTGAATTTCCTTCCCATTTCTATAAATTCCATTTAAAAAAAATAGAAACTAGTTTGAAAAACAAACCATAATTTATATAATAATTTTTTAAAGAATAGTTTCCTTTATCTAAAAACTAAAATAAGTCTTCACCCCTCTATTTTTCACAATAATAATTTATGAGTGTCTATGAATAATTTCAATAATAAATAGAATATTAAAACATTTTACTTAAAAGATATACTTCAAATCCATAAAAAAACATTATATAAGAAGATATAATTTCTTTGAACAATTTATGTGACCATTATAAACATCATGTATAGAAAACATTCACAAAATGGGAATTTTTAAATATCTAGCACTTCAAGAAATGTGAAATAGAGGAATGAAATAGAATGAAAAATCTATAATTGTGTGGAATGAGGTCATAATTTGACACCTTATGTAGTGAATAGTAAATAAAGTATGAACCACCCTATATGGTACATGAACAAATATAATATTATGTCAAAATCACATATATACACAACCATATCTTCCACAACTAATTAGGGTTTTAGGAGAAGGAAGAACCTTGGAAAAATAGTTATAGGGAAGGAAGAATAAGATAGAAGAGGGAAAGAGGGATAGATTACCTTTAATTGCACTTGAAATATAAAAGAGATATAATAAAATTGGTGAGGAGAAGGATGTATATCAACCTATGGATCAAAGGAAGGTTGGATACAAGAGATGAAGGTTAAACTATGATAGAAATCAACAAAAATATTAGGGGGGAAGGAATTTCATTTTTTTTCTAAAAGTACGTCACTGAAAATTTCCATGGCATGACCCTAGTGGCTAAAAAATGGTATACCTTTCTAGGAAACCCAACAAAATGGTCCCATAGATAGTGGCATTGAGGATCTCCATAGATTTAGGCCTCAATCCATATTCCCCAATCTATTATAGATCCACAATATATTGTGGAGGATCCCTAAATGATAGGGTTCAGGTTGTCAAAACCTCTAGGCCAATACGATGAATCCCCCTATGCTTCCTTATGGATCCCCCCACCAAACAGTTTCCACGATGGATCCCCCTGACTGCGCCATTGAGAATCCTAATTGGACAGACCTAAGAACCTTAGGGACAGATACTATGACATGTTTTCCCTATATTATGTTATGGATTGAAGCAACACAATCCTATATAATCCTATCAACTCCATGAACACTTGAAATAAAATTCCAACAGTCCTAGAAAATTTCAAATAACCCAACATTGAATAATATATAAAATAAAAGTGGCATTGAGGTTTGGAAATCAATTATATAGAATTAACATAATTATTTATGGGAATAAATATTTTAATCATTATTATATTAATTACGTTATTAAAGGTAATGTAGATAATTATATCCACTCACATATATTAATAGATTACTATTTTTTATTTATGTACTATACTTTTTGAAATAATGCTAATTTAATTTAAAATTTTACTGGATAATTTTTTGATGAAATTTTTTTATATTTTTAAAAGGGATGAAATTTCTTTCAAAAATATATTTTAAAGAAATTTTTTCGGTGGCCAATATTTTGAAATAAGAATGTGTTTCTTAGTCTAGGTTTAATAGAAATATATTTTCCATTTGAGATACGTCAGAAGTTTATTATTTTGGTTATAATAGTGTTTATAATCAATGATAGTGTATTTATGATTAAATCAATTTTAGATATTAGTTTACTATTAGTTTGGTGGTATATGTGAATTAAGGGTAGCATTAGTGTATTAGTATAGGCCCACTGTTTTCATTCTATAGGGGTGGGAAAGAAAAAAAATGTTTGAAATGTTTGGTATCATAGATACTTAATAGGGGAAATTATGTGTGTTTGTTTAAGGCCAATATTAGTATACACATTATAATATGAATTGTATGGGTCTCATGGTAATACCAGCATGTAAAATTATTATAATGTGAAATGTAGGGATATTATTTAATGGGGTTTTAGTGATGGGTTGCCACTAATTTTTTTAAAATGAGTGACAAAGTAGAGTGTTTTAAACAACAAGTTTTATCCATGTTTTCAATAATTTAATAATGGTTTGTTGAGAGAATAAAATATAATATTTATGGAATTTTTTTATTTGATTGATCTATAAAATACATATTTGGGAAGTGAACTAAAAGTTCATGCTGATAAAATTATGTTTGAGAATATAAAATCTAATACAAAGAAAAATAATGTTCCTAGATAAGTTACATATTGAATTGAGAGTCTTTAAGATATAAGACGACACATGTATGTTGTAGATATAGAATGATTGTAAAAGGAATTATGAATGATCATATTATATATAATTCAATTATTTCTTATATTATTTTTTCCTTCAATAAAACCTAAACATAAATTTTTTTAAAGAATTCTTGAATCTTTACTGGGTTTGTCGATATGTAATATATGATGTCATAGAGTTTAAAATGAAATCAACTACATAAAAACCATTTATGAAAATAAATTAAAAATATCTATGGATTTTTAAAGGGTTAATAAGATTCATTATGAAATGTATGGTTCATTAATTCCTTAATACCTACTCTAAAAATGTAAAGTAGTAATTTTTAGTAATGAAAGAGGTTTATTTACCTCCAAAAACAATGAATGACATGTTATAGATGGGAATATGAAAAATAAAAATGTATATTTTTGGGATGATTAAATTATATCATCTGGTGACATGTATATAAACCTATTAAATGTATAGAAAATAATTATTTATGTAAACCCATTTTGTATGGATATTATATATATGTAATTTATGAGATGAATGATTGAACTAGGGTTCTTTTTGTATAGGTATTTCTAGGTTATTACATCATCAATATTAACCTTAACTATTTTAATAATTGGTTGTGTTAAACAAAAAAATTCTAATCAATTTCTATATTCATAGAATCTATTAACATAAGTATATAATCAAGGTTAGTGGGGAAATTTTCTTAATTTTTGATGAGTATCCCAATGAATTGAATGATTGGGAAAAATTAAATAAAAAAATTTATAAATTAGGGAGAGAAAAATGATTATATATGGAAATGATCATTTTTTCTTTAGATTATTTTAAATAATGTGGGTGATTTAAATGTGATTTAATTATTACAGAAGTTAGGTTCTCATACCCATTTCCAATAAATAGTAAGTTAGTTTCACATTATGAGAGGGGGAATAATAGATTTAATTTATAATCAATAGAATTCACTAAAAACAATAATGCATGGAAATAACTGGGAAGTGTTCAATAATTGGGATTGTATATTACTAGATGGTATAACGAATGAAATATTTTTGAATGATACCCAGATTTAGGTATTTTTCAATTTTCAATGTATCTCACAATAATAACTATTTGGATTATAAAATTTTCAACAACCATGATGGTGTGATTCATGAGATAGAGAGTATTAGTGTATACTATAAATGTGTATTGGTAATATCTTTGAGTTGTGTTATATCATGCATACCAACTCTAATGATATGTTTTTTTAATATTACATGATAGTTAGGTGATTCTTGGGTTCATTACTAAAGGTGTTATGATCATGATCAGACTTTTGACATCAACTACTATAAATTTGGAATATACGATTATTTTTTTAGGGATTTTACCTAGTATAAGTCATTACAAATTCTATAAAATGTGCTATATTGTACCAAACCAGGAACTTATAAAATAATTTGTTCTCATTATGAAATTAAGTTGTTAAATTAATTATAAATGTATAAGGAAATAAGGGATATTTATCTAAATTAAGGAATCTATAATAATAGAATAGTAACCTCACATGTGAGAGTATAAATAAAATTTATGTATTTTATAATTATAATCATGATATATTTATATCATAGAATAAGTGAACAAATGTTTTGAAAATGATAAATTATGTGTTCGTATTTTTTTGTCATATATATTAAATTATAATTTTATAATTAATATAATTATTTAAAATAAAATATTTTTTCATAAAATATATTCATAAATTAATTTTTTTTGTCATATGATTATAATATAATTTTCTGAGACCTTAAATAATTTTTCAAAATGTCATTAAATGAGTTATAATTTTAAAACTGGTATTTTTGCATAAATAATGATTTTAATTAATAATTAAATTTATCATATCTAGAAATATAATTTCATAAAATGGAGTTCAGTTTTTAAATCTTAATTTTGAAAAATGGTTGGAGATAATTTTAGGGATTTTTCTAAAATAGTTGAATGTCTGGTAAGTCGTGAAATACGATAATTTAAGATATAAGCTAAATACAAGATTTATTTAGTCATATATGTTGTATGGATGATGTAAGACCATAATATAGAACCATAAATCATTAGTTTAACATATTTAGTTATAATTCTCAAACTATTCACATTCTTGATCCAAAATAAAAATCTAATAAATAAAATAATGGGAAAACACCCCTCTCCTCCACTATAAATACCACCTCTCATCACCTAATCTCCTTAAACATAAAATCCTTGATTATTATTTAATTTATTCACAATTTAATTCCCATGATTATTCCCCATGTCCAAGACCTTCTGGTCTCACCAAAAGTCCAAAACCAAGTGACTTAAGGATGTTCTTGAGGAGAATAATTCAAGAGGTAAAATCCTCTTTCATTGTCTTTTATTTTAATATCTTTTCTTTTATTATTTTATCTTCACCTAAACTTATCCAATTTGAATAAAAAATATAGTATATTATATATTATGAAATTTTATCATGTTTATCTAAAAATTAATCATTAAAATCATTCTAATCTCCCTTTTATTCTAAAAATGAGAACACCGTACGTGATGTGTCGATTTACCGCCATCATGGGTGATGCATTTCCATTTTATTTTAACCTTTTCATGTATAGTAAAAAAACCATTATTATGGTTAAATAATATATTATTATACATATTATAATTTATTTAATATTTTTTAACCAATATATAAACATTATATTGAATAAAAATATATATGTTCGTGATGATCGTAAAAATTCCCAAAATAAGTTAAAGAATTTTCATTAACATTTTATCTAATGAATAATACTCATATTAGAAAAAATAATAATATATGGTATCATTTAAAATTATTGAAACATATTAACACCATTTCATTCACTTATGGATTTTTTCATCAATTCGACAAGAAAACACATAAGAAACCCACCATAGAAACCATGAAATAAATGCATCTGAAACAATGAAAATAAAAAAATATTATCATTAAATGGGTGTAATGTTGTTCTAAATAGATCATATAAGATATTATAAAGATTAATATAGTTATTTAATATATTAATAACACTCTTAGACCACCATACAGGATGTTTTAACATGTATTATGTAATAAGAACTTCATGTAAGGGACTTTTCTTCAAAAATACTCTTTTAAATTTCTATTTCAAAAGAATGTTTTTTTATGATGAAAGAATTCTTATTTTACGATTATGTTCTAGTTATTGGTAATTTTTTATGATGAAGGGTGGGACCTATATATCCCTCCAATTAATTATGTATGTTTATGTTGTAGGTGGACTGTATGGTCACTCCATGTGTAATTGTAATGGTTACACTATAATATAGCCACGATTGTCACATTGAAAGGTATCTGTTAGAGTTACATTATAAGGTTTCCATAATTGTTACTAGTTATGTGGTATCCACAATGGTTAAAATCATATGTAAGTAATTACCCAATTTACCTTTATGGTTTTATGTATGTTTTCTATGTTTTATGGAAATCTCATGTTTTAAAAAAGTAAGTATATGTTAATTTAAGGGTGATAATTTTATCTATGTGAAAATTATTTCATATGTTTATTAGTTATCATTGAATGATGGTTTCATTCATTTTTCTATGTCCCTTACTAAGATTTTTGTTCTCATCAATTTTTTTAAAAAAATTCACAAGGTTTAAGGATGGGTAAGAGAAAAGAAGAGGCCAAGATAAATATTGTGAATATTTTTCATGAAAAGATTTCATGTTTTATTAAAAACTCTTGTATTATAGAATAAATGGATAAAATTTTAGTAGTACCAAATTTTTATGCTTTTGGGTTGATATGTATGAATTATATCATAATTTTACAAAACATTAAACATAAAAGTGATTTGGAAATGTAATAAGTGTTCTCTAGTTGAATTTACTAGATTATGAAAATTTTAAGGTCAGATACTTATAGTTAGTATCAAGGCATAATTTAGATAAATTTAGGTGTTAGGATAATGTTAATAGAATACCAATAAATTAATTATACCTTATGGTTAATTTGAAATAATATAGAATTCAAATATCACCATGTTACTTCATGTAATATATGTCTATTCAGAATCATTTTACAAATAAAAAACCTGGATGATGAAGTAGGAAGGCATCGAGAAAATGATATCTTTCCAAATCCACAACCTAGAATGGTGAGAATTGAAACCAAGTGGGTTGTGAATGTAGTGGATCAGTTGAAACTGGCAATAAATTGTGGTGTAATCCATACAAGAGAATGACCAGTGATACCACAAAGGAAAACGATAACAATGGAACATTTTACAAGACAACACTTACCTGATTTCTGGGAATCATGTAACCCAGTGGCTATTAAAGGGTTAATTGAATACCTTGAAAAGAAATTATATTTCATTTTGTGTTTATATAACAATAATTTTAGTATTTCTATTTACCATTTTGAAGGTGAAGATGACCAGTGAGGGTCAATGGTCAATAATATCGGAGATAATGAGGAGATTGATGCCTTGGAATGGGATGAATTTAGGACTATTTTCCTTGAAAAATATTTTCCTAATGTGGTTTGACTTAGGATGGAAAATAAATTCCATTATTGAAAAAAAACAATGAGTATTAAGAGACCGTGTATGAATAAAACATCACCCAATTCTCAAGGTATGCTTTAAATTCGATTTCAGATATTGATAGTAAAATAAGTCATTTTTACTCAGTATTGAAGCCAAGATATCGAAGGGATTTGGCCTCCCAATAATTTAAAAGTTATGATACAGAAATTTTGTGCTAAGAGAGCCGAAATGGGGTTTTTTGATGATCACATGTACTTTGACAATAAGTAGATGAATGTTCTAGATGACAATAAATGGGTAATTATTAATCAAATAAATATGAACATAAGAAAGTCCAGTTTCCTATTTTTGGGAAGTGTGGTAAAAATAATCCTAGGGAATGATTTAAAAAATATGGGGAATGTTTTTAATGTGGTAAGTGTGTACATATTGATCGATATTTCAATGAAAAAGAACTTGGTGATGGGATTTTTAATTCTGATAAGAAAAATATAAAGTGATTTAAATGTGATGAGATGGGAAATTATGAAAATACTTGCCAAAAGAAATATCCGAATGATGTAAAGCATCCAAATTATAAGTAGAAAGATGCAGTGAGATCCTTTGTGACTATATCAATATATTTTGGGCCATCCAATGAAGTGGTATCATGTGCTTTGTTTGTTTAATCACATTTTTCTAATGTTTTGGTTGATGTGGGTTCTAAACATTTCTTTTACTTTTGAATACTTCTTTGCTAAATTGAAAATATCACCATAAGAAATGAAATATGAACTTATGTTTAAAACACCATGGGAAACATTAAGGGAAATTGGAATTAAAAGAATCTTTCTATTGTTTTATTTAGAAATAAATTACCTAAAAACCATGTTGTTTTACCCTTATTAGAGTTTGATGTTACTCTAGGTATGGATTGACTTTTTGTTTATCATTATAAGATTTATTGTAGAGATAAAGAATTTGTTTTTAAAAAAGAGATTCAGTTTTTATAAAATAATGCACTCGTACCATTGATAACATATCAGGAAGCTAAGAAATAGTTAAAATATGCAAATTAAAGTTATCCTACTCATACATTTGAAAAATAGGGAACGATTTATATTAATGATGTTTCAGTTGTAAATAAATACCTATATGTTTTTTATAATGTTTTTTTCAGTGTTTCACATGATTGAGAAGTTGAATTTACTATTGAATTAGTTCTTAATAATAAGACAATTTCTAAACCCCCTTATCAAATGAATCAAGTAGAACGTCTAGAATTTAAAAAGTATTTGCAGGAGATTCTTGATTAATGTTTCATTCATCCAATAAATTCAATATGGGGTGATCCTATTTTGTTTTATAAAAAAACATAGTTCCATGAGACTTTTCATTGATTATATATCTTTGAATAAAATTAATATTATAAATAAGTATCCATTTGCTCTTATAAATGACATGTTTGATCAGCTATAGAGAGCTCAATATTTTTCCAAGATTGACCTTCATATCCAAGTACCATAAGATTAATGTGAAGGAGGATGAAATTCCAAAAATATCATTTTTTGAACTAGATATGGGCAATATGAGTTTTTCATTATACACTTTGGTTTGACAGATGATCGTGTTGTTTTTATAGATCTTGTGAATAGAATCTCCCAGGAATATTTGGATAATATTTTTTTTATTGATGATATTTTAGTTTATTCAAATAGTTATGAGGACCATGAAAAAAATATAAGGCTTTTTCTAAAAACACTTTAAAACAGATGTTATATGAGAAATTTAGCAAATTCTATTTTTGGTTGCAACCAATTTCTTTTCATGGGAACATTATAAATAAGGATTTCATAACTGTTGATCCAACCAAAAAAAGTGGCTGATGAATGAAAAATACCTAAAAATGTTACAAATATTTGTAGTTTTCTTATATTAGAAGAATATTACCAATGATATTTTAAATTTTTTTCATGGTTATATCATGCTCTAACTAAGTTAACATGAAAAGGGGTTAAATTTATCTGGACAAAAGACATTAATGAATGTTTGTAGGAACTAAAATGATGATTGGTGAATACTCTAGTTTTAGCCCTACCTACTAGAAATGGTGAGTTTTTCATCTACATTGATGCTTCAATGAAGGTATGTGGTTGCGTTTTAATCTAGAATGATCATGTAATTGGTTATGCTTCAAGACAACTGAAACCTCATGAATTAAATTATCCCACATATGAATTGGAATTAGCAGCTATGGTTTTGGTTTTGAAAATTTGGAGACATCATTTATATGGAGTCAAATGTGAAATATATACCAACCATAAATGTATTAAGTATACATTTACACAAAAGGAATTGAACATAAGGATTATAAGATGGCTGGAACTGATAAAATATTATAATTTCACAATCAATTACAATAGTTGAAAATAAAACAATGTGGTGAATTCCTTGAGTAAGATAATTTATTCTATATTAACCATGTTATGTTTATAAAGTGACACCTTGATTAATGATTTGATTAATTTTGGATTGGATGTTTTTGGGGTAGGTAATTACAATGTTTTTTAGGTTTTATGGAAACATATCTATCAAATAGAATTAATAAAGCACAGAAGGAAGACCATGAGTTACATAAAATAGTAGAATTGGTTAGACAAGGTATGATTCTATAATTTAATATTGATAAATATTATATTTTGAGATTTGGGAAGAGATTATGTGTTCATTATGATTCCCAACTGAAGAAATAATTTTTAAGTGAAGATTACAGTTCTCTATTTTTAGTTCATCATGGAATCATTAGGATGTACAAAGACCTTATGGATTATTATTGGTGGGATAAAATGAAAATATATATTGAGGATTTTACCATGAAATGTTAGAAATGTCATCATGTTAAAGAGGAGTGATAACTGCCAAAGGAGATGCTTTAGCCTTTTTTCCGTGATAGAGTAGAAATGAGAAAATATATCCATGGACTACATGGTGGGACTACAAAACAAACATTGAGGTAAAAATGAGATTTGGGTTATATTAATCGGCTAACCAAATCTGTACATTTCGATCCTATTCTAGATTCTCTGTCTCTAGATCCAAATTCTCGAATGTACCTAAATGAGATTGTCAGGTTACATTGAGTTCCTCTCTATATTGTATCTAACACTACTACAAATATGGCTTATAATAGCGCTAAAAATGGCCATTAATAGCGTTAAAAAAGCGCTGTTAATCTCGGCGAAGATAAAGGGGGAATTTTATCAGCACTAATAAACGTGGTGATAAAAGTGCCCCTTTATTAGCGCTCAGAAAGCACTAATAAATGTAGTACTTATCAGCGCTATTTTCAGCACTGATAAATGTATAATATATCAGCGCTATTTTGAGCACTGATAAAAACTACCTTCATCAGCACTCAAAATAGAGCTGATATATTATCCATTTATCATCACTTAACTAGCGCTGATAAAGGCCAATGATCCTGTGCAAAACCAGAACTACACAGAACCTACCCAGCACCTGCACACATTACAACACCTGCATAGAGCACAAATAACACCTGTAGAGAGCACAAACCACACCCACACACAAAGCATAAAAGAAATAAAATGATACATACATTTACTTGAAATCATGAATACAAAACAACACACTTCTATATACATTTCAAACAATGTTTAATTTGGTTACAATTACATTTATCCAACAAACAGTTAAAAAACAATGATGTTCCATCCTTTTTGCATCCATCCGCTCTAAAAAATTGTCGTCCATGGCGGCGGTTTCTGAACAAAGCCGGAAAAAGATTTCACCAACATAATAAAACAAATATTATGTTAGTAATATAATAATGAAATAAAGAATGGTGTTGCAAAATGGAATTATACTAGTGAGACAAAAAACATAAAATAACCAATTAACAAAATTGGAGCATGGTTAGGGCTAATCATCTATAATAAAATTTTATCTTGTTCAATGGATTACCATGGAATTTGGGATCAAAATATTTATTTAGTTGAGTTTTCATATAATAATAGATTTCATTTCAGTATACATATGGAACCTTTTGAGGCATTATATTGAAAGTGGTTTCAAACTCAATAATTTTGGGATGAAGTCATGTAAATGATGTTTATGGGACCAGAATTAGTATAGGGTGTGATTGAGAAAGTGATGATGATCCAGAAACACATGGGGATATCAAAGATAAGGGAAAACGTTATTTAGATAATAGGAGTATAGTCTTTTCTTTAGAGTTAGGTGATCATGTTTTCTTTAAAATATCTCTATGGAAATGTGTTATGAATATTTGTAATAAATGAAATCCAATTCCATAGTTCATTGGGCCATTGGAAAACCTAGAGAATGTTGTATGAGTTTCTTACTAAGTATATTTGGATATGAGTTTATCTTAAGTACATAATATTTTTCTTGTTTTAATGTTAAGAAAGTATGTGCCAGATCCATCCAATTTTTTGAGCACATAAGTAATTCAACTAGACAAAAACTTTTCTACAGAATAAAATCTTGTATAGATTCTTCATGGTAGAGAGAAATTATTATGGAATAAGGTAATTCACTAGGTTATGATTTTGGGGAGAAACCACATGGTTGAAGAAGCAACATGGGAATCTGAAAATTCTATGAGGGAAAGGTACCCACATGTATATAATAATTAAATAAAAATTATGAGGACATAATTTACAGAAGGTGGGGAGAATGTAATAACCCAAGAATTTCACCGAGGGTTCCTTTGGGCCAAAATATAGGCTTTCATGCCTTGCATTCAGGCCACTTGGCCTTGGGCCTTAGAGCTATTTAGTGGGTCACCCTCTACCAACTATAAAGAGTTATTTGCTTTAAATAATAAATTTAGTCTTCTGCCCCAACCTTAAAAAATGTAACAACCCAAGAACTTATAAAATAAATTGTTTTCATTTTGGAATTAAATAGTTAAATTCATTATAATTGTTAATGAAATAAGTGGTATTTATCAAAATTAATGAATCTGAACTAATATAATAGTTACCTCACATATAATAGTATAAATAAAACATATTTATCTTAGAAGTGTAATCAAGATATTTTTATATCATGGAATAAGTAAATAAATGATTTTGAAATGATAAATTAAGTGTTGGTATTTTTGTGTGTCATAAATATTAAATTAAAATTTTATAATTAATATAATGATTTAAAATAAAATATATTTTCATTAAATAGATTCATTTTTTAATATTTTTTGTCTTATTATCATAATATATTTTTATGAGACCTTAATTAATTTTTACAAGTGTCATAAAATCTGTTAGAATTTTAAAAGTTTCATTTTTCAAATAAATAATGGTTTTAATTAAAAATAACACTTATCATATTTATTATTTTTTTAAAAAATTGAGTTCATTTTTAAATTCTACACATCAATAAATTTTTGGGTTAAAGTTTTGGGAATTTTCTAAAATAGTTGATATTTTGGTGAATAGTGAAATACATAAATTTACGATATAAGCTAAATACATGATTTATTGAGTCACAAAAGATTTATCGATGATTTAATCCCATAATATCAAACTATCCTATATTATTATAATAAATTTCTTGATAATTCTCCAACTATTCATAATCATGAGAAAAAGTAATGAACTAATGAATAAAATTATCAGAAAACACCCCTCTCCTACACTATAAAAACCACTCCTCACTGCCTCTTCTCATCATACCTCAATGCCATAAAACTTGTTTATTTTATGACCAATTAAATTGCCAATACTCTTACCCACATCCAAGACATTACTATCTCACAAAAATGCCAAAACCATGTGTCGTAAGGAGGTTCTTAATGAGAAGAGATCAAGAGGTAAAATCATATTCCATTTTCTTTTATTTCATTTTTAAATTAATGTAATTTATTATTATATATTAACCTACTCTTATACAAGTGTAATTAAAGATATATTATCTTAAATATACTGTAATTTTATAATGTTTATGAAAAAATTCATCATCAAAATCATTATTCTCTCCGTTTTATTTTAAAAATGAGAACATCATATGTGATATGTTGATTTACCACCATTGTGGATGATATATTTTCATTTTATTTTAATACCATCAAAGATGGTAATAAATCCATTATCATGGTTAAATAATATTTTATTATAAATATTATAATATATTGATTGTTAAGAAACCAATATATAAAAATGATATTGAAAATGATGATATATGTTCGTGATAGTTGTAAAAACTGCCAAAAATAAATTAAATTATTTTATTTAACATTTTATCTAATAAATAATTATCATATATTAAAAAAATTATATATCATTTAAAATTATGGAATCATATTAACACTATTTTAGTCAACTTATGTAATTTTTCATCCATTTGACAAGAAAATCCATAAGTAACTAACTGTTGAAACCATGAAATAAAGGCACCTGGAACAATGAAAATAAAAAATATTATCACTAAATGAGTGGAAAGTTATTATAAATAGATCACATAAGGTATTATAGATATAAATATAAATTGTTAATATATTAATAACACTCTTTAAACCGTTATACAGGAGGTTTGAACATGTTTTATATTAAACGAACCTGTGGTAAGGGACTTTTCTTTAAAAATCATCTTTTAAATTTCTATTTCAAAAGGAATTTTTTTATGATGCAAGTATAATTTTTTTATAATTATTTTGTGGTACATGGGAATTATTTTTACTAATGTTTCGACCTATATCTCTCTTCAATTTATTGAGTATGTTTATGTTGGATATTGACTATATGGTTACTCCATGTGCAACTATGATAGTTACACCTTAAGGTAGCAATGAGTGTTATATTGTAAGGTTTTTGCGAGGGTTACATTGTAAGGTAAGATTGAGGGTTACAAATTATATAGTATCTTCAAGGTTTACAATATTAAGTAATTAATTCCCCCATATTACCTTCTTGGTTTTATGTCTGTTTTCTATGTTTTATGGAAATATCATATTTTCAAAAATTATATGAAAATTTAAGGTTGATATGTTTATATTTATGGACATTATTTCATATGATTATAAGTATTCATGAAAAAATGGTTCCATTCTTTATTTTTTATGTCCCTTACAAATCTATTTGTGCTCTTCCCACGTTTTAAATTTTTTTAAAGTGTTTAATGATTGGTAAGAGAAAAGAAGAGGCAAAGATAAATATTGTGAAGATTTTTCTTGAAAATATTACATGTTTTATTAAAAAAATATTATGGAAGAAATTGATACTATTTTAGTAGTACCCACTGTTTATTATTATGGATTGATATATATAATTTTTGTTCTAATTTTCTAAAACTCTAAACTAAAAAGATCTTTGGGAATGTAATAAGAGTGTTTGAGTTGAATTAACTAGAGTATAAAATGCTTAAGGTCAGGTCTTTATATCTATTTACATATTTTATTTGGTCATTAGTAAATATAAGGAAAACTAGTAAGGAGGGAATCTATTATAACTTTTCATGTGTTTTAAAATATGATGGAATAGTTTAATAATGAAACACATCATATGATATATGTCTTACCAGTATTGTGGATCAGAGAAAGAGGTTTTATAAAGAATCTCATTATTGAGATTATTGTTTATAATCACTAGTAAATTGGGTTATTTAAACCTAGATGTTTCATATTTTTAATGTTTTTAATCTACATTGAATAAATTACCAAAGGAACTATTCAGAATAAGAAGTAATATCCTGGGATGTTTTTAATAACCCATAATTCTATGTGTATGTAAAAGTAGATACAAATCGATCATTAATAGAAATAGGGTATGGGTTATTTTCATTTTGATATTGGGTTTAAATTTATATTAAAAATGTATGTAATTGAGTATGGGATTACTATATTTTTAAGGTTTACATATAATTTAAATGATCCTGGTGATGATTAAATAAGGATTAAAATGAATAATAATATTGAAAATGACCTCAGGTACCTAGGGTTTCACTAGTTATCCAAGGATGGGGAGGTCCTAGATGGACAACTAGTTACTTGGTGGACTAAATAATGATTTATATTTTAAATTTAAAAATATTATGTTTTTAAAATAACATACATACCTTATCCTCCCTTTTATTTTCATTGGGCCATGTTGGGAACCCTAACCTCTTCCATACTTATTGATTATCCACATGACATCTCCACTAGATATTATTCAATAAATGATAAATTTGAATGAGTGTTCTATTAGTAATATGTCTATGATTTTTTTCTTTTCCTTCTCAATTTCTCTTTCCATTCATCTATGTTTCATCCTAAATCACAATATTTAGAGGTTCTTGTCTATATTTTTTATTTTAGGTGATTGAGTGTGATTAGACATTCAATAATGGATGAGGGATACTAAATATGAAAATATTTTAGTGTTATCATGACACTTCCCTTTCTTTATTTTCAATTTTTTAGATAGTGTGATGTGATTTTAAGGTAATATGGTGCATGTGATTGGGGTTTTGGTAACTAGGGCTTTAGTAGTCATGTTAGGTTGAGTAAGTTTCCTTGTAGTGTTGATATATATACTAAATCTTGTGTGAAATATTCTTGGTAATATTTTCATGAGTTTACTACTTTCCATTAATTATTTCAATGTAAAATCATTAATTATAATTGTAACAGGAATCCGAGTATGATACATAGGACTAATTTAAGTCTTAAATATACTTTAAGGGTTATATGAAGTATTATTCAACACTATAATGAGATTGATTAATTAGTATAAAGTGATCATATTTTTTTAGTTTTGATCATTGGTTATTATGAGTTTATTGTTGAAATATTTTTTATAATATTTTTTAGATTAAATGTGAGAGATATTTTTTGAATATGTTTATTATTAAGTGTGTCCTTTGGAAGGGTAGGTTCTGTTGTTGGTTGTACAATGATGGTTATAACTCTGTTGGATGGAATATATAAAGGCCTAAAATAAAATATAACATACTTACAACCATTTCTAAATAACCTTATGTATAAATGAACTAAGTTAACCTTATCCAGGGGTGGTTTGTTATGTTTTTGAGTAATGAAATTTTGATATAAGGTGATGTATTATCTCTAGTATATAAAATGATGATTATATGGATAATGTTATTAGGTTGAATAAAGAATTACTAGAAATATATATATATTTTAAATTATTTATTTAAACATTATAAATAATTTTATGTATTTTTTACTGGTTGATTATGTAATTAATTTCCATCTGTAATTTTTAAAAAATTTGAAGCATACGTATTTTCTATAGTAAAATTTTTGTAGGAAAAATGTATGAAATGATAACTGTTTTTTATGGATTTTGGTGATGTTGATCAGGATGTTAGATATCCATCTACATATGGAGTTAAAGTGGATAATATTAACAGGAAGTGTCAATGGGACATCATCGAGTCCTACTTGGTTTTTGATATTTTGTTTTAGTTATTATATAGTATAATATTTTGGTTATTTATCAATTTTGGTTGAATAATATAAACATTTATAGTATTTTTATGTGTGTTATATAGGTAAAATAGGAATTCCCAATGTATATATCAATAATTTATTTTGGAAAACATATGATTTTAAGAGGGGTCATGTTAGACTTATGGTAAATAAGAATCTTGACTTAGACCTTAAATAATAGAAGATAGATAACCCCCAAACAGTAAATATAGATATTCTATGCTTCTTATCTGTCCCAATAAATTTAGGAACACATCTATAATATGTGGTATACTAGTTTGGGATAATTAATGACCTAGGTGGATTCATTACATTAATAGTGAGTTGAAAAGTATTAAATATTATATCATAAGAGATTGATTTTATCATCCATCACAATTAATGAATTTATTACTATAGTGTATATCACATATCATCTTTTTTAATTAATATATTTATTTTATGATCGCCTTATATTGTAATAAAATGAGAGCATAACTCATCAACACTCCATAGTCATATTCTTAAATAATTAATCCTTATTTTTACCCATATTTCATTATAGAGAAATCTTTGTTAAATAAACATGTTTAAATTTATTTTTTCTCTTTATATTTTTAATTTAGTCAAAATGAACCAAATACAATTTATGATATCATATTTCTAAAAACAATATTTTATATCATAACGTGAACACATCTGTATATGAATATTTATTGGTAGCTAACACACTGTGATTTTTAGCTCTTAGTTTATAAAATAATGTCATTTTTTTAAAATGATGCTTATTGAATTACTTTACCCCATGAAATACTTATTTTTTAAATATAATATTTAAAAATAAAGTTTAATGATACCACATCCAATTCAAACAATTTATAATTACATGAAAATATGTTCGAAATAGATAATAAAATTTATTTTTTAATAAAAGATTCGTTACATATGAAAATTAATATTTATTATGATTATATTTTTTATAAAGAGATTAATAAATTATATTATTCATAATAAATTTTAATTCTGAAATATGAAAATAAATATTTATTATATATATATAAATCCCTAACATAAAAATTATGAATATTTTATCTTTGTTTTTGGTAGAATAAATTTATTTAAATTTTTATGTAAATTTTAATTTATTTTATTATTTAAATTATATTTCATGTATATATTCCATCCAAAAAATATATAAAATAAATAAATATATTTTTATGAGTATTTTTATTATATTTTTTAATATTTAAAATTATTCTGTAATAATATTTATTAAATTTTATTCTGGATTACTTTGTCCCTATATAGACAGGTCCATATATGAATGTGTTGTAAAAGTTCCCATATTCTGAAATAAAGTTAAAATATCATCATAATATATATATATAAGATATAATCTATTTTAAAAAAAATAATTTTATTCAATTAAAAATTCAAAATAAAAAATATATGAATTTGAAATACACAAACACATATTCGTTTTCCAATAATATATTAATCCTATAAAAATTTAAAATATTATATATATTTATTATGAATCAAGTGTTGAAATATATAAATATAACCCTTATTCATATTTTATAAAGAGATACAAATGACCAACATGGTTTAAAATCTACCAATTACCCACGCTACAATGAACATCCTCTACGTAAAATATGGTAATGAAATTTAGTAGCTTTTATTAATAATTGGAAATTTATTGAAACAATTAATCGAAACTATTGAGGATCAGGATGACTAATTTTTTTACCAAAAATCACAACTCATGGTATAATAAAAAAATTTTCTATAATGAATGAAATGAAAAGGCACACAAATAATGGAGTATAAAATGTTTCTATTGAGGTGATTTTTCTTCATGTACATTTAAGAGAAATATATATAATTAGAGAAGTAAATATTATAATTATCTAGAATTCAGAATAATCACCCTTGATAATATGTTCATGGTTTTTATCAGTATCATTTCCATGTTGTTTATCATCCCAAAAAACACTAATATAACAATTGGTAGATACATAAGAAAATCTAAATATAATCAATAATAAATATATAGAAAAAAAGAAATAATGAAAATATAGGATCTTGGATCTCTTATACAAATTATAAATAAAAAAATAATGATAAGATACAACTTTTATTTTTGTGAATATACATTTATATAATGAAACAATTATAAAATAACATAATTACCTTCAATGTTAATTTTATGAAAAAAAATCATTAAAAAATATGATGATAAACTACATAGTTAAACACTAGATTAATGATACCACCTATGTTAATTTATTTCATTATGTTAGATTTCATCATGATTTAAAACATGAAAAATCAATTTAATGGATTATATTTTATATGCTTCTCAATAAATCATCATTTAACCTAATGAATTAAAATTAAAGGGAAATAAAAATATGAAATGATTAATATTTATACAAATCTTAATGATATCAATAAGAAGGTACATCACACACACACACACACACAGACACACACACACGCATATATATAATTCAAAATTGTAACAACATTATTAATGTAAAATTGATCCTAATATATTGTGTTTCACAAAAATATCAATGAAATATAAAGATAATTCAACCTCCCTATATATGATGTCTTCCTTATCAATCCTAATGTAGTATAACTACTATATAAAATAATAAAACATTAAACATGAAACACTTTCTTTTAATAATGACACTTAACAAAATAAATTATTTTACTCTTTTTACTAGTTATATGATCTAGACTTTTTAATTTTACACAATCAAATAGTTTATTTCAATATTACATTCCAACATATTGATCCAAAAAAATTAAAATAAATCATGTTAAGGACATATGTTTGAACATATATCTATCATATTCAAAATAAAAAATCCTATAAACACCACCAACCATATCAACATAAACAAAATAAATCATTTTTTCCATCATATTCAAAAATATACTTGTGTACACCTCCTTATGAGTCTTCTAATGATTACATATGAATTGACTCAATACACTCATCAATAAACCAATAGTATTTGATTGAAAACAATGATATGCATTAAATAATTAATTATACTCAAAATGTAACTCTTACTATGTAAATATTTTAAATCATTTTATTAGGTAATAGTTTTGAATAAATTTTATTTGAACATGATGACTGTATTAGTATATTTGAAAATATATATTTGAAATTATTATTAGAATTTATAAATATTTTATTTTTAAGAAAAACATAATACATAAATATTTTTATCATTCCGAATACACATAATTTATATATTCCTTATAACTCACATGTATACCATCTTAAACTCTTTAATCAATCAAAATTTATACACTCTAATTTCCTCTTTTTATGAAAAAACCTTCAATACCAACCTATCCATAAATTTATATGGATCAAAACTCATAATCCTATCTATCTTTAGGGAAAAATATTTATCTATTGGACCTTTTTCTTGTTATTAATGATAAAAAATCAAATATATGATTATGTTTTATTTATTTTTTATTTTATTTTCTCAATATCATCCAATATGATCTTTTTTTTATACAGTTCTTCATTATAAGACAAAACTTCCCTAAGAACAATTCTTTTTTTCATGACGAATGAAAACAAAATAGGATTCGTATAATTAATAGAAACATAATATGAAATAATCAAAGACCGCTTGATCTCCCTCCATTTCCACCAATTCTATGTTTTTTCACTATATATCTTGCAACTAATAATCCAATTTTGATCATTTTACATGATCATAAACACTCTCAAAATGAGTCTGAAATTACAAAATAACATACTCTTTAGCATCATAGTAAATAATTAATAAAATATCCTAAACCATTACATTTTATTTATAAATAAAAGACAAATACAAAGTGAATTTTTTATAGTAAAGTAAAAATTATACCAATTTACTCATTCTGTAGGTTCCAAGCATAGATGAAGGGTCAAGTAGGGCTTTCCAACATTGATTTTTTACTATGATCAATGATTAATCCATGATTTACCTGAAGATAAATCCCATTATTGACATAATTGGATCAAATAATATTGAAAATAAATAAATGTTGAAACCAAATCACATGATCAACACATATTATTTAAAATTAATTTATGAAATTAAAGAATTAACTTATGAGAGATTATTTCTTCTTTGATGGAACTGAAAATGTATCTATATCATACTATCATTGTGTTATAATAATCAGGAATAGATTCCCTATTGTGGTGATCCACATGTGTTTCATGAACCCCTGAATGTCACCATAGGAATCTCCATGTGCTAGCAAATAAGATACCAATGCTTTCATAATTCACATTTGATCTCCCTAAGAACCACTTTAAGGAAGGGTTTCCTTTGATATCTCTTGACTTGAGAGTGGAGGTAGATGATTATCACCCTCTTTTCTTGAGATAATTTGTGGAGAAGGTTAATTATTAGGATTTTAGAGGATTTCCTATGGGTCTCATTGTGCACAACATGAATGAATTGGCCCTCATAAACAAATAATATAATTGGGTTTATATACCAGTTTGGTTAGAAAATGTTTATTTCACTTTCACTCATATTATTTTCTAAATACCTATGGAACCCCATGTCAATAATAATTAAAATAATAATAATAATAATAATAAGAAAAATAAAAACAACAATATATCTTGATATGTTCTAAACTCATGAATTAAATTATTTATTATTTATTCAATTAATATTCAATATATATTATTTCTCACCAGACCATTAGACTCAGTCTGAAATTCCTCCTCAATATTTATCAATCCATGAATAATGACTATTTATTTAATAAATAAATATCAGTGCATTATTCTCTAATAAATAAATAAATATTATATTTAGTAAATAAAAAATAAATATTCATCAAAATATTATGGTCATATAATATTCTCTATAATAAAAGGTGGCAGAATATATGAGATCAAGAAAACATGGATAGTTATTAAACCATTTGTGAGAATAAAATTTATTTAACTTATTAAATAATAAATAATAACATATTCTTTAACTATGTTTCTAGATATACTTAGTGTGTGACCCTATATGCCTCTTTCTCAGTGGAATTGAGCGAAGTAAACTAATGTCTAAGGATAGTATCTAATAACATCCCATGAAACCCATAAGAAAAACGTGATTTTGAAATGAAATAATACCACATACAGAATCTTATTGTGTAATATAATCCTTTTATTGCGATGTCTCTAATCATGAATGTTTCATTTTGGTGCCACCAACCTATGTGCTCAATGTCTCTTTCTTTGACATTCTGAAAATTGAACTTGCAAATAGAAAACCATGGACATAGATTTATTTAGGATCTATCATTTCTATAAAATTTATTGAAATATCAACATTTATTAAATAACATAAGGGAAAAATAATTTCTCACATTATTCAGTAATGAAATATTACTCATGACGCACCAAACCTATCCTACCTCGTCCCAAATATATTTCATCCTGATTTTTGTCAATAAATCATAATACACGACTTATTATACTCATTAATAATTATATTAATGTATAAGGATCAATACACACATCCATAGACAAGAACATCTAATGGAACATATAATTGTTGATTTTCTACTCGCAGGTCTCATAATCATAGTGTCTTGTATTGGATATTACTAATGGCATATACTTTGAGAAAGTGCCTCAAAGTCCTATGAGTCTATAACCCTAATAGCCTATATCATGTTTTCCACTCAATGATTTAATCTATTTATAAAACATATATTTAATAATAATGTCATGGAACTTATAGTTTCTCATCATAGAAGGGAACAACCAAGACCTTTCAGTGAGACAACTTCTCTTGGGAAATTTTCTCATATTATGTCACATATAAGAACAATCATGATGTCATAAAAAGATTATTAATATTAAAAACAATGAATATAGGTTATCATAATGTACAAAGATGTTTTTTAGGGAATTAAATATAAAAAACTCCCACTTCCACTAGATCCAACTTCTAACAACATTCATCCCACTATCTCTCACATGATAATCATGCTTCTGTCAAGTTATGAATTTAGTCATGGGGTATTCCATGTTTTATTATATGGAAAGTATTCTTATTATAACTTAACCCATATGAGAAAAATACCTCAAGTGGTGATACTTCTAGAGTATGTTATTTGTATGTTAGTGTGACCTTATCTATTTTTTAGGAGACACTATTATAGTTTATCACAACAAAATGTGAAAGGTCTTTACTAATGTGAAGTACATCAATATTTTGTAAAAATATTCATATCTAGATAGATTCCTTGGCTACATAAGAAGAGGTTATATTCTTGGATTCTTCTATATAATCAGTGACAACTGTATTCTTTGAAATCTTCTATCTCATCGAACCTCCATTGAGACATGAAAAATATCCTGACTATTAATTTAGATCGTTCTCATCTATTTGAAAAATAGAATTATTATAAACTATGAATACTTTCTCCTCATAACCTCTATACACCAGGAATATATCCTTAGTTCTTCTTAGACACTTAAGGATAATATTAACAATAAACCAATGTTTTTCTTCTGGATATGATTGATATATACCTATCATTATCAATGCATAGGAAACATCAAGTCTAGTACATAACATGGAATACATGATTAATCCTATCTCCAAATCATATGGGGTATTATTGATTCTATGTTTATTTTATTGTATCTAAGGAAACATTTTATTATAAATATGTATACCATGGGACACTGGAACCAAATCCCATCTTATTTTTTTTCTATTCTAAATCATTTTAAGATCTATTTAATCTATATAATTTGACTTAATTTTAGAACCCCTTGGATCTATAACGAATGATCTTAATTCCTATAATATTGTCCACATCACTTAATTCCTTCATGGAGAAACACTTGTTTAACTAGTTATTAATAGATTGTAATACTGATGTATTATTTCCAATAAGTAATATGTCATCAAAAAATGATACAAGGATATTGACCACATTCCCAAAAAAAAACTTGTAAACACATGGATCACATTCATTTTCAATGAAACCAAAATAATTTATAACAAAATGGAATTAAATTTTCTATGAGCTAGATGATTTATTCAATCAATAAATGGATATAAGAAACTTGAAAATATTTTTGGAAACACCTACAGTCATGAAACCTTATGGTTGTGTCATGTAGACATCCTCTTAAAGGTCCCCATTAGGGAAAGTTTTTTTAACATCCATCTTCCTATTTCATTTTCATGGTAAGATACAATAGAAAGTATAATTCTGATGTATTTAATCATGGAAACTGGTTAAAAGGTTTCATCATAGTCAACTGCATATGGTTTTTAAAACCTTTAGCCACTAGCCTTCCTTTTTAGGTATATACCTTTCCTTACTTGTCTATTTTTATCTTGAATAACCTTTCACACCCTATGATATTTATATTAACTAGCGCATTGAAAATAACCCAAACATAGTTCTGAAACATAGAATCTACTCTAGAATTCATGGATTCTTGACATCTTGCATCTTATAAGATCTATACTACTGATTTTTATGAGAGAGGTTCATCATTGTTAATCAATAATTAGTCACCATATCTAGTGACAATAAAACCATATTTCATTAGTTCTATTACATCTCTAGTTCTCCAATGTAGTACATATATTTTTGGAAATACATCTTCCATGGGAACCTATGTAAGTTGTTTCTATACCAACTATTATATATCTTAAGAATAAACATTATAAATTTCAATATTTCTCCCACTATAATTTTTTTGGATGTATTCCTACACAAGAAAGCTATATTTACTGGTGATAATCACTTTTTTTAATTTTTTTTATTGGTAGTATTTCTTTATTTCCCTAGGACACCCTATAAAGATACATTATGTTCCCTGTATTTGTAGTTTTTTGCATGAAAAGGACATAACAATTCCTCAAAACCACATACACAAGTATTTAAAAAAATAGGTTTCTTTCTACTAAATAACTCAAAGATAATTCTTTTTGATGCTTTAGTTAGTACCCATTTTAGTGAATATTCCATAACTTGTAATGTATATCCCCAAAAGGATAATGTTATATCTACATGAATCATCATAAACCTTACCATTTTTAACATAGTATAGTTCCTCCTTTAACTAACACAATTCCACTATGGTGTAAATGGTGGAGTGAGTTGAGATAGACTCCCAAACTCCAATAAAATTCAATAAACACTAGGTTATGATATTCCAAAAATCAATCCTAATGAATCTTCTTTATCTGATTTCAATGTTGTTTCTCCACTTTGTTCTTGAATTATTTAAATTTATTAAAGGACTCAGACTTATACCTCATCAAATAAATATATACATATATACTCAAGTCATCATTAAAAGTTATAAATTAAGAACATACATCACCAGATATTACTATAAATGGTCCACACACATCAATATGTACCAATGTTAAAAGTTATGTTTCCCTTTTAAAAAATCCACTAAATGGTGGTTTGGTCATTTTTCATTATAAATATGAATGAAATATTCCTTGTGGTTTTAGCTCAAAAGATTCTAAATATAAATTTCGAAAGAGCTTTGTCAAACGGTTCTTGTTTACATGACCAATATGGTGATGCCATAGCTAGGTGTTATATGAGTCTTGTGAACATGATTTGTTATCTATTTACAATAATTATTTCATAATTTATTAAATAAATACCTTTATTTAAATGTTCCATAAAATAAAATATTTTGTCTTTATAAAAGAAACAAATTTTATTTAAAAAATTGAAAATGAACAATCTATATCTATGCAAGATATAAAAATTAATTTATTCATAACAATTAATAAATAATAAAAATCACTTAAAACCAATATCAATTTTATTGTCAATGAAATTTTTTTATCTCCAATGGATAGAGTAGCTACATTTTAACAATTATAAGATTTTAAATCCACCTATCCCTTATAAATATTTTGAAATCAACATGGTTTCTTTATTTAGATACATATATAATCACCAAAAGTTTCATCCAATACCCAATATATAAATATTTAAAGATGACACTAAATAATGAACACAACTTTAGATTCCCCTTGAATCTTGGTGAGGTTCCTCTTCCGGTGTCCTTTCTTGGAACATCAAATAAAATTATTCTTCATTTTCCTTTCCTTACCTATGGATCTTCCCCTTTTTGGAAGGGTAATGCTTAGGTGTTTGATACATGTTATGAGTCTTAGGCCCCTTTTCCTTATTCTTATTTTTATTATTCACCATAAGGATTGAAGTTTTTTCATTCACCATGTCCTAATACATTTTGTGAATTAGAGTAAGAAGTTATAAATACACTTATAATTATTTCTTTTGTTATATTTAACAATAAAACAAGAGAATGACTTTGTAAGTGAGGAATGTATGAGATCTGTGCATAACTCATCTTGTAATTTATTCCCTAAGATGTATAAGTGTTCAATGTTTCCAAAAATATTGACTAAACAAGGCCCAATTGACATTTAATATCTAATATTAGTTTTAAAAAAAACATTGGGGATCTCATATATCTCTTGTCTCGCCTTCTCTTGATAGAGATTTTGAAGGAAAGACATCATGATATATGCATCTATTCTTTCGGGTTTCTTCAAAATATCAGTGGTCATGGATGATAGCATGAAACACAGAATATCAATAACATCATTCAAGTGTTTCTCATAGAGAGATAAATATTCCTCACTAGCCTCTTTACCAGGCGCACTAAGAATATGTTCTTCCAGAACATATTGTTCTCTTTCATGGTGTAGGATGACACGTAAAAGAATTTTCCACTCTTGGAAAATCTTTATGGTGAGAAGGATATCCTTATAAAGTATGGATTAAAATGATATGTTTAACGTCATTTTTTTACTGTTTCTACAAATAAGATGAGAAAATATTAAATTCATTATCTATTAAAATTTATAAAAATAAATAAATATTATATTTTTAATCTCCCCTATATCATCAAAACCCAACAGCCCTCACCATTGGATTTTTAATTTTCTATTTCATGAAAATTATAGTTTCAAAGATCCATAATCTGCTTCCCATCAACCCAAATTTGAGTAGTCCTGAAATTTGATGGGTTTTAGGTAGATATTCCAAATTTTAGCTATATTAAATCAAAACTCCCTAATCTATTGAGTGGACTCCCTAATCATGAAATACTTAAATTAGATCTCTTAAACCATTGAATATTAGTTACACTATGTCCAAATTTGGAATTTGAAAATTTATGTGAACTATTTTAAGTTAACCCAAAACATTAAATTAGAATTCCCTAATAATTGAAATCACCCCAACTTTGACTGGTCAAGTACTTTTAACTAAGATTTTATTTTAATTGAAGTTGTGGAAGGATATAATGACTCAATATAATTAATTGTGGGATTTTATATTTTAAGGTAAATTTTTAATTATTATATATATTGAATTATTTTTAATATTAAGTGGATATATATTAGTGAATAACAATGTCTGAGATAATTTTGATGCATCAGTCAATTTATTTTAGTTTAATCATCTGTGATTTTTAATTCATTAATTCATGTAATCCTGAAAAATCATCCACATTGAAATAACAATGAAAATTAATATAAATAAAATAAAAAAGTGGTATGATCATGAGCTTTTAATAATTGTTAGTTTATCTAGAGGATGATAAATTAACCATTGAACTAGGGGGGAAAACCTTGAACCATTTATGGTTCATGTTGTGTATTTCCACTTATCTACTTATGTATCTCTCTTGTATGGGTTTCAGCATAGCTCTAAACATGAATCCCCTACACTAGTTTAAGAGATCCATCTATTACATATCCTTTAACTCACATTTAGGTAAGGGGAACCAAAAAAATTAGTTAAGGGGTCTACATTAAGGAAAAAATGGGAATGTATATCCTTACATAATGAGAGTAAGGATGACATGCTAGAGAAAAAAATAACATAATAATAATTTAAAATAATCCAATCACAAAAAAATTTCTATTCTAGGATCATAATCATCAACATGTGTACAAAGAATTATGAATTTAATTAACTTTCAATCCTAATCATTATTATTTAAGATAAACCGCACTTTGATCAATTAATTATCATCATTAATCAGTCATTTATTTTATATTAATTTTCATTGAAATTTTATTGAACTTCTCATCTATAATAATTTTTAATAAATTAAATAAATTTATCTAAAATTAACTATATACAAAAAAATGTACCTTGGAGGAAACATGGTGAGTACCCATCCAAACTACCCAAAATGTATTACACTCATATACTGTTTACTCTTGCGGCATGTGGCATAGACGACTAATCATGTAATTTCATGGTGTGTACTATAAACTTAATGGCCACACAGAACACATGGTATTTACATAGCATTTTATTCTTCAATTCACATAGAGTAATAAATGCAATATAACTTATACATGATATGAAGATATAATCATTACATAGAAATTTATTAGACATTTAAACATATAAAACCCATCACATGGTGTATAATATTAACTTAATGACCACACATGTTGATAAGTTTTTAATACAATTGTAAACTATTTTTTTATTCTGCATAATTTTGTAAAAGTACATAGCATGTATTATCAAGTTTACACGGTGTGTATTATACTGACCGTATATCTGCAACACATGCTTAGGGACTTGGAATGTAACCATTACTTGGAAAATATTGGGGTCAACATCATGTAGATGGGCAACATGACATGTCGTCTTTGAGTTACATGGTTACTAGTCATATATTCCATGTATGAGGATACACAACCCATCTATGACTAAAAGACTACATTTCATGTATGAAAGCTACACAGTGTGTACTTTGACAGACCATGTGCAAGGTTGTCCCAATAAACATGTAGTGTATAATTAAATTCACAATGTGTAATAAATTCACAAGGATTGAATTGATTTTTAATTAATATAGAATTCATTAAACACTAGCACACGGTGTGTACCTATGAGTTTCATGGTGTGTACTCTTGTGTTATCCATCCAAACTCCCCAGACCCTTCGAATGAGATATTCAAATTTATTTCCTTCATAAAATTCATTGATTTGAATATATTTTCTTGAAACTAAGAGGAAGAAAGTATATCTCATAATTTATATTAACGAATGATTAAACTATAATTGAAAACTAATAATAAATGTGTAATTCAATCAATGATATTTAAATAATTATAAATAATAATGTGACCCCTCTAATACAACTTTTAGGTTCAACGAAAAGCTAAAACATTAGATGTAGAATTCCAAAAAAATCATGATTGATGAATAATCCTTGATTTACATGAAGATAAATGTTGTGATCAATGAAATTGACTAAAATAATATAGAAAATGGTTAAATGATGGAACCAATGCTTAGGAGCATAACATAATATTTATAATTAATTAAATCAATTAAATAATTACCTTATGAAAAAAATTTATCGTCGATGGATTTTACAACATCTATATGGCATACCACTTTTTCATTTTTGGAATCAATAATAGATTCCATCTAGTGGTGGTTCACACATTCTCCACAAACCTCCAAATGAAGCCATATGAATCTCTGGGTTCTAGCATGATAGATCCTATTGATTTTATTATTTTCCTTTTATTGGATAGAGAACAACTTCAAGGAAGTGTTATCTTTGATCTATTTAGACTTGACCATGGTGGTGGTGGAGGATAAATCTCTATTCTTGAGAGATTTCTTAGAGAGAGAGAGCTTTCTAGGGCTTTGAGAGGACTCTCTCCATATCTCATTGTGTGTAACACAAAGAAATATGATTTCTTAAGAAAATAATATAAATAGATTTATATACCACTTGGGTCAGCAAATAATAACTTCACATGAAAAATAATTATTCCAATAATCCTTGTAGAACTGCATGTCAATAATATAAATAATAATAATAATAATAATATTTATTTACATGTGATAAATTCATGAATAAAATTAGATATTATTTATTCAAATAAATTTAAATATATATTATTTTTCACTAAACCATTAATCTTGGTCTGAGATTGCCCTAAAATTTTTACCGACACTTGAATAATGACTATTTATTTAATAAATAAATATCTTCACATTATTCTATGATAAATAAATAAATATTATATTCTCTAAATAATGATTAAATATTTCTCAAATATTATGTTCACATAATATTCTCTCGAATAACTAGTGACAGAATATTTACAATCAAGAAAACATAAATAATTATTAAACCATGTGTGTGAATAATATTTATTTTAAGTGTTAAATATTAAAAAATAGTATATTATTTAATTGAAGTTATGGAGATACTTAGTGTGTGAACCTCTAGGTCTCTTTCTCAGTATCACCAGGAGAAGTAGCCCAAATTTAAAGGTTAGATTCTAGAAACACATTAAGTAACCCATAGAGAAAGAAGTTAATTTTGCAATGAAATAATACCTCATATGGAAGCTTACTACATAATACAATCCTTTTATCATAATATCTCAAATGAATAAGGTTGTATGCTAGTTCCATAAACCTATGTGCTTGATATCTCTTTCTTTGAATTTCCAAAAATTGCACTGGCCTATAGAACACCATGACCATAGATTTATTTAGGCTATATAATTTTTATCAATGGGACTAAGATATAAAATTCCATTAATAAATAGAAGGGAAAATAATTTGTCAAATTATTAATTAATGAAATATTACTCATGACACACCCAACATACCCAACCTCTTCAGAAGCACATGTCATCATAGTTTTCATCAATATATTAAAGTACATGACTAATAATAATAATTAATAATAGTCTTAAAGTCTTAGGATAAATACACACATCTGCAGATAGAAAAATCCAATTACTCATATAAATGTGGATTTATTATCAGGGGGCCTCATTCTCATAATATCCTACATGATATATTACAAAGTTTGTACTCCATGAGAAGGTGCCTAAATTCCAATGAGTCTCCACTACTAATAGCCTGTATCATTTTTGTCACTAAAATTATTTCATCTAACTATAGAACATATATTTAATAGTAATTTTGTGACACTTCTAGGTTCTCATCATAGTGGGTAACTGCTATGGCCTTTTAGTGGAATAACTACTCTTAGGACAATATCACATACTCTGTACACATAAGTGCAATCATGATGTGATAAGGGTTTTATTAATATTGAAAATAATTAATAGAGATTACCATAAAGTACAAAGCAGTTGGTTCTAGGGAACCATCTCCAAAACATTCTACATATCTTTAAAATATTTATTTTATATACTGGTCATCAAGATTAAATAATTAAGAGTAAATGTTTTACAACCAAAATTACTCAAGATTGAGAAATTTTTAGTACACTAGTATATTATTTTAGATGATAAGGAACTATAATCCAAATAAAAAAACAATGTTTACTGCATTACCTAATAATTATTTCTAAATGTATTCATTTAATCACACATATCTCTCCCCATATAAAATTTTCTAGAACATAATTTCATAAGAATCATTTTATTTTGATGTATATTTCATTGTGTTGTGATAAATTGTGTTTAAAACCCTATAGAATCACTCAAACAATGCATTGAAAATATCTAAACTAATCGTAGTCCTCAATGTTATTATATATCTCTGTACTTTTCGTTCATCTATTATCATCCATTACCTAAAAAAATTGAGCACTTCATTCTTGAATTCCAAAAAATGAATCCACAGTTTCTCAAAAAGCATTAATAAAAGTGAGAAATTTCACATTACCTTTATGATAATTTATTAATTTTTTACAAATATTTTTTGATAAATAGAAGAAAAATTTCCACTTATACTATTTATATTAATAACAAAATGAAACGTATTGTATTTTCCATGAAAAAAGATCACAGGTCTTGTTATATCTCAGATTTTTTCCCTTTAGAAATCCCATATTACAAAAAATTTGGATCCATTTATTTTTTATGATTCCAAATAATAATTCTATAACATTTTTTTATTGAAATCCTCTAGAGATGATGAATTTTTTTGAATAAATATCATAATTTTTCCCAATAAAAAATTAAATATTATTTAAAATATTCTTTTCATTAAAACAAAACAACCATTAAAACGTTTTACCATTACATTTAATGTTGAAGTGTATTGTAAACACTTTATTTGTTTATGTTTAGGTAATTATATTTTATTTTATTTTAAAGTATAAATTCTAATAGATTTTTTTAATCTTTTATTCTCTTTAATAGTAGTCAGGTGAAGTTTTATAATACATTAATTATTATAAAAGAAACAATAATGTTGATATTATTTATTATTATATAATTCATGTTTATTATAGGATTTATGTACAAATTTTGGAGAAACATCCCTCACAATATGGGTTTGTAACTTATATACTATTTAATTTGTTATTATTCTATTTTTCAAAATCTCAAAATGTATTAGATTGACTGTGGTTGTCAAGAGACCATGAGGCATGTATGTTGATCAACTGTGAAGTAGGAAATACCTAGACCAGTTATATACACATCGGATTTATGAAAAAAATTATGAACACAGATCGATATATTTCTATGTTGACAATTTACTGCAAGTCAATAGGCTAGGACAAGAGAGATTTTTTTTAAGTGGTGAATTGACAACATGTTGAGTTTTAACAAAGTATATTGATTGATTTACCAGGAGTGATTTTTTTCCAGTGGTATGGAGCCATTATGAGTATCAAATGAATGATTAAGGATAGAATACATAATCAAAGTACATACCATATGAACTAACCATAATGGATCAACTGTGATGAAAATAAAACAAAAAAAATATAAATAATTGAATGTAATTGAATAAATTGTAAGGAAAAATATTGACTAAAGAGAATCTATCATATGAGCAAGATACGATTTGAATAATGACTTTATATTTTTCTAATGATATGTTTTTTCATAGTCTTTAATATTTTAATTTATTTGAATTATTTACAAACTATTATCATTAATTCAATTATTTTATAGTTAAACACTAATAATTTTAATATTGCGAAAATTTATTTGGAAGTTTTTAGAATTAAATGGAAAAAACATGGGAAGAGTTATTGAATTTATTTCTTTGAGAACCTCTAGTTTCAAATTTTAAATGATTATAATATGAAAATATTTCTTCACATTCTTTATTAGAGTATTCCAAATAATATTAATTTTTTTTATAAATTTTAAGTTATATATTAATTATTCTAATGAGTTTTAATATACGACTATATTTTAATTCTATAAATTAAAATAACTACTTGCAACTTAGAAGTGGTTCATTAAGATCACATGCTCAAATTTTTTCCTATTGAATAAATATAAAAAGGTAAAATATTTAAAGTATGGTTTATGTGGATATATTTTTTAACATTATTATACATGAAGGGAACTCACTATATTGAGTTCCAGAAGACCATTTTCATATGTGAGGTAAAGGATAATTTCAATATGTACCATGTGATGCAAATTTTTTAATCCACTATTGAATCTTTCTTTATTGAAGTTATATAATTTTTACCTTTTTTCTTAATGATAAAAAATCTATGATGAAAACAAATAATTTCATACATAATTATTACACCATATTAGTTGAATATTCCATAACTCCAAAGGTGTAGTTTTTTGGAAACTTCACTAAATTTAAAGTTGGAACACAAAAGATCAACATCATCTCCCACTAATTTAATCAAAACTAAGACCCTTTATTGACATATCATACTTAAAAAAATTATTTATATCCTAAAGAAAAGGAAATATAATAAGGGGTTTTCTCATATGATAAATAAATCGAAAAAATGGAGATATCAATTAATGATCCTAATTATTTATATCATGAACCTATAGATTGAGAACATGAGATTAAAATTTTAAATTCATACCCAACAATTCATAGATTATAACTATGATGTAAGTATTTGTAATATCATTAGACAAGAATCATAGAATAATCAATGAATATGATCCATGACATCCTAACATTTCCATAAGATCATTTCATAAAAGAGTATCATAATGTTTGGAATAATCATAATCATAAAAATCTTATGTCAAGGATTCCCGCCAATACATTAATCACATACCATGATTAGGTTAACCACGCATGTACCATCTTTGGTCTTGTGATAACCTCCTATGAACCCTTGTTGGTGTTCATTTAACCAATAGTGAACTCTATTTTAGTCTTGGTATAACTTCCCATATACCCTATGAGATCATAAATCATTAATATTTACACAGTTAATTATAGGTTTATAGTAGACCCCCCAATCACAAAATCACAATCTATTCATATATATTTCACAAGATCATGAAAAAATTTATCATTTCATCATATTGTTTCGGTGCGGATGTGCGTCGGGTTACGCTGCTCCGCCAGGACGCGTTCGCGCGTGCACCCATCAACCCGAGGGGATGGGCGCGCGGCTTGTGGTCCCGCAGTCCCACTTTCCAAGGGCGGGCGGCATTCGTCCCTTATTTAGGGGCGTCTGCTCCTTGATCGAAACCGGGATGATGGGATGTCGGCTCCTCCTTCCTTGGACGTCTCCTCGGAACTCGTCGCCTAATCCGGGTCTCCCTCGTAGACTTAAGAATGTTCGTGAATCTCGTTCCCGGCGCCATATCTTCATGGACACCAGTTAATTACGCTGCTTCCGCCCGGACGTTCCAAGGAGTCCGGTCGGGGCAGCAACCTGCGGTGAGAAGGCCGGGTGGCTCTGGGTGCTGGGGGCGTGTCGTAACACTGCGGCTCTGCACGTCTGTCTTCCGTCCCTAATAGGGCTTCTCGAAGGCATGATGGCCTGAGGCATCCCGTACTGGGTGCGGGGAACTGTGTCACCTGAGGTTTTCCTCAGCTTCCCATGTTTAACACGGGGTATGCCGTGAGTTTAACGTCCAGCGGGGACAGCATCGGACCGATCAACACGAAAAGTGGATCAGATGACAGAACCCCTTGCGAGGAACCTCCGACGCTGGGGCCAGCACATGGGCGGCTTCCCAAGTAACGGGGAGTGGAGTGAAGTGGCATGACCCCCACCGGGATGTGGCGGCCCGGGTAAGGATCAGGATGGATGATGGAGTGAAGAGCTTGGACCCCATAGGGGCTTCCTACGTACCGCGCGTTGGCACGGATCAAAGTCAACGTAGTTCGGGTATACAGTTTAACGTCATGCTGGACGTCGGCAAGCCGACTCACGAAGAGGTCTAGGCCGCCGGGCGGAGGATTGAACCAAACCACCTCGCACAGAGGGGGATGGAACGGCCGGGTGGATCACAGTTTCACGTCATGCTGGACGATGAAAGGGGAAATGGAAAAGGGGGCTGTGGGGAGGCACAGTGGAGATACACACGGGCAGTCTCCCACAGGGGCGGATTCATAGGTGAATCGACGCAAGCGTGAACCCTGGAGGGGTCCACTGATGGACGAACCGACGTAAATACGACCGGGCCGACCAGGTGGTGGGCTTGGACCTCAGGGAGGCTTCCTACGTACCCTGTATAGAAGACAGGGATCAAAGTCCACGTAGTTCATTCTGTCAGGACTTACGCACTTGAGGCAGCCCGGTTGCGGCAAAACTCAGTTGGAAGGGACTTGGACCGAAAGAAGAAGACACCTCGATCCCAGTCATACCCTCTACTGGCTTCGGCCGTGGGGAGGCGCAATGGAGATACACATGTGCAGCCTCCCACGAGAAACTAGGGGTTTGTAATACCCTGCCCCCGTAGGGAAAAGCCGCTCCCATTAAATCGTCCCAAAAGAGGGACAATCCCGACATCCCTGCAGAGACGAGCGGGTGGGGGCCACATCCAAACCGGGGGAGACCCTGCGTGCGAGGCACGGGATCGAATGATGCGGACGGTTTAGCGTCTTGCCAGACGAAGTACAGTTTAACGTCGTGTGTTGAGGACGAAGCGGACGGTTTAACGTCTTGCCGGACGAAGTACAGTTTAACGTCGTGTGTTGAGGACGAAGCGGACGGTTTAACGTCTTGCCGGATGAAGTACAGTTTAACGTCGTGTGTTGAGGACGAAACACTTGGCAGTTTAACGTCTTGCAGCGCGGACGATGGGGGCTAGGCAGTTTAACGTCGTGCAGCTTGGACGGATGTGCAGTTTAACGTCATGCTGGACGAATATGCAGTTTAACGTCATGCTGGACGAATATGCAGTTTAACGTCATGTTGGACGTATGCGCAGTTTGACGTCATGCGGGACGAATATGCAGTTTAACGTCATGTTGGGCATAGGTTGTCGGACGATGGGTGCGTGTCACTTCGCACGAACCTGGAGGGCCGCACGGGAAGACAACGCACGGTGCGGGCACCCAGGATGGAGATCATCGGGCGCCACGCAGGCGGGTACCCTCAGGGGGTCAAGGGAGGCGACCCTGGCGGATTGCGCGCAAAAGAAGAGCTTTGCGCGCAAAACCGCGGGTCGGCGCGCAAACTGGCGGGCTGGCGCGCAATTGGGCCAGCGCTTCGCGCGCGGATGAGTGGGATTGCGCGCACCGGGCTTCGGGTAGCGCGCGGGGGCAACGGCTCATTCTCTAACGAATGGCCACTTTGAACATGGGGGGTGCGCGCAATCGGGCTGGATTGCGCGCACCCGGGGGCAATTGTGCGCAAGAGGCTTCTTTTGCGCGCAAAGGCCTTCGAGTTGAAATTTATTCAAAGGAAAGGAGCCAAGGGAATTGCGCGCGAAGGCAAACCCCAAGGCTCTATTGCGCGAAAGAAAGGAGGTTACCTGAAGATCGGCATTGCGCGCGGAAGGGGTTGGATTGCGCGAACGAGCGACGCTTCGGATTCCGGCAACCTTCAAAACGTCGGGGGTCGCCTTATATTTATAGGCAACCCCGGGCGCGTAATCCGGTCTCGGGCGCGCAATTCGGTTCGCGGGCGCGGAATCAGGACCCAGCGCGCAAAGGGCGCTGCGCAGGCTGTGGGCGCGCAAAATAGCGCGCCGGCAGAGCGGATTGCGCGCATCCCGGGAGGATTGCGCGCCGCGGCTCAACTTTGCGCGCGAGCCTCTGAAATTTCGCGCAAGTCCTCCGGGCCCTCCGGAACGTGCCTCTGACTCCAAATATCACTTCGCTTTCCGCATCCGGAGCTTCGTTTGGGAACAACGGACTTTTCCGGCGTCTACAAAAGCCCCCCCTCGGAATCTGATCGGCGAGAAGTCGCAACGATCGGGTTCCGAGGGAGACGCCGGAATGCCGAAATCCTGGGCTGCGCGGGACTTAGGCGCGCAAAAAGGGGCGCCGGGTGCGAAATTCGCCGCTGCGGTCGCGCAAAGCGCTTTCCGCGCAGCGCGGACCCCGGCCTCGCCTATAAATAGGGGCCCTGGGTCCCGCGTTCCGTACTCCGGCCTTCCGCGCGATAAGCTCCAAAGCTCTCGTGCGCGAAATTGCCTCTTCCGGTCGCGAAATTCGCCCGATCGGCGCGCAAAACCGTCCGGATTTCGCCTGTCTTTGCGCGAAAACCCGGGACTTTGCGCGACAGTCTTCCCAATTGCGCGCCGTCCTCTTGGATTGCGCGCCGGCCTTCAAACTTCTCTACCAGCCTCGTCCGATCCCGCACGCTTCATCCCCTAACCCGCACGACTCCCGAAACTTCCGAGATGGCCGCGCACAGAGGAAATGAGGGGGATGCCGCCACTCGTAGGGCTGAGATGGCGACGAACGAGGAGGTTTACGGAGCCAAGGAGATTGTTTCCAACAATCAATCCTTGTTCGACTTACTAACGCCGGCCCAGAAGACATATCCACTGTCGGACAACCTGCCGCTCTGGAACTTCGGCATCCCAGATGAGGTTCCGGTGCCAGGGTTCGAGATTGATGCGCCGCGGACCTGGGTGACCCGGGAGGACGAGCTTCTCCGCTATAACATCACCAACAATGGGCATCCTGCCAGGGAGACCAGACACTTGGATGTCTATGTCCTGAACCCGAGGACGCGAACCATTGATGGGGGATGAGCCTACTGCGGAGAATTCTCCAGCCCTCTACTCGAGCATATATCGCCAGAGCGTCACGGACGACACCAAGGGCTGGCTGAAGGACTGGGACTTGCGGTCTGGGGGCAACTTCACCAGTGAGTGGGCCTGGGCGTTCTGGGTACGCCACACTTGCGATCACTTCGCAGAGGAGCTGCGGTACATCGGCCTGTTCGAGGCGGTGTGGACGTCGCAGTTCCACTTCTACCAGCAGTCCGAGCTCGGGCCGGAGCTGTTCACCCGATGGTCTCCGGATACCAACACCTTCCATCTTCACCATGGGGAGGTCGGCATCGGTCTCTGGGACATCCACTGTATCGGAGGTATCCCGCTGGAGGGCTACCAATACGTTGAGTTCCTGCCACCGAAGAACACCTGGGAGGACAGGTCACGGACTCCCATCCTGACCTGGCATTTGCTTGACCTGGCTACGCAGCGGCTCGGGATCAAAGACTTCCAGAAGGACATAGCCTACAAGGAATGGTTCGGCCAGTTCTTGGAGCATGACCCGGCGGTCAAGATGCCAGGCAGGGGGAAGCGGTGCCCGACCGCAGCTCAGAGGAGCCGGAACGGGTCGTACTGGCGGGTCCTGGAGACGGGTGACTACCGCTCATGGGGGTACCGCGTCATCGAGGCCCGGGACCCAAATGTCCGGTACGCGGCGTTCCTGGCCGCCTTTCTGAGTGGGTGGCTCCTGCCGGTGCGGGACGCGAGAATGGGCGTTCGCCCGGCGACACTGGCGATGGCAGGCGCTATGGCCGCCAACAAGAGATACAACCTCGGGGTCCCAGTGCTGGCGAGGCTGTATTCCATCCTGGGACGCATCTCACGAGGGGGGTCGCCACGAAGGATCTGTGGGCCCTTTCAGTTATTCCACGGCTGGGTGGCTGCTCACCTCGGTGGGTACACGTTTCCGAACGCCATCATTCCTCCGGGCAACGGCCTGCGAACCTCCCTGCTGAACATCGCGGGGGTCGCTCCGATGACCCTAAGTGAGGAGGGCGTGCGGATCCGGATTGGCAATCATGCCAACTTCAACTTCAGTCCGTTCCCCACTCCCGTCGGCCAGATGATCGACAACGGGCAGGGTCCGCTGGAGCAGCATGAGTACTTCCTGAACATGCGGGGCGGGGTGCTCGTGGCTCGGATCGACAGGAAGGTGATCTGCGAGCGTTACGTGCCGACCCGGTTCGCCAGGCAGTTCGGGTGCCTTCAACGGATGCCGAAGAGGGTATTCACTGCTGTCCGGGAGGAGACGAACCCTGGCGTCCTTCGCCAGATGTGGCTGATGTTTGCCGCTTTCGGCTCTGGCAACGTCATCACTCTCCCTCCTACCGGAGTTGACGCAGGCTTGGCAACCGAGTACGCCGAACACTGGGCCATCGCGTACCCCGAGGGGCTTTTGCGGAAGCTAGTTCGGCGGCTCGAGGTTACCCGTGCGGAGACCGGGCGTCAAGGAAGGAGGCGAGGTGCCGCCACACGGGGGAGAACGGAGGCGCGCCAAGCAGCGGAGCCGGCGCGGGCAGGGACTTCGGCGGCGGGCACATCGCAGGCTGCTACTACGATCTCGGCGCCCAGAGAGGGGGAACGTACGGTGGTCGACAAGCGGCCCGGGAAGTAGGTGAGACGTCTGCTCGAACCCTCCCATGATGCGGTCTTCCCGGCGCTGTGGTCGGCCTGGATGACTCTGCGGCAGTCACTGGGGACCGACGCCATCTGGAGAAAGATACTCAGGGAAGGAATCTATCTGCCAGAGGTCGGGTGCCTCCAGATTGCCGACATAGTGGACTTCAACCGGCAGTACGCATATCTGACGGCCATGGACGAGTACGCGCGCCAACGTGGTCAGTGCGCGGAGCCATCCCTTCTGGTGAAGGTGATGCTCGGTCTTGAGCCCGCTCCAGAACAGATGCCGGCGGGAGAAGATGACAGTAACGACTCCGAGGAAGAGGAGGAGACGGGGGAGGATGAAGGCTCCGAGGGAAGATCCCATCAGGGGAGCCCACGGGAGAGCGGCGAGGTGGCCGGCTCTGACAACGTTGATGTCACTGAGCTCCTCGAGGTTCGCTTCTATCCCTACTCAATCTGCTTCATCCACTCTCTTATGCAGCTTCTAACCCATTTCTCCACCTTTCTCAGGAGCGCACGGATGTTGGTCAGGCGTCCTCAGCAGGAGTAGGAGAGGCGCCAGCAGGACAAGGCGGGGGCCAGACACCCATCATTGAATTGACAAGCGCTGAGGGGTCCCCTGCTGCAACTGTTCCTGCGGCGACCGGGATAGCGGAAGATGACGCTCCGAACTCCCGTAAGTCTCCCTACTTTTACTGCTGGTGCTTGCCGTTGACGATCCGTGACTAACCATGGCATGCCCTGCGCAGTGATCTCAACACTGGAGGCTCATCGGGTTGCCGAACCCGGGCCATCCACGAGTGGACCGGTGGCAGACATGCCGCCTGCTCCGGAACAGACTTCCCAAACCGAGCCGGCCCCACCAACTGCTGATCAAGGGGCTCCGGACGTCGGCGGTGCTGCCATCGGAGAGAGGTTGGGGGCTGACGAGGGTGTCAGCGCCGCTGGGGAGAGAGAAGAAGGTCGCCCGGATGTTGGGGAACCTATCCCTCGTGAGGACCTCCCAGGGGCGGACCCTGCAGCAGACCTGCTGGCTGCCTTCCCTGCCTACCGGCCTGCCGATCCCGCGGAGATGGACGACTCAGACACGGAGGCGGTCGAGGAGAGCCGGATAACGCGCCGTAGGGGGTGGAAGTGCTTCCAGCGCTTCCTCAAGCGAGACCTGTCGGAGTGGCTGGGGCGCATGGGATCACTTCAAACCTGGCTGCGCTTTCTGTGTGCCGGGGGAGCTGATGCTCAACGCCTCCATCTAACGGTCCGTGATTTCATGGCCGAAAAGATGCGCGAGAGCTGCCGGCGTGCCGACGTCACACAAAGTCGGGACATGTCGGAGAGCACGCGGGCGCTCCTCACGGCGGAGCAGGAAGTCCGGCGCCTCGAAGGGCATGCGGCAGAGAAAGAGGCCTTCGTCGCAACGTGTACCGAGCTTGTGGAGCAACTAGCAGCCCAGCTGGTTGACGCCCAGGTACAGCTGACGGAGGCGGGCCAACAGATGGTCACAATTCAGGTCGAGCGGGAGCGTGCACAGGCCAGAATCGACGAACTGCGCGCTGCGACCGCCGGCGAAGAGAGGGCACGCAGAGAGCGAGAAGCGGCTCTGGAGGCCACCAGCCAAAGGGTAGCGGCATTAGAAAGACTAATTCAGCACGCTAATCCCTAAGGGCTTTGTTTTTCCATTCCCAAAACATTTTCTTCCGCTACTTTGATCCATTTGTATGAATCAATATATTTATCTGCATCTTTTGGTTTAACATGCTCAACCACAATTCGTTGTCTTGCGGGAGTGTTAACCAAGCATCAGGCATCCATAATTGGGCCTGGATTTCTGGAGATAAAGAGGGAGGTCATTCCTAGGAAAGGAGACCTCAGACCTAATCAATGTATCATCCCCCCAACTTGTTCCAACACACGAGCGGGACAACGCTAGGGGCGTTGAGATTTTATCCGAACATAGGGAAATGAGAAAGGGTGAATCGCGTGTCCCGAATCCGGACATCCACAACGGTCGGCCTTCCAGGAAATGCCCAAGACGGCAGGCGGACAGTGGATCGACCATAACAACTGCAATAGACGGACCGAAAAAGGCCATCATTCATATTGCAGGAGGCGGACCACATGTCATCATGAATGCCGCTTTGGGGTTCCTTCAGACACAAGGGTGGAAATCCAGATCAACAGGGCATGCGAAGCGTGGGGCGAAGTGACGATTTGTTCGGACAGAATCCAACGCTCTCAAAATTGTGCCACCGTGGGGAAAGCGTATTAGGCGGATGCACTAATCTGGCCGTGAGTCACCTCAATTCTCAGACAGCACCTCTCTGACGAGGAAACCGTCGCTTCCCATCATTGCGATGGGGCATCCCGAGCTGAATCGGGGAGAGTATCATAACTGCACCGCTCTACCCGAAGTCAGGCCAGACGGCCGGCGACGAGGAGGGGCGGTACTTAACGATCCCTGAGGCTGGACCCTAGTTGGAATGCCCGGGCGTTCCTACATACTCCATCAGGCTGGAGATCAAGCCACACGTAGTTCTGAGAGTGCAGTTTAACGTCATGCAGGACGTAGGACCCCATTTGGGGAGATCTTAGTTTAGGGTCGTAGAGCTCGGACCATAGGGGTAGATCTTAGTTTAAGGTCTTAGAGCTCGGACCATGGGGCTAGATCTTAGTTTAAGGTCTTAGAGCTCGGACCATAAGGAGGGATCTTAGTTTAAGGTCTTAGAGCTCGGACCATAAGGGGGGATCTTAGTTTAAGGTCTTAGAGCTCGGACCATAAGGGGGGATCTTAGTTTAAGGTCTTAGAGCTCGGACCATAAGGGGAGATCTTAGTTTAAGGTCTTAGAGCTCGGACCATAAGGAGGGATCTTAGTTTAAGGTCTTAGAGCTCGGACCATAAGGGGAGATCTTAGTTTAAGGTCTTAGAGCTCGGACCATAAGGAGGGATCTTAGTTTAAGGTCTTAGAGCTCGGACCATAAGGACTCAAAGCACGCCACATCGTGGTCATATCCCCTGGATATGCGAAGATGCACTGAGGGATAGTGTCAAGAGTGTCGAGGTTTCGCCTGGTCAGAATGGGAGGTGGAAAATGTGAATCATGCGGCCATTCACTCGAGGACTGGAAGCACCGGAGTAACGATATGGGGGTACTGCCGACCGTGGCGGAAAGGCAGCATCAATATCGCACTAACCGTTTGTGGAATGAGGCAGCAAACGAGCATCGACCGCTCAATCGCAGGATTCATATCGATTTGCTGCCCGAGGCCATTGGGGGTACCGGCCCGAGTTGGTGGGAGAGCACTGAGGCATTGTGTCCGAACCGTTCACGGGGGCTCCACCCAGGGCGTAGACGATGGGTCCGAATGAAAGGGAGCACGAAGCCTGAAAAGTGGAGGAAACCTGACCAAGCGGATCCTGACCCTCCTGGCAATAAACCAGAGTACTCTTGACACCGGTGGACCACGGCAAGGGGTCGGGGAACACGCCTTGAGGGTGACCTGAAGGCGGCGGATTCCCCAGAGAAGGGGGAATCTCTAAGAGGTGGGGGGCTGGACCCGAAGTTTCAAACATCCGGGCGTTCCTACGTATCCCATAAGGATGGGAATCAAGCCGCACGTAGTTCTTGAAGCGCGGCGCAACACAATCGGGCACCAGCGCGGGGAAGAGTGCGGGTCTGACCCTCGCACACAAAAGGAGCGGCATTTGATATTTCTTGTTTGTCCTTAAAGATGAATGGTTTTTCTTTGTGCGGCGACATGCCTGTGATTGAGAAATCTCTGGCGTCGCCACAATAATCAAGCAATGGAAGGCATTGATGAATGGCGTGGTCATTAACCAGCGCCCAACATGAGTGTCCCCTGAGGAGGACATCACGATGCAGTGCCGTTTCTCGTCGGGCGGCCAAGACGATCACAGTTTACGGTCGTGTGGTAGGACCAGACAACACAGTTTAAGGTCGTGTGGTTCGGACCATGGAGGAATCCGCTTATTGCGGTACGGCGGACACGGCGGAGGTGGGAACATACCCAGCCCTGCGGTCACGCACGATTCCAGGAGAAGAGTCTTGGGATAGGGGTCTGCATATGTCCATCACCCGAGGGGCAGAGATGCTAGCCTCCAGATATACTGGGCCCAGAACGCGATTGTTCGGGCGACTCCTTCCTCCTTATGGGGACGAGGGTCCAGCCACGCACGACCCTTAGGGAGGACATCCGCATATATCCTTGGTGCTCAGATCATGGGAGCCTCGAACGACATCATTACCCTGGTTGGTCTGCCTAACGTGTAGAGGCGTACTGGAGGTCAGTATGAAGAGAGTGTCGAGATTCCACTACAACGCATAAAGGCGGAGTGTGATGAGGACTGCGCAACCAATGTTCAGAGCCTGAAAGAGCCGACATGGCGATCAAGGATGTTGCTGACGCATTCGCAACACAACATCCGATCGCGTCAGCCTAAGACGGGGCAAGCAAACGAGCATCAACCGCTCAATCGCAGGATTTATATCGATTTGCGGCCCAAGACCCGTCGGGAAATCGACCCGGAGCGGTGGGAGAGCACTGAGGCATCGTACCCAAACCGCTAGCGAGGATACCTTTGAGTGAAGGCTCGAACAAGAGGAAGCGCGAGGCCTGACAAGCAACACAGGACTTGTCGGAATTGAATCCGACACTACGAGTCATAGACCGAAGCACCCAAAACATGTTAACAGATCTCCGGAAAGGGTCGGAGGACTCACCCTGAGAGCAACCGAAGGGGGGCAGATCCCCGTGATCAACCAAGAGACGGGGCTGGACCTGAAACACAAGCGTCCAGGCGGTCCTACGTATCCCATAAGGACGGTAATCAAGCCATACGTAGTTCTGGAGAGGCAGTTTAACGTCATGCAGGACGATGAGAGAGAAAAAAGGAAGGGGGGAGCAGAAGGCATCCCCAAACGTGGGGGGGGGGCGTACAGCGTGACGAGCAAACCGACGTGAATGAGGGCATAGCCCCGCGCTCACACCATACGCCGCACACCCGGGGGCAACTGGGCCAAGGGCCCGAGATGGGATGGAAATTCCCAAAAGATTGGGCTGGGCCTGAAACATGAAGGTTCAGGCGGTCCTACGTATCCCATAAGGATGGGAATCAAGCCGCACGTAGTTCTTGAAGGGGCAGTTTTACGTCATGCAGGACGAATGCTGAACAGTTTAATGTCTTGTAGCTCGGACGTAGTGCAGTTTAGCGTCATGCAGGACGAAGCACTTGGCAGTTTAACGTCTTGCAGCGCGGACGAATGCTGAACAGTTTAACGTCTTGTAGCCTGGACGAATGCAGTTTAACGTCGTGCAGGACGTGGGCACACTCAGACAAAGTACTGCTTGAGGAACCTAGCGTTGGTGGGAGGAGTGACACGCTCACCATCCATAGTCGCTAGGGAGTACGCGCCATTGGGATAGACCTTGCGGATGACAAAAGGTCCCTCCCACTTGGGCTACAGCTTGGGTGGCTTCCTGCCGGGGATCATCGGCGCTCTTAGGGCTAGCACTAGATCACCCTGCAGGAAGGAGCGGAGGCGAACCTTCTTATTGAAAGCTCGAGCCATTCTGCTTTGATGCCTCTCCAAGTTGTGCAAAGCGCGAAGTCTATTCTCATCCAGTGCTTCCAACTCGACTAGACGGGCTTCAGCGACTCTGTCCGGCGCTTGCTGGTCGTAGACCGCAGTGCGCAAGGACGGAAACTGGACCTCGATGGGCAGGACGGCCTCAGCTCCATACACCAGGGAATAAGGGGTCATCTGGGTGGAATTGCGAGTCGTCGTCCGATAAGCCCAGAGGGCGTTGGGGAGCTTGTCCGGCCAACTCTTCTTGTTCTGACCAACCATCTTTTGCAGAATGTTAGAGAGGGTTTTGTTAAACGCCTCGATCTGTCCATTCGCCTGCGCATGATAGCGAGATGTATGGTTCGAGCGAATGTTATACTTGGCGTACAACTTCTTCAACTCGGCTGCTCGGAAATTGGTTCCGTTATCCGTGAGGATAGCGTGAGGCACTCCAAATCGATAGATGATGTTGGAGGTCACGAAGTCAGCGATCGAACATGATTTGACCACTCTGAGCGGAATCGCTTCTGCCCATTTGGAGAAGAAGTCCGTGGCGGTCAGAATGAACCGGCACTGGCGAGCTGTCGCCGGCGGGTAAGGTCCCACAACGTCCAGTCCCCAGACTGTAAAGGGCCAGGAATACCTTGTGGTATGGAGAGGCTCCGGCGGCCGATGCACGAAGTTCGCATGAACCTGGCACGCATGGCACCTCCTGGCATACTCGATGCAGTCATGGATCATAGAGGGCCAGAAATATCCCAACCTCCGAATCTGGTGGGACAGCTTCGGCCCAGTCTGGTGGGTGCCACACGAACCAACATGAACCTCTTGCATGACTCGTGGGATCTCAACTCCCTGAAGGCAACGGAGGATAACACCATCAAATCCGCGTTTGTAGAGGATCTGCTCCAGGCCGGGACTGCTCTGGAGGACGAACTGCGATGCGCGGCGTCGAACTCGCTCACGCTCGGCCCGATCCGATGGAAGAATGCCATGTTGGAGGTACTCAACCAAAGGCGTCCTCCAATCAGGGGCTGATCCGACTGTCATATCTGGGGTACTCGGGGCTCCGGGCATAGGGGCAACCGTGGTGAGGTTACTTACCAACGGGCCGCGATCTTCTTCCGGGATAACGGGAGCGATGAGCCTGCGGCGCGTCACGCGGACGATCAGGTTGTCCTGTTCAGGCTCCGCAAGTGACGCAGCGAGGCTGGCCAAAGCATCTGCTCGACCGTTCTGCGACCGGGGAATATGGACAATTTCTGGCCGAGAAGGGAACCGGGCCATCAGCAGGAGGGTGCACTCCAGCAATGGCACAAGTTCCGGCTTCCTGACAACATATTCACCATTGATCTGCTTAACAACCAGCTCGGAGTCCCCTTTCACACACAGATGGGGCACATCGATCTCGAGAGCTAACTCAAGGCCGGTGATGAGGGCATGGTATTCCGCCTCATTGTTGGTACAGCCCTCTGACAACAGGAAAGAGTATGGCAGCACGGCTCGCTCCGGGGTAATGAAGACGATGCCCAAGCCCACTCTGTTGAGCTTAGGATTATCGAGTCTTCTACCGGTGGGGCTCCGGGAGGCACCGTCAAATTGCATCTGCCAGCATGGATCGGCTCGATCAACCGAGAGAATGGTCTCATCAGGAAAGCCTAGATCCAGCGGCTGATCCGCGGAGGTCGGGTGAGCTGCCAGAAAGTCTGCCAATGCTTGCCCTTTGATGGCCTTCTGAGACACATACCTGATGTCGAACTGCTGGAGAATCACAGCCCACCGCGCTAGGCGGCCAGTCAACATAGGCCGGCTCAGGATATATTTCAACGGGTCTACCCGAGAAACCAACTGTACCTCATGGTGCTGCAAGTAGTGCCATAATTTCTGTACGGAAAATACGAGCACCAGGCAGCTCTTCTCGATGGGGGAATACCTAACTTCCGCATCGAGGAGCATGCGACTGAGGTAATAGATGCTATTCTCTGTTCCCTCGTTGTTCTTCTGGGCGAGAAGGGCACCCAGGGACCGTTCCAGGGCGGTCACATAAAGGACCAGCGGCTTTCCGGATACGGGCGGCATCAGGACCGGAGGTTGAAGCAGGTACTGCTTGATTTCCTCGAAAGCGGTCTGACACTCTTTATCCCATACATAGGTGGCACCTTTCTTCATAAGCTGAGAAAAGGGCTTACACTTGCCGGCCAGATTCGCGATGAATCGGCGTATATAGGCTAAGTGGCCTTGGAACCCTTGCAGTTCCCGGACGGTACCTGGGGGAGGCATCTGGTTAATCGCCCTGATTTTCTCTGGGTTGATCTCAATACCCCGGTATCTTACCACAAATCCAAGGAACTTTCCGGAGGTGACCCCAAAGGCACACTTCAACGGGTTCATCTTCAGGCAGCGAGACCGGAGGAAGCTGAACACTTTCTCAAGATCTTTGAGATGGTCCCGACGCTGGCGCGATTTGACAACCAAGTCGTCGACGTAGCATTCCACCAGTGTGTCGAGGATTGGCTTGAATATGCGGTGCATCTCCCGTTGATAGGTGGCACCTGCATTCTTCAGGCCGAAGGGCATGACCCGGTAGCAAAAGGTACCTTGGGGGGCCCTGAAGGCAGTGAACTCCTCATCCTCAGGGGCCATCCGAATTTGGTTGTATCCGGAGTATCCATCCATGAAGGAGAGGGCTTGGAACCCTGCCGTGGAATCAATCAACAGCTCTGTCACTGGAAGGGGAAAATCATCCTTCGGACAGTGGCGGTTGAGATCGCGGAAGTCGATGCAGACTCTAATCTGCCCGTTCTTCTTCCTGACCAGCACAATGTTGGCCAGCCATTTGGGGTACTGAACTTCCCTCACGAAGTTGGCTTTGATAAGCTTGTCAACTTCGGCCTCAACCATGGCACCGTGGGACGGGTGCATCTTCCTGGGAGGCTGCTTGAACCCGCGATGGTTCGCCGGGAGACCAAGGCGGTGGACGGCTACCTGAGGATCTAGCCCCGGCATCTCGTCATAGCCCCAAGCGAACACATCACGGTGCTGCCTGAGAAAGTCCACGTACTGCTGCCGCTCCTCAGAGGGCATGGCGGCACTAACCAATGTGGGTCTTGGATCGGCCTCGGTCCCAAGGTTCACCTGTATTAACTCATCGACCGTGGCGGGGACGCCCTCCTCAAAGGCTGGGGGTGCGTCTTCCATATCCTCTCCGCTCGGGGAGGGATCCTCCATGGGAGAGACTGCGTTGGCAACTGCATTGGGGCTACCAGATCCTGCTGGGCCACTGGTGCTGGCGCGGGCGGTCGCGGCCATCTCATCAGGAGACTCGCGGACCGTCAAGACCATGGCGACGTCCAACCGGTGAATCGGGAGGACGTAAGTGTCATCCAGACTTGCCCAGGGATCACTTGCAACTGCGACAGGCTCAACCTCCCCTGCCAGGATCTGCTTATCCTTGCTCTTGTAATAGTCCGCGTCCAGATAGCGGGCTTCACACGAGGCGAAAGGAGAGGCATCTCCTTGAAGCACGCCTACTCGACCATTAAGGGAGTAATTGAGGCATTGGTGGTATGACGAGGGAACCGCCGCGTGAAGGTGAAGCCATGGCCTGCCCATCAATGCGTTATACGCAGTGTCCTGAGAGACTACCATGAATTCGGTGTTGGCAACCAAGTCACCGAACTGGGTCTTCAAACGTATCTTGCCGACCGGGGTTTGCTCGGTGCGGTCGTACCCCTGGATCCTGAGGTCGGAGGGAATCAAGTCATCCTCAGACAACCCCAATCTCCGGAGCGTCCGAGTTGGAATCAGGTTAATCCCGAACCCCGTGTCGACAAGACAATGCCGGACTTCAAGGCTATTGAACTGGCCAGTGACATACAGCGGACGAATGTGTCCCTGTATAGGAGGGTCTTCATCCTTACCAGAGAATGAGATAACTTCCTGACATTCGGCGTCCTCGATCGTTTCGGCGTGAAAGGCCTCTGCAGACGCAACCTCTGTCTCAAACTGGAGGGGGCTTTTCAGGGCTTCAGCGAGTGCCTCGCGCATCTCTGATGACATGCGCAGAGCCTCAAGGATGGAGAGCCTTGCTGGGATGTCGGCCAAGTGCTTCAGGACATCATACTTTTTGGCCAAGCGCGAGCCCCTGGTTGCAGGAGGTTGCTCCGCGGTTGGTGGCATGACGGGCCTTGCCGGTTGGATCGGCGGCCGACTGGTACTTGGCGCATCTCGCTGTTCACTGGTCACAGTCCGGGAAATGGTCACCGTACTGGAGTCAGGAGGCCGGGATGGACTCGTGGCAGGGCGGAGCTGATCGCGACGCGGCCGAGGCGGTTCTTCCTGGTCCCACACCACAAACAGTGGCGGAGGCGAATCCGTCATCCCCGGATGGGGGGGCTGCGCGCGCTGAGCTCGGTTTTGAGCCTGCTGCCTAGTCTCAGTGGCGTGCACGGCCTGGCTGGAGGTACCAACGGCTGTGCCCCGGCGACTCCTGCTGCTGCGGTTCTTCCGACGGTGGCGACGACCGGGGACACTAGGGAGGTCCACCTGGTGTTCTTCAACGTCGGGAACCGAAAAGGGATTTACCAACTCGACGGTGTTAACCGAAGCGTACCCAATACCGTCGTCGGACGAATCATCCATCACCGGGCGGATCCGAGGAGGGACCCCCATCTCCGGGGGCATGAAATCGCCGAGAGTGCGGGATAGTGGCGGAACCGGCGGGGCGCGCTCTTCCTTCTTGCGCTGCCGCCGTTTGCTCCTCTTGGAAGAGGCAGGCTGGGACGACGATGCCGAAGCAGCACCCGCAGGTTCTGGGGGCTCAGGCTGATTCAAGCGCGCACGGATGATTCCATGGGCGCGAATGATCGTCTTGCGGGCCATCCAGTTTTTGTACTTCTGAGATCCGCGGTCGGAGACCAGCTGCCATTCGTCCTCGTTGCCACTATCGTCATCTGATCCCACGAACACGCCCGCCACTTGTGCTGGAGCTGGGCCCAACCTGATTACATTGTTGTTAATCTGGTCTTGGAGCCAGTCCTTAAACACATAGCACCGCTGGATGGTGTGCCCCAAAGCCCGATGGTAGGGGCAGTAGCGGGGGTTATTCGTAAGATGTGCCTTATCTGGCCTCCAACACTCAGGCAGTCGCACAATCCTCTGCTCCAGGGCACTCCGGAAGTAACCGGGGACCTGATCCTCATGAAATGAGTAAGTCAGGTGTCGCGGGCCCCTGGGAGAGTGGTCTTGACGAGGGGCTGGAGGGGCCGACCGAGGAGGTGGGCCCTGATTATCTCGCCTGGGTTGCGGCGGTACATTACGCGGAGGGGCCGGCCGGTTCTGGGGCTGCCGCTGCTGGGCCGGGAACTGAGCCCGTGGAGGCGGATTCCTGTGAGGCTGTGGAGCTGGCCTCACCGGCAGCAGCTCCAACGGCCTGGGAGCCTCTATCTGGGCCACAGCAGCGGGCTCAGCCCTGCTGGCTCTCCTTGCAGGAATCATAGGAGGCAGCGGGTGTGCCTGGCTGGCCTGTTGCAGGGCTTCCTCAAGACGTTGAGCTTTGTCCGAGAAGTCCCTGAACCCTCCGGGGTAATTCTGAGTGATCAGGGAAGGGACCAGCTCGGTCTTGACGTTCCCGACGCACATTGTCAGCAACTGCTCCTGAGTCAATGTCATGTCAAGGGAATACGTGAGACCCTTCCATCGGGCGACGAAGTCCGCGACTCACTCATCAGGCCTCTGTTTGCACTTGAAGAGGTCTGCGATACTTGTCTTCCGGGTCGTGGAACTGAACTGGTAGAGGAACTGTCTACGGAGGTCCTCCCAGCTGGTTACCGACCCGACGGGGAGCTGGCTGTACCAGACAAATGCTGGCCCTTCCAGTGTCTGAACAAAGCAGCGAAGCTTAGCGGCCTCCTGCTGTGCCGGAGTCCCCAACATAGGCCCGCACCTCGAGTTGAAGTGGGCTAAATGCTGTGGCGGATCTCCAGTTCCGTTGAAGGGGGCGAAAGTGGGATTCCCGAATCCCGGAGGCGCCGGCATGTCAACCACCCATGCTGGGTAGGGCTTGCCGTCCGGTGGGATCGCCACCTGCCGAGTCTCCAAGGCTTCCAAGCGGGCAATGAGTGCCGCCATCGGATCGTCCGGACAAGGGTTCCAGTCCCGGCGAGGATCTCTAACCACGAGCGCATTGCATGGCCCTTCAATCGGGTCATCGACCGGGTCGTCGAACTCGGCAGCTCGTGGGATGGCGGGCGGAGCGGCCCTTGGGGCAGCGGGAGGAATCCGAGCGGGATCTCTCAAGTAGTCACGCCGCTTGGGAGGGTGTGGCGAAACATACCGCGCCCTCTTGCCATAGGCAATGGCCTCTCTCCTGTCGGCGAACACGGCGTAATCACGGTTGCCCGGGAGAGTCTCATCGAGGAGCGGTTGTTCCGGTCCCTGCTGTCCTGGCCTGGGATCACTGTAGTCAGGCCGCCGTTCTGCAGCGCGCTCGGCGAGGAGCTGGTCAACCAGCTTCTTCTGTTCGGCGAGCTGCTGACGTAGCGTAGCCTTCTCGGGATCCTCCTCTGCCCTCTGCATGGAGGCAGACGGGTCGGCGGGCCTTATAGCCTCGCTGTGCTCTTTTCCTTTGCTGACGTTTCGGCTCAACGTCGGTGCTTCAGTGGGCGCGGGGAGCCCCAGGAGGTTCCTCTGATGACGAGTAACTCTCACTGATGGATCTGACGACGGCTTGTCTTCAGGGGGGAAGCCCCCGTCGAGAAGTTCCAAGTCGTTCCCCTCTCCCGACAGGTCAGCCATGTTGACCGTTTCTGTCCCTGGGGACATACCCTCAGGGCCACCCAGCGAATCGGGCTGTCGGCGAATCACACTGAAGCGTAGGGCAGCGTACTGCCCCCATCCACGGATATACACGTGGGGAGTGGCTTCCTCAATAACTTTGCGGAGTACTTGAAAACACTCAACGCATCGTTGTTGGAGGGCCTCGTGGCGCTCAAATGACCCGGGGTGCCGAGCCGCGGGGAGCATGGCCAGGTCAATTTGACGGCACTGCTCACCAATATCCTCCAGGTGCGCTTGACTCCCGGGGTATGGCATTTGTATGCGGTGAAGACAGGAGCGAGTCTCTCGGAGAGTTCGGCGGAAGCATTCGAACTCATCCGGGGTGAGCGATTCGGGTGCATCAAAGCCCGGTCCTGCGACTGGCCAAAACTTCTCAGGGAAGTGGCCCTCTGCAAGGACGGTCCAGAAGCTCCACGACTCAAACTCGGGACCCAGATCTCCTTGGTCCTCTTCCATGGCTGGGAACGGACGGGGAACTGGTAGTGGTGCCGAGGCGGGCCGCCGGGCCGACGGGCTGGCCGGTGGTGAATACGGCGAGCAGGCCGATTGGCCTCCATATCCCGGGCCGCCCTCTGAGGGTGGCGGTGCCCTGGCTACCACATCACGATAGGACGGGCCGGCGAGCGAACATCCTGCCATAGCATCGGTGCTCGCCGAGGGCGCACCAGATCGTGGTTCGACCGTCGGTCCCCAGAAAAAGTCTCCGGCTTCTCCGATCGAGACGGAAGGCACTTCCGGAGGGGCCGGTACCAACCGCAAGCTTGATCCTTGGGGGTCTACCAGGCCCTCGTTACTCCGGATATACCTTCGGAGAGAAGCGGGGATCACATCGATCTCACTCTCGGGGAGCACGAGGCTGACGTGCCGCATTCCTACCCCTGCCCTTGACTGGCGGGATTGGGGAAGGGGCTCTGTCGCCGAATCGTACTCCGCCTCTGAGTCAGAGAAGCAAACCGGTCGGATCTCTGTTCGGAATTCCGTAACATTCTTCCCTCGGCGTCGACGCCTTGCCTTCCTGCCCCTGGGTGGTTCTTCGGGGCAGGGCTGACCTCTGTCCTGGCGTCCTCCGGCCGCACTGGTGCTGGGGCCAAGAGGACTGGGAACCAAGGTGCGAGGGGCACCGGGACAGATATCAAAGGGGACGCAGGGAGAGATGATTCCGGGCAGGCCTCCGGGCCGGGATTGGAAGGTGGGATGACCCATGCCTCCTGGATCGGCCACACAGAGTAGATCCTGCCGGTGAATAGCGCTACCGCGAGGTGGTCCGTGGTGGCTACTGCCAGTGCCAGCAACCGGGAGAGTCAACCCAACCTGCCTTTGGGGCGGTCGGGGCCTCGATCCAGGTCGGGCATAGGAGTTCCCCTGCTCAGGATGCACAGAGGCCTGGCGACTGGAGCCAGCAGTGGCTTGGGCCAATGCGGCCGCTGTTGCTAGAGCCCCATGGTGGGCATCCTCTTCCGCTCGTGCCCGCCGTTGGCGTCGAGACAGACGAGTCGGGATGAGTGGCGCGGGCAGGTGGAGAGCCCGCTCTTCGACTGGAGAGGCCTGCCGGCGGTGTCGCCGTGGCCTGGCGGGAGTCCTTACCGTGGATCCCTGGAGTGAATCCCGGATAGGGTGATCCCGGGCATCTTCCACCTCATCTGCATAGGGAAGGGAACTGTCAGAGCGCTCCGGGGATAAACTCCCGAAGCGATTGGACGTTGAGTTAGGCAGCGGTGCCTCCCTGCACGGCCCTCGGGGGCGGCGGTGGTGGCGAGGCGCAGCCTTCTCAAGGTCTAGGCGAGCCATTTCCCTAGTGGGGATGACTCCCTCTTCCTCGTATCTCCACACCAGGGTGTTGATCACCCTTCTCTGGATGACCTCCGAGGGGGAGAGAGGGCGTGGTCGTCCCGCAACTGCGGCTGCTGGGACGACTGTGGAACGGGCAGGACCGCGCGGAGTAACCGCGTCGGTGTTTCCCCTATCCCTGCGCCAGTGGGCGGGTGGCGATCGGGCACTGGATCGGGCGACCTGATTTCTGAAAGCAGGGAGAAGAACCCATTAACACTGACATGAAAAAGGAATCGACAACCAACCATTAGCGCCACGACGCCTTCCTTGGGGGGAACCCAGGCCCTCGACGTTACGAGACGGAGTGCCCGATTTCACTTCCCCAGCCCCTGGCGGGTAAGACTGAATGCTTGGCCGGGCAACATGCCGGTCTTCCAACACCTCTGAAAGCCATCGGTCTTTGTATCGAGGAGAAGAGATTCACGTTGGGTTCACCATTTTTCTGTTTCGGTGCGGATGTGCGTCGGGATACGCTGCTCCGCCAGGACGCGTTCGCGCGTGCACCCGTCAACCCGAGGGGATGGGCGCGCGGCTTGTGGTCCCGCAGTCCCGCTTTCCAAGGGCGGGCGGCATTCGTCCCTTATTCAGGGGCGTCTGCTCCTTGATCGAAACCGGGATGATGGGATGTCGGCTCCTCCTTCCTTGGATGTCTCCTCGGAACTCGTCGCCTAATCCGGGTCTCCCTCATAGACTTAAGAATGTTCGTGAATCTCGTTCCCGGTGCCATATCTTCATGGACACCAATTAATTACGCTGCTTCCGCCCGGACGTTCCAAGTTGTCCGGTCGGGGCAGCAACCTGCGGTGAGAAGGCCGGGTGGCTCTGGGTGCTGGGGGCGTGTCGTAACACTGCAGCTCTGCACGTCTGTCTTCCGTCCCTAATAGGGCTTCTCGAAGGCATGATGGCCTGAGGAATCCCGTACTGGGTGCGGGGAACTGTGTCACCTGAGGTTTTACTCAGCTTCCCATGTTTAACACGGGGTATGCCGCGAGTTTAACGTCCAGAGGGGACGACATCGGACCGATCAACACGAAAAGTGGATCAGTTGACAGAACCCCTTGCGGGGAACCTCCGACGCTGGGGCCAGCACATGGGCGGCTTCCCAAGTAACGGGGAGTGGAGTGAAGTGGCATGACCCCCACCGGGATGTGGCGGCCCGGGTAAGGATCAGGATGGATGATGGAGTGAAGAGCTTGGACCCCATAGGGGCTTCCTACGTACCGCGCGTTGGCACGGATCAAAGTCAACGTAGTTCGGGTATACAGTTTAACGTCATGTTGGACGTCGGCAAGCCGACTCACGAAGAGGTCTAGGCCGCCGGGCGGAGGATTGAACCGAACCACCTCGCACAGAGGGGGATGGAACGGCCGGGTGGATCACAGTTTCACGTCATGCTGGACGATAAAAGGGGAAATGGAAAAGGGGGCTGTGGGGAGGCACAGTGGAGATACACACGGGCAGTCTCCCACAGGGGCGGATTCATAGGTGAATCGACGCAAGCGTGAACCCTAGAGGGGTCCACTGATGGACGAACCGACGTAAATACGACCGGGAAGACCAGGTGGTGGGCTTGGACCTCAGGGAGGCTTCCTACGTACCCTGTATAGAAGACAGGGATCAAAGTCCACGTAGTTCATTCTGTCAGGACTTACGCACTTGAGGCAGCCCGGTTGCGGCAAAACTCAGTTGGAAGGGACTTGGACCGAAAGCAGAAGACACCTCGATCCCAGTCATACCCTCTACTGGCTTCGGCCGTGGGGAGGCGCAATGGAGATACACATGTGCAGCCTCCCACGAGAAACTAGGGGTTTGTAATACCCTGCCCCCGTAGGGAAAAGCCGCTCCCATTAAATCGTCCCAAAAGAGGGACAATCCCGACATCCCTGCAGAGACGAGCGGGTGGGGGCCACATCCAAACCGGGGGAGACCCTGCGTGCGAGGCACGGGATCGAATGATGCGGACGGTTTAGCGTCTTGCCAGACGAAGTACAGTTTAACGTCGTGTGTTGAGGATGAAGCGGACGGTTTAACGTCTTGCCGGACGAAGTACAGTTTAACGTCGTGTGTTGAGGACGAAGCGGACGGTTTAACGTCTTGCCGGACGAAGTACAGTTTAACGTCGTGTGTTGAGGACGAAACACTTGGCAGTTTAACGTCTTGCAGCGCGGACGATGGGGGCTAGGCAGTTTAACGTCGTGCAGCTTGGACGGATGTGCAGTTTAACGTCATGCTGGACGAATATGTAGTTTAACGTCATGCTGGACGAATATGCAGTTTAACGTCATGCTGGACGTATGCGCAGTTTAACGTCATGCGGGACGAATATGCAGTTTAACGTCATGCTGGGCATAGGTTGCCGGACGATGGGTGCGTGTCACTTCGCACGAACCTGGAGGGCCGCACGGGAAGACAACGCACGGTGCGGGCACCCAGGATGGAGATCATCGGGCGCCACGCAGGCGGGTACCCTCAGGGGGTCAAGGGAGGCGACCCTGGAGGATTGCGCGCAAAAGAAGAGCTTTGCGCGCAAAACCGCGGGTCGGCGCGCAAACTGGCGGGCTGGCGTGCAATTGGGCCAGCGCTTCGCACGCGGATGAGTGGGATTGCGCGCACCGGGCTTCGGGTAGCGCGCGGGGGAAACGGCTCATTCTCTAACGAATGGCCACTTTGAACATGGGGGGTGCGCGCAATCGGGCTGGATTGCGCGCACCCGGGGGCAATTGCGCGCAAGAGGCTTCTTTTGCGCGCAAAGGCCTTCGAGTTGAAATTTATTCAAAGGAAAGGAGCCAAGGGAATTGCGCGCGAAGGCGAACCCCAAGGCTCTATTGCGCGAAAGAAAGGAGGTTACCTGAAGATCGGCATTGCGCGCGGAAGGGGTTGGATTGCGCGAACGAGCGACGCTTCGGATTCCGGCAACCTCCAAAACTTCGGGGGTCGCCTTATATTTATAGGCAACCCCGGGCGCGTAATCCGGTCTCAGGCGCGCAATTCGGTTCGCGGGCGCGGAATCAGGACCCAGCGCGCAAAGGGCGCTGCGCAGGCCGTGGGCGCGCAAAATAGCGCGCCGGCAGAGCGGATTGCGCGCATCCCAGGAGGATTGCGCGCCGCGGCTCAACTTTGCGCGCGAGCCTCTGAAATTTCGCGCAAGTCCTCCGGGCCCTCCGGAACGTGCCTCTGACTCCAAATATCACTTCGCTTTCCGCATCCGGAGCTTCGTTTGGGAACAACGGACTTTTCCGGCATCTACACATATCTTAACCCATATAAAATAAAATGAGTTAAAAAATATTTTACTATCATAATCCTAAACCATACATATAATGAATAAGTATAGTATCAATTGGTCATATCCTCATTGTAGAATAAGAAACATCAAAGGATGTTGTTGTAGATCAAAATACCCTTAAAAGAACACTAGAAAATTTCTCAGGGAAAACATTTTAATCTTTAAATCACATAATTAAAATATAAAATATTTCTAAATATAAGGGAAAACATTTTCTTTGAAAATAATCTTTGAAAATTGTAATGGAATGTTGAAATCATTATGTATTTAGGACTACGGTAATTTTTTTCACACTATAAACAATAACAAATAGATTATATTCACACTTTTTGTAAAAGTACCTAATTGTGCTATAGGAAAACCTAGCACTAATGGCGTCTCTAGTGGCCCCTCCTTCTCAGGGGAAGGGGCCTCAATTAGATCACGATTCTCGTTACCAGGGTTTTCACGGTGGGTGTAGGGTCTTCTTTCCATTTTCTTCACTCTAATCTCTATCAGTATTTAGCAGCATCAATGTCTCATCGAAGGTACCTGGGATCCTTCAAAGTCAACTAGTGGTTCCGATTTCTATGCATAAATTTACTAAAGCCTATAAAACACCTTCGACATCTCTGGTATGGAATTTTGTACAGCATCGGCCTCCTGTGTAGATGTTTGATAGGTATGTGAATGAAGAATGGGGTTTATGTCAGCGTGTAGTGGTCAAGCTCCTAGGGACAAGAAAGATCCTTATTTGTTTCACTGACAGAGATGATTTTTCATTGGCTTGGTATAGATCTTACAAATTAGTTCATGGATTTCATTTTCATCTTCTCTGTTAGTTGTTCAAACTGCACATGAAGCAGAACCCATCTACATTGGCAATTTGGATTCAGCTTCCTAGTCCACTGATGCCCTTCCATAATCTGGATCTTCTACAGTCAATAGGAAACTGAATCATCAATTTCATGTGTGTCGATCAGGGGACCTCTACCCTAAAGCATCCAATTGTGGAATGAATTTGTGTTGAAATAGAACTCTCATAGGCTCTTCTTGACATTGTATAGATAATGATTGAGGAATAATACAGGTATGCTCAACCCATTGTTTACAAATCAGGGGAAAATTTTGATTGATCTGATTCTAGCAGGGCCACTACCATATAAAGTGCCGCAAAAGGGATTTGGGTGTTCATTTGGTCAATCCTCTTATGTCAGCAGGGCCTAAAGCTCTAGTTGTTGTCAATGAGGAATGATTGGTCTATGCATCATCTTCAATTGTGAATGAGATGGTGTGCAGTGATGCCTCAAGTGGCACAATTCTCCCCATTTCGCTGCCCTCCAATGATGAGGATATATCAACGGTCCAGAAGCATGTGGCCCCTAAATATTTGGGTGATGAACACTATAAGAAGGTCCTACATGATGTGGAGGTTCCTTCTGGTTTGGGGTTTGGAGGTTCATTAGGTGAAGTGGAGAAAGATTTTCCTCCAGGATCAAGGCCTCATGTCTCAGGAATTTTTTCTCATCTGATACGGGACATGGGTGTTAGTCCTTTGTCTAAGAGGGAAGTGGTGGCCTTTCTGGTTCATGAGGATAGGCTTGGGGAGAGAATCCCCCTAGATTTTTTCTCATCTAGATTTCTGGACCCCTCTATCCCAACCATTGAACCCATTGTGCACAATGTTTATTCTCAAGGAGATGTAGATCTTCTTCAATGTGTGGTTTGGGAAGAAACAAACAAGAAACCATAGTATATGGGTAATGGTTTTGAGAAGTTTGGTGGTTCAGAGATTTCTAAGAAGGTCTTTCCTCACACTTCATCCTATGCGGATAAGAAGAAGTTGGCAGAATGGATACTAGTTCTCTTAATCATTTCATAGTGTTGGAAGATGAAGAGTGTCATGTGGTTGAGGAACGGGATGAAGAGGAGGTTGTCTATGGCCAGATCATTCCTTCATGTCTAGAGTGTCCTTAGGAGGATAGAGATTATGATTAGGATTCCCCGGTTGAGCCAAAAGAAGTGGAACTTCTGGAGGAATATATCAGATTCTCTTCAAAGAATGGGAAGAACACCATCATAGAACCAGAAGGGTTTATAAAGCACTCTCGGAGGCCGCAAAAGAAAAAATATTATTCCTACTTACCTAGCCCTCCTGTCACCAGATCCTCAAGCAAAGGGAAGCCCCCTCAGAAGGGTTCCAAGTTGGTGGGGACAATTTCATAAAAGGATCTTGAACCACCTACAGGGAAGTCATCTTCCACCGAGCAAGTGAATGCAGTAAAGGAGGTGATCATTCTAGATATCCACCAAATTTGGAAATAATTGATGGAATGTGATGATTTGGAAACCATTCTTGAATGGACTGAAGAATTCGTGGACAAGGTATTAGAGGTCATCACTATGAAAGTGGAGTTTGACATATTGGATGTGAGACAATTCCTAGACAACCTATCTAAGTATAAGGACACCTGAGCCCAAAAACAACTTGGAATTTTTGCATGTGGATTCAATGGGTAGAATATTACTGTGGAAGAGTTCATACTGACTTGGTAAAAGACAACTTACAGTTTCGACAACAACCTTAATGATGTTACAGATAAGAAGGATTATGGTCTTCACTAGAGCCTCCTTAGAGGTAAGTTCTCTAAAAGGCTTAAATGTCAACTCATAGATTCATCTATTTCATATCATTTTGACTGATTTTCTTTCTGTGTACTAGATTGGTTTCTCACTTTTTCCTTAAAATTGTTTTTCATAATCACAAATAAATATTTGGAGGTAAAAGTACCTCATTCAAAAAATAATAAGAATATTACTTTTAAATTTTTTAAAAGAAATTAAAACATTGACAAAAAATACATTAAAAAATATTAACAAATTTATAAAAAAATTCATAAAAATATTTTAAAGTAAATATGGACATGGAAGAAAAACATTCCTGACTGAAGAGAGAAATACATTTTTATTTAATTAAAAACATTCTTTATGTCTTTTTAATTCACAAAGAGTGGAAAATGAATGGAAAAAATATTATTTAAAAAAGGAAAAATATTTTAAGAAAATACATAATATTTATATGAGATAGATCATATAATATCATCATTGGAAATTTAATTATAAACAACCCTTGTAAAAAAATTGAGATTGTAATGTAAAACCCTTACCACTTTGGTAACATTGATATCATAACCTTCATAAATGATGTAACATTAAATGAATCATTATATACGATGAAAATAAATATATTCAAGATAAAACATGTAAAAATTGAAATATATACCCCTCATAAAATAAAATAGGTGTATAAAAAAACAAATGTCCCCAACAAGATAATTTGTGATGATAAATAATTACCACTTTGGTAACATTAAAATAAAAACCACTTGGATGGAATAATTTTAATTTTAACCTTAAATAACATGAATTAAATAGGATTCATGAAATAAAATTTCAAAGGATAATTATATACTCATCAAAAAAATAAATTGGTGCATATCATCAAACATGTCACAATGAAATAATATTGTGGAAGAGAGCCCTTACCTAATGTCTGACTTGATTCGTATATTATCTATCCTCATGTATGATAAATTTAGTTTAATTATAATTTTATAGTAGAAAAATTTAAACACCTATAATATAATATATGATCCACTTATAACATTTCAACACCCATTTATTAATAATTATTTATTGAAATCATCATTTCTAGGTGATAATTATTTTTTATATATGTTTTGGTTCTGTAGTGTTGGTAACAAAAAAATAATCATTGATTCATTATCTAAATAATGTAAATAATGTTATATATATCATATATATCATTATATTCACTCTTATAATCAACCCTATAAGGTAGTGATGAAAAATGAATTAGATCACTTAATGTATATGGTAGTCCATACATATGCACAAGCGATACTTTAATTTTTAAAATCCTGAACTAAGTGCCACACACTAGTTTGCCAAGATGGTCTCTCACATGACATCAAGTGTGCCTCCCCATAATCCATAGTCATTAGACTAGTAGTGATGGTTTAATATCAATCATGGGGAAACTATACCCACTCTTTCAAAGTATCACAACAATAGAAATAAACAAGAAATAATAACCAAATGATAAAACTTAACCAGAATAGTACTAGTATCAAAAAATGACCAAAACTAGAAATACAATATCAAAATTAACCAGTATACATGTCATGATCAAGTACATGTAAGGTGTCAATATGAAAAAACCAAAGTAAATAAAGACACCGGTAACTCCCTAGTGGGTGCCAATCCATGTCTGGTTCCCTCATCCATGATCCATCCCTACTCAATCACCTAACAGATAGAATTTTCTTTTATCATATCCTATAAACATTTAGTCTATCAAGGTAGTGATTATGTATACCTAGTAGGATGTGATTACAACTTAGTAGTCCAAAACCAGTGCTGTCTAAAATAATATCCAAACAATAACAGTGTATGAAACTGTATAAAGAATAAATAAAATCAATAAATTAAGAAGTTTACATTTATTCAATTAAACTTTATTTAATAGCATAACCCATGGGTTCAATAGGACACTTGAAATCTCAATTCACATATGAATTCCCCTATTACCATTCATCATTTGAAGTCATAAATGAATTCCATTGTTACCATTAATCATTTCAAGTCACATAAGAATTTCATTATTAGCATTCATCATTTCAATACCACATATGAATTCCATTGTTACCATTCATAATCAAATACAAAATATTAATTACATTGTTACCATTCATTATTTCAATATCACATATGAATTCGATTTTTACCATTCATCATTTATTATCACACTATGGGATTTTGACACAGCATACCCTATCCCACACATGATCATCACATTAATTAATTAATAAATTAATTAATCAAATTCAAATACAATTATACCCATAATTACATTAAATAATTAAATAATTAATTAATAAAATTAATACCATTAATTAATTAAAAAATTAATTAAAAAATTCAAAATTTTAACACCAATACTTAATTCAATAATTAATTATTCATATAATAAAATCTCAACATCTAATAATTAATTGAACAATTCATTATTCATAGATTGCAATATCAACATACAATAATTAATTCAACAATTAATTATTCATATATCACTGTCTCAACATCCAATAATTAATTCAATAATTAATTATTAAACTCAAAAATCCAATTCCATCATAATTAATCAATAATTAATTATTCAAAATCTACAATTCCAATATCCCAAATTTCACATTTCCCCCAATTAATTAATTAAAAAATTAATTAATTTAGTCAAGAACTAAATTTTTAAACATAGAATTGTAATTATACAATTATAGACACATAATTTCAATATGGACTTCGGGATTTGAATTATAGAACACTTAACTCAATAGGGATGATAAACACGAACCAATAGAAATACCAAATTTAAGTGGAATAATGATGTAGAATGAGATCTGAATCTAAAAACCTAATTTAAATTTAATGATCAAGATTACACAATTCTATAACTATATTCAATAATTTTAGATCTATATCCTATTAGATAGAGGATATATTACCATTAAAATATAAATAATGGGAGAGAGAGAAGAAGGAAACCACATGGTATTAGATCCTCTTATTAGATGGGTTTTGGATATTTAATCGTCTCTTTGGTTTTCCAATAAAGGAGGTTGAGATCCCTAGGAATGCATTTGAGAAACAAAAAAAATAATAGAAAATTAGTTGGTATTAGTTAGGGTTTATTTGGGTTATTTTTGGGGGTTTGAGTGATTTAAAATCAAATTTTAAGATTAGTTAAAACCTTGAACATGATTTTCTAGGCAGGGGTGCACATTTTTCCAAACGTTGCACCTTAACCATGAACCTATTCTAGGTGGGTGCATGGTTTCTCCATTTAGGGTGAATAATTTGAAAAACCATGTCTTATCAATGAAAAACCTCTCTATCCAAGGTTGTATGGGTTGAAAATCCAGAGCACATGGTTTGGGTGAATCGTGCACCAATCGTGCACCACCCACATTCTTCCATTTTCCCAAATTTTTCACCCAAAACAACTCATGGTTAGACCCAAATTAAAAGTACAAGACACAAGAATAAAGAGTAAATGTAAACAAGCATGAGGAAACTAAAATATGTTTGGGGTTTTACAATTCCTCCACCTTATATTAGCTCATCCTTGCGATGTACTCCCATGAATATCTAAGATTCTGTGTAAAAAATATATGGCCATAAAGCCTAAATATCCACTTTCTCTCTCCTTATTTTTCCTCCAAACATGGCCATGTTGCGATAATATATGAATTATCTATAGCGACTCGGCCTTTTCTTACATTAATATTAGATCATTTCAAAGATAAACAACATAATAGTATTACACATAGAGGATCCAGAGGTTTAGTGTCTTGGGCAATCTAGGACTACACATAACAAGTATAACATCAAGCATAAAAATTCATTTAATCTCTTCTTCTATAGCTTCTTAGTAGCACTTGTCCTTTCCTTAGTACATGTAGCCACCTGAGGATATACATAAAAAGGGGTGATCTAAAAGCCCAGTAAGAGGATAGATAAGAACAATATAGAATGGGGTGAGCATAATCATGACATAGGAAGAAGATCTTGAACATGAGAGGAGCATAAACAATAAACTTGAAATGTGGAAAAGCATAAAAATGAAACATAATGTCTTAGTGGTTAACTACCACACATACTTTTTAACAAAGCTAGAATCATATTCACGCATCATTTCACATTACTCATGAGATTCATCACTTTACCCAATGAATTGGAGCGCTATATAATTCCGGGAACACCCGTCACATTTAAACATTCATATTGCGCTATATAATTCCGGGCGCACCCGTCACATCATAACATTATCATTTTCATGCTTGACACATAGAACACATATCAAACATGTACATAAGTAAACCATGGAAAGGAATGGGTTTCATCTCATAATAACACATTCATAAGCTTTGATTTCAAAAAAGAAAGAGGGAACAACATACTTGATATAAGAACCATCAACCTTGAATGAGAGGCAAAATGTGAGATCTTGAAAGAAGAGTTCTTTTGGAAAACATTTTGATGGACATAAAAACCAGTGAAAAACATTTATATCCCAGAAAAGTAATGTAAATGATGAACAAATTATCTTTGAGGAGTAACCATATCAAAAATGCAGTGAAAGAGGGAGAACCTGAAGGAAGAAAATTGGGTTCGAGATTTCCCCTTACCTTGTACTCGAATGCCTCCTTCTATTTAATGTCCTGTATAATGACATTATATTCATTAATTAGAAATTCCAGAACCTTTTATACATTAATAGGGTTCATTCTGGTTTCATTATTTCATATTATGTTCCTTTGGATGACTTATAGAGTTTAAAAACATTGATCGGGGATGTTCGTTTTCATGGTTTTCTTGGGCGGTCCACTTGTATTCTTAATTTGATGTTTGGGTAGATCATGGGTAAACATCCAGAACTGATATTAAATGTAATTAATGATATTATAGAAGCTTGAATTATTTTATAATGAGTTATATTATATCCATGTGGCAGAATCATTAGATAAGAATTAAATGAAGATTATTTGGGTTAATTTGAGCGGTTTTTGGATCACAATGAACTCATTTTATCTTTTCACATATTAATATGGCCATAGGTTATTTCCAGAACATAAAATAGACCATAATACATATAAAACATTTTGTTTCAACCATAAAAATGGTTTCATGGCCAGATTGAAGGTATAAATAGAAGAAGAGAGCATGTTGTTTTTGAAGGTGATAAATTATCACCACATGAACAATGTTCTCTTTAATAAAATAAAAGGAAGGGGGAAAGGGTGTTGGGTGATATAATATAACATTAGAATCATAATATTACAGTATATATATAATACTGGATTTACAGAACAATTTGGATGAAGATAGATAGAGAGAGATCAAGAAAGGAACTTGAACTTGAAAGGAAATTAAAGGAGAAGAGAGAGAAATTACCTTTAGAATCCTCCTCTTGAGATCCTCTTTAAGGAAGCTAGGCTTGGTCTTTTGATGAGACCAGACGCTTTTGGACGTGGGGGATGAGCTAGGGAAGGAGTTTGGGCAGAATTTAGAGAAGGCTTGGAGCTTGAGAGGTGTGAGGAAAAGAGGGAGTGCAGGGTGGCTTTTATAGTGGAGGGGAGAGGGGTTTCCTTAATATAAAATTGATTAGTTTATTAATTTCACCTAAGACTAGGAATAGTGAGTATTGTATGACTAAGAATAGTAAATTTGACTTTTGAATTCGGGATTTGGGTGCTTACATCACTTGTGATTTCAGGAATAGTGGGTTTTAATTAAAATGTATTTATATGATAAATCAATGTATTCTACTATTCATCAAAAATTCAAGTATCTCAGAAAAATCACAAAATTTTACCCCAACCATTTTTCGACGTGTAGAATCAAAAAATGAATTCCATTTTTCAAAAATAATTTTCTTAATATTTTTTATTTAATATTTAATTAAAATCATAATTTACTAAAAAAAACAGTTTTTAAAAATAAAACTGATTTTGCAGTTCTTTCAAAAATTACATAGGGTCTTATAAAATTATCTAAAAACTATTAAACATTGATTCAATAATTTATGAATATATTTCAGGGAAATAAATATTCATTTAAATTAATTAATAAATTATAATTAATTATTTATGACTTATAAAATACCAAAAACGTTTACTAAGGTCAAATTATCACTTCCTATGATGTCTAAATTTTATTTTATTATTCATAGGTAATGTTCCTCTTATTTACTATTCATAAAGTTCATATTACTAATCATAAGGGTAGGTTACTATTCATAAGGGTAGGTTACTATTCACCAAAAATTATTTTTTGTTTCATTAGACTCCAAAAACTATCTTGAACACAACCGTGTATGTTGGATTTTTAAAATTCCAAACATAGGGGTGACAAAATTATGTTTAAAGGTCACTTATCACTTAGTAGTTCATTATTTTGTGTTTTTATGACATAGATATAATAAGGGAATTTTCCATTGAAAAACTTTGGGTTGTTACATTCTTCCCCCCTTAAGAAAGTTCGCCCCCGAAATTTCACTTTACACAAACAGGTGAGGGTACTTCTCCTTCATTACCTCTTCCAGTTCCCAAGTTGCTTTCTCAAACTTTTGGTTCCTCTACAACACTTTGACAAGGCAGGTTGTCTTGTTGTGTAGAACCTTATCACTTCGGTCCATAATTTTTACCGGCTGCTCCTCATATGAGAGATCATCTTCCAAATGTACCACCTCTGAGTTTAGTACATGTGAGGGGTCTGGAATGTACTTCCTCAGTAGTGATACGTGAAACACATCATGAACATGATCCATATTCGGTGGAAGTTCTAGACGATAGGATACGGCTCCTATACGATCAAGGATCTCAAAGGGGCCAATGTACCTTGGGATTAGCTTCCCTTTCTTCCCAAATCGCATGACTCTCTTCCATGGAGATATTCGAAGGAAGTCTTTATCTCCAACGTCGAACTCCAAGTCACTTCGACGATTGTCAGCATAGCTGTTTTGCCGACTTTGAGAAGCTTTGATATGTTTCTGGATGACTTGAACCTTCTCTGTCATCTCTTGAACAAGATCGGGACCAAGTAGTTTTCGTTCTCCAACTTCATCCCAACAGGTTGGAGTTAAACATCGCTTCCCATAAAGATCTTCATACGGAGCCATCTGAATACTTGAGTGGAAGCTATTGTTGTATGAGAACTCAACCAATGGAAAGTGCTGATCCCATCCACCTTTGAATTCCAGAGAGCATGATCTTAGAATATCTTCATGTGTCTAAATAGTCCTTTCAGACTGGCCATCAGTTTTAGGGGTGATAGGTCGTGCTGAAATTTAATTCAGTACTCAAAGCATGTTGAAGGCTCCTCTAGAATTTAGAAGTGAACCTTGGATCACGGTCAGAGACAATCGAGAGTGGAACACCGTGCAATCTCACTACTTCCTTCACATATATCCTTGCAAGTTGTTCAAGGGAGAGGTCTTCCCGAATAGCGATAAAATGGGCAGTCTTGGTGAGTCGGTCAACCACAACCCATATCACATTATTTCCTCTTGACGTTTTCAGGAGACCCATGACAAAGTACATAGTAACATTTTACCATTTCCACATGGGTATAGGAAATGGCTGCATCATACCATTGGACTTTTGCCACTCAGCTTCAACTTGCTGACATACCAAGCACCTTGATATATATTCTGTAAGCTCCTTCTTCATGTTATCCCACCAGAAGTGTTCTCGGAGATCACGATACATCTCAGTACTTACCGGATGAATATAGAATGTTCAGCTATGTGCATTATCCAATAGCTCCTTCTTTATTTCGGGTGATGAAGGCACACAAAGCCGCATTCCAAACCGAATCAAACAATCATAATCGATAGGGAACTCTTGCAGCTTCCCTTCCTTTACTGCATTCACCCTCTTTTGTATCTCTACATCATCCCTTTGTTCTTCCTTAATATTCTGTTGGATGGATGGTTGCACAATAATTTGGGCAAGGTAGGATGTATCCCCTGCCCTTACGATTCCCAAATCCATCCTTTTCATATCCAAGAAGATAGGGTGTTTCTCAATCCTCAACATGTATAGAGTATCAAGTTCTTTCCTGCTTAGAGCATCAGCTACCCTATTCGCCTTTCCAGGATGATAGTGAATAGAGCAATCGTAATCCTTGATTAGCTCTAACCATCTCCTTTGATGCATGTTGAGCTCCTTTTGTGTGAATATATACTTTAGGGTCTTGTGGTCGGTGTATATGTCACACTTCTCACCATAATGGTAGTGTCGCCAGATTTTCAAGGCAAAAATCACGGCTGCCAGCACTATATCATGTGTCAGGTAGTTCTGCTGATGGATCTTCAACTGTCGTGAGGCGTAGGCTATCACAATATCATTTTTCACGAGTACACAACCCAAGCCTTTCTTTGAAGCATCACTTTATATGACAAAAACTTCTCCACTTTTCGGTAGTGTGAGTACAGGTGCAGTGATCAGCCATCTCTTTAGCTCCTTGAAGCTTCCCTCACATTCTTCCATCCAGACATACTTTACCCCTTTCCTTGTTAAATTAGTTAGAGGGCTTGACAATCGTGAGAAGTTTCTCACAAAACGTCGGTAGTACGCAGCTAATCCAAGAAAACTACATATTTCTGTGACACTAGAGGGCCTGGTCCATTCCTCAATCGCCTTTGTATTTGAAGGGTCCACAGAAATTCCCTCGCTTGTGATCACATGTCCCAAGAACGTGACTTGATTCATCCAAAAGTCACACTTGCTGAACTTGGCGTACAACTTCTCCTTTCTCAATGTCGCCAACACAAGTCTTAGATGTTCTTCATGTTCCTTCTTGCTCTTGGAGTAGATGAGAATATCATTGATAAACACTACCACAAATTTTTCGAGGAAATGTCTAAAGACTCTATTCATCAAATCCATGAAGATTGCAGGGGCATTAGTAAGTCCAAATGGAATCACCAAAAACTCATAGTGCCCATACCTTGTACGTAAGGCAGTCTTCTGAATATCGTCCTTCTTGACCTTTACTTGATGATATCCAGAACGAAGATCCACCTTTGAGAAGTATTGAGATCCTCTTAACTGGTCGAACAAGTCATAAATCCTTGGGAGAGGATACTTGTTCTTTATGGTGATCTTTTTGAGTTCCCAATAATCGATACACAGCCGCATGGTACCATCCTTCTTCTTCACAGAGAGCACTGGCGCACCCCAAGGTGATGCACTAGGGCGTATGAACCCTTTGTCCAGATGCTCTTGCAGATTCTTCTTTAACTCCTCTAGTTCGATAGGAGCCATCCTATAGGGGAACTTCGAGATAGGAGTAGCTCCGGGTATGAGTTCAATTGAGAACTCTACCTCACGATCCGGGGGAATTCCGGGTAACTCTTCGGGAAATACATCACTGTATTCCCTTACGATGGGAATTTCCTCAAGGTTGGAAGTTTCCTTTGACTCAAACATTTGGGCGAGGTATGCTTCTTCCTAGGGAATTATCACCCACACCATTGAAGGATTTTTCAAAGGATATTCATGATCTTCCTTTCATTTGTAGAGGAGCATGGGATGGTTCGGAATATGAAAATATATTTCCTTTTCCCAACAGTTGATATGTGCTCTATATAACGAGAGCCAATCCACTCCCATTATAGCGTCGAATTCCACCAAGGGAAGTATTATGAGATTTGTTGGAAGAATCTTCCCACATACATCAACAGGAGAAGAATCAAACACTTGGGTTGCAATGATTGCACCACATGGTGTTTTTACAGATATCTCTACTTCAAGGCTTCGGGGCTTCGATTCTATAGTTCTAGCAAACTTGCAAGATATAAAGGAATGCGTAGAACCAGAATCAAATAAGACTTTTGCCATTCTTGAGTGAATAGGAAGTGTACCTTGTACGACTTCATTATCATGTTCCACCACTGCAGTAGTGATGACATAAGCCTTCCCTTGTTCCTTTGGCTTTGGTGTTTGTTGGCGCTGATTACCCTCGAAAGCTCGAGGTTTAGTGCACTAGTTTGAATAGTGCCCTAGCTCCTTACAGTTGTAGCATTGAACCACGATTGGTTCTCTCCTTTCATCGGCTACATTATCCTTCCTTTTCATGTCTCTTCGACACTCGTGAGCTAGGTGTACTTCTTTCCCACACTTGAATCATTTCCCCGTCCCTTTGAGGCAGTTCCCATTGTGCAACTTCCCACATTTTTGGCAAGTGGGTCGTTGTGTTTTCGTCCCATCATTATCACTAGATCCACCAGCTTGAAACTCCATCTTTCTTTTCTTATCACCATAGCCATGGGACCATTCTCCAAACTCCATCTCCACTTTGAGATCACACTGAACAACTTCTTCATAACTCCCAAAGTCTCGAATTTCAAGAGCTTTTCTAAGATGTTGTTTTAATACACTAAAGAATCTATCAATTTTTCTATCATTGTTGATAACAAAACCCGAAGCATACCTTGCGAGCCTTTTAAAATTTTCTTCATAGGTTGTGACAAATTATCCTTCTTTTTTCTTGAGCTCTATGAATTCTCTCTCCATCTTCATGTGAAGAGTTCGTGGGAAGTGCTTATTAAGAAACATTATCTTAAAGTCTTCCCATTCCATCTCCTCAATTTCCTCCCTTGGCTTGGTGTTCTTAATCAAATACCACCATTGATCAGCTTCTCCATGTAGAAGATAAATGGCTAGAGTCACCTTCTACGTCTCGGAATAGTGAAGAACAGAAAAGATATTCTCCATGGAGTTGACCCACTGTTCCGCAACTAGAGGATCAGAAGATCCACAAAACGTCGGCGGTCGTTGCCGCATAAAAAATTCGATAGCTAGCTGCTCCCTCTTTGGTGAAGGAGGACATTCCCCATTATTATGGTTATTATTCATAACCCGGGATAATTGGGTAAGAATCACCATGAAGTTTTGAACTCCACCTCCAAAATCATTGGGGATTTCGTTCGGGCAATCGTTGCATTGGCCTTCGCAAGAGTTGTTGGCCTGATTTCTTCTGGTTCCCACTATTTTCTAAAATACAAAAGGTTAGAACAAAACATAAGTAAACAAGTCTTGAATAACTTATCCTTTTAAACAATTATACCAAAAACCTAACATATGGGATCCCTAGGTAAATATCCTTGTGTGCATATTTGTACTTAGTCTCATGCTAGAAGTTTTCTTTAGGGTTCACTAATCCTAATTCCCAAATTAACTAAACCTTTCCTCTGATACCAACTATAGCGACCCGGCCTTTTCTTACATTAATATTACATCATTTCAAAGATAAACAACATAATAGTATTACACATGGAGGATCCAGAGGTTTAGTGTCTTGGGCAAACTAGGACTACACATAACAAGTACAACATCAAGCATAAAACTTCATTTAATCTCTTCTTCTATAGCTTCTTAGTAGAACTTGTCCTCTCCTTAGTACATGTAGCCACCTGAGGATATACATCAAAAGGGGTGAGATAAAATCCCAGTAAGAGGATAGATAAGAACAATATAGCATGGGGTGATCATAATCATGACATAGGAAGAAAATCTTGAACATGAGAGGAGTATAAACAATAAACTTGAAATATGGCAAAGCATAAAAATGAAACATCATGTCTTAGTGGTTAACTACCACACATACTTGTGAACAAAGCTAGAATCATTTTCACACATCATTTCACATGTACTCATGAGATTCATCACTTTACCCAATGCATTGGAGCGCTATATAATTCCGGGCGCACCCATCACATTTAAACATTCATATTGCGCTATATAATTCCGGGTGCACCCGTCACATCATAACATTATCATTATCATGATTGCCACATAGAACACATATCAAACATGTACATAAGTAACCCATGGAAAGGAATGGGTTTCATCTCATAATAACACATTCATAAGCTTTGAGTTCCCAAACGAAAGAGGGAACAACATTCTTGATATAAGAACCATCAACCTTGAATGAGAGGCAAAAGGTGAGATCTTGAAAGAAGAGTTCTTTTGGAAAACATTTTGATTGAAATAAAAACCAGTAACAAACATGTATATCACAGAAAAGTAAAGTAAATGATGAACAAATGATCTTTGAGGAGTAACCATATGAAAAATGGAGTGAATGAGGGAGAACCCGAAGGAAGAAAATTGGGTTCGAGATTTCCCCTTACCTTGTACTCGAATGCCTCCTTCTCATTAATGTCCTGTATAATGACATTATATTCATTAATTAGAAATTCCAGAACCTTTTATACATTAATAGGGTTCATTCTGGTCTCATTATTTCATATTATGTTCCTTTGGATGACTTATAGAGTTTAAAAACATTGATTGGGGATGTTCGTTTTCATGGTTTTCTTGAGCGGTCCACTTGTATTCTTAATTTGATATTTGGGTAGATCATGGGTAAACATACAGAACTGATATTACATGTAATTAATGATATTACAGAAGATTGAATTATTTTATAATGAGTTATATTATATCCATGTGGCAGAATCATTAGATAAGAATTAAATGAAGATTATTTGGGTTAATTTGAGCGGTTTTTGGATCACAATGAACTCATTTTAACTTTTCACTTAATAATATTGACATAGGTTATTTCCAAAACTTAAAATAGGCCATGATACATATAAAAATTTTTTATTCAACCATAAAAATGGTTTCATGACCATATTGAAGGTATAAATGGAAGAAGAGAGCATGTTGTTTTTGAAGGTGATAAATTATCACCACATGAACAGTGTTCTCTTTAATAAAATAAATGGAAGGGGGAAAGGGTGTGGGGTGATATAATATAACATTAGAATCATACTATTACAGTATATATATAATAATGGATTTAAAGAACAATTTGAAAGAAGATATATAGAGAGAGATCAAGAAAGGAACTTGAACTTGAAAGGAAATTAAAGGAGAAGAGAGAGAAATTACCTTTAGAATCCTCCTCTTGAGATCCTATTTAAGGAAGCTAGGCTTGGTCATTTGATGAGACCAGGAGTTTTGGGCGTGGGGGATGAGCTAGGGAAGGAGTTTGGGAAGAATTTAGAGAAGGCTTGGATCTTGAGAGGTGTGAGGAAAAGAGGGAGTGAAGGGTGGCTTTTATAGTGGAGGGGAGAGGGGTTTCCTTAATATAAAATTGATTAGTTTATTAATTTCACCTAAGAAAAAGAATAGTGAGTCTTGGATGACTAAGAATAGTAAATTTGACTTGTGAATTCGGGATTTGGGTGCTTAAATCACTTCTGATGTCAGGAATAGTTGGTTTTAATTAAAATGTATTTATATGATAAATTAATGTATTCTACTATTCATCAGAAATTCAAGTATCTCAGAAAAATCACAAAATTTGACCCCAACCATTTTTCGACGTGTAGAATCCAAAAATGAAGTCCATTTTTCAAAAATAATTTTCTAAATATTATTAATTTAATATTTTATTAAAATCATAATTTATTAAAAAAAACCGTTTTTTAAAATAAAACTGATTTTGCAGTTCTTTCAAAAATTACATTGGGTCTTATAAAATTACCTAAAAACCATTATACATTGATTAAATAATTTATGAATATATTTCAGGGAAATAAATATTCATTTAAATTAATTAATAAATTATTATTAATTATTTATGACTTATAAAATACCAAAAACGTTTACTAAGGTCAAATTATCACTTCCTATGATGTCTAAATTTTATTTTATTATTCATAGGTAATGTTACTCTTATTTACTATTCAAAAGGTTCATATTACTATTCATAAGGGTAGGTTACTATTCACAAAAAATTATTTTTGTTTCATTAGACTCCAAAAACTATCTTGAACACAACCGTGTATGTTGGATTTTTAAAATTCCAAACATAGGGGTGAAAAAATTATGTTTAAAGGTCACTTATCACTTAGTAGTTCGTTATTTTGTATTTTTATGACATAGATATAAGAAGGAAATTTTCCATTTAAAAACTTTGGGTCGTTACATTATCAACACATTATTTCCCTGAAACACTTTCTCACTACAATCCAACAAATGTACCAGATAATCCTCAAAGGACACATCTTTCTCAAGCTAAAAACCATCCACATCGATTACATGTGAAGGGTTGAGGTGATACTGAAAAAGTTGTTACTCATGAAATACATCATGCATATCATTGTATCTATATGGAAGATCCAATTGGAACACCATTAGGCTGATTCTCTCTAAAACCTTAAATGATACAAAAAACATGGGTGCCATCTTTCTCTATTTCTATATCATGTAGTGACCCAATATTGATGACACATAAAGTTATAAACGATAAACCTCTATAAACTATATGGTACATATATGTCTATCTATATACAACTCTTATCTACATTGATCTATAGTCATACACTTTCAAATCAACAATACACGATCAGATGTCTCCTACACGAGATGTGGCCCCAAAAACTCTTACTCATCTGCCTCTATCCAGCATAGATGTGATCTACATGGACTACCAAAAAATTAATTATATGGTTCCATATAAATCATATACTAGTAACTATTTTTATAGGAAAACTCCACCAAATCTTGAGGATTCTACAAAGATCCACAAAAATCTAGGACACATGCTCATAGAATATCCGCAAGTACATAAATAGTACGTTCCAAATACCCATATATCTATGGGTAAAATTCCATACTCAAAAAAACTATGTACCAATAAACTTCTATAATACCTTCTATAAGCATGATGTAAAACACATGTCATGATCTAAAACTATAGTCTGTGGCACCCCGTGTAGATGAATTATCTCTCAAACAAATAGTTCTCCCAACATACCCGTGAGAAAGTATCTTGTACTGGTAAAAAATGTGCTAACTTTTTAAATAGTTCTATTATCAACCAAATAACATCATTCTTATGAGGCATCCTTGGGAGACCCACCAGAAAGTCCATGGTCACATCATCCTACTTCTATTCTGGAAGGGAAATGATTATAGAAACCCACCAGGTCATTGATACTCATCCTTAAACCTTTTGACAAGTGTATAATCAAGTTACAAACCCTATTATCTCATTTTTCATGCTCATACACCAAAAATGTCAATGTGATTCATGTACTATTTTGGTCACCCCTGGATGTACCACCCACTTTGAGGCATGGAACTCACAGATCAGCTCCTCTCGCATGCTTGTAGGCACAACACCAAGATTCTTAAAATAGATGATCTCATCCTTATATATGTTCCAATCAAAAGAAGATTCCCCACCTTTTAGGCTTTACCTAAATGTAAAAAATTTTGAATCCTCATACTGCTTGTCTCTAGTCCACCTCAAAATTTTAAACTCCACTGAAATTGATAAGAGAGTCAATGAATCCTGACTCTCCTAAATCACAACATGCACCTCATCTTGTAAGGTCATCATCATCCACTCAACACTAGACTCACGAACTGCATGAGTATGATTTTTCCAACTAAGAGCATTAGTAACACTATTTCCCTTTTTGGTCATATGGGCCAGCTCAAAATAAAATGAATGGATATACTCAACCAACCTCTACTACTAGAGATTCGCATCTCAATGCAAAAAGATATACCTCCAGCTCTTATGATCTATATACATAGAAAACATTTCACCCAACAGATAATGCCACTAAAACTTCAAATCATAAACCACTATAGCTGACTCAAGATCATGTGTATGATAGTTCTATTCACGTGTAACCAATTTCTTAGATCTATATGCCATAACTCGATATCCCTATATCAACACTTCTCCAACTCTGATCCTAGAAGTATTACAAAACACTATATACTCTTTACCTTAATCCGGTAGGATCAAGATTATTTCTAATTTCAAATACTTCTTTATATCCTGGAAGGCATTCTCACATGATTCCATCCATTCAAACAATATCTCCATCTTGTTCAAGACCAAAAGAGGTGCTTCTAAAGTTGAAAATTCATGATTTAATCTCTAATAATATCTATCTAATCCTAGAAATATTTGGATATTAAAAACATTCTTGGGATACTCCCAATAAACCACTACCTGAACATTATCTTAGTCCACTAACACATTCCTCCAAGATGATGTGAACCAAGAACATTACATGAAAAATCCAAAATTGAAACTTATATAGAATAGTGTATAACCGATTCTCTTTCAGTGTACTCAAGGTGATGTCAAGATATTGGGAATGATTTTCATGAGTCTTGGAGTACAACAAGATGTCATCCAAAAACATAGCTACAAAATGATCCAGGTATGGATGGAACACTCTATTAATCAAGTCCATAAACACTATCAGTGCATTCTTTAACCCAAACAACATTATAATGAACTCATATATGCCATACCTTCTTCTAAATGTTTTCCTTAGTATATTAGAAGTATGAAATTTCTAATCATGATACCATGATCTTAAGTAGATCATGGAGGAAACACAAGAACCTCTCCACTTTTCAAAAAGATATTAGATATGTAGAATTGGATATTAGTTATTTATATTCATCTAGTTAAACTTATGGTAATCATTATATAAGAATATATTTTTTCATCAGTCTTAGTAAACAATATTGGTGAACCGGAAGGTGAAGTACTCGAACAGATAAATCCCTTATCTTCTATCTCCTACACATGTGTCCTGAGCTCTTGAAGCTCTATCGTTACCATTCTATATAGTGGAATAGAAATTGTCCCATCCACTAACATGATATCAATCGTAAATTCCAAATATCTCTTAGGTGGAAGCCATGAGAAATATTCAGGAAACACATCCTAAAATTTGTCCACTATAGGTGGAAAGACATCCTTATTTCCACCTTTATCATTTAAAAAATTACTAGAAACATTGGTAGTGATCTCCCCTAATTTCTGGGCAAATTTCCATACACAACCCACCTTGATATCCCATTCTCTATGGTGAATATAATTATCACCCTCAAGAGACATAAACATCACTATCCTTCAGTAACAAACTATGCGGGCTCGGTATGCTACTAACCAATCCATACCCATAAATTGGTCGAATAATGAAATTTCAAGGATGTAAAGATCCCACATAAAATGATACTCCCCAACCTCAAGAGAACACCCCTTACATAAGTATATGTCTCTAAACCATACTCCCAACAATTCATATATCATCAAGACCCCACTCAAAGACTCCATCGCTAGACTCAACCCATTAAAAGGTTGTGTAGATATAAAATAATGAGAAGCAACAATATCAAATAAGGCACAAGCTAATGTATAATCTATAAGAATAGTACATATAACTATTGATGGTCCAACCTCTATATCCACAAGTATAGGATAAATGTAAAATAATTATACTACCCCTCTTCCTTGTGATGCAGTTTGAGCTCCATGAGCTATACCAATATTCAGATATGGGTTCTCTTACCTAGAAGTACAATGCCCACTGCCTCTACTACCTCATCTAGTAGAAGTCCAGCTGCCAGACTAATATGGTGTAGAATATCCCATTCCCACACTCTATTTCTATCTAGACCCTCCATCACTAATAGTCTATTATGGGTTCCTATAGACCAATTTTATATGTCCCATATTATCGTAAGATTGAAACTCTACTGGTGGTTAGGGACAATGTCTACAATAGTGGCCCTCCCTACCACATTAGTGATAAAAATCTAGATGAGGTCCTGAATAACTGATCCTTTCCTCTGGACACTCTTACAAATATCCCCTTAAATAACACCCTTATAGAAATACTTCTTTCTCTTGGAATACATACCTCTTAATCATCTAGTAGGAACCACTTTTCCTACATTAAAATCCTCATTCATGTTCTATTCAGCTATGAGAGACTGATCCTCCACCTTAAAAACATATTTAACTTGAAGATGTTAACATAGTAATTAATCTCACATTTCAGTCTATCCTATAAATTCCTCTCTATAACTGTCACATACCTTACCAACACTGAAGAAAAGTGCTAAAAATTTGTAAATAATCTAACATAGTCCATCATGGTAATATTATATTGATTCAACCTCATGAACCCAACCACTCTCTCCTACCTCAATTTTTATAGATATAAGTGTTCCAGGAACTTCTCCAAGAAGTCCTTCCATAACACACCATCAGCCTATGCCATCTGATCTTGGATATAACACCAGTTCTTCACTGATCCTTATAGCATATAAGCAACCAACTTTACCTAAATCTTAGAACGAGTCTCCAAATTGTAACATATTAACAAGATAGACTCAATATATAACTCTTATATGTTAGGTCCACCATCATTAGTAAAATTTGAAAGGTTTTATTACTAAAAATCTTGTTTATGATCACACACACTATTGACAACCCTCTCTGGGTATCTTTACATACATTGAATGGAGCAAGAAAAGTTCTCATAAAACTGATCTTCTACTTCATCATCATGCACTATCAGCACATCAGGTTTCACCACTGGTACATCATCACCAGTTATATCCTCCCATCATCATCTCAAAAAGGAATTATCATGGAGGAATATATCTACAATTCCATACACACACCTCAGGAAACATAACACAACATAAAATTTATCACAAGAGGGTTTTCAAAACAAGCCATGACAAGTCATTTTCCTAACCCCACCACCTGGTCAAAACTGATGCATTATCACCACCCTTAACCATAATATGTATAGTTAATTATTAATAAAGGGTAAAATCATTTTCATTTCAATTTTCTCATTATACACCCATTTATTATTAACATGCATCATTTTAAAATTTTTACTTTCAAATTTCTCATATGGCACCATTTTCAGTTCAATTTCACAACCAGAGAAAAATAGTTCAAGTTCAACAAATTACCAAAAACATGTTTTCCCTTGCATACCTAAAATGATGCATGCCACAAAATAATCATCAGTGCCTAGAATTATGAATTAAAAATTAATTTTCTTTTTATTCAGTTCTATGAATCAAATATCATAAAAAATCATAACAATTATCACATCACAAAAAGTGTGTCACACAAGGTGAAAAAAATAAACTATAATAGAAAATATTAATAACAAAAATTACCACCCTGGGTACTTTGGTTTCCCCCTATACATGGGTTAGCTATTCCCATGAACAATCTCATAACAAAGGCACAAAGCTTCTTATTCTCATGTATACCTTTCCTAAATAGTAATACAAAAGAAAAGAAAAGAAATATCATTTTATTCCACTTTGTAATGTACCAAACTAAGTACTACACACTAGTGTCATGATCTTATAAGTAATATGGCCTCAAGCATGCCTCCCAATATACTAGAGGATTCTAACTAGCAAAGAGGGTATAATATCAATCCTGGGGAGACTATACCGTCTTTATCAAAGTATCACAATAGTGAAAGCATGAAATAAATAATAACTAAATGATATAACATAACTAGAATAGTAAAAGTATCGTAAAATGATCAAAAATGAAAATATAATATTAAAATTGAATAGTAGGTATGTCATACTCAAACATGTTTCATGTGTCAATATTTCCAATGTAAATAAATACACAGACAAATCCTAAGAGGGCCCAGAATAATGTCTAATTCCATCATCCATGCTCTATCCTAACTCAGCCACTTAACATAAGGCCATTACCCTTATCCTGTCTTGAAAACATGTAGTCTATTCGGGTACCGATAAGGCATCCCAATAGGGTGTGATTACAACTTAGTAGGCCACAACCTATTGTCTCTAAAACAATATCAAGTTAATAACAATGTATGTAGATATATAAAGAATAAATAAAATAAATATAGTAAGTAGTTTACAATTATTATATTAGTCTTTATTTAAATGCATAATCCCTAGTTTCCTGTAGACACCCAAAATTACAATTCACAAATGAATGCCACTATTAAGATTCATCATTTTAAGTCACACATGAATGAAATTTTTATCGTTCATAATTTCAAGTCACATATGAATTACATTATTACCATTTATTATTTCAAAATCACATATGAATTCCATTTCTACCATTCATCATTTCAATATCACATATGAATTTCATTTTTACCATTCTTCATTTCAATATCACATATGAATTCTATTATTAACATTCATAATTTCTTATCACACTATGGGATTTTTATGTAGCAAACCCAATCCCACACATGATCATAACATTAATTAATTCTCTAATTAATTAATAAAATTCCTAAATTTATAGTACCCATCATTCGATTATTTAATTAATCACATTAATCCCATTAATTAATTAAACTATTAATTAATCAATTCACAATCTCAATACCAATAATTAACTCAATAATTAATTATTCATAATCACAGTGTAAACATCCAATAATTAATTCAACAATTAATTATTAATATATCACAATATCAACATCCTATAGTTAATTCAATAAATTAGTATTCCTATATCACAATCTCAACATCCAATAATTAGTTAAATAGTTAATTATCCAGATATCACAATCTACAGTACTGGTATTGAATAAAATGATCCATTGGGACCTTCCTTTTAAAAAAATATAATAGAAATTTAACAATTACACCCACATAATTGTAATAAGGGCTTTGAGTTTGAATTATAGACCACCTACCTCAAGATTGGCAACAAACACTCTAGAATGGAAATCCCCAATTTTTGTGGAATAATTCCATAGAAAGATATCTAGATCTAGAAACCCAATTCAATATCGAACAATCAAGATTACACAATTCTTGATATAGATTCAAGAATCCTTGATCTAGATCCAACAAGATAGTGCATATCATCCCTCTAAAAGATGAGGGGTATGCAAGGGAGAAGCATGAAAACACATGGGATTAAATCCTCTTATAGGGTGGGGTGATGATCATAAATCCACCCTTATATTCTCTAGGACCGTAGGTCAAGATCCCTATAAATGTGTCTGAGAACCTCCAAAAATGAGATAGAATTAGTTGGTCTAAGGTAGGGTCAATTTGGGTGAGTTTTAGGGATTTGGGTGATTTAAAAACTAATTTTTGGATTAATTAAAATAGCATGCATGTATTTATAGAAAGAGGTGAATGATTTCTTAAATAGTTGACCTTAACTATGTTACTCTTATGGGGGGTGCATGGTTTGAAAAACCATGCACCAAGTGTGCAAAACCTCTCGGTACAAGGTTTCACGGTTTATCAGGCCAGGATGGATAGTTAGGGAAAACCATGTTCCAATTGTGCGCATCCCTATTTCTTCTGTTTTTTCTCAAATTTTCACCCAAACACACCCCATGATTATACCCAAAAGAAAATTACTCAACAAAATGAAAAATGTTACCAATAAACGAGCCCTAGACAACTCCCAAAACACTAGGGTTTTAGATAATTTCACATATGATGGATTTAAGGTAGAAAATAGTTGTCACATCATCATAATAAAATATAAATATATTAATTATATAATATTAATCATGTTATAATAAATATAATAGGTTTATAGTAGATGTAAGTGTAAATAAAATTGAATAATCTAAATTATGATTTATACATCTTCTTTGAGAGAGTTCCTTCGAATTACAACTTAATCCTGAAAATATTAGTGTTAGGAGAAGAAAAAAGGATCTTGGATAAATTTATTTAATCTATGATGGTTTTGGGGTAGGGTTTGGCTGATATATAAGTCTCAAATTGTGAAAATAAATGGGTAGAAGAGGTGCTGATTTATAAGTTAGGGGAGAAACACACATGGAAGTACATTAACGATTCTAATAACATGATGTCACTTTCAAGTGAAAGTAGAACAAAATGGAAAATAAATAGAAGTTAGGATATGATAATGTCTAGATATATTGAAAATATAATAATTAGAAAATTTTATGTTCCATTCTAACCCTTATTTGTTTGTTTACCCCCAATAAACCCATTTTATCCTTAATTTTGGTAATAAAATTTTATTTTTATACTATTCATTATGAACAAAAAAATAAGTTGAACCTAATTTTTTTAATAATTACGATTCAAAATATGTAACCCATTTTATCAGATTAAATGTTATAATATTTATAAAATAATTTCTAAATAATTGCACAAAACACAATGAAAACCGTTTAAAAAGAATTTTTAAGTATAAACCAAAAAATTACATCAAATCCATGACCTATAAAAACTATTAGATGAATATTAAAATACTTTATTGAAGATAAATTCCTCATATTTCCTTAAAATCATTAATAAATAGTGATTTATATAACTAATTAATATAAAAACGCATTAGGTGCATAAAAATTATATTTAAAAAAAAAGTGTTTCTAGGCCCAAAAATTAACTAATACGAAAATAAAGTATAATGATGATTCCTATATAATTAATTATATTATTTTTAATTAAAGGATAATTTTTTAGTTTAATATAAAATTCAAAACATATTGGGAATTTTTAATTACTTTATTTAATGAAAAGAAATGGAATTCTTACAAAAATAGGTATTTCCACTATTCACTAAAACATAAATATTTTTTGAATACATACAAAAAATTCACCCTGATATAATATTTAAATGATTGTTTATTTAATGATATTCTTTTACTAAAATAAAATTTCTAAAAATGTTACAAATTAATAAAAATTTTATCTAAAAAATGAAATAATTCTTTTGAAGAAAACATATTTTTTAAAGCATTAAAGGACATTACTGAAAATTAATTTATTATTCATTATGAATTACTAAATACATTTTCTTTTTAAAAAAACATATATATATATATATATATTGAAATTTTTATATTCATATTTACATGGAAAATTTATGCTTGGATATAACAATCACATTAAAATGATATTTCTATAGTATATTGTAGTTTCTTTAATGTTAGACATTGCATGTTAGGAAATCCATTGAGAAAAGTATTACTTAAAAAAACTCAGGGTATAACATTATACCCAAATAAATAAGTTGTATCCTTGAAATTTTTATCTTGGTAATCAAGGGTTCAATATATGAAAATACCTTTGTTAAAAAGCCACATTAAATAAAGGGATAATAAAACTTCCTTTGAAAAGAGGAAATGTGAAATATGAATGTTACCAAAATTAATATATAATAAGGTTTCTGAATAATGAAAACATTATAGGGAAGTTAAATTTTGAACATTAAGGAGAAAGATAATTTCCAAACAATAATTGAGAGTGATTGAGGACATGGTCATGGGAATGTTAAAGACAATAAAACCATAAATTAGTGAGTGATGATAATGATAATAAATTATTTATAAGTATTTATAAAAATGAAAACAATTCCATTTTTTAGTTCTTTTTCCCATGATTTATGGATTTATTTTTCCATCAAATATGTGATTTTTTTTCATATTTTTATTTCTTGTTTCAATTAGTTTCCACCTCGATCCCATATTCCAATGATTAATGAAAAATATAAATTTTTAATTACTGACGAACTAAAATAGTATTCTAATAGGTTATAATACTTATAAATGGACACAAATAAATTACTCAATTTACTATTTATTTACTAAAACAAAAAATTGTTAGTGCATACTAAAATAAATAATATTAAAAATCAATCATTTGAAATGTTTTATAAAAGATATGTAAATTTTAATACCTGAATATATAATTAATTACTTTAACCAAAAGATAAATTCTAAAACATATATAATCATGATTATCTAGTAATAAAAACAAAGAAAATTAAAAAATGTTAAAAAATAAAAATTCAACATATATTTGATCCCCAAAAAACATAAATTAACTAAAAATTTCCCAAATTAAAAACATGAATACAATGATTGTATATTCTCTTAAAACACGATAATAACTTGGATCACTATAAAACCTCAATAAAAAATTATACATTTCCAAAAATTAATTCTATCCATATTCCTTAATGAAAATAAAAAACTATCCAATATATTTCATAAATTGAAAAATTAAATAAACATTATTAAAGATAACATAAATCACTTTTTCATTAAATCACTAATTAATTTCAGGGTCTCTAATATTTTCCAATTTAAATATTCAATATCAATAATCTATTTTTCCCAACTAAACATTATTATATAAACATTAGGCATAAAATAAGGGTTATCTATCCCGCAATCATTTTATCTCAAAAAATATCACCTTACCACTAAACAAAATTTTCTAGGTTATCATTACCATAAAACATATTCATGTAAATACATAACATAAAACTAATTTAGAATAATTCATAGATTTTTCATCATTCTAATAACTATAATGTCACAGATGATATACTTTTACAATATTTTTCTTGAATCCCAATACATATACACTTTAGTTCTTAAACATTAATGATTAACAAATCATAATCAATTTATTTGTCTAGGTATTTCTGCCTAGATTAGTTCATTAGCTTGGATAAGTACCATGTTTTTTAAAAATATGATGTTAAACTATAAATGGAACCATAATATGTAATTTTTTTCCCTATATTGAACTCTTTATTTTCCTCAACAATTACTTTCAAGATGTCCTTTTTTCACACCAAAAATATCTTCCCATTCCTTTGAACATTTCCCCAGGTTCTTCTTCCCACATTTTAGACATATAGGATGTTGAATCTCATTTCCTCCTTATTGTTCATAAAACCCCTTTTTTCCTTATTTGGTTTGTTCAGAAACCCACATGTTCATGTTTTTAATCATATTTCACGATTTTTTGTTAGGGATAGTCACATGATTTCACATTCCATCTCCCATTTAATTTTGTTTCTCCTGAGTAAAACCATTAAATATTCAATCAAAATCAATGTCAATATGATTCATAATGTTTCCATCCGTTAAATAAATCCAAAAACCAAAATTTTTACAAAAATAATAATAGTGAGTAATTATATAATCATGAAAAATCTTCCATAGGATGTCTAAATCATATCAACTTCTTTTAAATATATATCAACCTTGGTTTACCTAATTCCATCGATGGTAATTTTTTGTTCAAATACTTAATAAGGTTTAATAAATAAAATGTGAATTAATATAATAATATCCAACATGGGTTTCTAGAAAGGTATGAATTTTTAATCCAATTCATAATGCACCGATAAAGATCGAGTTAATACCCAATCCACCATATTTTGAGTAGTTATCCCAAGGTGTATCTTTTCGAAAACTACAAACACATCATAGTATCTATACAAGGATGCATTTTTTTTTGGAAAACCACACTTATTTCAATACCACAACATAGTATGTTCTCCTATACATTGGTTTATCCTAAGGGCTATCAAAATGTTTTCAAATCCTATTTTCCAAAAATTACTAAACCTTGCTCTGATACAACCTGAGGTGACCCAAGAATTCCATACATAATTATTATATCTTATTAGATGTATATTCTTTACATATTATTATTAACCCTACTAGATCCATAATAGTTTACCATTTTTGGAATCTTGGATACATAAAAAACTAGTATAAAAAAGATATACCTCATCTCCCAATATGTTCTTGATAACAAGAACCCTAAATTGAGATATAATACTTAAAATATTTCTCATATCATGTGTAAAATGAGACATAATAAAGGGTTAAATCACATTTTACATAAGTGTAAACAAGGGATATATCATTCAATGATCATATGTAATCAAATCATGCGAATAAATGTAAGATAACATGATATTAACATTTTAAAATTTTAACCAATAATTCATTGATCATAATCATGTCATATGAATTCGATAGATCATAAGACCTGAATCATAGATTAATTAAATAACATGATCCATGAGAGAATAACATTATCATATGATTATGTCATAAAAGAGCAGCATAATTTATGTAATAATATTAATCATAGAAATTTTATTTCAAGGCTACCAACCAAGACATTTATCACATGTTAGGATTGGGATAACAACCCTTGTACCTACTTTGGCCTTGGGATAACCTCCAATGTACCCTTTTTGGGATTGGGATATCTACTAATATACCACCTTTTGGGATTGGAATAACCTATAATATACCCCTTGATCTCATAAAACACTAATCTTTACCCAATTCATTATAAGGATATAATATATCCACCTATCACACAATCATAATCTTTTTATATGTATAACATATGATATTGATAAATTTTTTCATTTCATCATATATTAACCTATGGAAAATAAAATAGGTTTCATTAATATTTATTTATCGTAATCATAATTATACTGAAGTAACTCATATTACCATGTAACTCATCTTATGATCCGGTCCACCATATGTGATGAAGGGCATTCCATATCCCATCATGCTATCAACTATTGTATAAGAATCACAGAATGACCCATAGGAAGGAATTAACCCTCATTAAAAAATATAAATAAGTTATAGAAAATAAAAAAAATAATCATCTAATTGGGGATAAATGAAACTAAATATCAAAACATGATAAATAACTAATATATAAATAAGAAATAGTGGAAATAAAAATAATAAATCCAAAGAAGAAGATACAGTGGTCCAAACATCCAAAATAAACACAACTTAAAGGAAAGACTTAGCCCAACTACAAAATGAAACTTAGTGGCCTACTATCACCATCAAACTAAAAACATATATCCCAAAGGAATCAAGGAAGAAAATAAAATTGCAATAAACCTAGCCATATAAAATATAACTGTAAGCAAAATATACTAGTGTGTTACTACAACCAACTAAATCCAAGTATTATCTTTTATATCACATCCTAAAATTGATAGTTTGAAATAAAATAAAAAATAAATATTTTTTATAATATTTTATAAAATAAATATTAATGCATCAAAAGTTTGTTAAAAATATTATTCAAATATTTTCATTATATGAAAATAATCACCTGTAAAAAACCTTTTCCCCAACCAATGCCACTCAACCACTTCTCTATTTTAAAGTCTCAATTTAAAATAATTTCAAGAAACAACTTATTTTGAAATAAAAATTTCAAAACAAAGAAGATATTTTAAATTTTAAAATGTTTTCCAAAACATCCTTAAAAAAATATTTTCACAAAACATAGCACATTATCCTAAAACCATGTTTTCAAAACTCAAACACACTAAGATTTCAAAAAACAAACTACTTTAATTTCTAAAATAAGGATGTAAAAACAATTTTAATTATTTTAAAAAATATATACTTTTTCAACCAAACCCAGACATAGTTTTATATTATAGTTTCAAAGGAAACAATTTTCCAAGGCATTTATTAGAAATAACCACTCATTTCTCTTTTCGAAAAAATAAACTATTACACCTCTCTAAATTAGTGTAGTGAACAAAGGGAAACCATAATTATAATGAAAATCCATAATGGTCATAAATAAATTAAAATAATCAATCAAGCCATGCCACACACCCATTAAAATTACTCATAAAGTATTAAAGTATGTACATATCAAGAAATTAGAAACTCATTTTCCAATAATTGTAAATTATGAATACATAAGGTACAAAACATGAGAAAATCATCCTATGAACTAATGGTGTATGTTTCTAAATGTGAAATGTAGGAAAAAAAATATTAATAGGTTAATGGTCACACAACTCATCTCCCAAATCACTCTCTTACTCACTTTATAAGAGATTCACCCCTTAGCAAATTATTATATTCAACTAGGGGTTACAAGACAAGGTATCACACTCAACTAGTAAGGTAATGACCCTAAAAAACCAAATTAGTAACCTAGGTACCTCATTCCAGGGATAAAAAGTGGTGATTACCATCATGATAATTTCATCATGTATTAATAATACCTCCCTATGTAAATGAACATAGTAATAAAATAAATATATAACCTTCAACATGCCTCCTTCGGTAATAAGCCTCAATCAAAACATAGAAACATGAATCTCAATAAATTTAAACCTAAAAATGAGGTTAAACATAAAAAATGGGTTAGAAAATGATCAAATATTGTAATACCATAATATTTTATGATTTTTTTCAAATAAATTTAATTTCATTGATCGTTCATATTACACACAACATCGAGTTTAGATGAAACACAACATACTATTAAATTAATATTATTTAATATGATATCTAATTCCTTGGATTTTTAATGTGAGGTATGAAAATGATTAACAAAATTATGAAAATATATTTTTTAAACATATATATAAAATGAATTATATGGTTACTAATTAAATATAAATGAAAATAAAAAGCATTTAAAAATAAAGGAAATATTTTTCTAAGAAACTCTTTTTATGTGAAATGTGTGTTTTATATCAGTAAATTAAATAAATCACTTTTAGATAATAATTATAAAAAAATTTATATTTTATTTATTCAATAAAATTTTATAATCAATATATTATATGTTTTCTATGTATTTAGTAAGAATAAATCCAATTTTATGCTTAAAAATTGTATTTTTTTTAAAAGTTATTTTTCCCTATTTGAGAACTTTTTTTTAAAATTATTTTTTTCCACTTTCAGAAAATTTATTTGAAAAAATAAACTAATTTTTTTAAATCATCTTGTCAAAATTATATTAGATTTAATTATTAATATTTTCTTGAAAAGCTAATTTTTTTAGTGAATAGTGAAAAATAATGTTTTTTGTAAAGAGTTATCTTTTCTTTTAATGATTTTAAAAACATAAAACTGTTTTTAGAATGGATTTAGAAGTAAAATTATTTAATTTATATATTTTTTAATCCAATTTAGTTTGTTGGTATCAATTTTAATTTTAATTTTTATATTAAAACTTTGTATATTTGTGAAAACTTCTCTTAGGAAAACTGCTTTTTAATCTCATATGTATGGTTAATCTTAAATTAAAATTTTCTGCTTATATAATATGAATTTGATAAAATTGATTCATTATTTTTAATCAAAATAATTCATATCATCTAATATTTTCAATTTTTTCAAAAATATTAATAAAGACAATAAAAATTAATTACCATGATTAAGGTTAAAACGAGGTTTTATGTGTTACATGAGTTTATGTTAATATTAATTTTGCACACACATAGAATTTTTTTAAATAAATTTTTATTTAATATTAATATTAATTGTTTCTAAATTATCTAATATGTCTCATTTTAATTTTAGTCTTAAATAATAAATTAACTAGGTAAATAAAATGATACAAGTTATTGTGGTCAAAACTAAAATAGTAAAATTAAGTAAACATAAAGTCAAAATAATAACATTTCTAACACATGGGTTTTGATGGAAGTTTTTATTGATCATATCATCCTTACTATCCATTATTTATCAATTTTTGAGTCATTGGGGGTGAGAGTTACATCCCATTATTGAATAGTTTTGGGTATTTATAGGAATTCCACTCCTCCTCAATTATAAAATGGTACTTACTGCCCTAAGTTTCCCACACCTATTAATCCCATTGGACAAAACAAATATACAAAATATCTCCCCAACATCCTTATACATGTTTTAAAGCTACTCGCCATCCCAAAATGAAAATCTCAGGTTCCTTGATATGTGATCCAATGTATTTTCTTATAAGAAAAGATAATTATCTGACATAATTTATTTCTTTTTTTACTTCTTATCATTCCATCTTAATTAATGTAATAATAATTTAAATATAATAAAAAATATAAAAAATATAATTATATGTTATTATTTTAATGTAATATCATATATTTATCTCCTCTTCCATAAAATGGGAAATGAAACTGTCAATCATGTGTTTGAAGGACTATCACCACACTAACATGTATAATTAGTTTTCCATAACCACCTCTCACAAATTGATATAATTAGGGATATAATTTTTATATATTATATTTTTTATGTTATAATAATTTTTTAATTATAATATCATATATACCTTCTTACATTCAATTCCATTGGTATACGATAATTTTTCTTGTGTGTACGACATAATACCACCTCACGAAGCGATGCGATTCAGTTTTTCACATAACTTTTAAATGGAAGGTGATAAGGATAATTTTAATGAATATATGTGATATAATTGAAATAATAATTTCCCCCTAATGTTTTTATTTTATTTAATTTTCTTTTTTTTCATCAGTTGAGAAAATAGAAACAACATTGATGCGTATGTACGACCTACCATCTCTTGGAACAATGCATTTAATTTTCTTTCTATAAATTTAATGGATTACTATAAATGAATATGTAGTCAATATATATTATATTTATATTATTTTTAACATTATTTATATTATCAAACCATGATCAATGTAAAAGGAAAAATATACCAAATCAAGACATACATGAAAAACAAGGAAGTTATTATCCGAAACATGATTTTAACAAATAAATGATAATAAATGGGTAATAAATTGTCATAAGTAAATAATATATGGTATGGTACATATGATCATGGTTAATTAATAGTTTAATAATAAAATTATATTTATTATATAGTAGGTTCAAATTTTTATGATGGAATTTGACAATTAAGGTAAGGGATTTTCATCTCGCTTTTATTTATGTGGGATACATCACTTATACACCACTTATTTATTTTTTGTATTGTATTTAATTCCCATGAATGTTTAATTATTATTCTCCAAAAAAAATATGGGGTATAAATATCCTTATAATACTCTTTATTTCATGGGGCATACGAATCTAAAGATACCAAAGTGGTAATGACTTTATGTTATAATCTCTTTGTCTTGTCAGATTTTTTATGATTATGATTCCAATGATGATATCTTATAATTTAAATCTCATTAAACACATTAATTTTATTATCATATGTTTTTTTATTGAGAATAAATTTTTTTCCTTCATTTTCCTCCCATTATGTACTCAATATTAAAAAATATTGTTTTAATGAAAATTGACTTTATTTCTCTCTTCGGTCAAAACCCCTTTAATTTTTATATATATGTTTTATTAAAGTGTTTTCAATAGTGTTTTAATGTTAATATATGATTATTTAATGTCATTTTACCCATTTTTTTAATAATTTTTTTGAAAGGAATGATATTTTCATTTTCCAAAAAGGACCTATTTGGATTTTACCAAAAATATGAAAGGAATGTTTGATTTAAAAATTTAAGAAATGATATTTTAAAAAAAAAATTATAAGATACAAATTATTTAAATATTACTATATTAATTTCCATGTTTATTTGAAAATAAAAATATTTTTATTTTTGCTATTAATTTTAAAAATTCTTTTCAAAGTAGAAAGGTTATTTTCCTGAAGAAAGGTTCCTAGTGATTTTTAAAAAACAATTTCAAAATAAAATTATATTCTTTAATGTTACATTACATTTTTATGGAAACAATCCATTAATACATTAAATATTTTTTATATGGGTGGTGTATGACTATGATGATACTATTTCCATGAAACCCATTATATTTTGAGGGTGGTTTTATGATAAAATAATGAAATGCTTATGAAACCTGTTTCTTTTCCATGGGTTATACTATGATGAAACTGATTTCCCTTCACAGGTTCATATATGATGAATATTTTATGATTATATGGAACAAATATGAATTATGTTCTTTATGTGACATGTGGGACCTATATATCCCTCTAATCCATTAGGAAATGAGGGATAAATCATGAGTTAATTATGAAATGAGTGAACCTAATTTCATGTTAATAATATCATGTGTGGACATGATTTCATTTCTATAAAGTTGTGTGTGGTTATGCATTCATTTTCATAAGGTAATGTATGGAACTACTTTCATGTCATTAAGTTTATTTGTGGACCAGCTTTCATGTCCACAATGTTATTCCTGAACCTTTATTCAGGACCATAATTTAAGACATGGACCTTCTTTCATGTCCATAATTTTTGCATGGTCCTGATTTAATGCCCTTAATATAATGAGTGAACCTTTATCTATTTTAAATTTTTCAAAATTTTGTAATCATATATGAATTCCATTATTATACGTCTTATTCCAAGTTATTCTCTTCTAGATTATTTTGTTTAATTATTTTAATATTCATTCCTTATGAACTGATAAGATTTTTGTCATGAATCATGTTTATGATATTTGACATACAATGTCTAGTATTCAAATTTTTTTATCATGTTATCATACCCATATGCTTATGTTATATTTATATCTCCCTTGTTTACCCATTATTGAGCATATGAGATCCCCATTTATTATATTTTTTATTCCTAGGTTATGAAGAATGGTGTTAAGTATGATATATCTTAGAAGGGTGCTAGTTAGAAAGAATTTAGTGGGACATGATTTAGTTCACTTATGAACTAGTTGTTTATTTTTCTATGTTTCTAAAGGCACTGGAATAAAATGGTTCTAACATGGATCAGTTTTTCTTGTAATGAATATTATTCTATTAAGATGTAATATCCATGTATCAAAAGTCTGGGTTATTATTGTTGGTATCAAAACAAGGGTTAGTTAACCTTTGTAAAATAGGATGAGAAAAATCTAGTAGGGATCCATAGGATAATAAAATGTATTGGATAACACCCTAATGTTTTGGTGAAGAAGTGATAATTCGGTTTAACTAGAAATACATACCTATATGGATACAAGTAGAAATGGTTCTGGAGGAGATATTCCAAGGCAGAATAACTTCTAAAAAGGCATGTTACTCTTGAATTATACGTTACCTAGTACATGATAATGGGCCTTACTGTGCACCTGGTTTGACACTCTCAACGGATATAGTTTAGTCTATTCACAATTTATTTATGGACTATAATAGTGGATTATAATAGATGATGATCATGGATAGATGAGGTTATACCTATGGTTTCATATATTGAAATGATGATGTAATTATTTAGATATCATATAAATATTTTTTCATGACTATGTGTTTTACTACTATGATTATTATTTCCCACTATAATATCCCATTAATGATCTATTAGATATATCCTTAACCGCATAATGTTTTTCCCATTTTTTGTTCTTATAGGGATTAAAAGTTATTGGGAGGATACCTATAATGGTGAAGTCACAGGTTATTTGGGATTTCAACTTTTTATCTGTGGTTTTATAGGATGTAAGGGGATTTTACACTATATAATTTGGTTACACGATGGCTAATGGTTGCTGGGTGCATGACGTCAAATGGATTCATGATATGAAAGTATATATGATGTGTTGAATGGTTAAACGTCATGAGTTAATTAAAAATCATATTTTTATTCTAAGGAAACGAATACTTCAGCGTACTTGAACACCATTGATTTCATGACGTGTAAAGGAATTACACATCATGTAATTCCAAGAGTAGGGAAGTTTTAGGGTACCATTTGGGTTTTGGGTATCCAATTGAAAACCTATTCTCCTTGTCTCTTAAAAAAAGTTCCTCTACAATTATGTTTGGAGATACCATTCCTTTCAGATCGATATGTTTGATGTTCAATATTTGTTTTGGTTACGGTGCGTCTCTTTGAGTGAGTGATCTTTCCACTTATTCATTTCCATTGATCATGGTAATGCCCCAGCGTTTCATTATCAGATTTTTTGGCCTGAGATTTTGTTTCTTGAAGTCTTCTTCTAGATTTATTGCAAGACCTCATTTTGAAGGTCATTCCTTTGTTGGTTGTGGTGAAGCGGGTGTTCGTTCTTTAAGTATGTGAATTTAATCCTTTCCACTAGTACCTTTTTCTAAATTTTATCTATCTTAAGATGTGTATTGAATTTTAGATACTTCTTAGACATCGTTGGGTTTTCAATGTTGGTGGATTCCATTGCGTGTGTATGGGACCTGAGTCTTATGGTTGGTGGTTCAGTCTTTATCCCATGTTTGATAAATATTTTTGTTTTGTTTTTAACATAATTTATAAATTAATTTTTATGAAATTGGCATGATTTTTTTGTGTGTTGGGATGATATTTTGAATAAAAGTGGGTTTTCCTTAGTTTTTGATAAATGGAAATAAAATGGGTATTTTCAAATCATTGAATGATTTGTGAAAAAAATCAGGTATGGTTTTTATACTAAATGTTGAATTTCTTAAATTGTTTTGAAATGGTTTCCAAAATATTGATATGATTATGAAAATGAGCCCATGGGTTACCATGGGTACTAGGTGGAATGTTTAGATTAATGCCATTTTACATTGTGGGGGTTCACATTCTTGGTGTTCCTCTTGTCCTAAAGTGTATATTATTGGCTCTAGGTATGTATATGATATTGGGGTTTCACACTTTGGGTTTTCTCATTGGTATGATTGCGTAGATAATTGGCTATAGGTACCGTAGTGCACTTATCCAATATTTTTGTGTACATGTAGTATACTACTTAACCTATTGTATTCTTTAGTGTTTTGAGGCCTGTGTTGATACTATTATTCTATATTTCTCGGCTTTATACTATCTTAGACTTGATATCTATGTTGATTCCTATGAAAGATGATATGGAAAATGTGCTTTGAAATTAATATACCTGCTTTTGTTTTAGAACTTTTATAAAGAGTAAATTCTTACCATGTTTTCTATAAATGTTTTTACTAATTGCCATTCAATGTTTTATTTAAAATGAGCTTACATGAATTTTATATAGAGTATTTTAATGAAACACCTAGGTGGGATCCTATTGATCCTTTTATCTCACACCCTTCACAACTCTTCAGTGGTGTGTAGACCTATGTATGTCTTCCAATGTAGGGAATAGAAAGGCACCATAATGAGGAGGCATGGTTTCAAGTCACCAGAGTTAGGTAGATGGTGGTGGGATGGTGGGAATTTTTCTACACCATTAGGTAAGGTAACTGTTTGGTTTTAGTCTTATGCTGATGAAATTTTCTATTGGATTTTCAACTACTTTTATAGTCGTTTTTTTTCAACTATTTTATTACAGTAATGGAATATATTTCATTATATTTCCATTGTTACTTATTTCTTCATGTGTATATATGCCATGAGTTTGTTCATGTTGGGAAAACAAATTCCCCTGGTTTATCATTTGATGCCTTGGTGCTTGTTTCCATCCCATGGGGATCGAAAATATACTTTAGGTATGTGAATTATTGGGATTAGTTCCAGGTTTGGGGCAAACTAGGATTGGTTCATTACAAAATGGTTTCAAATGAAGTATATCCCCAACTGTTCTTGTCTTGGAATGTCTCTTAAATTTGAGATAGGATTTTCAGTACATGAGAGGTATATTGCAATAAGTTCCTAGACAGATATTTCCATGAAGAGACTCAAGTTTTAATGGGACGTTGGTATATGTGTATCTAGTGTTGGGTTTGGTTTTAAATATATGTTTCAAATTTTGTTTTTTTAGTTTTGAAATGTGATTTTTTATGTTGTTTGATCATTCTTTTGATTTGGTGTCCAACATTAAGACTCTGAGACGTCTTTCTCAAGTTCCTCATGAGGGTGAAGATGATGCTTCTCATAGGAATCCACCAATAGATCAGAGTCTCACTGAGACTATCATATGGGAAGTTCATGATATTGATCAGGATATTCCATGAGTTTAGATCATAATTTTTGAGGTACATCCAGAAGCAGGGGGAGAGAGAGATCTATCACGAGAATTCTTACACGAGAACCCACCATCCTTAAAAATAATTAATGAGACTCAAGAGTTAGAGAAATTTATGAATGGTATTAATAAAATATTTAACTTCATAGAGATACCTGATAATATCAAGGGGATGTGTGTAGTAGTCAGGTTGAAGGGTTCCGGAAAGTGATGGTGTGATTCTCTGGTCTAGACTGACAGAAATGTGGACTTGGATTTAAAGGGTTTAAAAACCTATTATTTCCACTAGTTTCTTCCAGATTCCTTGATGTTGTAAAATTATATTTATTTCCTTTCCATGAAAAAAGTAGATCATTCGGTGTCGGCATACACTGATCATTTTTCTGATCTTCTTCATTTTTTCTCTAGACATGGTGAATAATGACTAGCTAAAGTTTCAGAAGTATCTACAGGGTTTACGACTTGATATCATATCATAGATATTTATGTTGGAACTTTCTTCCTATGTGAAGATGGTAGACAAAATAATAATTTTAGAGATAAATATGGGGGGAAAGTTTTGTTTTCACACACCTTCTCTTCCATTTATTGAAAATTTCAGTGGTGTTCATAGGATGAAAACAAAGTTTCTAGATCATCACAGAAGTGGTGGAGGTGGGTCTCAAAAATGAGCCTTCTATACACATTCTACTATACCTAGTAGTGTGCCTCTCACTTTCTATAGTGTGTAAAGGTCAGACACACCAAGCATTTATTCCTATTTCCACGAAGAAGTGCACCAACTGTGGATGTGTTGGTCATTTATAATTCTTCTATCAGGGTATGAATACACCTCATTATGGTTTGGGTTTTTGGGATTCAAAAGCTACAATTGTGAAGTAAGAATCTTCAAATACTATAGGTATCCATCCATAGTCCCCAAGAGTGAAGCACTTTTAGGTAGCAGATGAGTGTCCAGCAGAAGTAGATACAGGCCCAACAATATTGAGAAGTACTATTCTTATTGAATCTTTCATTGAATTTTATTTATTTGAAATTGGTGACTCCAACTCATTTATATCTTAAAATTTTATTTATATTATTAAATGTATAATGGAACTTATTTCCTTTTTAACGAAGTTAGCGACACCTCTTGGTAAGAGAAGAGAGCATGGGTTTGAGTGTCCTTGTTCATTAACGATTGCTGATACAAAGTTGGTTTGGGATGTTTTTCATTACCAATATCGACCTTTATGATGTCATCATTAGTAAAAATTGTCTTGTATCTCATTGAGCTAAGGTTTATTTCTATCATTGGTGTGTTTTGTCTCTTGTTGCTGATGGGAGATCTCGTGTGTTTCAAGGGGAGTGGGACTAGAGGTCTTGTCATGCATGACCTTCCCGCCAGAGCTCAGGAGTTTTTTGTTTTTTATTGCAAGTGACCCTAATGAAATATATTCTATTGTTGATATTCTCATCGTTGTTTGAGACTGTTCAGACCTTTTACCACATGAATTATTTAATATTCCTCCATATAGAGAGGTAGAGTTTACAATTCCCCTGGTTCTAGGTATGCTATTGATATTGATACCTCATTATCATATGGAAATAGAAGAGCATAAATAGATTAATATTCAGTTAGATGAACTATTGGAAAAATATTTCATTCAACCATAAATTTTACCTTGAGAATACCCTTTGTTCTTTTCTAATAAGGCGTATGGTTCACTTTGGTTGTGTGTGGACTATTAGACATTGAAACAGGAAATAATTAAGAACAAATATCCTTTTCATAATGTGGATGATTGTTTTATAAGTTAATGGGGGTGACTTGGTTTTCAAAGATTGATCTTCAGTTGGTTTGTCATCAACTCAGAGTTTGGGAGTAAGATATATAGAAGACAACTTTTAGAAGTAGGTATAACCAATATGAATATCTGGTGATTCCTTTTGGTATAACTAACACTACAAAAAAAATTTATGGATTCGATGAATTAGATATTCCATCAATATATTGAAACATTTTTTGTACTGTTCCTGAATGATATTATGGTTTATTATAAATTAGAGTATGATCATGAGAACTATATGATTTTTGTTATAGAAATTTTGAGAAGTCACTCATTGTATGGAAATATTTATAAATGATGTTTCTGGATTCAAAAAGTGAAGTTAATAGAGCACATGATTTCTGAACATGGCTTATTAGTTGATCTTAAGAAAGTGAAGGTTGTATGGACTTGGAAGAAACCACATAATTTCTTTGAGATATGAAGCTTCCTTGGTCTTGGTGGACACTACCAATGGTTTGTTAAGGATTTCTCTAAGATAGTGTCAACTTTAACTACTCTTCCTATGAATGTAGGTAAATTCACATGGGATGCTATATTCCAATCTTCTTTCGATAAACTGAAGCGAATTCTGACATCAGCTTATTTTATGATCTTACCTGAGCCCGATAAGGGGTATGTGGTGTTTTGTGATGCTTCTAGTGTTGGTTGGGATACATGATTATGTTAGATGACCATGTGGTAGCTTATGGAACTCTTTATCTTTGGTTTCATGAGAATAATTACCACACTCATGATTTATAGCTTGTTATAGTTATGAATGCACTTAAATGTTGGAAACACTAAGCTTTTTAGGAGAGGTTCGCAATATTTTTTAATCATAAGTGTTTGAGTTATATATTTTCTTATAAATAATTCAATCTTAGACAGAGATGATTGGTAGAATAACTTTATATGATTCAATTCGATATTTCCTACCCCCCCCCAAGGGAAGGGGAATGTCATTACAGATGCTCTTAGCAGGAAAGTACCATCGTCAGATGTTCTATAATCGAAGGAGGAGTGGAACCTTATGTGGTTTTTTTGCTCAGTTTCACATAGATACTCAAGAGGGTGTTTAAGGTATAATTTTAACCATGGATCAGTTATCACCATCTCTTATGGATTCTATTTTATAGATTAATCATCAGGATGATGATTTTAGTAAAGTTTGAAAAGGCCGTTATGGTGGGAATATTGTTTCTAGTTGATCTCATTAATTCAATGGAATTCTCCAATTTGGGAAGCATTTTGTCTTCCTAGAATCTGTGAGGAGTTTACTCTTGTTTAATTATAATATATTATAGTGGGATGTTTATAAATGCACTATGAAGATGTATTATTATATGAGATGATGATTTTTCTGGCTAAGTATGAAGCATGACATTGAAGATTTTATGTCCCACTATTACACCAACCAACATATAAAAGTAGAGCACGTGAAACACTCTGGTTTTCTATAGCCTCTTCTGATACCAATATAGAAATGGGATGTGGTTTCCATATATATTTCGTTGGATGACAATGGAATCCCCAAGGGAGGAATTCATTATATGTAGTTTTTGATCGGTTGAAGAAGTCTTCTAAATATATTTTGATCAAGGATACCACTAAGTTTTATTAACTGGGCAATTTTTATGTGAATGAGAGTGTGATGTTACAAGGAATTCATAATAATTTTTTTATATAGGGATCTTATCTTTAACTTGAGGTTCTAGAAAAGTCTCTAAGAGGTTATGGGAACTCAGTTCAGCTTGAGAAAAACTTACCTTCCATAGGTAGACGTTCAGAGGGAGTGAGTAATTCAGATTCGGGAGGATATTCTTCTTGCTTGTGTCTTGGATTTTTTGGATCATGGGATAACTATCTTGTATGTTTTTAGTTTTTTTATAAAAATAATTTTTAGCCATTAATCAAAATGGATCCCTTTGAGGCATTGTATGGCCACCAGTGCATGTCACCTCTTTGTTGGGATGAGGTGGGAGAAGTAGCTTTGGTTGGACCTAGTTTGGTTTAGGAAACATCCATGAAGATTCATGATGTACATAAACATTTTGTTACAACCCAAAGTCGATATAAATTGTATGTGGATCGATGATGTCTTCCTCTGCATTATTCTAATGGTGAAGGAGTTTTCTTGAACATTTCTCCTTGATTGGGTCACCATCATCTTGAAAAATATGGAAATTTAGCTCTGAGATATGTTGGACCATTTGAAGTCGTTGAACAACTCAGAAAGGTTTCTTATCAGTTTTTATTTATGGTTTAGTAGATAGGTATTCATGATTTTTCTCACATGTATCAAACCAAGATGTATCATCCTGACCCTGATCATGTTATGAGTTGGGAAGAAATTGAGTTAGAGATAGACCTTTTTATTTTTAAGAATCCATTTGAGAGTGTTGATTCTCAATTAAAAGTCTTGTGTGGGAAGTCAATTACATTGGTCATAGTTCTATGGAAACACAGATTGAATTCTCATGAGACATTGTAATACAATTCATTGATGAGGGAGCAATGACCTCATCTTTTTCTAGGGATTACATCTTCCACGTGACGTCCTAGGGATGAAAATTCTTTATACTGGGGAGTTTGTAACTTTCCGTTACCGATATGTCATGTATATCCTTAACCTAATCATGTTTTTCCTTTTTTTTGTACATATGTGGATGATAAGGAATTGGTAGGATACCTATAATGGTGAAGTCACAGATTTTTTGGACACTATGCTTTAACCGATTGTTTTTGAAGGCTACATGTGTATTTCCCACCATGTAACTAGGTTACATGACATGTAATGGTTGTTGGATGCAATCCATAAAAGGGATTCACACTATCAAAGGTTACATGAGGTGATGAATGGTTACACATCATGAGTTAATCAAATATCATATTTCTAATCTGAGATGACAGAATTTTCGTCATACATGAACACTTTGGATTTCATGATGATTAATGGAATTACAAGTCATGTAATTCCCCAAGTGGCGAAGTTTTAGGGATTAATTTGGGTTTTGGGTGTCTATGGGACTTCCTATTTTCCTATTTTCTTGAACCAAAGTTCCTCTATGGTGATTTTTGGAGACACTAATCTTTTCAGATCGATTCATTCAGTGTTCGATATTTGTTTCTGTTGAGGTGTGTCTAACCAAATGAGTGATATTTTCACTTATTCATTTCCATTGATCGTAGTAATCACCTAGAGTTGCATTACTGGATTCATTGGTCTAATTTTTTGTTTCTGCATGTCTTATTTCAAGTCCATTGTGTGACCTGATTCCAAAGGATGTTCTTTTGTTGGTTATTGAGCGGTGCATGTACATTTTTGAGGAATGTGAATTTCCTCCTTGTATCTAACTCATTTTTTCTACATTTAATCTATCTTGACAGGAGGATTGGATTCTAAGGCCTTTATAGATGTCTTTGGGTTTTTGATGTTAGTGGATTCTATTGTAGCCATGTGCGACCCATGTTTTAAGGTAGAGGGTTCTGTCTCTAGCCCATGTTTGATAAATTGTGTAATTTTGTTTTTATAAGATGATTTATAAATAAATTGGTATGATATTGGCATGATTGTTATTGTGTGTTGGAATGATATTTTGAATAAAATTGGTCTTTCCATAGTTTTTGATAAATGGATAGAAAAATGGTATTTTCAAAGTGTTTAATGATTTGTGATAAATAAGTTAGTATGGTTTCCCTATTAAATGTTTAATTGCATAAATGGGTTTGAAAGGGTTTCCAAAACATTGAAATGGTTATGAAAATGAGAAAATGGGTTACCTGGGGTACTAGGTTGAAGGTTTAGCTTGATCCCATCATCCATTGTGGGGGTTCACTTTCTAGGTGCTCCTCTTATCCTATAGTGTATATTATTGGCTCTAGGTATGTATATTAGATTGGGGTTTTACAATATGGAGTGACTCCCTATTCTTGGACTATAGATAATTGGATTCAGGTAATGTAATGCACTGATCATAGATTTTTTGGGTCCACCTAGACTTCTACCCGACCTGTTGTATTTCTTGAGATTGTGAGGCCTATGACACTACTTTTTATTTGTACTACATATAAGTTTACTATTTTAGTCTTGATAAACATGTTGATACTTGTGAAAGATTATATAGAAAATTTTATTTGAAATTTATATACCATCATTTGTTTTAGAACTGTGATAATGAGGAAATGTTCACCATGTTTTCTATAAAACTTATTCACTTATTATTATTCCATGTTTTATTTAAAATGAGAATACATGACTTGTTATATAGAAAATTTTTATGGAACACCTATGTGGGATCCTATTGATCTTGTTTGCTCAAACCATGTGCAGATCTTTAGTGGTGTGTATACCTATGTATGTCTTCTAATATAGGGAGGAAAGGCATGGAACCATAATCAGGTAGTGATGTTTTGTGTCATGTGAGTTTGGTAACTAGTGGTGAGATGGTGGGATCTCATCTGCATCATTACATGAAGTATCTATTTGGTTTTGGTCGTTTTTAATTGGACTTAACTATTGGCGTTTTGTCTACTTTTATAGTAATTTTGTTTCCACTTTTTTCTTATTGTTATGGAATATATTTCATTGTCTTCCCACTATTCCTTCTTGCTTCGTGTGTATATATTCCATGTGTTTTTTCATGTTGGGACAAATTGTTACCTCTTGTTTTTTATTCGATGCTCAAGGACTTGTCGCCAGCCCATGGGGATCGGGAACGCCCTTTGAGTATGTGATGAACTGGGTCAGGTGTAGGATTTAGGATAACCCAAGTTACTTTGTTACACTCACATTATCCTTCTTTGGTTTTAGTTAATGGATTCAACCCAAAGTAATCATGTTAATGTTGATTGTGATATAAAATTCAATGATTTTCTTTTAAATCAAATTTTTTATGGGATTTGGAATGAAAAATCCTTTTGTTATGATCAAACAAATTTCTCAAGTTATGAATCATAAAAAACATACAGATAAGAAGTAGAGGTAACAACATTATATTAATTCATACATGATGAAATGACCACATTATTTTAGTGGGACTATAGATTAACTAGTTTCTATGAAATGGATTTGTATAGCTGAAAATATATTTTTCATTTTACAGTTTTTGAATAATGGAAAATTCATTTTGGATGTCTATCAATTTGATGGAAAAGAATATCAATGGTGGAATAATATAAATAATACGGTTCAAGGAGAGAAATTTTTCTCTATGGAATGAGATGATTTTTAGAGGATATTTTTTGGTTTTTACTTCCCACATATTTGATGTAAAAGGATCGATAAGGATTTTATCAATATCAAATAGAAGGATAATCAATGTTTTGGTACCAATAAATCTAATTTTACATGAATTTTAAGGAATGCTTCTCTTTTAATCATCATCCTTAAAATAAAAAATTATTGATTCTTTTGGGGCCTAAAACTGAGTCTTGGTCAAAGTTAGATATAACAGACTTTCATATCTATAAATAAGTCATTTAATGTTCACTAAAATGTTGAAAAAAAATTAATATTCCCACTATTCCCAGGGTTTTGATATGAAATGGCTGATTAAGTCTCATGAGGACTTGAATAAATCACATGGTGGAATGGAATTTTAGTTACATACATGCCTAAAATGTTGGAAGAATCAATTAGGTGAATTCATTTAAGGAACAAGATTGTGTTAAAAGTCTGAAATTCTAGACCATTATGGAAAATAATATCGAAGTGATGTTAAGAGGTCAGTCAATCAAATGATTGAATAAATATATCAATAGAATTCCTCACACACACTTTAGTGTTTGAAATGAATGTATTGTGTAAATTATTCAAATAAAATCCCTAATTCAAAGGATAATGAGGATTATAAGATAAAACAACCTCTGACGACAAAGGAAAAAGGGAAATCTTATGAAATAACAAAAATTGAAGTGAATCATGCTACTTAGGGTACTCTATAATGGAGAATTTAATATTGTATTTTTTATGAATAAGCAATATGAAAATCTTACGAAATTAAATTTAGTAATATTTGATATGATTCTGAGAATTTATTGTAACAACTGGGTCCCGATGACAGCACAACCACCCCACCTTAACATGGTCATTGGGTCATAGCCGACTAGGTACCAGCAGTTGCCCCACAGACACGTAGTCCCCACTCTGGGGCCCACCCATGTGCCCGCACAGGTCATCTGACTAATGACAGTCCCCATAGGCTAACACATGTCCTTTAGAGTGTGAATTGTCCTCAATCCCACACTCCCTGAAAAAAATCCCATAAGGTCACTAATGTGGCATTGTTTTAACACTCTTTTCCACATCCTTTTTGTATTTTCTATTGAATTTTTTATATTAAAATGTTTTTTTTATTAAATAATTGATAATTATAGTGTTTTTGAACTTTTCCTGTAAAATAATAAGTTTTTAGTGTAAAAAAATGTGTTTTAATGTGAATTAGTGTCATTTTAAATAACTCTTAAATTAATTTATCCTTGAGAATTATAATTTTATTTATTTATTCAAATATTTTTATAATTTTTCATTCTAGTAAGTTTATTAATTCATTAATTAAACTAATTTGTTCTTTATTCTTTAAATTGTAAATAAATAACTCATTCTAGTTGTTAGTCTTTTAATAAGTTAATTAGTTTTAAAATTTTAATCTTATTCAATAAATATTTTTATTCATTAATTTAATTAGTTATTTAATTAATTGGTTGATTAATATAAGTATGTAACGGTATTGTTTTAATGTGTTTTAAATTATTAAACCCAAATAAATTAATTCTTTTAAATAAAGCATTATTAATTTTATTATTTAACTTTGTTTTATTTATTTATTTTTCAATTCCATTCCATTCCATTTAATTTATTAATTGATTAATCTAATTTCAGGATTGTTAAATTATAAATTTATTTAATATGTTCTTTTTATTTTGCAGGCACTCATGGTGGCACGTCACACCGTCTCCATCAAGGTTCCTTCGTTCTTGTACCACTGTTTCATCCTCACTATGAGACTATGAACATCACTCACAGTTCCATCACATTCTACCCACCATATTCCACCCCTTTTCCACCGTTTGCAGTACCTCACTATTTCACCGTAACCACACTGACAACAGCTTCACGGTGCTTGTATTAGCGTTTCTATCACAAGATGGTTCCTCTACTACCTCACTGTCTCACTATTTTCTTATGTTCCCCTATCCTCTGTTCCAACACAGTATCAACATACAAACTGCAACAACCAAATTCACCCACAACAGAGTACCAAATTCACAACAGAACAACACTAACCAGAATAGCAGTAGAAAGAAACCTCATCACAATACATGAACTCGCAATAGAATGAGCAGAAAATTACAAATTAAACCACATATTTGAGGTGTAACAACAAAAAATACATCCACAACAATCCTAAACCTAAAATAGATTCTTAAAATAAAATTAGAGATCTTAATACCCCAAATCATTACCCTGAACTATTGCAATCACTTGCCGATAACTCTCCCTGCTTTGTGCCGACCCACCACGTCCTGATTGAACATTCGTACAGTGTCGCGCAAGTCAAATCCTTCACCTCACCGCTATCTGTGCGACCACTCTGCTCAGTCCCTCCACACCGCAAACTCCCACCACAAGCCCTACCACCTCTCTGCGGCCTCAACTTCTGTATCAAACCCTTACCTGAACCTTCCGAGATCCCCTCCCTCAAAGCCGAATCCACTTGCATCGCAAGCTGTCGGCTCATCTCGTCGCACGCCGCCCCTTGGTCCCTGGTGGCTGCGCCACTCATCGAAGCCTCCTTCCCTCTCCCCCTTCACTTCTCACAAATAAACCCCCCTCTTTTTCTTCTTTCATCTTTTTTTATTTTTATTGTTATTATCTTTATATTATATTATAACATACAATAATATATATATAATAGATAATAATATAAATAGTAACATATATAACAAAAATAATTTGTAGAACATTAAAAATATATAATTGTGTACGTTGTTTTTATGATTCATATATTATGTGTTATATATCATATACAATATAATGATAATAATAATAGGTATATAAACTTATATATATAATTTCTTATAAAATATGTTATTATTATATTAATAATAATATTAAATATTGGTATTATTATTAACTTTGAGTAGTGATAATAATATATAGTGTATGAACTAATTTAGTTATACATAGTAGTTACTTTTTATTGGGATCACATGCATTTTTTGTTGTTTCATTGTAGGGGTTGTTTGAACTTTCATAGAGTTAACTAAAAAGATATTAACATGCAAATAGAAGCACACCACATGGATCTATTGTTTCAAGTGATGAAATTAGCTCACCGCACGTGCATCTTTTTCATTCAGTTAAGAGAAACTGCTCTGGTGACAGGCGCTGGAGGAGTAGCGTAGTGAAAGCTACACGTGGTGGCCAGGGAGCTCCTCGAGTGAGATTATAGAGACTTTGACTAGGTCATCAGCATTCATGGTGGGAGAGTTTTGTGCACGAGATCTAGAGAGCAGAGTAGGGGCATGGCAGAACTTCATTCCGTAGAGGCGAGCATCCTTTCTTCCATCCAGAGATCCCTCGATCCATCAACTCATCACAATCAGCCATCAATCCATCTCATCACCAAAACAGAGGCAGATAGACATTGAATAGGAGATCAGATTTGAAGAAGTTTCTGGAGAGAGGAAGAATCTCACGGGAGATGTTTCTTAATTTATTTTCTATTTCTATCAGTTTTACTATTTTAATGTGTAGTTAAATAGATTAGTGAATTCAGGCTGTATAGAACTAATCATCCATCTATCTATCATGTTATTTTAGTTTTATTTCTCAGTATTATTTCATTTCTTGGTTTTCTCTTCTGTTTATTTTGAGTGTCACTTCACATTACCTAATGACCAAAGGGTGTGGTAGTGAATCAATTCACCATGGATCATTGACCGAAGTATCTAGAATCATAAAAGGTCAATGCATCTCTTCTCCAATTTAAGAAAATTTTTCCAAGGGTTAAGGTCGAAAGATCAAAGCTCAAGGAAGTTAATCGAGCTGTGTAGATCCACTGTAGTGACAAAGCAGTGGATGAGAACCATTTTTTTATGCACTGAGTAATTGAATTTATCCAAGAAGAAGTGGAGAATATCTTCTTAATCAGTTCAAAGCAGCCTAAGGACCCTAAAATCATCATTAATGTTTGTTCTCTATTCAAGACATATATTTCACCATATCACCTTCATTTTCACACCCACTATCAGTGTTTGTTTCACTGTTGCGTACAGTTTTTTTAGTGTTATATTTTATCTTTTTTTCGTCTTAATCTGGTATAACACAATATAATTCTTTATCTATGGTTCGACACTCTTATTACCACAGTAATAGTAGTTTGTAGGGTTTATTAAGTTTAAATTTTCACGTACTCAACGATTGTGCGACCAAATTTTGGCACTGTTTCCAGGGAAGGCACATGTGGCCAAGTTAAAAAATACAAAAAAATAAATAAATAGAACACAAAAAAATACAAAACTTAAAACTGTACAAAAAAATCCCAAGAAAATATAGTTTTTGAAACTGTTTTCACACTAGAGCTTATATGTTATAACTTGAAAATCCTATTCAAGAAATCAACAAGCACATTTCAGCACTTAGAAAAAAAAGAAACATGAAATGTAGAATTTGGATAACATTGCAGTAAATAAAAATGTCAATGGGCCAAAACCCTTAGTTCCTACCCCTAAGAGACCTAATCTTAGGGAGTTTCATATTCCTACAGTGTCAAAAAATCGATCCTGCATCAAACATTCCCCTAGGTTTAGGAGATATGAGATCAAACAGTCTCATATTTCTCAACTACCATCATTTAATGGTCTTCTTGTAGAGGACCCCTTAGAGTTTATCAGATATTTTTATGGTTCTTTCCAGCAGTTGCCTCTGCGAGATCTTAGTGAGGATGAGTTGAGGTTGTGGTTGTTTCCATTCTATCTAAAGGGGAGGGCTAAGAATCAGATTCAAAATTTATATGGAGAAATATTTGAAACTTGGGAAGAGGTGTGAAATGCCTTTGTATCTAAATTCTATCCAAAGAATACCACCGTTGAGGTTAGGCATAAGATCACTGGCTTTGTCTAGGATGAGGGAGAACTATTTCATGAATCATGGGAAAGGATAAGAGGTCTTCTAAGATAGAGCCCCTACCATCAATTATCTCCCCATATACTCATGGAGACATTCTATAATGCCCTCACCCCTACAATCGGAACATAGTTGATCAATCTTGTGGAGGTAATTTCTCTGATTCCACTGTTGATGAGCTAAAACAATTGTTTGATAAGTTGGGTCAAAAATCTCAGCACAAGTGCACTAGGAAGAGAGTCATCCATAGGGATGATACAAATCCTCAAGCTCGTGTTGTTAATGATACGGTCCTTACGGAGCATTGCTATCACTTTGGGATTTTTGGTCACACTTAGAGATATTGTACAAACTTTGATCTCCCTATTTCATGTGATGAGAGTGCCCAGTTTGTCGATTACCAGTCTTGGAATCAAGGTGTCGATGCTCAAATCTCAAATACAAACCAATCTGGATATCATGGTCATCCCAATGAATCATGGAGTGATAAAGGGGTCACCAAGCTACCCACTACCCCATCTTTCCACCCACAGCCCAAAAAAGTTTTCCAAAATCAATATGAGGCTGAATCTTTTGATTCTCAAGGGGAGTTAAAGGGGATGTTGCAACAAGTGTTGAGTGAGATCAGCTCATTTAAGAAGGAAATGGAGTCTAAGATTCAAAATTTTTAACTTAAAATGAGTCAAATGACTAAGAATGAAATTGGTAAGGAAACAAGAAAGCTGCCTAATACTTCAACTCCCAATCTATGTGAAAATGTGATGGAAGTAACAACCAGGTCAGGGATAAAACATAAGGAACCAGTTAAGTTACCACCTCGGCAAGAGGAAAACAATGTTCAAGATGAAATTGAAAATGAAAATATATAAAATCCCAATTATGGAAATATGGAACGTGAGTTTTAAACTGAACTGATTGTGAAAACCACACTAGAGAAAGCTAAGGAACCAAAGAAAATGAAGTGGGAATTGATTAAGGAAATGAAGAAGAAAGTGGGATCTGAGGAGAAGGTGAATAACCTACCTGTTCTAAAACATTATGCCCCTCCCATTCCCTTCCCTGAAAGAGTGAATCAAATTGATAAACCCTATTACCTGAGATTTTTCAAACTGATTTGAAGCTTCACCACCAACATGCCTTTCATAGATTCCTTGGATAAAATCCCATTATTTGTCTCATTTACAAAAAGGTTTTTGAAAAACAAGAATGATTGGAAGATGTTGGATAAAATTGATCTCAATATGGAGTGTAGTGCAATTTTCCAAAAAAAAATATTCCTCCAAAATTAAAGAACATTGATGGCTTTATCATTCAGTGCCGAATAAGAGGATGCAGGAAACTGAATTGTCTGTGTGACTTATGAGAAAGTATCAATCTTATGCCTTTCTCCCTATTCAAAAAGATGGATCTTAGGGATATAAAACCAACTTCTATTTTTCTTCAGCTTGTTGATAGATCACTCACACACCCTTATGGGAGAGTGGATGACCTATTAGTAAGTGTAGGAAAACTAACACTGCCCACTGATTTCTTGATCCTTGATATGGAATGTGATGAAAAGGTTCCAATCATCTTAGGAAGACCCTTCCTTGCTACTGGTGGTTCCATCATTGATGTCTCCAATGGTAAACTCACTCTTCAAGATGTAGATGACGTGGAGGAAATCTTGGTGTTTGAAAGGCCCCAACGTGAGTTTACTTGTGATGTGAGAGATTTGTCTACGAATCAATGTTACAAAATTGAGGATAGAGCCGAGTATGGGTCTTTCCCACTTGAGGTCAAATAGATACTAATTCCCCAACCCACACAAATTTTTTCCATGGCTACTGCTCTTTCCCCACACCCTCCTGTTGATGACCAAATTATTTCTTTGGAACACATTCTGGAGAGTGAGTCACAAATTTTTCCTGCACTATCTCAGCCTGTTTATGAAAGTTTCCCTTGTGAAGTTGATTGTCTAAGAGTTCTTGTAGCTGGATAAAGCTCTAGGTTGATCCCTGTTGAAAAACATGATGATTTCCATTATGAACAAGTTCATTTACTTGATATTATATTACATTCCTAGTTTGATGTTGTGAGTGATGATTTCAAACCCGAAATCAAAATATTCACATCATTCGATTCCTCTGTGGACATTGAGAACAATTTTTGAAAGCTAAATTAGATAACTTCTTCTGGGAGATTTCTGAGTTGTCAGTGTTGCGTGCTATTGTGGGACTTGTTAGGGGGTTTTGTTGATGTTTCATCTTCTATTTTTGGGTTTGAGGAAAAATATAAATTTAGTAGAAGCTCGGGAAGTATTCTTGATATGATCGATGATTTTCATGGGAAACTGTTGAACTTTTTAAGAGATAATGAACTAATTTTTAGAGACATAGTTGAGCTGGGCAACATGAATCCTCTTACTGGTCTGGATAAATTTTGGAGAATTCTGATTGGTACTGAATAAGAAAATGTCTCGAGTAGTTCCTGTCTTGATTCCTTAGACAATTGTGAAGTCTAAACCATTGACTTCACTTTCCCAATAAATGATCATGGTTATAAATATTCTGGGTAATAAGGTCTGGCTGGAGACTTTAAACCTAGTGTTCCATGGGAGGTAACCCACGGTTTACTTTATATTTTGCTTTAAATTTTTAATTTGAATAAATGATCCTTGATCAGTTTTTTGTCTCTCTGTTTGGTGACCAATAATGCTTAAATTTCCTTATTATATGATGTAAGTGGTCTGGTGGTTCTGGTTTTCTATGAGAATCATGTTTTAGTGGTAGCCTCATTTGGAACATTCATGGTGGAAGGACGCTGTCGTCAGAGAACACTGGATTAAGGGATAAAACTCCCAATCTCACACATTGTAGCTTCTTTTTATTTGAGTTTTAAATCTTTAACACTAATGTTAAATTGTTTCATCATGTAAGTTCCAAACTGAAGCAGCCAGAGTCATGCACAAAGTGAATAAATGGAGGCATGAATAATGAATTAAGAAGCTGCACATTCAGGGGAGTAGTGTTTTTATGCTTACATTTGTTTTAATCTCCACATTTTTATTGCATGTTTCTTTAAACTAAGTGTAGGGATCTTACCACTGATTTTTGAAACTCTCAGACTATGTTTTATTCAATGGTATTAGCTTGCTAATATCAATTTAGTTGAAAAATTCTTTTGAGCTGATTTGCTAAACATGCTTGCACCCACTGCTGTCAATTTCATTATGATGCTACTGCACATCACTACTAATAATGATACTATTTGATGTAAATTGATACAATATTTTGTCTTCTCTTTACAAATTTTAAATCATGAAAACATTAGGACATACAATTGTTGCTGAAGATAGTTGGTGGGGTTGGTTTCTTCTTCTTTTTTTCTGTTTTTTGTTTTTATTTTATTTCATTTTTTGTGTGAGAAAGGAAATTTTTGAACCTCATTTCTACCCTTTCATATCCTATTTATAATGAAATGTTTATCTATTTTGAACATAAACTATCTCCCACCATGAGATAAAACATTGTGGAAAATGTTGTGTTTTAAGTGTGGGGGAGAGGGGCCATTTTTTTGTCATGATGAATTCCCCCTTCTTGAACCTAAGTTTGTGTTTGTTTTAAAAAAATGGTCAATTTTTTACAAACAAATTTTAAATTCCTTCAAAAAAAATTCAAATTCATTAATAACATGATCTGTCATTATACATTCACTAGTACTTCGATTAGGTCTTTTTTAGTGGATAACTTTTTGCCGGATGTTGAGAGTGGCACTTCGTAAAAAATGGTCAGGTATGAGTGATTGCTGAGTGCAATTGTTCACTGCCTCTATGAACCTTTCTGTTTAGTAATTGAGGATGGGAGTGTGACAGGATAGGTTTTGTGGGATAAGGATCATGACTTGTAATAACTATAAGTTCTCACTGAAACCCATAGGACACACACTTTTTGAAAATTAAATAACATTAAATCACTTTAGGAAGTCAACTTGAATGATTATTAATTATGTCCTTTATAACTGGAGTAAAATGGTAAAATGAGATCCCACTGTGAGTATCTAAGACAAGGTGCACTGGGTGCATTTCTATGAATAAATAATGCCAATTTAAAAATTAATAAGTGTTATGCATAGTGCTCTGCACATGGAATATGGCTCGGAAAGATTAAAATAAAGTTCCATTGTAAAAAATGAACTCATTAAGGTGAGGGGAATTTTGAACCCATATAAAGAAGGGAGAAATTTACTTGGTTAATATTCATTTTAGTTTAATCAATAATGTGATCAATTTAATGGAATAATTTTTTTGGAACCTTGGGGAAGGTGAGAATGGAAGTTGAACTTGGATAAGTTTTGAGTTCCATTTCATCTAACCTTTTATCACTCCTTGAATTAGAACTTGAATTGCAAGGTGAAGTAGGATAGTTAATGAGTACACATATGAGGCATGACATGCTTGATATTTTATGAATTTATGAATTTTTTTACTTCTACTGAGTATTTGAAGCTAGACAAGACATCATTTTTGAACACCTTTGAAAAACATGACTCATTGCTTGGTCCTATTCCTCTGGAAATTAAAGTTTAATCATGAACCTTTTGAGTTGAATATAACTAAACATCTTTCTATTTTAAAGTCAAATAAATACATTTGTTTAAGGAAAAATAAAGCTTTAAGTGTGGGGGATTTTGATGTGGTAGTGTTGTAACACTCTTTTCCACATCCTTTTTGTATTTTCTAGTGACTTTTTTATATTAAAATTTTGTTTTTATTAAATAATTGATAATTATTATGTTTTTGAACTTGTTGGGTAAAATAATAAGTTTTTAGTTTAAAACATGCATTTTAATTTGAATTAGTGTCAATTTAAATAACTCTTAAATTAACTTAGTCTTGTGAATTAGACTTTTATTTATTTATTATTTTATTTTTTATAAATTTTCATTCTAGTTAGATTATTAATTCATTAATTCAGTTAATTAATTCTTTATTCTTGAAATTGTAAACAAATAACTCATTTTAGTTGTTAGTCTTTTAATAATTTAATTACTTTTAACAATTTAATCTTATTCAATTAATATTTTTATTCATTAATTTAATTAGTTCCTTAATTAATTGGTTAATCAATCTAAGGAAGTAACGGTATTATTTTAATGTGTTTTAAATTATTAAACCAAAATAAATTAATTATTTTAAATAAAGCATTATTAATTTTATTATTTAACTTTGTTTTATTTATTTTTTTTCAATGCCATTCTATTTAATATAATTTATTAATTGATTAATCTAATTTTAGGTTTATTAAATTATTAATTTATTTAATCTGTTATTTTTAATTTGTAGGCACTCATGGTGGCACGTCACACCGTTTCCATCACGGTGCCTCTATTCCTGTCCCACCATTTAAGCCTCACAGTGAGACAGTGAACATCACTGATGGTGCCACCGCTTTCAACCCACCGTATTCCACCCCTATGCCACCGTTTGTAGCACCTCACTATTTCACTGTAACCGCACTAACACCAACTTCATGGTGCTTGTATAATCGTTTGTTTCACAAGCATCTTCCTCTACTCCCTCACCATCTCACCGTTTTCCCATGTTCCCCTGTCCTCTATTCCAACATAGCAGCAACATAAAAACTGCAGCAACCAAATTCACCCACAACAAAGTAACAAATTCACAGTAGCACAACAATGACCTAAAAAATGGTAGAAATAAATATCATCACACCAGCAGAACTCACAGTAGAATGAGCAGCAAATTACAAATTCAACCGCATATTTGAGGTGCAGCAACAAAGAATACATCAATAACAAACCTAATCCTAAAATAGATTCTTAAAATCAATCTAGAGATCTTAATACCCCAAATTCGTACCCTGGACCATTGAAATCCATAGTTGCTGCCTCTCCCTGCTTTGTGTCGTCCCACCGCCTCCTGCTGGAACATCCACACAGCGCCACGTGAGTCAAATCCTTCACCTCGCCACTATTCGTGCGACCACTCTACTCTGGCCCTCTACACCACACACTCCCACTGCAATCCCTACCACCTCGCCGTGGCCTCACCTCCTATATCAACCCTTACATAAACCTTCTGAGATCCCCTGCCTCAATGACGAAGCCACCCGCATCGCGAGCCACCCCTCGGTCCACTGCTACTACACCACTCACCGAAGCTGCCTTCCCTCTGCCCCTTCACTCCGAACAAATAAAACCACCCCCTCGTTTTCTTCTTTCATATTTTTTTCTTTTTATTGTTATTATCTTCATATTATATTATAACTTATAGTAACTTATATATATATATAATAGATAATAATATAGATAGAAACATATATAAAAAATATAATTAGTAAAACATTAACAATATATAATTGTGTATGTTTTTTTTGGGATTCATATATTATGTGTTATATATCATATACAATATAATGATTATAATAATAGGTATATAAGCTTATATATATATAATTTCTTATAATATATGATATTATTATATTAATAATAATATTAAATATCAATATGATTGTTAACTTTAAGTAGTGATATTAATATATAGTGTATAAATTTATTTAGTTATACATAGAAGTTAATTTTTATTGGGCTCACGTACGTTTGTTGTTGTTTCGTTGTAGGGGTTGTTTTCACTTACATAGAGTTCATTAAAAAGATCATGACGTGCACATAGAAGTGTGTCACATGGACCTACTATTTCCAGGGAAGAAATTAACTCTCCACATGCACATATTTTTCATTCGGTTAAGAGAAACTGCTCTGGTGACAAGCACTGGAGGAGAAGCGCAGTGAAAGCTACACGTGGAGGCCAGGGAGCTCCTAGGTCGAGATTCTAGAGACTTCAACTGGGTCATTAGCATTCATGGTGAAAGAATTTTGTGCACGATATGCAAAGAGATGGGTAGGGAGATGGAAGAACTTCATTCCGTAGAGGCGAGCATACATTCTTCCATCTAGAGATCCCTAAATCCATCAATTCATCATGATCATCCTTCAATCCATCTCTTTGCCGAAATAGAGGCAGAAAATCATTGAGTAGGAGATCAACATCGAAGCAGTTGCTGGAGAGAGGAGTAATCTCATGGGAGAAGTTTCTTAATTCATTTTTTGTTTCTATCTGTTTTTATATTTTAATGTGTAGTTAAATAGATTAGGGAATTTAGGATGTAGATAACTCATCATCCAACTATTAGTCATGTTTTGTTAGTTTGATTGCTCAGTTTGATTTCATTGTTGTGTTTTCTCTTCTATTTATTTTTAGTTTCGTTTCACAATACCTAATGACCGATAGGTGTGGTAGTGAATCAATTCACCATGGATCATTGACCTAATACCGAGAATCGGAAATGTTCAATGCATATCATCTCCAATTTAAACATATTTTTACAATAGTCAAGATCAGAAGATCGAGGCTCAAGGAAGTAAACCGAGCTATGTAGATCCACTGTAGTGACAACGCAGTGGATTAGAACCATTTTTTTACGCACTGAGTAATTGAACTTAACCATGTAGAAGTGGAGAATATCGTTTTAATCAGTTCAAAGTAGCCTGAGGACCCTAAAATCATCATTACTATTTTTTCTCCATTCAAGCCATATATTTCACCATGTCACCTTCATTTTCACACCCACTATCAGTGTTTGTTTCACTATTTGTGTACAGTTTTTGTCAGTGTTCTACTTTATCTTTTTGTTGTTTTAGATTTAATCTGGTCTACCACAACGTAAGTCATTCATTGTGGTTAGAAACCCTTCTTAACATAGTACTAGTAGTTTGTAGGGTTTATAAATTTTAAATTTGAACATACTCAATAACTGCATGGCCAGTCACCCATCCTGATCACTACTCTAGGCTAAGCACGCTTAACTGTGGAGTTCTAATCGGGTAGGCACCTGAAAAAGAAGTTGCACCTTGTTGAGTGGAGTCAAATCATTTAGTCATTTAGCCCTGTATCATTTTGGGATGTTATAATCACCCCCCCTTTAGAGAAACATGTCCTCTTTGTGGGGCCTACATTTCAACTCAGGCAGTGCGCCATACTTAAGGTTGGGTTCCTCCGATGATACCAATTTTTCATGACCTATCCCCCGGGACCCCTATCGTGACTACCCCAAGTCCTCCTTCTATAGGGCAGGGACTGGTGACTAATAGGGAAAGACATATTCCCTATAACCCAGAAGGCATTTCCTTTATAACTTGTAAACACATGTAACCATGTACACAACAAGATACGAACTTAGGTAAACTAAATAGTAAATAGAGTGAGTACAATAAGAAAAAAGTGACTAGAATACAAGCCCAACTGGAATGTAAAAAAATAAAACTGGAAAGTACAAGACAGATGATAGATGAAATTTATCTCCTAGATCATCCACCACGAATCCTACATGAAGGGTAGGTACAACTCACGAACGGTCGTCTCTGCGATTCACCTCATATAACGTCCACCTCTGAGCCACCTATAGTCTTGGTACTCACATCCTCAGTCAACTTTGGTGGTCTTCTATATCAAACACAATAGGGTGTGGGCATATCCCGTGTAGGGTTGAGTATAACAATACTCGGTAGGGACCCAGAGACCCTCAAGGTCTCACAAACTCCACCAAGGATTAACCACACAACATGAAATCAACTGACAACCCTAATTAGGTATATGACCAAACATATTACTAAGTTAACAAGTATACCCTTCTCAATCATAAGGAAAATATAGAGTCCAACTCAAAGCCCAAATCTCAACTGTTCCACAAAGGAAAGAATACCACGAAGGGAAGTACCACACAGGTACGCCACCCAAAAGAATACCACCAAGGAATTATAATGAAGGAAAGTACCACACAGGTAGAAACTCAACTCACACTAGGTATTTCTTAGTTATAGTAGTAGAGATGATTAGATGTAACTACTGAATTTTCTTCCTCTGTTAAGAGGCAAATCCACGAAGGACACCTAAGTGCTGACCCCCATAGCCTTTCTTGGTGCTGACCCACACAGGATCACTCGGTGCTGACCCAAAAAGGACCACTGGGTGCTGAACCACACAGGATATCTTAGTGCTGACCCACAAAGGATCTCTTAGTGCTGACCCACACAGGATCACTTGGTGATGACCCACGTAGGGTCGCTCTTCTTTCTTCACATCATAGCCAGCTACTGGGTTCCCTCACTTGGATTGCTTGTTTCTAGGAGGTTCTACTCCTCAAGCCACTATTTGATACTCCAACTTCCACGTTGTCCAATGAATGAGTATCCCAAAGGACCACCATGTCATCGGGGTCTCAACTCAATAGACGGTGCATCAAACAGATGCCCGGTATATAAGTTATTAGCCTTTTATTCCGGAGGGCCTGGTTGGATTCATGCTTGATCCAACCCAACTATTCCCCCAACATAATCCAAAACCCCAGTGAGGTATACCAACGGGACCGCTTCAGATAAAGGTATCCAGAACCTTAGATGGTTCATCAAACGGATGTATGGTGCCAAAGTTATGTTCAAAAGAGAGCATAGGGTCAAAACTGGCATGGGTCCAGTTCGACCCGGTCGGACCGGCCTGGCCCATCCCGGCTTAGGTCGACCCGATTCAGGTCAACCCGTCCCGACCCACTAGGTCTGGCTTGACCCACGCTGGGTCTGGCCCGGATCACGCTGGGCGGCCCGCCCTGGGTGGCGTGGGGTGGCGGAGAGGCCGTGTGGTCCAAGAAGGTTGTGGGTGCTGTGAGACGGCGGAGGCCGCGGGGGTCGCCGGGCAGCGCGAAGCTGCGAGTGACGTGGGGCAACGCGAGGCCGCAGACGCCATGGGGCGGCGAAGGTCGTGGGTTTCGCAGGGTGGTGCTACGTCATGGGTCTCCTAGTGTGGAAGAGACTGCGGGTGCCGCGGGGCGGCAAAGTCTGTGGGTGCTGCGGGGTAGCAGAGGCCACGGGTGTCGAGGGGTGGCAGAGGCTATGGGCAGTAGAGGTCATGGGAGGTAGAGGCCGCAGTGGAACGGTGACCGCGAGGTAGCACCATTGTGTTGTCACCTTCTTCGCAGCTGGCGGTGGTGTCGACCACCATTCTCGTGCCCCACCGTGGATAACATACCATCCTCCTTCATCGTGAATAACACACAAAAAAGAAGAACGACGTAGGGGTCGGTTCATGTTTGTTTGTCCCACGCCCTCTGCGTTAAAGCGGTAGTAAGCGGGTCAGCAAAATCTTGAATTAAGAACTTCAAACTCTACAACCCCAAGAAATTGATTATTCCCAAACTCACAAAAGAAAATATTTGTGGATCAACTAGTTAGGGATTTGATTTGCATTCTTTGTTTACAAGGGAAGAACAAGGGATTATATAATCATACATAATTAATTTCCAATGTGGTACAATTAAATGAGCTAATTAATTATGCCAACGTGGAAATATAATTTATCTACTTAATTTAATTTTATTGGAACCTATTTTTGGGGAGGATTTTTGGTTGGTAAAGAAGTTCCTTGGTGGGAGAAATTTATCCAACAAAAAACACCATCAAAGAACGTTATTTAGAAATCAAGGAAGAGGAAGACATACGAGCCTGATAGCGAAGTGTGGTTTCTAAAGCAATGATCGTTGGCACCCTCTTCACCTTCTTCAACTTCTTCCTCATTCCAACATCAACAAACAACTAAGTTAGGGGTTTAGTTGTGTATGATTATATAATCCCATGTTCTTACCTTCTAAACAATGAACATAGATCAAATCTCTAACTAGTTGATCCACGAATGATTTCTTTTGCGGGTTTGGGAATAATCAAATGAGAGAGGTTGTAGAGTTTGACGTTCTTCATTCAATATTTTTTTGAGCTTCTTTTTACCACTTTAACATGGAGGGTGTGGGCCAAAAAAACATTACCCGACCCCTCTGTCGTTATTCTATTTGGTGTCGTCTTCGTGATGGAGGAGGATGGAAACTTATTTACTATGGGGCAAGAGAACGGCGGTCGGCACCACCGCCGTCCGTGACGAAGGTGGCGACACAGCAGCACTGCCCCGTGGCCCCTGCGCCGCTGCGGCCTCCATTGTCTGTGGCCTCCACTGTCGCGCGGCCTCCGCCGCCTAGCGACACCCACAGCGTCGGCTGCCCTATGGCTCTCGCGGCCTCCCCCTCAGCGCGGAACCCGCAGACTCATGCCACCCTGCGGCACCCACGACACCCACGGCCTCACACCGCCCTACGGCACCCACGACCTCCGCTGCCCCGCAGCACCCACCGCCACCACGACACCGCGGAACCCGCGACCTCTGCCACCCCATGACACCCGCAACGTCCGCCACCCAGAGGCACCCGTAGCCTCACACCGCCCAACGGCACCCGCGGCCTCCGCTGCCCGGTGAACCATGCGGCCTCCACCGCCCGGTGGCACCCGCGACCACGAGCCACCCCGCGGCACCCACGACCTCCGCCGCCCCGAAGCCCCCATGGCCACCTATGGATTTTGTGGACCACGTGGCCTCCACGCCGCCCAGGCCGGGCCGCGAGGCTGGACCACCCAACGCGGGCTGGGCCGGACCCAGTACAGGGCGTGTAGGACCGAGCGCCCAGCGTGGGGCTAGGCCTGAACCAGACCAATTTCGACCATATGCTCTCTTTTGTCCATAACATTGGCACCAGACATCCGTTTGAAAAACCTTCTATGGCGCTGGAAACCCTTGAGAGAAACTGTCCCTTTGGTATACCCCACTGAAGTTTTGGATTATGTTGGGTAATAGTCGGGTTGGATCGAGCACGAATCCAACCGGGCCATTGGGACTAAAAGGCTAATAACTTACGGACCGAGCAACCATTTGACGCGATGTCTATTGCGTTGAGACCCCTATGATGTGGTGGTCCTTTGGGATGATTTTTCATGGGAATTAGTGGTAGTTAGAGTATTATCCAGTGGCATGAGGAGTAGACCCTCCTAGAAACGAGCAGGACTAGTACGGGAACCCAGTAGCATGCTGTGACTTGAAGAAAGAAGAGTGATCCTGTGTGGGTCAGCACTAAGTGATCCTGTGAGGGTCATCACCTAGCGATCTTTTGTGGGTTAGCACCGAGAGATCCTATGTGCGTCAGCACTAAGTGATCCTTTGTGGGTCAGCACTGGGCAATCATGTGTGGGTCAACACTGAGCAATCATGTGTGGGTCAGCACTTAGGTATCCTTCGTGGGTATTCCTTTTAACATATTAAGATGATTCATGTAACATCCCTGTTCTGGAAGCCACCCAGAGGCGCCTCGTACCCGGTTGGTCAAAAGGTCTCAGGCATATTTCACTAAATTTTAGAGGCTTCCGACTAGGAGTGAGCGACTTGGGTGTGATAGTGGGGAAACTATGCCCTCATTGGCAGAGTACACAGTGGATGTAAAAACACATACAATAGAGGAAGTAGTAAATAGACAACAAAAATAACAGCAGAATACTGGTAAATAAACAACTGGATCAGAACTATATGTAAATGATGCATGATACATATATGTCTAAGAAAATTTCCAAACAAGTCACAATGCTGAATACAGTACTAAACCAAGGTACAAAATAAAAATAGATGAGTAAATCCTCAGCATCGCATTCCTCGGCTTGGTCTCATGCTCTCCATCTCCAGTACAATGAAGAACCTAATGTTGAAGGGAACATTCCCTTATCTATAACTACAATAATATAATCTGTTTGGGACCAAAATCATGGCCCAAACAGGGTGTAAGACAAAGTCCTAGAAGGCAACCACCGAGAGATATGTGCCTAATAGTCAGTGAATATATGGTAAGTAAAAGTACAAAAAACATTAAACAGGGAAGTACTAAACAGCAAACAATCCATAGTTTCTAGCACATAATCACAATAAAGAAGTATCCACACAAGCAAATAAAACACATAGGTAACCCTCGAGGTAGTTCTCACAGCCTAACCCTGATGGTTCGACCTAAAAGTACTAGCAACCCTCTAGGAGCCACCCATAGTCTCACCCCTATAGTTTATCTAAAGAATATAATCTCTGGGGAAGCACTCACCATCAATTCCCCCTATAGTCTTTTATCACACTAAAGGAGTTCTGGGAAGCACTCAATGTCTCATTCCCCTTGTGGCCTACGTCGAGGAACTACAGACACTCTGAGGAAGAACTCAATGTCAATTCCCTCTGTGGTCTCTCATCGAATTATAGGACACACTGGAGAAGCCCTTACATCCATTCTCTCCATGGTCTACTACACTAGGTTCCCACAGCCCTGTGTAAAGTCAGTAAGTATCATATTGCGTAATGGCCAAAGTAACCTAATGAACTACTTGGCTATCATACTACAATATCTCAGCATTAATGAACAATAGTCACACCATCCTACAAATTAGGCATGGAACCAGCAAAAGCCTAACAGAAAAAACATGCATAAGAAATACATTCAAGGAACAAAACTTCACCCTATTCACATCCAATAACCTCTATTCATACATATAAACAAATCAGGCAATCAACAAGGGAAAAATAGGAAAAACGCAATTCCCCGTTCAAGGGTATTGGTGGAATTTGCACAAAATATTCATTGACTTACAACAAAAAGGCACAAACCACCTAGCTTGATGCTAGGAGATCGATATACTTAAAACAAGAAGCTTTAATCTCCTTAGAATGTCATAGATCTATGAAAACACACAAAATATTCAACCCACAATAACATGAAAAAGAGGAATAATTGGAAAACAAAGCTCTAAGATAAGGAAGGTCTTACTTCTGTGGTTCCAACACAATCAACGACAGTCGATTCAGAGAACGGATGGAGGCATGGGGGCCCGAAGGAGGTTTGCGTCCATACAGGATGCCCTCGGTCGATGGAGCTATAGAAGAAGACGGTTCTGGGGTTAATATGCGACCCCGGTCTGTTTAATGAAAAAAAGAATGTACACGGTGTTTACTATGATTTTTTGTACTCCACTTTAAGCAGCCCCCACATCGCCCCTACATGGTTATGTGTGTGGCCTAGACACGGCCAACACACAGCCTCACGCAAAAAGGGAGTACATGGCGTGTACTCATAAAGTAAACGGAGTGTAGTTCAAAAATTTCATGAAACTACTCTTTTCTCAAAAACTACAGAAAAAGGAAAAAAATACATGAAAAGAAGGTCTGGGTTCTTACGAACTTCCCCCCTTAAAGAAATTAATCCTCAAATTTCCCTAATGAGGCGTAGAAGAAGCAACCCTGAACAACTCTGGCCACTGTGATCATATATCAGCCTCCCTCTCCCAAGTCTCGTCTTGTACTCACCTGTGTTGCCACAACACACGTACCAGGGGAACAAACTAGCCACGGAGAACCTTCATACTATGATCGAAAATCCAGATAGGATGCTCCTCAAATGATTCATCCGCTTAGAGCTCAACCTCCTCAGGTTGAAAGTCATGAGACGGGTCTGAAAAGAAATATCGGATCTGAGATATGTGGAAGACAACATGAATAGCCCGGTACCTCTGAGGTAACTGCAACCGATAGGCAACCTTCCCAACTCTCTCCAACGCCTCAAACGGCCCAACGTACCATGGTGAAAGATTACCCTGTCCTTGAATCTTCTTGTGTCCCAACCTCGGCACGACACATAGGAAAACATGATCCCCGACCTCAAACTCTAGAGGTATTCTCCGCTGATCAGCATAAGACTTCTAACGAGACTATTCCATAGCCATCCTCGTCCTTAATCAACTCTATCTACTCTAAGGTCTCCTCAACAAGACGAGGTACCAGCAAAGCTACCTCTCCTGCCTCCAGCTAGCATAAAGGTGATCGGCATGACCTACTGTACAATGCCTCTTAAGGTTCAATATGAATAGTTTCATGAAATCTATTATTGTAGGAGAATTCCACATGAGGTATATGATTCTCCCAAGAACCTCCAAATTTTATAATGAAAGCTCGGAGAATATCCTCAAGCACCTGGATTGTGCGCTCGGACTGCCCATCTATCTGAGGATGGTATGATGTACTCAAAAGTACCTGTGTAACCAAGCCTTCTGAAGCCCCTTCCATAACCGAGAAGTAAAATGAACATCCATGTTTAAAACAATGGAGTGTGGAACTCCATGTAGACGTAGAATCTCTCTGATTTACAACTGTCCCAACTCATCAACACTGAAGGTCTCCTTGATCGGCAAGATGTGAGCAACCTTCATAAGCATGTCGATGACAACCCAACTAGCATCATTCCCTTGAGGTGACCTCGAAAAACTGGTCAAAAAGTCCATCGCGACATCTTTCCACTTCCACTCCGGAACGGGTAACTGCTGTAAAAGACCTGTTGGTTGCTGATGCTCTGCTTTCACCTATTGACAAGTTGAACACATCATGAAAAAATAGGCAACATCTCTCTTCACACCTGGTCACCAATACTGGTGGTGTAGATCGCGATACATCTTGGTGATGTCAGGATGAACTGCCCAAACCGAGGAATGAAAATCCCACATCAGCTCCTCGCGTATGTCTACTGGCACCCATACGCGTCCCTGGAAACGGATGATCTCATCCTCACCCACTGTCCATATAGGAAGAGGATCCTCTCCTGACACACTCTGTTGCAGGACTAGGCCTTTAGAATCTGATAGCTGCCTCATCCGTACCCGATCAAGAAGTGTAGAGGTAACAGCAACAGAATATAGAATGGTTTTCCCCTGTTTTTTGTGCACCTGCAGATGCATCTTCGAAAATAGCGCCATAAGCTGCCACTAAATTCTGGCCTCTTGAACAGCCTATATCAGAGTTCTCCTGCTCAATGCGTCAGCCACTACGTTTCCCATTCTAGGTGTATATGCAAACTCAAAGTCGAAGGACTGAAGATACATGATCCACCAGCGCTGTCTCAGATTCATATCACGCTAAGTGAAGATGTACTTGATACTTTTGTTATCGGTGAAGACCACTAAATGATCTCATAAAAGATAATGTCTTCAACAGCGTAAGGCATGAACAACTACCACCAGATCGAGATCGTGCGTCAGGTAGTTCCTCTCATGTGACCTCAACTGCTGAGACCTATACGCAACAACCCCATATCCATGCATAATCACAGATCCCAACCCGATACCTGAGGCATTACAGTAGATAGTGTATCTCTTGACCGGCTTTGGAAGGACTAGTATCGGTGCTGAAGTAAACCTCTCTTTCAACTCTTGAAAGGCTAACTCATAAGAATCTGTCCATAAGAACTTCACCCCATTCTTGGTCAGACCTGTCAGTGGAGCTGCTAAGTGGGAAAAGTCCTGTATGAAGCATCTGTCATATCCATCCAGCCCTAGGAAACTCTTTACCTCAAAAATGTTCTTTTGCTGCTCCCAGGAAGCTACTGCTCTAATTTTCTATGGGTCCACTAATACTCTTATCTCTGAGATAACATGGCCCAAAAGGTAAATCTGATCTATCCAAAAGTGGAATTTCATGATCTTAGCATATAACTGATGCTCTCTCAGTGTACTCAAAATGATATCAAGAAGGGTAGCATGGTCGTGTCGAGGGTTATAGTACACCAAGATATCATCCATGATGACCACCATGAAAGAGTTCAAGTATGGATTGAACACTCTGTTCATCAGTACCATAAAAACTGCAGGCGTGTTTGTGAGAATGAATGATATAATCATATGCTCATATAGACCAAACCTTCTCTAAAAAGCTGTAAGAGGTATATGTGATTTTCTAACGCGTAACTGATAATAACACGATCTCAAGTCAATCTTTGAGAACACTCGGGCTCCTCAAAGCTGATTGAAGATATCATCGATCCTCGACAAGGGATATCAGTTCATGACTGTCAACTAGTTCAACTTCTGATAGTCCACACATAGCCTGAGGGTACTTTTTGGATTCTTTGCAAATAGGATAGGTGATCCCCAAGGAGAAGTACTGGGTCAGATGAAACCCTTTGCCTACAAATCCTCCAACTGCTTCTTGAGCTCATGTAACTCATGTGTAGCCATCCTATATGGAGTAATGGACACTGGTGCCACTCTCGGCATGATCTCAATAGAAAATTATACCTCACGCTCAGAAGAAAAACCTGAAAATTCCTCTAGAAAGACATCCCTGAAATGATCCACCACTGGAAGAATGTCTAACTATGAAGTCCCATGGTCATCCAGATAAAGACTAGAAATATAGGCTATAACTCCTCCTAGCCCATGATACTCGGGTCCTACTCTACTCGCTTGGACATCCCACTCGCCTCGATGAAGAAAGGATCCACCCTCTGGTGATATAAAACTCACCCTTCAGCGATAATAGTCGAAGAATACCTGGAAGGGAATAGCCAGTCCATTCCGAGAATGACATCATAGCTCGTCATCTCTAGGACATAGAGGTCCCATAAGAAGTGACACCCTCCAACCTCAGTAGTTCATTCCCTGCACTGACGTCCACTAATTTCCCTTGTCCCCAACGGTGTGTCTAGCATCAAGGTATCGATAGAGAAAAAGAAGCAGATCCCAAGGCTCTCTAAAACAGCAACAGAGATAAAGTTATGCGTAGAACCAATATTGAAAAGAGTTGAAGATAAAACTGAGGCTACTAAGATCATACCTCAAACTGTAGAGGGTCCGGGATCCTGCTCCGGCTGGGCCAGCTCTACTACAAAAGCCTGACCCGTACTACGACCCTGTGGCCTTGCCTGACTACTCTGAGCTAATATGCCCTAAAGTTACTGATAGACCGACGACTGACCACCCTGGCCATGACCTCCACCTCTGCCTAAACAGATGGAAGAACTCCAGTTCCAAAACTGGTGAGAAACTGGTGGCGCTTCTCCTGAATGAGGATTCATGGATAATCCCCTGTCACCAGCTGCTAGTGAGAAAACTTGATAGAAACTCTAATGGTGCCCCATCTTTCCGCAAGACCGGCACTCCAATCGGTCTCTCTGGCATTGCAGCCTCGTATGCCCAACTCTTCCACACTAGTAACATACCACCTGGCTACGTGAAGATGTGTCTCGTTATCTCAGATCACTACGCGTAGACTCCCTATGACGCTTTCTATTATCATCTTGAGAAGCACTAACTCTGAATGTGGAACCACCCTAGCTCTCAGCTCCAGAATCTCTCAGACTGCTCTTTGCAATCAGTGCCTAGTTGACGATGGAAGCGATGGAAGCCAGCCTTCACCTGTGAGCGGATCTCCCATTTGAGGACATCCACAAACTTTCTTTCCAAGAACAACCCATCTGTGCTCTGGAGGGGTGTGAAACGCTGAAGCTCAGTGAAATGAGAAGAATAATCCAGGACGGAAAGAGAACCCTAATCTAGGCTCATGAACTCCAGGGCTCGGTCGGCCCTCAGGGTCTATGGATAGAAGTAGCTATAAAAGATGTGCTGAAACTCTTCCCATTCCATAACCTGCTGATGAACCGCCTATGAGATCACATCCCACCACCTCTTGGTAGAGTCTCGTATCATGTAGGTTGCGAGCTTGACCCGCCTCTCTGTAGGCGTCTCCAGATACTTGAAGATCATCATCATGGATTCTAGCCAAGAACCTGCATCCTGAGTTCCTCCTTCCCCCGAGAAGGTGGGAGGATGTTGCTATTGGAAAACCCACGTCATGTCTGACATAGACATGGTAGAAGGAAAAGCTCCCTAGAAGGTCTGCATCATCCTCATAAAACCTTCACTAAACTGCTCATCGGTGCCTAAAGATGGTATCACTGCTGGTGCCAAGGATGGCACAACAGGGGGATCTGCGGGAAGTCCCTGATTGGCCATTTCTAGTGTCTGATCACCACCTGGAAACTGGCATACAATCGGAGGATTTCCTGGTTCCATGACTTTGCAAGGTCAAACGTACACCTTAGATCAACATAACAAGAACTGGAAAAATGAAGGCACAAGAAGGAACAGGGAAAAGAAGGCATTCAAGTTATGAAAAACATGACTATACAACATGTTCTTTCCGAACACGACGTGTTCCATTAAATCATTCACATGGGCGTGTAATTTTTCCTAAACTGGTCGTGTAACACCCCAAATACACGATGTTTTGTCCTAACACACTGTGTGTACTTGAATCCTATTCTCTGTATGAGTCCTTCTACATAGTTAAGCCACACGGTTCCTCTAAGACAAAACTGCACGGCATGTTCAAGGCAGACACAGCGTGCACTAGACATTACTTACCTAGCTTGTGTTGTTAGTGACATGGTCAAACACACAGGTGACACTACATGGCGTGTTCCAAATGGGCACAACATGTATGAGAAAGGGTAACACTAAATTTTGTTTTTTGTGACATGGCCAGGTACTTATATCAAATGACACGACGTGTAAAATTCAGACACGACGTGTGTGTAAAATGATAACATGACCCATGTTGTTCGTGACACGGTCGGGGTACTAATTTCATACTATACGGTGTGCTAAACTAGTACACGTCGTCTTCCTATAAGATTTTTTATAACCCTGTTTCCCTACTCACACAGTTAGTGACACAGATATAGAATAAACGGCATGTATTCATAAAGTAAACGTCGTGTATTCTGGGTTTTTCTGGAAAGTTTCCTCAGAACTGCACTAGAGCCCAGAAAACACAAAAAATCAAGTGTTAAGGTGCCAAATTCCGATCTGTGAGGGCCCATACTCCCCACGAATCATAGCATGGAATCTTATAAAAGTTACAAAAATGTAAACAGGTTAATGATCCACAAAATTCTGGTCCATAAAGGCCCATAACACCTCAAGAACCAAAGTTTGGCATCCATCTAAGCAAAGCACTATACAAACAAGTTCTCTATCAAACAGCAAAGATTCTATCAAATAATTCATCATAATAGCATGCATAATCTACACAATGTCTATCACGACAACATGAAATTACTAATTCAACCCAGATGGCATGACAAGAAAGCATGGCATGTGATTTCTAACAAGTGTCTATATAATGCATGAGATGGAATACCCTCATCTCATCAGGTTGTGACAGAAATAGAACTACAATAACAACAATGGTAATATCACAAAGCACGTGAATCACCCAATGGTGAAATCAAATCAACTGTAAAATTGCAAACCAGTAAAATTGAAATAAAAAAGGTAGTATGGATTTTCCCTATACATGGGTTAGCTACTCCCGGGTACAGCTCATTACCAATTACCTATTCTGTCCTATCCCTGGCTATAGTCTCCAAATAGTATGTTAAGAGAAAAGAAATTCTTTGATACCAATTTGTAACATCTCGGTTCCAGAATCCACCCAGAGGCACCCTGTACCTAGTTGGTCACAAGGCCTCAAGTGCATTTCCCAAATGCCATAGGGTGCTGACTAGAAGCAAGGGCCTTGGGTGTGATAGTGGGGAAACTATTCCCTCATTGGAAGAGTATACAACGGAAGTAACAACACATACAACATCAGAAGTAGTAAATATACAACAACAATAACAACAGAAGACTGGTAAATAAACAATTGAAGCAGTACTATAAGTAAATGATGCAAGATACATATATGTCCAAGATAACATCCAAAAAACTCACAATGCTGAATACAGTACTAAACCAAGGAAAAAAAGAAAAACAGATGAGCAACTCCTCAGCATATCAAGCCTCAACTTGGTCCCATGCTCTCCATCTCCAGTGCCATCAAGAACCTGATGTATAAGGGTGCTTTCCGTTATCTATACCTGCAACAATATAATCTTTTTGGGCCCAAAAGCATGGCCCAAACAGGTTGTGAGACAAAGTCCCAGTAGGAAACCACCCAAAGATTTGTGCCAACAAGTCAATGAATATATGGCAGAAAAAAGTACAAAAAACAGTAAATAGGGAAGTACTAAACCGAAAATCGTCCACAGTTTCTAGCACATAATCACAACAAGGAAGCATCCACACACGCAAGTAAAACAAACAGGTAACCCTCAGGGTATTTCTCATAGCATAACCCCTATGGTTCAACCTACAAGTACTAGCAACCCTCTGGGAGGCACACATAGTCTCACCCCTCTGGTTTAGCTAAGGAATAGACTCTCTGGGGAAGCACTCACCATTAATTCCCCCTATATTCTCGTATCATACTAAAGGCGCTCTGGGGAAGCACTCAACCTCTCATCCCCCGGTGGCCCACATCGAGGAACTACCGACACTTTGAGGAATCACTCAATGTCAATTCCCCATGTGCTCTCGAACCATATTATAAGACACTATGGAGAAGCCATTACGTCCATTCTCCCAATGGTCCACTACACTAGATTCCCACAGCCCTGTGTAATTTCAGTAAGTATCATATCGTGTAACGGCCAAAGTAACCTAAATAACTACTTGGCTAGCATACTACAACATCTCAGCATTAAAGAACTACAGTCACAGCATCCAATAAACTAGGCATGGAACATGAAAAAGCCTAACAAGAAAAACATCCATGGGAAATACATCCAAGGCACAAAAATTCACCCTATTCACAACCAATAACCTCTACTCAGAAATATAAACCAAGTAGGGAATCAAAAGGTAAAATAGGAAATACGCAATACCCTGTTCAAGGGTATTGGGGGAATTTTCACAAAATATTCAAAGACTTTCTAAAAAAGCACAAACCACCTAACATGATGCTATGAGATTGATATAGTTAAACCACGAAGCTTGAATCTCCTTAGAACGTCATAGATCTATGAAAACATTCAATACATTCAACCCATGACAACTTTAAAAAGAGGAGGAATTAGAAAACAAAGCTCTATGAGAAAGAACATTTTACCGTTGTGGTTCCAACAAAATCGACGGTGGTCGATTTGAAGAATAAACAGAGGCTTAGGGGCTCTGAGGAGGTTCACAACCATAAGGGACGCCCTCAGTCGAAGGATCTGGAGAAGAATACTGTTTTGGGGTTAAGACGTGACCCTGGTCCATTTAATGGAAAAAATAAAGTACACAGCGTGTAATTTTGGAGTACATGGCGTGTACTAGGCTTTTCTGTACTCCACTTTAAGTGGCCTCCACATCTCCCCTATATGGACATGTGTGTGGCCTAGACACGACCAGCACATGGCCTCACGCTAAAAGGGAGCACAAGGTGTGTACTCATAAATTACACGACGTGTACCTCAAAAATTTCCAAAAACTCCCCTTTTCTAAAAAACTTTAGAAAAAGGAAAAACATACCTAAAAAGAAGGTTCGGGTTCTTACAATTCAGTAGTTACATATAATCATCTCTACTACTATACCTAAGAAATACCTGGTGTGTGTTGAGTTAGTACCTGTGTGGTACTTTCCTTCGTGGTAATACCTTGGTGTTATTATTCTGTGTGGTGTAACTGTGTGGTACTTGCCTTCATGGTATTATTTCCTTTGTGAAACAGTTGAGATTTGGGCTTTGAGTTGGACTCTGTGTTTTCCTCATGATTGAGATGAGTATACATGAAAACTTAGGTATATGTATGGGCATATACCTAAGTAGGGTTGTCAGTTCCTTTCATGTTGTGTGGTTAATCTTTGGTGGATTTTGTGTGACCGTGAGGGTCTCGTGGTCCCTACTGAGTATCATTATACTCACCCATGCACGGGCTATGCCTGGACCTTGATGTGTTTGGTGTAGATGACGGACAGTGCAGACTAAGGATGAGAGTACCAGGATTGGAGGTGGCTCCGAGGTGGACGTTGGATGAGGAAAACCGCAGAGAGGGCCATTTGTGAGTTGTACCTACCCTTCAGGTAGGATTCATGGTGGACTATCGAGGATCTACTTTTCGTCTATCAGTCGTCTTATACTTTCCAATTTTCCTTGTACTTTCTAGTTGGGCTTGTATTCTATACCCTTTTTACTTACTATACTCACTCTATTTACTATTTAGTTTACTTGAGTTCGTATCTTGTTGTGTGCTTGGTTACATGTGTTTATAGGTTATAAAGGAAATGCCTTCTGGGTTATAGGGAATATGCCTTTCAGTTCTAGTCGCCATCCCCTAGCCTATGGAAGGCGGGATTGGGGTAGTCACGACACGGGCTCTGGGGGACGGGTTGTGACATTTGTTATCTCTCTCTACATAGATTCTAAAATAAGGAAATAAAATTTGATATTCTGAATCAACTTGTGATCTTCTATTAGTGTAAGGATGAATCTTGGTTTTAAATGGAAATTGTTTTGGATAAGACAAGATATTATTTATGAAATTAAAGGTCAATTATCTTCTAGAAGCATATATGATTGTTTTTTGAATTTTTGAAAGTGATTAGGATATATATATTTTGGTATGGGACTTTATGGATGATTAAAATTATTGTTATGTTGATCATGGAAGGGTATGATATCAAATAATTCCATTATTTTGGATTCAATTTTATTAGACTTATTTTTAAGATTCCATATGGTTAACTATTTATGGAATGTATTAAGTAAATTTTTGGATATTATTGGATAACTTGTGCTATAAATCTTGTTTTTTTTAAATAATTAAAGTCTAATTTAATAATTTATGGAATGTATAGTGATTTTAGTGATTCAAGTATGGAAAGAAAAATTATCATGAATATTTATGTCATAGAGTAGGAGATAAAGTGGAAATTGGTCAATGAAAAACCAAAGGATGAATTTTTTCTTATGATATAATGGAAAATTGAGCATTATAATTATTTATCTCTTAGAAATTCATTATCATTATGGGATAATAACTTATCTATTTTTTTTCATTGAACATATCTAAAGTTCATGATGTGTTTCATGTATCTTTTATGAGAAAGTATATACCTGACCCTTCACATGTATTGAACTTAGAGGTTATACCATTAGAGAAATATATTTCTTATGAGGAGAAGCAGATAGATATTCAAGATTATACGGAGAATGTTCTATGAAACAACACCACTCACCTAGTCAAAGGTTTTTGGTGAAACCACCCACTTGCTGAACCAATATGGGAAAATGTGGATATGATGAGGTAGAAGTATCCTTAGTTTGTTATCAGAATGAAATAATTTTGATGAAAAAATACATTTTAGGAGGGTAAATGTATCACCCTGATATTTTATGAAATATTATTTTTTCAACTAAATTTAATTTTTCGATAAATTTTGTTACATGCAACACTGAGTTTAAATGAAACATGAAAAACTATTAAAATATTATTATTTAATATGATAGTTATCACGTTTCCATTGGAATGTGAGTTATAAATAAGATTAAATAAATTATTAAAATATATGGTTGATAAATAAATATATATATATATATATAATTAATTGTTTTGTTACCAATTAATTAGAAATTAGAATAAACCCCATTTGAAAATAAAGGAAATAATTTTCTGAAAAACTATTTTTATGCACGCAACCATGTTTTAACATAATAAATTAAATAAATCACTTTTGGTGAATGGTTTTAATGAAATGAATATACTATATATTACATATTTTTTAATATTAATATTGTTTGTTTTCTAGGTATGATAGAGGAATAAATCTGATTCTATGCTTAGTAACCATATTTTTTCATAAAGAATTTTTGTCACATTTTATGCGATAGGCTACCATAGATCATGTGTATGGTAGACTACTTCCTCGCGAACCAATGTAATTCATTTTCCATCACCAATGCTTATAGCTGGATAAAATGATGGATTTAATGTTTATATATGATTTTTATGATATTATTATAATTTTTAAATTAAAATATCATGCAACACCTTGATATTTTTTTATGAAATATTTTTCTTTGAATAATTTAATTTCTCTAGTAGCATGGGTTGCACACAACACTGAATTCAAATGAACCATGATATAATATTAAAATATTGTTATTTTCACATGACCTTTAAAACCTATATATTTAATTGGATGTTATTAATAGGAATAACCATATTATGAAATATATTAATTCTTAGTAAATAAACACTTAATTTTTAATTGTGATTTTATTCTTTAAAAATATGTTTTCTTAAAAAAATATTTTATTTATTTCTATGATAAAATAAATATATTAAATTTCAAACCTTTTATAAAATTTATAATAAAAAATAATCTTCATTCTTGAATTCATAATGTCAAAATTATATGAGGATCAATTTTTTGTTATTTTTTAAAAAGTTTGAAATTTAAATAAATAGTGAAAAGTAATAATTTATCTCGAAAAATGTATATTATTTTAAAACATTTAAAAAGTAAAATTATATTTTTATTAGATTTAAATTTTAATTAGTTTTTTGGATTATAAATTTTTTTTTCCATTTAAATTAATATTACACATGAATTTAGAATAAAAACATTTTATACTTACAAATTGCATTTTTTTTGATTAATTGTTTATTGTTGTATTTTTTGGTTTAATTTTAAATTAAAATATACCACTTATGTGTTTTTAATATTTAAAAATTTAATAAATATTTATATTAATGAGGTATACATTTAGTAAATATACTTCTTTTTTTGGTCAACATCAATAATAACCATGGTAAAATGTATCATCTCGGTAAAAGGTAAATTTGGTAAATCTAAACTAAAAATAAGTTATAAGGTTATACATTTTTATAAAAATTATTCATTGATGAATTAAATTAAAATATTAATACTTATGTTTTGAAAATTAGTTATTTAATGGACACTTTTCCATGAAAATGACCTAGAAATTATTAAAATAAAATAAAGTGGAAAAATGTCACACTCTTATTTTTAATAAGCATAATATTTTTCATATGGGGATAAATATAAGATATTATTGACTGTAAATATTATTTGGAAATATAAAATATTTATTTTCATCATGTTAATTTATTTAAATTTTTTATTAATTAAATATTTACCCTAAATTTTTACAATACTGATGCAGTAATTATTCAATTAATAGAGAAATTAAACAAATGAGAATGAAAATATTAAAAGTAATATTATTTGAGATATTTAATGTGAAACAAGAATTTAATAGATTAAAATGACATTATTTGGATATAATTAAATATATTTTTCTTATTTAAAATTTTTATTGATGTTTTTAAATGTCAAAGTAATGAATAGTATCAAAATTAACAATAATGATATTTTTATTTTATTAAATTACTTAAGAAACATAATAATATTTTAAAGATAAAATTTAAGTATGATATGATCCAAAATTTCATAAATTTGATATTTATGGTTCAATTGAAACTATAAAATTAAAATTTTCGACCTTTTAATAATGATTTTGTTTATCGTAGTTAAAATTAAAGTTGGTCAACTAAGGAATAATCAAAATGATAAGGTCTAAAAAAACCAAATCATGTAAAAACTGTATTGGTTATTTATATTAAAACCATATATTTATTATTCTCAAATACAAGGAAATTTCTTCGTATTTAGATAGAAAATAAATTTATTATAATTTAATCATCTGAGAAATTTTAAAAACACCCTCACTTCCCTTTTATATACCACCACTCACAACCCTTTCTCTACACACCTTCCTAGACATGAAGCTTTAAAAATAAATGCCAAAACTCTCCTACCAGATATAACCATGTCCAAGTACATATTTTCACACTAAAATAGAAATTACATGTTCATAATTTGATCCTTTAAGGATTTGATGTTCACGAGGTAACTTTCTCTAACCACCTCTCTTAATTTCTTTTTCCCTCTAACTTATCCCCATCGCATTCATCCATAAAATCATAATAAATGCAATAAAATTTTTATAATATAATATTATATTGCTAATGGAATATTTTCTACCCAACCCTTTTTTCTAACCTCTAATTATTTAATGAAATGAAACCATTTTCCAAATTATGCTGATTAACCATCTCTATGGATAATGAGTTTTTTTTCATAATTGCCTTAAAGGATGGTCATAAAACATTTATTATCGATAAATAATATTTTAATAAGTATATTTTAACTTATTCAATGTTATGTAACTAATTTATATACAAAATATTTTGTAAAACAAAACTACTTCGTGATGGAAAAAAACCCTCCAAAATAGACTAAACATCTATCATTAATGTTTTATCAAATGAATCATACTCTTGTTAAAAAAAATTGATATATGGGACCATTTAAAATTTTTTATGCATGTTAATACGATTTCATTTCAATTCTAAAATATTATTCCCATTGTACAAGAAATTCCATAATTGTATACAAGTGAAAAGACCATGAAACCATGAAATAAACATTTCCAGAATGACAAAATTAATCTCTATAACTCATTAAAATAGCCATAAATGAACACAATAAAATTCAACATATAAAATACTTTTGGAAGAGTTTCTTAATTGAGAAATTAATGAATCAAATTTTACTATCCTGGACATTAAGTGATACTGAATAATGTATTTAGATATAAGGTATTAGATATCTCCAAACCTCCATATTTCCTTTGGGCTACACTTTCTCTATCTATGCCTCAAGGAATCCATTAATTATTCTTTTATTATTCTACTATGTTCTATATATATATATAATATTTATGTATCTAAATTAATCTTTATTTTATGGGTTGCCACATGGTTTATATGGTCTCTTAATCAATTACTCTCAATATGGAAACCCAATTAAAGGGAACTTCTCTTTTTCATACCCATTTTCAAGTACAATCATTAAACTATTTTAATCCTCCAATATTTTTCTAAAATATCTCAATTTACCATGAAATTATATCTAATCTCATTTCTAATTTATGCCAACAATTATGCCTTGATCATTTTTAAAGTCTCTCTATTCTTTTCGTTAAAACCATGCTTAAGTAGCACATTTATAAAATTACATAAAAACTATTTTAAATGTTTTAATTTCATATTAACTTCATTATCCCTGGTCTATTAATATATTTCCTTTATTAATGTCCAATAATGATTTAAATTCCTTCTTTCATGAATACAGTTTTTATACACCCATTGTTTGTGCATTATAACAAGATTAAAATTCCCATTTCATTCCATGAGAATCCCTTAGGTTTATTCATTAGGTTTGAATCAATATGTGGAAAACATATACTTGAACATGTTATGATGGGTGATCCTATATAAATATCCAATTAATTGGGTTATATTTTAGTCACATGAGATGTCATGAATGGGATTAGGGAGTAAACCTAATCTATTATGGGACTTTGTCAACCAAGTTATATAGTCTTGGCAGTTATACTTGACTCGCGTTTAAGTCATGCTAGATGATTCTGCCACTTTTCTAGGGTGACATGATCATATGATTCCGTGTTCTATGTTTTATGATTTAATAAGATTATCCATCATCCATTATTTTTTATTTAATCATGTGATGCCTTATAATTCACATGCTATGTTTGATTCCCATTTTTATTCCCTTACAAGGATTTTATCTCATCCTTTTTGTCAATGTATTCCCCAGGTTATCCTATGCATTTGTAGGATCTCAAAATGAGTTTGGATCCCATTATAAAGATTAATAAAAATATGTTTTATCCTAGTTTTAGGTTTCATAATTGTGTACCTATTCTTCTGAATACATTATACCTTTCAATCAATGGTTTTTATTTTATTGTTAATTATTTTTAAAATCATGTAATAATATTTGTAAAAGGCTTGGGTTTCTAAAGGTGGTATCAGAGCCATGTTCTAGTTATTTTTAAGTATTATTACTAAAAAATATTATTAATAACCCTAAGGAAAATTATATCACCATGGATAAACTATATTGAAAATTATGGAATCAAATGTTAGGATATTATTTTCATTTATATTTTAATACTTCAATATTCATAGTTTACTTTTTTATGTGACCATTATCTAAGTATTCATGCCCCTTATTTTTTAAAGTTAATGGATAGAAATAATAGTACCCTTTCTAATAACCAACATGATAGGAAATGTGATGATTTCACTAATCCACTATATATACTAAAGATGTGTTCCTCCAGCCTTACTTGTCGCCTCCACAGGCATCCACATCACCAAATCTACACTTCCCTTCCCAAAACTACCCTCACACCGTCGGGATTTTGCTTGGATTAACTAGGGTTTCTGCAATACTCCACGATGCTGCGATCCCTCATTTGCCAGAATCTCGTCTCCAGCCGACTGCTCCTCCACCGCGTGCTCCGCCTCCGCGTGCTCCGCCTCGGCGTGCTTCGCCTCCTCGTCCTCTGCATTGGCATGCTCCGTCTCTGCCTTCTCCAACTCCGCGTCCTCCGTCTCCTCCGCATCCGCGTGCTCCTCTTCTTTGTGCCCTGCCTCTTTGTGCTCCGCGTCCACGTGCTCCGAGCGATGCATCACCGCGACCCATCTTCGACATTAGGGTACCTCGCATCCATCTTCTTCCTCGCGCGTCCTCTCGCACTACCCCTATTCTCTCCATATCCCTACGGTTGCCGCTATTGTTATCCATCCCAAACCTGCTTCTACTCCTGCAATCCATCGACCGCATTTACCTCACAGTTTCAATCCTTCCTTACATCATGAGATTCTTCTACAATTGACTGGTAAACTCCCACGATTTTCTTTGTTCAACTTCTGATGTGTGGATTCTTTTTATTTCAGGAGTTGGGTTCACATAAGCAATAGGTAAATCTATGGGAGATGCATTAAATAGGAATGCGATGAAGATTGGTGAAATGTACCACCACATGAAGGTTATTTTTTTCATATAAATTTTTACATATTCGTAATTATCAGTCATTTATTTGATTCTGATTTCTTTATCAAACACCATTGTCAATTATGCATTATTAAAAATTGGTAATTTTTTAAATGATCCTCATATATATTGAAACTGTTTATTTTTTAGCAACTTTGAATGATGTTTTGCAACTTTCTTATACTAGAAAACAACACTATCATTCTGTTGGTTGGGTGGGTGTCATCATTTTGATCTGTTTTGAAGTGTCACCAACACATTTCTATCTTTCATCGTTAATAGTTTTATTTGAGGTTGTGGTTTTTAAATGTTCAATGCTCATTTAAGTGACTTTAATGTTAGTTTTATTTACTACTTATAATTTTACTGACTACTATTCAAATCCTCACATAGCAAATAACATATTTCCTAATGAATGTGCATGGGTTTATGGAATGAATGTCTTCTATTTACGTGCATGGAGGAAGACAAACATAAGATACACATCACTTATGGATCAAGGAGGTTGGATCCTGGTGTTTTTTTACCAACGCATTCTTCATATGGATTTGAATTATGGATAAGGACTGAACAATTTTATATTGTTCAGAACTCATGGATATAATGATTCAGCGATAGTCATGTGCTTCTTCAGTTTGACAAGACAGTACTTGAATATGACTTATTTGGGAAGGAATGGGTTTTTTTGGTTGTTTTTTCCAATTCATAAATGTTCATTATGTAATATATTTTTTCAGCAGGCATGGTTTCCTTTTTTATTTTCAAAATATCATGCTCGCATTTCCTTGTGTTTTATTTCATTTTATTTTGGCTTAAATTAATCTCACTGAACATGTTTTGTAAGACCAATTTTATATTTTTTAGTAATTTTTATTAAGTTTCTTATCTTTTTAACTTTCGAATTATTCTGGTTATTTTCATTAAATATTTTTTAGATTTGAAAGCTTGTAATCTTATGCGGGATTAAATTGAACTTGCTGAACATGTTTGGAAATCCCAGTTTTCCCAGTTTTTAATCATGTCAATAAAACTCCTTATCTTAGAAAATTTCTATATATCTTGGTCATTTTTTTAATCATTTTTAGATTTGAATGGTTGTCATTATATAAAGGCTTATAGTGAACTTGCTGTGTACATGTTTGGTAAGCTCATTTTTTCCAGATTTTAATCATTTTAATGAAATTGCTTATCTTTGTAAATTTCTAAATATACTGGTTATTTTCATTAATCATTTTTGAGATATGAAATGTGGTAATTTTATGTTTGGTTTATTACTTATTTTCATTGAAACCGAACAATCACAAAACATTACATTTTTTTCATTACTATATAGGAAGATCAAACCGGTGGGTGTTCAAGAGTAAGCAGTGGCGTTGATTATATCCAGGTATCATATCATTCAATTTTTCCAATTTCCTTCTTTAAAAAATTCTTATCACATTACTGACATTCTTTTTAACATTTCATGATCGGTCCATCAAAGTGTTAGTTCTTCTCCTGGGATATTAAATATTGGCACAATATTTCATATGTCAACATCGATCATGTCTTCAACTGGGGTATATAACTCCTCTTTACTATGTTCTTAATTCTTTTGATTATTACAATAAAATTTTCTATAAACTAATTTATATTCTACTTTTTAATTTTTTTTTAAAAACATTTTCCTTTCAATCTTGACCTATATACTGTTAAATAACAGTTAACTGTTAAATCATTGATATGTGTTTCACTACTTTGAATTGCTACAGATTCAATCATCAAATCATCTAACAAAAATTTCTATGTAGAAAATTCTGTCACATGATTTTGATAATGAGGATGAACTTCGAGACTGTCCACATTTTTCGACACAACAAGGCTACTCCGATACATTCTATTGAATTACAGACCTGAATGAAGGGAAATGTAAACTGGAGAACATAAAAACAGACTCAAATGTGGTGCTGGAAACTAATGGGAAACATACCTGTTCACTGTTTAATTTGTTTTCTTTGCTGTTTTTTAAATTCCTATTTGAAGGGTGACTGTCACTTGATTTAGGAGAATACACCATCATAAAAGACTACATCAAGGGTATATTTTCAAGAATTGGGTCTTTTTTTTCAATTAATAGTTTATTTTACATGTATTAAACGTGAGTTGTCATTCATTTTTTGCACCGCATGTACTCTCATTCAAGTAGTTGATGTTGTGGACCATAGACCTGGGGCTGAACCTGCTACTTTTTATTCTGCACTCCTGATACTGTTCCATTATTTATCAATCAGATGCTTAAATATTTACTATAATGGAAATTATAAATGGGTTTCTTGTGGTAGGGGTAGAACTGGTGGTGGCCATATAAATGTTAGTGCAAAGATCATTCATTAGGAGGTAGGTCGGGTATGTCAAACTGGGGATTTTTCTTTGATGAAATGCGCCCATTTCAGTGTTGAAGTAAAACAAGGACTGTTGTTGCTTAGCTGTGCAGATGCATGGTGGAAAATTGTTGAGGGAAATCCACCGTTTGGTATGATGGAGTTCAATGTGTCTTTGGTGATGGGTCTTCTCTTGAAGAAAAGTAGAGGTCTCTTCTACTGGGATTGATGATATGAAGGCAGCACAAAATTGTTACTGCTGAAGTGGAATCGGATTTGGGACAACTGTTGAGTATTGAACACGGTATAAAAAATTATCCTTGGTGGAAAACTTATATTGTTACAAGGTTCTTAATGTTAATCATTCATGATGTCCTCTTCAAACAGACCTTCAGGGAGGGTATCTTCGTTGCGGATGCATTAGCTTCTCAAGGAACTATCGCCAATAATTGTATCATTTATGATGAAGAATGGTCCTTTCCATTTATGAATTACTCCAACGTATTTTTAGGTATAATTCCTTATCTATAAACACATTTATTTTTTGTTACCATTCTTCCAAACTATCTGTTTTCAAAGAAGTGGATGTTTAGGAGTCAAGTGCCACAATGACAAAGGATTTGTTATAGCAACTAAAAATTCTTCCTCCACTCGGGTATTAGTATATTAATCTTCATCATCTTTTATTTTCATTACATCATTTTAATGGACATTATTGATTTTTTGACATGTCTACTTTGAATTATTTTTCAATTTCAGCATGTTAGTTGCCTAAAAAGTGTGCTGCATTTCAGGTGTACATAATTGGCGGTGATTGCACAGAGATGAGCTTCTGTGATTTTTTAGGTATTGTGATTTTACATCATTAACCAGTCTGATACTGCTATTTTCATGTTGGCGGTGATTGAACACAGAGAGGAGCTTCTGTGATTTTTTAGGTATTGTTATTTTACATCATTAACCAGTCTGATGCAACTATTTTCATGTTTTAAGCAATATTGTTCCCTGAGATCATTTTGTTTCGACCATTAACATATAGGAAATAAGAAGGCGCGACATCAAAGTTGTAGGTATTCTTGTGTCCATTAGTACATATATATGGTACGTAATGTTATAATTTCCTCAAAAATTAAATCAAGATTCTGTTACAATAATTTGTTTCTAAACTCCATCCATTTCATCATCATCTGATTATGTTGATGGTTTCAAATTCCATAACACCATTATATATCTTTGATTTCATAAAAATCTGTAGTGGAGATCATGGAAAAAAATAGTTTCATCCATTCTGTATTCAATGCTTTTTATAATTCAGTTGGTTAACATCATTCTCCTTCTATTGTTTTTTCATGGTTGGACTTTTGAGGTTATAAATTCTCAATCCCATTAAAATCTGAATTATATTGTTCTTCTCCTATTTGTTACTTGAAAAGTTGAAAAAAATTGATTGTTGTGCCCATCAATTTCATTGGTTTCTTCCACCAACAACCTTCACCAATGATCTTCAAGTTAAAAAATGATTGTTGTGCCCATCAATTTCATTGACTGTTTTCTAATTGTTTTCTCAGTGCATGTGAATACTTAAACAAGAATTGGAAATGAATGCTGGTAATTTGTCCTAAAATCATGGAATTGACCTCCCTTCTGTACAATATATGAATACAGGTAATTTTTCTTCACTATTGAATCCACTATATATTGTTTTTTATGCACTAAAAAAATATGAAACCGACGATTGTTATGCTTTCATCCTTGACCACAACAACATTTCATCCAGGCCCTGCTTTGGTGTGGCTTGACCAACTGCTTTTCTTTGTTATGGGGAGTTATCTCTAACTCATTATCTCTATAACATATATTTATATTGACTTCCATTTGATTTTATCAAAAATAGGACCATAGAAAGTGGAGGATATCCAAATAAGAGGCCCAACCATTCCTGCAAATTATGCACCGACAGTTTTACTTCTGGTAAAACTATGGGTGGCCATATTATGCACAACATCATGTATGGATTTTCACCCAAAGGAGAAGGAAAGGAAAATCCCTATCATGATATATTTTGTAATGGATAGGGAGGGAGAAGCTGGATGAGGAGTAATCCAGTGTTATTTATGCTGAAATATAATTGACTACAAAAACATTTCATCCAGGCCCATGAATACGAGCCTGCTTTGGTCTGGCTTGACCAACTGCTTTGCTTTTTTCTAGAGAGTTATCTCGGACTTATTTTTCTGTAACAAATTTTCCTATTGAGTTCCATTTGATTATATCAAATAAGGACCATAGAAATTGGAGGATATCAAAATAAGAGGCCCAAGCATTCCAGCAATTTATGCACCGAGAGTTTTACATCTGGTAATTCTATGGGTGGCCATATTATGCACCACGTGATGTATGGAATCTATGTATGGGTAATGCTGTTATTTTTTGACTCAGCAGTGAACTGTCCAATGCTTTTATTGTTTCAAAATATATGAATAGTTGTGGAATACCCCCGGATTTTTATAGCTAAAACATTTTGATTGAAGTGTTTTCCCCAACTGGGGATCCTGAGAAAGGATTGTGCTTAATTGTAGATAATAGTTCGGAGTAGTGTGTCGATTTATTTTGATGCATGTGCTACCTAATTAGATGTTATATATGGTTTGTTTATAGTTTTTATGTTTCTTGATCATTTAAATGTCACCCAATGTAATTACATGTCTTCTTTAATTAAGTTTTTTGCACACCATCTCAGGTATGTAACATGCAATCATCATGTTTTTAAGCTGCAACATCAATAATGACTAACTATTGTGGCTAAAGGATTTGATGTCTTCTCAGAGGTATAGTTGAATCCTTCTAAAACTTGTGATTGGTAAGAATTGATTATGTTTTTCACTACATTATATATACACTGCAGTACCTGTTATGCCCAAATTTGAGATTTGTTATTCAGAATCACAATTTTACAGATTTGATGTATAGAATCATTAAACATTTCCATCGTTTTAATTAATTGCTTCCATTAATGCATCCCCTGTATAATATTTTTTCTATTTAAATTATTTTGAACTCCAGTTTCAAAAATTAAAACCTCAGTTATCATTATCTTGTAGATGTAATGCATATTTTGTGTCATTTGTTACATATTTTAGTCAATAGTACATGATTTTGCAATATCCTTTTCTGTGTTTTTTCTTTTATTTAGTAGCCCATTCAATATTACCTTTCAATGATGCAAAATTTGTACATTATAAAGTTTTCCTTACTTTTTTTCAATGCAGTCCATGGGCAGCATACAAAGTCCACTGGCCACAGTGGGATGACTATTCATGTGTCGAAGAAGCATTGAGGGAAGATTGTTCCCCCTTCACGATGTTTTTTTGAGTAGTTAATCACTGCTTTCTCAGTTGGGGTTTTAATTGCAGCCATCCATTCATGGGTTCATTGTTTTGAGTGGAGATTATTTGTATGATATCATAATATGAAACTGCTTCCCATAATCATAATTGATGTTTTTATCTTTGTTGACAGTAGTAGTGGATGTGGCTGAATCATGTCTGAAGTTCTCTAGAACAGTTCATCTCATTTAGATATTTCATATGCTTCTATTATTTCCAGGAACCCAAACAGTAAGTTGTTTATAGATACGAAAATACTATTTTATGTTTAACAGAATCTACTTTTATGTGAACCACTTTTATGTTTAACCAAACAGCTGTAAGAATCTACTTATTATGTGAATCAATTTTATGTGAATCACTTTTATCAGCAAACTGAACCACTTTTATGTTTAACCATACTCTAAGAATCTACTTATTATGTTTTAGGCATTCAGCAAGCTACTAGGTGAATTTTTATTGGTTTAAGTAGTTAATCTCTGCAGGGATAAAAATAGGCCGTGTTTGGTTATGGAAAACGTTTCCTGTTTTCATTTTCCACAAAATGTATTAAAACATCTGTAGGAAATAATTTGGATATGAAGAAAATATATTGAAAACATGAAAACATGAAAACATTTTTAGGAAAACATGAAAACATTTTTTTTTGTTTTCTAAAAAACTCCCATTTTCTTTTTCATTTTCCAAAAAATGTCTTCCATTTAAAGAATTTAATACATTTTTATAAAATGAAAACAGAAAATGTTTTTCATAACCAATTTCATCCTTAGGTTTTCTACTCCCAACAATCTTCTAAACTTAGCTTATTCCTGTTTAAAAGTGGCAAAACCTCTTATTGTTCTCTGATATTTAACAACTTTTTAATGCATTCAGTATGAGCTGTTGGATTTTCATATGCTGTGTATTGAGAAACAGGTTGAGAGGGCACATTCAATGTCAGTTTCATGGACCCTATAAATTATAATACTGGAATGATTCTCCTTTTCTTTGTCTGTTGCTGTGATGTTTATTCATATTTAGTGCTTTGTTTTTTTTATTTTAAAATTTTGATTTATCCATTTGAATTAATTTTTTCATTAATATCATTGATATCTCCATCTTGAACACTTATCATAAAAATGTTAGGCCCTCTCCAGGGACTTCAAACATTGGCACACGATTTGATACTTCAACCTTGAATATGTCAGATACCCAGGTATTACAATTGCCTTATATACTGGCTGGAAATTATTTTACCAGTCTTGTGTTTGGTTTTACATTCTTTAAACAATGTAACAACTTGAATTTTATTCTCTACATATAGCATCCCATGTATCAATATAACTTAATGACCATTTGGTTTTCAGTATTCTCAATGTTTCTAACTTCTATTTTATAAAATAAATTACTATTATTTCAGTTAATTCTATAATTTTAGTCGTTGAATACCTTTCAATGTGATTTATCTTGCAATTCTATCTTTGTTCATGTACATAGTTTGTCTAACAATTTCTATAAATTTTTTCATACCACCTGTATGTTTTATAACCATTTTGGTTATTATCACCTCCATCTATTTTTACGGTTTCTCCAAATTTTATCACCTGCATCTATTCTCACGTGCACCTATTATAACACTTTCTCTAGATTGTGTCACCTTCATCTATTATCTTATCACCTGAATCTACTATAACTGTTTCTCTAAATTTTATTTTAACACCTGCATCTATTACAATATTTGTACTTTTTTAAATGAGACTCCTACATCATCAATTATCTGAATAAAACTTCTGACATGGATGTTAATATGTTTTGATCTCTTTGAATCACTAACCTTTGGGGGGAGGATTCATCCTAGAAATAGAACCATATATTTGTATGCGTTTATATTTCCTTTGAATTGTTCATCTGTAAACAATTCATCATCCCTGTAGTCTGAATTTTTCATCTGTTAACAAGTCATCATCCCTGCAGTATAAAGATTTAAATTTATTTTCATCAATGTGATCTTCATTGAACAAATTATCAACTCTATTTGAGACCTAATTCTCACTATTTCAATTTTCAAATTTCAGTATTCCTTTAACAACGTGGTTGGCAATAATGATGATGAATACATAACAGGAAATGAAGGCAATTGCCGAGTTATAGATACATGGGTTTCATTGGAATCTTGGACCATATTGAAGTTACCAGCATGATGACACCGCCTTTGTGTGATCATTTAGTGCTTTGTATCACATTTTTATTGATTATTTGTATGGTTTTTGAAAGTAAAAAAACTCAACAGCAGGGGGAATAAATATTCATTGTAGTGGGTTTGACAATTAAAAAAAAACTTACGTTGGGTGAAATGTTCTACTGCATATTTGATAATCGAAAAGAGAATTGTAGTGGTTTTATCTTAATAGAAGTTATAAGTTGAAGATTTTCTGTGAAATGGAGTGCTTAGACTAATAATTTCATGTGTTGTTGCAGTATAGTCCATATAATTTTGAATCATAATAAGTGTTTCAAAAGTTACTTTTCTTATAAATAGAGAGTTTAAATTATTTTCATCATTTTCTTTCAGATGATTTTGATTTCTTAATGAAATCTTTATTCTATTTGAAACCTGTTGACATCTCTTAATGTAAAGAAACCTATTGACATCGCTGATATATACCCCACAGCGAAACTGATCGACGCAGACAAGGAACGGGAGAGGGAGTGAATGAGGCTGAGTGAGGTCTCCAATGGCGGAGGAATCAGCGCCGAAGGAGAAACCGATGATGGTGGTGTTGATGGATGAATGATATCATAGCGTGTACGCTCTGGGGTGGACGCTTGATCACTTCTTCGTTCCTTTCACTTCCAATCCCCCTTTCAAGCTCGCCGTTATCCATGCCAAACCTTTGCCCGCCAGCGCTGTCAGAATTGCAGGCCCCGGTACACTATGATACCTGAGTATTTTGCTAAACCAAAATCGGTTGATCCTTCATCAATGGTTGCAAAAGAGAAATGATCATAAACAAATTGATTGGAATCCTTGGAAACTCCCCAATCCTTCCACCATTTCATTGGAATTTGTTAGAACTTTCTGCGTTGAATCTCTTATAATTCTGCTCATATATCTGATTCTTGTAGGGGCTGCGGAGGTGTTTCCATGTGTGGACATAGATCTGAAGAAGATAGCGTATACTGTTATTGAGAAATCCAAGAAAATCTGTAGTAAAAAATCATTGAAGTTCGACTGTATCTATTTGAAAATTTCATCTGCAATGAAGCATGACTAATTGATATCGATTCAATTTGCTCTTCATCAATTGAGCTGAATCGAGTCCTTGAACTAGAATTGGGAAAGACTATATGAATATCTAGAATCAAGTTATTTAGGTCTGTTTTTAACTTCCCAGGGACGACGAACAGCTTTTGTTGATGACTATGTTTGTGTGCAGTTGAATGAAGCGTTATTTGAGGTGGTTGAAGGTGATGTGAGGACCGTGTTCTACGATGCGGTGGAGAGGCATCATGCTTCAATGCTGGCAGTGGGTAGTCACATTTATGGAGCCATAAAGAGGTATGCATTCCTGCCATGGAGGCGTAAATTCAAGGATGAGTGATCTTGATGACTAGGTTTGTTTTGAAAATACGAATGCAGGGTGGTCTTGGGGAGCGTAAGCGATTACTGTGTCCACCTTGCACATTGTTCGGTGATGATTGTGAAGAAGCCCAAGAACAAGCACTGAAAAAGGATTCATCAGAGTGTGTGTGCGTGTGAGAGGTCATATCATCCATCCCTGTTAGATAATGCTGATGTTTTTTTATGTTTGTATGTAAATGATGCACTTTATTGTGCTTGTTTTTTCTGTTGTTCCTTTAATCATACTCATATGATCCCTCCACAGATTACAAAAACATTGCAGTTCAACTTCTTGAAGCTGCAACTATCTTATGAACCACTTGATTTCCAACAGTATAAATCCACCATATTCTATCTGTTGCAAAATACCTACTTACATAATGCGGGTTTTTCTTTAGAAACATGTCAATGGACTCAGCAATTAGTAGAAAAATAGCTGGGTCTGCACTAGAAATGTCCCCCTTAAATTTGGAAAAGTAAAGGACACTCTCCAGCACAATAATCGAGTAGTTATGCTTCCTCTGGACCATCCTGTTTGCAACATGATAATTAATGAAGCTATGTACTCCAGTTATGATGTGGTTTTTGGGTGAGTATGCAAAAAAATCACAGTATTCCATGTAAAATTGATTCAATCATATCTTTTGGTCACCAGTATTTCATGTCTTCCATTAAATGTATGTTTTCATTCCTAATATTGGATGCAAGTTTGTTAAAACATTGTTCAGTTTTGTACATGTATGATTTTTTTCTCTGTATAGAATTTGGTTATGTTGTTCATTATTTGATATCATGAGCATATGTTTTCCATTTTATTCTTCAATTTTCGAATTTCATGTCTGTGTTTTTTTGTAATTAAATAAAAAACAATTTTTTTGTATTTTTAAAAATTGATATGAATATCTAAATTATTATTATTCTATCTCTACTGTGATATGTTACATTTTTATGTAGTGAAATTGAACTGATTTGTTTTTTGTATTGATTATTTTTCATGTCGGTGCGACTTTTGATTGGTTTATCAGCGGGAACAGCTGTGTACAACCCACAGTCAAGAGGCACAATCCATTCGTGGTAATGAAAGAGGAGAAATATGATGGTAAATATTTATTCATGTTACAGTTGTTGGGTATGCTAACTTTCATCTCTCAAACCAACAGCCAACCAACCTCTACATCCCCTTCAACAACACCATGGTCGCCGCCTTCCGCTTCAACCACACACTTGCCCACCAGCTCCCGGGCCTCTGCAACACTTCATCCGACATCTCCACATGTTATGGTAATTTGATAAATTTTGGTGATATGTACTTGATAACATGCCACTCATCTTTCTATTGGGTTTTTATGAGAAGGAATTTCATTATATCCACATGGTACTGCACCCAATTCTCAGGCTCCCGAAGCCACGAGTGTCGGTTACTGGTCGCCTGCTGGTATGGATTCATCTCATCGGCATGACATACATGTACCTAAACCAATTGATTGTGCATTAATGTTAATTTTATTTTTGTAAATTTTAGCTCCCCGCTTGGGTCAAGCTGCTCCAGGACACAACACCATGGGACTACAGTTTGGCAAGAGCTCTAGCACAGGTTTAAAGAAGGATGGAAAACTAGGAGTGGCAGTGAAACCAGCTTATCTTTTCATATCAGTATTGTACTGAAACATTATTTCATATTGCATTGAGATTGTGCTTCTATTATGTATTGGTTATAACCCACCAGCAGCTGGGTTTGCTAATTTAGGAAACCAAAAAATGATGTAATTTTATGGTAATTGATAATCAACATTATTCAGTTAATTTCAACATTGTTTATTAATTTTCCTTTCCTCTATAGTCTATACTGTTAATATATTACGTAGATCTTCTTACCTTGTATTATTCACATTTTTTATGAAACTGTTCTTCCTATCAATGAATTATTTCCACTTAATTTATGTTACTAATTACTAGTCATTGTACAGTTAACAACTTTCCCAGTTTCATTTATTTTTTCAAAATATTTTATTGCCTCTATAAAAGAAGTGAACCATATCGTCTGGAGAACGCATGAACTAAGAACTTTGTTATATCACCGTGAAAGTGCACGGGCGAGTAATAGTTATATACCAAACCTAATGGGAATCTAATCTCAGAACTTCAAGATAGTACTAGCTCAACTAGATCAAGATATAAATAATAACTTGAATCATGTGGAATAACCTCCTTCTCATATGAAATATTATGTTATTGTAAAATTATTTATGTGAAACTAGAATACTATCTGTAGTGGTTCTTTTGATCCCCTCATTGTCAGAAATGGATTAACTCTATTGAGAAAATATTCTCCATCCTTCAGTGATAAGAAGAAGAGAAATATAGTCTATTAGTTTATCATTTTTTGGGAAGATGATCAGTGGTGGAAATTGATGAAGAATATGTAATCTTAAGAGGAAATTAATTCCATGGAATGGGAAGAATTAAAAAAATATTTTCAAATATGTAGATTCCATAAACTCTCCATTTTCAGATCGAGAGGGAGTTCCTATGACTGAAGAAAAAAGAAGATGATTCTATTTGAGTGTATGAGTAAAACTATAAAAGTCATTCATGATATGACTTTGGATTTTTCATGAACATAGAAACAAATGTTGATTGATTATTAAGTGGATTAAAGTTGGTTCTAAAAAATTCATTGGATAATCAAGACATTGATAGCTATGAGGATAAATTCCATGGAAAACTTAAGGTTGAGATAGAGATTAAAGGCTCTCATTATCCCAGTGGGATTGAAGATCAAAAGTGGAAGATGGAGTTTAATATGAGAGGATCAATAGATAAATCTCAGGGTTGAAATAAAACCCAATATCCCATGAGTCTAAAGTGTCAGAAGAATAATCTCAGGATATATCTAAAGAAAATTAATAGATTCATCAAATGTGGAAAAGAGGGGATCAGGATAATCATTGATGAAGGAATATGAAGAAGACCACTTATGTTGAAGAATAAAGGAATGTTTAGATCAAAACTCACCATGTAGTATTATGTTTCATCTACAAATAACATGGGAATTACGTGATATAATAACCTAAGCCATGGTTTTTATAATAAAATCAACCACAACAACCTCTAAGGAATAAAAATGAAGGGAATATTCTATAACTACTGCTGCGGTGGAGCCCGAAACTCATATAGTGACTTGTACTCTGGTTATTCATTCTATAATAGTAAATATACTAATTGATTCCAGTTCAATGCATTCTATCATATCTTTAAATTTTAGTAGAACTATTAAAACACCACATAAAAATATGGAATTTGAATTATCTGTGAAAAAAAGTGTAAAGTATTTCATATAAGGTATATAACTCCTCCCTAGTCACTGTTTTTTTACTGAACCTCCCATAAAATTTCCTATTACTTATTTTAGTGGAGTTTGATGCTATATTTATAATGGATTAGCTATCTTTATACAAAGCCCACATCAACTTTCAGGAGAGGGATATCACTCTTCACATGTAAAGACGTCCTCAAATTCTGTATAAGTGTATGAAATATGATGAATATTTTTTAGAATCCTTAACTAAAGTGTTGATATTATTTACTTACGATCAACCATATTTATATCATTTTATTAAGGCAAACGATATGATCGTGCTTTAAGAAATTCCCATTGTGAGGGACTAAATTGATGTGTTTCTTGAAGAATTTTTTGGTCTTCCTCTTGAATGAGAGATTGAGTTCTCAATTTAACATATTCCTAGATCTCTGAACTTATAAAATACACCTTATAGAATTGAAACCAGTGAGGTGGAAGAATTTAAGAATTAGTTACAATAGAAACTGGACAATGGTTTCATTCTCCTGAGTGCTTCACTATGGGGTGCATCCGTCCACTTCGACAAGAAGAATGATAGATAGATTCATATATGAATTTTTTTTGTGAGAATTAATAATTAATGATAAAAAATCATTATTACCTTCCATGGATATATGAATTTTTTGATCAACTGTGTGGGGATAAGTATTTCTTTAAGGTGTACTTTTGATTCGAATATAACTAATTAAAGTTGAAGAAGGAAGGTATTCCCAAGACTTCATTTTGATTTAGGAATGAACACAATGAGTTTATATTGATTGCCTTAAAAATCACAATTTCTCTATAAATATTTATGGAATTAATGAATATAGTCTTTAGAGATTACCTAAAATAATTGGTGGTAGTATTTAAAGATGATATTATTATATACTTCGAGACCAAAGGGGAGCATGAAGATAATTTGGATACTCTTATAAAGATTTTTCCATAGGAGAAAATATATGAAAAGTATAGATATTGTGATTTTTGAATGGATTTAGTATCATTAATGGGACATGTTATCACCAATAAAGGGATATCTGTGGACCCTTCTATGAAAAAGATAATTCAAGAGTGTCTGAAACCATAGTCTATAATAGATATCTATATTTTCCTTGGTCTAGTTGGGTATTACAAAAGATTTGTAAAGAAATTTTCATTATATTCAAACTTACTAACCAAGATAACTCAAATGGGAGTAATGTTTGTCTATATCTATGGATGTGAAGACTACTTAAATGAGTTGAAAAAGTTTCTTATCACCACACCAGTACTCACACAACCCACAAGTGGAAAACTTTTTATGGTATACAATGATGCATCAAAGAATGGATTAGGCTGTGTATTAATGAAAAATGATAAGGTGAAAGCCTATGCCTCAAAGATATTTTAATTTTATGGGGATAAATATCCCAAACATAATATGGAGTTTGCAGTTATGATATTCATGTTGAAATTATTGCAAAATTATCTCAATGGGATTAAGTGGGAATTAAATAATAATTAAAAGAGTATAATAATATAAATTCACAATAAATGAGCTTAATATGTACCAATCGAGATAGTTAGAGATCATAAATGGTTATGATTTCTCAATCAAAAACCATGTTGGTGAAGCAAATAAAGTGGAAGATGCTTGAAGTAGAAACGATCCTTAAACATTATTAATGATGATAGTTGAGAAGCATTTAATTTTTTTAGACTTATAAAGGATAGACATGAAAATTGTAAGGGAAGAAACATCATAATTATTTTCTCAAATGATTTACCTACTATACCTAATGTAAAAGATAAGGGATGAACAAATAGGTGATTGAAAAAATTAGAAGATGGTAGAATCTATCAGAAATAGGAAATCCTAAGAGTTCCAAATAGATGAAGAAGGAGTCATAATATTTGAGACACGACAATGTGTACAATCAAACCATTAGATAAAGATGTATATTTTTAAATATTTATATAGCTTTACTTTCTCCATCCACCTAGGGACCATAAATATGCATCGAGATCTCTAGGAGAACTATTGGTGGGACAATATGAATAAGGGGATCACTGAATTTGTATAAACATTCATAGTATGTCAGCAAGTGAAGACTGTAAAGAAATAAACCTAAAGTGATGATTCAAACATTACATATACCTACATAGAAATGGGAAAAATCACACTAGACATCAAATGAAATCTAGAGGAAATAATGCAATATGGGTTTTTATGGATTATATTACACATACAAATAACTTTATTACTGTCCAAGAGGACTTATCATTCAATTATATTGCATGTATATACATCATATAAGTGGTGAGGCTTTATGAAGTACCATTATCGATTATATTCAATCAAGATTGAAGATTTACCTCCATGTTCTAGAAAGACTTACAACATTATTTAAACAATGAGATAAACTTACCTAAAACTTATCACCCTCAAAATGATGGACAATCTGAGCTGGACATTTAGATACTGGAAGATATTTTTGGAACATACTCATTGATCATCTTGGATGGATGAGCTCAACATCTTCCATTGGTTGAGTTCTCTTACAAAAATAGTTTCCACTTAAGTATCAAACTAGAACCATATGAAGACCTTTATGGGATGATATGTAAAACAGCAACATGTTGGGATGAATTTAGTTAATTTAATCCTATGATTCTAAAATGTTTGAGGAAATGTTGAAATTGTGAACACCATTCAGTATCACATCAGGGATACCCAATTTCATAGAAGATCTATAAATAAAATCATTGACGAGACTTAGAGTTTTTAGTTGTAGATAAGGTATTTATACAAATATCATCAAATAAGTGAGTAATGAGATTCGGGAAGAGGGAAACGAAATGTCCCAGGTATATGGTCCCCTTTGATATTCTTGATATCATTGGAGCTATGACATATCAATTGACACTTCCACTTACCATGTATCAAATACAAGATGTATTCCATATATCTATCCTAAAGAATTATATACCAGATCCCACACATGTATTAAAATTAGAGGTCGTATAGTGGGATAATTATCTCTATTATGTGGAGTAACGAGTGAAGATCTTTTACCGTAGAGATAAAGTTCTACGCAACAAGACCACTCACTAAGTTAATGTACTATGGAGGAACCAAAAATATGAAGTGGCGACATGGGAACCAAGAGAGGTGATTAAGGAGAACAACCCTATAATATTTTTACCTTAGTATGTAAAACAATTCTTGGAGTTAATATTTTAATAAGTGGGGAAGAATGAAACACCTTGATATTTTCTGTAAAAAAATCTATATAAATAGTTTAATTTCTTCTACAGCTTATGCTACATGAAACATCAAATTTAAATGAACCATGATATTCTATTAAAATATTACTATTTTAAGATTCCCATCATAACATAGCCATTTAATTGGATGGTATTAATAAGAATAACCATATTGTGAAATATATTAACTCTTAGGAAATAAACAAGTTAATTTTAATAGTTACTTAATTCATCAATAATGATATTTCTTCAAAAAAATTGATTTTATAGATTTCTATGAGAAAATAAAAATATTTAATTTTGAAACTTTTAGAAAATTTATTTCATAAAATAAAATACATTTTTTAATTCATCTTTTCAAAATTATATTAGGTTTATTTTTTGATAATTTTCTAAAAAGTGTGAAATTTTAATGAATAGTAAAAATTATTAATTTACATAAAAAACAATATATAATTTTAAGAAATTTACAATTTAAAATTCAATTTTCAATTATTTTTAAACTATAATTATTATTATTTTATTAGGAATAGTCTAATTTTTCTGTTTGAAATTAATTTTAAACATTATTTTAGTATAATGACATTTTATACTTAAAAGGCCATTTTTGAAAAAAAATATTTTTCATTACGTTTTTTCGATTTAATATCAAATGAAATTATATAAATTATGTATTTTTAATGTTGAAAAATATATTCTTTATTTTGAATCTAGATGTCCAAATTTAGTAAATGGGCCCCTTTTTTGTCAATATGAATATTAACCATGGTAAAATTTTTCATATTAGAAAAGGTTAAATCTGGTTAATCTAGATTAAAAATAAGTTATAAGGCCATAAATTTTCAAAAAAAAATATTTATTGAATGGATAAAATTAGATCCTTAACACTTAATATGTGGAATGGACTAGATAGTGGACATTATTTCCTGAAAATTAATCATACATTATTAAAATCAAATGATGGGATGAAATGTCACTCTAATTTTTAATAAGTATAATATTTTTAATATGGTGTTAACTAGAAGTTATGACCGACTATTAATTTTTTTAAAATATAAAATATTTATCTATATATTGGAAATTTATTTAAAATTTTTAGGAATTAAATAGTTACCCTAAATTCTTACACAATGCTAAAGCAATAATTATTTAATTTAAAGAAAAATTAAACAAATAAAAATAAAAATAATAAAATAATATAATTTGAGATATTTATGGGGATAACATAATTTTATATATGAACATGACATGTTTAGTATTAATAAAATATATTTTTAAAATTTTCCTTGGTTTCTTGGTGTTTTTAAATTCCAAAGTAGTGAATAGTATTAAAATTGAGAATAATGATATTTTTATTTCATTAAATTATTTTAAAAAATAAAAATATTTTAAAAAATATAAAGTAATTATTATATGATGTAAAATTTTATATTTTCAACATTTATTATTCAATTGATACTGTATATGTAAAAATAATAAGATTTTAATATTGAAAAATTTGTTACCGTAGTTAAAATTATAATAGGTTAACTAAGGGTTAATCAAAACGATATGGTTTAAAATAAAACCAAAAGATATGAAAATTTTATTGGTTGGTGGTATTAAAACATTATAATATCTTATACTATAATATATTTATATCTAGTTTTATTTTTATATAAAAAATTTATTATAATTTAATCTTTTGATAAATTTCAAAAACGCCCATCTCACCCCTTATAAACGACACCCCTAACAACCACTTCTCCTCACAAGTTCCAAGATTTTAATATTTAAAAATTTATTTCAAAAAATCTCCTTTAAACTCTCCCCACTTCCATGTGATTCTATTATCACCAAAATAAAAATTCCACGTTTTTAAATGGATCCTTCAAGGAGGTGATATTCTAGAGGAAACATTATTTAACCACCACTCTTAATTTATTTTCTTCTTCTACCTTCCCCTAACATCATTCATACATCAAAGAATAATAACTACAATATCATTTATATACTTTAATTTTATCTTTATAATGGTATATTTTTTATAAAGCCCTTTTTTCTCATATCATTTTATTTAAATAAAGGAAACCACGGTCCAAATTATGGAGATTAATCATCAGTATGGATAATGAGTTTTCATTTTTTATTAACGCCTTCAAGAATAGAAATAAATCTATAATTATTATAAAATAATATTTTAATTATTATATTATAACTTATTACATTTTATATAACTAATATTTATAAATAATATTAAATAAAACAAAACTATTTTTGGGATGGATGTAAAAACCATAAAAATAAATGAAACATTTATCACTAATGTTTTATCAAATGAATCATCATAATATCAGGAAAAATGATATGTAGGACCATTTACACTTATATAATCATATTAATACCATTTTATTTCACTCATGGAATAATATTCCCATTTCACAAGAACTTCTATAATTATACACAAGTGAAACGACCATGAAACCACGAAACAAAAAATTTTAGAAGGAAAAAATTGAACACTATAACTCGTCAAAATAGTCATAAATGAAATTAATAAAATTATAAAAATAGAATACATAAGAAATAGGATATTATTTAAAAAATTAATTAATCTATGTTGATTATCTAGGACATTAAGTTCATGTTTAGAATGTATACATGCATAAGATATGTGATCTCTCTGAACCTCCTTTTTTCTTTTAGGTTACACATTCTCTCTCTTATCCTCAATTTGACCCTTCAATATTCTTATATATATATATATATCATATTTTCTGCTTATATTTACCACAAATATGTTGGTATCTCAATTCTTCTTTCTTTGATGAATAATTACAAGCTTTATAAGGATCGATTCTCAATTCCTCTTGATAAGCAAACCCGAATAAATGGAAATTATCATTTTATTTCCTATATTAAAATACAGTCCCCAAAATATTTTATGACTAATTTTTTTTTTCTAAAATCACACAATTTATCATGAAAAACTATTTTATTTCATTTCTATTTTTATGAAAAAAAATCACGCCTTTATCCTCTTTAACAACTCTTTATTATTTTCCATAAAACCACACTTAAACTGCACATTTATAAAGTTACCTAACCACTATTTTAATATTTTAACTTCAATTAGACTTAACTACTCATGATATAATCCTATATTTCCTTTAGTAATGTCCAATATTGATTCAAATCTATTCTTTCAGGGATACCATTTTTATATGCCCAAAGGATGTGCCTTATGACATGATTACAATACCCATTTTTTTCTATGGGTAAACAATAAGTTTATCCTTAGTTTTTATTACTTATACAGAACAAATATGCTTAACCATGTTATAATGGTTTCACCCGGATAGTTCTCCAATGCATTGATTAATATTTTAGCCTTATTAGAGGTTATGTATGGGATCAGGGAGCAATCTTAATCCATTATGAGATATTGTCCACCATGTGATATATTATTGGAAGTTATACTTGAATCATGTTGAGGTCATGTTATATGTTTATACCACATTACTATATTTCCATGATCTATGATTCCATGTTATATATGTTATGCTTCAATTTTTTATTCATGATCCATGCCTTTTATATTATCATGTGATTACTTCTAATTCAGGTTCTATATTTCCTTACCATGTTTATTCCTTTACTAGAATTTTTAGCTCATCCATTTTGTCCATGTATTACCTAGGTTATCATATGTAGTTGTAAGATCTCAAAATCCATTAGGAATCATTGCTAATTTTATTAAAAATATTATTAATTCTTGTTTCATGTTTACTAATTATGTACCAAGTCTTTCAAAGACACTTGAATTTTCAATCATTGGTTTGAATTTTATGGTTAATTATGATTAAAATAATTTAATAATATTTGTAAAGGGATTGGGTCATTATATTTCACATAAACCTTCTTACTTTTCATTCATTGAGAATATGATAACGCCACTCATGTGTACAGAAGACTATAGCCTTGTGAAGCGATGGGATTCTTTTTTTACTAATGCATTATATGGAAGGTACTAATGATAAATCTAATAAACATATGTGATATATATGAAATAATAATGACTCTTTAAAGGTTATAAATTATTTTTTATGATTTTGTTCTATCCATCAAGAAAATGGAAATAGAGTTCATGCATATGTATGACCTACTATCTTTATAAAGAATATATTTCATTTTCTAGCTATAACATTCGTGGATAAATGTAAATAAATATGTAATTAATATATATGATATTTATATCATGGTCAACCTTATTGATATTATGAAACCATTATCAATATAGAAGGACAAAAAATACCAAATCAAAAAAAACATGTAAAATAATGCAGTTATTACATATAACATGTTTTGAACAAGGAGTTGTCAATAAAAAAGTAATAAAAGGTCATAAGTAATTCATATATGGTATCACACATATGATTATGGTTATTTAATATATTTAAAATAAAATTATATTTATTATATATGAGGTTTGAACTTGTATGAATGAAGTTTATACATAAGGTAAGGGATTTTAGCCTCCCTTTTATTTCTGTGGGTCACATTCCTTATACATAACTTATTTATTTTTTCTGATGTATATAATGGCCATGAAATAATTTTTTTATTATTTTAATAAAAATTTATGTGCAAACATATTCACACAATATTATTTCTTACATGAGGATTATGATTCAAAAGATACCAAAGTGGTAATGACTTTATGTTATAACTGTTTTGTTTATCAAGACTGTTTAGGATTACTCTTAAAATGATGATATATTATGATGCACCTATTAATAAATAACTAAATTTTATTTTCCTATATTTATTTAGTTAGAATATTTTTTTCCTTCATTTTCATCTCTTTATGTACTCAATATTTTAAATAATTTAGTTAATGAAAACTGACTTTATTTCCCTCCCAAGACAAAAACCCTTTCTTTCATATCCATGTTTTATAAAAATATTTTTAAGAATGTTTTAATATTTCTATATGAATATTTAATGTAATATGTACCATTTTTTTGATTTTTAGTTTTTTAAAAGGAATCATTATATTTATTTTCAAATAGGGCCCATTTGTCTTTTTCTAAAAATGTAAAAGGAATATTTATTTTAAAAATATACAACATATATTGAATTTTCTACCATCATGACCGATCAATTATTTATTAATTATTTTATAAGCAGAAAAGGTTTTTTTCAATTAAAATAATTTTTATTATTATTCATTAATTATGAAAATGATTTTCAATATTGAAAGGCAATTTTCCTCAAGCAATGTCCCAAGTAATTTTTCAAAAACAATTTTCATCAAGGTGACATCCTTTGATGTTACATAATATTTACTAGGTATATGTTCCATTAATACTTTCATTTTTATTTATATGGGCGATTTGTAGTTATGATGACACGATTTCAATCAAACCCATTCAGTTTTGATGATATTATCTATGATGAAATTGTGAAATTTCTATCAAACCAGTTTATTTATTGATGAGTTATGATATGATAAAACCCATTGATTTTCATGGGGTTTTATATCATGAATGTTTTATGAACCTATGTTAAAAATCAATATCATTTTCATTATTCAATGGGTGAGACCAATATCTCTATCCAATTCATGTGTTAATGATGGATAACTCGTGAGTTAATTTTGTAATACGTGAACTTGATTTAATATTCACAATGTTATTCATGGAACTTATTTCATGTCCATAAGCATACATGTGGACCTTATTTCATTCTATAATGTCAGTCGTGTACCTAATTTCATGTCCATAAGTTTATGAGATGTCCTGATTTCATGTATTTAATTTAGTAAGTGTTGTTATATCCATTTAAACATGTTCATAATGTTGTAAGATTAGATCTACGAAACAATTCATTGTCAAATTTCAATGTTATGATCTAATGGATTTTTTTATTACTTTATGATTCATGTATTATGAGCTTCCAAGATTTATAACATGTCTCATTTCTATGATCTATGACATATATTGTATGATTTTCAGATGTTATCACGATGTTCTTATACCCTTATGATTATTTTATATTGAAATATCCCATTTTTAACTTTATTTAGCATCATATCTCATCCTTTATTTTGATTACATTCCCCGGGTTATAAATAAATGTATTAATTATGATATTTCCAAGAATGGTCCTAGTTATGAAGAAGTTAGAGGGATACAATTTAGTTCACTTATGAACCAGCTATTTAATGTTCCATGTTTCCAAAAGCACTAAACTTAAATTATTATAGCATAGATAATTATGTTATATTATGAAAGTTATTTTATTATGATTTAATATCTATATATGAAAAGTGTGGGTCATTATAACTATGGTGTGAAAAATAACCAAACAAATAGGATCACATAAGGGTCTAACTAGACCTAATCTCTTCAAAACCTGCTTGAAATCCCAATATAATTCACTACTTACAAAAGTCTTACCAATCTACCAGTGATACTAAATATATCAATACACATTTGAAAACTCAATTGGGATCTCTCTCTTCCCTTTAAATAACCTTTTAAAACGTTCAAATCCAAAAATGAGATTCAAAATAAAACTCACATAGTATAACACATACTTTGAGACCAAATAACCCATTTTGATTATAAAAAAGTATTAAATACCAAAAATTTGATTTACAAATTACCCATGGTAGTAAAATAGTTTCAAATTCCATACACACAAGGTTTATCATGAACATTTAAAATCACATAACCCATGACAATTAGTTTAAACACTTTCAAAATACAAAAAAAATTTGGTTTTAAAGTTACTTAATATAAGAATGCTTGTAAAATAATCATACTGATTCTATAAATAACATCTAACACCAAAACTAATCTTTAAAATACATTTATGAATTTTAAAAAACACTTACAAAGGAATCTCATTCAATTCAAAAGGATAAATCCACATTAAATCACCTTAACCCCTCATGGGTCATATATATAATTATATTTTAAATGAAAAAACATTATCAATCCATACATATTTTAAAGGCATGTATTATAATGATATGGAAATGAAGAAAATACCTCAGTTCAATTTTGAAAAATAAATAAGTTGTAGCTTACAATAGAGACCATTCCCACAAGTCAAAAAATTCCCTTGACAACCCATACATGAGAAAATAAACATGATTCAGACCAACCCTAATCCCAAAATCTTGACACATAGAGTTTATGGCTATTGGGTGAAGTAAAATACAGGGTGAAATAAGAAATATAAGAGAGAGATAAAGGTTTATTGGAAATTACTATGGAAGGATACACTTGAATTCAAGGTATAAGACTACATAAATGATGAAGAGGAAGGGAGAGGGATATCCTTGGAGATACCTCATTTGTTCAATAAATATTGAGAGAGGTAAGAGGGGGAAGGGTAAAAATTGAGTAAGTGTAGAAGTATAATTTTACATTTTAATGAATTTTGGATAAACACACAGTTTTTTAAACCATTCAACCACTATAAATTGGAAACTACATAGAAAAAAACCACTTAAATAGTTCAGATGGATGAACCACACCATTAGAGAACCCACAAACTGAACATGCCATATAACACTTTAAAATTGTAGATGGTGTTGCACAATTCTTCACATGATTTACCAAACTGTTTAATATTCATGTGATATAACCCATAACCACCAAATGTACTATACAGTTTCTACTAAGATCCCCATGGTATGGTCTTAACTGTTCACTACATGTACTGGAAAATCATACAGAAAATGAAATGAAATAAAAAATCACATAAAGATGGATAGACATATAGTTTCCTCTTAACTATACAGGAAAACCATACACAATTGTGAAAATCCTAATTTACATGTTTCATGTTGAAAATTAATGGAAATTTTAAAAACCCCTAAAATCATAAAATAATTGAAAATAAACACCATAGTGAAATAGAGGGTTTCAAAATTCATCCCACTATTATAATTTCTTCCCCATTGAAGTATTAGATCCATATAGAGGTGAAATGAGAACAAATTCTAAAATAACACTTGGGAAAAATAATAAATCCTCAAACTACCAAGTGAATCCTCAATAAAAAATGATAAAAAAATAGATCAAGAAAAATATATAGAGGATAGAGACCTAATATAGGTCTCTTCACCATTTATAATTGATTAAAAATGGTGGAACAATTAAAAACCTCTTTTCAAAAAACTACTTGATGTCACATAATAAACATGTTCAAAAAATATCCAAATAAAATAGAAAACCCACATCGGTGAAGGCTAACTGAAAAATAATATTACTAAACCAATACTTCCAAAACAAAAGATGATGATTAAAAAACCTGACTCATTAAGAAATGAAATGTCTCTTACCAAGGGTTCACAACTGTAATATAATGGTATTTAGATCCAAATCCTTGGAATATTCATCCAATGGTGATTCTGATGGAAAAAATCCCAATGGAATCCTCAACCCAACTAAAAATAAAAACACACACCCAAGTATCATTTTATTCTCCTTAGGTTATCCCTATATACAAACTAAAAAAAATCCAACCATATTCCACATCACACAGAATAAACAAAATACACAAGGCATGAAGGGTTTCCCAAAAGAAACACTACCCATAACAGGAAACTAATGAAGTATCTAAGAAAATATCAGGATAAGGATTACTCAAGAAAAAACATCTATAAACTAAATTAGAGTAAATCCAAAAATGGTTCATCATCCAAAAGATACACAACCTAGCACTCAAATGTTACAATAAATGATGGCCACTCACCCATCAATCCTCCAACACAACTATGATTGACCAACAAAACATTCCAAACATGAGAACACAAAAGTGTATCTAAGAAAATATAGACCTCACTACTACAACAACAATTATAAGGATCATAGGTCTAAACCAATCGAACCACATTATTATTAAGAAACAATTTTAACCAAAATAACCAAGAACAAGCCATGTCACACTACCAAGGGGAGGAAAAACACATACAAATCCATTTGATTTTTGAGAACTATTAAAACAAAAATGGGAGGAAACCCCTAAAATGAACATTGTAAACTTTACAATGGAAATTTTTTTAGGCTTACAAAAAACCACATGATACTTGGACTCTCACACCATCATGTACCAAAAATCATGACGATCATTACTAAAAAATATAGAATAAATCAAATCACAGGATTTGATAGAAAAGAAATGTTTTTCTAGAATAATACAATATAAAAATCATGGAACCATTGAAAAGAGCCACAAAATATTATTTTAAAAAAATCACCATTATAATTGGTATTTAATTCATTCAAGACCAAACAGAAAGCATTTTAAAATTTTAAAAGCAAGACCTAAATCAACTTTGTTAATTGAAAATGTTTCCAAAAATGATTTCAAACCAAACATTAAACTGTTTTAAAACCAAAAAAAACATTTTGGTTTTCATAAAACACAACTGAATTTCCATTTGAAATAATTTCAAATATTTCACCCCTTTTTATGCACAAACATTATTTAAAAACCAAGACATTAACCAAAAACAACTTTTGGAATCACCTGTTTCCCTCATAATAAGAAACCAATCCCACTTTAAACATCTATAATAAGATTACAACCATTTTTCCCATATTTGAAAAATGAAATAAACTTTATTAAAAAGATTTAGGAAACCAACCTCACTATACAAACATGACCTAAAACCTTGTTTTAAAACTAAAAATTATTTCCCATGAAATCCATTTATTACCCATAGAAATTAAATTTCACATCACATGAAAAACTACACAAACAAATTCATAACATGAGCCTAAATGTTTTTTGTTCAAATATGACAACATATCAGAAGACCAACCATGAAACTAATCCCATTACCTTAATAAAAATTTCAATCCAAGGGTCAAGGTTTCCAAATAAAAAAACAACCAGGATACAGAACTGCACATGAGTTGGGAACGTTGTTAATGACCATATTAAAATAATGAATTAGTTCCTACAATACATTAGGCATCATGATTTTGGTTATTGTATGGTTTTTTGGACCTAAAATGAACCACGTTCTTTGATTCCCTTTTATTTTCTATCAAAAACACCAATCATGATTCCGAACGGCAACTCCATCTATTCCACTAAGGATCAAAGTTCCACCGTGACTGACATCAAACCATAATCCAAAAATAATATAAAACAAAAAACTAAAATCAAGGAAAAAAATCCCAACATCCCATGGAAACTCAAGGCTCTGGGTGATAAAGAGATTTTGACACTATCACAACAGCAACCTCACTAGTCCTACAAAATTTATCACTAAACTACCAATACCCTAAATAATAGGAGTTCATTTGAGATCATCAGAACCACTAAGAACATAAGTATATAATACCAATTTATAATTAAATAGACCAATATTTTATCTAAACTCACTCATAGACAAGTTTTCCACATGGTATGAAGGGAATTCCCGATTTCCATGGGATAGATATTAATGTTTGGGAATCACATAATGAAACTAGGGTGTGATTTCACCCTCATAAAAGAATATAAATTAGAAGATAAAAAAATATTCAATTCTAGATAAATGACACTAAACATACAAACATGAGAAGAAACTAATACATAAATAAGAAACATCAGAATAAAAAATATATAAGCTAGAGAATAAGATACAAAAGGAAAAACTGTCAAAATAAACTAAACTGAAAGTAAATACCTATAACATCACTAACAAGACACTGAGTAAACTATGGTCACCATATATAAAAACACATATTTACCAAAGGAATCAAGGAATAAAAATAGATTGGAAAAAACATGGCCTTATAAAATATAGGCATGAGATAAACAACCCAGTAGGTCACTACATCCTCCCAAATATTAGTGGTCACATTCATATCACATTCATAAAGATAAAGTTTTAAATATAATAAAAAATTAAACAATTATCATAAGGTTTTCAAAAATAAACAACAATAGATGAATATTATGTTAAATAATTTTTCTAATATTTTCATTAAATGAAAATAATAAACTGGAAAACACTTTTTCCCCTACCAATACATCTTAGAAAAATCATTGTTTTAAATTCCCACTTTAAACCCATTCCATAAAATGAAAATTTTTGAAATAAAAATTTCAAAACTAAAATTTGGTTTCAAATTTACAAACGGTTCTCCAAAAATTCAATAAAAATCAATATTTTCATTAAATTAGTCACATTAAACTAAACCATATTTACTAAACTTATAGAAACTATGATTTTAAAAAAACCAACCACTTTCATATCAAAAAAAATTATATCAACCCTTTTTTCCTTTATATGAAAACATTTTCATTTAAAACAAAACAAACACATTATTATAAATCACATTTTTAAAATAATACCATTTATAAGGATTAAATTAGAAATAACCACTCATTTACCTTTCTAAAATCTTAAACTCACACACTTACTTAAATATATATGACAAATAAAGATAAAGAATTATAATAATTCAAATACATATTGTCTATAAAAAAATAAAAATAATTGAATATGGAATGCCTCAATCCTATAAAACATTGTCCTAAAGCATCAATGTAGGCATGTATCATAAATCAAGAAATGAATTTAAAAAATAATAAATTAAGAATATATATGGAATAAAACATGATAAAATAACCCTATAAAGTAATAGAATAATTTTTTCAATGAAAAAATATGGAACCAATTACTTGAAATTTAATTATCACACAACTCATCTCCCAAATTTCTCTCACACTAGAATAATTTAGACACAACCCCAAGCCAAGTGTATTATTCAATTGGGGGTTAATATATATGGTATCACACTCAACTAGTAAGGAAAAAATCCATAAATTTTTTACATAGTAACTTTTTTTCCACATTTCAGGGAAAATTTTGTGATTTCCATTAAGATAACATCATCTTATGAGAAGCACACCACCATATGTAAAGACATGTAACAATCAAATAAATATCTCACCACCAACACACCCCTTTAACAATGAGCCCCAACCCAAACATATAAACCTAAATATCAATTCATTTAAATAATAACATTCTATCAAGAATAAATAATGGGTGGAAATAGGGATCAAATAGAATGTAAAATATATCCAAATAAAGAGGGTAATATAAGGTTCCATTCTCGCCTTCTCTCTAAAAATCCTTCTTAGAATTCCAAGACAATTTTCCAGTTTCATAATCCATCCCAATCTACTTGTGAGGATAATTTTATTAAACCACATTTTGAAACAAAAATGGTAACTCACTATTCACTTTAAATATCCTCTTAAAACATTCAAATCCATAAATTAGTTTAAAATTATAATTCACATGTGAACAACCCCTTTTAAACCAAAAACACAATTTTAATTATCATAGAATCTTTAATCACAAAAAAATATGATTACAAAATCACCCATGATTTTAATATAGTTTCAAATTACACACACAAAATGGTTAACATGACACTTTTAAATAATACAACCCATTCCATGTATAAAAACACCTTCAAAACACCAAAACACTTGGTTCGAAAGTAACATAATATAAGAATACTTTTTAAAACCTTAAGTCGGCGCTCTCCACTTCATTTAAATCCAAAATAATTCTTTAAAACCCATTTAAAAGTTTTTACAAACTCTTAGCATGGAATCCAATTCCATGAAAAAGGATAAAATAATTTTAAATAAGCTGACCCCCTTATAGATTATATATATATAAATAATTTAAAAGAAAAAAAATTAAACCATAAAGAATTTACAAGAATGTAATATAATGAAATGAGAAAGAAACACCTATAATAGTTCAATGGTGAAAAAGACAAAAGTTGTCTCTTATGATGGTAGATACTCTCAAAATTGAAAAGTTTCTTTATATATCCCCTAAATAAGAAAATATCTATAATTCAAAAAAACCCTAAAATAATCCCACATAGAGGATAGTGTTATTTGGAGAAGATAAATCAAGGGGAACAATGAAATAAATAAGATATAACAGTTTATAGGACTTACTATAAATAATTCCACTTGAATATAAGGTAGAAGCCCATAAAAAAGAAGAAGATGAAGGTAGGGAGATCCCCTTGGAGGTGGCTAATTTTTTGTGGAATATGGGGGGGGGGTGAAATGTGTTGTGAGGATAAAAATGGAGTAATTAAAAAAGTATAATTTAATATTTAAATGAATTTGGGAAGGATATATGTTTTTTCCATATTTTTTTCCAATAGGTGTGCCGACTAATAAATAACCATTTACTATCCAAAAACTACTCTCATGGTTCACCTAGAGGCATTGAGTGGTTGGAAAATATATTCTCAAACAATTCCATGTGACACTATCAAACTATATATGGAATCACAATTTTTTTCTTGGTTAAAAAATATATGTGTAATTCATTTTCTATAACCCAGACTCGCTAAAGGCCCCACATTGTTTCTCCTAGGATCCATATAGTTTTTACTTAACCATGCTCCACCTGTGATGAAAAACTGTAGACTTTAAAAATATGCTAAAAAATAATTGGGGATGGGTATTTTCTTTGTTTACTCTAAACCTTGAATACAAACCTTGCACAATAATAAAAACATCAAATTTATATTATTCAATAAAAGCTCCTTATAAATTTAAAAGGAACAACAAAAATCATAGAATAATTAAAATAGACACCATAACGACTTAGTGTAGGTCACAATAACACATTTAGATAATAGAGAAGGATAGTATCATATGATGATATCCCTAATTAAACATAATAAAAATCAATGTTTGTTGTTATAGATGAAAATACCTTTAAAATAACATTATAAAATTTATTCATTAAAATAAACATTTAATTTTAAAATCAATTATTTTATAACTAAAAATTTCCATAAATTAAAATAACATATTATTTTAAAAGAAATATGTATAATTATTGTGTAATATTTAAATAATAGATTAGTTATACCAGTGTAAAATTTTCTTTATGATGTAAAAGTGAAAAAAAAAATATTTTTTTTAAAACTTTGGTAAAAATTAATTCATTCAAAAAATGACAAGATTACTTTTAAATATTTTTTTGGAAATTAAAAACTAGTTAAAAATGAATCAAATCTATAATTTTAGTTTAATAAAATATTTCTTTAAAACATGTAAAGAAATATAGACATGGAATAAATATATCCCTAAACAAAGAGAAAAATAATCTTTCGTTTCTATAAAAACATTAATTTGTAATTTTAAGTAATAATTGAGTGTAAAATGAAAAAAATATGTTATTTTAAAAAATAAACTAATAATATTAAAGAAAATAATATTTATGAGAGATAGATCAATTAATTTCATTATTGAAATTTTAAGCATAAACAATCATGGGGAAACATGAGACTGTAACATAAAACCCTTATAACTTTGGTAACATTTGTATCATTGCAAACATGAATGAAATTAATAAAAATGAATAATTAAATAAAATTAATAAAAATATATTCAGGATGTAAAATTTTAATTTTCTAGTATAGAAACTTCATAAAAGGATATAGGTGTATAACATAAAATATAACCCAAATAAGACAATTTTAGATGATAAACCCTTACCACTTAGATAACATTCGAATCAAAACCCCTTGGATGAAATAATTTTAATTTTAATATAAATACTATATAATATTAATTATACATGGTATAACATGTCAAATTAACATTATAAAAAAATGATAATAATAATTAGGTGCATAACATCAAACACATCTCAACGAAACAAAATTAAAATGAAAAACCAATATCATATGTATGAAATGATATGTAAGAACTCGATACTCCAGTATAATAAATTTATAGTTATTATAATTCTATAAATAAACCATTTAGAAAATTATAATATCACATATCATCAACTTATTACATTTCAGAACCGTTTTTTAATAATTCTTTATTGAAACCCTCATTTTCAAGTGAAAAGTTTATATTTTTTATAATATTTCACATTGGAAGTTATGATCCATCCTCTTTGATCATGGTTCTATAATATATTAAATTTTAATCAATTCATGAGTATAACATTTAATAACTATGTATACTTTGATAATAATCCATATAAGGTGATGATACAAAGGAATTACATCACTTCATGAGGACAGTAGTCTATACAAACTCATGAGAAGTATTTTCATATCACATTTGATTGAAAAATATTTAAAAATTATTGTAAAATCATAATAATATATTAATATTTTTATGATACTACATTCATAATTTTATGATAGAGAAAATAGGTTTATATCAGATGGAAGAATAAATAAAATTGAAAGAGCTCGGTTAAACTTTATACCTCTTAATTGAGAGACCTCATTTGATATACTCCTCAAGCCTTAAAATATTAAAAACTTAAATGAACCTAGGAAGGTTTTTGGGTAGATATTGGAAAATATAAAAGGATAAAATGGGGATGAACAAGGGATATATACAATAATTAAATGAACCTAGGAATGTTTTTGGGTAGATATTGTAAAATATAAAAGGATAAAATGGTGTGAATAAGGGAGGAGAATAGGTGAAATTTTGTAAGTGAGGGGATGAACAAAAATGAAATTACTTTAAGGCTTTGAATAATTAAGGTCAATTTCAAATGGAACTAGGTTTTTGGGAAGATATTGGAAAATATAAAAGGATAAAATTGTGTGAATATTTGAGGAGAATAGGTGAACTTTTGTAAGTGAGGGGATGAACACAAATAAAATTACTTTAAAGTTTTCAATAATTAAGGTCAATTTCAAATGGAAGTGTATCCAAGTGGAAAATAATTAAAATAATGGATTATATAAGTTCTAAATATATTCAATAAAAAATAATTAGACTTATTTATATAACATTGTTTCACTTATTTCCTAGTTTAACCTCCCTAGTAAACTCATTTTAACCTTAATCGCGATATCAATTTTTTACTATTTTTACTAATTATTTTGAAAAAAATTTATATTTATGATATCAAATTATAATAATTATATTTAATTAAAATATGGAATAAATATTATCAAATTAAATTACTATAATTGGTAGAAATTAATTATAAAATAAGTACGGAAAATGGAATGAACCCTGTTATTTTAAAAAATGAATTTTCGAATTTAAACTGAATTTGATTCCATTACATGCCTTTTAAAAAAATTAGATAAATATAAAAATATATAATTTAACATATACTATCTACATTTTACTGTAATCATTAATAAATTGTGATTTTTTTACTTAATTAACACTAAAAAACATTATGCACATAAAAGCTATTTTAAAACAAATGTGTTTTATACCCATAACTTAACTTATAATAAAATAAAGTATAAGGATGATACCAATGTAATTAATTAAATTAATTATCATTTAATGATATTTAGTTTTATTAATTATCAAATTTAAAACATAGTGATATGTTTAATTTACTTGATTTAATGAAAAGAATTGACAGTCATACAAAATTTAGATTTTTTCACTATTCACTGAAAAATAAATCATTTTATAAAATTTTGAAAATTTTATCCTAAGATTATATTTATGTAACATCTCAGGTAAATGAAGAATAAGATATTTTTATATTTATTAATATTTTTGAATTAAATATTAATTTTACTCTAAATCGGTTGCTATGTTCGATAGCATATCCAATATGCAACAACGAGTTTCTTTGAAATCTTATGTTGCACACTAATAATATAATATTATTATTTTAAATGGTAGTTAAATCCTAGCCATTGTATTGGCAGGAATTAAAAAAACTAAATACAATATTATTATACATGTTTGTTAAATTTATTTACATTTATCCAAGAAAAGATAGAGGCTTAAAATGTGAATGAATCTTATTTTAAGCATAATTTACATTAAAAGGTCGATTTACCGCATATTAATGGAGAACCCTCTTTAAATATAGTTTTGGTCATTTTTATATGTTATATTTGACCAAATAAAATTATTCTTTAGATTTGGGACATCAAATTTTACTTTGGGTAAGGTTTTGATATTTTTTTGATAAAGATCATTTTTAATGAATAGTGAAAATTATTGTATTTTAATTCAAAAGTCCCTTTTTATCTAATTTATTTATATGGTTTGATTATCTTTTTAATTGGTTTTAAAGTGTAATTAGAAGATATTTTTACCATTTAATACAATTTTGGTCATTTTAATTAATTTCGCTTTGAAATTGGGCATAAACAAGTGTTGATCTTTTGATAGTTATTGTTTTTTAAAAACACACTATTTGTTTTAACTATGGGAATTAATTTTAAAATTAATTAATGACACTTTAATATTTTTAATTTTTCAAAATAAAAATCATTTTTGAATTTGGAATATCAAATAAATATTAGGCTAAATTTTTGGTATTTTTCTGAAAAACTTCAATTTTTGATGAATAGTGAAACCACTTAGTAGTAGTTAAAAAACTAAATTTTTGATTTAAATGAAATTTTACCGCTTCTGTGAATTGAATTTAAAAAATCCAACAAACATGGTGGTTATCAATAACTAAAATGTGGTTCAATAAGATGAAAATAATTTTTGGTGAATAGTATCTTTTGACTTTCATTTACCACGGTTAAAAGTAAATAGGGTAATTAAGGTAAAAAGAGTATTATAATAATTCAAAATTACCTTAACACTTATCCAAAACATATTGGATGAGTCATTTACGACCATGGAAATATTTGGGATTATTTTGGGACCCCTTTGAGCCACTTGGGAGTGATAATGACAATTTGAATTAATTAATTTTAAGTAAAAGCAAAATAGACAAAACCAAAAATCTTTTAGTAATTAATTTTTATATGGTTTAATGTAAGTAATATCATTGACTATAAAAATTAATTGGAAATATAAGAATATTTAATACATCATGTTATTTTGTTTATAATATTTAGACATCAAATAAATTAAATTATTTATGACACAATAATGATGGAGTATTTTCCTCATTTATAAATGATTTAAATAAATAAGATTATAATGATTAAAATATTATCCAAAACATGTCCAATTCTGATTGGATAATTTTATTTCAAATATGTGCCACCTTATCTTAAAACTTAATGATTTTTGGACCTTTTGAAACCATGTATCACTGTATAATAAAATTATATTTTCACACTTTCTTAAAGAACCCCTCCTCTCTCTTATAAAAGGAGACCACTTCTAACCAATTACTCACACATATCAAGCCCTTTGTCTCTTCCAAACTCTACCCAATTAATCTCCCTACATCCCTCTTCTCCTCTTAGAAGCCTTACCTTTGGAATAAGGCACTTCAAGAAGTCCTTTGGTTCAAACCAAAGGGAGTTACCCAAATTAAAGGAAATAGTTTCTCTTAAATTGTTTTATTTTATTTTACTTCTACAACCCCTAAACTCTTTTTATTAATTTATTTTGTAACAACAAAAATATCCTCAATATAATAGGATGTTTTTAGGATAATTATTTGAACTACACTTACACAGACCTCCATATAATGGGTGAAGAACATAATGTTTCTGTGGATGGAAAACTAATGCCTCATGAAACGATGATTGTTCAATTACGTCTTAACGCCTCTCATGGTAGCCATTATGATGGAACTGAATTTATATATGATATATATTATGTTTATTTGTTATTTATGATTCTGTATTTTCCATTTATTGCATGCCTTTATGGTTTCCATATTGGGTAAATACGATAATCTCATTTGAGGAAGTGCGGACTACCGCCCCTCAAGGTGATCTGACTCGTTAATGACTTACATGAGATGTATAAAAGATATAGTTAATGATATTATATATGATATTTTACTATAATTATAATATACCTATGTATCATTATGTTTAAATTCCATTAAAATAATAAATAGAAATGAAAGTAGCGTTCATGCGTACGTACAACTTACCATCTCCACGAACGGTGCATTTAATTTCTTACCTCCATATGTTATGTACTATTATAAATACAAGTATATACTGGATATATATGACATATATGATATGTAAATCATGAATATCATTCTGGATATAATGTACTACTGACCACATGGTCAACTTTCAAATATAAGGTGTTCATTTTTTACTCAAGTACCGAATATCGACAAAATGGACGTTATTAACTTAAATGATTAAATAATATTTATAACATGGTAATAAGTGATATAAAATGAATAATAAACTTGTAAAATGTTCTTAAGCATGTAGAAATTAGCATTAGTTTATTATTCAAGAGATTAAAGATTGATCGAGTCAAGTCGGACATGAGGTAAGGGATTTCATCTCAATCTCCTTTCATTGAGTCATATTTTGTTTTAATACACGACTTTATTTTTTACTCTGTATAAACACCCTTGAATTGCCATATGGAATCTTTTTATACAAAGTATTTTACTAAACAACAAAATGAATGTTCCTTTTAACGTAAGTGGTGAGAACGACACTTTCTTCCACTACAGGTATTATTTGATCTTTGGCTTCCTCAACAAGCTGTAATGTTTTTAAAGGAAAATAAATATCATATAATCTTTTATGTATTTTGGTATTGAAAATTGTTTTGATAATGGATTTGTTATGTCAATATATTTAAGTGATATATTGTGATTGAAATGTCGACATGTTTTCTTTCCTTTATATTTGTTTTATGTCTTATGATTTTATAATGGTACTTGGACATTTTATGGGTGGTTACGTGATAAACCAAATGGTGGGTGGTGCCATGAGTACCAGGATGGGTGGTTACGTTATAAAATCCAATACATTGGGTATGGAAGTCAGCCTTATGGCTATTCCATTTAGTGATATGTGTGGAAGTCGACCATATGGTTATTCCATTTAGGTATGTTTATGTCCCAAATTACCTTTATATGTTATGTGTTCTTTATATGGGTTTTATGGTAATATTTTGGTTACAAAAGGGTAAGTAATGATATTTTATTCAATGAAGAGTATTTACTACTTCATAAAGGTGAGAAGTATTACTTATGATAATGTTTTCATGGTTTACATGTTGTTTTAAAAAACTAACAGTTTTCCTTCTTTGTGTATCCCTTACTGAGATTTTTCTGCTCATCCAATGTTTTTGAAATGTTTTTCATAGGACATAAAGTGGAATAGGCTCAAGGATGGGATCAAGGAAAAGTCATTCCGTCTAAAACATGTAACTAGACATGAATCTTTTTTTTCAAAGTGTTTTTATTTTATAAAAAAGAAGGAAACCGAGTAGAAGTGTCTACTTTGTAATATTTTTCAATGTAATAGTTATGGAATAACTCTCTAAAAATCTAAACCTGAAAAGATCCTCAATGTGAATAATTCATTTAATGCAATAATATGTAAGTTTTACGGTCGTGTCCTTATAGTTGGTATCAGTGGCCGGTTTAGACAACTTTAGGAGTTAGAATATTGTTAAATTAATGTTTATAAATTAATTCATGTTAAGATTGAAATGATATTTCATTTAAATATTACCATGTTTCTTCTCCTAATATATTTCTGTGTTCATAATGGTTTTCTCAGAGGAAATATGGCAGTTATGTTGGGACGACATCAGGAGGAAGAAAACCTTCTAAATCAGCAACTTGAGATGGTCAGAATCTAAATTGAACAGTTTACTACAATGATGGCTAAGATGACTTAGGTGATAAATGGTGGTTATTTTTATTGATGATATTTTGGTTTATTCTAAAAGTAAATAGAAGCATGAAATTCATTTAAGGGTCATCTTTAAAACCTTAAAAGAAAAAAAAAACTTTATGGGAAATTCAGCAAGTGTGAGTTTTGGTTACAAAAAATTTCATTCCTTGGTCACATTTTTTTCAAGAAATGGCATAATTGTTGATCCAAATAAAATAAAATTTGTTGAAGAATGGACAAGACCTACAAATATAACTGAGATTCTTATTTTTCTTGGTTTGGCAGGTTATTACCAGTGGTTTGTTCAAAAACTTGCACGGTTATCTAGTCCAATGTCTATGTTAACTCAAAAAGGTGTTAAGTTCATCTGGATAAAAGAATGTGATGATTGTTTTCAGGAACTGAAAATGAGATTGGCGAATGGTCTAGTTTTTTCACTGCCATCCAGAAATGGTGAGTTTTTTATCTACAATGATGCTTCGTGGAAAGGATTGGGTTGTGTCCTAATGCTTAATGATCAGGAAATTGCTTATGCTTCACGTTAGTTAAAACCTCATGAGTTAAATTACCCTACACAAGATTTGGAATTAGCTACTGTTTTTTTTGCTTTAAAAATTTAGAGACATAATTTTTATGGATTAAAGTGTGAAATATATACTAATAACAAAAGTTTAAAGTATATATTCACTCATAAATAATTGAACATGAGACATAGAAGATGGTTGGAATTAATCAAGGATTATGATTACAAGATCTATTACCATCTGGGAAAAGAAAATAATGTGGACGATTCATTGATTCGAAAAAGTAATACTTCATTAACCATGATACGTTTAGAACGAGATCCTTTGGTTTTTGATTTTATTAATGTAACACCCCAAGCTTCCATGGTACGTTTCCCTTCAAATAATGCGATAACATGTGTTGTATGCAACCTCGAGTTCTAACACACACCACAACTAATTAAACTAGCCGTTGTGAATAGTAATACCTACTTTTTGAAATAATATATATTTTATATTTCAAAATAGACTTCATTTTTGGATTCGGAATATCTAATTTAGCCTAAGGTGAAATTTTGGTACTTTTTAGATAACTTTCATATTTTGATGAATAGTGAAAATTACTAAATTTTAATTAAAAACAACTTTTTTAATCAAAATAATTAATAGTGATAAATTGTGAATTTGAGTGGTTTTAAAGTATATTTAGAATATATTTTTACCATTTAATATAATGTTGGTCATTGGACATAATTTTACAGTTAAACCGAACATAAACAAGTGTCAATCTTTTGATAGTTATTACCTCTTAAAAACACGCTTTTTGTTTTGACAGCGGGAATTAATTTTAAATTAATTTCTGCCACTTCTATGTTTTGAATTTAGAAAAATGGATTCCATATTTGGAATCAGGATGTCCAAATTGTGTAAATAGGTAACTTTTATTTTTAGACATTTTGAATAATTACTGTGGTAAATATTTTATTTACCATGGTTAAGGGTAAATCCGGTAAATAAGGGTTAAAAAATAATATTATAATAATACAAAATTAACCTAAAACGTGTCCTAACCTTATTGGTGGACCCATACCCGACCATGAGCATCCTTGGGTCAATTTGGGGACCCCTTGGAGCCACTTGTATGTGGTAGGGACACTTTATATTAATAAAGTTAAAATAAAAATAAAAATGGCATAAGCTTACATCTTTTAGAAGAACAATTTTTACATAGGGTTATACATGTTGGATTTTAGATTATAAATATTCATTAGAAATCTAAAAAGATTTCCTACATAATGATAGTTTATTTACAATTTTTAGACATCAAATAATTTAAATTATTAATGACACAATAATGATGCAATGTTTACCTCATTAATAAATCATTTAAATAAATAAGATTATAATGATTAAAATATTATCTAAAACCTGTCCAATTCTTATTGGTTGATGTTATTTAGAATAATAGTCATCTTATCTTTGACCTCAATGATTTTTGGACCATTATAAACCGAATATAATTATATTATAAAGTAATACTTTCACTCTTTCCTAAAGAGCCCCTCTTCTCCCTTATAAAAGGAGACCACTTCTACTCATTCCTCACACCTCTCAAGCCACTTGGTTCGTCCAAACTCTGCCCAACTAAGCTCCCCACATCCCTCTCCTCCTCCTTGAAGCTTCCCCTTAGGCAGAAATCATTTCAAGAAGTCCTTTGGTTCCAACCAAAGTGAGTTACCTAAATTAAAGGTAACGATTTCTCTTAAATTATTTTCCTTTATTTTGCTTCTCCAACCCCCAAACTCTTTTTATTTCCTTTCTTTTGTAACAACACCAGTATCCTCAATATACTTGGATGTTGTTATAAGAAGTATTCAAACTACACATACACACAACTCCATCTAATGGATGATGAACATAATGTTTCTGTGGATGGCAAACTAACGCCTCACGAAATGATGATTGTTCAAATACATCTTACCGCCTCTCATGGTGGCCATTATGATGGCACTGTAATTAAATATGATATTAATGATATATATTTTATATATAATCTTCTGTAATTCCATTTTATTTCAAACCATTATTCGTTTCATGTTGTATATACATACGATAATTTCATTTGAGGAAGTGCGGACTACCGCCCCCTTAAAATGATATGACTCGTTCATACCACACATGGAACGTATAAAGGATGGTGTTAATGAACTGAAGTAACATATATAAAATATTATATTATACTGGAATAGTAATATACCTATGTATCATTTGGATTCAATTCTTTTAAAATAAAAATTAAATGGAAGTAGCGTTCGTGCCTACGTACGGACTACCGTCTCCACGAACGCGGTGAGATCCATCCTCCATCGTATCCATTCAAGTCTTATTCTCATTTTAGGGTTAAAAATAATGTTAATATCATTCTTATTATGAATAAGATTTAATCTATCCATTACAAACATGTCTTACATAACCAAACATTTAAGAAGAACGAATCGATTATCACCTGAAACGACGATAATACTAAGATATTATTAATAAAGCAATGTTAAAAGATCATATATGATATCATATTAATGTATATGATTCTTGTATAATTTAATAACAATTATTTCACCATTATACAGGAGGTTAACCGACCCCGACAAAGGAAAAGTACACGGTAAGGGTTATTTCACAATCTCTTCATTATCCGAGGTTGTTTATACGTAATAATCTACTGGGATATCTTTATCATCCACATCCATGTTTCTTAAAAATTTATTTCAAAACATTTTTACTATTTACAAGAATATGGGTTAAAGTCATTTATACCCTTGTTTGACTTTTTATAAGAGGTTTATAAAGGAATCTTTCCGTCGTTTTCAAAACAAGGTCCTTTTTAACCTTTTCGACAGAATTGAGGTAAGAATGTTTTTTTTAACTTATACGGCGGGTGCGGTTATTTTACGCCGTTATAAAATCTTCAAAGCTTTCCTTACAAGCTTATAAGAATATTTTCAAAGAAAATGTTTTATTTTATATGGATCTTAAATGATTTCAAAATAAAAGGAGATATTTCTTTAAAAAGAATTTTGATTTCATCTACGTCAACATCCTTTGATGGATTTTAAGATTATTTGAAGTTGATTTATTATGATACAAAACTTCTATATTGTATTGAAGGTTTTGTGATATGTTTGACTATGGATGTGCTATTTTTATACAATTCATAGTTTATGGTGAAATTATTGACATTTCGTATGCTAGTTTTAATACGAATGTTTATGTTATGTTTAATCCTTTTCATATGGGAATGCATTGGACTTAATAAGTGACGGGTGGAGCCCGCTATAGCTCCTCGATGCATCGGTAGGTCTCATGAGACAAACTAGTGTCTTGGAACAAGGCCTTCACAAAATCTTATTTGTAGTCTTGGCACGAGGCCTTGGCTATGTGATTATGATAGTCTGACATTATGCATTCCAACATTATGAAAGTGGTTATTGATTTTTGCATGTGATTATTCGATTAGTAGAATATCCATGTGAATAAGTAAATGGCATTATTTCATTTTATTTATGCCATACCATGTTGAAAGTTCATGTTTGAAAGGCTTTTGTTTTAGTTATACATTGCCTTAAAAGTTTATTCTTATTTATGAAAGTTTCCGCTATTTTGTTATCCTTACTGGGCATTTGAGCTCACCCCTTTTATATGTTTTATTTTTCCCAGGAAGTGAAGAAGTAAATTATGAATGACCTGCAGGGATATTATGTGGGGATATGAGTGTGGATTATGGAGACTTTATGTTGTTGTAGTAGTTTTTCATTTTATGATGTAATGTAAAACCTATGAATATATCTAGTGTTTCCAAGGCTACTAAACCAATCGGTCTTTCGAGATTTGATCTTTCTTGTGATCATGCCAATGTTATGTAATAATGCACCGACTCTGGGTAGCTGGGGTCGGGGAGTTACAGTTGGTATCAGAGGAATTTTAGTACAAACCTTGGAAGCTAGATTTAGATAAACTCTGATTAGAGCACGTAGACCTAAGATGAACTTTGAGGATTAGTATAGAAGAACTTCCTGGAATTTTGGTATTGTAGAGATTTTGTGAGTTTTCCGAGCAATACATCCCTGTCTGGATACGAGCAGGTAGAGGCGGCTCTGGCACAGATGTACCTAGGGGTAAAACCCGAAAACACCGCTTTGAGCTAGACTCGAACGGGAACTGGTGCACGACAACGGGCCTTGCTGCACTCTTGGTTACGACACTCCCGGGGGATATGCTTAGGATAACTCTCATTTTCTTTACAAATCATTATGAAGGGTTTATGAGTATATACTTCCTCAAAGAAAACATTTTTATGATTATGGATTATATCCATAAATAGTTCAATTTATGTTAAGTGTTTTATAAGTATGGGATTGTGTATTTTGATTCATAAACTGATCTAGTTTATGCCATTGTTTAGAAATGGCGCCTAGTGGAAGAAATGGAAACCGTATCAATGCACGCACTCCATGTAGGGATTTCCCTCCTGCTCAAGATAATTATAGTGGGGCTAGTGATGAAACTGGTGCTGATCAGCTAATCACCATACTGGGACAACTTACTCAGGTTATGAATTATAACCTTACCCGTATGGAGCACCCTGATCCGCAGCGTGGAGGATCAATGTTAGATCGATTCATGAGGCAACAGCCACCAACGTTCAATGGGAACACAAATCCCTTAGTAGCTGAGAAATGGATATTTTCCCTAGAGAAAATATTTCAGGCTTTGGGGAGCAGTGAAAGCGAAAAAGTTATCATGGCAGTTTACCGCCTCACTGGAGATGCTGATCAATGGTGGTCATTGATTCAGAACATGAAGGAAGATGATGAAGTATCAAATATGGAATGGAGGGAGTCCAAAGATCTGTTTTTAGAAAAATACTTTCCTCGCGACCATCGAGCAGATATGGAAAGACAATTTCTGAGTCTGAGACAAAAGGAGGATGAGAATGTCACAAAGTATGAGGCTAACTTTACAATGTTAGCGAGGTATGCTGGAGATTATATTCGCAACCCAAGAAGTAAGATTGATCGTTTCTTTGATGGGTTAAAACCATTTCTCCATCGAGCATTAGTCTCACAATCCTTTTCATCGTACGAAGACATTGTCTCATGTGCTATCAAGACCGAAAAGGAATTCTCTAAGTCTTATGACTTTAAAGCAAAGCAAGAGAAGAAGAGACCTGCTGATCAATCTGGGAATGGAAATAAGGGGAAGAAGGGAAAGGTTGAATATCCATCTTGTGGTAAATGCGGGAAGAAACATCCTGGTACTTGCTTGAAGGGAATGGGAGTCTGTTACAAGTGTGGTGAAAAAGGCCACCAAGCTCATGATTGCAAGGGGAAGAATGAAGCTACCAATGTTCAGTGCTACAATTGCAGGGAGATGGGGTATTATGCAAATGCATGCCCTAAGCGTCAGGAGAACTTACCTCAGAAAAGGCCGAGGGATCAAGGCCAGGCTTATGCTATCACTACTGCTGAGGTAGAAGCTCTGAAAGACGTGGTGGCAGGTAATTTAATGGTTTCCTCAAGTTTAGCAAATGCATTATTTGATTCTGGATCATCGCATTGTTTCATATCTTCCCAGTTTGCTAAGAAAATTAGATATTTCCAATTTGATTTAATAAGGGAGTTGTCAGTTAAAACTCCTAAGGGAAGTATCGTTGCAACAAAGTTTTGTGAATCAGTCCCCATTAGAGCACATAAATTTTCTTTATCTGCTGATCTCATCGTCATACCTATGATTGAGTTTGATATAATCCTCGGTATGGGCTGGCTTTCGGACTATGATGCGAAGATTTATTGTAAGAAGAAAGAGGTTACGATTCTTGATGATAATGATAAGGAACACCTTATTTTTAGAGCAGAATCGTCACCACATAATTCTTATTTAGATCCACCCTCAATAGCTCAACTAAATTCAATTATTGGGGAGGAAGAGAAGGTAATAACTGTGGGTGAGGAAAGGAATGTTCAAATAGAGGATTTACCTGTTGTGAAAGAATTTGTAGATGTATTTCCAGAAGATTTACTTGGACATCCTCCAGAACGAGAAGTTGAGTTTTCCATTGATTTGATTCCTGGATCAAGGCCTATATCGAAGACCCCTTATAGAATGGCCACTGTAGAGTTAGTCGAACTAAAGAAACAACTAGAGGAATTGAGTAATAAGGGATTTATTCTCCCTAGTGTTTCTCCATGGGGAGCCCATGTTCTTTTTGTTAAAAAGAAAGATGGATCTATGAGGTTATGTATCGACTACAGGGAGATCAATGCTATAACGATAAAGAACAAGTATCCCCTACCTCGTATTGATGATTTATTTGACCAACTGCATGGAGCTCAATACTTTTCAAAGATTGACCTTCGATCTGGATACCATCAGTTGTGTGTGATGAAGGAAGACATTCCGAAGACAGCATTTCAAACCAGGTACGGGCATTACGAGTTTACTGTAATGCCGTTTGGATTGACTAATGCACCCTCTGTATTCATGGATCTGATGAATAGAGTTTTCAAGGAGTATCTCGATGAATTTGTGGTGGTATTTATTGATGATATCTTGGTATACTCCAAAACCTATGAAGATCATGAAAATCACTTGCGCATTATCTTGAAGACTCTGAGGAGGAATGAATTATATGGGAAGTTTAGCAAGTGTGAATTCTGGCTTCAGGAGATTTCTTTTCTTGGCCATATTGTCTCTAAAGATGGAATCTCTGTTGATCCTTCTAAGACCAAGGCAATCCAAGAATGGCCAGCACCTACGAGTATAACTGAGGTACGTAGTTTTATTGGTTTGGCAGGTTATTATCGACGTTTCATCCAGAATTTTGCCCGATTGGCTAACCCATTAACGAAGCTCACACGTAAAGGGGTTAAATTTGTTTGGACAAAAGAGTGTGAAGAATGTTTCGAAGAACTGAAGAGAAGATTAGTCAATGCTCCTATATTGACTCTACCATCAGGGAATGATGGGTTCGTTATTTATAGTGATGCATCGAAGAAAGGACTAGGCTGTGTCATTATGCAGAATGATAGAGTTATTGCCTATGCATCACGACAGTTGAAAATTCATGAACAAAACTATCCTACTCATGATCTCGAGTTAGCAGCAGTGATCTTTGCTTTGAAGATATGGAGGCACTACCTCTATGGTGAAAAATGTGAGATTTATACTGATCACAAGAGTTTGAAGTATATTTTCTCACAAAAAGAACTCAACATGAGGCAAAGGAGATGGCTTGAATTACTCAAGGATTATGATTGTACGATACACTACCACCCAGGGAAGGCAAACAAGGTGGCAGATGCTTTGAGTAGAAAAGACCATGGAGTTTTGAACAATATGAGAATTGAAAGGGATCCAATTTTTATGGATCTAGTGAAGATGGACATGGGAATAACCAGGGAAGGTGAAACATCAATGCTTTTTCAAATGGTTGCCAAACCATATTTACTAGAAAGGATTAAGAGTTCTCAGACCGATGATGAATAATTCCAAAAGAAGATTAAAGCTGTGAATGATGGGAGATTGAGAGACTTTGTGTATGAAGATGGAATTTTGAAATTCGGGAAGAGACTTTGTGTTCCCAATATACCTGATCTAAAAAGGGAATTGCTGGATGATGCTCATAGTTCCAATTTCTCTATACACCCTGGGAGCACCAAAATGTATAGAGATTTGAAAGAACATTTTTGGTGGGACAATATGAAGAGGGAGATTGCTGATTTTGTGTCAAGATGTATGGTTTGTCAACAAGTGAAAGCTGGAAGGCAACAGCCTGGAGGAGTCCTGCAACCTCTTCCTATACCGGAGTGGAAATGGGACAATATTACGATGGACTTTGTCATGGGGCTACCAAAGACTCCTTGAAGGAACGATGCAATATGGGTTATTGTTGATCGTCTTACCAAGTCAGCACATTTTCTTGCTATAAGAGAAGATCTACCCCTGGAACGTCTAGCAAGACTATACATTAATGAAGTTGTGAGACTTCATGGAGTACCCCTATCGATTGTTTCTGATCGTGATCCCCGTTTTACTTCAAGATTTTGGAAAAGTCTTCAGAAATCCCTGGATACTGAACTTCATTTGAGCACTGCTTACCACCCTCAGACAGATGGACAATCATAACGGACTATTCAAACCTTAGAAGACATGTTGAGATCTTGCTCACTTGACTTTCAGGGTATGTGGGATCAATATTTACCACTGGTAGAATTTTCCTATAACAATAGCTTCCATTCGAGTATACCGATGGCACCATATGAAGCGATATACGGAAAGAGATGTCGTACACCAACCTGTTGGGATGAAGTTGGTGAAAGAAAACTTGTAGGCCCAGAACTGGTGGAGGAAACGGTGGAAAAGGTGAAAGTAATCCAAAATCACATCAAAGCAGCTCAAAGTAGGCAGAAGAGCTATGCCGATAATCGAAGGAAGGATTTGGAATTTCAGGTCGGTGATCATGTTTTCCTAAAGGTATCTCCATGGAAGGGAGTCATACGTTTTGGTAAGAAAGGTAAATTGAGTCCCAGGTACATCGGACGTTTCGAAATTCTAGAACGAATTGGGGCTGTAGCTTACCGATTGGCAATGCCGCCAAGTCTCTCCAAAGATCACGATGTGTTCCACGTATCTCTGTTGAGAAAATACATGCCTGACCCAATGCATGTACTCACCAATGAGGAATTAGAACTGGAACCAGATCTGTCTTATTGTGAAGAGCCCGTCAAGATTCTTGATACAAGAGAACAAGTACTGAGAAACCGGACGACACGTCTGGTAAAAGTTTTGCGGAGAAATCATAAGATGGAAGAGGCAACGTGGGAACCCGAGGAACATATGATGAAAAACCACCCGAGTCTTTTCATGTGATAAGTATTCTAGAAATTTCGAGGACGAAATTATTTGAATGAGGGGAGAATGTAACACCCCAAGCTTCCATGGTACGTTTCCCTTCGAATAATGCGATAGCGTGTGTTGTACGCAACCTCGAGTTCTAACACACACCACAACTAATTAAACTAGCCGTTGTGAATAGTAATACCTACTTTTTGAAATCATATATATTTTATATTTCAAAATAGACTTCATTTTTGGATTTGGAATATCTAATTTAGCCTAAGGTGAAATTTTGGTACTTTTCGGATAACTTTCATATTTTGATGAATAGTGAAAATTACTAAATTTTAATTAAAAACAACTTTTTTAATCAAAATAATTAATAGTGATAAATTGTGAATTTGAGTGGTTTTAAAGTATATTTAGAATATATTTTTACCATTTAATATAATGTTGGTCATTGGACATAATTTTACAGTTAAACCGAACATAAACAAGTGTCAATCTTTTGATAGTTATTACCTCTTAAAAACACGCTTTTTGTTTTGACAGCGGGAATTAATTTTAAATTAATTTCTGCCACTTATGTGTTTTGAATATAGAAAAATTGATTCCATATTTGGAATTAGGATGTCCAAATTTTGTAAATGGGTAACTTTTATTTTTAGACATTTTGAATAATTACTGTGGTAAATATTTTATTTACCATGGTTAAGGGTAAATCCGGTAAATAAGGGTTAAAAAATAATATTATAATAATAAAAAATTAACCTAAAACGTGTCCTAACCTTATTGGTGGACACATACCCGACCATGAGCATCCTTGGGTCAATTTGGGGACCCCTTGGATCCACTTGTATGTGGTAGGGACACTTTATATTAATAAAGTTAAAATAAAAATAAAAATGGCATAAGCTTACATCTTTTAAAAGAACAATTTTTACATAGGGTTATACATGTTGGATTTTCGATTATAAATATTCATTAGAAAGCTAAAACGATTTCCTACATAATGATATTTTATTTATAATTTTTAGACATCAAATAATTTAAATTATTAATGACACAATAATGATGCAATGTTTACCTCATTAATAAATCATTTAAATAAATAAGATTATAATGATTAAAATATTATCTAAAACCTGTCAAATTCTTATTGGTTGATTTTATTTAGAATATGAGTCATCTTATCTTCGACCTCAATGATTTTTGGACCATTATAAACTGAATATAATTATATTATAAAGTAATACTTTCACTCTTTCCTAAAGAGCCCCTCTTCTCCCTTATAAAAGGAGACCACTTCTACTCATTCCTCACAACTCTCAAGCCACTTGGTTCGTCCAAAATCTTCCCAACTAATCTCCCCACATCCCTCTCCTCCTCCTTGTAGCTTCCCCTTAGGCAGAAATCATTTCAAGAAGTCCTTTGGTTCCAACCAAAGTGAGTTACCTAAATTAAAGGTAACGATTTCTCTTAAATTATTTTCCTTTATTTTGCTTCTCCAACCCACAAACTCTTTTTATTTCCTTTATTTTGTAACAACACCAGTATCCTCAATATACTAGGATGTTGTTATAAGAAGGATTCAAACTACACATACACACAACTCCATCTAATGGATGATGAACATAATGTTTCTGTGGATGGCAAACTAACACCTCACGAAACGATGATTGTTCAAATACATATTACCGCCTCTCATGGTGGCCATTATGATGGCACTGTAATTAAATATGATATTAATGATATATATTTTATATATAAGCTTCTGTAATTCCATTTTATTTCATACCATTATTCGTTTCATGTTGTATATACATACGATAATTTCATTTGAGGAAGTGCGGACTACCGCCCCCTTAAAATGATATGACTCGTTCATACCACACATGGAACGTATAAAGGATGGTGTTAATGAACTTAAGTAACATATATAAAATATTATATTATACTGGAATAGTAATATACCTATGTATCATTTGGATTCAATTCTTTTAAAATAAAAATTAAATGGAAGTAGCGTTCGTGCGTACGTACGGACTACCGTCTCCACGAACGCAGTGAGATCCATCCTCCATCGTATCCATTCAAGTCTTATTCTCATTTTAGGGTTAAAAATAATGTTAATATCATTCTGATTATGAATAAGATTTAATCTATCCATTACAAACATGTCTTACGTAACCAAACATTTAAGAAGAACAAATCGATTATCACCTGAAACGACAATAATACTAAGATATTATTAATAAAGCAATGTTAAAAGATCATATATGATATCATATTAATGTATATGATTCTTGTATAATTTAATAACAATTATTTCACCATTATACAGGAGGTTAACCGACCCCAACAAAGGAAAAGTACAAGGTAAGGGTTATTTCACAATCTCTTCATTATCTGAGGTTGTTTATACGTAATAATCTACTGGGATATCTTTATCATCCACATCCATGTTTCTTAAAAATGTATTTCAAAACCTTTTTACTATTTACAAGAATATGGGTTAAAGTCATTTATACCCTTGTTTGACTTTTTATAAGAGGTTTATAAAGGAATCTTTCCGTCGTTTTCAAAACAAGGTCCTTTTTAACCTTTTCAACAGAATTGAGGTAAGAATGTTTTTTTTAACTTATACGGCGGGTGCGGTTATTTTACGCCGTTATAAAATCTTCAAAGCTTTCCTTACAAGATTATAAGAATATTTTCAAAGAAAATGTTGTATTTTATATGGATCTTAAATGATTTCAAAATAACAGGAGATATTTCTTTAAAAAAAATTTGATTTCATCTACGTCAACATCCTTTGATGGATTTTAAGATTATTTGAAGTTGATTTATTATGATACAAAACTTCTATATTGTATTGAAGGTTTTGTGATATGTTTGACTATGGATGTGCTATTTTTATACCATTCATAGTTTATGGTGAAATTATTGACATTTCGTATGCTAGTTTTAATACGAATGTTTATGTTATGTTTAAACCTTTTCATATGGGAATGCATTGGACTTAATAAGTGACGGGTGGAGCCCGCTATAGCTCCTCGATGCATCGGTAGGTCTCATGAGACAAACTAGTGTCTTGGCACAAGGCCTTGACAAAATCTTATTTGTAGTCTTGGCACGAGGCCTTGGCTATGTGGTTATAATAGTCTGGCATTATGCATTCCAACATTATGAAAGTGGTTATTGATTTTTGCATGTGATTATTCGATTAGTAGAATATCCATGTGAATAAGTAAATGGCATTATTTCATTTTATTTATGCCATACCATGTTGAAAGTTCATGTTTGAAAGTCTTTTGTTTTAGTTATACATTGCCTTAAAAGTTTATTCTTATTTATGAAAGTTTCCGCTATTTTGTTATCCTTACTGGGCATTTGAGCTCACCCCTTTTATATGTTTTATTTTTCCCAGGAAGTGAAGAAGTAAATTATGAATGACCTGTAGGGATATTATGTGGGGATATGAGTGTGGATTATGGAGACTTTATGTTGTTGTAGTAGTTTTTCATTTTATGATGTAATGTAAAACCTATGAATATATCTAGTGTTTCCAAGGCTACTAAACCAATCGGTCATTCGAGATTTGATCTTTCTTGTGATCATGACAATGTTATGTAATAATGCACCGACTCTGGGTAGCTGGGGTCGGGGCGTTACAATTAACTTTCGAATAGAAGTTTTTGGTGCAGAAATATTCTTCTATTTGGTTTCAGGTGTTAGTGAGATCATCTCTATCAGACAGAATAAAGCAAGTGCAGAAAAAAGACAGTGAGTTACAGAAAAGGTAGAGTTGGTTCAGAAGGGTAACTTTCCTGAATTTAACATTAATAATTATTGTGTTTTGAGATTTAGAAAGAGATTATGTGTGCCTTGTGATTCACAGTTGATGAATGGTTTGTTATGTGAAGCTCATAGTTCCCTGTTTTCAGTTCATCCTGGCAGTACTAAGATGTACAGTGATCTTCAGGAGTATTACTGGTGGGATGGAATGAGAAGGGATATTACTGATTTTACTATGATGTTTTTGACTTGTTATCAGATTAAAGCAGAGTGAAAGTTACTGAAAGAGATGCTTCATCCTTTACCAGCACTACCACAAAACTAGGCAAGGCATGCGCCTGCCTTTATCAGCGCTAATGGAAAAGCGCTGATAAAGGGGCAGACCTTTATCAGTGCTTTTGTTAGCGGTGATAAAGGTTGTATTTATCAGTACTTTTCATTTTAGCGCTGATAAAATACATCCTTTATCAGCGCTTTTTACTAGTGCTGATAAAGGCTCACACGGATTTGTTAAAAACCCGTGGGTCCTCTTCCTCCTCCCTGCACCCGGTCAAGCTCTTGCAGAAGCCCTCCTCTGCACCGCTGCCGCCGCCTCCTCCTCCTCGGTCGTGGCCGCCGCCTCCTCCTGCTCCTCCTCTGGCCACCGCCTCCTCCTCCGGCCGCCGCCTCCTCCTCCGGCCGCCGCCTCCTCCTTCTCCTCCTCCTCTGGCCGCTGCCTCCTCCACCGGCCGCCGCCTCCTCCTTCTTCTCCTCCTCCGGCCACCTCCTCCTCCTCCTCCTCTCCACCACCTCCTCCTCCTCCTCCTCCACCGCAGCCTCGTCCTCCTCCTCCTCCACCGGTGCTTCCTCCTCCTCCTCCTAGTCCACTACCTCATCCTCCTCCTCCACCGACGCCTCCTCCTCCTACTCCTCTGCCTACTATGCTGCCTCCTCCTCCACCAGGGGTTGAGAGGTGCCTCAAGTACTCAGGTGAGTCTCACAAGCTTTATTTTAGTTTTATATGATGTTTTTGGAGATTTTTCAAATGAAACATGGTTTTGTGTTCATATTTTTTGAGAAACAATGTAGAACGTTGAGCATGATAAGGTTTCCAATCCTCTTTCTAAATCACATAGTTGACTTTCATGGTTAGTGAAGGTTAACCATGGGATATCTTAGAGGAAACCATGTGAGGTGGATTTTAGTTAGGGATTAACATACCATTTTTTCATGATTTCATACAAAACATGTGAAATTTTGTAGACTGAGGTAGTTCCAATTTACATAATTAATGCATAGTTTGGTAAACTATGTTGACCAAATATTTGAAGGGGTTTTCTTGTACAGTTCCACCACATTATTAATATATGGTTTGGAAAATTGGGTAGAACATTAAAATTATATTTTCATCTTTTTCACTCTGAAATTCCAATAGGGGAAGCCCCCATTTCTCATCCTCCCTCTTATACAATTCCCAATCGACCCACCCCCTTATTCCTCTTTGATTCCCCTTTCCATGGGGAGTTTTTTAGTGGATTTATTCAATAATATAAGTGATTTCACCATCTTCCTTACCATTTTATTCTTTATATTAGTTTCTATTGATTTTTGATTTATCTAGATTAGGTTTTATGGGTGATTCAACTGGAGCACGGTGGTATCATATTGATTTGATGGGGGTGTTTTCCTACCTCATGTATAAGAGGCATCATGATGGTATCTACAAGTCACCAATAATTATGAAGGATTTCTGTTTCCTTTTGTAGTTTTCATGGATATTGGATCAAATTATATAATGTTGTCTATGGATTTGGTTCTGATGGTTGGGTATTTTTTCAAAGATGGCACTAAGATCCCACTTTAGATCTTATATGGATTTTTGGTCTTGGTTATAACATGAAAAGTCCACAAGATGAGTTTCTAGTGAATATAACTAGTTTAAATTGATTTGGATAATTAATTTTAAATTTCATAATTTAATAATTTTGGTTTTTTGGAGAGAGGAAGGAGCTATATTGATGAGTTGATCTTGGGGTAGACATTGGATGAGGCTTAGAGAGCATAGGAAAAGTTTTCAACTTCGAATTAAAAAAGTAGAAACATATAAAATAGGTATGTGGTCCTGGTAATTTCTTTATGGATTTATAAATTCCTTAATGGGTGTTATTAGAGTGAGTGTGACTTAGAGGACCTTGTTAGGGGGAACCCAGAGACCTCTTAGAATACATTCTGTGACTTTTATGTATTTGTTCCCATAGGCCACACATGTAACTAGTGATACATCAGAGCACATGGCCTTATTGAATTGATCATAAAGTGTGTGAACATCCCCCTTGGGGATGTGACTACTTGGGTGGGTATAACTTTGTATGGTTGTTGATAGGCTGGATGTGTAGACTGACCCAGAACAAACCTATATATTGAAATGGGACATGATCCATCTCTTGAGACTATTTATAGTACGGAATATTACCATGTAAATATTATGAGGCTATACCATGTAAGACACTGATAAATAATATGATTCTCTCATGTGATGAGTGTTTCACTACATCATGTGCTTCTGTTGGATGGTGACGTTGCAATGATGGTCTTCATTCTTAACAGCTTATTGATCCAAACCATTAATGGTTTTCCTTTCTAAACATTGGTTTTAATGTATTAAGGTCTTTCTCAGGTTTCATTTTAGCCCTTAATTTTAAAATAACAACTGTATAACAGCATGAATAACATAACTCAAGTTGATAGAGAGGAAAATTTATGAAGGCATTGGATTCCCTTCGAGCCAGATGGAGTAGTGTTGTCCCCATGGATAGTAAAACCCCTTTTGGAGATCATGGAATAGTTGATAATAGGTTGTTTGGATCATTCATTTCTTCTAGATATTTTTCCATATTTTCCATGGTGTTTTTGGTTTATACATCTCTCAATCCCTACTGGTGTAAGTTCTTTTCACCTTGTGTTTTTACTTATACTCTCTTTTTTTAATTGAGTCCTTTGGGGAATGAATTAGGTGACCAATTCATGTCACCACTTTTATTAAAAAAATGAACTTGAGGTGGTATTTTATTGAAATGGAAAAAATTACATAGTAGTGAGGTCTATGATACTACTAATAGGGATGCCATTGATTTTGAGTAGTGATTATATTTGTTATGAAAAGTGGATTGGTGAGAGATTTCAGTCCTTATTGTGTATTTGGCCTATTTGGTTGAGTGTCCTGCACTACTGGGGTTAAGTTGTTGGGAAAAATTTTATACCAGTATGGATACTACTCAAGTTGTGATAATGGGATGGAGGTTTTCCAGGTTATTATCATATTCACCAGGGTGAGTTTATATCTAGGGTAATTATCAATGTATACTAGGGTGAAAGACCTCATGATTATTGTTATGGTTGGTATAGTCATCACAATGTTCTCAAATACACTTTGGCACTAGCCAAAGTTGGTATGGATGATCGAGGCTACGAACCTGAGGATCAATGATGATTTATTTATTTATTTTTTAGATATTATTTATTTATTCAGAGCATGAAACATGCACATATAACTAAAAATTAGAATTTATGAAACCACATTGGTGGTTCCTTACTGAGTACCCAAGAAATCCTCATGTATTGAAGGTCCGGTAGAATTGTGTCCCAATGTTTCCAGATCGAGTTGGAGTAACTTTGATGGGTTTTAGAGATCTAGATGATGTGAGGCTTGGGGATTGTAGTGGTTCCCAATATATTTTTTATTTTGGTATTTATTTATTCCTTTATTTCCTTGAATTATCTTGTTTTTTATCTAAATTATACTCATATTCCTTCTCCTTTAACCTATATACTTATCCTATGGATTTTAAATAGGATGAATATAAATAAAGAATGGATGAATGCCAATCGGTTGACAAAAGAGTATGAAGAAGGCCTGAAAGAATTTATCAAGTTTGCAAAAGATCATGCATGTGACTCTTCTCAAATCCTTTGTCCGTGTTTACACTGTTGTTATTCAAAACAAATTAGTCCAGATGAGTTGGAAGAACACAAGATCTGTCATGGAATAGATCAAAGTTATACATGTTGGAATAAACACGGGGAAACAACGAATGTAGGTAGTGACTGGGGTGACACTGCATTTTATAGATCATCTGATATGATTACAAACATGAACAATGAATATGACCGTATGGAGGATGTGATTACAGATGTGAATGATGATGATGATCGTATTGAGAATATGTCAAGGACCTTCAAAGATGAACTTCATGATTGTCCAAAATTGTTTGAGAAGTTAAAAAGTTGTGAAAAGACGCCATTGTATGCTGGTTGCACAAAATTTACAGCATTGTCAGCCGTACTGAAGATGTATAATTTGAAATCAAGTAATGGGTGGAGTGACGAAAGTTTTATGAAACTACTTGCCCTCTTGAATGACATGCTCCCATAAGACAATGAGCTCCTGAGCCGAACTTATGATGCCAAACGAATGCTACGCTCTATGGGTATGATCTCTGAAGGAATACACGCCTGCCCAAATGACTGTATACTGTTTCGAAAGGACCAAAAATCACTTAAAGAATTCCCAAAGTGTGGCGCTTCTCGATTCAAGAAAGATGAATCCAGTCCTACTAAAGTTGTATGGTACTTTCCAATCATTCCAAGGTTTAGACGCCTATATGGAAGTGAGGAGACTGCAGAACAATTAACATGGCATCTAGATACAGGAATTAAAGATGGGATACTACGTCACCCGGCAGACTCTCATCAGTGGAAGAGAATCGATCATGAGTATCCTGAATTTGGAAACGAGTCGAGAAACCTTCTTCTTGCGTTATCTACAGATGGAGTGAATCTTTTTGGGTTTCAAAGCAACAGTCATAGTACATGGCCGGTTATGTTGATAAATTATAACTTACCACCGTGGTTATGCATGAAACGAAAATACATCATGTCATCTATGCTTATATCAGGACCAAAACAACTGGGTAATGATATTGATGTTTATTTAGCTCCATTGATCGAAGATTTGAAATTATTATGGGATTCAAGTGTTACATTGTATGATGCTTACATAAAGGAAGATTTCACTTTGAGAGTCATATTGTATGGGACGATAAATGACTTCCTAGCTTATGGAAATTTTTCAGGATATAGCATTAAAGGAACTCAAGGCTTTCCCGTTTGCGAAAAAGGTACACAATCAATTAGGTTGAAACATTAATCGAAAACCGTGTTTCTAGGAAATCACAGATTCCTACCGCGACAACATAAGTACCGTTCTTGGAAGACATCATTCGATGGATGTTCAGAAGAATGTACAGCACCGTCTCCACTAACAGGCGATCAAATGTTTTAGAAAGTTAAAAATTTGGACACTACTTTTGGTAAACTGGCTTCAAAAAACCTTACGAAAATCAGTTGGAAAAAGAGATCAATTTTATTTGAATTACAATACTGGAATTGTCTGTATGTAAGACATTTTATTGATGTTATGCATGTAGAAAAAAATGTATTTGACAGTGTTATCGACACGTTTCTAAATACATCTAGAGAAACAAAAGATGGAATTAAGGCTAAGTTGGACATGGTTGAGATGAGAATATGAGAAGAGTTGGCACCAGTAAAGGGTGAAAAATGAACATTTCTTCCTCCTGCTGCTTACACTCTTTCCAGGCAGGAGAGATATCAGTTTTGCAACTTCTTGAATGACGTAAAGGTTCAAGAGGGGTATTAGTTAAATATCAGTAACCTTGTGTCAATGAGTGACTTGAAGTTAAAAGTCTGAAATCACATGACTATCATGTTTTGATGAAAAATCTCATTCCAATTGCTTTACGTTGCATTTTTTCCAAGAATGTCCGCCATACATTAACGAAACTGTGTTTCTTCTTCAAAGCTATATGCAGCAAAGTTATAGACCCGGCGAAATTTCTAGTTACGGAAAAAGAAATTGTCGTCATATTATGTGAATTAGAAATGTTCTTCCCGCCTTCATTTTTTGATATGATGGTTCATTTGATGGTCCACATGGTGAGAGAGATTCGACTGTGTGGTCCTGTACATTACAGATGGATGTACCCCATTGAACGGTATATGAATATTTTGAAAGGGTATGTCAAAAATCGAAGTCAGCTAGAGGGTTGTATTGCAGAGCGATATACTGTTGAGGAAGTCGTTGAATTATGTACCGAATACATGGCTGGTGTGGAAAACATTGGCTTACTGAAATCCATCACACTGGGCGGCTAGAGGGTGATGGAATTTCTGGAAGAAAGGTTGTCACAATCAATTTTACAGATCAGGAGCAGGACCACCTTTATGTTTTGCATAACTGTTTGGACGTTGACCCATATGTTGAAATCCACAAAGAAATTCTTAGGCAATTGAATCCATCAAGGGCTGAAAATGGATATCAGATACACATAATCGACAGTTTATAGGATGGTTTCGAGATCATATTTTTAAGAAGTCAGATGAAAATCCAAAGTCTATTTCGGAATGACTTTGATGTCTAGCCGGAGGACCAAGTGTGTATGCATTATCTTACAATGCTTATGTAGTTAATGGTTATACATTTTATACTAATGAACATGATAAAGACAGTACCATGCAGAATAGTGGGGTTACACTTGTGGCTGAAGCGATGCATGTTTCTAGTGCTATGGACAGAAATCCAATTTATGCGAATATGTCATACTTTGGCATCATCAAAAAAATATGGGAGTTGGAATATACGGAATTTCAAGTTCCGATATTTCAATGCCAGTGGGTTGATAACCGGAGTGCTGTTAAAATAGATGATTTGGGATTTGTGAAAGTTGATTTCAGTAAGGAAGGGGAGAAAGATGAACCATTTATAATGGCATCATAGGCAGTGAAAGTATTTTATGTTCTCGATCCTGCAAACCGAAACTGGTCAATTATTATGTTATCGACCAAAACAGCTGAAGGGTCAGATTAAAATTCGACGGAAGATGACCCTTTCATTGGGATTTCGCAATCATTTCGCAGTGGTCCCAATGTAGATGAAATTTTTTATGTCAGAGGAGACCATAATGAAGGGATATGGATAGTTGATAGGGGGGTCAAATCCCTTCAGCCTTTTAAAAAAAAGGGAGTTCAATAATCAGGTTATTGATTTTTATTGTAATATAGATTGTGTTACATTATGTTATTATCTGTTCGCTACTGCTTTTATGTGATCTAACTTAAATTTTAAACCAGTTCTGCAGATAATGATTTCTTCACCTACTGATGCACCCAATCCCGAGACACAACACGTCTCTCAACCTGTTGCAACTGGTCCCACTATTGAGAGACAACATGCCTCTCAACCTGTTGCAGTTGGTCCAACTGCTGACATACAACAGGTCTCTCAACCTGTTGCAGTTGGTCCCACTGCTGAGAGACAACATGCCTCTTAACCTGTTGCAGCTGGTCCCACAGCTGACGTACAACAGGTCTCTCAACCTGTTGCAGCTGGTGTCAGTGCCGAAGCTAGCGCTTCGGAGAAACATAATGATGATGCAAAAACTGAGGAAATGGTAGGCGATGACACCCCAGCGACACAAAAAAAAACAGGTGCGCCGTAGTTTGACAATTTTAGTAAAAATCCTTAAGGCAAAAGCAAAAGGAATCAAATATTAGGTGGGATGGAATAAGCTAGGAAAGCATGTAAACCCCAACAAAGCCATGTTTAGTAGCTACATTGGAATCATCACTCGACAACGCGTGCCGATTGACGTAGAGTCGTGGCACCATGTTGTCAGCGGGTTGAAAACATTAATATGGGAAGAGATTATGGTAACATTACGATATCATCTATTTAATTTATTAAAATAAAATAAAATATTGAAATATTGACTAACCCTTCATCATCTCTTGCAGAGTGCATTTATAGTAGATGTTTCGCACAAAGAATATGTTTTCAGACTGGCAGGAAGGATTCATAGAGGCTTTCGCACCATTTTAACGAAAAATAATCTAAGAGATGCCGAAGGGAAAATCAAGCCTCACCCACCTCCTCTTTATGCACACTTGATATCCCAAGGAACGTGGGATGCGTTTTGCAACCGTCGTGCGGAAAAGAATTTTCAGGTACATTGTGTTTGGTTACACGTTGTGTAACGTTGCTTGTATTCATCACATTGATTGATAGGTTTTTATTTATGAAACAGCAACTGAGTGCTGAAAATAAAGAACGGGCAGCAAAACTAGCGTACCCCTACCGTAAAGCAAGGTTGGGGTACGCTTCAATTGAAAAACAATTAGTATGTATTTTAAAAGTACTGTAATAATTTTATGTGACATAAAACAACACTGTAACCATGTTTCTCTATTTATATATAGATTGATGAAGCAAAATCTCAAGTCACTTCTATTCCACACCACGTGCTATGGAAGGAGGCTCATGTTAATAAAGAGGGGAAAATTATAGATGAAAACACACAAAAAGTGTGGGAAACATGTGTAAGTATGACATAATATAAACTTGTTTTTCTTTAAATCACTATTACATAATGATGCTTACTTATTTTTTCATATTTTCTATTTGACATAGTCACAGGAATCAAAAACACCCGCACCGAATGCAGACATACTTTCAACAGCCTTGAAACAGCTAGAACATTATGGACGCGTCAGAGGTGTGCGTTTTGGGGTGTCACCCAAGACATATTTTAAGAAAAAAAAACAAGAGGATGAACAAAGTAAAGAATTGAATGTAAAGGGAGATAGAGTAGCTACCCTTGAAGAACTAATCCAAACTCAGTGAGAGATGCTAAAGAGTTTGATGGAGGAGAGGCGAAGAGAACAAACAACTCAAGAACAACCCCCGCGAGAAGATCCACCCCTCACCAGCATTGAGGCGAGCCATTCCCCTCAAAGACCTGACTTAACCGAGGTAATCAATGTTATAATATTCGTTTTTGTGAGATGTGAATCACATAGACACTGATACCTTTCATTTAATGATATTCTACAGGGTGAAAATGACTGTGATTTATATCTTTCAACTCCCACCCATCACCTTGTAGCGAGGGCTACGGTGTTCAATATGCATAATGACACACTACACATCAGACCACTTCCAACCAGTCATGTCAAAGTGTCGATTAACATAGCTCATGAGCCGAGCGCCGAGCTACCTGTGCCAAATGAAGATGACGACATTCATACGGTGGAAAAACGTATTGGAACATTCGTTGCATGGCCATCAAATCTTGTAAAAAAACACATCGAGCAGGAGGTATTCATTTCCAGTTCATTTTTCAAGTAGAACCTTTAACATTAAATTAGAAAATGGCTGAACCGATGAATGTTATTACCGAAGGATAAAATGGAGAAGCTAAAATGAAATAGAGGCTCTAAGATTGGATCAACCAACCGATGAAAATGATCTACTGAGAGCGTGTTCACCCCTCCCGTTCTATATCCACATTTAATATCATTGCAAGCTCATGTGGATACGAAAATGAAAGGCGGAAAGAGTCATACAATTGTTTGTGAAAAAGATATGTACGGAGAGGAAACAATAGATTTCGTTAGTGCAGACACTGTTTCTGAGATCATCAAATACGACTGGCTAGGCGCCTCAGTTATAAATGTATACATGAGGTATGTTTTCATGAGTTGATTTTACAGAAGCTAATATACTTTGATAATTATGTATAAATACATCTCATATTTTTCACAGGCGTATATATGAAAAACAATTGAAGGGATTTTCCCATGAATACATATTTGGACTCGTTAGTCCTCACGCCATTTCTACACAACGACCAGAAATAGATTCTAATTTTCAGGCTGAATTGATGTCAAATCTGCTCAGAACGTTTCAAAGAAGAATTATGACTGACATGCTCTTTTTAATACCAAATATGCAAGGGTAAAAATCTACATTTTAATCATATCAATTATATTTTCATTTCTATCAGTACTTATTTCTTTTTGTGTTTTTAAGGAACATTGGATGCTCATTGCAGTCAATTTGGATACTCCAGAGATTTATTTTCTGGATTCACTGCATGGATATCCAACTAACCGATCACACATGATGGCGATTGTCAATTTGTAATACACTAGATCCAACATTTTAGAACTAAATATCTAGTTATATAATTTATATTATATTTTAATGAGGATTATGTTATGATATAGCGGTGTATGAATATCGTCTAAAGGCTGGAATGAATCCAAGGCATAAGGACGACAATGCCCACAAGATCTACAAATGGAGAAGTATTTGGGTATATATAATTATATTTAACTATCCAAATACATATCAAAACAAATTAATTATTTTTCTCGATGTTTTTTCAGTGTCCGAAACAAACAAATGACAAGGACTCTGGTTATTATGTTTGTAAATTTATGAAAGAGATCATATTTCATGAACAAACTAGAATCCCTGAAGAGGTATTTTTGAAAATAATTACTACTTTATTTAAAATAATTATTAATCCTTTGTGTATTTATATTTTTTCAGTATTACTATGACTGTCGCAAAAACTCATATTCAGAAGATGATATAAATGTCTTTAGAAACGAATGGGCAGCGTACCTGATCGAAAAATGTAAACAAATAGGACAATGAAGGTGAATTCCTAATACTTACATTATCTTTATATGGTCATTGATATCTCCCTTTACACTTATTGAGAATCTATGATCTCCCTTTCTTATGTTTCATATCCTTAGATTAGAGAATTCCTACTACTTAGTTTCAAATTGAGATAAAATTTGGAAAACAACACCAATGACATACGCCAAACCGAGAAAACACGTTCGGATTGTTTTGATACTTTAGGACAATGATCCACGAGTCATTTGTGACGTGTAAGAATTGACTTCACATCAATCCGACGCACGGTGTGACCGGTATGGCTAAAAGTGGCTGATATCAGTTTCAAATTGAGATAAACTTTGGAGGACAACACCAATGACATATGGAAAACCGAGAAAATGCATTCGGATTGTTTTGATAATTTAGGACAACGATCCACGAGTCATTTGTGACGTGTACGAATCGACCGCACCTCAGTCCGACACATGGTGTGACCGGTATGGCTAAAATTGTCTGATATCAGTTTCAAATTGAGATAAACTTTGGAAAACAACACCAATGACACACGGAAAACTGAACAAACATGTTCGGATTGTTTTGATACCTTAGGAAAACGATCCACAAGTCATTTTTGACGTGTACGAATCAACCGCACCTCATTCCGATGCACAGTGTGACTGGTATGGCTAAAATTGTCTAATATCAGTTTGAAAATGACATAAACTTTGTAAAACAACACCAATGACACACGGAAAACCGAGAAAACGCCTTCGGATTGTTTTGATACATTATGAAAATGATCCACGAGTCATTTTTGATGTGTACGAATCGACCACACCTTAATCCGACGCACGGTGTGACCAGTATGGCTAAAAGTGTCTGATATCAGTTTCAAATTGATATAAACATTGGAAAACAACACCAATGACATACGCCAAACTGAACAAATGCATTTGGATTGTTTTTATACATTATGACAATGATCAAAGAGTTATTTCTGACGTGTATAAATCAACCGCACCTCAATCCGATGCATGGTGTGACTGGTATGGCTAAAAGTGTCTGATATCAGTTTCAAATTGAGATAAACTTTAGAAAACAACACCAATGGCATATTCCAAACCTAGTAAACGTGTTCAGATTGTTTTGATACATTAGGACAACTATCCACGAGTCATTTGTGACGTTTAAGAATCAACCGCACCTCAATCCGACGCATGGTGTGACTGGTATGGCTAAAAGTGTCTGATATCAGTTTCAAATTGATATAAACTTTGGGAATCAACACCAATGACATATTCCAAACCGATCAAACGTGTTCATATTGTTTTAATACTTTAGGAAAACGATCCACGAGTCATTTGTGACCTGTACGAATCGACCTCACCTCAATCTGACTCACGGTGTGACCGGTATGGCTAAAATTGTCCGATATCAGTTTGAAAATGACCTAAACATTGGAAAACAACACCAATGACATACGCCAAATCAAGAAAACGCGTTCGGATTGTTTTTATACTTTAGGAAAATGATCCATGACTCATTTGTGACGTGTACGAATTGACCGAACCTCAATCCGACGTACGGTGTGACCGGTATGGATAAAAGTGTCTGATATCAGTTTCAAATTGAGATAAACTTTGGAAAACAACACCAATGAAATATGCCAACTAAGAAAACTCGTTCAGAATGTTTTGATACTTTTGGACAACGATCCACGAGTCATTTTTGATGTGTACGAATCAACCTCACCTCAATCCGACGCACGGTGTGACCGATATGGCTAAAAATGTCTGATATCAGTTTCAAATTGAGATAAACTTTGGAAAACAACATCAATGACATACGCCAAACTGAGAAAACGCATTCGGATTGTTTTAATACTTTAGGAAAATGATCCACGAGTCATTTATGACGTGTACGAATTGACCACACCTCAATCCGACGTACGGTGTGACCAGTATGGCTAAAATAGTCTGATATCAGTTTGAAAATGACATAAACTTTGGAAAAAAACACCAATGACATACGCCAAACTGGGCAAACGCATTCAGATTGTTTTTATACTTTAGGAAAACGATCCACGAGTCATTTTTGATGTGTACGAATTTACCGCACCTCAATCTGATGCACGGTGTGACCGGTATGGCTAAAAGTGTCTGATATCAGTTTCAAATTGAGATAAACTTTGGAAAACAACCCTAATGACATACGCCAAACCGAGAAAACACATTCGGATTGTTTTGATACTTTAGGAAAATGATCCACGAGTCATTTGTGACATGTACGAATCGACCACACCTCAATCCGACGCACGGTGTGACCGGTATGGCTAAAAGTGTCTGATATCATTTTCAAATTGAGATAAACTTTGGAAAACAACACTAATGACATACGCCAAACTGAGCAAACACGTTCGGATTGTTTTAATACTTTAGGACAATGATTGACGAGTCATTTGTGCCGTGTACGAATCGACCGCATCTCAATCCGACACACGGTGTGACCAGTAATGCTTTTCATTAGATAAAGAATCAATATTTATTAAATTAGATAAATCAATCAAAAACATATTGATTTTACATTATTCCCTTTCATTTTTAGGAAAATAAAAACTTTTGAGTTTAAAATTTAATATTTTAGTATCACATTTCCATATTATTGTATTCTTTCATATTACTGTTTTAATTTCTTTCATTATTGCATTACTAACATAATATTTGTTTTTTTATATAGGTGAATTTTTTTCCTTGAGTTCGGATGCTTTATTCGGCAACAAATACTGTCGAGAGCGGATCACGGATATCAAAGGATGAAACATGAATTTTTATAACTATTGTTGAATAATTGTAAATGTATCCATGTAAAAAAATGTTTGAAATGTATATAGCAATGTGTTTTTTTTGTATTCATGATGTTAAGTAAATGTATATACCGTTATCAGTCAAAATATTGGGTGCGGGTGCTATGGTGTGAAGGTGTGCATGTGCAACTTTGTGCAAGTATTCTAGTGTGTAGGTGTGCAGGTACTATTTTTTAGGTGCAGGCGCTGGGGCCTTTATCAGTTCTTTTTTAGCGCTGATAAAGGACACCTTTAACAGCGCTATAGGAGCGCTGATAAAGGGACCCTTTATCAGTGCTCCGAGAAGCGCTGATATAGGTGACCTTTATCAGTGCTCCACGACGCGCTGATAAAGGACCCCTTTATCAGAGCTCTGAGAAGCGCTGATATAGGGGACCCCCCCCTTATCTACGCCGGAATTAACAGCGCTTTTCTAGCGCTGTTAATGCTGGTTTTTAGTGCTGATAAAGGGGCAGGTTGTAGTAGTGCAGTGCCAGAGAGGAAATGGGAAAATATATCCATGGACATTGTTGTGGAATTACCAAAGACATTTCAAGGTAATAATGCAATCTGGGTTATTGTTGATCTATTGACTAAATCTCCTCATTTCCTTCCTATTCGAGATACATTTTCTCTAGATCAACTTTCTTGGTTGTATGTTAAAGAGATAGTCTGGTTTCATGGTGTTCCCCTATCCATTGCATATGTTCGTGATCCCAGGTTTACTTCAAACTTTTGGAAAGTCCTTCAGAATTCATTGGGAACTGAATTAAATATTAGTATAAATTTTCATTCTCAACCATATGGGTAGTCAGAACGAACAATTCAGATCTTGGAGGATATGCTACGTGCTTGTTCACTAGATAATCAGGGAAGTAGGGACCAACGACTTTCTTTGGTTGAATTTTCTTATAATAACAGTTTTCATTCTACTATATAGATGGCTCCATTTGAGGCATTATATGGTAAACGGTGTCGAACTCTAGATTTTTGGGATGAAGTAAGTGAAAGGAAGTTTATGGGACTAGAACTCGTAGAAGTGATGATAGAAAAAGTTCAGCTGATACAGAAACACATGAGAACAGCTTAGTGCAGGCAGAAAAGTTATGCAGACAACAGGAGGACGGATCTCTCTTTTAAGGTAGGTGATAATGTCTTCCTCAATGTTTCTCCATGGAAAAGTGTGATGTGTTTTGGCAATAAATGAAAGATGATTATGAGGTTCATTGGACCTTATGAAATCCTTGAGAAAGTTGGTTTAGATGCATACAAAGTAGAATTACCTCCAAGTTTGTCCCAAGTACATAATGTTTTTCATGTTTCAATGATGTGAAAGTATATGCTAGATCAATCTCATGTTTTGAACCCAGATTTAGTTCAGTTGGAATAGAATCTCTCTTATGTGGAACAACCATTCTATATTATTGATCGTAGGGAGAAAGTATTGCGGAATAAGGTAAATCACATGGTAAAGGTTTTGTGGAAAAATCGTATGGTTGAAGAGGGAATATGGGAATATGAAAATGCTATGAAGGATAAATACCCCCACATATTTTGATAAGTGAATAAAAATTGTGAGGATGCAATTTACAAAAGGGGGAAGGATGTAACATCCCATGTAAATGAAGAAAAATAGATTTTCATATTTATTAATATTTGTTAATTAAATATTAATTTTAATTTAAATGGGTTGCTATGTTCGATAGCATACCCGATACGCAACAACGAGGTTCTTTGAAATCTTACATTGCACACTAATAATATAATATTATTATTTTAAATGGTAGTTAACTCCTAGCCATTGTATTGGTGGGAATGAAAAAAACTAACTACAATATGATTATATATGTTTGTTAAATGTATTGACAATTATCCAATAAAAGTCAGGGGCATAAAATGTGAATGTATCTAATTTTAATCATAATTTAAATTAAAAGGTCGATTTATTGCCTTTTAATGGAGAACCCTCTTTAAATCTAGTTTTGGTTATTATTATATGTTCTATTTGACCAAATAAAATTATTCTTTATATTTGGGACATCAAATTTTACTTTGGGTAGTTTTTTGGTATTTTTATGATAAAGATCATTTTTTAATAAATAGTAAAAAATATTATATTTTAATTCAAAAGTCCATTTTTATCTAATTTATTTATATGGTTAGATTATCTTTCTAATTGATTTTAAAGTTTAATTAGAAGATACTTTTACCATTTAATCCAATTTTGGATATTGTAATTAATTTCACTTCGAAATTGGACATAAACAAGTGTCGTTCTTTTGATAGTTATTGTTTCTTAAACACACGCTATTTGTTTTAACAACAGTAATTGATTTTAAAATTAATTAATGACACTTTAGTTTTTTGAATTGGAAAAAATAGACATCATTTTTGAATATGTAATATCAAATAAATCTTAGGCTAAATTGTTGTTATTTTTCTGAAAAACTTCAATTTTTGATGAATAGTGAAACCACTTATTAGTAGTTAAAAACTGACTTTTTGATTTAAATGAAATTTTACAGCTTACGTGAATTATAATTTGAAAATCTAACATACATGGTTGTTATCAATAACTAAAATGTGGTTTAATAAATGATAATAATTTTGGGTGAATAGTAACTTTGGACTTTTATTTACAACCGTTAAAGGTAAATAGGGTAATTCAAGATAAAAATTGTATTATAATAATTCAAAATTACCTTAACACCTATCCAAACCATATTGGTTTAGTTATTTACAACCATGGGAATCTTTGGGTTGATTTTAGGACCCCTCTGAGCCACTTGGGAGTGATAATGACAATTTAAATTAATTAATTTAAAGTAAAGTCAAAATAGACATAAACAAAAATGTTTTAGTAATTAATTTTTATATGGTGTTATAAAAGTAATATTTTTTACTATAAAAATGGATTTTAAATCTAAAAATAATTCCTAAATGATGATATTTTTTGTATAATTTTTAGAAAGGAAATAAAATAAATTATCTGTGACACAATAATGATACAGTATTTACCACATTAATAAATGATTTAAATTAATAAGATTATAGTGATTAAAATATTAACCAAAACAAGTCCAATTTTAATTGGATGATTTTATTTAGAGTATTAGTCACTTTATCTTTGACTTTAATGATTTTTTTACCTTTTGAAACTGAATATCATTATATTTGAAAATAATATTTTCACACTTTCATAAAGAGCCCCTCCTTTCCCTTATAAAAAGAGACCACTTCTAACCAATTCCTCACACCTATCAAGACATTTAGCTCATCCAAACTCTGCCCAATTAAGTTCCCTATATCCCTTTTCTCCTCCAAGAAGCCTTAACATAAGTAGAAGGAACTTCAATAAGTCCTTTGGTTCAAACCAAAGAGAGTTACCCAAATTAAAGGTAACTGTTTCTCTTAAATTGTTTTCTTTTATTTTATTTCTCAAACCCCTAAAATCGTTTTATTATTTTGTTTTGTAACAAAAACAGTATCCTAAATATATTATTATTTTGTTATGATTAGTATTATAACTACACTTACACACACCTCCATTTAATGGGTGAATAACATAATGTTTATGTGGATGAAAAACCAACGCCTCACGAAACGAAGATTGTTCAATTACCTCTTACCGCCTCTCATGGTGGCAATGATGATGGAAATGTATTTATATATGATATATATTATGTTTTAGTTTTCTTTATGCTTATGTATTTTTCATTTATATCATGCCTTTATGATTTCCATAGTGGGTAAATACGATAATCACATTTGAGGAAGTGCGGACTACCGCCCCTGAAAGTGATGTGACTCGTTAATGCCTTGAATGTGATGTATAAAGGATAGAATTAATGATATTATATATGATATTGTACTGTAATTATAATATCACTCTGTATCATTATGTTTTAATTCCATTAAAATAAGAAATAGAAATGAAAGTAGCGTTTATGCGTACGTACGTCTGACCATCTCCATGAACGGTGCATTTCATTTATTACCTCCATATGTTATTTACTATTATAAAAACATGTATATACTGGATATATATGAAATATATGATATCTAAATCATGAATATCATTCAGGATATAATGGACTATTGACCACATGGACAACTTGCAAATATAAAGTGTTCATTTTTTACTCAAGTACCAAATATCGACAAAATAGACGTTATTAACTTAAATGATTACATAATATTTATAACCTGGTAATAAGTGATATAAAATGAATAATAAACTTTAGAAAGTTTCTTAAGCAAGTAGAAATTAACTTTAGTTTATTATTCAGTAGATTAAAGAACGATCGAGTCAAGTCGGACATGAGGTAAGGGACTTCATCTCAATCTCCATTCATTGAGGCATATTTTGTTTTAATACACAACATTCTTTTATACGATGTATAACAACATTGAATTTTAAAATGGAATATTTTTCTACAAATAATTTTACTAAATGACAAAAAGAATGTTCCTTTTAATGTAAGCGGTGACAACGACGTTTTCTGCCACTGTGGGTATTATTTGATCTCTGGCTTCCTCAACAAGCCGAAATGTTTTTAAAGGAAAATAAATACCATATACTATTTTATGTATTTTGGTATTGAAAATGGTTTTGATAATGTATTTGTTATGTCAATATATTTAATTGATATATTTTGATTGAAATGTGTAAATTTTTTCTTTCCTTTATATTTGTTTTATATCTTATTATTTTATAATCTTACTTGGATATTTGACGCGTGGTTACGTGATAAACCAAATGACAGGTAGTGACGTGAATACCAGGACAGGGGGTTACATTAAAACCTCTAGTGCATTGGGTATGGAAGTCATCCATATGGCTATTCCATTTACTGATATGTGTGGAAGTCGACCATATGGTTATTCCATTTATGTATGTTTATGTCCCAAGTTACATTTATATGTTATGTGTTCTTTATATGGGATTGATGGTAATATTTTGGTTACAAAAGGGTAAGTAATGATCTTTTATTCAGTGAAGAGTATTTACTACTTCATAAAGGAAAATATTATTAATTATGAAAATTTTTTCGTGGTTTACCTTTTGTTTTGAAAAAATAACAGTTTTCCTTCTTTGTGTATCCCTTACTGATATTTTTATACTCATCCCAAGTTTTTGAAATGTTTTTCACAGGACATAAAGTAGAATAGGTTCAAGGATGGGATTAAGGAAAAGTCATTCCATCTAAAACACAGAACTATACATGACTCTTTTTTTCAAAGAGTTTTTATTTTATGAAAAAAATGGAAACTGAGTAAAAGTGTCTACTTTGTAACATTTTGCAATGTAATAGTTATGGCATAACTCTCAAAAACTCTAAACCTAAAAATATCCTCAATGTGAATTATTCATTAAATTTAATATTATGTAAGGTTTAAGGTCGGGTCCTTATAATTTAAAAGACGAAATAAAATTTTATTTTCATTTTATAAAATAAAATTTCTAAAAGATAAATAAATTAATTACAATGTATGCTCATAAAATGAAATAAAAATCATTTTTAATGAAAACATATTTCTAAAGCATAAAATGAATAATGAAAATTAATTTCTTATTTATTATCAATGAATAAATATATATTTTTTATATGAAACATTTATAAATATTTTTATAATGTGGTTAATCTTATTTATATTACCAATTTAATGTCTTGGATATAGTTATCACATTTAAATTTTATTTTTATTTTATATTATAGTTTTTTATGGCTCAAATGTGTGTGTTAAGAAAGGTATCTAGAATATTATTTAAAAAATAAATTTTGTAGGTGTTTCTTACTTCCTCACAACTCTTTGAATTGTTTTAATAGCTTCTATTGTTCATAATTTATTCTATTATCATCATTTCCTGTAACTATACTAGGTTATACTAATCTTAAAAGGAAGGGATATTGAGTTATGCAACCCCAAAAAAGGAATGAGTTGGTTTTTCTTAACTTGAAAATTTAAGGAAAATTCAGTTCTTCCATTTTTTAGATAAATGAAATTGTTTTGGTTCTTCTACCACTAAAAAAGAACATAGGTGTGTTGTGACTTCATGTGAGAAAATACAATCTTGGGTTATTCTTAGAGGGTTCAAAAAAATATTTGTAAAGGTTTTTGAGTGAAAATAAAATTACAATTTTTATATTATATTTTATTCCATTGATCCTTAGGTTTTATAGTGGTGAAGAGTAAATTTAGGATCATTTAGATCCAAACTAATATAAAAATAATTTTGATCAATTTTTTTTTATTTCAACCACATGATTTAACATAACTCTAATAAAATTTTATAATTATATATAAATATAAACAACCCTCCATGATTATTATATCATTTACTTATTGGGACATAATAATCAGTATCAAATATTGAACATTATCTTTGGATTATATATTTATTTTTTGATAATCATATCATGATTTATCCATCAAAGATAAAATTTTATTTTAATGTGTCAGGAATAAGATAAAATGATCTATGGACTCCTCAAAGGCGTCCTTAAATTTATAGAATAAACTACATATACATGAAATCATGTATGAAATATTGTCATAAGTATTTATATATTGATAGTTTCACTATCATATTTAATCCTTATAAAATAATGGAATTTGATTTTGAAACACTGATTGGAATGATGAAATTATATATATTCATAATTATTAAATAATAAACCTTTTATAATATGTAGTTAGTTGAAATGTATATAGATATGTGTCATTAGGAAAAATAACCCATGAAATTCAAATGATATTTTAAGTAAAACATCATTGTAAAGACAAAAATTTAATAACTATCTTCTTTATAATAAGGATTGAGTATCATGAATTCAAATTTAGTAAAAAAAAATATTTAATAGGATTTTAAATATAATTAAATGTATTTAAAATTTAATGAGTATATTTGGTAAAATTTAGATAATTAGTTTTTTATTTAAAGAGTTTTAAAATATTTACCTAATAAATAACATGCTAAGAATGAAGCAATTGACTATAATAAACATTTCTAGAATATAAATTATATAATACTATTATATCATTGTTTCAATATAAGTTTGAACTCAAAAGTATATATTAATAAGATATTTCTATAAGTAAAGGTATTTGTTTTAAAGCAAATGTTACAACATATACTTCTGACCATATGCTATAATCTAGTGTATGAAATGGTGTTGCCTCTGTAGAAAATAGAGAATATTAATAGAATAAAGGAAACTATTGTATATTAAAAATGGATAATTATCAAAATGATTACAGGGAGAAGTGAAAGGAAAAAAAGAGTACATATAAATCATAATTAATTGAGGCTCATGAATGAAAAAATGAAGGGAAAAGAGTATAAAAAGATAAATAAAGAAATAGTAGCCTATTAAAATAAAACCTTAGAATTATATTATAGTAATGAATAAGGTGCATAAAACGTATCAATAATCCTATATTTAATGGATTCATAAAACATTGTATGTGAATTATATTTTTATTCCTCTTCTCATTATTATTCATATATGAATAAATACTAGTTGTGTGAAAAGATTAATAGAATCAATAATATGACTTAAAAAAATCCATGATTATTAAATAATCATAAGGCTAAACATTATTTGGTTATTGAAGAAAATGAAAAAAATAATTAATCATGTAATAACTAATGATAAATTATATGATGAATTTTATGTTATTAAAGTCAAAATTATCATAGTTGAATATTAACATTGTAAATGTGACAATGATCAATGTATTATGTTTATTACTATTTTGGAATAAAATGATAAACTATGAAATGAAATTGAAAGTATAAAATAATATTTTCTATGATTTACTCAAGTGATGAAAAACTAAAATAAGGTAACATATATGTGTTAAATGACTAAAAAAATTGTTCATGAATATAATAATATTTTTCCCATATATTACAAAATATTCTTTTCAAATGATGAAGTTGAAATGCTTCAAGTATTAAATTCATTTTATTTCAAATGAATGGTCATTATATTTGAATCATTGTTCCTTGTATTTTCATAATCTATTGTTTATTCCAAATATTTTATGTCTAAATCATTTTCATTTTTATTTCTTATTAAAATATATTTTAAATCAATTTGGGTTCCCAATTAATATTTCTATAACAAAATTAGACCCTTGTTTTCATGGACACTAAAATATTTTTAAATCTATTTTTGTAGAAAGTATGAGGACATAACTATAAATACTATATAATCTTGAGTTTTATGTCCTGAATTTATTGTATTACATTTTGGGTTATTTTTAGGTTTAGAGTTTCAGAGAATTATGAAATAACTCATACATTAGAAAACTATATAATATAAAGTGGACACTTCTGACCAGTATCCAATTTCTCGTCATATAAAACATTAAAAATAAAACATGAATTGTTTCTCATTAAAAATATTCACATCATTCAACTTGACATATTATTTTCCCTTACCCATCCTTTAACTATATGATTTGTTTAAAACTATTTGATTAGCACAATAATATTAGTAAGGGACATAAAAAGAAGAAAACCATTATTCTAGTGAAAAACTTAAAAAATCATGTAATTTTTACCTTTATCTCGAAATTTATTTGAGTGTTTGAAATTAAAAAATCATATGAAGAAAACATTTTCTCAAATAAATCCTTGAAAACACATAATAAGAAAATAAAACCCATTTTCGGAAACTTATATCATCATATTCATAAAACCTTTTCTAAACCCTTTTAATATGAATAACCATATTGAATCCCTATAATAAAATTTCATAGAGAAAATAATCATTACCTAATAAAATAGAGAACTATAATAGGGATCACCTTTTATATAATATATATTTGGATTACTCTTTTTCATGATTTATAATGGGTCTCAACCTATCCTATAAGCCCTATCTAGCTCACCAATGAGCTATAATGGGGATAAATCCATTATATAAGTTTTATCAGGCTCATGCAATATTTATATAATGTTAAAGTACTATATAATTAATAAAAAAATATTATTCTCTCACCTTTATATCATAAAACCCATTAAAAACACTTTTTAACCGATAAGAAAAACCATTTCTAATATCAAAAAAAATCTTCTTTTTGAAAACCCATTTTTAATGCAAAAATAAAAATAAATATGTAATGAGGGAGTTTCATTGAAGAAAAAATGAATTCTTGTAAAGTAATAATGAAATAAAATAATTTTTATGGTGGTAGGAAAATTCAATTTTTCTATATACGTTAAAATAAAATATTATTTTTGACTTTTTGTTAAAATGTTCTATATAAAATACATAAAAAGATTAATTTTTTAAAAAATTGATAAAAATTAAAAAGAGACATAAGATTTCATTTATAAATATTTTATTTCTATATAAAAACATTCAAAATAATTTTAAAAGGCCATGGACATGTAAGAGAATGATTTGGTGGTAAAACCTTTAAGGGGGGTTTTTTAAAATAAAGCCCCTTTCCACTTTTGGAAGCATCTAAATTTTAATCCCTATGAAAGAATAAAATTTTAAATTTTTTTTAATATAGTGAAAATATATTAATTCATGATATTACATGTCAAAGTGGCTATAATAAACTTCATAAAATGATATAGTTGTATAACATAAACATATGCCCCAATAAAAGGAAATCGAGACGAAGTCATTTACAATGAGTCCGAATAATCAAATATGTTATTTATCATCCAAAATAATAAACTTATTTTTATTATTTAATTTATTAATAAAATATTTTACATTTATTATTACCTTTTATTTCTCTTATTACCATTTCAAATACAATTACTTAATCAATTATGTTCACTTTGATTGTTTTAACGATATATGACTTTTGTGGGAAAAATAACTTGAGTAGGTTAACTATGGTAAAAGTGGAAATTATTCCAACATATATAAAATAACAATAATAAAGAAATTTCCATCTTTATATATCAATTATACTTTTAAAACCAATCATGAAAAATGGTTGTGAAAAATTAATTACGTTACAATTATAGAGACGGGAGGCCATATATACAGATGATTAACATTTCTATTTTGTAATGATCATTATGGAAAGAAGGTAAGTATTATTTTATATTTAAATAATTATAATATTATTTTAAATATTATATTTTTTCATTTAATATACTTATATATATTTTCCATGTGTTGTGGTGATGAAAATGAATCACATCGCTTCGTGGAGGCAGTAGTCCACACGTTCGCCCGAATGACGTTATCATTTTTCAGTGAGTGTAAAGGTAAGAAAGAAAATGAAATATTATCATTTTATAATTATAATTATTTCATTAATTTCATAATCACATAGATTAATTAAATTTATTCTTATTTCCTTCTATGTAAAACATCAATGAAAAATTAATCACATCGCTTCGTGTGGCAGTAGTCTACTGAACACATGAGTAATGTTATTGTATTCCCTATTGAATAGAAAGTAATATGGTTTATGTGATATAAGAATTGAATAAGTATAATTATGTTAAAATTTTCACATAAATACTTTAAATCCATCAATATAACAATCCATGAGCAGTATTTATGAAAAAATGAATCACATCGGTTCGTGAGGTGGTAGTTCACCGTACAGACGAATGATAATTTATTTTAGAATTTAATAGAAGAAGAGATGTTTTTAGGTTAGGAATTAAAATAACAAAATATTATTATATGGTTTATATTAGTGTTATTATATCATAATAAATATATTTTTTTTAAGGAGTGGGAGAAGGCATAATATAAAAATTATCGATTAAGCACGATACCACTTTTTTAGATAACCTCCTTAAGTTAGCGCCAAAATCCCTCATGAGAATAATTTATTATAAAAAATAGGAATATATAATTTTTTTAGGGATTTAGGGAATATATTTGGGTAGTTATATTCATAAAAAATGGCTTTGAAGGAGTGAATATAAGAAGAAAGGGGGTACCCTTTTATAAGTGAGGTGAGTGGCACCCTGGTAATTTTTGAAAAGAAAAAGGTGTACCCACATTTTTGTTTTAAAAAATGATTAAAAATGGACCATTATAGGGAAATATAAATTAAACGGTCTAAATATGTAATTAAAATATATTTTAGGAAAAAATTATTCCATTTTAACCCTTATATTTGTTGTTTAACCATTGACAAATTTGTTTTTTCCTTTACCGTGATAATTAATGTATAGTATTTTTACTATTAATTATCATAAAAAATAAATTTGGCCATATTATATAATATTAATTATGATTATTAGAAAATTTTGAATCAATTTTTCTAAATTAAATTATTATAAGTGTCATAATTTATTTTAAATTAAACCTGCACATGTGATAAAAATGTGGGTTTTCGAGAAGTGTATTTTTCAAGAAAAATTGATTTTATATTAACCCTAAAACCAATATTAAACATTATATGAATTTAAATTAAATTTTATTTATATATAATAAATAAATTTAATTTAAATCATTCTTCATTTGTTGTTTTCTTAGTTAATTAAAATGGAGGAACATCGTACACTTTAAAATAGTTTCTAGAAAAATCTCATTTTTAAACCCCAAAACGAAGTTATTATAAAATAAAATATAAATATGATTAAATTTTTTTTAAGTGAATAAAATATAACTAAATAGTAATTGATTTATTATAAATCATATTTAAAACATAATTTTACTTTTTAAATTACATAATTCATTGAAAATAAGTGATTTATTTACAAAAATACGTATTTTTCACTATTCACCAAAAAATCAATATTTTCCAAAATCTCACAAAATTTCAACCTACGTTAATTTTGATATGATTGTATCAGAAATTTATTTAATTTTATCAAATTCATTATCTAAAAGTTCTAAAAATTAACTATAATATTTTTTCATGTAAAGCAATAAAAATCATTTTTAAAGAAAACATATTTTGATGAATAAAATGACTTTAATAAAAATAATTGAATAGTTAATAATTATTTTTAAATTAATTTGTTTATTAAATTTATATATATATTATAAATTATTTAAATAAATTCATAATCACTAATTTAATGTCTAGATTATAATGGTCATATATTTCATGGGTTGTTTAAACTCAATGTTGCGGGTCGAATATGTTATCGAATATAATGTCATACTTTTAAAATATTGAGGTGTTACATCTTAAACCATTTAATAAATTTCATCCTTCAAATTTTAAATTTATCTTGGAAATTAATGGATGGAAATTTTAAAATACATCTTTTGAAAACCCACACTACAAAAAGGGTTAACATACCATCCTCTTGATATGGTAGATAAGAAAGTATGAAGGTCATATAGAAAAACACATACTAGATTTGCAAATAGATGAACATTGGTTAGAAGTGAATATTTGGACATGTAATAAAAGAAAAATTTCCCAATAATGATGGATAGTGATAAAGATCATTGATCATCAGAAATTGAATGATCATCAAAAATTCAACAACCAAAAAACCATAAATCTATGATAAATTAGAAGACTATTGATTAATTATATATGAATATAATTGGATAAAATTTTCATTTTCATGATTTTTTTACTAAAGTTAAGTAATTAATTAGAATCAAGACTAAGAACATAATGATATAATTTTTCCAAAAAAGTTGAAATCTATTCCTTTAATCATTTTCTACCATTGTCTCATCTTTTGCTACAAACGATGAGTATTAAAGATAATTTTTTCATGCCTAAAGCATAAAAATAAAGTTTTAAAGGACTTAATAACCATAAAGGATAACTAAATATTCCTATTATATTTATATTTTAACAACAATTAAAATTTTTAGAATAAGGTAAGATAATTCCCAAAATGAATAAACTTCTTATGATAAAATTAAAAATTAATATCTGAGGCCTCAACAATAACACCAAAATTTTAGATTATATAATTTCATAAATAAATATCTTTAAAATTTTCCAAAAACATTCCTGACTAATATTTTTTTAAAAAAAATGAAGGGTTTGATCACATATTCTTACAATTTTGACTTAACATTTATCACCAAATAACACCAATCACTTTCAATGTTTCATAACCAAAATATATCTACCTTAATCATATAATAAATAATGTATACAAATATTTTACATAAATAACTTAAATTACCACAAAAACACAACAAAAAGATAATTAAACCTTTATTCCTGAAATAAATATCCATAATGTTGTATTTAAATTAATAATATATGGTTCTAAAATTTGTGAAATTTGTCTAAAATAATAATATTTAGCCTATCAACAAATTTCATTTCAATCCCATTGTTATATATATAATAAAAAATATGCGAAAAAATCAATTTAATAATAATCTATCAAACAATGTGAGTTAAAAATAATAATTTAATACTAACCAGGAAATCACATAGGATACCAGTAGGTCCTTCACCTATGTCACCCTTCAGTGGTGGGTTTAATCCTCACAACCATCCTAAATGTGAAATTTTGTTCTTTTTCAAAAACTGTACTTCTATAATTCTTATAACATTCCTAGAAATATGTTGAACACCCTCAAAAATAATATTAATCTTCAAAGATCATATTAAATATAATGTTTCAATACTTTTAAAATTATTTCCTCCAAATGAAATGATAATTAACCCTTAAATAACATTTTCACATGTAAAGATTAGGGTTATATATACATTAATGAAAATATCAAAACTCAATAAATATCTCAAAAGTAATCCCACTATATAAAAAATAAAATTATTATTAATTTATTTAAACTTATGACCATATTTAAATCTACTACTACATTATAAATCATAAGTCCCTTGATATTGACACCTTAATCACATAACATTCTTTATAACCAATTAACGGTGATTTTACATCTTATTCAAAAACAATTCCTTCCCAAAAATAAAAATATGAATCACATCTTAATATTTAACAATTTCAAAGTATAATATATGATATAATATATACCTTTTATATACCTTTTTTAGTTTCATATTCTTCAATGGTGATGGAATTAGACACTCTAAGAAATTTATTTTCCCAAAATTACTGATATTGTTCTTTCTATTCCCCCCAAGTAAAATTATTTTCATAATTTCTATACTCCCCATATTTAAAAAATTCAATTGATACATTGGGATTATTTTTATTCCCATTTCTATTGTTAATGTTCAGATTCCTTTTTTCCTTGGAAGATTATTGACTCATGCCCTCCTTTACCATATACAAAACATCTTCTTATCCTTTTAAGTAATTTTACTGAGTTATTATTTCCACTCTATTAACACATTTTCCATTGAATATTTTTATGTTTTTGATCTCTATCACTATAACTTTAGTGTAGATTAATTTCTCCCTCATTTTATGTGTTAAAAAACATAACATGGTTCAGGTTGTTAATCATAACTTGTGATAGCTAGTTACGGATAACCAAAAGTGTTTTCACTATATCTCCCTTTTTTTTCTCATTCAGACAACCACCACATTTTTCATCATATCTATTATTACATTTCTTTTTGCTGCATCCATCCATTTAATAAAACCAAAATGGTTCATTGTGATAATATTAATAAAATAACATTAAAGCATATTATGATGAGGATAAACACTAATTTATCCTTAACCTTGGTATCTTTAACTCTTTCTATATACCCAAAATAATTATAATTCTTCCTAACATGTTACCATTAGTTATAGATGATTTTTAACTGATTCTAAAATAACATCATAACCCCTAAAGTTATCTAAAATGACATATTTTACTAACATTATGGACCTAGCCTTAAATAATATATAATTTTTATCTTTTAGTGAAGAATTTATTCACCTACATTTTGTGATATTTTTAGGTTGAGATTTTTAGAAGATCAATTCATAACATATACATAAAAATCATTTAATACAAAGTTGACACTTCTAACCAATATATATTGTTCACACCATAAAAACCCTTTAAAATAAAAAATGATTTCTTTACATTATAGATATTCATGATATTCAACATGACCTCTTGTTTTCCCATACCATCCTTAGACCCTATGGGAAATATTTTAAAAACATAGGATGATAAAAAAAGGTTAGTAAAGTATAGAAAAAAAATTAAAACCATTAGTCTATTTAGAAACATGAAAAACCATGTAATTTTTACCATTATATTCAATTTTAATTAAGAGTATGAAAACAAATTACATATGAAAATACACACACATTTTTCTTAAATAAAACCATTAAAACCTATAACAAACAAATAAAAACCCTTTTTGGAATCTTGGAGAATCATATTCATACAACCCTTTCAAAACCATTTCACTTAGAATATCTATATATTTAACAACCAATATAATTCCCTAGATAACATATTCATTACCCAATGTATTTGAGAGATATAATGAAGCTCACATTTTGTATAATCTATATCGATATCACCCATTTTTCATGATCTATAATGTTCCCCAACCCATCGTATAATATATATTGGGCTCACCCATGCACTATATTAGGGATCAATCTATCAAATAATTTATATATACCTCAGTAGTTATTTATATAATGCTTAATTACCATATAAAAAAAAAATTTAATGATTGTACCTTTTTATCATAAAACCTTTGAAAAAACTATTAAACCCACATAAAAACATTTTCGGATAACAAAATATCTTTTCTAAACCATTTCAATAATAAAATACCAAAAAAAGGTAAATAAGTTTTTTAATTAAAGAAAAAATGAATGATTGAAATGTAATCCAAAAATAAAATAATTGTTATGGCGGTGGGAAAATTCATTGTCACCATATACATTAAAATAAAATATTCATTTTTTCTTTTTTTTCAAAAGGTTTCTTATAAAATATATAAATTTATTCCTTTTAGAAACATTTTAAATAAATTAAAAAATCACTTAAAATTTAATTTATAATTATTTTATTTCTATATAAAAACTTTCATAAAATAATTTTAAAAACACTTGAACATGTAGAGAAAGATTTTGAAGGAAAACATTAAAAAAATATTTTTTTAAAGAAGGTCAATTTCCAATTTAAAAAATTTTAAATCATGCGACCCATGAAATAATAATTTATTTTTAAAAAATAAATATCATGGGAATAAAGGAATTCATGATATAATATTTAAATGGGTATATACATATAACTCAAAAAATAATATAGGTACATAACATCAAAGTATTATTCAATGAAAGTAAATTGAGACAAAGTCCTTTAACTTGAGTGTGATTAATCATATACATTATTTATCATCATAAATAATAAACTTATCTTAATTATTTAATCCATAATAAAATTTTAAAATTTTATTATTCTCTTTTACTTTACTTATTACCATGTTATATATGATAACATAATCAATTAAGTTCACTTTAGATGTTTTGATGGTATTTAGATTATGTGTCAAAAATGACATTGGTAGGCTGACTATGGTCAATGAGGTCCTTATTTCAACATATCAAGAATAATTATAAAGAAATAATTATCATATTTATACATAAATTATTATTTTAAATCTATTTATTAAATATGGTTATGAAAAACAATCTATCTTTTGATCCTGGTGATGGTAGGTTGTAGGAACAAATGAGTTACATTACTATTTTTTAACGATCATTACATAAAGAAGTTAAGTATTATTTTATATTTCCATAATTAGAATAATATCATAAATAAAATATTATCTCCATATATGTATCATAAGTATTTCATATTAATATCATATATATTAATTAAATTTAATCTTATAATATTCTATGTAATGCGTTAGTAAAAAACTAACCACATCGGTTTGTGGAGCGATAGTTTACCATACACATGAGAGACATTATCATATCTCACACAGAATGGAAAGAAAGATGGTATATGTGATATCATAATTAAAAAATTATAATTATTTTAATATTTTCATACATATACTTTAAATATATATTTATAATAATCCTTGATATGTTATTATGTGAGATGAATCGCATCGGGTCGTGAGGTGGTAGTCCATCGTACACACGAATAATGATTTTGTTTCCCATTTGATGAAAAAGAAGATGGATTTAGGTTATTAAATTGAAATTATAACATATCATCATATGTGAGATAATGTTTTTATTATATAACAATTATTTAAGAAGGTTTTATGGAGGTGTAAGAATAAATAGTTTAAAAGCGCTTGGTTATATACGATACTTCTTCTCTGGATAACTTCCTAGGTTAGCACAAGTACACTTCATAAGATGAATTGATGATCAATCCAAGGATTATATAATGTGGTTATAAAATTAAGTATGATATTTGGGTAGTTTTTTGATGATCCAATGAAATTTTAATATGTGAAGAGAAGAAGATAGGGGGTCACCTTTTATAAGTGAGGTGAGTGGCACCCTTGTAATTTCTGAAAAGAAAAATGTGTACCAAGGTTTTTCACATGACACTAGGATAAAATAATGTATCATTATAAATATTTTGAAATTATATGTTTGAAATATTTTCATTATATATATTTAATACAAGTTTTATTTCATTTTAACCCTTATCTTTTTTAGTTCAGGCCTTAGTAAATTCATTTTTACCATAACTGCAGTATTTAATATTTACTAGTTTCACAATTGATAATGGTAAAAATATCTTTGAAATTATTATATAATATAAATTATTTTTATTAATAATATTTAATCAATTATACTAAATTCAATTCACATAATTTTGAGATCTAAATTTAAAATTAGATCTACAGACATGACGAAAAACTGGGTTTTCAAGTTGTATATTTTTCAATAAGGAAATGATTTTATTTTAACTATATTTCCAGTATAATAATTATATTAATTAATATTAATATTTATTGATATATAATATATAAATTTAATTTAAATCATTTCTAATTTGTTTTTTTAAATTAATTAATATGGATAATCATTATGTACTTTAAAACAGTTTTTATAAAAATCTTGTTTCTCAACATTAAAATAAACTTTTACTAAAATATAATATAAAGATTATTCAAATATAATTAAGTGGATTAAATATAAATATATAATAATTATTTTAGTTTAAATCATAGTTAAAATATTATTATGATTTTTAAATTAATTAATTTATTGAACATAAATGAATTGTTTATCAAAATCAATATTTTTCACCATTCACCAAAAAATAAATATTTTTCAAAAAGTCCAAAAATATCATCATAAGATAATTTTGATATTATTGATTAAAAATTTAATTTATTTTTAATAAATAAATATTTAAATTTCTAAAAATTAGTTATGATATTTTCTAAAAAATCAATAAAAATCATTTTTAAAGAAAACATATTTTGATGAATAAAATAAATTTACTAAAATTTATTGACTAATAAATAATTATTTATCAGTAAATTTGAGATGTAAATTAAAAAATATTATTTAAAATAGTAATACTATTGAAACCCACCAATTTAAGTTCTAGGTTTTAATGTTCATATATTTCATGGGCTGTTTAAGCTTGATGTTGCATGTCAAATACGCTATTGAACATAATGTCCATCTTTTAAAATTTTAGGGTGTTATAGGAAGGGGGTATTGGAAGTGATAGGAAGGAAACATAGTACATGGATAGTGTATTCCCATAAAATATTTCCATTGTCATCTATTTATATTTATATATTAATAACTGTGATAGTGGTAAAGTTATATTTTTTATAACTCAAATGTAAAATTAAAGCATTTTAGAGAAGTTGGAATTTTAAATAATATTATTAATTAAAACAGTTTTATTTTTGAGGTTAAAAAAATAATTTAATTATTATATCACTACAATATAATGTTAATAAGAATATATAATTTTGAAATGAGAATTGTATTAATTCAATGGCAGAATCTTATTTATTTTATGGAAATTGAAAAATTAACATTTATTCAATTAATTATACCAAATTAACTAAGATAAATGTAAAATGACTAAATTTTGTAAATTCATACAATTATTTATGTCATGGATGATTTATTCATGTAAATTTCAGTTTGCTACACATGATTTTCAAAAATAAAAATGGTTCAGGATATTCGAATGTTAAATCTCTACCACACTTATATATATGATTCACATTTATAATTTAGCAAAAATAGAGTGAATGTTAAACAAATTAATGATGTATAAACCTCTATACCTATACATCATTTAAATTCTGTTCTATTAGGCCCTAAGAAAACAATAAGTTTAGGAGTTTAAATATTTTTATTTTTTATTGTAGATCATTATAACATATGTATATGGAATTATTTTCTTTCACGTAAATACGAGACATTGTCCATTTTTTTATTTATTTAAAGTTTTTAAAATAAAAAAGGATATATAATTTTATCAATTAGAAGTGATAAAGTTGGTTATGTTTCTATTTTGGAATTGGATAAATTATTTTAATTTCATAGATATAATTATAATTTTTCATCCCCTAGGACACCCCCAAAAAATGGTTCTGTAGAAAAGAAAAAACATGAAATTACAAGAAATACTTAGGAAAATTATAAATGACTTCAATTTTCCAAAATACATCACTTTATAAGTTTTAAATATATCTTTTAATATTTCTATTAAAATTATACATGTTCAATTATTATATAAAACACCTTTTGATATCTGGAAGGAAATGAATCCCAGAATTGGTTAATTTATAGTATTTTGTTTTATAGTTTTCATTCATAATATGAAATCTTCAGTAGAAAATTTTTATTCAAAATCAAATGAAAATTTTTAATAGGAAATTGAAAATAAAGTAAGGAATATATATTTTTCTACAAAAGTTCATTTTCAAATGGATATCCAAAGTACATTTTTATATGGATATATTTTATAATTGTTTTTTACAAAACCCTCAGGTTTTTAGATTGAATCTAATATAAATATTTTTTTAAATCATTGTAAACATCTTTATTGTTTATTATATGTCCCTCAATCAACTTAGAACTGTTTTTTTAGATTTATTTTGAATAATTTTTTTAAAAGGTCAATAATTGATCAAAATTTTCTTATTAAAGATGTTCTAAAGGTATTTTAATTGCACAAATATGTGTTGATGACATTATATTGGGATCCTCTTGTGATTTTTTTAATGAATTTTAAAATTCAATGAAAAGTAAATTTAAACTGATTTTAATGAGAGAAATTATATTCATTCATAGACTTCAAATATTTCTATGGAATGATAGTATTTTTCCAAATCAATCCATGTATTCCAAAGAGTTATACAGATGTTATGTTTAGACCCTTGTAAATGTAGTAATAATATAATGTCTACCTCTTGTAAACATGAAAAAATTTAACCCATAAACTCACTTAATTTTAAAAAAATTATAGTAACATTTTATTGATTATTATAATTAAAGACTTCTTATCCTAAGTTAATGTTTCATATTTCCATGTGTGATATATTTTAAATTATTTCTAAATAAAGTCATTTAAAGGTTGTTACATGTATTTTGAAACATGTTAAATGATCTTTGATTATAGGTCGATTTTAACCCATTGAACCTTTCATTGATATAATCAATTATAGCGATTCTTATTTTGGGTTATTTATGGTTGAAAATAGAATCATATATGGAATGTGTCACTTTTTTTGGAAATTATTTAGTCTCATGGAGTTCTAAGAAATACAATTTAGTGTCATTTTAAACTAGTAAAAGTGAATATACTACGGCTGTATTTGGTTTCTCATAGTCTTTATAGAATAAAAAAATCACATTGATTTTTGATATATTTTTTTAAATATCATTATTTATTGTGATAAAACCACTGATATTTTTTTTTCTAAAAAACCACTAAAAATTTCTGGGACTAAATAAATAAATGATTTACTTCAATTTCCTAGAGGTAATGTTCCAAAGAGAATATGACTCTTGAATCTACATCTATATAAAATTTTCATGTTTATATTTTTACTAAGCATTACTATTTTTCTAAATTTTAGAAAATTAATTTTTTTCTTCACTTGATAGAAGTATATTTATTTAATACATGGAATGTGTTTTAGGGAGTTTGAGTTTTTAAATAAAATATCTATAAATCTACAATTTTTTAACTATTGTATAATTTTATGTTTACAACATAATAATATAAATTTATTAATGTTTTAATGTGGATCCTTGGAATATTTCATGAATATAGTAGTTTTAAAATATTTTATATAGTTTATGTATACATGTTTGATATATTTTAGTTTTACTTATTCCATTTTCCCTTATGAATTCTTCCCATAATGTATAATATATTTTTATTTTTATGATCTATTTTTGATATTCTAATTTCATTATATTTATTCAGACCATAAATTATTCCATATATACTTATAAAATCTAGTTTTATTTATAAGTGATCATTGATGGTAATTAAAATTTATGTTTTGTTGGTCACATGAAATGGGTTAGTTTATTTCCTAGTAAATTTTTATCATAGGGGTAGTATGTTTTCACATAAATTATTGGAACATAAAAAGTGAAATTTTTCATGACCCGTCCCCCGGGTCCCATGCTGTGAGTACTTTATGCATGCCTTCCATAGGCTAGGGACTAGTGACTAGTACTGGAAAGGCATATCCCAAAAATGGAAGGCATTGACTTTAAACATATACACACACACGCCCAACCACATACCAACACACTAAAAGGGGGAAACAAGTATACCACTAAAAAAAGGTTGAGTGTAGGTACAAATGAAAGTAAGTGGGACAGAATAAAAACCTAATAAGGAACTAAAAACAGCGAATTAAAAAAAGAAACTCTGATGGCCATCTGTGGAAAACCCCACCTAATCGTGAGAGTAGTGAAGCTACTAGAAGCCGAAGTAGTATTCCCTATCCATCCAGTCTTATTGGGAACCAACTTGTATAAGGCCACCAAGTCCACCATCGCAGTGTATGTCAGTCCTATCCTCCATAGTACCTCTATCGAAACATTGATTGTCTACACTAGACACAATACGTGTGGGTGAAGCACCTGTAGGGGTGAGTATAACAATACTTAGTAAAGAGCCCGAGACCTTAAAGGTCTCCCTATAATCCAACAAGGAAAACACCACAATGAAAATACCACAGATGTAATACCACAAAGAAAGATCTTAAACACATAGAACAAAGTAAATGATTCAGCTCACACTAGGTATAACTTAAGTACAAAAGTATGTATGATTAGTTATAAAGCTAGATCATCTTATTCTATCGAGAGGCTCTACTCTTGATCCACATAGGTTCTCTAGGTGATGACCCACATAGGATTGCTATGTGCTGACCCAAACATGATCTCTGGGTGCTGACCCATGTAGGATTTCTAGTTGATGCACCACTAAAGATTGCTAGGTGCTGAACCACATAGGATCTCTAGGTACTAACCCACACATCTTCACAATTCGTTCTGCATGTCACAACAAGCCTCTGGATTCCCACACTTAGCACACTTGATTTTGTGAGGATCCTCTTCTCAAGACATTTACCATACCTCAACCACCACGTAGTCCACTATAGATCAACCCCAAAAGAATGTCTCATCGTAAGGGGTTGAACACAATAGATGGAACATCGTTCGAACGCTTGGTCTGTATGTTATAATCTTTTTAGTAATAAAAGGTCTTATTGGATTCATGTCTAATAAAACCCATCCAAACTCAAAATTAAAACAAAAATCAAGAATAATATATCCTAAGGATCTCCCCATTTCAAGGGTCCCAAAGCCACTAGCGAGACATCAATCAAACACATGGTTTACAAGATACATCCGTTTTAGTAAACATGGGGCCAGTTGTGTTTGGGCTCAGTTTGAAAAAGTCAGATCGAACCATCTAACCCAGCTCGATGGTCCCACATACCCCAATTTAATTAGACAGACTCGACCTAACCCGGTTTGGGTTGGGGTTGGTCTGGTCTGGCCTGGATAGTGGGCCAGTCCCTATGGGCCTCGTTGGACCTAACCCGATTTGGTTGAGGGTCCAGCCCACCAGGTCTATCTATGATGCAGTCTTTTCCTGACCAGCCTCAAGGGGGCGGGTACGGTCCACTGGGTGCAGGTCCAACATGCTGGTTGGGGACATGGACCGCCATCTTGAAGCACAACCATAAGGGTTGCAAGAGGGGAACCATCCAAGAAAGACGTGGCAGCCACCCTGAGTTCGGCCCCCACTAGCCATACGGACATGGGGCGTCTTCCAACTACTGGATGGACTGAACGGGGGAATCCCTCTAGGAAGCACTCAGTTTTGTGTCTCCTTTCCACTTCTAGTATGTTCATTGGCCATCTATCCCACCATCAGTCATACGGTCGACACCGTTGTGTGCCACCACTGCTGGCATGATGGCAGAACCTTCAGAAGACCACTAGACATGTTGTGGGGGACTGTTCTTCATGTCTCCTATGTCTATGGCCCCTGGAGATCACCTTACTCACTGTGAGGATCTCAAATATGTTTTACATTCAATTATAGATTTTTTCCATGAAGAACACCCACGACAGAGGGGATCAGACCTTGTTCGTGTCAGCCTGTGCCCCCCATGTTAGAATTTTATAATCAAGGGAGGTCCATGAATTTTATTTTAATCGACAATGATAAATAAAACCAGGATAAATAAATCCCAATGTAAAAGTCACCTTCCCGCATAAACACAAGAATTGCCGAAGAACATGTTCATGGGTTGATTTGAGTTTATAATTTCTAGAAAAAGAACAGGGAACAACTTTTCAAATTTAAACAACCGCTTACCTTGTTGATGTTTGATGTCAAAGAATTCGTCCTCGAGTTTTCAAGATGTTAAAATAGCTTTCAGCTCTGTTATTCGACGCATGTCAAAGATGATGAACTCTCACTGGTGTTTTTCATTCTCAATTGGGTAGGAAGTTCAATGGAGTTTCATTGGAGGATCCTCTCCAATTAATTATGGTCCCAGCAATACATCAAACAATTAAAAGGAAAACATGTCGAGTCATTTTAGTTACGCTGCAACATCGCACCGTTACACTGCTTCATTTATGAAACATCATCACTATTATGCTTCCTTTAATGAATCATTATGCTATCTGATATGGGCCATTAATGAGTCTCCTTAATGTGCCTCTTCATCATCTCATCACTGCACTGTAGCATCATCATCCGCCACTCAACAGTGAGAAATAAATAAAATAATTCCTTTAAATTAGTTTATTATTTTTCTCTAAAACTCCAATAAATAAATTTTTTACTCCACCATTTTCGGCCAAAGTTAAGTCATTTATAAGCTAATCCTAGTATTCTATGTTCAATAGTACCATCATATTTTTGATCCGAGCACCATTTTAAAAGATAGAAAAACCCACTCGCATGTTTATTTAAATGAACCATAAAAGGTTTAAAAATTAACATTCACCCATGAACCTCGTTGGTCAAGGTTAGGTTGCATATAAGGGGAACACACCACCACAATCTCAATGGTACTCTCATATTTTTAATCTGAGTGTCCTTTTATGAGTTATAAGGATTTGAAAATAAAATAATTGTTACTTAATTATTTTATTTATGGCCAAAAACTAACTTCCATTATTTCCCCATGCCTTCCAATGATAGGATCCTCCAAAAGGAAGTATACCCTCATAGGTTCAGCAGTGGTATTAGATTTTTAATCCAAGTCACCGTTCCTGAGTTATAAGAATTTGAAAAATAAAATAATTGTATTTAATTATTTTCTTTACGGTTATGCCATTTTGGGTTTTTCTCACTAGAGGCATGTTCCAACTAAAATTAAGTCACTCTTAGGTTATAACCTCCATCCAGAACGCAATTATTCACTCATATTTCTGATCGGGTACCCATTTAATAGTTATATAACATTTTCAAGAAAACTACTCACATGTGCTATTTAAATCATAACATTTTTTGACGGATCATTCAAGGAACTCCAGGCCTCAGAATCACACGCTGTCTTAGTGCCTAGTCTCAAAATAATTCCATATAAATAAATAATTAATTATACAAAAATTCTAAGGAATGACGTTATCCCCACCATAGGGATTTAATTCCCCGAAATCCAAAAAAACATTAATTAGATAGATATGGGTACTGAGTATAAATTTGAGCTTGTCACTCCCATTCACTCTCTTGGATATTCCAGTTCATCCACTAAACTCACACAAGAGGAATCGACTACCAACCTAGGATTTTATCTTTTCGATCCACTATCTCCATAGGGAACTCCCAAAACATCACCCCATCATTAATGTCCAGCTCGCCTCAGTTGATGATATGTGATGGATCATGCATGTACCTCCTCAGCTACAAAATTTAGAAAATGTCATGCACTCATTGCATCTATGGGGGAAGATCTAGGTGGTACACCACCTATCCAACTCTACTCAGGATCTAAAACGTTTTGATGAACCTCAAAGATAGCCTGCCGCCCCATCCAAATCTCTGCAATCCCTATCGGGGTGAGACCTGAAGGAAAACATCATCTCCCTCGTCAAAGTACATGGGTCTCCATCTTCTATTGGCATAAGACTTATATCTGCTCAGTGTAGTACTCATCTGCTCCTTGATGATCTGTACCTTCTATGTGGTAGCCTGTACCAACTCTGGATCCATGAGTATTGACTCCCTTAGATTTGTCTAGCATAGAGGTGATCTGATTGGCAGCTCGTACAAGGCCTCAAATGGTACCATGCCAATGTTGGAGTGATGAATATTGTTTTATGAAACCCCACCTGTAGTAGGTGGTCCATCCAACTGCAACCAAAATCAAGGACTCAAGCACGAAGCATGTCCTCCAAGGTCTGCATGGTCTGCTCCGTCTGACCATCAGTCTGTGGGTGAAAAGTTGGGCTCTAGTGAAACTATTTTCTGAATGCCTCTTGAAATCCATTATACAACAAGGATGTAAAGCGTTCATCACAATATAATTTTATCATCAAAGGCACACCATGATGATACACCATCTTTTGGACATAGAGGTGTAACATGCCCTCCATCGGTCCCTATTACCAGATGGGTAGTAATTGAGCCGACATGGTGAGTCGATCAAAGATCACCTAGATAGAGTCATGTCCCCTGGAGGTGCATGGTAACCCCATCACAAAGTCCATAGATATACCATCCTATTTCCCCTCTGGTACCTCGAGTAGCTAGTTCAAGCATACTAGAACCTGATGCTCGGCCTTCCCTTGCTGTTAAGTGAGGCATTGTGAAACGAACTTGACCACCACTTTTTTCATCCCCATCCACCAGTACTGATGTCAAAGGTCCTAGTACATCTTCGCCACTTTAGGATGTATCTCCAAGGGGGGTGTATGGAACTCCCTCAACACCTTATCCCATAACATCACTGGTACTCTGGTGTGTGCTCTAAAAAGGATGGTCTGCTCCCCACCCATCAAAAATCCATCAGGAGCTTATCCTGGGGATAACTGAGCACATTGTGCCTCGCAGTCAACATCCACAAATTGTTCCTCTATGGATATCTGTAAGAGTGGGGGAGTTATAGTCATTGACTGAAATAAATATACTCCATCATCATCTATGAAGTATATCAGCATCACGACTAGCTACTCTATCACCTCACTCAGTAGTTATAAACCAGACCTCCTGCTGATCTTATCTGCCACCACGTTCTTATTCCATGGTGTATAGACTATCTCAAATTCATAGTATTGGAGGAACTCCAACCAACGCCATTATCTCAACTACTGAAAATACTATGGGCACCATTACATCCATGACAAAGGATACCCCCTTTAACTGATGAGGTGCCAATCAACCCTTTGGTAGCGGGTACTCATTCTCTACGACCACTTGGTTAAGATGTTGGTAATCCACGCATAAAATCGATCAATGGTCCTTACTAAGACATTCCTCTACATGCCCCACACAAACACCCCCTATTTATGAATCTCTAAGAAATCACTACAATATACTGATGCTGATATCAGTGCCATCTCGGGGTGTAGAATGATATAGAAGTCCCTCCCCCTAGAGAGAGGTAATCCTAGAAAAATCTTTTTAAAGGAATTTATGGAACTCCACCTCTACGAACAATAAATGAAAATAAAAAACATGTTTTCCATGAGGGTGTGGATGGATGACTCACGAGTGATCAAATACAGCCTCTTATTCAAGAGTTTATCCCATGCTCCATAGGATTCCTTTTTTGCTGAAAAAAAACATATTTCAATGCTGCAGATATACCTCATTCTTTTTTTTAAAACAGTCAATCTGAGCATGAACTATGGATGACCAATCCATACCCAGAATAATGTCGTAAGACCTTGATGCTACTACCAAGAGGTTCTAACTGATACTCCTGCCTCAAGGGTTAGATCAAACCATCAGCATGAGTGTTATTATCGAGTCTTCATCCACAGGTATCTCTAGACATAAGGATCAGGTCAAAAGTTTAACCAGAATCTATAGGTGTTGAACAAGATTCATGACAAGAAGGAATGTTTAGTACCTATGTTTATTGATATGGAAACTAGTAGTAGACACAGACTGTAACTTGAATGATTCCTGGATCCCTTGGGTTAAACTTCTTAACCACATGTAGCTACTCCTTTTCCCTATCCTTCAACTCCCTAATCCTAGTAGGGACCACATTGGAGTGGTGGTTATAACATTAGAAAATGTATACCACCTCCTACTACTCTCCTAGCTCCTCTTCCATGTATGCGGCCCTATAGATTCATCATTCCCTACCAATTTATCTCCTTGAAACATTTAACACATCAAATCTTTGAGACTGACGTCAATTTCATACATGCCCACTACTGACATTCACTGGCTGCATCTACTCAACCAAATAACTTTAAACCACAAAGGTTCTCTCTAGAACCCAAACATAAGTAGGAATGCATATAGAAATAGTGATATCATGGATATACCTACAACAATATCGCTCATAGGTGCAAACCATGAAGCAATAGTCATATCATATTCATTGAGTACCTAGAATGATCGATATGCCTCGATGAATACTCATCTATCGACATGTCATCCTGCTAAAACTGTAGAAGCTCTTGGGAACACATACCCCTTATGTTTTTTAATGGTAAGATACCCCCTTCTTTAAGAAATGTTCTCAAGCTCTTTCATTAGAAAAGTCACCTCATTGTAAGATCAGGGTGATTAAAACCCTGCCATCACCCTATTAAGGCACGTAGAAGGATCATTTCTAGGACCTCCATCTGATCTAATAGTGACCTGAATAGATGTAAACATGATCACCACCTCAAGACAGTCCTTATCCTCCTGTGTGCCAGGCTCGTCTCGGATCCTTAGGGGTATTTGACACTGAAACTTGTGTAAGGCACTTAGCCTATATGAGTCCTCTACCTGTAGCACTAGTGGTAACTATTAACCGATGGGCAGTGATATTTATGGTACAACGCCTGAAGGTACCATCTCAGGAAATGATCCCTATACAGAAGCCTCATCATACTATGGACCATCCTTATGGTCACACAATTGATTCATGGCTTGCTGTTTGCATAAATGCATAATGAAATATAATTAAGATGAACCGAGGTCAATAAGTTATACCTGGTGAGATGACTCAAAAGAGACTATGAGAAAAAAAACATTTACAAAACACATGCAATCATTGTTTTCATGTATCGAGTTAGAAATAGAATTTAGGGTCCTGGTGTATGGATACTGCATCCGCCTCACCAACACTGGACTCCCTAGACTGAAATCCAAACTCAAGACACTTAACACTATTTCCCCATCGAAAATAAATACTCTTAGTCATTCTGGTAGAACTGACCGCGCTCTGATACCACTTTGTCATGACCTATCCCATGGTGTTCATGCTGTGACTACCCCAATCTCGCCTTCCAATGGCTAGGGGCCGGTGAATAGCACTATAAAGGAATATCACAAAAAGGGAAGGCATTTACTTTAAACTTGTATACATACACATGCCCAACCACATCCCAACACACATAAATGGGGAAACAATTATACCCAAAAAACAAGGATGGGTTCAAGTACAAATGAAAGTATGTGGGCTAGAATACAAACCCAAAAAGGAACTAAAAACAACAAAGTACAAAATGAAAGTTCGATGAACATCTATAGAAAACCCCATTTGATTGTGAGAGTAGTGAAGCTAATAGAATCCAAAGTATTATGTCATGTCTCCCATGTCCACATGGTCCTAGGCCACCAAGTTCACCACTATAGCGTCTGTAAGTCACATCCCCCGGAGTACCTCTGTCAAACAATTGATCGTATGCACTAGAAACAACACGCGCAGGCGAAGCCAATGCAGAAGTGAGTATAACAATAATTAGTAGGGACCCTGCGACCCCAAAGTGCTCTAAGTAATCTACAATGGAAAACAACAAAAAGCATATACCATAGAGATAATACCACCAAGAAAGATCTCAAACACATAGAACAAAGTAAAAGTTTCATCTCACACAAGGAATAATTTAAGTATTGAAGTAATGATTTTTATTTGTAAATATAGATCATCTTATTCTATCGAGATACTCTACTATTGATCCACATAGGGTCACTAGGTGTTGACGCATAGAGGATCGCTAGGTGCTGACCCACAGAGGATCGGTAGGTGCTGACCCACACAGGGTCTCTAGGTACTAACCCACACAAGATATCTAGGTGATGACCCACATAATTATGCTAGGTTATGACCCTCACAAGATTACTAGATGATGACCCACATAAGATCACTATTATTTCTTCACGTCACAACAATCCATTGGATTCTCGCACTTAGCACGCTTGATTCCATAAGGATCTACTCCTCATGCCGTCATCTGTACCTCAACATCCATGAAGTCCCACATAGAGTAACCCCAAAGGACCGTCTCATCATAAGGATCCCAATGCAATAGATGGTGTGTCAATCAGATGCTCGGTCTATTAGTTATATTATTTTTAGTAAAAAGGGTCTGCTTGGATTCGAGTCCGGTCCAACTTGTACATACTCCTACATCCACAAAAAATAATTTGGAGTATATTAGAAGGAAAACCATATTGAAAGGGTCCCAACTCCACTGATAGCACATCAATCAGACATGTGTTCTATAAGATAAGAGTGTTTTAGTAAACAAGGGGGTCAGTTGTGTCTTGGCCCCATCCAACCCGGTCGGACTGACCCTCTCAACCTGGCATGGGTGTACCAAATACCCTGGTTCAACTAGATGAACTTGACCTGACCCTGTTTAGTTTAGGGTCGGTCTAGTCTGGCCTGGCTAGTGGGTTAGGCCAAATGGCGCTCACTGGACCCCTCTCGGTTTGGCTGAGGGTCCAGCCTGCCGGGTCGCCCGACAACTCGGTCTTGTTCGCCCCAACATGAAGGGTGTGGGTCTAGCCTACTGGCATAGGTATGACCTTCTGTGTGCTTGTATATCCCACTGGCATGGGTCTGTCCCACTGGTCATGGGTCCGGCAGGCTAGGTGCGGGTCATCCCTGTTGGGTTGCGGGTCCAACCCACCAGTGCGGGTCTCGCCCGCTAGCTGGGGGAGCGACCTGCCAACCAAAAGACATGCTGCAAAGGCAGCTGGTGGTGCACCATCAAGTAGGTTCATGGTAGTCACATCGATTCCATCCCCCACTGGTCCCACAAATGTAGGACCTCCTCCAGTTGTTGTCGATGGACCGCAGCTCGCAAGCCACTGGATGACCCCGATGTGGGTCGTCCGTCCACGCAGTGCCCCACACCATGTCTCTTGCTATCATGGCCTCCTATCACCTCGGTGCACCGACGAGCATGCTGACGGGCATACCACTCCACCCTACCACCGGCACGGCCAGCAGTCCTCTTTCTTTCCATCTAGTACACAGCTGATGCCACCGCCGGCACGGTAGCATAACCTTTTGCGGACCACCGAACATGATCCAGTGGTCCATTCTTCATGTCTCTTGCTTATAGCCCCCGGAGATCACCCGATTCACTACAAGGGTCTCAAATCTGTCTTGTCATCAATTAGAGAGTTTCTCCATGAAGAACACCCATAGTAGAGGGGGTCGGGCCTTGTTCGTGTCAGCCTGCACCCTCTCCATTAAAATTTTATAATCAAGGGAGGTTTTTGGATTTAATTTCAATCAACAACAGAAAATCATCCCCGAATAATGAAATAAAAAAAAGTCACCATCCCACATAAATGTACGACTCACGGATCAACCCATTCATGGGTTGATCCTTTTTCATTGTTTCTAGAAAAATAACATGGAAGAACTTTTAAAATTTAAACAACCCCTACCTCATTGACATTCTATGCTAAAGCGTTCATCCTTGAGGTTCCATTATGTTGACGTCGCTTCTGGATCCATTCTTCGAGGCATGTCTAAGACGATGATGTCTCACTAACATTCATCATTCTTCATTGGGGAGGAAGTTTTTTTGGAGGTTTATCGTAGGTTCCTCACCGATTAATTATCATCCCACTAATGCATGAAACAATTAAAAGGAAAACACATCGCAACATTTTAGTTTTTCTGTTTCATTTATGAAATAGCGTTGCTGTTACGCTCCCATTATTACATCATTACACTGCATGAAACGATCCATCAATGAGCCTCATTAATGTGCCTCATCGCCACCTCATCACTGAACTGCAACATTATTGTTCTCCACTAAATTGTTAGAAAAGATATAAAATAATTCTTTTAAATTGTTTTATTATTTTTCTTGAAAATTCCAAAAAATAACCTTTCCACTCGACCCTTTTCATCTGAAGTTATGTCATTTCTAAGTGAATCTTGGTGTTTTGAGTTAAAAAGTTCCCTTATATTTTTTATCCAAAATATGGTTTAAAAGTTAGAAAAACCCACCACACATTTATTTAAATAAACCTTAAAAATGTTAAAAAATTAACTTCCACCCTCGACCCACATTGGTCGAGGTTAGGCTCTGTCCAAGGGGAGAACACCCCCATGAGTTCAATGGTACTCTCGAATTTTCAATTCATGTTACTCTTTAGGAGTTATAAGGATTTGATAATAAAATAATTGTTAATTAATTATTTTATATACAGACAAAACTAACTCCCACTGTTAGATAGCATTCGCCAATTTTAGGATCTGCCTAAGGAATGTATACCCTCATGAGTTCAGCCATGGTCTCAGATTTTTAATATTATTAACCGTTCGTGAGTTATAAGAATTTTAAAAATAAAATAAAATAATTTAATTATTTTATTTACAATTATACCATTTTTTGGTTTTCTAACTGGAGGCATGCACCAACTAAACTTATGTCACACCTTGGGTAAACTCGCCATCCTTAATGCAATAGATCCATCATATTTCAGATTCAGGATCTCGTTTATGAGTTATTCTACTTTTTCAAGAAAACCACTCACACATGTTATTTAATGAATAAAATTTTTCGACGGATCATTCTGGGCACTCCATGCTTGGAATCACACATTGTCTCAGTTCCTAGCCTCAAAATAATTCCATATAAATAAAACAAGTTACATGGAATTCTAGGACATTACATATTTTTTAGTAATTTTGATAAATTTAAAAATGGGGGGGTCTAGTTCACATTTCTGTTATTATTATCAAACGTGGAGAGACTATTGATGTGTATCTTAACCACTTTTTTATGTTTTAATAATTACATCATATTTTTTGTTTAATTATAATTTATCCTAGGGTTTTAAACCTATATTCTTTCAATGATGAGTAAAGTTATATGTTTTAAACATGACATATGTTAAGTGCTTTTGAAAAGCATGAATAAACCGAAAAATATTTTTAGTACTAGTAGACACAACAACAATTTTTTTTATTAGAACTCAATAATACAAATTTTTTACAAAAAAATGACACATAACTAATTTAATTTTTCTATGAAGTCTAAATCCTCCAAAATCATATTTATAATAGCTAAAAAAATAAAAATTGTTCATTATAGAATAAAAAATTACCCAATTTATAGTTCATTTAACATATCTTATAATTCATTTATTATTTTTTAAACAAAATTACATAGGATCATATTTAAATATCTCACATAAAAAAACTAAACATAATAGCAGGAATAGATTTAATTTAATATAAAAAATTATAATTATAATTATTAAAAACATTAAATTTATAGATTTTATAGATTTATCTAATTCTATCTTACATTTAATATTCATAGGTGCTATAAATGTTCTACCAGAATCTAAACCAAATCTTTTAACAAAATCTTATGAATAATTGCATTGATTTAATAATATTTTCTCTTTTCATTGAAAATGTTGAAGACCCAAAAAGAATTTTTTTCCCATAAAAATCATATCATATTCACATTACAAAAACTTATAATATTCATTAAAATTAAATTCATGAGAATATTAAAAAACAATGTCATCAATATAAAGTTTTACAATTAAAATATCATTTGAAATACTTTTAGTTAACAATGTATGAACTATATTAACTTTATAGTAATCATTTAAAAAACAAAGTGAATCTATCTTATCAAGCAATATGTGATTTATTAAGACCATTTAGAGCATTAGATTATATAAAAAATGATATGAAAAATACTCATTTTCAAAATAAGGTGGTTTAAAAACAAAAAGTTCTTTATAAATAAAACCTTTAGAAAATTCCCTTTAGATTTTCATTTGAAATAATTTATACCCTCTAAAATCTAACAAATCTGAAAAAATATAATAGATTCAATCCAAGATTTGGATTTAAAATATTCACTAAAATCTATAATATTTTCATTAAAATATCCTTAATTTAAATGTCAAGATATATTCTTAGTAATTTGATATGATTTATCCCTTTTATTCATAAAAAACTATTTAGTTCCAATAACATGAATATCCTTATAGGTTTCAACTAAAAACAAAACATGATTTCTAGAAAATTTATTATGTTCATCTTTCATAGTAACTATCACATTAGAATCATTAAAAGAATAAAAAAATCAATAGAAACACATTTTGAACAAAAATAAAACTTTAAACTAAAATTATAAATAGAATTTGTAGTTTTAATTTCAAAATTCATAATTCTAACACTATTATCAATATAGTGATATTTATTAATTTCCCTTGATTTAGGATGTGATAGATAAAAATTATGCTCCCACCCAATATTTACATTATTATATTTAGTTTTTTCTTAAACAATACGATATTCATTAAACTCTTCTTCAAAATGGACTAAATTTGAATTATTTTTCAAATAATTGTTAATAAATTTAACATGACTAAATTATAAAATTTCAGTACCTTTATTATATTTTCTTTTATTATAAAATCATAGAAAAATTCTCTCATTTCATATGGAATAAAATTTATATTAATTTTCATTATAATTTGAAATAAATATATTACACAATAAGGTTTTTAAATAACCAAGATTTGGATTCTATCCTTTACAAAATTCATTAGATGATTTCAATAAAATAGGTCTAATTTTAATTCATTTCAAAGTATAACAAGTTATATTAATAGATTCTTTTGGAAATTAAAGTAAATTATACTCATTTGGAAAAGTGATAGCTATTTTTATAATAGTTTTAATTTTAAATTCTATAAAACCATTTTATTATATTTATCAAGTAGTAGAAAAATAAAAAACACATTTTATTTAAGAAACAATTTGAAATTCAATATTAACAATTTCACCTATATTATTACATCTAAAAGAAATAATGAAATGACCATTTAAATTTTTAACCAATAAAAAAATGTAAATAAATATTTATAGAGTCTCACATTTAAGAAACAAAAAATAAGTCAAAGTAAATCTACTAAAATCATCAACAATCAGAAAGACATTATTGTTTCCTCCAAAACTATAAATACAAATAAGACCAAAAAAATTAAATTGCTATTTTCTAATGGTATAATATTTTTAACTATATTATGATATCTATCACTAAATTTATGTTGTCTAGATTTTGAAAAATAATTACCAACAATATTCCTATTGATTTTTAAATTAGGTAGATAACATGTATTTTAAATCATTGAATTTTTTTAACACATGAATGTAAATTTTTTCAAGTTTATAATTCTATGATATTTTTTGAATTTAAATATAATTAAGTCACTTAATATTTTGGTTAGTAAACTTATAAAAAACAATTAAATATATATTAAATTTATAATTAGAAAAAATTAAAACATATCTATTTTTAAAAATAAAAAATTTGTTATCTTAAAACTGAGCACTCTTTCTATTATCTCATAATGTTAAAATACTAATAATTTTATATTTGAAGAATTAAATTTATTATAATTTATATATTAAAACAATGTTTGATATACCTAATTCACCAAATCCAAGATCGATGCCTTTTGAGTTACCACTAAATTTCACAGGGTTGACATCGAATTGATTATAAGATAAAAACTATGATGAATTGCCAGTCATGTTTCTTAAGTAGACACTATCCATGTACTATGTGTTCTCTACATACTTAAGACATGCTTCCAAAAAAAATTCTTAAGGAGAAAAAATATCAGTTCCAATGTTATTTTGGAAATAATCGGGTTTGTATAAGAATTCATTGTTAGCAATATGAATTTTATAGAAGTATTAATGGGTAATATATAAGATAAATTCTTGAAAAAAATAGTTTAATTATGGTTTAATGAATAAGGATAACTCAATGAATATTCATAATAATAGTTTCATTTCATTAAAAATATATACAAAACAACATTATATATTATAAAACCCCATACATAAGACCCTAAAATTATAAAATATTAAAAAAATTTGTGATAGTGTCTATGAAATAAAACACTAAGATAAGAAATGAATAAAACATCCCAATACATTACGATATATTTATTATTAAATAAATTAAATACATTAAATAGCTTGAAATTCACACAACACTCAGTTGGAACGAAACATGATACTTTATTATGATGGATTGAATTTGTTTAAAAATAAATATATCATAAAATAAAACATGAAACTTTATTAAAATATTATTACTTAAACATGACCATTATTGACTAGATGTTAAGTTAGATAGTATGAATAGAACTAAATATATTATATAAATTATATTATTTAAACATGTATAAAATAAATAAAATGGATATCTAGTAATTAGAGATAGAATTGTAAAATTTTAAAGAAAAATAAATGGTCTCTAAAAAACTATATTTTACTATAAAGCTGTTTAGTCACGCTTTGAACACATTATTTATATTAAATTTTTAACTATTTTAGAAAATATATATGAAATAATAAAATTAATTTTTTAAATGATGATATCAAAATTATCTTTGGGTAAATTCTTGGGATTTTTCTGAAAGGGTTCATTTTTTGACGAAGAGTGAAAAATACTGAACTTTTAATGAAAAATGTCTTTTTTTTAAATTACTTATAACATTAAATTATAATTTTAATTGTTTTTAAATTAAAATATGTTTAATTATATATTAATTAATTCAATTTATGTCATTATAATTATATTTTTATTGAATTTTGATAAAAAAACATTACATACTTTTGAACATTTTCTCTTTTAAAACTTTCTTTCTTTTCATGTTTGAGGGATTAATTTTAAATTAAAATTTTAAATTTTATGTGAATTGAATTTAAAAATTTGTATTAAATATTATAATAATATTAATTTTTAATTTTTAATAATTTAATCTTAATGTTTCACCAAAATGAATGGTGAAAACAAAAAAATAACGTTGTTTTGGTAAAAATGGATTTATTGTGGATCAAACTAAAATGATAAGGGTTAAAATAACCTAATAACTTATATAAAATTAATTTTATATACAAATGTTGAACTTATACCTTATATTATCATTTATTTATCTATTATTGGAGACTTTTTATATGTAAAAGACATGGTTAGAATTCATTCTTATCAAAATATTACAATTGTGCCACTCTCCTCACCTATAAAAGGCCACCCACTCTCCCCTCATCTTTACACATTATAAAAATTGATTCTTAAATACCTTCCCAAATATCTAAAAAATTCACCTACCATGATACTATAATCCTATGTTAGGTATAAATCTAACCTATAAGGGATTTGGTTAAAACGTAAGGCTGATACCCAAACAAGAGGTAACATTATTCAAGGAGCGTTTTTGTTTTATTTCTTCCTCCAACTCGTCCAAGTATTTTTAAACCATGATTATATAATAAAATAGCTATATTACATATACTGATATGTTTTTTGATATGTTAATTACCTAAAACCACCTCCACTTCTATCAATTGAGTTATGAAATCATCATTTGCGTGTATGGTGGACTACCACCAAGCGAACCGATGTCATTTATTTTTTCCATTACCACCTCTCTCAGTTGGGTATGATAATGGATATAAAGTATTTATATTATATTTATAACCTAATTTTACCTATTTAGTAATTATAAAATCTATAAATTTTTTACATTCCATTTAGTACGGGACATGATAATGTTGCTTGTGTGTACAGAGGACAACCACCACACAAAGTGATGTGATTCATCTTTCTCTAACACTTCACATGGAACGTGATAAAGATAAATTTAATTATTATATGTGATATAAATGAAATAAATAATATGTATATAATGTATTTATCATTATTATGAGATATTATATACCATTTTATTTTTATATTTTCATTCAATGAAATATGATAACATTATTCGAGTACGTGTGGACTTCCACCATTACAAAATGATGTGACTGTATTTTTATCACCAAGCCACATGGATGATATATATAAGTATATTTAAAGAAATAAAAAATTACTTATTATATTATAATGATTCTATAAATTTAAAATATTTCTCACCTCTTTTCCATAATAATCATTGAAAATTGGAAATTTTACTCATGCATACAAATGACCTACCATCTCTATGAACGTATATACATCATTTATCAAAACCAACATTCATGATTGGTATTATAAGTATAATATATATATAAATATGATAATTATTTCATGAATATTATTATGGGGATAATGAAACTATATCATATTCACAAGAATTGTAACATTCATGAAAAAAAACAAATGAGAAAACCATGAAATTAGAAATTGACAGAATGAAAATAATAAAATAATATTAATGAAATTGTGTTAAAATTAAATAAGAGGATCATAAATTATATTATAAATATTAATATGTTTCTATAGTAATTTAATAACATGTTTAAAACAACTATAAAAGATTTTAAATGACGTTCAACTAAAAGAAATAATTATGTAAGGGATTTTTTGTCTCTCTTTTATTTTTAGGAGACATATGAGAATAAACCACTCATTTTTTGGGGGGTACATACTACCCCCTTGACATGTTATATAATATATCTCCCACTTTTCATGATAATTAATGTCTCACTTGATGTTATTCTATATTGGTTATTATGATTCAGAATATTACTAAAGCTATAAGGGATTATATCAAAATTTACATTACACAGAGACTTATTTATTATTATTCATAAATTCAATTTTATGGGGTGTATATACTACACAATTAAAATTAAATATCATTATTAATTTATAATTTATGGTATTTTAATTTTCAATTTGAATGTAAGGGCTTAGATCCTTGTAGTGTGATTATTTTTATTTTTTCGAAGCTCATAGTGCTCAGAGGGCACCTAGAGTGAGTATAGAGAGGTTAAGCTGCTAAACATAAGATATTATAGATAATAAATGATGTCTAATCACTAGAAACCATGTATTTATGGTTCAAAACTTGTGTGTTTATGGTTCGGGATGTGTAATAAATTAGGTTTTAAAATGTTCGAGGAAACATGTTTTACACTGAAACATAATATCCAATGATTACATGATGTGTAAGGGTTACACACCATGTAATTTGAAAATGTAGAATTATTATAATGTCTATATTTCATTTGTTTTCCCTAAAAACCTAATTATACATGCACTCCCTCTCAATTTACAAGTGACCAATGAAACTCATTTCATGAGTTTTGGGATTTCATCATTGGGGATCGATCCTTGGCATCCTGCCTTTGGTCTGTGGTGATCTGATGTATGTTAAATCTCTTTAATAATGGTTCATCAATTGGATTCATCCAATTTATTCTTTCCATTTGATATAGGATCATATGAATGTTCTAATGGATTCTTTATATGTTTTCTATTGGTGTGGTTGTGCCATGACATCTTTGGAGGTATGCAGCTTCTTACAGGAGAGGTGATCATGATCTGCAACCTTGGTCTATTTCCATTTGAAGAATGTTGATTCATTGGAGGTTAGGAATTTTTTTCTTTTATTTTTCTTATATATGTTCAATTATAAATTGAGAATGGTTTATCTATTTGGATAGAAGTGAAATTGACCGAATAATGATCAAACTAGACTAATAAAAATTCTGTTATAGATCAAATGTCACTGTGATTTATACCATTATGATGGGTTTCCGCTTGAATTTACAAATATAATGATATATATTATATGCTTTGTTAGTATGTTGTTATGGTAAGTGTAGTTTTTTGAAATTAGAAAATAATTTAAATTTATAATTAATTGGACAGAGCAATTAAAGAAGAGACAGGTTTGTAATATAAATTTTTTGTGTAATTTGATAATAATCAAATATATGAAATACACATGTTTAATTGAAAATAATATTATATGTTTTTACTATAATTGATAAATAACTTGAACTATATTTATTCTTTTTGGTAATAATGAAAATTCATGATAATGAGAATGGGACTTCTCAATGTGTAATGAAACTAGTTTTAATTCAAAGAGAAGGTTTGGATTTTGAAAGCATATTATAGCCTGATACCTTAGGTTATCCGTAGTTGGAACCTGATATTAAGGAATCAGTTAGAAAAAGATATAATAATAAAATATTATATGATAAATATAACGTATAGGGCATGTGTTGACCATTTTCTTGAATAGTTTGAGAGCCCTGTCATTAGAGCCCTATGAGCTCATTTGTGTGTGAAGGTTCGACGCCTTTATATGGCCTATATTGTCCTGTTGGATATGATTACTTGTTCAATTATGAATTTTTTTTTGTTTTAGTGATATGTATGATCCAAGTGTGGCTAATGATATGGTTCAAGGAGGCTTAGATATGAAGTGGTCCAGAAATGGTTATGCCTAGGATTACTGATGTGATGTGGGAGGGAAGGCTCAGATGATGTGCCAGAAATTGCTCCCAGTGATTGCAAGATGTATCAAGATATGTATGTGGGTGTTAGGTATAAAACCAAAGATGATGGAATGAGTAAAATTTGGTCTTAACCATTTATTTAATACTGAGATATGGGATTCTTTCTTATTAATCTATTTAATGGTTGATGGTTGAGTTTCTTATTTTATCTGGAATACATTCCCTACTAATTGAGGTTGCTGGATGTGCTCAGTTACATGTTTCCTCTAAGTGTTAGATTTGGATGGTTTTCCTAGAGTTACTGGTTTATGTAAAGATGGAAATAATTAATAAATAATTATTCACCCACAAGGTTTGTGTGGTCGGATTGAAAATTATAAAAATCTATTAATATTGAAAAAGTATGTACTTGGCTTGGATTATGCTTGGAGGTCATGTACTTCACTCTTATGATTAATGTAATATAGTAAGGATTGATTTTAATGTTTGATTTAATAGACAATAAAGTAATTAACCAAAGTAAATTATGAAAATGGAGATAATTAATTAACATGTCTCTTTTAAATGCTTGTGTGCTTGCAGAATATCAAGCCTTAGTAGGAGAAAACAGTAGTCTAAGAGACATTATATGCAGTTGTGTCTAATACTAGGTTATGGACATACTGTGGTTGTGATATATATTATAAAATGTATATTCCATGATTTTATATGTTCCCCCACCCATGTCAGTTAGAGAAACTAACACCCAGTGGACAATGGGAGGGTATTTTTTCCAACATCCCAATGGGAAGATGCATGGATGAAAACCCCCTTTAGCCCTGCTCTATTCTCTATTTAGTTACTTTTACTAGTATTCATGCATGTTAGTTTTCCCATAAATGTGTCTATAGAGATGTTATGTATTTTAGTTATTTCAAAAAGATAAATTACTAGATATATTATCGAAAGGATTATTATAGGTATAATGTGTGTAATTTGTGATGCATTTTGGTATTTGCTTGGTGTATGGGCTGTAATGTCTTGAGGTATAATACCAGATATATGATACACATCATACAAGCCACGGTGGATCTCAAAAACTACTCAGTTACTATATATGAATATTTTTTATTGGATGGTGGGATAATGTGGTTCATGATGTGAATGTTGTGATTCCATTCCCAAGTGTCTTTAGGATGGATTATATTGGAGAGGGATGGCTCGGGATGTGTGAAATTGGGGAAGAGAAGAAAATTAGAGTGGAAGTGGGAGTGAGGTACAGTTGATGTTTCATTACAATTTATATGCTTCCTTAAATTTTATATTTGATGAGAGTTATCCATGGTGAGGTAGGGAACATAATACCCTTGTTTAAGTGATGATTTAGTTTCACTACCATTCATTGTGCTTCAGAATGCTTTCTTTATCTTTTTTACTGAGAGAATCTAGGGAGGATCCTAATGAGTATATGATTATACTGAACCTATGTATATATAAACTATTTTTTGTGATAATTGAACATGTTTTGAGATTAGGCTGGATATTACTAGCTCGTGGTTTTAAAGGCGTTGTTGGGGCATCGCGGTTTCTACGATTTTTACCTTTTCTTGGAACTTTTAATTTTCCTTGCACTTGTCATAGTACTGTATGAAATTTCATGGTAGCAATTAGGATTTAATTATACATATAGATATTTCTGAGAAGGTTTTGATTTATGTATCTATCTTCTCTCCCGCTCTCTCACATTTTCTTCTAGAGGGTAATTCCTCCCATATGCATGTTTATTATATCCTCAGTGCTATTCACCAACCTGTGCCCTACTGGTGGAGGGACTCGGGTAGTCACTATCTCTCTCCCATTATTTTGGAATATTTGTGGGGAGGGGGTCTTGAAAGAGTGGAATCAATGGTTCAAGTTAAGGGATATAATAATGTTTGGAGTTATTAACATGTAATATTTCATTTTTTATTAGGTAAACAGTGTGAGATAAGCTTTTTAATGAAATGTAAACACAATAGACCATATGAGGCTTGGTTATCTAGCCCCCCCACCGTGATTTGATGCATGAACCCTTAATTTTACTGAGCCTACTAAATTAAGTGAGACTAGTTGTAGGTTAGAGACCTAGGAAAAAATCCTACATATTTCTTCTTTGCACAAGTGTTTGAAATGGGTAGAATTTGGTATAGTTTAAAAAATTAAATAATATAATTAATTAATAAATTAATAAATTTATTAATGTTAAATATTCTATATTCCAGTTTGAGGATCTCTACATTTTTTTAATTGTTGTAGGAATGGATATAGGTCGACATCCTTGTCAGGTTCACACAAAATATATTTAGCCGGATGTGCTAGAAGATCACTACTAAGTAAATGTCGATGATGATGATCATTGGTAGAGGAAACTATGAGATTTTCAGTGCTAGAGTTTACAAATGTATGAGGTCTCCCTTTCAGATTCAATCATAGAAGGATGGGTATAGGAGGTTGGTATATCTTTTAGTTCAATACATACATAAAATGAGCATTAGTTTTCATTATCAATGATGATACTATGTGGAATAGGGAGGTGGTCATGGTTCTTATTCCTTTGGGATCGCGAGGAGTCGGTAGTCTTATGTGAGAATTTTTTAGACTGGTTTTGAGTAGAGTTTCTATTTTTTGGCCATGAAGGAAGAAAGTTTCCCTTATCTTTTTAGCCTCTGATATGGGAGTTCTAGTATGAGAGATTTTCTTATCTATTTTTATACCCATTACGATGTCCATCAGACCTATTTTTATATGAGGAGGCCATAATGAGGCCTTTCATGGTGGCTTTACATCTAGATATCCAATAATAGGTCACCCCATTTATGTTGAATACATATCTTGAGGTGATAAAGGGAGTAAAGGTTATTTAAAGAGTGCTAGATAAAACTATCTCTTTATTAGAGGGGAGTCTTCATGATTCTTCATGAAGCAGAGATATGGTATGAGTTTCCTAGGTGTTAGGATAGAAGAGATTTTGGGTAGCTGGGGGTAGGTCTCAACCATAAAAATACCATTTATATAGGTTAATAGGATCTTAGAACTATGCAAAGGAATCAAAAACATGTTTTTATTATAGAGGTCAAGGCTATAATCAGAGAGACTTCCTAAACTTTCTATATAGTCAACATCTTTCAGGTGTTCCACATCAGGTTCCTCTATTGAGGTAGTTTCATTAACGTCAATAGTAGTTATAGGTAGTTAAAGTTACGGATCAACAAATAGGATATGGTTTAGGAATGGTGAATCCCTAAAATTCTCCTCATTCTTAGAGAGAAGAGCATGACCATAGTGGTGGACATCAGTTGGGTTAGTGAGGCCATTTCACAAGTCCTGGTTTGATTCATGATTTAGAATTTCTAGTGATAGGAGGAACTTATGTCATTCAAGGTACCATTTTCTTGTCTTCTAAATGGGTTTAAACTTTTTTTTCTTCAAGAGTAGTTCACTCCTTTACATCACCAATTATCATCCATGCTTTGAGACTCTAGTTAGAAAAGCTTCTAGTTCCCTTGGCATTCACTTCTCTAGTTAGAGGTTGAGATGACTTATATGAAGTATGTAGAGACTGTGAGATAGTGATGGGGGTAGAACTACACTTGGAGAGATTTCCTATGTTTAAAAATATACCCATATGACATTATACTTCACACTGATTGGTTTTATTCATTATAGGATATGAAGAGTTTATTTTGGAGGCATGTTGTATTTCGTGATGTTGATGTATAGCCAATGGTTTTTTTTGTAGACTGATACCCTTAGATGGGATATAGTCGTGTTCCATCCATATAATATTTAATTGTTGAGATGATTTTCTATTGGTCGGAGGTTCACCGGGCAGAGTTTCACAGGGTTGTAGATGAGTACCCAGATTTATTTCTAGATAAGGTTGTAGAGTTACCCCCTCAATGAGAGATCACGTTTGGGATCAAGATATAGAAATACATGTACCCTATATTGATTTATTCATATAGTATGAATCCTTATGAGTTGTGAATGATACGAGTGTAGATCGATGATTTGTTGAAGAAATTTTTTGATCAGATGAGTGTGTCACCTTAGGTTGTACTATTCTTGTTCTTATAGAATTCCGGTGTTAGTTCATGATATTTTATGGATTATTATCATTTAAACCATGTGATAGTGAAGAACATATATCATATTTTACAGATTTTTTATTTATTTGATCAGCTAAAGGGAGAAATTTGGTTCCTTAAGATTGATATGGAATTAGAATATCATTATATTTGGGTAAAGGGTGATGAAATTTGGAATACTTATTTATATTATTGTCATGGTAATTACAAGTAATTTTTATTTCCGTCTACGTGATGAATTCCCTATTTATGTTCACAGTGTTGATGAATTCAATGTTCAAAGTCTTCTGAGATATGTCCATAGTGGTTTTTATCAATGAAATCCTTATGTACTATATGTCTAAGGAGGATCATACAGAGCATCTTCATTTTATCTTGGGATCTCTTCATCATGATAAACTATTATAAAATTTATCGAAGTTCAATTTTTGGGATTGTGATGTCTATTTCATGGGTATGTTTTGTCCCAGTAGGGAATAACTATATATCCTTTAAAGATAGAGGATGTTGTGTATTGGGAAGCCCCTAAGATATTGGTATAGGTGTGGAGTTTCAATAGTCATAGAGTCCATTATAACATGTTCATAGCCTATTTATAACATGTTGAGACTCCTATGAAACCCTTGACATAGAAGGATCAGGAATTACTATGGATTGACCATTGTTAGATAGCTTTTTTGTGCCTAAAGGATAAGTTTGTTAGTTCTTCAGTCCTTTGATTTCTTGCAGAAGGAGTTCAGTTTGAGATTTTCTATGATGCTTCACATTAGGGATTGTGTTGTGTTCTAATGTAGTAGTGATCAGTTGTTTCTTATGGGTATGGAGAGTTACGCCTCGTGAGAAAAACTATAACACCCACAATCTTGATTTTACAGAAGTTGTGTTTTATTTGATGTTTGGGAAACATTACCTCATTCGCATTTGTTTTGTAAATTTTACCAATCATAGGGGCCTGAAGTTTGTATTATCCCAGTATGAACTGAACTTGAATCATTTTCAGTGGATGAAATTATTAAATTATTATGACCTAAGATTTCATATACAACAATAATGGGAAATGTTATAGAAAATGTGCTCAGAATGAGGTCACGAAGTGATTCCTTTTGTGAATTAGGAGATTTTTGGACAGTGGTTGAAAAACTCTAAATGATGAATCAAGACATGGTAGAGGATGTAAGAAGTGGTTTTATTTTCTAGATAAATGTAAAATAATCACTAGTGTAGTAGGTAGATGAGTCCCAGAGATGGGATTCTGAGGTGGAGGTCTAGAGAGATCGAGTTGTCTTTGGTGATTCCCATCATGGTTGGTCTAAGGATGGGAAAACCTAAGTGTTGTTTTAGGGAAGTCTTTAAGTTCTTTCACTAATTAATGATATGTTTTTCTTTGAGATCTATATATCTCATTTTGAGATACATCCCAATGTGAAAAAGATTTATTGATATTTGAGAGGTTAGTTTTGGTGGCCTAGGATGAAGCATGTAGTTGCAAAGTTTATTTCTTGATGTTTGGTTTGCTATAAGATGAAGGCTTAGCACCATGTTACCGGTGGTTTTCTCTAGTCCTTAGATGTACCATAGTGGAATGGGAGAACATTTCTATGGAATTTCTATCCCTTTTACCTCATGATTATATAGGATATGATGATATATGGGTACTAGTGGATTGTTTGATGAAATCCTCCATCTTCATAGAAATCACCGATTCGATATCAGTATAGGTTTTATCAATGAAGAATCTGTAGGAGGTGGTGAGACTCCTTAGAGTATTGATGATGATCATCTCTGATTGAGATCCTAATTTTACTTCCTTGGTGTGGAGAGGTCTCCAACATGATTTTGGCTCCCATTTATTCCATATAAATACTTTTAATCGATAGAGAGATCATCAATAAGAGTAGACCATCCAAATTCTTAAAGATAAGTTTCATTCTTGTGTCCTCGATTTTGGAGGTTCTTGGATGATTTACCTACCCTTGGTTGGATTTTCATAAAATAACAGTTTCCACTCCACCATCATTATTAAACTTTTTAATGGTCTATATGGATGAAGTTTTTGTCTCCATTATACTAGACTATGGTTTGAGAGGATGCAATTCTGAGGCTAAAACTGGTATAAAATATGATAAAGATGATTTAGGTAATTCATGAGAGGATAAATGTAGAAAAATATCATCATAAACCCTTTTTAAATGATATTATTAGACCTATGGAGTTCGATGTTGGAGATCATGTGTTCTTAAAAGTGACTCCTCATCCTGGGTAGTGAAGGTGTGGTCATGGGTGTATGATTTAATCTCTCTTTATTGGGACTTTCTATGTTCCATATTCTTTTAGAGCCATGAAATATCAGATAAAACTTATCTGATAGATGAGACATATACATGATGTTTTAAATGTGTTGTATCTCCCATTTTATTTTAGAGACCAATTTCATGTCATCAATTTGGGATAGATCAATATTTATGATGATGTGACCTTCAGGGAGTGGCCTATAGATATCTAGGACCATCGGAAGAAGGTTTTTTTGTTCAAGATATTCTCTTAGATCATGTCTTGTGTGGAATAATGGCATTGATCATATTACATTGGAACGTGAGTCATAGATCCGTACTCAGTACCATGAGTAGTTCAGTGTTTAGCACTTATCCGGTAACATTGTTCATTTTTTTTCGGATTTTGACCTTTTTATTTTATGATATACATTCCTCTTATTTGTTATTGTGGACTTACTCTTGTTTGATAGGTATCTACATAAGGAGAGAGTATATGAGATAGATATTGTTGATTCATGGTTTTGTGATTATTTCTTCTAAATGAGTCATTTGATCTCTTTAGATGGTGACATATTTGAGAGGTATCTCATGGGGTGGCTATTTAGATGACCCCTTTCTTGTTTTCCCAAAAAGTGTGGTATTTTATTCTCGAGGAAGATAATTTTCTGAGAGGTATAAAATATAAGGGCTTATATTTATGTAGTCTAAACCTTTGTATGTTTCCAAAACATGTGGTTCTTGAAGGAGGTCTGGAGTGAGCCTAGAAATATTTTTTCTACTAAAAATACAAGAGAAGGGCGAATACATGATGTGTAAATGTTACATGTTGTGTATGTGAGGCTCATGGATTGTGTGTGCTCGGTTCATGAAGTGTAACAAATTTGGGTTTAAAATGTTCTACGTGATTTATTTTTCAGTGAAACAAAAGGTCTGATGTTTTCATGATGTGTAAGGGACACATTCCATACAAGTTATCTATGAAACATTCCTATAAAGGCTGCAGCACATGGGTTTTTCCTAAAACCCTAAAACCAGTGAAACAATCTCTCAATTACTAGGTGACCAAAAAACCTTCATTCACGAGTTTTGGGATTCCTTAGACGGGGATATATCATTGGATTCCTATCTTCGATTTGTGGTGATATAAGTTATGTTCTATCTATTTTCCCACGGTTCTACAATCAGATTCTTCCCGTTTCTTCTTTACATGTAATGGAATATCATCTCTAAGTTTCTAACATATTTTTTCTTGGTTTTCTATTGGTGAGGTTGTGTAATAGAATCCTTGGAGGGATATATATTCTTATACGAGAGGTGATTGGGATCCATAACTACGATCTATTCTCATTAGAAGAAAGTTGATCCCTTTGAGGTAGGGGATTAATTTATTATTTTATATTTATTTACATGAAATCAAAAATAGATCATAGTTTGTCCCTTTGGATCATTTTTAAATTAATATAAAAATGCTTTCACCATATTAATAAATAATTAGTTAGAGATTGCATGTTTTTGTGCCTTATACTATTATAAATGGTTGCCTCTTGATTTTATAAATAGTGTAATATCTATGTTGTGTGTTTTTATCATGTTATTATTCTTGAAGTAGCATGTTGCAATTGGTAAATAATTTTAATCATAAATTAATTTATAATTAATTGGATAGAGTAACTAAAAAACAGGAATGTTTTTTACCCAATTATTGATGCAATTCGATGATAATAAAATTGATGCAATTTGAAATTTAATTGAAAATGATCCTCCACGTGATTAATGGAATTGATAAATGATGTGAAGAATGTTTATTGTCATTGATGATAATGAAAAGGAGTGTTAATGAGAATGGTGCTTCTCACAGTTTGATGAAACTGGTTTTAATGCTAAGAGCATTATTAGATTTTGGTAACTTTTTATAGATTGATGGATTTTTATGCCTATATTTGGAACCTATGATTAATGAATTTGTTAATTCAAGATTTAATAATAACTGGTTGTGTGATAAAGATAATGGATAGGGCATGAGTTCCCATTTTTCTTGAGCATAAATAGTGCATTGTGATTACATCCATGAGATCTTATTTGCGTGTGAAAGTGGGATACATTTTTTATGGCCTATATTACCATATTGTCTATGCTTGGTTTTTTCTTGATTCTTTTCTGATGTGATTCCTATATGAATAAGCCTCAGATGGATTATGATATGGGAAAGGGGGCCCAAATGTGTTGTAAGCTTGGGATGGCTAAGCCAAGGATGGTTGATGTGATGTGGGCTGGGAGGTCCAGATGATGTTGCATCAGTTGACAAATGTGACAATATGATGCATTGAGATATTCATGTGAGTGTTGATGATGAAATCAGAAAAAATAGTGAAGTTTTAAATTGGTCTTAAATATTTATGTGAAACTGAGATTCAGGATGCTCACTTACGAATTTGTTTAATGGATGATTGCTAGGTTGCTTGTTTTATTATAATTCCCTTCCCATTATTTAAGGTATTTGGATGAACTTTGTTTAATGTTTCATCTTTATGGTATCTTAGGATGGTTTTATAATAGTACATGGTTTATGTAATTATGGTAATAATGAATAAATAATTCTTAACCCATAGTGTTTTTGTTGATGGAACGAAAATGATGAAAATATGCTAATCTTGAGAAACTGTGGACTCAGTTTGGATTATGCCTCAAGGGAATGGTATTTACTCTTATGATAAATGTAATGTAATTAGGATCAATGTTAATGGTTAATTTCATATATAATAAATTAATAAATGGAAGTAAATTATAAAAAAATAGATAAGTAATTAATGCATCTCTTTTAAATGCTTGTGTACTTATAAGATATCTATTCTTCATATTGGAATCTAAGAATCCAAGAGACGTTAGTTGCAGTTAATTGTAAGATTAGGTTATTCCCATAGTCTGGTTTTAATCTATATTTTATCATCTATATTACATGATTTCATAAGCTTCTCCACCCATGTCAGTCAGGGAAACTAACACCCAGTGGACTATACAATGATTTTCCCCCAACATCTTGTTGGGAGGATAGATGGTTGACTACCCCCTCTGGCCCCACTCTCTTATCTTAGCAGTTACTTGTGACTGTATGCATGATGGTTAGTATTCTCATTTATGTGTGTAGAGTTACATGATGTATTATGGTAATTTCATACACATGTATAACCAGATATAGTATCTAAAGAATTATTTTAGTGATAAGATGAAATCATATATATATTCTAATTTCATTTGAATAAGTATTATCCATGTTTTACTAGATAATGGACCAAGTATGTGTTGATTATTTTAGGAAATAGGTTTCCAAAGTTTCAAAGTAAAATCCTATTAAAATGGTCAAAAATGTTCATTACATGTCATTAAACTCACTTACTCAACCTGTAGTCATATTTTAAAGAATATGACATGTCATGAATCAGGTCATGAAAGAATTACAATCCATGAAGTGATTACAAAACATGAGTCACTAATACATGTTTTGTAATGTTCAATTTCCAATTCCATCTATTAAGATCTAGACCAAAGGAAGAGACAGGTCATGAAGACTAGTTACACATCATGAAAGAAGTCAATTTCCAAATCTCGAAGATCCAGTATGATATTCACTTGAGATTCATGAAAAAATAAAAATTCTCATAGAAAATCATTGATCATAATTACATGATTTGAATTCCAATTACACCTCATGTAATATCCTGATTATTTACCTACAATAGTGGTATATCGAACAAAATGTTACAGACACTTGGTAATTATTCAAATCCTCTTTTTTTAACTCATTCTACTCTCGTTCTTTTTTATTATTTCTCCCTAAATGAAAAATTGTATAGATTACTTTCATTTTTTAAATATATTCAATCATTTTGGATGAAAATTGAAACTTTTTCTTCATTATATGACACCGCCAAGACAATATATGTTCATTCTACTTATTAATCATTGATCAACAATAAACCCTTATTGCATTATTCTTTATTATTGTTTCAAGAAAATTTTTTGTGGAAGTTGTGATTGATTTTAATTTTTGATTTCATAATCATGAATTCATGATATTTAATCGATTGATCTCAATTATTAGTTTTATATTGATTATGTTTAATTTTTTACCTATTCTTGATCGATTATACCAGGAGTGGATAAACCACCTAAGGTAGCGGTTGAGAGTTGGGGTTTCTAAATTTAATGAATCTATTATAATAAAATTTTTAACCCTAAGAATAGTAATTAGGTTAATCAATAATTTTTTATCTAATTAGTTTAATAAACTCTCACCACCAGAAGTTTTCATTAATGACCCTGACCATATTGGAGTAGAATAGGTTACGAAAAAATAGCCTATGAAACTTTATTCCTTAGAATATATGTTTAATTCATCTAGGTTTTTGGTATCTACCGACCAAGGAATAGTTTCTTCTTAGATATATTTAGTTGGGTTGACCATGGTCAAATAGCTAGTGATGTTTTCTTTCTTTACATTCAGAACCTTAAGACAATACCAAGTTATGATTGAGATTATCCATTTACCAGAACCCTGTAATTGATCTATATTCATTAGCTATATCTGATCTCAAACCTCAATTCCATTAGAATTAGTTTTTCACAAACTCAATCAACTTTTGAGGACTGATTGACATAGGGTCTGAAGCATTAAATCATACTAGATAGCTCATTTCCCCATGGGATCAACCCCTCACTATCATTATACTACATCTTAGTAGCAACTGTAGTTTGGGGGGAAAATCTAATCTGGCCACAACCCACTTGAATTAAATGATGCATGTGGGTGCATCAATTTTTCATATTTTATAGGAAGTAATGTTGTGCTTCACATGGAATCCGACAACAAGAACCTAGGATTACCACACCCGACCCCCCTTTCTCTTTTATTTTCTTTTATTTTCCATTTTTTTCTGACTCACCTGCATCTTTCTCATTTCATATTAGTGTATACATTAGGTTCCTTAAACTCATTAAAAGTGTCTTGATACACATGAATAACTTACCTTCAAAATAGAAACCAAAACGTACATTTTCTTTATGATTCTGTTAAAAAATTTCTAACTAAAGAAATCATGTAGGTCCAAACCAACCAAACATACAAAACATGAAACATGAAATATAAGGAGAGTGACCAGTGAATCAAGAAAAAACTAGCATATATTATGGCTTTCAATCAATCAATGGTGCTACACCCAGCATTGTACACCCTCATATTCAGGCACACAAATTTAGGATCAATCCTGGAATTATTCATATGATCTATAATATTGTCCAATTTAGTGGACTTCAAAGTAAAGATCTAGATTAGAATATCTCAAACATACAAGAATTATGTGATACATTTCACAATGAGGGAGTATCATCTGTTGAATTAATACTAAGATACCTTCCATTTTAAATTATATATTGTTCCAAGGACTGGATTAAAATTAAATCTCCTGATCCCATCATGAGTTGGGATGATTTAGCCAAGAAATTACTAGATAAGTACATCCCACCAATGAAAACATTGAAAATCCAGAATGATATCTATAGTTTTTCTGAAAATGATTGAGGGTATAAATGGGAAGCATGAGATAATTTCAAGTAACCCACACATAAGTTTCCAAATCATGAACAAGATATGTGGATACAACTCCAAACATTTTATTAGGGTGTCCAACCAGCTACTCATATAGTAATTGATGTCACAACTATTAGAGGGATACTGGTTAAAAAATGTGAGGCATGATGAGAAATTTTGGATGAAGTCTCTCACAATTCTTGTTCATGGAAAATTAACCATGGAACACCCCATCATGAAATCCACCAATTTTAAGAAAATATTTGACTACCAAAACTAGTCGAGGCCTTAACCAATAAGCTTAAATCCTTTACTCTACCAACTACACCACCTCTCCCTCCTGCTCTTATAATGACAATTCAGTCATGTGAAATTTTTATTATCCCTCATGTGTAGCAATACTACATAAAATTTGTTGTGGAAAAAAATTCACGATTTTAATTACATTAATTACAATCAGTAAAATCAAAAATTTTAAGAACCACAATAGTATTATCAGAAGAGTCTTGTGTAATAAAATCAAAAAAATAATAATGGGTGCTACCGGAAAATAAGTGGTCAGGAACCATTCAACAACCAACGACCACCAAGATATCCACCAATGAATCATGTGCCTAATCCACTACAACAAACAACATAACAACCCATCCCTCCTAGAGAACAACAATAATTCCAACCAGCTCCACCAATACCTCAACAACTGATTATCCCTCTTCAAAAAAATCTAGAAAATATACTCTCAGTCATTCTACAGATGGTAGATCAATGGATGAACAACCATGAAACTAAAATTAAGAATCAAGGGAAAAATCTTCATAACCTCAAGTATCAAATGGGAAGATATCATAAACCTTTTAAGAAATATTTCTAGTTACTTTACCTCATAATACAAATACATTCCCAAGGGAAGAGGAAAAGGTAGTCGTGCTAATGAGTGGAATGGTGATGGACTTTTAAAAACCATATATATGAGAAGAAAAATAGGTCAAAGCAACCAAAAATCATAAAACAATCATCAAATAATAAAATGGTGAAAAATAAATGGAAACTACTTAAGAGAAACCCCAAAAGCACCACCATATGAAAAAGATATAATTTAAAAAAACCAAAATAATATGTATGTATTGTGCCAACACCTTATAAACCACCTCTCACTTTTTCAAAAATAGTGAGGAAATTATTGATTTAAGAAAATATAAGAAATATTTGGATATGTTCAAGCAGTTCCACATCATCATTCCATTTTCTGAGGCAATTGCTGATATTATTACAAATGCGAAATTTATTAAGGATCTACATTCCAAAAAAAATGAAAAATATGAGACCTAGGAGTCATATCTTTCAAAAAATAGTGTTATGATATTTTCCAATAGAAAATTCCAAAAAAATGGGAGATCCTAGAAGTTTTTCAATAATATTCAAATTAGGAGAACATAAATTCAGAAGAGCCTTATTTTATTTGGGAGCCTACATCAACCTCATACATATGAGTGTATTCTACAAAATGGGAATCAAGGAACTCAAACAGAAAAGTGTTTCATTCCAATTTTCTTACCAATTAGTAAAGTATCACTGAGGACTTCTTGAGGATGTCTTAGTCAATGTCAAGAAGTTTATTTTCTAGTAGAATTCCTCATCTTGGACATGGAAGAGGAATGAGACCTTACTATGATCGTAGGACAGCCATTCCTATCCACTGGGAAGCCATAGATTGATGAAAAACCTGGAATAATTATATTCTGATTAGGAAATGATGAAGTCGTATTCAACCTAGAAAAGCAGCAAGACAAATAGATTATTCATTTGACTACCAAGCTATCCTTCTCATAGATGATAGAGATGACTACTTAGACATTTAATAAGAGAGTGATGAATTTCCCCTTTATGAGGATGAAGAATATGAATTTGAGAAATTGAACTACATAAAAACCCTTACAAGTGAAAACATCCCACCTTTCATTACCTTAGTCATTAAGACACTGAAGTAGTAATTGAAACCCCTCCCTAGTACACTCAAGTATTCCTTTTTAAAAATTGTTACTGCACTACTAGTTATTATTAACTTATAATTGAAAAATTCATAAGAGGAAAAATTTATTTAAGTCTTTAAAAGGAATAATTAGTCAGTTTTTTGGGTAGTGGCTGGTATCAATGTATTGAATCCTGCTTCATGCACCCATAAAATTTTATTATAAGAAGTTGAGAAACCCAAATTCCAAACACTGAGGCAACTGAACCCACCAATAAAAAAGTAGTTAAGATAGAAGTACTAAAAATTCTAGATGTTGGAATAATTTTTTGAATATCTGATAGCTAGTGGTGGATCCTTCTTCAGGTTGTAAAAAAGAAAGGTGGTCTCACAGTTCAAAAAAATAATGAATATTAAATTATTTTGACTCACACCATCACTAGATGGTGAGTATGCATGGATTACAGAAACCTAAATGTGGTAACTTTGAAATATAATTTTCACTTTTTATTCATGGATTAAATGTTTTAGAGACTATAAGAACATGAATTATATTTCTTCATAGGTGGATATTCAAGATATAATTAGATTTAATTAAATAATTTATCTAAAACTACATTCTCGTGTCCATTTGGTACCTTCTCTTATAGGCGCATGTCATTTGGTATGTGTAATGCACCTAAACCCTTCAAAGGTGGATGAAAAATATATTCCATGGTATATTGGAGTAATTATTATAAATTTTCATTGATTTATTTTCATTTTATGGAATATCATTGAAGGAATTACAAATAAATCTTCAGTTATTCCTACAATGTTGTGAAGATAAGTGGTTGGTTTTAAACTTGGAAAATTTCATTTTATGGTTCAATGATTCATAGTTATTGGAAAAAAAATTATTGGATGGAATCAAAGTGAATCCCATAAAAATAAAAGTGATGAAATATTTACCGGATCCCCCAATAGTTAAAGGAATACAAAGCTTTCTAGGCTAGGGTAGATTCTATCAGTGATTCGTAAAATATTTTTCCAAATTTTCACACCCTATACCACACTTGTTATCCAAAGACACTTCATTTTGATTCACTGATGAATTTATGAGGTCATTTGATACATTAAAGAAAAGAATTGTATCTTTTCCTTCAATAATTTCATCAAATTATAGAAAAGTGTTTGAATTCATGTGTGACACCTGTTATTTTTCTATTGGTGTTATCCTAGAACATAAGGATGGTCACATATTTTTTCCCTTATACTATTATAGTCACTTAATGAATGAATTTTAGGTAAACTATACAAATATAGATAAGGATCTCTTAAAAATTATCTTTTCTTTTGATAAATTTATCTCATATGTATTTTTGTCAAAATTCATTGAGTACACTGACTATACTACCATGTGATATTTTATAAATAAAAAGGATTAAAAACCAAGACTGATAAGGTAGATCTTATTTCTCCATGAATTTTATATCATAATCAAAGATACCAAAATAACGGAGAATGTGGTCACTGGTCATATGTCCTAAATTACACTACCATTTATAACGGATGATGTCAATATAAACATCGATGTTTAATTTCATGATTAAACTCTATTCAATATAAAAGTTCAACAATGGTTTTTAGATATTGAAAATTATCTGTCCAAGGGATTTTTACACCCAAACTTCCCCTACTAGAAGATGGAGAAGATTTTTAGTAGAATCATCACACTATTATTAGTATGACCTGCACGTGTTTAAGAGTTGTGATCATGGATTAATTTTACATTGAATACCAAAGGATGAAATCACAAGTGTGGTATATATGTTTTATACACCACCAACTAGAGGAAATATTAGACTAGAATTAACAGTAGAAAAAATTATGCAAAGTTTACATTTCTGGCCCACACTCTACCAAGATGTAATGGATTATTGTCAAAGCTATGAACAGTACCAAATAAATAGTACCATTAGAAAAAGAAATGAAATTCCCTAAAAACAAATCATGGGAGTATAAATATTTGATATGTGGGGAATAGATTTAATGGGGCTATTTCCAAAATCACATGGAAAGTTCTATATTATTGTTGGAATTTACTATTGGATCCATGGTCCTCTATGCATGATTTTGAGTATGATTTATGTTTTTGTCAATCCTCAGTGGATGTTAAGAATTTATACCAGCAAAGAGATCATATAGTTCAAGCAGACAACAGTATTGAAGGTGGCGCTGTTTCCCAGTGTTTGCCAAATTTTTGGGCCTGAAAATCGACAAATGGAGAAAAGTGTTTTTGGAAAAGATACTTGCGCACCATGTACTTTATGAAGAGGAAACTTGCGTGCCATATGTTTTTCAATATCAAAACATGGGAAAATCTCAAAGGGATAAGGGACGTGCATGTTTCGGGCTGGTCGTGCAAGTGACCTACGTGCCATGAAGAGACTTGCGCGCCGATGCCTAGGAGGACTGGAAACTTGCGTGCCTTTTGTTTTTCAAGATCATAACTTTAAAATATGGAAAAGGAAAGTAGTTCTCACAAGTATTAGTGTGGTCGTGCAGGTGAGTAGCACGACAAGGGCTAGGGAAGATGAGCTGCGCGCCGGAACCTGCGCCCTGAGGAAAGACTTGCACGCAACCGTGCAGGGCTGCCTATTAATTGAGGACCAACCCTCCTCATTTTCTACTAGGTTAAAGACTTAGATATTTTTCGAGCTCTCATCCCGCAAGTGGTTGAGTCGTGCAATTGGTTGTTGGGTCCCGGAAGTAGAGGTTACACACTGATAGTTGGCTGCACGACCAAGGTAGTTGGGGAGTTGAAGGCATAACGTCACGCAAGTTTGGTGTTGACGGAGGCAGTGTCGCACAAGTAGTTTGGCGTCACCTGCATGCCGAATTTGTACCACGCAATTGACTTGCCCGCTGGGATTGAAACATATGCTCCAAGCTTGGAGAAGCACACCAGGTTTTTTAAAGTACATCTGTCCTTTTGAAGCTACACCAAAGCTGGAAGATCGCCTAGTACCCTCAGTACAAAGTGAGATTCATCTTATGGTGAGAGTTGGACTTCAAAAGAGCATCTACATATGACAGAGGATGCATTCTTATGCAATTATGAAGAGACCTTCATGTCTATAAACTGAGCGTGACTACACCAAGGGTAGTGAGCTAGGGGGAGTCAACGGGAGTGACCTGAGTGAAGCAGTGAACTATCCCTGAACCATTGCAATGGCAGTGAGCCTGGGACAGAGTGAATGTGCTCGAACGTTTGTAATCCACACCTAGTGAATATTACTGGAATTAGGTACGACCGAAAACTTGTCATCGTATGCTCCTTGGACGTAGCCCTTAGTGGTGAACCAAGTAAAAAGTGATGTGTCTTCTCTGTGCATGTGAATGTTTGCTTTCTGATCATATTCATCATACATGTTCAACAAGTTTCTACCAACGTGGGAATAAGATCCATCACATTAAAAGAAAAATGTGTCACCCTGATTCACCACTCCCCTCTCAGGGTGTCCCGGGTTCCTTCATTTACAACATTTTCAAATGGATAGAACTTGAAGCTACATCCCATGACCCAAAAAAGGTGGTCATGAATTTCATGAAAAATAATGTGTTTTAATGATTTGTATTTCCTAGATTACTAATTAATAACCAGGGAACAAATTTTAAAAACCAATATGTTAATGGACTTCTAAAGAAATATGGAATCAGGTATAACACAAGAACTCTCTACCACCCACAAACAAGTAGTCAAGTTGAATTTTCAAATTCGGAAATCAAACAAATTTAGGAAAAGCCCATAAATAAAATTAAGGTATTAGAGTCTCAAGTTATATTATTCATTATGGGAATACCACACTATTTACAAAACACCCATTGGTGCCAAACCATTCTGATTGATATATGGAAAAACATGTCATTTTCTAGTTGAACTTGAGCATAACACTTATTGTGTAACTAATTATCTCAATATGGACTGTCAAAAATCTAGGTAAGATAGGTTGATGAAATTAGATGAATTACAAGAGATAAAAAATGATTCTTATGAAAATTGGATTATTTATAAAGAAAGAACAATGAAATGGGGTGATTAACACACTGCAAGATGCATTTTTATCCCAGGAAACAAGGTCTTATTGTTCAACTGAAGATTAAAAATATTACCTATGAATATAAAATCTAGACGGTAAAGACCCTTCAATGCCATTTGAGTATTTCTTTATGGGACCATCGAGATTCAGAAAGAAGTGGACCACCATTTAATGTAAATGGTCAAAGGATGAAAATATATCCAGAACCCTTCCATAAGAGGTGTTTCATTAGATTGAAATTCATGTGAGCACAGAAGTGTCAAGCTCTCAACATTAAGTGAAGTGCTGATTGGGAGGAAAAACAGGTTCAATCACTTTATTCTATATTAGGTAGAAGAAGCTTTAGGATACCTTAGGGAATGTCAAGAGTAGAAGGGAAGGATTTGGTTTCAAACAGGGGGAAAAAATTACATATCAAGTATTCATAATTCATGATGTGTAATTTTCACTATAATAAATAAAAAAAATAAAAAAAAAATTTCATGTGCTAAAAATTACATCATGTAATTTTCTGATCAATTAATATCTTGAACCTAGGGTTCACAACACCCAAATTTTCCCTCCTTATCTCTCAATGCTTATGCCCCACCACTTTTACCCAATTTTCATTCAACCCAACACCCAAACATACCCTTTATCTTCCTTACTCCTTCATCTACACCTCCCTATAGTGGACTCCACCTCTAAAATGTCACACCCAAAGAATGTTCGAACTCCTCCGAATGATGCCACACCTGGGCGAGATGATCCACCACTAGTGAATCGCTCTCAAGGTTCTGCACTTCCAGTACTCTTTCATATCAATACTCCACTTATTATACTACCCATGAGGATTTATCTACTCTAAAAGACTCTTAATACACCTTTAGTGGGTCTTATGAATGTGACTACCCACATCTTCATCCATACTACACTTTTTAGACCTCAAGCACCATGTTTCACTCAACTGATTGAAGGCCAAGCCAATGAGGACCAAAAAACACTTTATATAGCTATCCTCACTCTCCTACATATCAACCAAAAGGTTCTCCATCTCCTCAATCATTTGGATATCTCATCCATCATCGATGTGTGTGAGGAAACATATTGAGAGATGTTTCTCGAGTTTCTATTCATCTTTGATGTTGCAGTTGATAGTCTCCGCATCAGATCAGGTAGGCAACATCATGAGATTTATTTCAAATAATTTGGAATTAACCATGGGTTTTATATTGATGACATTTAAACAACTGTAGTATTACCCACATTTCACCTTAATCCTTGTAAGTTAGATTACGAAAGGCTATGGATGATGATTTCACAAGATTCCCACACTTCGCATGATCCTATTATTATAAAGTCTGCTTAGCTTTGAGGTCCATCACTCCACATCCTACAAAGAGCATTGAGGTATTCTTGGTTCACTTGAACCATGTACCATGTTAGTGTTAGTAAGATGGACGCAATAATCCTCGCTACATCCAGGAGAAGCCCTGTAATCAACATGAACTATCAGTTCACATTCTACTATAGATATTATACATGTAGGATGAGAATAAAATAGGTGGGTGGATCTTTCACCACCCATTTATCCCATCATCTCAGTTTTTTTGACATCACCATTCTACTCACCACCCTCTATCCAATGTAGTCCACTGACTACCTATTGTTGCACCTGATTTATCTACTAACCAAGGATGGGAACACCTAACATTGGGTTCCATGATTAGTTGAGGCTTTAGATGAGGAGACAAAAGATCATGTAGTAGACTTTTCACCACCTGCATCTCCCACCTCCAACTTTGGACGTATAACTTCTATTCCTCCACTATACCCCACCACCTACCCTACTGCTCCTCCAAACTCATCATGTATAGTAGATCTCTGGGATATGAACCTATAAATATTGTAGAATCAGTGACAGATTTCGCAGAACATGAATATCCCCTTTTATGAGTTCTCTCGTTTTACTACACCTAGACAACCATCATCCCTACCAACAGCCTCTACCAAACCTTCATCATTTACCACACCTACCATAGCCACATCCCCAAATGACTTAACACTAGATATGAAAAACCATACTACCATACATGATCATATAGCATAGCAGGAATGGAGGGGAAAGGAACCATGAACCACCTAATCCACTAAGGTTTCATTCACTGATCTAGACACTAGACACATGACCACACTCTAGATCAGTACATCCCAAACACACACCACTGAGATAAATTCCAGCCCCATGACACCACCATCAATAGCTGATCTAACCCATACCTTTATTGTATTACATCCATTGATCATGTAGGGTTGTTTCAACCACACTCTATTTGGGAGCAGACTGTTAATGATGTGCTAAATGAAATTTGGTTTCTCTTAGTCTACCCCATTCCCCTACCCCATTTTTTCATGCTTTTATGTTGATCATTATTTTACTTCCTCCATTCCCTTTCATCATTGTATCATTGAACAATATATTTATGGAAAAAAAATTTATCTATTTTAATTTGGTTATTCTTCAATTCATTACACTGTGATAAGATCCATGTCTAGCTCCTCTTATTCTTCTATGGTCGTTGACGCACCTATGCCACCACCATCTACCATTGTTATACGAATAAATTAACACCTAGATTATATCAAATCCCAACTTTAGGAGTTATCAATAGAGATCCTTGCTCAGTAGCCATCACCACTACAAGCACATATACCATTCCTACCACATCAGATCCATAGTTGGTATGATTTTCAATCAATAAATCATGAATAATGACCATGAGAGATAGAGGTTTCTACCACAAACAATAGTATAAAACAAAATAGATCTGAGCCGATGGATGATAATAACTGATACATTGTTCCATCCGTCTAGATGAAAACATCACTATTAGTATTTTATGGGAGGCAAAACATATATCATATATTTTTATCATATTTTTAAATATTTTTTATCTTATTTTTTATTTTCCATCTTTATCTTTTTAGTCATGTGTCATAGTGAGATTTATTTTATACACATACTTGTATTTATATAAAATGAATTTTATTTCTATTGACTATGTCCATCATCCTATTTTAATAGTTAAAAAATTTTAAAACTTGTGGAATAATGTTTTATAAAGTTCAATATTTTTATTTCTAACCAAATATGCCGATATACCAATCGAAAAACAAGATTTCTCAAATTTCCCCATGGAATTCCACTCATTTTAGGTATATCACAATACCTTAGTATTAAATTTTTAAAAATTTCACCTTCCATTTCAACACTTTATCTATCATACCTCTCCCATGGAACATTCATAAAAAATAGAGAGAACATCTCATTCTAAGTGTGAGAGATTTTTTCTTGAGTTTAAATTTCAATACAACTAAATTATTTCTTATTTTCATTTATCATGGAGACATTTTTCATTCAGAAGCATGATTTAATCCTAAAATCATTACACCCATTTTAATAAAAGAAAAAGTTAAGATGGAAATTTTAAAAATTCAATATTTTTCTATTGTTTATATTTTTTAGAATGAATGATGAGTTTAGTAATTTAATCTAATATTCAAAACTTTTTAAATTTATTTTAATATGATTATTACATGATTATATACCCTAATTGATTGAAATTATTCTATATTACCACCAATTCTAGAGGGGATTCTGAGCCTATGATTTCATATTCTTTTCTAATCACTTTTCTTGAGTGACACCTGGGGAATATAAACCTATCAGAACATGCATTGAGATATTACTAAGTTTATGACTAAATAAATAAAATTTTGATATTATTGAGACAATCTTTATTGATCTATTTTTCCTAACACCCACCTTACATCTTTATTTCCATAAGAATGTGGATTCCATGATTTACCTTAATAGGATGAAAATATTCTAAACTTATTATCCCTTCCTACCGTGATATTTTTTATGATGTTTGAATTTACATTGAACATGTGTGGGGGAATTTTTCAGCCAACAGACATGGGATGATTTCACTAAGAAGTTGTTTTGTGGTTCATACCAGACAATTTTATTTTGATCCATGTGTAATTTTTGTTATTTAACAACTATCCTATTTCGTTGAAAAAAATAGAAAAAGATAATTGGGATATATATTAGGAAGGTAAAAAATAACCATTTTTAGAAAAATGAATCCCACAAATGATCATATATGGTTAGGGGATGGATGTGAGATCTGACATAGACATGAATTTTGAAAAATAAATTAACAAGAAAGAAAAAAATAAAGGAACATGACACCTTATGAATTAAATTTATTTATTCATGGATCCAACTTCAGTTTCTGGGAGCATGGAACTCATTTTTTTTGGAGGAGTTATATAATTACATTGTTCATGACATTCAGACATTAAACTTTAGAGATTATCCTATTTTTTAAGCGTTTTCTTTTTAATATTTACACACCTACCCTTAGCCTGAGAGTCCATTGAACCAATTTTCAAAATCCCTCATGATTGATTTTTTCTTTTTCTTTACAAATTAAAGATGATAGAACCAATAAAATCATATGGTTAGGAACATGTATTCAGGGTATTAATATAACTCCAATTTAATTTCATCCTAAGTGATGAGAGAAAATTAATTCTGATTTCAATTGAAAATGGGTATAGAATTTAAGGAACCATTGAGAAATTATATATAAACTATTAATAATTTTTTAATGAACTGAGCTATAAGGCATGAATAATTTTTTATATAGGGATTATTTTTAAAACATGTGTTTTCTACTTACACATAGTTTTATTTTTGTGGTTGTAATTAATGTTTCATATTTTTAAAAATTTCTTACCATTTGAAATCCATGTGGAAATATTTTTTGTTAAGGATAATAAATTGTTCATGTGTGGTGGAATTTGATAATATGAAATCCTATATAAATTCTAATGTCATTTGAATAATTATTATCCATATTTTACTTGATAATGCACTATGTATTTTTTGATTATTTCTGGAAATAGGTTTCTGAGGTTTCAAAGGAAAATCTAGATAAAAGGATTAAAAATGTTCATTACACATTGTGAAACTCACTTATATGATATGTAGTCATCTGTCACAACATTTGAAAATTCATGATGCAAGTTTTAAAATAATTACACGACATAAAGAGATTAAAAGACATGAGTAACCAATAAACATCATGTAATATTTGAATTTTAATTCCCACTTTGAAAATACATAATAATGGAAGAGACACGCTATGAAGACCAGTTACACATCATGAAACAAATGAATTTTCAAAACTCCATGATCTAGTATAAGATTCATGTGCGATTCACATCAAAATCAAAATTCTTGATGAAAACCTTGGATCATAATTAAACGAAATGAAATCCCATTACACGTCATGTAATATCCTAATTAATTACAGATAGTATGTACATAACATAAAAAATGTTATAGACACTCGAGACATCTTGAATTTCTATCATTTTTCTTTGAATCTTCTATCTTTATTTATTCTTCCATCTGACTAATCTCAAACTTGTATCAATTCCTTTCACTATTTTACTTATATTCAAGAACCATGGATTAATCTTTTAAATAATTCTTCATTCTGATACATCATGAAGCTGGTCTACGTGCATTCTCTATCTCAATCATCGATCAAGGGCATGCCCTTGCTACATTCTTCAATATTGTTATTTCAGGCAGCTATTTTTTTGAAGTTGTAATTGATTTGAGTTTTACATATCTTAATCACAAATTCATGATCTTTAATTATTTTATCTCAATTGTTATTGGTATATTAAATATGTTTAAATTCTATACCCATTATTGATCAATTATATCATGAGTGGATAAACCACCTAGGTTAGGGGATGATAGTAGGGGTGTATGAATATAATTAATCATTAATTTTTAACTTGGTAACTCTAAGGATAATAATCATGTTAAAAAATAATTTTTTATCTAATTTTATTAAAAAACCCTGACCATAAGAAGTTTGAATGAACAACCCTGAAGTAATTATATTAGAATTGGCTATGACCAATAGAATATTGCACCTTATTCCTTATAAGTAAGGATTAATGCATCTAGGTTGTAGCTATCTACCAACCAAGGAATAGTTTCCTCTTATATAGATCTATTTGGATTGACCATGGTCAGCTGGTGACCTTTTCTTGCTTCAAATCCTAAATCATAGGACCATACCAAGTTAGGATCAAGATTATCCTTTTAACTAAACCCCAAAATTGACCCTGATCCCCTTTCTCTCTCAGATCTCAAACTTCAATTCCATTATCATTGGTTTTTTTTTCAATCTCAATCAACTTGTGTGGAATGCTATACATAGGGTTCAAAGCCTTAGATCTTATCCTCCAACTCATTTCCCTTTGGGATTTCCCCCATACTATCACTATACTAAACCTTAGTAGTTATTGTAGTTTGGGAAATAATAAATCTAATCTGAACATAGACCATATGAATTAAACAATGCATGTGGGCACATCATATAAGTATGAAATGTATAGGCTATTATGGCTTGAGGTACTTACTCGGTTTTTGTTTTGTAAGGGATTTAAGTATAATACCAAATATATAATGCATATCATGAGACATATAGTGTATCCCAGAAACTACTCGATTACTATATATGGATATGTGATATCTAATGTTGTGATGTTGTGATACATGAGGTTCATGTCATGATGCCTTAACCTGGTTTCTTTGGGATGAATTATTTTAGAGAGAGATGGATGAGGACGTACAAAATTGGGGAAGAGAATAAAATAAATGGGGGAAGTGGGTGTGGGGTACCCTTTATGTTTCATTATGTTACAACCCATTCCCCAGGTCTCGTTCTGTGACTACCCCCATGCCCTCCTTCCATTGGCCATGGGATGGTGACTAGAACTGGAAAGGCATATCCTAAAAAGGGAATGCATTTCCGTTAAACCTGTACCCACACAGACAGGGCGTACATCATAAAGAAAACCACAATGTAACAAAAGTAGTAAAACCACCATAATGTACCACCATTGAGAGTAAAAGGTGTAAAATGAAAGTAAAGGGGATAGAATACATGCCCAACTAAAAGGAAAGTACAAAAAAAATTACAAGCTCCCGAGGTTGTCCGCTAAGGATCATACCTAAAGGATAGGTGAAACTCATTGTCAGATGTCACTATAGCACACCACGTTTATCAGTCCACCCTCGAGCACTATCTAGCTTGGGATTCCCAAAGTCCTAGTCAAAGATGTCTATTGACTTCACAAGACACAACCGGTTCAGGAGAAGCCCATGTAGGGGTGAGTATAATAATACTTAGTAGGGACCCTAAGACCCCTGATGGTCTCTTAGAAATCCAGAAGGGAAAATAGCAGAAAGGAAATACGGAAAAGGAAATACCATCGAGAAAGATCTCAAATACACAGCATAAAGTAAAACGCATCTCACACTAAGTATAAATTAACTATATAAGTAAATATGATTAGTTTTAAATCAAGATCATATTATTCCATTGAGAAGCTATGTTATTGATCCATTAATAGTCACTCTTCTTCTAATCCATTATGGGTCGCTCTATATATGATCCACAATAGGTTGTGCAATATTCCATCCATGAAGGGTCAGTCTTATTCTAATCCATGAAGGGACACTCGTATGATGATCCATGAAGTTTCGCTCTTATAATGATCCATGATGGTTATCTCATATTTTGATCCATGAAGGGTTGCTTCTATACTGATCCACTAAGGGTCTCTCTTCACGTTACAACCATCCACTAGATTCTCACACTTAAAATGATTGATTTCTGGAGGATCTAATCCTCAATCCATTAGTCGTACCTCAACAACCACGAACTCCCACATATAGTAACCCAAAGGACAATCTTGTCATAAAGGTCCCAATGTAAAAGACTGTGCGTTGAACGGACACTCCGTCGGTAAGATATGATCATTTTTTTTAAAATGTGCCCAGTTGGTTTTGAGTCCAATCCATCTTGTCCATATGCCAACCATCGCCAAATCTCACATAGAGGGTCTCAGAAGGACCGCCTCATTGAGAGGGTCCCAACACTGCAAATGGTTCCTCAATCAGACACCCAATTTACATGTTATTGACGTTTTCCCAAAAAGGGACCTGTTGGGTCCAGGTCCGGTCCGACCTGATCGGAATGACCCAGCCTGGGGTCCACTGGCCCGACTAGGGTCCGCTGACCCGACCCAGACCTCGCCCAACCTGGGTCCGGTCCATTATGTCATGAGATCAGCATGGCCCAATGGGGTGGATCTGGCCCACTAGCCTACCCGTTCTTCCAGAGGGGGAACAATTCATCGCCCGGCTGAGATACTACTAGAAGTTGAATTTGGCTCCCCAGTCCCCTCATGGTCGATGTGGGATTGTTCCCTTCGTTCCAGTCAAGTGTGGTCGGCCAGTCCAGCCTACTGGACTCCCACATGCGGTCTTCGATCACATGTATCCAACTCGCCCAAGTGGCCCAGAAGCGGGCTTCCCCTCCTCGTGGTGCTGGTCAACACCGCACTTCCATGACACTATAGCACACAGATGGGTGTGCCACCTACCTCCGCCCATATCCACCTCTGTCGGTCTCCGCCTATGCTGGCATGCTAGTGCTTCTTCTACGGGACACCAAATTTTCTCATGTTTTTTGTTTCTTAAACTATCTCCACCTACGAGGTTTTAGGGATGCCACCTTCACTATGACATCTTCGAACTCACCACGCCACCATTTCAAAAAATTGTTAATGAAGAATACACAAGGAGGAGGGGATCGAGCCTTGTTTGTGTCGACCCACTTCATCTATGTTAGAATTTTGAAACATGGGTGGTTCAGGATCATAGTTCTATCAAGATATCAACAATACCCATTCAAAGCCCCAAATAAAGAACCCTCCTACAAGAAAACTGAATTTATGGATCAACCTATTCATGGGATGATCCGCATTCGTTGTTTTATATTGAAAAATGGGGAATTCATGTAAAAAACAATCTCAAACTTGATTTAGATCGATTGTAGGCAATGGATGATGATCGATGTCATTGTCGACCCATGATCTTCTATCCTTCTTCACTGTTTGTGAACTCCCAGATCAAATCTCATTCTCCATGAGATTTTTCATTGGGCTTTGATCCTCCAACAGTCGTCTTCGGAAAGGGTTTCTCCACCATTATTTGTTCTTCATTGGAGAGGAATTACACTATAGGTTTGTCAGAGAATCCCCAGGGTTTAATTATCAACTCTTTAATGTGTTATCTTAATAAAAAGAATCACATTACAGTTTTTCTGTTACACTATGACCTTACATTGTTACTCTTTCACAAAAATCTATTAATGATATTCAATTAATTCTCCTCATCATCACCTCAACGTCGCACTACAATGCTGTCGTCCTCCACTCAGTGGTGAGAAATAAAATAAAATTACTTTTTCTAAGTTATTTTATTATTTTCCAAAAATTATGAAAATTAAAATTTCCATCTGACCCTTTTCGGTTGATTTTATGTCCTTTCTAAAAGAATCCTGGCATTCTGAGTTCCACGGTGCCCTTGGATTTTCGATCCGAGCACCAGTTAAAAATTTAAAAAAACTCACCCGCACGTTTACTTAGGTGAACTACAGAAAGGTTCATAATTACATTTTGGGAACCCAGAGCCTCAGAATCATATGTCGTCTTAGTTCTTGGTCTGAAAATAATTTCATGTAATTTTAAAAAAAAATGAAAAGTTGGGGATATTAAATTCTCACCACCTTAGGGCTTTACATCCCCAAGATCCAAACAAATGATTCTAAAAAAATGGGGGTACTGAGCATGAATCTAATCCATCTGCTCTCATGTTCTCTCTTGGAGATTCACATTCTTCCACTAAATTCACACCAAAGGAATCGGCCATCCACGAAGGACCCTATCCTAGTGATCCTCTATCTCTACTGAGAACTCCGCAAATGTCACCCCATTATCAATGTCTAGCTCACCATAATTGATAACGTGTGATGGATCATGCATGTACCTCCTCATCTGCGACAAGTGAAAACATCATGCCCCTGGTGTATATGTGGTGGAAGAGCTAAGTGGTACACCCCCTCACAAACTCTTCTCAGAATCTGGAAGGGTCTGATGGACCTCGGTGATAACATACTGCCCATGCCAAATCTTTGCAATCCTCATCAAGGTAAGACCCAAATGAACACATGGTCTCACTCCTTGAACTCCAAAGGTCTCCCTATCTTGTCTGTATAAGAATTATTTCTTCTCTAAACCATCCTAATCCACTCCCAAATGATCTACACCTTCTTAGTGGTAGCTCATACCAACTCTGGACCCATGAGTGCTAACTCCCCTGGGTCTGTCCAACATAGAGGTGATCTACAAGACTGCCCATACAAGGCCTCAAATGGTTCCATTCCAATGGTGGAGTGATAGATATTTTTGTACAAAAACACCACTAGTGGTAAGTCTTATTTCCAATTGTGACCAAAATCCAGGACGCAAGCACTTAGCATGTCCTCCAAGGCCTATATGGTCCTCTCCTTCTAACCATCTGCCTGAGGGTCAAAGGTGGTGCTCAAGCACAACTGAGTCCCAAAAACCTCTTGAAATCCCTTCCACAACAGCAATGAGAAATGATTGTCACGATATAAGATGGTCGTCAAAGGAACCCCGTGAAGCCACACTATCTCGTGTACATAGAGGTATCACAAGCCCTCTATCGAGCCCTACTCTAAATGGGTAGGAAGTGGGCTGACTTGGTGAGTTGATCAATGATCACCCAGATTGAATCGTGGGCCCTGGAAGCGTGTGTTAACCCTATGAAAAAATCTATAGAGATACTATCCCACTTACATTCTCATACCTCAAGTGTCTATAGAAAACCTATGGGGACCTAATGCTTGGTTTTCACTTTCTATCAAGTAAGACATCGTGAAGCAAACTCTGCCACCTCATTCTTCATCCTTGGCCACCAGTACTGATGTCAGAGGTCTTGGTACATCTTTTCTACAATAGTATTTACTTCCAAAGGGGATGTATGGAAATCCCTCACCACCTCCTCCCATAACGTCATAGTTACTATGGTGCATTCTCTAAAAAGGATGACATGCTCCCCACCTATCGAAAATTTATTAGAAGCCTTTCTTGAGGATAAATGAGCACATTGGGCCTCACAGTCAACATCAACAAGTTGTGCCTCCCTAACTCACTGTAAGAGTTGGGGAGTGATAGTCATTGACTGAGGGTAAGCTACTCCATCATCATCCACAAAGGATATCTACATCATGTGTAGATACTTCGTCGCCTTTTTCAGCAGTTGTAAACCAGACCTCCTGATGAGCGTGCCTAAAACCACGTTATCTTTTCCAAGAGTATAGACTATCTCAAATTCATAGTCCTGGAGGAACACAAGACATCACCGATGTCTCAAAATCATGTACTTATGTGATAAGATATACCTAAGACTCTTCTGGTCATAGTAAATGGTAAATTGTTTACCCATCATGTAGTGCTGCTACATCATCAATTCTAAGACCACCTCTACAAACTCTATGTCATGGGTCATGTGGTCTTTATCATACTTCCTCAACTACCATGAGACATAGGTGATCACTCCTTGCTCCTTCATCAGGAAACAACCCAGTCTGGTCCCTAAGGCATCACAAAAGAGTACATACCCAACGTCCTCTTCTGTTAGTCTTAGATTGGGGGCACTCATCAGTATCTACCTCAACTCCTAGAAACTCTTTTGGAACCTCTCCATCCATACGATGGACTTTCCATTCTCTATCAATGCTGAAAAGGGTGTTTCTACTCATGAAAATTTTGCTATGAACATTCGGTAGTACCCATCCAGCCCCAGGAAACTCCAAACATCAGTCATACCCCTGTGTGTCTCCCAAGAAATCACTGCCTCTATCTTCACTAGATCCACCACAACTCCAGCCTCTAAGATGATGTTTCCCAGAAATTGGACCTCCCAAGTCCAAAACTATAAGTTCGAGAGATTATTGTAAATATGGTGCTCTCAGAGTGTATCCTGGACTATCCGTAAGTGTGTAGTTTTCTCCTCCTCCAACATTGAGTAAACCAAGATGTCATTAATGAAGACCACCACAACATGATCGAGGTAAGTCTATAAGTTCATGTAAAGGAGTCACATTAACACTTCTATTGAATTGGTCACTCTGAAGGGAATCACCATGAACTCGTAGTGTTCATACCATCATCTAAAGGATGTCTTTGGTATGTACTCATCCCATACCTGAAGCTGATGATAGCCTACATTGAAGTCTATCTTTGAGAAACACCTCACTTCCTTCAGCTGATCAAATAGGCCATAAATCCTTGATAATGGACACTTGTTCTTCACAGCCACCTGGTTCAGGTGCTGGAAGCCTATGCATAGTCTCAAGCTTCTGTCTGCCTTCTTGGAAAACAACCATGGGGATGCCTATGGATAAACATTGGGTATTATGAACCCCTTCCTCTACAAGTCCTCTAATTGTATTCTCAGCTCCTAGAGATCCATAGGGGCCATCAGATATGCAGTTATAGATATCAGTGTCATCCCTAGGTACAAGTCAATGCAGAAGTATACCTCTCTATAAGGTGGTAGTCCTGGGATATCTCTGTAAATACATCCACATACTCCTCCACCACTATAGGAACGATCAAACTCCTCCCATCCTCCACATTGAGGGTGAGGCCAGCCAACTTCTGAGTGATTGTCTACACCCTCCTTTGAGAAATTCATTCCAGTGCTGCAAAGGTACCCTTCTCATTGGTAAAGGAAAAATTGGTCGCATCCTCACAGACACACTGCACTTTATGCCTAAAATAGTCAATCTGATCATGGACTATAGATAACCAGTCCATACCCAATATGACATCATTTGGCATCGACGCTGCTACTAATAGATCCCAACCAAAGCTCTCACCTCCTAGAGTAAGGTCACACTTATGACACCAGTGTGTAATCATCGAATCCCATTTTGTAGGAGTCTCTAATTGTAATGATAGAGCCAACAGATCCACTAAAATCTTTGAGCCTCAAATTTGGTCTGTGGCAAGGAAAGAGTGAATAAAACTAGTGTCTATAAGACTTGTAGCTAAGTTGTAGAAGAGTCATATTGTACCTATAATCATCTCTTGAGTGTTGTGGTTTTAGGACTCCACTGCCTGAAGCTGAGCTCGCCACTATCTATCGGCTCCCTAATCCCATGGTGGACTACCTAGGGGTGGTGGAAGTAGTAACTCGAACTGTTGTCCACATCTTGCCGCTTGGCCCGCTCCCCTTCCCCATCATCCGGCCTACTGATCCCATTGCTCAAACATATGGCTCTGCATTGGCAGTCCCTCGACCTTCTACTGATTTTCTATGTAGTGGGTTAGGAAGTCACGAGCCATGTGTCCTTTCCCACCACCGTAATAACAATCACTGGCCCTCAGCTGACCTCCTTTGCCTCGTGGGCTCCACACCTCCGAAATTGTGTCCTAGGGTTGTTCTCTAGAAGTTTTGGTCCATTTGGGCCTCTGCGTCATTTTCCTGCTACCTACTGAAGATGACTCATCCACCTGTCATCCAGTGGTGGCTCTCACCGTTGGTGCCTGCTTGTCTAGGAATATTTCCACCAGTAGAGCTCACTCTAGAACTCCAGACTGCACTGGGATGCTGAGTGAAATCATCGACGCCCAGATCTCCAGTCAGAGTCCTTACTCAAAGGTTCAGTAAATGAAGAAAAGGTTTGTACCATGTCAGTTAAGTAGTGGGAGAGGTCTATAAATCTTTTTGAGTGTTGGTCCACAGTCAGGTTGCCCTATTTTAGGTGCAGTAGCTCCTGAATATGCACTGAGCATAGTGTCACTCGTATGAACTCCATCTTGAAGAGGCTCTCAAAGTCCAACAAGGAAAGGGTGGCCTCCTTGTCTATCTAGAGCATCAAGGACCACCATCTCCCTATCATTTCCTAAAAAGGATAGTGGCTAGGACCACCATCTATTCTGTAGGTGTCTCTACCAGGAGAGAAACCTACATAACTACCTCAAGCCAATCCTCAGCTGCTTGAGGATCTGTCTTATCTAGAAACCTCAGAGGCCTTTATCTCTTGAACTAATGCAGTGTGCTCAGTTGGAATGAACTAACCACTAGCGGGGTTGGTAGAAAATGCTGCTCTATGGGTAGCGGTGGTGCTGGTACACCACAAAAAGGTTCTATCACAATAAATAGCCCTTGTACTGACCCCTCATCACTTGTTGGTCCATTGTCATGATCCCTTACTAGAATCCAGGTTGTCTATCTTCATAGAGGAATACTATAGGGGAAAAATGTGCCATAGTAAATAAGTTATACCTGGTGAGCTAACTCAAAAAATATTAAGAGAATAACATTTCCAAAACAAATGAAACCAGTGTTTTCGTGTACCGAGTTGGAAAATAGAAATCAGGGTCCTGGTGTATGGATACATTGACCACCTCACCAACACTTGACTCCCCAAACAGAAATCCAAACATAATACACTTAAAACTATTTCCCCCATTAAAAATAATGACTCTTTGTTCTTAAGGTAGAACCGACCTCCCTTTGATACCACTTTGTCATGACCCATACCCTAGGGCCCGTGGCTTGACTACCCCAAAACCTCCTTTCATAGGCCAGGGGCTGGTGACTTGCACCAGAACGAAATATCCCAAAAAGGGAAGGCATTGCCTTTAAACCTAGACACACACATACAGGGTGGACTGCATAAAGAAAACCTCAAAGGAAATAAAGAAGTAAAACCACCAAAAAGTACCACCACTGAGAGTAAGCAGTGTAAACTAAAAGTAAAGGGGCCAAAATACATGCTCAAATGAAAGGAAAGTATAAAAAAATAAGTACAAGATCTGGAGGTTGTCCGCCAAGGATCATACCTAAATAGTAAATACAACTCACTATATGATGTCACTATAGCACACAAAGTCTATCGATCCACCCCCCAGAACCATCTAAACCTAGCTCCCTAAAGTCCCAATCAAAACTGTCTGTTATCTGCACAAGACACAATAGGTGAGAGTGAATCCCATAAAAAGGTGAGTATAAAAATACTCATTATGGAACCCCAGACCCTCGATGGTCTCTTAGAAATCCATAAGCGGAAATATCAAAAAGAAAATACCAAAAAGAAAATAACACCAAGAAAGATCTCAGATACATAGAAAAAAGTAAAAGACAGATCACACCAGTTATAACTCAAGTAAAAAAGTAAAGATGATCAGTTGCAAAATATACATCATCTTATTCTATTAAGAGGCTCTACTACTGATCCATGAAGGTTTGCTCTACTGCTAATCCATGAAGGGTTTCTCTATGGCTAATCCATAATAGGTAATGCTACTACAGATCCATGAAGGGTCGCTCTTATGTTGAACCACGAATTGTCACTCTTATACTAATCCAAGAAAGTTATCTCTTAGGCTGATCCATAAAGGGTCTCTCTTATGCTAATCCACAAAGGGCCGCTCTTCATGTTATAACCCGCCACTGGATTCCCACACTTAGCACGCTTGATTTTAGGAGGTTCTTCTCCTCAAGACATCTATCATACCCAAACCACCATAAAGTCCCACATAGAGTAACCCAAAGGTCTATATCATTGTAAGGGTTTCAACAAAATAGATGACGCGTCGAACAGAATCCTGAACTGTAAGATATGGAATTTTTTTACAAAAAAGGCCCTGGTTGGATTTGAGTTTGATCCATCCTGGACATACACCAAACTCCTCCAAAACACATGTAGAGTATATCATAAAGACTTTGTCTTTGAGAAGGTTCCAGTACCATAAAAATTTCTTCAATTAGACACCATGTTTGAAAGTTATTGTAATTTTCCCAAAAAGGGGCCGGTCGGGTTCGGGTCCAGTCTGACTTGGTCAAATCAACCCGACCTGACCCGAGGTCCACCAACCCTACCAGGGGTTTCTGACCCAACCATGACCCGACCAGTCCTGGGTCTGGACCACTGGGTTATGGGATCACTGGGCCATGGGTCTGGCCCACTATCATATCCGGTCTGCCATAGGTGGACCAGTTTGTCACCTAGATAGGACTCAGCTGGAAGCCGCATCCAACTCCCCACTCACCTCACGGTCTACATTGGGCAGATTCCTCTACCATGGTCAAGCGATAGTGGCTGGTTGACTAGAATCCTACTGGCGGTCTTTAACCACATTCCCCCAGCTCACCTGAGTGCCCCAGACATGGGCCGCCCCTCCACACATTGTCGGTTGGTTCCGGACTTCCATGCTACCACGACCAGTTTGTTGTAGCTCTCTACCCATGCGGTGTGCCGATGGGTGCACTGCCTCCCTCCCCTCATGGTCGATGCCACTGGCCACTGCCAGCCACCACGGGCTACCACCTGTGCTAGTGGCTCTCCTTTGAGCCACTAATGTTTCTATGGTTGTCCATTTCATGAACTGTCTGCGCCTATGGTGTTGTAGGGATGCCACCAACACTAGGACGACTTCTAACTCTCCTTTCCACCATTTCATGAATTTTTCCACAAATAACACAAAAGGTGGATGATTTTGGGTCTTTTTTTTTGTCATCCCATGCCCTCCATATTAGAAGTTTGAAACAGGGGAGGTTTGGGACCACATTTCTATCAAGCTATCATCAATCCCCAAGGAAATCACCCTCCTGAAGGAACACCCAATCCGGAGATCATCCTGTTCGTGGTTTCATATGAGTTCATTGTTTTAGAATGAATAACAGGAAATTAATGCACAATGAAATTCCTACAGAGATTCGGATCTATCATAAGGGATGGATGATGATCCATGTTATCACCAACCCATGATCCTCTATCATTCTTCACCATTTTTCAACTCTCAGATCCAATCTCATTCTCTATGAGATTTATCACTACACTCCAATCCTTCAACATTCATCATTGGTGAGAGTTTATACTAAGTTTATTGTTCTTTGTTAGAGAGGAATTCTTCCATAGGTTCATCAGAGAATCTCCATGGTTTAATCAACTCTACAATACATTAGCTTAACAAAAAGGAAACACGTCACCACGTTTCTGTTATGTAGTTTCATTTATGAATATGCATAGTGATTACGCTTGCACAATGATCCATTAACGATCCTCATTTAATGAACCTGGTCATTGCCTCATCACCGCACCACAATTTCATTTTCCACCACTCAACAATGCGAAATAAAATAAATTAAATTTTTCTATGTGATATTATTATTTTCTAAAAAGTCCAAAAATTAAATTTTCTGTCCGAACCTTGCTAGTCAAAATTATTTCATTTCCAGTAGAATCCTCATGTTTCGAGTTCAACAGTGACATTAGAATTTTTATCTCAGCACCCATTCAAATGTTAGAAATAATCACTCACATGTTTACTTTAGTGAACTAAATAAAGGTTTAAAATTACATTCTGGGCACCCCGGGCCTCAGAATCACATGTCGCCTCCAAACCTGGTCTTAAAATAATTACATATAATTTAAAAACAATTACATAGAAATTAAGGAAAATTACACATTACTCTATTATATGTTATCTTTTATATGATACTTGGTTAGAGTTATACATGTTGAGGTTGGGAACTATGTATACATGTTTAGGTGCCCAGTTAGTTTCATTAATATTCAATGTGATTTAGCATGATTTCTGTATATTTTTCATGAGAGGATCCATGGAGGATCATGATGACTATACTATTATTCTTAACCTACATATATATAAAATATTTTCAGTTCTACGGGAGTAGGTTGGAGACTAAACTGAATATTACTATCTCGTGGTTTTGTAGGAGTTGATTCGTTTTTGTGGTCACTACCGTCTTTACCTTTTTTTTGGTACTTTTAGTTTTCCTTTAAATTGTTATAGTATTGTATGCCATTACATGTTTTCACTTAGGATATACATATATATATATACATGTATAAAAAGGTTTGTATTGATTCATCTATCTTATATCTCTCTTTAAAATGTTATATTAGAGGTTAATGCCTCCCATATGCATATTTATTATACCCTCGGTGCTAGTCACCATATCGGGGTCTGCTGGAGGAGGGACTCATAATGTTAGTTTATTTATCCCCTCATTGCAGTATCTTTATGGAGAGGGGTTCATGAAATTGAATCATTTTATTCATTTATAATTGACTTGAAAATTACCAGGTGATAAAAGTTATTGTACAATCTCACTTTCTTTTTTTATTGTTAACATTCCTTTGAAACAATAACCTTATTATTAAAATTTTTCATTGGAACATAACTTTAAATTAAATATAAATGTTCTTTTATGGTGGATTTGATTATTTCAAAAACTACATACAATTTTTTAAATATAGTGCTTAATTTTAACTTTATTTGATTAACTAGGGGAATATTGATTAATTTGTATCATTAGTCAATAGAGATACTTGATGATAATTCACATTGTTTATGAATCAAATTGATTATTCGATATATGAGGAATTTTTTTGACATGAAAGACACATGTGGGGAATTATTATAAATATCCCATTGATGCATCGGTATTCACATGAGATGAATCAGTTAGCCAAATCAGATGTGGTTTAGTTTTAAACTATATTGAGGATAGATCTTGATAGTTAAGGTATCATGTTCCTAGAAATGATAATGTAAAATAATTAAGAATTTATTTTATTGAGAATTGAATTAAAATTATTATACATTAGGTTTTTTATATTATATTATCTTTATTTGTATTTTATTCTCAATTTATTGATTAAATTACATGTTTTTTCGGTTATTTACCATTCCATAATGATTATGTCATATAATAATATGATAGTAAAGTTATTTAAATGTATTATGTGTTCATTTATTTAGATTTACATGTTGATTAATATTATTGATTCATGATATCTTCGACTATACATAACCCTCACTTTGAATTTGATCTCACCCTTATTCTATTTTCTTTCCCCAGGATATGAAGAAGGGATATTTGAGTGAGTATTCAAGGAATTAGTTCATTTAATTTTGTTATGTATTATGTTTTATTTTCTATTCCCAATGTAATATGGTCATAATATATGTATATGGTTCTAAAAACTACTAAACTGATTAGTCCTATAGGATTTTACCCATTATATCTATGTCAATGTAATAAAATAAGAAACTAGTTATGGGATACTGAAGTTGGGGATTCTAGAGTTGGTATTAGAGGATGTTTAGTAGAAACCTTGGGTACTAAATTAAGGAAAAAAATATATTACGGAACATAATTTAAGATTAGTATATAAGAACCTCCAAAATTCAAGGAAAGCAATAGATTAAGTGGGTTTCCATAGAAATACATCCCTATATGGATACTATAAGTGGAGGTGGTTCTTCCACAGAGGTACCTAGTGGTAATGAATCTGAAATGGCCATATTGGACTAGATCCAATTGTCACCTAGTGCATGAAAACTATAATAAACTAAGATTTTCATAAATGGACATTACATATTTTTAGATGAATATTTAGTACATTACACAATCACATGTTAGGGGACAATAATAATTCCGTGAATTTGGAAACACAAAACAAAAGATTCTTAATTCTTGATATATCTTAAATGTCTCCCACAAATATATTCCCATTTAGTTCTTAGCACAAACATAACCTATTTAAACTTTTATTCATAATATGGGGAAAAGAAACATAATAAAGGGTTAGCTCATATGCTTAGTAAGGGTAACCAAGGGAGATATGTAATCATAACATGAGCCTAAGGGTATGTAAACATGAGAATATAATTTATAACCATACCCTGTATATCAAAGATAATAATATTGAGTCATGGATTAAATATTGGTAGTTTATAATATGTGAATCACAAAGGAACTAGAGAACATCACTCATGAGAGTAAAACATTGGAATAAAAAATATATTTATGGAAAAACTTCATCTTATATAATTTTAAACATGTGTAAATAGAAACAGGTTCACTCATTAAGTTAAGGACGTGAAATCATTCCCCCTCACATAAACATATGGATATGAAACCAAGTCATCAGAGAACATTATGTACATGACATAAAATTATATTCATAACATTGTTAACATGTAATAAGGTTCACAAAAACTATTGTGAACATAAAATATAGTTCTTGTATGAAATTTTGATTATGTAATCCGGATCACAAATAAAATTCTGAACATATAATACAGCTGGCACATAAAATATTTACTCAGAATTTATCTATATTTACCCATGGAATTGGAGGGAGATATAGGTCCCACCTATATTATAATGAAAAGCATATTTATGTGTTCCATAAGATCAAAAAATTTCATCCAATCATAAACTATGAAAATAAATGGGTTTGATAAAACATTTTATAATAACATAACCAATGGAAAAATATGGGTTCCATAATAATTTCACCATGGTATATCTCATAGAATAGAAATGGGTTTCATAAAAATATTTTCATCATAAAACATTCTGAGAAATAAAATAATTGTATCCTTGGATCATATCCCCATTCAGGCATAGGTAACATCAACAAATGTCAACTTAGTTGGACAATGATTTTTATCGAACATTTAAAACATTTCTTGAGGAAAATATTATTTTTTCATTGAATTTAAAAAAATGAAAATATTTTTCTCTAAAAATATAATTGAAAACATATACAGTAATCTTGAAAGAAAATAATTTTTATGATTATGGGTCTTTTTTTCATGCCTTATATGTAAAAATAATGACTCCTTTCACATTTTTGGTAAATTCCAAAAAGAAATTGTTTTAAAAATGGAATTAAGATTCATTTAAATTTTTTATAAAAATTAAAAATTTGGTATGAATTTATATTACAAATAATAGTAGAATAATAAAACATTTTTGAATTTTTTTAGAAATCATGGTTTTTGAAGAATATAGATTCATGACTAAATAGAGATATAAATTTAGATTTTATTAAAGACATTTTTAATTTATTTTAAGAACCAAAGAGTGGAATAATGATACTATCACTTAAAAATATCATTAGTAACCAAAGGATAATAAAATTTATTATTATATTTATAAAAACAACATAATATTTTATCATTAGAAATTTAATCAGAAACAACCCTGATAAACTATGATGTTGTAACATAAAATCATTACCACATCGATAACATTTAATCATAAGCTACATAATTGAATAAAATAAAATGGAACTTAAAATATCATGACGAAAATTAAATTCATGATATTACATGTCAAATGGGATATATATTCACCTCTTGAAAGAATATAGTTGAGTAACATAATGCAAGTATCAAATACAAAAATTAAGACAAAAATCCATTACTACTTTAGATATATTTTGAATCATAATCACAAGAAATGAATAACATAAAATAAAACTTAAAATATAATTAAAATAATGGTATTGATGATATAAAATTTCAAATGGTTGGTATATACACCACAAAAAAGAAACGAGTGGTGAATTTGCATATGTCTTCTAAAAATATAATAGATACTAGAAATCCCATACCTTAAGTATTGAATTCCATCAAACACGTTCAAACCTCCTATATAATAAATATCAGTTCATTATACTTATATTATAGAACCATATATATATATATATATCATACCATATATGATTTACTTATTACCTTTTATTACCAGTTTATGAATAATTTTTTGGTAAAGTTACATTTCAGGTAGTAACCGTTTTGTTTTTCATATATGTTTTTGATTTGTTAATTTTCGTATTATTACATTGATCAAGGTTTAATCATATATATAATGGTAACCATGATATATATATCATATATATTTAGTATATATGTATTTATAGTAATAATTGAAATTTTGTGACAGAAAAGGAACTACACAGTTCATGGAGATGCTCGGCCGTACACACACATGAATATTGGTTCATTTTTCTAGATGTATTAAAATAAATAAAGGTAAATTATATATTATTATTAAACAATATGTTTTATTTTATTTAAACCAAATATTTTCATTAAACAAATCATTATTATGTCCCATGTAAAGTGTGAATGAATCACATCGCTTCGCAAGGCGGTAATCCACCATACACACGAGCGACGTTATCATGTTCATACCAAATGGTAGAATGATGTGACGTGTTATAAAATAATTCTACAAGAATAAAAAAACATTAATATAATATATAAACAATATATACATCATTTTAACCATGCTTAGGATGTGGTAATGGGAAAATTAACGACAACGGTTCATGAGGCAGTAGTCTGCCGTACACACGAACAATGATTTAGTAACTCATTTTATAGAAGTGGAGATGGTTATAGATAATCAACTTATCCTTAAAAAATTAATTGTATATGTAAGATACTATGTTTATTTTATCATATTTTTATAATAATAAGTAGATTATATGGAAATGTAAATAAAATATAAATGCTCATTGATGAACATTGCCTCTTCTTTAGGTATCTTTCTTAGGTTTCCTTTAAAAGCCTTACTAGGTTGAATTTATATAAAAAATAATACTTATATGATGATAAAAGGTAATTTTTGAAGTTATTTTGGAAGGTATTTGTTGATCCAAATGGATTTAGAGGTGTGATGAAGTAAGGGGAGTGAGTTTCATTCTATATCTGAGTAGGAGTGATAGTTTTGTAAATACCAAAAAGTATTCCTTATTAGCAGGTCACTCTTACCTCATGTGACAGAAAAATTGATGAATAAAGGAGTGAAGGGATTATATAGTCTAAAAAACCTCCAAACAAAAACTGAACACATTTTTATCATTTTATCCATTATTCATTAAGTTTACTCAGTTTTACACATTTGGTTTTTTTACCACGGTTACTTATATATTTTTATTTACCTAGTTGATTTTTCCATTAATACTAAATTTATGATTTGAAATATTAGATAATTTATAGAAAATTATTTTATATAATAAATCCAATTTATTAAATAACAATACAATGTTTATGAAAATATTAATTTCAACATAATCCCATACAATGCACAAAACCCCATTTTGACCTTAATCGTGATAATTAGTTTTAACTATTTTCAATAATCATTATAGTAAAAAATTAATTTTACACTATAATATAATATAAAATATTTTTTACTAAAAATATGGAATCCATTTTTCAAAATATCATTCACATAAGTGAAAAAAATTAAATTTAAATTAATCCCGTAGATGTGATGAGAAACATGTTTTTTAAGTGAAAAAGTTCATAAGTTTACAATGTTTTGATATACAATTTCAATATTAAATTGATTTAAATGAAATAAATTAATTTATTTAATGTATTATTTTAATAAATTTATCTTCAATTCAATTTAAAATCTAATTTAACTTCTTTATTAAATTAAATGAAAAGGCAGTTTTCAATTAAAATTTAGTATTTTTAACTATTCCTCAAAAAATAAAAATTTGAAAACAAAATCCAAAAAAATGACCCTAAGATAATTTTTAAATTCATATTTAAAAAATTAATTTTATTTTGTCAAATTAATTTTATTAAAGTGAAAAAAATTAATTTTATTATAATGCATAAAAATTATAAAATCATTTTTTTGAGAAAATATTATTTTCAAAACCCATAATGAATTTTCTAAAAAGTAAGTACTTTTTTTGTTGAGAAGTTTTCTTCATATAAAACCATTATATTTAAAATATATATATAACCTATTACTATTAATATCCCTAAGTTTAATATCTATGTTATAACAATTATGTTTGAATAACATATGTCTATTTTTTTTAAACTCAGTGTCATGTGTAACACTATCTAACCCAGTGTTGCGTGTAACACAAGATTAACCTTGTATTTCATTTAACAAGAGCTAGCCTAGTGTTTCATGTAAAAAAATCTTAAATTTTTTTTGCAGGTAACCCAATATTATCTTGGTTGTGTAAGTAAAATAACATATTTAAATGATTAAATTCATTTAAACAAAATAATTCAAAAAATTTCAAGGCATTATATTATTCCCCCCTTGATTTCACCCTTGAAATTTATATCATCCATGGCACGTTTTACATTTGAAATTTCCTTCATATAAACCCACATACTACAAAGGAATAAAAATTATTCCCATAAAATGGTAAATTTGTAAACATAATAGATACCTAAAGTAACTCATAACTAGATTTACACATAGGAGAACATAACTGGGTAATGAAAATTTAGAGAAGAAATAAAATTATAAATATTTATTAACTGTGATACAGATCATTGATCATAAGAAATTGGCTGATCCATAGAATGGTAATAACCACAAAACCATAAATATATGATAATTTAGGGGACCATTTGATTCATCAGAATTAAAGGTACTAGGATACCATTTTTATTTAAATATCCTATTCCAAATGTTAGGTAATTTATTTTTCATCTAGAGTAAGAAAATTTGAAAATTTACTTACTTGATATCTTTCTACACAATAAGAAAAATTTCATCCTTTGGTTGTTCCTCGATCAACTTCCACATCATCTCTTACTATAAGAGATTAATTTTTCATCTATAAAGCACAAACTAATATCCACAAAATAATGATAAGTTTTTCCATCTATATCTAGTTATTATAAAAAAATAGGTTAGCACAAGTTATTCATAAATCCCTATATGGTGAAGTAATAATTTAATCATTAAACACCCATCAAAATTTAATCTTAACAAATTCATAAATTATTAACCTTATAACCCTTCCAAAATATTAAAATCAAAAAACTTTATAATGAAGGTCACTAAATTTCATATATGAACAAATCATTAATCCTCCAGAAACCATGAAGTATATCTTAATAATCACATATCCAAAATGTGTGTACCTTAATAATGTATTCTCTTAAAACTTGGAAATAAACTAAATTATCATAAAACCTTATTGAAAACATACATGATTTCTTATTCCTTAAATAAAAATGACATTTTGGAGATATTTTTTAAATCTAAAAATGATATAAACACCATAAATGATAGAAGAAACCACTTCGTTAAAAATTCATTAATCAATTATAAGGAAATCAATAATATCAAATTTAATTTATCCATATAAAAAAAATATTTATCCCAAAATTATTATGTTAATACCAGGAACATATTAAGGGTTTTATTTCCCTTAATTATTCATTTTCCATGAATAACACCTTGCCTTTAAATGAATTTTCTAGGAAATCAGTACCATTAAACATATTCTTAAAAATATTTAATAATAAAATTCTACAAATCAACCTTATATATATGAGGATTCATATAACATATTTTTGGAATTCCAATACATAAATAGTTCAATTATTCTACCAAATCCATATTCTATTAACTAGGCTTATTCATCTTATTCCTTAATACATATTTCCTTTCAGATGTCATCTGTTGTCTCTTCCTCATCATGAAAATAACCATTAATCATACCACATTTATAATTATCTTCATGATATTTCCCCCTAAGAAATAGATTTTCATAATCCCCATATTTTCAAAATTTAAAACATTAAACCTTTGATAATACATTAGGGAGACCAATATTCCCATCAACTGCATTAAAAAGACTTTTCAATTTTTAATTTTTACTTACATGATTTGTCTTGTTCATTTTCACAAAAAAAAACATCTTATTGTTCCTATAAGTCATTCCCTTGAGATATTCTTCAAATATTCTCAGCATATAAGAAACTAAATATTCTTTCCTCTATGGTTTTCATTACCCAAAATCTCAACCAACTTTATCATTATTTTTTTTGGTGAGTCTGAGATTTGTTTAAGGTGTATATTGTTTATCATATATCATGATAAATAATTAGGAAGAATTATAATATACTTCACTATATTCATCAACCCATTTTCCTTATAAACATAAAATTTCCCTTCACATTTAATGTTAACCCAGTTCCTTTTGGTTCCCACCATTAACTTTAACCAAAAATCATAGGGTGATAAACACTAATAATAGTGGAAATAATCCTGCAAAATAACTTATAGGATGTATAATTATCAAAATATTCTTTTTAATATATGAAATCTTGGGCATAACCTAGGTCATTAATAGTCATCATCTATTTAAATTCTTCATGATGTTTCATAAAGAGTTTGTAACTTTTCAAAGAATATCCCATGGGAGTGTCAAACCAGGTGTAAAATAAGGCCCATTTTCATACACTGGGTAATGATCGAGTCCATAACAATGTGACCATTTTGGATTTATTAACCCTATATACCTTTATTCTAGAGCCATATCAACTTTTAATGTATAGATAGGTATGTAATTTCTTGGATATCACTCACTCTATACTTTATCAAAATTCAAATACATTTTCCTATACATTGAATCATTCTTATACTTATCAATAAAGATATACCTAGATATATCCTTATAAATATAACTTGGGATATTGATAATATTTTATCTTTCTAGTTTCTATAGGTTAAAAAACTTTTCCTATGATAGAAATGGTAGATAACTAGAATTTTAATAAATGGATATTACATCATTTTTTATGATTATTCATTATATTACACAATCACACACCAAAAGGTAATAATAGTTTAGTTCTTTTGTAATCTTGGAATTAAATAATTCTAAATTCATGAATGATCTTCAATGTTCCCATAAATTCCTTCCCCTTTAGTACTATTCAAAAACATACCCTATATAAATCTTTCTTTATATCCTTGGGAGATGAAACACAAGAAAGGTTTATATCATATTCTCAATAAGGGTAAACAAATCATATACATATGAATAACATAATCATATGGGTATAAGGACATGTGGATAAAATTTAAATACCATACCATACATATCGAAGGTAATAATATCAAGTCTTGACATAATGATTTGTTGTTCATAAGACATGAATCAGAATGGAATCAAAGAACCTGATCCATGATAGAATAACATTGGAACAAGACATATATTTATGGAATACAATTATATTAAAAAAATGTTAACATGTCAAAATTGAAATAGGTTCACTCATTAAGCCAAGGGCATGAAATCATGCCCCCAAAAAAACATAAAAACATGCTACATGGTCCACGCATACCATTATGGACAAGAAATACAGGTCCACATATAACACTATGAACATATAATAATGTTCACAAATAAAATTATGAACCAGTAATCTGGTTCCTGCATAACAGTGTGAAAATGTAATCATGTTCATGAGAAACATTATGAACATGTAATTAGGTTCACCCATAAAATATTTAATCATGATCTATCTATATATACATATTTCATTTGATGGATATATAGGTCTCAACTATCTCATAATGAAAACCATATTAATGTGATCCACAAGATCTTAAAAACTCATAATATAATAACCCATGAAAATAAATGGGTTTTATAAAAAAATTCAGCATAGCATAACCTACGGAAAATGTAACGTCCCAGACCTGGGTGCCACCCCAACGATGACATGAACCTGGTTGGCCACATGGCTTCAAGAACATCTCCTAAACCCTAGAGTCTTACGACTAGTAGTGATATCCTAGGTGATTCAGCGGGGAGACTATGCCCTCATTTCCAGATTGTCACAACAGAATTCAAATATACAATAAATAGTGGAAGTGAAATAAATAGCAGTCCACCAAAAGTAAGACAAACCAAGAATACATATTAATAACCAGAAGTGTCTCATATAAAAAATGATGCAGATGATATAAGTATATAGAAAGTATCCAAAGCAGTACATGGAAATAAAATACAATACAAGTATCCAAAATAGAAAAAAAATACCAAAAAGGTATCCCATTATCACATGCCTTAGCTTAGTCCTATGCTCCCCTGCTTTAAATCAATTTTCAACAACCTGTACCATGGAGATTTCCCCTCTCATCACCTAAAACAATGTAATCTATTTGGGTCCCTGAGGAGGCCCAAATATGGTGTGATATAAACATCCTAGTAGGCAACCACCCAAGTCTATAAAGTTCTGACAACAACATACAAAGTGCTAGAAAGAGTAACGAAATAATTAATGTAAGTGTGTATGCCCATGGCATAAGTGTACAACAATTTATAGTACCAAACAACCCCTCAAGGATCCCTGCAAAAGATTTATCTCCTAAAAATTCATCTATAACAAAGTAAAATAGTCACATGACCACACCATACATCTATCAATACCATAAAATCCATAGCCAAACTATATAAAGAAGCCAATAAATCCTACGGCCACACTGTATAGTGAAGTGAGTAATCCCTCGACCACACCATATAGTAAATAATAGACCACAAGGGCCGGATCCAAGGTGTCACCTACCAGGGTATCTATGTAATAGATCTAGACCATGAAGAACTAGATCCAAGGAGATAATCCAATTCATCCACATTTAGTTGAATGGGCGTCCTAGAGGAAACTCAGTCTAGGAACTGGTTGGGGTCTTAGAGGCATGGAAATTGAATGTCCTGCGTGATCCCCAAAAAATTTGGACCCACATGGTAGCAAGGCCCAAGGCATCCCATGAAATCAAGACCAAAGGGGAAGAGTAAACCCAAGTCATCCACAACCGCATTCTAGATCCATGGAGAGTAGTCCATGGAATCTATCAAACCACTCAATCAAAGCATTCAATTTAAAGAAATCAATTTAAACAGTCATTACATGTGAGTATACCCACTTACATCAACATGCACATTCCATGAGTATACCCAATCAGGTAATACATTTATCAACTACAAAGTATATGGGTATACCCTCCCATATAAACCATTTAAAATGACATTTATCATTTGTGTAGGTATACCAACCCATATTATTTATTTAACAATCCAGGCTAAATTAAATAGGCATGGAATAAACATATATCACTAAGCAAGGAGTCAGTACATATCTTAAGCAGATAAATAAACCATTCAAGTATATAAAAAGATTCCTCTAACTATAAAAGCACAAGCACACACCCCATGGGTTGTTTTAATAGGTATTAACAAGGTATTTCTTGAATCCTCACCCCTTTGGGTGACCTTGAATCGATAAACGGGTGCCAATTCAGCCAAAAAAACCTACGGGCCTCATCACTAGGTCAAACTAAAACTAATATAGTAAAATCACTAAAAAATGAGTCCTCTTAGAAAAGTACAATGGATGGAGAAAAATCCGAATTCCCAAAAGTCACTCAAAAAGATGAAAAAAGTATGGACCACCTACCTCACCTCTGTAATAGGCATATCATCCAATATCAATTTCTGATTCAACCTGGTATGGAAGAAATATGAAGAATTGTTGAAGAACCGAATATTAGGGAACATGAACCTAGATCCAAATAGCATAGTCTTTGTTCTGAAGAATCGAGAATGACTAAAAATGAATCAATTAAATAATGATGTGGTTCCACTGAGATAAACCACACTCGAATCAGAGTCTATATGGCTTCTAAATCTAAAAAAATTAGAGGGGTTTAGGCATCTTAAAATGAGAGAAAAAGGTTTTACATAAGAAAAATAAGATGCTACTACCTCTATTTTTTAAAAACCCCAGTAGGAAGGTACACAGTGTGTATGACAAGTACACAACATGTACTACCCTATATTTTCTAAACTAGAAAGTCTACACATCGTAGTGGGCTAGTACATGATGTGTATTGGAAGTACATGACGTACATTCCAAGTACAAGATATGTACCTAGCCTGTAGGAAGCCTTCAACATTTTCTCTCAAAAAATAACTAAACTGGCCCACGACCCAATATAAGGTCTAAGCCAGAAAAAATAAAACAACATTTTACTTGAAAGAAATGATATGTACCTCAAGAAAAACCTAGGATCATATGGAAAAGTGACGAGTTTCATAATAATTTCAACATGGTGCAACCCATGGAAGAGAAAATGGTTTCAAAAACATCTTTTCATCATACACCATTTAAAGAAAGAGTAATAATGGTATCCTTGGATTATATCCCCATCATGGAATATGTAAAATCAACAGATGTCATCTTATATGGAAAATGATTTTTTCAATTATTTAAAACATGTTTTGAGGAAAATATCTTTTCCACTATGATTTTTTTAAACATAAAACAATTGAAAATGTTTTTATTTGAGATAAACACGAAAACATATAAATTAAGATTCAATGAAAATAATGGTTATGAATATGTGATGTTTTGTCCAAGTTTTATACATTAAAACAAATATTCTTTTAACATTTTCTGTAAAATCCAAATGAGCATTTTTTGGAAAATGAAATAGGGCATAATTTTCAAGTAATTTTGTAAAAAAAAATAAAACCTTAGTAAAAATGACATTTTAAAAATTATAATGATAAAAAATTGAATTTTTTTTATAAAACATGGTTTTGGAAGAAAAAAAATTTCTAATCAAAGAGAGAAAGAAAGTTAGATTTTATTAAAATAATTTCTCAATTATTTTAATTACCAAAGTGTGAAAATGGTACTATCACTTGAAAATATCATGAATAACCATATGATAAGAAGTTTTATGAGTTTCATGATATATGGATCATAATATTTTATCATTGGAAACATAATCATAAAAACCCTTGATAAACATTGAGGTTGTATCGTAAAATCATTACCACATTGAGAAATTTGAATCATAACCCCTGGAAGGAATAACAAGGAATGTAAAATATAATACTATGAGGATAAATAAATTTATGATATTACAAGTTACATGCATTGTATATACACCTTGTGAATGAATATATGTGCGTAACATAATGTATATCTCAAAGAAGGCAAATTGAGACAAAAATTCCTTACCGATTTAGTAATCTTTTGAATCCTAATCCTCATAAAAGAATAACATAAAATGAAACATTATATATAATTAATATAATGGTATTAATGTTTTAATATTTTAATGTGGATTTATATACACTATAAAAAATTAATTAGTGGTGAATCATCATATGTCTTCTAGAAATAAAAGAGCGACTAGTAATCCCTTACCTTAAGTCTTCAATTCCTTCATACACATTCAAATCTCATTTATAATAAATATATGGTTTCTATACATATATTACATAACAATATATATATATATATCATACCATATATGATTTACTTTTGACCATTTATTACCCATTTATTAACAATTTTATGTTAAAGTTATGTTTTAGGAAATAAACACATTGTTTTTCATACAAGTTTTGATTTATTATTTTTGGTCCTCTTACATTGATCATGGATTCATCATATAAAAAAATTTAACCATGAAATAAATATAATTTATATTCAGTATATATTTATTTATATCAATCTATAAAATTTAGTTATATAAAATAAACTACATTGTTCATGGAGACAGTAGGGCATACGTACGCATCAACATTGATAAAATTTTCTCCAAGGATTTAAATAATAAAATTTAAATAATATATACTTTTACAAAATCATTTTAATTTTATTTATATAAAATATTGTCATTAAACACATCCTTATTACTTCACATGTAAAGTGTGAACAAATAACATTAATTCTCAAGGCGGTAGTACACCGTACACACAAGCGACATTATCGTTTTCCCACATAATGAAAAAGATGAAATTTTGTTTGATATAATAATTATAGAAGAATAATAATTTCATAAATATAATAAATAAACAATAAATCCAACATTCTAACAATTATTGATAGGAAGTAATGTATAAATGAATGACATCCATTTGTGAGGAGGTAGCCCGCTATACACACAGACGATGATTTCTTAACGAATTTTATGGAAGTGTAGATAATTTTTGGTCATTAACTTATCATAAATGAAATATTATTACATTTCATATAGTAAGTTTATTATATAATCATGTATCACTAATAATTGGAGGAGGTGGAGGAATAAATAAAAAAATCATTGATGAACGTTACCACTTCTTCGGGTATCCTCCTTAGGTTTGCACTAATATCATTAATTGGTTGAATTTATATACAATATAAGGCTTATAGTAGAATATTAATTATTTTTATGTGATTTGGTAAGGTATTTTTTGATCTTAATTGATTGATATGTGTGAATAAGTGAGGGGAGTGAGTCCCCTTTTAAAAATGAGGACGACTCGCATTTATTAAATACCAAAAGTATTCACTATTTAGGGATCACTCTTACCACATGTGCCTCCAAAATTGATCGATTAGGGAGTTAATGGATGTTGTGGTCATGTAAAGCCACTAAAAGACAAAATAAACACATTTTCTATCATGTTATTCTTTTATTCTTTTTATTTAACCAATTTTACCCTTTTAGTTTTTTAACCATGGTAACTTGTATATTTTTATTTACCTAAGTAATATATCCATTAAGAATAAAATTATAATGAGATTTATTAGATAATTTATAACTAATGATTCTAAATATTGAATGAAATTTTGTAAATAAAAATACAATGTATATGGAAAAATTAATTTTAACATAAGAGCATGAAACACGCAAAAACCCATTTTATCCTTAATCATAGTAATTCATTTTAACTATTTTCACATATAATTAGGGTAGAAAATTATTCTTACCTTATTAGATAATATAAATTATTCTGATTAAAATTATGAAATCAGTTTTTCTAAATTATATTCACACAAGTGTAAAAATTTAATTTAAAATTAATCTTTTAGATGTGACGAAAAAATGAATTTTTAAATATAAAATGTTCCAAAGTTTAAAAAGTGTTTTTATATCCAATTTTAATAATAAATCTATTCCAATGACCTAAATTATATTAAATAATAAATTATTTAATTAATGTAACATTTAAAAAATTAAAATATTATTTAAATTTAAAAATAAATTAAATGAAAAGGTAGTTTTCAATTGAAACTTAGTAATTTTAAATATTCATGAGAAAAATTAATATTTTTAGAAAAAAATTCCAAAAATTCTATATAATAAAATTTAGATATGATATTTCAAAAATTATGTTTATTTTATAAAATTCATTTTCTAAAATTGCCTCCAATAAATTTTATTATTATGAATAAAAATAAATAAAATTCTTTTTTTGAGAAAATTGTATTTTCAAAATGCATAATGACTTTTCTAAAAATTAGTTACATTTTTATCAATAGGTTTTCGTTATATATAACAATTTTAGTTAATATTTTAAAATTATTTATTAATATTAATATCTCTATGTTTAACGAATAAGTTATAATGGTCACATTTAAATAATATAACACCATTTTCTTAAAACATAGTGTCATGTGTAACATAAGTTAACCCAGTGTTTCATGTAATGAAATCTTAACTAAATATTTTGTGTAATGAAATCTTATGCAGTGTTTTATGTAACACAAGATAAACATGCTATTTCATGTAATGAAATATTGACATGGTTTTTCAAGGAAGACAGGTTATTGAAAATAATAAATTCATTTGAAAAACAATATTTCACAATATGTTGGGGTATTACAATAGCGGTACATACTACGAACCTAGTTTGACACTCCCAATGGATATGATTAGGATAATTAACATTTTATTTACAATCCAGTGTAAAGGAGATGAAAATATTTATATCCATAAAGAAACTATGTTAATTATTATGAGATTATCTATGTATAATTTTTCAATTTATGTTAAGTATTTCACTAGTTTTAAGATTATACATAATGTTTCGTAATGATGTGATATATTATAGATTATTTCATCATTTATAATTACTATAGAATAAGTAATAGAAACCACATCAATGAATGTTATTTAAACATTAAGAATGACTATTTATCTGATTGTCTTAACCCTATATTTTGAAGAGAACTATTCTCCCAATCATTCTCATCATACGAGTACATAATATCATGTGATAAAAAAGAAAGAGAAGGAATTATATAACTAACATGGAAAATCATATGCAATTAACAATGATAAAGTGGGATGATTAATGTTATTTTGTTTTGACTTAATAACTTTTTCATTTGATTATTTTATCAATGATGTGCTGGTTATAAGAATTATATAATGTAAAAGGACTATAATGTGATAATTTTTCATTTAGGTGTTGAATGCGTATGTTGAACATTACCAATGACCAATAAAAATGATTTAGTGTAACGTTTAAATTCTTGAAAAAACTATTATTGAAGGAATGATAACCCTTAATATGTTTCTAATGATGAGATAATGATGTTGGGATGAAGATATTATTAATATGTAAAAAAGTAAAGTGGAGAGTACTGATTACCTTGGAAAAGATTAATTATTCATTGAAAAAATGGTTAATTCTTTAATTAATAGAGTTAATAACATTTTTTATTTATGGAATATATCTAATAATATCTATTTTATTTAAGTAATAAGGTATAATTCATATTTTCAATAAGGTTTTATGGTTATTTTCCTTATTACCATGTTTCAAGAGAATACATAATGAATGCATTCACATGTTGGTATGTGATGATTAAGAACTACTTCATGTTGTTTGAGAGATTAATGATAAGTTTATTTTGGAAATTTAGTAACCTTATTTCCAATGTTTTGGATGTTAATCTAATGGAAGGGTTAAAAGGTTAACAATTTAAAAAATGGTTAAATTGAACTTTGAATTATGTTTTAGAGATTAATATATTACTTCACCATATTAATATTTAGTAATAATGGATAACCTATACTTAACATTTTTTTAATAATAACTAGAGATCGAAGGAATTAATTGTAATTCTATTAGGTATTTTATGATCTATTAAAAGTAAATTTTAGTGCTTCAGACATAAAAAATTAATTCTTGGATATATATTTCTTATAGTAAGAAATAAAGTGGAAAACGATCAAATCATAACCAAAATATGACTTTTTTTCTTATGAAATATAGATATATAAAGTAATTACATTTTCATATATTAACAATCGATATGGAAAAGAAATTCTCCAACATTTGGTAAATGATCTTAAAATAAAATTTTACCTTGTTTTAATAATTTTGAGGACATCAATGAATTTTATCATGCCTCTTTGGTATATTTATTTTTGTGCATGAACTTTCTCTGGATCACCAACTTTATTATTATTATGGTTCTCTATCACTCTCCATTAGTATTTGGGTGTTAGGTTTCTCTCATATGTATATTATATTTTTTCCCACATATGTTCTCTATCTTGGAAACCTTGTTAAGTGATTTTTCTAGACGACCTTCATGAAACCCTTTATATCTTATAAATAAGATGTTTTATTTATCCTTTTTTATTATATGGTTTTTTTAGTAATGTTATTTCTAATTGTAAAACCCTTAATTACAAAGATTGAGTTTAAATTGGTAGGACAAAATTAATTTAAGGTGGGACAATGTAACCCCCCGAGATTCTAAAATAAGAACATTGTTTGTGATAGTTGGTATAACATGGAAACCCAACAGTAGAAAAGAATATAACCTCCTAGTACTTTATGATATATTTTTTATTAAATAAATTCAATCTATTTTATAACTTTCAATTCATGCAACAATGGAATTGAACGAAACATGATTCTTTAGTAAAATATAATTATTTAAACATGACCATTATAAACTATCTATTTAGTTGTAATGTATGAATAATAATAACTATATTATAAATTTTATATGGTTTAAATAGTTTTGAAATAAATAAAATTTATATCTATTTATTAGAGATAAAATAAGAACCAATTAAAATAAAAATAAATGTTTATGAAAAATGATATTTTTTATAAGGTGGTTTATGTGCGCTTTTCACACAAAATTTATAAATAATTTTAACCCATTTTATAAAAAATATTTTAAAAAATACAATAATTTTTTGAAATAATCATATTAAAATTATATTTGGTAGAATTTTTGGGATTTTTCTGAAAAGATTAATTTTAAGATGAATAGAGAAAAATCAAGAATTTAGTTGAAAACTACAATTTTTTAAAATTATTTATAAAACTAAATTATATTTTTAAAAACTTTTAAAGTAAAATTACTTCAATAATATATATTTTTAATTCAATTTATCTCAATTTAATCATTTTTATATTTAATTTTGAAATCAAAACATTGCAAACTTTTGGACACATTCTCTTTAAAAACCAACTTTCTCATCATGTCTACAAGATTAATATTAAATTAAAATTTCAGCTTTTGTGGATTGAAATTGTAAAAATTAATTCCACATTTGTAATAATAATAATCTTTAATTTTTAATATGTCTAAGTAATTTTTTTACCGAAACTAATTGTGAAATTAGTAAAAAATAATTTCTAAAGTTAAGTTAAAAATGGATTTACCATGGGGTTAAACTAAAACGTTAAAGGTTAAAATGAAAAATCCATTGTATAAAAAATATTTTATGGAGATATTTATACCTTATAACTTATAGAATGTATAATGGACCATTATTAGACCATTTTACCTCATCAAAATGTGCGTATAATTCATTATTTTCAGAACATTACAAGTGTGCCACTCCCCTCACCTACAAAAGGCCACCCCTCTCCTCTCTTCTTCACACCTGAAAAGAATTTTTAGGAAAAAAACTTCCCAAATAACCTAAAAACAACCATAATATCATCATATATTATTTATTTTGGTCATAATTTTGTTCTATGAAGGATTTTGTGAAAACCTAAGTAAGATACGCGAAGAATAGATAACAGTCTTCAACGAGTTTTTATATTTTATTTCTTTCTCAACCTCCAACAATTATTTTTAAACCATGATGATATAATAAAATAATTGTATTAAATATAGTGATTCTTTTAATGTTATGTTCACTACCTAGAACCACCTCCACTTTAATCTTATGGGTTATGAAATCCTTATCTATGTGTATGGTGGACTACATCCTCACGAACCGATGTCATTCATTTTTCCATAACCACCTCTCATGGTTGGGTGTGATGATGGATATAAATTATATATATGATATTTCTAACATAATTATTTCTCTATAGTAATTATATCATATATAACTAATTCACTTAACATACCATAGGGGTCATGAAAACATTTCTCTTGTGTACGATGGACTACCGCCTCGAGAAGCAGTGTGATTCTTATTTAACTAACGACTTACATAGAAGGTAATATGGATAACTTTAATGATTATATGTGGTATAAATGACATAATATTGAAATTAAAAACATATTTATCATTCTTAAAAGATGATATATATCATTTTATTTCTTATTTTTCACTCAATGAAAGATGGTAATTTCATTCATATACGCACGAACTAATGCCTTCATGAAATGATGAGACTCTCTTTTCATCACCACAAAAAATGGATGATCTATATAAGTATATTTAAATAAATAAAATGTTACTTATAATATTATGATCATTATATAAAGTTAAAATTTAACTTACCTCCTTTTCATAATAATAATTGAAAAATGGAAACATTACTCATGGGTACGTACACCCTACCATCTTCATGACTGTAACATACTTCATTTATCAAAAACATATTTCATTATTGGTCTTAAAAGTATAATACATGTATAAATATTATGATTATTCCATAAATATTATTATAGGGGTGATGAAAATGTATATTATTCAAAAGAACTGGAACATTCATGACAAAGCATGAATGAAAAAATAAGGGAATTAACACAAAAAACAATAAAAAATAATGAATGGTTATTAATGAATGGGTGATAATATGTTATAAGAGGATCATATATGATATTATAAATTTTAATATTGTTCATTTTTAATTAAATAACATGTTTAAAACTACTATAGATTAGGATAAATAATGTTAAACTAAAATGAATCATGAGGTAAGGGATTTTCAGTCTCTCTTTTATTTCTTGGTGACATATGAAAACTCACCACTAATTTATTTTTTGTGGTTTATATATTGATAATTATAAATTTTATATAATTAATATAATCATTTTCAATTATATTAAAAGTTTCATTTTATGTTATTCATTGTTGGGTCTTACTATTCAAATTATTACTAATGTTGTAAAAGATTTCATCTCAATTTACATTCCATTGAAACATATTTGTTTTTATATACCAATTAAATTTTATGTGGTGAATATAATACCCATTTGGAATGTAATATAATTATTAATTCATAATTATTAGTATTTTCTGTTTCACTTCGAATCATTTCATCCAAGGTTATTTGACATGAAAATTACTTAGTGGTAAATGTTATTGTATAATGTCACTTTGTTTTTTGGTTGTTAAATTTCTCTTAAAAAATCACTTTATAGTAATAATTTTTCATTGGTATCTAATCCACATATGACTAATTTATGTTTCTATAGGTATGTGATTGATGTTATTTCTTTCCCATTTTACTATCGACCTATCTCACATTTAGTGATGCACATGATCATGAAATATATGGTTTATTATATTTTATTTCTTAGTTAAAAGATGAATTTGGGATAAATTTTTAGATAATATAAATTAGGTAGGATTCAAAAGTCTTTTTCATGATTTCTTATAATTTTTCATTTTTCTTATAACATTGGTCCATTTATAAAAGTATCAGTAGCAATTTATATAGTGTTTTCTCATATAAATTTACTTTTTTAATCTTGCATAAATGATTTTATAAATTGTAAAAAGTTTATTACATAATCCTTGATCATGATTCTTACATGAAATTATCAAAATAATATGTTAATTAAAACATATAAATTATTTTCCTCTAAAACATGTAATTGACACTTAATTTAGCTAAGCCTCAATTAGAAAAAATTATTATTATAGTAAATAGGAAAAGTATGATAAATTGGATCATATATGTATGATATAGAAAATAATATTATACAATGTTTACCATATATATAGATATATTTGTATAGGTAGAAATATCATGTAATAAAATTTCATTGAAGAAAATTGTGTAAAACAACTAGGAATTGTGCACATTTTCACTTTCCTTGAAGTGAGATATTATAAATAACTATGGTAATCTATTTTATGGAGTTCATTATGAATTAATTATAAATAACTTGGTGATAGCCTCTAATGGGTAACCTATATGGTAGAAATCAGTTTTCTATAGAGGTTATCAGGCTAGAACTACCCCCAGTACTAGGGTAAGTAATGGTTGATCAGCTCCAATAGAGCTTACTATGAGTGGTGTAGGATATGGAAATAGGATCATCAAGCTATAATAATTATATCTAATCTAACTAAAAATTATCATTTGTAGAACCCACTGTTATTTGATATGGTCTATGATCTATATGTAGATGAGTTCTTCATTAATTTTATCCAGAACATTTTTGAGCACCCAAAGAAACCTCAAGAAAAGATGGTGAGATTAGTGGTCAATATTCTTCGACAATTAGCAAGGAAACGAAGTGATTTTTTATCATATAATGTCCATAACATACATTATCTTGGAAGAAATTGGAGACTAATTTCATGGAACAATTCTTTCCAGAGACAATGAGAGCTAACATTTCTAGGTAATTAATACACCCTACATAAGGGAATATGATAGTCATGGAATTTGTTGACCATTTAATTTAATTACATTTATTTTACCCTATGTTAATGGGGTATAAGTTATCTTGATCAATAATCTTAAATTATGGTTTGTGATATGGGATTTGAGTTCAGGTTGGTGTTTTTTGACATTTATCCATTTTTGAGATAGTGAACCAGGAACTTATTTCAAAGGGGATTATGAGTGAGGGTATAGTTTCATGGAATGTTTATTCCTATAGGTAGACTAATAGAAGGTCATCATGAAAGAATATAGTTTTATTTTGAATGTTTACAACTAATTTACGATGGTAGTTTTAGCTAGAGCTATCTATCATACTTTTCTTCTCAAGCTGAACGCACCATCTGGTGCCATTAGTGTGGGAATATCATCCACTATCATTCTCAATTTGATCAGCTGCCATTATAGTTTCATGATTTTGGGTGGAAGATGAGTATAAATATGTTATATAGGATTACTCATCTAATTACTAGAGACATGCTATCCTATTAAGGTGCTTGGTTTGGGTGTTGTATTTACTACACTTTGATAGGTGGCCTACAATAGTTTATCAATGTTTGTGTCAAGGTGGAGTACATAGAGATTAAGGCTAGTTGAACCTTTTTCAACTGTGTGGTACATCTTATGAAGATCATGAATAAACATTCGTTTATAGTTTTATAAAACTAAATTATTTATAGTTAACTTCTACTATCCAATATGTGGAACCTTATATACTCTGGGGTGTGATCTTTATAGATTCAATAATAGCATGTTAATTATTTCATACAAGGGATAAAAATTATTGTATATATTCTAATTTTTTGATGTTTTAGGGATGAATATAGAAAATATATACATGATGATGTATATTAACATGCTATTAGGTGTTAAAATTGAGAAGATTCACTAATGAAGTGAATTTTTCATAGAGGTTTGTTGTTATCCATACAAATGAGATTTATTTATATTAGAGATGTTTGGTTTTGATTTGATTATTTGAATGGACTAGTTAAAAATATATCAAGAATAAATTGATTTTTATCATATATGGGATTATTTCACATATCTCAAAGGTATTAAGTATGTTTATATGAGGTAATTGAATATTAAAAAAAAGTCATGTTGGTCCTAACCACTGAATTCTAGTCACGATTTTAGATCTGGTCGTAAGACATGCGTTGGATGATGGGGATACACATTAGAATTATTTTTAACCTATTTTCAATCAGTTCTAGGATTTAATTTCTATGAATTTCTCAGTGTAAACCCCTATATGGAATTTTGAGTTATTTAGTTAAGATCATGTTGGTTTATGGGGATTGTTCTAATCATTACTGCATGATGGCTCTTATAAAGCTAAAAGAGGTTATGAATTAGTTAGAGAAAATTAAGGCCAAGTGATTCATTTGATTGAAAACTTATCCTTTTTTTTTAATCTAATTTTTGAAGAAGGTGGATGGTTCATTGTGTTTTTTTTTGTGTAATATAAAAATAAAATCACATAATAATATCAAAATGGTACCATATTCTCTTTATCAAAGGACCTTTAGATCAGTTTTGGGGAGCCTTTGTATTCACTATGATCAAATTGATATCAGGTTATAAAAAATTGAGGGTGAGGCCATCAAATTTACATTGCACCACATTCTGGATAGGGTATAGTATATAAGATTATTTTTTAATGTTTTTCAGCTATAAAAATTCAACAATAGTATTCATGGCCATGATGAATAGGGTTTCCAACTAGTATATTGAAATTTTCATGGTTTTCTCTGTAGAAAACATTCTCATGTACTCAAAATAAAGGGATAAACGTGTGAAACACTTATAGATCATGTCGATCACACCTTGGGATTATCATATTTACTCCAATATTTCCATGTTTCATTTTTATTTTAAGAAGTTCAGATTTCTAGGAAGTATAATCTGGTCAAATGTATCTATAAACCCTGATAAAGTCAGAGTTTTTGTTTCTTGGGTGTGACCCAAGAATTTTTTTGACATAATCATGTTTTAGGATAAAATAGTTATTATATATTGTTTATCCAAGACATAACCAATTTAGTATGTCCAAAGGCAGTTCTAAACTAAAAGGAAGCATCATTATCTTAGTTTGATGTTTGCAAGAGTTATTTTCAAGAGTTTATGTGATGATTTACTAAAAGAGTAGTGTTGAACTTACTCGTGCTGGGTAAAGAGTACACTATGTATTTTGATGCACTAATAGTGGTCTAAAAACAATTTTATTACATGGTTGTTGTGTGTTTTGGTGGGGGTCTAGGTAATTGAGCCCACATGAGTGGATTTATCCGATAAAAACATTGAATTTGAAGAAATAGTGAAGGCACTGAGTTGTTGGACGCATTACATTATGAGCAAGAAATTTACATTTATACTAGCTAAAGAATCCTTAAAAGAACTTCTTATAATGCGATCAGAACCATAAATTGTAAAAGTGGATTGAGTATTTATTGTCCTTTGACATTGATCTAGATTACACCCCTTGATTGGGCAATATGGTCAGACATTATTTGAGTTATAAGTTGTAGAATCACATGTTTCATGATTTGAGTAGTGAGTGGAAATTGATTCTCCCCTTTCCAAAGATGTATTTTGAGATTTAGGAGTTCCAGGGTCAAGACACCCTTAAATATTTATTATTTTTTTGTTAACTTATATTTAGAATAAAGAAAAGTCCACTATCAGAATCATAGTATTTATCCCTTGGGGATAGTATATGTGGTGGGGAGTCAGCAACATGCTGGATTATTAATGATGAGATCCTTCACGTTCACTGTTGTTTCTTAGTAACAGTGGGTTGGAATGAGAAGATCATATAGTATTCCAATACCTCAATGTGGGTGGTACATCCAATTCTTAATAAGATGTATCAGTATATAGATTTATAATATTGGTGTCTATGAGTGGAGAAGGATGGTGTGGATTTTTCTATATAGTGATCCACCTATCAATCAGAGATGTAAAAGCACTATAGACCCACTAGAAATCTATAGTCATGTCCCATTCATAGAAAACCACCATGATGAATTCAATATGTATAATATGTTTGGGTTTCCTAGGACACCACCATGATGTGACATAGTTTGTTTAATCATGGATAAGCTAACAAAGATGCATCATTTTTTATAGACCCAATAGTTCTTTTTATTAGTTAATTTTTATTGTAATCTCTATGTTTGGGTTGTAATATTAATACAAGGTATTCATTGAATTATAATTTATGAAATACATTCATATTTCACATTTTATTTTTGGAAGGGATTATAGAAATCAATGGGTGTGTAGGTGTATCTGCGCATTTCATATCATCCACAAATAGATGGGTAGTTTGAGTCTATTATTTAGATCTTAGAGTACACATTAATCAGACGAGTCCTTGATGTTAGTGGTTCCTTGAGAACAAATTATCCTATATTGAGTCACCTAAAATAAATTTTATTATGAATATATATTTATATGACCTTACATGTCGTTCTATAGTAAACTATTCCAATTTCCTATATGTTGTTTGGAGTTTGTTGAGTTAAGGATGATCATACCAAGCCTTATAAAGAAGACTAAAAACCAAATTTAAGTGATCTAAAAATAGATAGAAAATAGCCATTGTAGGTATATTACATATACAAACTAATATATTTAAACACATAAGTTTTTTGTGGGTGCCTATGTATTATTATAAGAATCGACATAGCTGGGACATCATCATGTCAAATGGAATAGACAACTAACACCCATGTTTTTGGATCTATTCGAGTTATTGGTGAGTATTAGTCCATTGGAATTCTCATTAGATCTACCTTATTATTTTAGTTTATTTGCATGATGTTTTTAATTCATCTTATTTTAGGAGATATTATCCTAATCCATCTCATGTAATAGGTACCAAAGATGTGGATCGTGACTCATGCACATCAATTAAGAAGCATCAAATTGTCAAAGTTGATCATAGTGAAAAGGATGTTCAGATGAAAATTTATTCTAGTTTATGTGTAGTAGAATTATGAGCATATACAAGATGATACATCGTAGTAGGAGTTAGATATGTGTGATTAGTGGCTTGAGTTATCTATAGATGAATCCTTGTATGGTTTAGTGGAGAAGCTTGAGGATGAATTTTCATATGGTGGGGAGGTTACATGACTATTTAATTCATATAAGGTGATAATATATTTAATAATTTAGGATCCACATGTATTTTACCTTATTATAAATTTTTTTTGTAACTCGCAACCGATTAGAAGTAGTTTTAGAAAAAACAATTGGTCCTATAGTTGAAAAAATACAAGCCTCATCCATTAACTATGTGATTCCTAGGTGTCATGGTGTGAAAAGATTTCAATGAGGGGAGGTCCTCCTAACTTGACTGATTCATGGTGTAAGTGGAGTGGTAATTCCTTGAAACATTCAAGGAATCTTTTTTTGATTAATTGATTTATTTATTAAGAGGGGTGTTTGAAATATAAGGGAGTCCCTATAATCTCAACCATACATGACTACCCCTCTAAATATTTATTTATATATCTTCCATTTTGTTAACACCATAGTTTCTTCATGGAATAGACCACCATTAATGATTATTGGAATGTGTAGGTGATTTTATCCTTTAATATTTTACACATAATAATTTTATTTTTTGTTACGTGATCTCACACTATTTTAATCTATCACAACCTATTTATTGGGTAATCTTGTTCTATTTTAATTTCTAACATTTTATCACTAACTAGTGACATATTTTGGATGAGTGGAAATCTATGAGAATTAGTTAGGTGGCATTGAATATATTCACTGAATATTCTGTTGGTTTACTGATGTGTGTGTTTTGTGGTTTCTAGACATAACACACACTTTACCTTAAGTTAAAAATAAATTTTGTGTGGATTAAAATATTGAAATTAGACATACTCATAGGATTTTCATAGAATATTAGTGATTAGACTATAATTTTATTAACCATTGAGGTATACCTAACTATATAAGTGATTCAATAAATTAAATTGGAAATCCTTGGGGTGCTTCAGACTTTAGATATATTCTTTTGTGTGTGATACAATATACCTAGAATGTTCTCTAAAATCTGATGTCTATATTAATTTTTTAATAATGTATATGATTGAGTAAAAGTTATGGTAGAGTGAATTTCATATATACATGAATTACCATTATTTTTTGGAATTACTTAGGGAAATAATCCTTGGATTTGGAGTATTATAACAGTATTCGAATACCCTATGAAAACCCCCCTTTGATTTAGATTTAACATTATTGGGTCGAATTTTCATGGGGAATCCCCCATTGGATGATGATTAAGATGAATGGTTTTGAATTCATTTGGGGAACCCCCTTGGATTAAAATTAGTATTTATTGATTGAAATTTTGTATAGAAGTCGCCCATAGATTCATATTATGTTTCAAATTTGTGCTGTTATGGGATACTATTCGAAAAGATATTCAACTTAGCCCAATGATGGTATGGTTGATCTTGGGTGTCACCGTGTAACCTGAGGATCAATGGCAGTTTTTAATTCATTAAATTTATTTATTTTATTATATATATTATCATGAAACATGTAATCCACCCAGGAATGCATTCAGATTTCATTCATGGTGGCCTTTTGATTCATACTCACACGTAGCTCATGCCACCATGTGGTACCCAAGTAGAAATAATGGATATAACATATGAAAATGGAATACAACCTGTGACTAATTATTTATATAGATAGATAGGGTAAATAAATTTAGAGTATGATATGGATGGGATGTGAGACACTTTTTGGAGAAGCTTCCCATATTTTTCTTGTGTTATTTTTTTTATATTGGTGTATATGAATGTCATTGGAGTCCTTGAATATAAGACATGTATATAGATCATTTTGATATATCATGGGTTGTGATTACTTAATAATATTTCTCTGAATTCATTTTATTAGTCTATTTTTATGTATTTATGTGATTGTTATTATTTCTGATATTACCATCAAGTCCAGCCAAAAGCAATGCTTCTAACCATTTATTAAAATAAAAGAAAATATACACAAGAGATGGGTGGGATTAAACAACGGGATTTTCCCTCATCTGTAAAAAAGTTAAATATTATAATAAGACATTTCATTCCCATAATTAGAGTAATCAGTAGTTTCCCATTCACATTGGGAATTACGCTAATTGAGGATCTTAAGAATATAATTATTGAACTTGCCCGCTAACGTAGAAGATTGGGTAGACACAGTGTCAGTTGTGTTTGAAAAATCCTTCCTCAGCCTTCTCTTTGAGGGAGTTGGAGTGATGTCCATTTAATCATCCGCCTTCCCTTTTATAGATAAGAGGGAATATTTAAAAGAGATAGGATCACATCTACCCGCTTGCATCCCTTTTTCCTCTGATATGTCACCCCACTTTCCAGATATCATAGAGGAATTCAAAAGATTCTGGATTTCTTTATGACAATTAACATGTTCAGGACTCCCAATGTGATCCAACTCATGAGTCAACTCAATAGTAACATAATTGAGAAACCCTACACTAGGACTAACATTCATGTTTTGAAATGGATGGTCATAATGATCAAGAGATACACTAGTAGATAGGCTTGTAGATTTTCCAGCCTCAACCAATTTAGTGGGCACAACAGATGTAATATCTTTAGAAAAATAAACCTGAGTAGAAGACATACCACTATCAGTTTGCATAATGGTCTTATCCCCCATGATACCTTTGTCTTTCAAACTAAAAACCTAAGGAGAAGACATGTTCCATATATAAGACTTAGTGGAAACTAGTTTTTTATAACATCATCATCATGAGCAAGAGACTTTGACAAAACCACATGCCTTCTCATAGGATTTCATCTACATAGAGTAGCTGGATGACCCTTCATTCCACATCTCTCACATGAGATATTCTTCTGAAATAACTCCAAACAATTTCCAATAACCATACATTAAGAGAAGAAAAGAATCTTTCTTTCATATTCAATGTCAATATAAATATTATTAGTGGGCGTGGTGAGTTTTACCCTATCAATCAAGGTGGAGCTCAGATGAATCTCTAACAGAATTCTGGAAAAATGTCCAAATCGAACCACTTTGGTTTCTTTGTCGAGACGAGTAGAAGTCCCAACAGATATTCCAATGTCATGCAGAATCTTTGGATTCCAAAGGACACAATTAATTTCATGAAAACAAACCCAAACCTGAGAAAAGTTATTTCTTGCACACAAAGCATTGAATTCTAGGGACCATTTATTATGGTGAATCCATCTAGGATTCAGAGCCAAAGATCGGATGCTACATGCATGTATTTTGCAAGAATTTAAAGGAAAAATAAAATAATAGAATCAACGGCCAAGATAAACACACCACCAATAAGAGGAGCCCCATAAAAACAAGATTTACTTGATGTGATCATCAAACATCCAAAGATTCTAACCCATTGGAAGAACAATATGTGAAATATGAGAATTCTAACCAATTAAAATCCTCTAAGAAAACACATCAGGATTAACATAAATATGATAAGCTGGCCCATTTCAAAGGATCCTACTAGAGGAGGAGTCAATGGGCGAAGAAAATAGTGGCACCAATGCAGGACTATCCATTGAAACTCTAACATTCAGATCTTTTATAGAACCACTGTAATTCAAGACCATCAAGACATCCTATAATGTCTTCAACTATGAACCAAAAATCACAGTGGGAGAACACAACTCATTCATCGATTACCTATTTGGCACAGATTTCCTATGAACCTGTTCATTCACGTGATGAGAACCATTAGCCTGAGAATCCAATATGGATATAGATTTATTGACTACATGAACATTCAACTCAACCGGAGAAGAAATTTTTTTCACACTACCTACAACAGGAACTCGAGACTCCTGATCCCAATCCAAAGACTTGGATCAGTATTCAGTGCAAACACTTTATGGATTTGATGAAAATATCAGATTTCAAACACGATACAGCATGCATCTTCCATCCCGACGATCGGCAGTCTAGGCACGAGTGATGACCAGGTTTGGATCTCTCACCACAGTATCATAGAGAGAAGTGGGTAGGCTAGGTGAGATGACTCCACCTCAGAGATGTAGTGTTCCTTCATTCTATGCGGAACCTGGTTCACCATCCACAAGCATAGAGTTGAGGTAGTTCTGGATAGGAATGGAAGACCCTAGGAAGAAAATTCCCAATCGCCATGGCCACATGTCTTCCTCTCCCCCCAAAACCCAATAACCATCTTATTTCTAATAAATTTTCACTCTAATATAAGGGTATAGTCTCCCCATAATACCACCATGGACCCTAACTAATAGTCAGAATCATCTGGCATATGGGGTGGAAAACCGGAGGTCATGTTGTGAACTCAGATCCAACACCAATTATAAGGCTTAGTCCAAGGGTGTCTCATATGTAATTACTTTTGAACTCATAACATTGAATGTTTTATATAACATACGTAAGTTTTATAATATATATAAATCCTTTTATTTATTCATTTGGTCCCATCATTGTCATTATTTTATCATACCATTCATTACCCTAAGAAAAAGATCATAAAATTTTATTAAATATAATATTTTATTTTTCATATTTTGATTATATTTTTATAAAAAATGTAAATTAGTAAAATTAATTAATTTAAAAAAGATTTATTATTTGATATAAATTTATTTTATTTAGTAAATTTATTATATTTTTTAATAAGCACTTTATTTTCTCATTTTTTTTCAATACAAATATGTAATTCCTAAAAAATATTTGTACCATTTTTCATTTTGTTCTATTAATTATTCCATATTAGAATTTTCAAAATCATAATAATATAAATTAAATAATAATAACTAATAATTTCATTAATACTATTTTTTTCAATTATATGCTAGTCATTCATATTTCACTTCTAGTATCATCACTTTAATAAAATTATTCTATAGAATTATACTCATGCACAATGTATTTTTCAACTTTTTTTTTACTTTTTCATATATTTATAATATTTTCTTTATTGCTTCAGTTTAATATAGTTAGTATTTATGAATCGCTTCTTTTTTTACACATAACATGTTACTTTAGAAACATCATTAATATCAAGATTATCTTTCTTTATCCTTATGCTTATCCTTTCCAAATCCCTTCATAAATCCTCTATTTCTTTCAATCTTCTTATAAACAATGTTACTAAAATTAGATATTTATTTCTCACTTTTTTCCAGTCAAAATCAAAAGGGTTTGTTGAAATATTTATATTCAATTTAAATGAAACCACATTCTTTTTTGAAGTATCCTTTTATATATGTTCATTAAATCATGTTTTAATTAAATAAATGAACCAATGATTTCATCTAATGTATATTTCTTAAGTTAGTTTGTCTCATTGGTTGCTACTTTCTTTATTTCATATTCTTGGGTAGTGATGTGACCTTATTTTGACACAGTTTTCCACATCCTTTTAATTTATTGTTAATATTTTTACTAATTATTATTACACATTTTACTAAAATATTTTACTAATATAATTTTATATATAATATTATTAAATATTTATTTTTTATAACTAATTTCATAATTTGAACTTTAAAATTATTAGTTTTACATTAATATTTATTTTGGTTATTCAATTTTTAAGAATGGTTCTGTTTTGGGAATCATTAGTTATATTAGTTAATTAATTAACTAACTAATTTATTTTTATTAATTGAATCTTCAATTTAGCACTTAATCTTTCAATTATGTTTTATTTAAAGTAAGTTAACATTAATAATTTATTTTCATTTATTAAATATTTAATTTATATCCTTTAATGTTTAATGCTAAGAAATATTTCTATTTTTTTAATTTATTTTAATTATTTTTTATTTAAATTTATGTTTTAATTTTAGTTTCATTCTTTGAATGTATTAATTAGATAATTTACTTTATTTTAGTGAATATTATTTAAAATTAATTATTTGGTTTCAACGTTAATTAAGATTTAATCTATTTTGAATAACTTTGTTGATTACAGACTAAGTTTGGAATATGGTGGCACCATTTACCCTTCAACCTATTTCACTATATCTCATTGTGAGACCATTTTTTTCTCACTCTCTCACCATATCCACACCTTTATGGTTCCACAACTACTGATCCTTAATCTTCCACTGTTTCTAGCCCTAACACCGAGTAATTTTTAAATTTTTTTTTCAATAAAGTGTTAGGGCGGAATTTTTTTTTCAAATTGCACCCGAAAGGCAGCATCTGGGATGCCGCATTTGCATTCTGGGGAAAGAAAGCACTGTGTATACCGCCTTTGCACTATGGGTGAAAGGCATCATCTGTGATGCTTCCTTTCCCCTAAAAAAATAATTTTTTTTTGAATCTTTTTTATTCTTATTTTTATTTTGTTTTTTTTTGTTTATATATATATATATATAAATAAAACTAAAAATTTCAGTAGAATTTATCCGCTATTTTAAATATAGCAGTACTGGTATTACATCAGTCTTGATTCTAACAGAACCTCTCACTCAGAGCTCCCTTTTATAAGAGAGCTTACCCAGAAAATTATTCTGTATTTCTGATGTGGGATTCTGGTTCTCCATTTCCTGCGCAGAACATTCTGCATTTCTGATGTATGATTCTATTTAAAGTACTTGACTTTGAGAGAATATAAAATATAAACAATAATACCATTTTAAATGAAACTTAAAACCTGGATTAAACATATAAAAAATAGTTGAAAACAAAAATAATTTCATAAAAAATGATAATAGAAAATAATTTATATGCTTTCAAAACCACATACTTGAAACTTAAAAAGTTTCAACTATGTGAATTTAGAAGCCTATAAAATATAAAATACAAGAACAATATAAATTAAACTTAATACATGGATTAAACATATAACAAATAGTTGAAAATAAAAATAATTTCGTAAAAAATGTTGATAGAATATAATTTATAAGCTTTCAAAACCACATACTTGAAACTAAAAAATGTTTCAAGTACGTGACATTAAAATACAATAAAATATAAACTATAAAACTGATATAAATGAAATTTTTAACATTGATTAAACATATAAAAAATAGTTGAAAACAAAAATAATTTCCTAAAAAATGTTGATGAAAAATAATTTATATCCTTTCAAAACTGCCTACTTGAAACTTAAAAATGTTTCCAGTATTTTTCTTTAAAGTATTATAAAATATAAACTATAAAACCAATATAATTTAAATTTAACACATGTGTTATACATATAATAAATTATTAATTATTAAATTAATATTATTATTAATTAATTGTATAATAATTAATTAGTTAATTAGTAATTATCAATAATTAAGTATATAATAATTAACTAAATAATTAGTAATATAATGACTTTTAATAATTACAATTTAACAATTATAATGAAAAATTATAATTTATAACTATATTAATCATTAACTAATTAACTATTATATAATTAATAATTATATTACCAATTAACTAAATAATTATTATATAATAAATTTTAATAAAAACTAATTAATAATTATTATGAATATTTATAATTTATAATCATATTACCAATTAACTAATTATAAAATAAGCATCGGCTCTATCTTTCTCATTTATTTCGAGATCCAATATTTTCTAATTATTTCTTAATAAGCCTTTATCCAAGAGGAATTAATGATCTAGAATATTATATATTATTTATTTAATCATGTTTATGGAATATTAAACATTATATAACTTTTCTTATTCCAATTATTCAAAAAATTGTAACATCGACCATGATGTGTCGATTTACCGACATCGTGGATGATGGGATTTCAATTTCAATTACTTCCTTCAAGGCGGGTCATGAAACCATTTTTATGGTTTAAAATATTATAGTTTATTTATTATATATTATATATGGTTATGGAATTAATTTTTACACATTTTATTATTTTATAAAACAAAATTAATTCATTACGATCCAAGAACCACAAAAATTACACAAACAAATAACAACAATATTTTAACTAATGAATCATCCTCATTTCAGAACTCAAAATGATAAATGGGATAATTTATGGTTCTATAAATATGTAAATAAAATTCCATTCCAACTATGATGTTTAAATTCCAAGGGATAAGAAAATCCACCATGAACCGATCATGGAAACCATGTAAAGAACTCACCCGAAACAATGTAAATAACAAACTATTACTAATAAATGTATCAAATGATGTTTTAAAATTATCATATAAGGTTTTATGAACATTAATATGTTTAATTATGTTATTAGTAACTCTCTATTAACCATTTTACTAGCGTTTATAACACTTTTTATATTAGGAGAACCCGAGGTATGGGAATTCTTAACACAATTTCCATTTCATAGTGTTAACCTTCTTCTTTATTCATTATGTGGTATTGAGATTATTGGTGTGATTAATTTTTTTTATTATGTTGAAATATGTGTATTAACAGTGTATACACATATGATTTCAATTCTATTAATTCTCACTCCAATTATATTTTAAGGGTCCATACATTTAAAATCCTTTTAAAACACTCTTTACTAAATTTCAAAAGGATTGTTTTTTATATGTATATGGAATGAGTGGTTTTTATTAATTTAAAGACACTTTATTACCATTATATGTTCCTTGAAAATTATTTATTTTGGTTTTATCTCATTATAGCTCAATATATGTTGGGTTGAGCCCATTATATCTCAATATATAATGGGGTATCCCCATTATAACTATCCAATGCATTGGGTACTTCGGAGGTGGAATTTGACCAAATGGTTCATTAATGTGTAAGGGTGATTGTAAGTGTGATATGGTAAATATGTTCCAAGAAAAATACATTATGTTTCTATTAATATGAGTTTTTGTATTCAACATGTTGAAAAATGATTAGGTTCATTTTTTGTGATTTTTCTAAACAATTGATTTTTTTGGTTAATAGTAAAAATAGAGTTTTGAGTTTTCAGTAAGTATAATGACATCCTTAATGATGTAATAATGATGTTATAATTCTGGTAGAATTTTTTATTGTAAAATTAAGATATTATGTGTCCCATGTGGCTAATAACATGGTAAAATACTAGGTTAATGCCGATGGGTTTTCAAATACATCTAATGAGGTGTCCTTTGGAAATTAATAACATATTCCTTCAATTTTGATACAAATACAAACCCATTCCATCAATCCATCCATTAAAAATTCCTCTTCAAGGGATATTTGATTTTATTACCTCCCTAGTAATCCTCCCAAGGCATCCTAAATCCCCCAGGGTCACAACCATCACGTCGTAAGAGTTACTCTAGAAAGTAAGACAATTGTCAACTTCTTTCTTTTTCCATTCGAGTTCCCTTTTTTGTGTTATAACATTGAAGTTCAAAACAATTTTCATAATTTAATTTTATTATATATCAATACTATATTATGATTCATTATGGATGGGTGAACAATGTACCATCTCTTTTTAATGTTTCTATAACCATGTTGCATAGTCATTGGGCTTCTGTATTTTCATAAGGTATTTCTCAGATTTTCTTTTATTTCGAGTTCCATTTTTTTCTAATTATTTACTAATGTACCCTTATCCAAGAGGAATTAATGATCTAGTATCTTACATATTATGTATTTAATCATGTTTATGGAATATTAACCACTATAGAACTTCTCCTCTTCCAATTATTCAAAAAATTATAACATCATCTATGATGTGTCGATTTACAGGCATCGTTGATGATGGGATTTCAATTTCAATTACATCATTCAATACATTACATGAAACCATTTTTATTGTTTAAAAAGATTATAATTTATGTATTATATCTTATATAAGGTTATGGAATAATTTTTTACACATGTGATTATTTTATAAAACAAAATGAATTCTTTATGATCGAAGAACCACCAAAATTACTTAAACAAATAACAACAATGTTTTAACTAATGAATCATCCTAATATAAGAACTCAAAATGATAAATGGAATAATATATGTTTCTATAAATATGTAAAGAAAATTCCATTCCAATTATGCAGTTTTAATTCTAATTGATAAGAATATCCACGATGAACCGATCATGGAAACTATGTAAAGAATGCACCTGAAACAATGTAAATAACAAAGTATTACTAATAAATGTGTCGAATGATGTTTTTAAATGATCATATAAGGTTTTATAAACATTAATATGTTTAATTATATAATTTATAACTCTCTATTAACCATTATACAGGAGTTTATAACACTATTGATGTAAGGAGAATCTGAGGTAAGGAAATTCTTAACCAAATTTCCATTTCATTGGGTCAATCTTCTTCTTTTTTCGTTATGTGGTATTGTGATTATTGGTGTGATTAATTTTTTTTTATTATGTTGAACTATTTGTATTTACAGTGTATACACATATCATTCTAATTATATTAATTCTCACTCCGATTATATTTTAAGGGACCTTCCTTTTAAAATCCTTTTAAAACACTCTTTAATAAATTTCAAAATGATTGTTTTTATATGTATATGGAATGGGTGGTTCCTATTAATTTAAAGATACTTTATTACAATGATATGTTCATTGTACATTATTTATGTTTATTTCAGACCATTATATCTCAATATATGTTGGATTGAGCCCATTATAGCTCAAGATATGATGGGTGAACCCCATTATAGCTCTCCAATGCATTGGGTACTCCAGAGGTGAAATTTGACCAAATGGTTCTTCAATGTGTAAGAGTGATTGTATGTGTGATATTGTAAATATTTACCAAGACAAATACTTTATGTTTCTATTCATATGAGTTTTTTGTATTCTACATGTCGAAAAATTGTTAGGGTTAATTTTTGTGATTTTTCTGAACATTTGATTTTTTGGTGAATAGTAAAAACACATTTTTGAGTTTTCAGTACGTATAATGACATCATTAGTGATTTAATAATGATTTTTATAATTATGGTAGGATTTATTATTGTATAATAATATATTATGTGTCCCAAGTGTCTAATAACATTGTAAAATAACATGGTAATGCCCATGGTTTTTCAAATACAACTAAAGATGTGTCCCTTTGAAATTAATAACATATTCTATCAATTTTGTTAAAAATACCAACCCATTCATTCAATAAATCCATTAAAAATTCTTTTTAAAGGGATATATGCTATTATTACCTCCATATTAAAAATTCGATTTACCGACATCGTGGACGATTGGATTTCAATTTCAATTACTTCCTTCAATACTGGTCATGAAACCATTTTTATAGTTTATAAAGAATATAATTTATGTATTATATGTTATATAATTTTATGGAATTATTTTTTACAGATTTGGTTATTTTATAAAAAAATGATTTATTTAGGATCGAAGATCCACCAAAATTACTTAAACAAATAACAACAATGTTTTAACTAATGAATCATCCTCAAGTAAGAACTGAAAATGATAATGGGATAATTTATGGTTCTAGAAGTATGTAAATAAAATTCCATTCGAATTATGCAGTTTCACTTCCAATCGATAAGAATATCTACCATGAACCTATCATGGGAACCATGTAAATAATGCACTTGGAACGATGTAAATAACATTCTATTACTAATAAATGTGTCTAATTATGTTTTAAAATGATAATATAAGGCATTATAAACATTTATATGTTTAATTAAGTTATTAATAACTCTTTATTGACCATTATACTAGAGTTTTTAACACATTTGAATTAAGGTTAACCCGAGGAAAGGAAATTCTTAACCTAATTTCCATTTCATTGGGATAACCTTCTTCATTATTCATTATGTTTTATTGAGATTATTGGTGTGATTAATTTTTTATATTATTTTGATCAATGTTTATTTATATTTTATGCACATATCATATCAATTCTATAAATTCTCACTCTAATAATATTTTCAGGGCCCTTTCTTTTAATATCCTCTTAATACACTCTTTAATAAATTTAAATAGGGTTGTTTTTATATGTATATGGAATGAGTGGTTTCTATTAATTTAAAGATAAATTATAACCATGATATGTTCCTTCGATATTATTTATGCTATTTTAATCCCATTATAGATCCAGATATGTTGGGATGAGCCCATTATAGCACAAGATATGACGGGTGAGCCCCATTACAACTCTCCAATGCATTGGGTACTTCGTTGGTGGAATTTGATCAAATTGTTCTTCAATGTGTAAGGGTGATTGTATGTGTGATATGGTATATATTTCCCAAGAAAAATACATGATGTTACTATTCATATGTGTTTTTTGTGATTATAAGAATTATTTGTTTTTATGTTATCACTTAACAAACAATTTTTGCCCTTTATATCCCTTATATAATTTTATACTAATCCCACATTTTAAACTATTTTTCTCAGTATATAAGGATTGGTATGAGAATGAAGGGATATATGATATTTGTTATGGTTTTTTTTGAAAGAAATCATGTTTTATATTTTAATGTTTTATATTTTGGAAAAATGGATACTATTATTTGTAGTATCCTCTTTGTCAGAATGTGGTATGTTATGTATGTAAGATATCTTATTTCTATAAAACACTAAACCTAGAATGATCCTCATTCTCTAGGAATGTATGTTCCTTTCATCAACATTTTTTACAAAATTATTTTTATTTTCAACTATTTGATATATGTTTAACCCATGTATTACATTTCATTTATATTGGTCTTGTAGTTTATATTTTATAAGATTATAAATTCACGTACTTGAAACATTTTTAAGTTTCAAGTAGGAGGTTTTGAAAGGTTATCGATTATTTTTCATCAACATTTTTGGGGGAATTATATTTGTTTTCAACTATTTGTTATATGTTTAATCAATTTTCAAAATTTCATTTATATCTGTTATATAGTTTATATTTTATTGTATTTCAATGTCATGTACTTGAAACATTTTTTTGTTTCAAGTACGCGGTTTTGAAAGCTTATAAATTATTTTCTATCAACATCTTTTACTAAATTATTTTTATTTTAAAATATTTGTTATATGTTTAATCCATGTATTATGTTTCATTTATATTTTTCTTGTAGTTTATATTTTATAGGCTTCTAAATTCATGTACTTGAATCTTTTTAAGTTTCAAGTATGTGGTTTTGAAAGCTTATAAATTACTTTATATCATCATTTTTATGAAATTATTTTCGTTTTAAACTATTTTTTATATGTTTAATCCATGTTTTATGTTTCAATTATATTGTTCTTATAGTGTATATTTTATAGTCTTTCAAAGTTGAGTACTTGAAACAGAATTCTACATCGGAAATGCAGAATGTTCTGCGCAGGAAATGGAGAACCGGAATCCCACATCGGAAATGTAGAATAATTTTTAGGGTAATCTCTCTTACAAATGGGAGCTATGGGTGAGAGGTTCTGTCAGAATCCAGACTGCTGTAATGGTAGTACTACTGGATTTAAAATAGCGGATAAATTCTACTGAAACTTTTAGTTTTGTTTATATATATATATAAACAAAACAAAATTACAAAATTAAAAAAAATATTTTTTTAGGGGAAAGGTGGCATCACGGATGCCGCCTTTCACCCGTAGTGTAAAGGCTACATCCGAGACGCCACCTTTGCCCGGAATGTAAAGGCGGCATCCAGGATGCCGCTATTCGGGTGCATTTTGAAATTTTTTTCTCCCTAATGGTTTATTGAAAAATATTTTTTTAACAAGTTTATTAAAAAAATTACTCCCCTAACACTGATCTTATCTCACATCTCACTACCGCCACCGGTGCCTCTTCCTCGGCACCGTATCGTCACACCGGTGCTACAAAAAAAACTCATGCCACCGCTTCTATTCTCAATCCATGCTTCACCTTCACTGCTTCACCCAAATTTCACACAAGTCACAACCTCATGTTGACCTACCGATCAACAAACTTATAATGCATCAAACCATTTCTATCACCACCACCATAGGCCATCTTATCCATTACTACCGGTGAAGAACCCTGAACTATCATCGTGACTATGTCTGCCTTCTATTTTTAGACTCTACTATAGAGTCCTTCCGAATAGTGTTAGGAAGAGGAGCCCAACCACCGCTAAGAAATATGAGGTTATGAAAATTCTCAGAGATGACCTTTTTGTCGCATTTCTGATGAATTCTTGGTTCTCTGTTGATCTAATGAGTGAATGGAAACTACTATCAAGGGCTGTTGACATCAATACCTCTTCTTGAATCCATCCCCAACGCTGGATTATTTGCATGCCACCATGGTTGACTGGAGAAGACTCGAAGCAGGACACTATCACCTAGATTATCTGCGTGTCGTAGGAGTCAGAAGGAGGAGGAGGAGCTGTTCCGAAGAAGCTTCAAGAAGAAGTTATTCTCTCCCCCTAGCGCTGCGTGGAGATGGGGGGATAAAATAAAATAAAAAATAAATGTAAAAAATGATCAGAAAAGTAAATAAAAAATAAAATTATAAAAATGTCTACTATAAATTAATAATTAATAATAATAAACGTAAATTATAAAAATTAAATAAATTAACTAAAATATTAAACTAATTAAAATAAATTGTTTTTTATTTATATTTTTATTAAATAGTAATAATAATTAAATTTATAAATAAATTAATCAATTCAATTCAATTAATAATAATCTAATTTAGAATATAATTATGTGTTAATATTGTTAATAAATAAATATTAAATCTTAATAATTTAACTTAACTATATTTTATAAAATTAATAAATAAATTTATTACTTTAATAATATTTAATTAAAATAAATAAATAAATTATTAATCTAAAGATAATATTATATAACATTATTAAAATACTAACTTCTTTTTAATATTAAGTAGATAATTTTATAATTAAAGTTATATTAATAAATAATATAAAATTAAATATAATTATTAAATAAAATATTTATTAATTAATAATGTTTTATTTTTAATTACGTAATTTAACATTAATTTTAAAGAAATAATAATAATTAATAAGAAAGTTGATTCTTTAATCATGTTTTTAACATCATTACTTTGTGATATGTTTAGTTCATCTGTTCCAGAATAATCCAAAAACACGTCCAGGTGCATTCAACTAATTCATTGGGAGTTAGTTATAGGGGTTTCACTAATGTGACATGTGGTTCATGGAAACAATTCATGTGTGTGGTGTGCATTAAAGAAACAATACTATGTCAGTGAAAACATGTCGTGATGAGAAGTAGAAGACAATGGATATTAATGTAGGGCAATAATCAAAATTTGGGGGAATCATTCCATCGAGGATCAGTCATTTGAGAATATATTACTTCTCACTTATCAGAGCAGTGAAGATCTAAGGAGATCCTAGAGATATTTCTTCATCCTGTAGATCTAAGGAGCAGATTAGTGTAGTTATTTTTGTTTTAGGGGAGTCTTCACCTCTATTTTCCTTTTAACTTCTTTTTCTGTAATTGTATGTTTTCAGTTTATATGATAATGAACATGATTGTTGTCTAAAACTTCATGTTTTGGGAATTACTAATTCTACTGGTTATATTTTCTTCCTCTACACTTTATCATTTTTAATGTAATTAGAATTGATCAGTGAGATCCGTTCTGAATTAATTCTGTTGAATCATTCCACTCAAACTTAATTTCATAACTCCACAATCATTCTATGAGTTTGATTGAGGATAAAACTTATAAAACTTTTAAATAAAATGAGAACATCAGAACTAACAGTGAGTTTGTTCTATTAGACTTTTTAAATAAAAACATTCATAGTTGAACTCTCTTGGAGTGGAGAACTTCGAGATTGATCAAACTATATGACATAACTCGGGGAGAGGGAAGTAAGTCATTCATTTTTATAGTGGTATTCTGCAACATCTTTTAAGTGAATAGGAATCCTTTTAAAACAAGTAAAATTATGTTTTCATCGGGCATATTTCTCTTGATTGTTCATTTATAAACATCCTTAATCACTATTACATTATTCCTTTAAAAATTTCACTATTTCAATATAGTTTAGAATAAAAACACAAAAAAAATGTGTGGTTAATTTACTGTTTAAAAAATACACAATATATATATATATAATGTAAAAATCATATTTATCCCTTAACTACAGGAAATAGTTGGGTGTTTTTATGAAAAATAAAAAAGTTTTGGTCAATTTTACCTTCCCTGTGGGTTCCACCCTACTCACGACTATATAGTAGTTTGTAGGAAACCTAAATAATTAAAAATTTTCTCAATCACAATGATAGTTGGGCCAAGTTCATTGTGACATTTCTAGGGAAGGCATGATCCATTCATTTTCTAAAATAAAAAATAAAAAATCACATACAAAAATATTCTTAAAAATAATTGAAAAACTAAAAAATGTAAAAATATAATCGTCATTTTATGCTAAATTACTATTATATTTTTTAATGCTTAGTTACTATTACTATTGTTCATGATGAATTTCAATATTTATCACTTATTGAATAAACAATCGGTCTTATTTGATAGAACAGAGCCTTTCTGCCCTGAACTTGACAAACACTTTACTGCTCTTAGAAAAAAAAAAATTTATTAGAGAACTTAGACAATAGGGTTCCTTCACATAATGAATTAAAAAATCATCCAGAAATATTAGAGGAAATTAAGAGGCCTAGGATGAGGGAGTTATAACTCCCTTAAGATTCAAGCAACCCATCTTCCATTAGGTTATCTCCTATATCCCAAAACTATGAACTGAAATAGTCACACATTTCATTCTTGCTTTCCTTTAATGTACTTTATAATGAGGAATATATAGCCTTCATTAAATATTTCTACAATATTGTGCAATAACTACCAATTCTAGGACTCACAGAAAATGGACATAGAATGAGAGTATTTCCATTTTTCCTTAAAGGTAATTCTTGGAACTAGTTTCTGAACCTACATGAGAATATATATAAAAATTTGGATCAAGTGTACAACTCATTCATAATGAAATTTGAAACCCAAATACTGAAAGGTGAATTGAAAACTAAGTTAACTAGTTTTTATCAAGAGGATGTAAAATCATTCCATGAAGCTTGTAATAGATTCAGGGGACTTCTTGGGTAGTTTCCCCATCATCAACTCTCATCCCACCTTTTAATAGATACTTTCTATGAAGGATTATCATCCTCTGGGAAGAATCTATTTGATCAGGCTACTGGTGGTAATTACAATGACAAGACTGATGAAGAAATAAGAAAAATCTTTAATAATCTTGTGCTTAATTATCAACATAATAATTCAAGAAAAAAACGAGTAGCATAAACCCAAATACTGGTATAATGAATTAAACTCAAGGATAACTTTTTAAAATCACCAACCAACATCAATATTTAATAATTTAGAACTCAACAAAAACTATTAATTAATTGGGTTGTCATAACACCGATCAATCATTAAGAGAACAATGTTCACAATGTGGAATGTTTGGTCACATAGAAAACTATATTCCTAACATTGATATGCCTACCCAACAATAAGAAAACTCAAATTTTGTCAACTATGGTCCTATAATGCATCATAAGGATGTTAATTTCTCAAAAAATTAAAATCAAGGATATAGAAACTATCCAAATTTGTCCTGGAAAGATCAAGTCTTTATTAAATAATCCAATGCTGCTAATTAATCAAACCAAAAAAGAATAAATTTTTAAAATCAACAAAGGGGTGAGTATTCAAATGCATAAGAAAACAATGATAAACAAAAGTCTTCTTAGATTGATTTAATTTTGAACAAAATTAACTCTCAAAAATAAATATACTTGAATCAGCTAAGAAAACATCAAAATCAATATGAGTTAGATAAAAAGTAAAATCATGTTAGAATGCAGAATATGGAAACACAACTAGGCAAACTTGCTAGAGATTTGACTTATAGGGAAAACAGTAGATTTCCTAATACAATTGAATTGAATCCTAGGGAGAACATCATGTATGTTTTTACTAGAAGTGAGATAAATACTCAAATTGGTACTAAAAAACTCACTGAAAATACTGAAAATGAAAAACTTCTTGTATCTGAAAATAAAAATTTTCTTTTTTCACATGCTAGAAATTCAAGGAAAGGTATTGAAAATATAGAGAATCTAAATTTTTCACATGGAACTCATGCTAAAAATTATTCTAAAAATCAAAGGAATAAGGAAACGAAAAAAATTAGATAAAGTGGTGATGGAGATGCCTTTTGTTCTAAATTTTTTCACCACCCATCCTTTTCCCTGAGAAGTTGAAACCACAAAGTAATACTACGACTGAACTTTTTTAGATTCTTGGTCTTCATACAAAACTACAAGTGAACATTCCATTCATTATGGCTTTAATTAAAATTCTATCTTACTTGGGATCCCTTAATAAAATTGTTTAAAATAAAATTACCCTTGAAAAATTTTCTACCTATAGCCTCACTGAAGAGTGTAGTGCTGTAATTCAAAATAAAATCCCACCCAAACTAAAAGACCCAGGTTGTTTTGTTATTCCCTGCACCCTAGAAAATTATGATCTGATTAACAATATTTGTGACTTAGGTTCCAGTATCAATCTGCTCCCATACTCACTGTTTTGACAGTTGAGGTTGGGTGATCTTCAAGCCACTATAGTCATACTGCAGTTTGAAAATAGCTTTTTCACTCATCTTGTGGGGAGGGTAGATGATTTGATAGTTAGGGTTTGTAAGCTATTTTTACCGAAATAATTTTTATTCTGAGACATGCAGTGTGATCAAGAGGTTTCAATCATCTTGGGTAGGACCTTCTTGGACATAGGTGGTGCTATTATTGATGTTTCTAAGGGACAACTTATTTTTAAAATTAGGGAACACCATGAAGAGTTTAATGTTTTTAAAAATGTCAATGGACCAAATTTTTCTGAAAACTGTTCAATCGTAGAGTCCATAGAAGATGGAAACTCTACTAAAAACTCTGAAGAATCTGAATAAAAATCCTCTATTGAAGAAATAAATTTCAAAGACGAAAATTATAATTTACTTATCTCTCAAGTTTAAAATTCTTCTCAAATACTGAATCTAGAAAATTTTACAGAACTAGAAAACTGTCCAGTTTCTACTGTAGGAGAGTCCTTTGTTTCTTAACATATGAATTTATGGGTGAAATTGATGGTGACTCTGTTGGCACCAACACTACTGAGCACTTTGATGATATTGAGGTAGATCTTCTGAGATAATTATATTATTATTTTTTGATTAATTTTTTAAAATCTGATCTGGAAAATCTGGAGAGTATGGTGTCCAATTTGGACAATAGCATTGTTATCTCTAAAAATGAACACGAAATTGAAAATCTTTAATCATTTCAAACCCCTTAAAAGAGGTATGTTGAATACCATGGACCTCCTAGGCCTAAGAGTCATTCTTTAAGTGTAAAACCACCCACTCTAGAACTTAAACCACTCTCTGCTCCTTTGAAATACTCATTTTTTGGTGATAATTCCACTTTTCCTTGTATAATTTCTACTCAGTTGAAAGATAATCAAGAGAAAATACTGTTGAATGTGCTAATGAAACATAAATCTTCCATAGACTGGACTATAACTAATATAAAGGGTATTAGTCTCTCATTCTACAAGAACAAAATTCTTATGGAGACTGACCATAAGCCTAGTGTAGGGTGTCAAAGAAGATTAAATCCAAACATGAAAGATGTTTTGAGAAAGAGAGTCATTAAGATGCTAGAAACTGGAATAATATATCCCTTTTTTGATAGTCATTGGGTTAGCCTTGTCTAGTTTTTCCCTAATAATGGATGTTTCATTGTCGTTAAAATGAAAATAATGAGAAAATCCAAGTTAGGAAAGCCAAAAAATGTAGAATTTTTATAAATTATAGGAAACATAATGAAGCCACTAGGAATGACCATTTTCCATTTCCCTTCCACGATCAAATGCTTTAAAGGCTTGATAGGAATAATTTTTTCTATTTCCTCGATGGGTATTCTAGTTACAACCAAATTCATGTTGCTCTAGAAGATTAGGAAAAGAACACCTTCACATTCCCCTTTAATACATTTTCTTACAGGTGGATGCCTTTTGGGTTGAATGGTGCTCCAACAACCTTTCAAAGGTGTATGGGGGATATCTTTTCTGATATGATTGAGAGGATCCTTAAGGTTTTCATAGATGATTTCTCTTTTGTGGGTAGTACTTTTGATACTTGTCTTGGAATTATTAAGTTAGTTTTAGAAAGATTCATTAAAACCAACATTGTTCTTAATTGGGAGAAGTGTCAATTCATGGCCACAGAAGATATTGTTCTTGGTCAAAAAGCATCAAATAGAGGTCTATATGTTGATATTTCTATGGTAGAATTCATACAAAAACTACCACCTACTAAAAATGTTAAAGGTAGTAGAAGTTTCTTAGGAAATGTTGGTTTTTATTGGAGGTTTATCAAAGAATTTTCCAAAAATAACTAATCCCTTATATTATTTTCTTATTAAAGATGAACCTTTCAATTTTGATGAAAACTGTTAGAAATTATTTAAGATATTAAAATAAAAACTCACTATATCTCATGTTATCACTACACGTGATTGGAAATTGCCTTTTGAGCTTATGTGTGATGCCAGTGACATGGTTGTATGTGATGTCCTTAGAAAGGGGAAAGATAGGATGTTACATGCGGTGTATTATGCTAGTATAATTCTATATGAGGCCCAAAATAATTATACCACTACTGAAAAAGAATTATAGCTAGTGTTTTTGCTCTAGAAAAGCATAGACAATATTTTTTAGGCTCAAAATTTATCATTTTCACTATCCATTCTACCTTAAGGTACTTGTTGTATAAGAAAAAAAACTAGGATTTTTAGATGGATTATTTTGTTTCAAGAGTTTGATTTAGAGATTAGGGATAAGTAGAGAGCTGAAAATTTAGTTTATGGCCATTTATCTAGGCTCCCCATACCGGTTATTAAGATATAAAGGTGATCAACTCTTTCTTCCTTGATGAAAAGATTCTGACTATGTCAATCAAGAAATCTTCTAGGTATATAGAATTTTCCAACTTCTTGGCAGTAGGTGCCTTTCCCAAAAACCTATCAAATAACCAAAGAAAGAAATTCATTTTGCAGCTTAAATACAATCTATGGGATGATCCCCTACTTTTTAGAAGATCTGATGTTGGTATTATTAGGAGGTGTGTTCCTAAGGAAGAAATGATGCTTATCTTAGAGAGTTTTCAATCCTCACCTTGGGGAGGTCACCATGGTGGTGAAAGGAATGCTCAAAAAGTTCTTCAATCTAGTTTATATCAGCCTACTCTTTTTAAGGATACTAGGAGATTTGTAGTTGGTTGTTATAGGTGCCAGAGGATAGGTAATTTTGGTAGGAAATAGGAGTTACCTTATATTTGTATTCTAGAAGATTAAATTTTTGATGTCTGGGGTTTAGATTTCATCGGCCCATTTCCATAATCTCATGGGAATGATTATATTTTAGTTTTTGTAGATTATGTTTCAAAGTTGTTTGAGGCAGTTGCACTGCCTAACAATCAATCCAACTCTGGAGTCCCAAAAGCCTTTATCACTAATACTGGAACACACTTTAAGAACTAAAAATTTAAGGCTTTGATGAAAAAATATGGTTGTGTTCATGAAACTGGAACTCTTTATCATCCACAATTTAGTGGACAAGTGGAAATTTCAAACAGAGACCTGGAAGAAATACTTGAGAAAACTGTGTCAAATTATAGGAAGGAATGGTCTCTTAAATTGGATGAATCTTTATAATCATATAGAACTACTTAAAAGACCCAAATAGTTATGTCAACTTATATTCTATTGTTTGGAAAGTGTTTTCATTTTCCTCTAGAGTTGCAACATAAGTCATATTGGGCAGTTAAGGCTCTGAACATCGATTATAAGAGTGCGTGTGAGAAGAGATTACTTGAGCTGAGTGAGAAAGATGAGACTATGAGAGAGAGTTATAATAAATCAAGGATTTATAAATAGAGGAATAAAATATTTCACGATTCGATCATTCAAACCAAATAAGTCAAACCTGAAAAGAAGGCCATTCTATTTAACTCTAGACTCAAAATCTTTCCTGAAAACTGAACTCTAAGTTTTTTGGACTATTTACTATAGTGAGATTTCTTAAAAATGGATCTGTATAAATTATAGGTGATGAAAAAAAACCTATGCTAGTTAATGGTCAAAGATTGAATCTTTATTTTGAGGGCCAACCAAAGAGCATGGCTGCATTCGCTGTGTTTGATAACTGATCTTTAATAAAGTCTGGTGGAAGACATTAAACATAGAGTTGAATGAGAGGCAACCCATAGTTCTTGTTTTTTCGTTATTGTTGTTTCATTTTTGGAATTTGAATAAAAATGGTACATTCTGTATTTTTTTTCAATTCCTATTATTTGTTCTTTCTCCTAGTTCTTTTTTTCTCTGTTAGGATTCTTCTAATGATATCACATGGGAGTAGAAATCCCATGCTGGAGGATTAATGAAAAACATCAATTTATGGAATCTCCTTACTATTAATTTATGTTTCATTTTTCTTCTCTATTTATACTATAATAAAAAAACATTCATTGGTAAGTCATCGTGACTCAGATTAACAGCGATTCATTGACCTACTGTTGTTCTTGATCTAGTAATATATTGATAATAGTGAGTCATATCAATGGTGACTCACTGAAAAACTGTTAAGTGGTGAATCAGTTAATATTTATTTATAAAAATTATGATTGATTGTACTAAAAAAAATCTGCTAGTACTAAAAAAATATGATGCATGACTAGAGATATTTAAAAAATTTAATGTTTGTCTTGCTTGAAAATTTATTCATATATTTTAGAAATCATGCTTGTATTGGAATAAAAACCTACTTCATTTCAACTTGTTAAAAAAAATTCTGCACATGTCATTTTACTGTACAAAAAATATGCATGTTTCTCTTTTCATCGAATTGAAATCTAATGATTTATAAAACACCTACACTTTAAGAAATTGTGTGTGGGGGGTACATGTAGGATGAGAAATTTTGTATTAAATCTTCTTGGTTTTGGGTGTTAGCATGTATTTTTCTACTCTTTTGAACATTCTATTTGAATAAAAATATTGAAATGTTACCCCCTATCCATTGTGTACCCACAAGTTACGTGTTATATCTTCTGTTGTGATGAAAAAATTTATCACTAGATTAAATGTTAATGAATGCCTTTGGATGTGAACCTACTATAAAATAATCTTTGCAACAAACAATATTTTTTAACTTTAATGAGACCCTTAACAAATCATAAATATACTAAATTGAATTCTATTTTGAACTTTAATTGTTAATTATTCTTCTCCATTTTATAATTCAAATTTGGGGATATGGTTGGGTTTTTAGTGTGGGGGAGGGGGTCAAATCATGACTGAGCTAAATTGTTTTTAATTAGAATCCCTTAAATTCCCACTGCAACTTAAATCCCTTTGTAAAAAATGGTTTACTTTTTTTAAAAAATTTAAAATTTCTTTTTTGAAAATTTATTTCACAATTTTAGGCTTTACACAGTTTCTAAAATGGGTCTTACCTTATGATGAGGCTTGATTTGTAGTTAAGAACTGCTTTGAATCTAGAATTAATGAGGATTTATGATTGATGAGTGATCATTACTTTTTTATTTAATGGAAATTTAATTTGGGAACTACTTTTAAGAGTGATATTGGAAACCTATTAGTGGATTTAAGCTTATAAAAATTGGAACTGGAAGTTTGAATTGATCCTAGGGGGCACACAGGTTTATAATTTATTCAAAGTAATCACCATAATAGGCCAAAGTAAATAGTTGTAATATAAATCTTTTGAAACTAGAGTAATCTGGGCATTTGAGATCCCATAGTGAATCTTTGAGGCCATAGATACTGCGTGAGTTTCTATTAACTATAAGCCCTCTGTACATCTTGAATAAGTGCACATGCATTGTGCTCAGCACAATGATACATGGATTAGAAAAAATAAAATAAAGTATCTATGGTGAAAAACGAGTTCATTTAGGTGATGAGAATGATGAACACCAAATGAACAAGGAGTCAAATTGTTTATATGGGAATCATTTGGGATTAAATCAATAAGGTGATTCAGAAATCAATTATTTATTTTTGGGACCTAGGAGAAGTTCAAAGTACAAAGTTCTTACTGTTATGTTTTTAACTCCACTCATATCTAACTTGTTGTCACTCTTGGATTTTGGACATGATCTTGGATTGAAGTTAGTCACTAAGTAGAATCATAGATGATCCATGACATCTTCATAGTGGATGATTCATTTCTATTTTTATTACTTTAAGTGTTTGAAATTAGACTAGACCTCTGTTGACCTACCGATCAACAAACTTAAAATGCCTCAAACCATCACCACCACCACCACCAAAGGCCATCTGAGCCATTGCCACTACTGAAGAACCCTCAACAGATGCCATTACTAAGTCTGCCTCATGTTTTTCAATGCTGCTGTGGAGTCCTTTCGAACCATGTCCAGAGCAGGAGCCCAACCACCGCTGAGAAATATGAGGTTGAGAAAATTCTCAGAGACGACCATGTCATCACCTTGGTGATGAAGTCGTGAGTCTCTGTTGATTTGCCTAGTGGAGGGAAACTACCATCGAGGGCTGTTGACCGCAATATCAGTACATGAATCCACCGCTAGTGCTAGAAAAGACCGCGAGCCACCGAGGTTGACCGGAGAAGACTCGAAGGTGGACGCCATCGCCTGGATTATCTACACGCCACAGGAGCCAAGAAAAGGAGGAGATGTTCTAGGGAAGCTTCAGTAAGAAGCTATTCTCTCCCCCTGGTGCTGCGTAGAGATGGGGGTGGGTGGAAAAAATTTAAATATAAAAAATAAATATACTAAGAATCAAACAAATATATTAAAAAAAACAAAAAATTATATAATAAATAAATAGGTAATAATAATAAAACTAAATTATAAAAACTAATTAAATTAACTAACATATTAAACAAATTAATTAACCAATTAATCTAAATTGAAATTTAATTTAACATTTTATAAAATAGTTATAATAATTAAATTTATAAATAAATTAATTAATTCAACTAAATTAACAATAATCTAATTTAGAATAAAATTAAGTGTTAATAATATTAATAAATAAATAATAAATCTTAACAATTCAACTTAACTATATTTTATAACCTTAATAAATTAATTTATTACTATAATAATATTAAATTAAAATAAATAAATAATTTAATAATCCAAAGATAATAATATATAACATTATTAAAATACTATCTTCTTTTTAATATTAAGTACATACTTTTATAATTAAAGTTCTATTAATAAATAATATAAAACTAAATATTAATTATTAAGTAAAATATTTATTAATTAATAACGATTTATTTTTAATTAAGTAATTTAACACTAATTTTAATACAATAATAATAATTAATAAGTAAGTTTATTATTTTATCATGCTTTTTTAACTTCTTTATTTTGTGGTCTGTTTCATTTATTGGTTCAATACAAAGCCTAAAACACGTCTAGGTGCATTCAACTAACTCATTGGGAGTTAGTTACAAGGGTTTTGATAATACGATGTGTGGTTCATGGAAAAAATGCAAGTGTGCGGTGCACATTAAAGAAACAAAACAATGTTAGTGGAAACATGTAGTGACGAGTATCATAAGACATTGGATATTAAAATAGAGCAAACAACAAAATTGGGGGGAATTATTCCATCAAAGAGCAATCATTCTAGAATTGGCAACTTGTCACTTATCAGAGAAAACAAAATCCAAGGAGATCTAAGTGAGCTTTATTCTTCCTGAAGATCCGATGAGAAGAGGAGTGCAATTATTGTTGTCATAGGGGAGTCTTCTTGTTTATTTTCTTTTCAATTTTTATTACTGTAATTGTATCTTTTATGTTTATATGATAATGAACATGATTGTTTGATAAACCTTCCCATTCAGGTAATTACTACTTCTATTGGCTATTTTTTTTCTTGCTTTTCACTTTATCATTTTTAATGTAATTTGAATTAATCGACAAGATCAGTTTTGAATTCATTCATCTAAATAATTCCACACACGCTTAATTTTATAACTCCACAATCATTTTATGAGTTTGATTGAGGATACAACTTCTAAAACTTTTACATAAAAATGAAAACATCAGAACTAACGGTGTGTTTGTTTTGTTGTACTTTTTAAATAAAAACTTTCACATTTTAACTCTCTTAGAGTGAAGAACTTATAGATTGATCAAACTATAAGACTTAACTCCTAGCAAGATAAGTATGACATTCTTTTTTATAATGGTATTCTGCTACATCTTTTAAGTGAATAAGAATCCTTTTAAAACCAGTAGAATTATGTTTTTCCCCGGGCGTATTTCTCTTGATTGTTCGTTTATCAATATCCTTAATATTTGTTACTTTATGAATTTAAACTTTGCCCTATTTCAATATACTTCATAAAAAAACACAAAGAAATTTTTGGTTACTTTACTATTTTAAAAATACACAATATATATATATATATATATAATGTAAAAGAAACAAGTTTATCCCCTCATTTCAGATAATAGTGGGGTGTTTTTAAGAAAATTAGAAAAGTTTTGGTCAAAGTTACCTTCCCTATTGGTTAGACCATACTCACCACTAAAAATTAGTTAGTAGAAAACATAAATAATTAAACTTTGACTCAATCACAATGACAGTTGGGCCAGATAGAGCTCTCAAGACACTTTTCATAGGGATATGATACTATGATGTTTCTCTAATAGAATTCATTCAATACAAAATGCTTATGAATAAGTGTAATAGTTGGATGTCACATTCATGTTTAACCATCATAAAATTCTAATAATTAATAAGAGGAATTATATTCTTAGTTCTAATAATCTAATCTAATACAAGGTGGGTAATTAATAATATTTTATAATTTTAATGAGTTGTCTTAAAAGATGGAAAATGAATAAAATCATTTTTAAATAGAATAACATAAATTATTCATAATTTCATAATTCAAAACATATCTAGCTGCATCATATTTGATAATAGTTAAAAATTTATAATTAGTTAGTTTATATAGTTTGAGCACCATATTCCGGTGATAAATACAAATTTTCTTGAGTTATTCCTCCAATAAAGATTGAAAATAACCATAACCATTTCATTCTAAATGTTGTGACTTATAAGGAACCCAACCAATGATTATTCCCATTAATACAATTGTAAAAATATTATTTTTTACTGTTATTTATAGGATAATCTTATTTAAAAAACAAATTATAAAAAACTGAACCTATATCTAAGAGGGATAATTATTGATTCTCTTTTATGTATAATTAAAAAGGAACAAGGTCCAGTGGGGGGATTGACCAATTATAAATTTAAAAGTGTTTAAATAAATATGTTAGATAATTATGAATGTTATTAATCATCCAAATTAATTAACATGTATAAATTTAAAATAAATAGCAAGTGAAATAAATTTTTATAATAGTTTAGTTTAAGATGATCCTATTTATAAACTTCAAAACCATATACTCTTTTAGTTGTATGGATTTCACTAAGTTCATGATTTTTGAAGGGGAATAATCACACAATTATAACCAACCTTTTCTAAATGAGGTATAACCAATATAGAAACTTTATTTTTAATGGGGAGTTAAAATTGATTAGAATGATGACATTAGTTATTGGGAGTCACAACCTGCACATCCTGACATTAGAATACATGAGTCGAAACCTAAATATAAAATCCTTTTGTTAGGAAAATGATAAACTAATAAATGTAAGAACATGTGAGAGAGATAAAATAACTAATACAGACTCAAAAAGAATAGGTAAGAAGAAATTTATGTGGATAGATGAAGCACACCAACTTGTTATTATGTAATAGATGAGTAAATATATTCCAGTAAGTATTATTAGTCATTGAATTTTTGGTTCCCCTTAAGAGTTTTCTTGAAAATATAAATAATTATTCACATATGATAAACAAGAAATTTAAAACATCCCAGAATAGTATAAAACATGATGGTTTGAATTTTTTCATAAAAGTAAAAACATCATACTAGTTTATTATCACTTAGTTCAAATGAGTCATTATTCCCTTTAAATAAAACATTTTCACAAGTCAACAAATAGCCTTGTAATGCCTCAAAATTATAAAATAAGAACATTGTATTTGATAGTGTGTTTGAAAAGAAAAAAAATCATAGAAAAAAATATAACATCCCAAGCCTTTATGATATATTTATTTTTTAATTAATTTAATGTCATGAGTAGCTTGTGTTACACACAACACTGAGTTTGGATTTCGTTGCATGCAACACTAAGTTTAAACAAAACAAGGCATGTTATTAAAATTTTATTTTTTAAATATCATAAATATAACTAGCCATTAAATTGGCCTAAATGAATATTACAATGTAAATTATGAAAATAATTGTTATATATTGGTTAGTAATAAAATAAGAATCAATTTAATGAAAAATAAATATTATTAAAAAAACTGAATTTTTCTAAACAACCGATTAGTCGCTCTTTGCGCACATAATTTAAAATTAATTTTCACCAATTTTAGATTTTTTTTGATAAAATAAAGTAAGTTTTTAAAATCATAATACCAAAATTATCTTAGGTTCAGTTTTTTGTATTTTTCTGAAATATTTAATTTTTTTGATGAGCAATGAAAAATATTGAATTTTAATTAAATACATACATTCGATTAAAATAATTTTTAATGTTAAATTATAATTATAATTCTTTTTAAAGTAAAATTAGTTCAATTATGTATATATATATTATTCAAATTTATATCATTTTAGTATTTTTATTGAATTTTAATATAAAAACACTGTAAACTTTAAACAATTTCACTTTAAAACCCGCTTTCTCGTCAAATCCATGAGATTAATTTTAAGTAAAATTTCAGAACTTCTGGGAATTAAATTTGGAAAAATGGATTCCATATTTGGAATCAGAGTAATTTATAATGTCTAATAATTTTTAACTTTTAATTTTTTTTTTTGAAAATGAATTGTGAAAACAACAAAAAATATTTACAACGCTTAAGGTAAAAATGGGTTTGTCTTTTGGTTAAACTAAGAAGATAAGGGTTAAAAATGATATTCTAACTTGTAAAAATATTATTTTATGGACATATTTACACTTTATACTCCCCAAAATATAATCTAGAGTCATATTAAATGTTTTATATTTGAATGAATTTATAAATTTTGATTTTTTTGGGAAATTTCCAAGTAATTTCCAAGAGGGTTCCCTTTCCCCACTTATAAAGGGAAACTAACTCCCAAAAAATATTTACACCAAAAAATACATTTGTATTGGAAAAACAATTATCAATTATATCTCAAAAATTATTTGTTACATTTTATAGATCATGCTACTCCCAAAATACCATCCCTAGGGTCCTTAGGGGAGATCTGAAGGTGGGTGCTCTTAGAGATGGTAATTATCCTAACAAAGCTCTTCCATTTTCTTTCTCAATTTTCAAAATTCAGTAATGTATTAGAAAGTAAAATATTAAATAAATGTTATATATAATATACTAAGATTTTATTATATTTATTTCATAATAATTATCCATCTCCACTTTCATCAAATGGGAAAAGAAACCATCGATCACATATATAGCAGACTACATCCTCACGAACCGATGAAGTTTTTTTTCCACACCAAATATCAAGGATAGATATAATGATGGATTTAAAAAATTTATATGATATTTATTATTATATTATAATTATTTAATTTTAATATCACTTATATAATTTTATTATAACATCCCGCCTTTTTATCACATAAACTTTCATTACATTTTACAAAACCGAGGATCTTTAAGCTTTAGTGTCTTGGAAACTAGGAACTTAAAACATGAAAACATAAAACCTTCTTCATAAACACTTGAAAGGATTATCCTTATGTTCATCCTATGTTCATTACTGAATCTCATAATCTTGGGGCATACATCAAAAGAAAGGGTGAGCAGAAGGCCCAGTAAGGGAAATAAGGGGAAACATTTAACATGTGAACTTGAGATACATCAATAAAGTCATGAAAAAGAACTTTAAGGAATGAGAAATAATCATGAGGAATATCATAATAAAAATCAAATATTTCATAACATGAATATGTGGCTACAATATTTAACATATACAATCATTTATGTTTGTCCAAGGTCCATCCCCAAGGTGTCATTAAAAATTACCACGATTATTCACCAAGGCGTCATTAAAAATGGTCATCTCCAGAGATTATGTATTTACCCAAAGCATTGGAGCACTATCAAGTAGCACCCTTAAATTTGTCTTTATTATCATGTGATCCACATATATCATCATAAAAAATTTCATAAATAATCTATATAGCATAAAATAAATGGGTTTCTTTTCATAATCATAACGTTTTAAAAACAGCTTTAAAGACATGATCTTTATGTCACTTTAAACCCACAAAAAAGGAAAATGGGTTTAATGTTTGTAAATCCCCAAATTTAAAATAGAACATATATGTGAATAACCTGGTATAAGAAAGATCTTTTAGTATTCACTAAATAAAACAAAATAATTTGAGAAAAAGAGAGGCATTTTGAGATGAATATTATGCAGCACAACGTCTATGTTATTTGGTTTTAGAAAATATTGAAAAGAGAGGGGACATGGGTCACAAACTCATAAATGATTCATAATAAAGTATAGGGACATAATATAAAGGATATAAGAACATGGTAATGAAATTTTCATCACATACCATATAAAATAAAAAACATGAAAGGAAGACAAAAATAAGATTTATCTTATGAAAATTCGACAGACTAGTGACGTCACTTAAAACTTCAAAAAGGGAATTGAAGAGATCAAATAGGGTCTCTCATTATATGAAAATTAAATATCACTATGATATATATAGAGATCATACCCCAACATAATAAAAAGGAACTTAAAATACTTGACATGAAAATAGATCTTGAAAACGAGAAGGGCGAAAGAATCCCTTAAAAATTCGGTATCCTAACGGCGTCACTTAAAACATAAAAAAATGAATTGACGAGATCAAATAGGGTCTCTCATCATCTGAACATAAAATATCAGTATTATATATATAGATATCATAACCCAACATAATAAAACGTAACTTGAAATACTTGACATTAAAATAGAACATGAAAATTGGAAGGGTGAAAGAATCCCTTAACAATTCGGCAGCCTAACGGTGCCACATAAACATTATTAAAACGAATTGATGAGAGAAATAGGGGGTCTCTCATCATATGAACATGAAAATTAAAGTAGGATTAATATAAAATAACATCCTCCAACATAAGAACATGGATCATAAAAGATATGACATAAAAGAGAGTACTTGGAAAGAAAAAGAGAGGTAGGATCCCATACCTTAAAATATAACACTTAAAACTCAATGGTTGGGACCTTGAGGGCTTGGGGGCACCTTGGGAGGACTCTTTGGGAGGTAATGAGACTAGTTCTTAGTTGGGGGAGAGTTGGGAGTGAAAAATAAATGAAGAAAGGGTAGGTATTTATAGGGAAAGTGAGGGGACAAGACATTAATGGCCAAGGGACACCTCATTAGTGGTTTTGAAAAAACCATGGGCTTGCCGATGGAATTTGCCCATGGTTTTTCCCACATGGGACCCCTTATACAATAATTCATCCCCTTTAGTCAGCCATCCCTTATAATATCTCATAACATCATCATGATGCAGCTATGATGTCATTAAACACCCGTAACTGAAAAACAGTATTTTCACTATTCATCGAAAATTCAACATTCTCAGAAAAATCCCAATATTTCACCTTAACCAAATATCAATGCTCTGATTTAAAAAAAAGAACACCATTTAATAAAAATAATTTTCTAAATTTTTTTAATTTAAATTTTACAGAAAAACACTATTCACCAAAAATTCATTTTTTCAGAAAATTCCCCAAAAATAACGTTACCATAATATCGATGCACTGAGTTCAAAAATAAAGTTCATTTTATTAAAAAAAAATTCTAAATAATTTGAATTTTATTTTTAATTAAAAAACCACAATTCATCTGAAAAAACTAATAATTGACTAATAATTTATGAAACCATTATTTAACCATTTTATTGAATCACATTACTTAATCAAGGTGCCTAAATTATATTAATATTTTCTTTAAGTGAGATTACTAATCAATTTGGTCACATTACTAATCTTAAGAATAAAATCACTATTCATAATTTACTATTCATCAAAAATTTAGTTGAACTTATTGGACTCTAAATCTTGTATTGAACATATTTGTAGAAGTCCATTTTTTGAAAATCATTACACATAATTAATTATCTAATGTTCACATAATTATTTTCATATATCCTTTTCCTAGAATTCAACAAAAATATGCATACTATATTTATCTGGACATTTGAAAATTCACAAACTTCATCATAAAAAGAAATCAAAATTTTTATTTAAAACAAAGGATTACACAAGGCAGTTACGGTCTAGTTACATATCCCCTTATAACACCAGCATAAGACCTAAGAGTACGGTTTTCTAGGGTGATAGAATCTTGGGGAGGCTCAGACAACATTGCATGAGTAGTAATTTCTATCAGTTTGAACTTCTCGTGAAGGCGATTCTATTCTAGTTTCACACGACGAAGTTCAGATTGTGTTTGGTCCAGATCAAAGCCCAGTGGTGCTACCCGCCTTCCCAAGTTCCGTTAAATGGGCTTAGATTGGCCCGAGACTACTGGATAAGGCCGTAGAATTTTATTTCTATAATAATTAACCAAGTCAACTTGTATTTAGAGAAAATAATCGAAACGTTTAGTTTCCAGCAGTCATATTGACCAACAGTCATATAATAGTCGAAACTCAATGGTCTCATTTTAATTATACACATGTTATAAAATGAAACAATTTTGTTGAGTATAAAATAAAATAACACACAAAATTAAGAAGAAATAATTATTCAAAATTTTGTGTCGTTACATTCTCCCCCCCTTAAGAAATTGTGCCTTCACAATTTTTAAAATTGGGCATGGAAATTTCAATGAAAGTACAACATCAGAAAAGGAGTCAGTAAAAATATTACTTTAAAATAAAGAAAGGGATTTACAAAGGTCACCCAAGTTAACCCACACTAGTATTCCATGTAGGAAAACATGGACATGTAAGAGAAAACAAAGGGTCACGTTCTGAGGGAGAGTGATAGAAAACATGATTAGGAGAAAGTTAACCACAAGAAAATCAAAAACTAATGATGTGAGTAAACGGTCTTTGATTACCCAGTAGGAAACTTAAACCAACAACATTTTTGTTTTACGGTCCTTTTAGGAATTCGGTTACTACATAGAATAAGAACACAAGGAAATATACTTACCTTAAAGTAGAGTTTCATCCTTTAATAAGTTTCTACCAAGACAAACCTTTTCTCCAAACGATGAGCATTCAAAACTACTTGGTCTCATCAAAGAACAAGAATCATCTTCTATAGAATCACATAATCCACAAAAGATTAACTATATATTTCTTCTCTCTTTAAACATTATCCCAAAAATAGTAAGGGTAAGATAAAACAACTATTCAAAAAGAAAGAACCCTATAGGAAGGGAAAATACTTTTAAATCTTCAAAATTCCATAGTACTACCCAAAGTTCATCATAGACCATTCCATAAACAAATCTCCTTAAAATTCCTCAAAATAATGAAAACTAAGATTGAAACCCAAATACAATAAGGATTTGATAACATATTCTTCCAAGATAAAATTTATCGTTCATCTCTAAACAACATCAACCACTCCTAACATATTATAACAAAAGTAACTAACCTAATAACATTTTCCCCAAGATAGGTTAATCATTTCCATAAGTAACCTAAATTGCTGTATATTCACCTTAAATTCATCGATTCTTCAAAATATAATTCAACCTTTACTCCTCAAAGAAAATACCGTAGTAATCTATTTACCTCTATCATATAGGGTTCCCAAAATAGTGAACGTCTTCCAAAATAATAATCATTTTTAATACCCTAATCACCCACACTTAAAACATCTCCTGGTTCCTTTGTGACATTCTCCTAGGTTCCACTTTCCACAATTTTTGCATAATGGAAATTGGGTCTTCTTTCCATTAACAACTTTATTAGATGAACATCATTGAGACTTCATCTTCATCTTCCTTGATGAATTTGGGAATTCAACTAGGTACCAATTATTAATTGTGATTTTTGATAGCTGCTTTAGAATAATAATAATATGTTCAACTTGATCTCTCATCATCTCTGTCATATTAATAGAGAAATTGTCGCATTTCCTAACACATTGGGTGTTGGGACATGTTCTTCTATTTCCCACCAGTAACTAATAAAAGAAAGTATAATTAGGGTCATAAATACATAGCCAATAATCATGAAAAAGAAACTATAAGAATAGAAGGATAAACTTGTTGAAAAACATTATATCCTAACTTGTGATCCCTTAGGTTCCAAACTAGGTTATCCATGATCATATATTCTAATGTGAATGATTATTTTATTTTATCTTTGTTCCTTTAATAATGGTTCATACTAAGCTTATGAATTTACCAAATCATATCCCCCGAGAGTGTCGTAACCAAGAGTGCATCAAGGCCCATTGTCGTGTATCAGTTCCCATTCAAGTCTAGATCAAAGTGGTGTTTTCAGGTTTTACCCCTATGTACATCTGTGTCAGAGCCACCTTTACCTGCTCGTATCCAGACACAGACGTATTTGCTTGGCAACCCCTTACTCAATACTCACCAAAATACCAGGAATATTTCTTATATTTAAATTTTCCTATAGGCTTCATCCTAATGTTTTCATATCCTAATTTCCACAAATAACTAAACCATTCTTTGATACCAACTATAACATCCCACCTTTTTATCACATAAACTTTCATTACATTTTACAAAACTGAGGATCTTTATGGTTTATTGTCATGGAAACCAGGAACTTAAAACATGAAAACATAAAAAATTCTTCATAAACACTTGAAAGGATTCTCCTTATGTTCATCCTAGGTTCATTACTGCATCTCATAACCTTGGGACATACATCAAAAGAAAGGGTGAGCAGAAGACCCAGTAAGGGAAAAAAGGGGAAACATTTAATATGTGAATTTGAGATACATCAATAAAGTAATGAAAAAGAACTTTAAGGAATGAGAAAAAAATCATGAGGCATATCATAATAAAAATAAAGTATTTCATAACATGAAGATCTGGATACAAAATTTAACATAGACAATCATTTCCGTTTCACCAAGGTCCATCCACAAGGTGTCATTAAATATTACTAAGGTTATTCACCAAGGCGTCGTTAAAAATGGTCATCTCTAGAGATTAAGTAATTAACCAATGAATTAGAGCACTATCAGGGCGCACCCTTAAATTTTTCTTTATTATCATGTGAGAAACATATATCATCATCAAACATTTCATAAATAACCCATATAGCAAAAAAGAAATGGGAGTCCTTTCATAATCATAACGTTTTAAAAACTGCTTTAAAGACACGATCTTTATGTCACTCTAAACCCACAAAAAAGGAAAACAGGTTTCATGTTTGTTAACCATAGAATTAAAAATAGAATATATATGTGAATATCCGTGTAGAAGAAGGATCTTTGAGTATTCACTAAATAAATCAAAATAATTTGAGAAAAAGAGAGAGGAATTTTGAGACGAAAATTCTGCAACATAACGACTAGTTTATAGGGTTTTAGAAAATATTGAAATGAGAGGGGACATGGAACAAAAACTCATAAATGATCCATAAAATAGTAGAGGGATATAATATAAAGGATATAAGAACATGGTAATGAAATTTGAAAGACATACCATATGAAATGAAAAACATGGAAGGAAGACAAAAATACGATCTCTCTTATGAAAATTCGGCAGCCTAACGACGTTACTTAAAACTTCAAAAAAGGGAATTGACGAGATCAAATAGAGTCTCTCATAATATGAACATAAAAGATCAATAAGATAGATATAGAGATAATACCCCAACATAATAAAAAGTAACTTGAAATACTTGACATGAAAATAGATCTTGAAAACGAGAAGGGCGAAAGAATCCCTTAAAAATTTGGTAGCCGAACGACGTCACTTAAAACATCAAAAAATGAATTGAAGAGATAGAATAGGGTATATCATCATTTGAACATAAAAGATTAGTATGATAGATATATAGATCAAAACCTAACATAATAAAAAGGAACTTGAAAGACTTGACATTAAAATAGAACATGAAAATGAGAAGGATGAAAGAATCTCTTAAAAATTCGGCAGCCTAACGGCGCCACATAAACATTCTTAAAACGAATTGATGAGATAAAGAGGGGGTATCTCATAATATGAAAATGAAGATAAAAATAGGATGAATATAAAATAATATCCTCCAACATAAGAACATGGAGCATAAAAGACATGACATAAAAGAAAGTACTTGGAATGAAAAAGAGAGGCAGGATCCCTTACCTTAAAATGTAACACTTAAAACTCAAAGGTTTGGACCTTGAGGGCTTGGGGGCACTTTTGGAGGACTCTTTGAGAGGTAGTGAGACCAGAGCTTTGTTGGGGGAGATTTGGGATTGAAAAATAAAGGAGGAAAGGGTGGGTATTTATAGGGAAAGTGAGAGGACAAGGCATATATGGGCAAGGGACACCTCATTGGCAGTTTTGGCAAAACCATGGGCTTTCCCATGGTATTTGCCAATGGTTTTTGCAACATAGGACCCCTCATACAATAATTCATCCCCTTTAGTCGGAAATCCTTTATAATATCTCATCACGTCATCATGATGCTGTTATGATGTCATTAAACACATGTGACATAAAAACCATATTTTCACTATTCATCGAAAATTCAACTTTCTCAGAAAAATACCAAAATTTCACCTTAACCAAATATTGATGCTCTGATTTCAAAAATTAACTCCATTTTATAAAAATATTTTTCTAAATATCTTTAATTTAAATTTTACATAAAAAACTATTCACTAAAAATTCATTTTTTTAGAAAAATCTCCAAAAATTACCTTAATATAATATCGATGCTCTCAGTTCAAAAATAAAGCCCATTTTATAAAAGTAATTTTCTAAATATTTTTAATTTAATTTTTAGTTAAAAAACACTATTCACCTGAAAAAACTAATACTTGACTAATAATTTATGAAACCATTATTTAACCATTTTATTGAATCATATTACTTAATCAAGGTGCCTAAATTATATTAATACTTTTTTAAGTGAGATTACTAATCCATTTGGTCACATTACTAATCCTAAGCATAAAATCACTATTCTATTCATCAAAAATTATGTTGATCTTATTAGACTCTAAATCTTATACTGAACATAATTGTAGAAGACCATTTTTTGAAAATCATTAGAAATAACTAATTATCTATGGTTTACATAAATATTTTCAAATATACATTTTTAAAATTAATCAAAAGTATGCATACTATATTTATCCGGACATTTGAAAATTCATAAACTTCATCATAAGAAGACATCACAATTTATATTTAAAACAAAGGATTTAACAAGGCAATTACGGTATAGTTACATAGCCCCTTATAACACCATCATAGAACCTAAGAGTAAGGTGTGCTAGGGTGATAGAATCTTGGGGCATCTCGGCCAACATTGCATGAGTAGTAATTTATATCATTTTTAACTTCTCGTGAAGGCGATTCAGTTCTAGCTTCACACGATGAAGTACAGATTGGGTTTGGTCCAAAGAAAATCCCAGTGGTGCTACCTCCTTCCCATGTTCGGTTAGATGGGCTTCGATTGGCCCAATACTACTGGATGAGGCCATTAAATCTTCTTTCATTAATAATTAACCAATACAACTTGTATTTAGAGAAAATAATCTAAATGTTTAGTTTCCAGCAGTCATATTCACCAACAGTCATATAACAGTCAAAAACCAATGTTATCATTTTAAATATACTCATGTTATCAAATGAAACAATTTTGTTGAGTATAAAATAAAATAACACACAAAATTCAGAAACAATATTTATTCAAAATTTCGGGTCGTTACATTTATGTTCCATGTATTATGAAATACAATAATGTCACTCTTGTGTAAGGAAAACTACCTCACCCCGAAGAGATGTGATTCGTTTTTCACTTACACTTTATATGGAATTTATTAATAGTAAAATTAATTAATATATATGATATATATGAGAATAAATTATTTTTTTATAAATTAATATCATCTTAATAAGGTAATGATATCATCGCTCGTGCGTACATAAGACTTACCGTCTCCAAGAATTGATGCGACTCATTTCCATTTCCAAAATTTAATAATTGTTATAATAATTTATATAATGAGTAAATATGATATTTATAATATTATTATAATTATTTATATGATTTATTTATATCCATTTTAAAAAAACAAAAACTTCCATTACAAAACACACATGAGAAAACAAAGAAATTAACACCCAAAACAATGAAAATAATGAAATATTATTAACAATAGTGTGATAAAATCGAATAATATGATTATATATGATATAATAAATTTGAATAAGGTTATTTTATAAATTAATAACATGTTTAAAACCATTATACAATAGTTTTTGTCATGTTCAATCAAAATAAATCATAAGGTAAGGGATTTTGTCTCAATTTTCATTCATAGAGGCACATTTTTATGATATGCACAAATTTTATTTAAGTAGTGTATATACTATCCCTTAACATGTAATATCATGTTTTATTACTAATTAATGGTTTCATTAGTTTAAAATATAATAAATTCATCCTAGGGGATTTTACTTAAAATTTACCAAGTTGTAAAGAATTTTTAAACTGAATTTCATTTCATTGGGTTATATTACCTTTTCACCATCTTTGATAGTATATGATTACGTGTATACTAATTTTTGAATATATATTGTTTTATTTACACTTATTTTATTTGAAATTATGTTTAATACACATAATATATATATTTATTAATTCTTATTTCAATGTTATGATCATTTTAAGGGTTTATTTCATAATCTCATTCTAATCGAGATTGTTTATTTTTTAATTTCAGTTGAAGTAAATTATTTTATCATTATATAAAAAATAACATTTAATTTTATTATAAAATAGATTTTAATGATATTTTCAAGTAATAATTCCATTTTACTATTCTTTTGTAAATAATTATGTTTTTTTAATAAAACTTGACTACATTTCTCTATTTGGTTGGAAATCCATTTTCTTCCAAAACCATGTATTCTAAAAAAAATTCAATTTTCTTAACCATTTCAAAATAATTTATTAAATAAATTTTTACCCGTTTGGTAAATTTTGAATTTCTTTTCAAAGTAAACTTATTATCTTTTTCTGAATAAGACACTTTTTATTACCTTTTTATAGTGAAAAAGGAATGTTCTTTTTAACTTGTACAACATGTACAAAATTAAGAGCTAACTTGACCATCATTTCATTCAATATACAATTACAATTTTACAAGTTCATTTTCAAAGGAAATTTTTTTCCTAATATTATCTAAATTATTATTTTTGAAAATTTATTTTTAAAGAAACATATTTTCCAAACAAAATTATGTTTTTAAAAATTGAATTTCAAAATGAAAAATATATTTTCCTCAATAATTCATTTAAATATATTTTTATGGTATTTCTATTAATCAATGAGAAAAAACCTATATTATTAATCCAATGGGTGTATGTTTTATTGATACCATATTTATTCTTCCTCTGGATGGTTTATGATTATTTTAACCATAGAAATTATTTAAATTCACTTCCATGAATCATTTTTGTAGTCAATTACCTTCCATTGAAATGATCACTTCCCTATGAAAATTAGAAAGTGAATTTACCCTAAATATTCATAATATTTATCATGGATATTTTTATTAATTAGACTATATATCATTTCTACACATAGTGTTCTATATTTAATTTCATTTTTTATCTTTGGAAATAGTGATAAATAATTATTCTTTATTCAATACAGATATATGATGATAAAAATCATTTTTCATGAATTAAATCGATTATTTGATATATGAGGAATACTTTGGACATGTAGATATTGGTGGGTCTTGGTTATAGATTTTCCTTTGATGCATTGGTGGTATCATAAGGTGAACTAGTAAGCTAGTATGAAATCATTTTCCCAAAACCAATGGGTTTGTACCTAGTAGTTTTAAACTATCTTTTGAAAGGTGTTGATGTTAGAGGTATAATGATCTTGAGATCATAATGTCCAATAATTTATCATTTCCTTCATCTAAAATTCAATTATTATTATCCAGTATATTATCACAATGATATTTTCTCTAGATTAATTTCCATTTTAGTTATTTATTAAATTGTATGTGTATTAATTTATTTACCTTTCCATATTGATTATTCCATATATAATTATGATAAAAAAATTTAATGATTAAGTGGAATTCATGTTTAGTTATTTACCTTGAAATATTGATTACAATACATAATATTTTATTGCTAATATTATATCTAGAAGTATTTCCTTATTAATATATTGATTTCATGGAATGTGTGTTTATTTGTTTATAATTACATATTGATTATACATTATTGATTCATGATAGAATCCACTGTACATAAATCTTACAAGAATTTTAGCTCACCCTTATTTTATTTCCTTTTCCAAGGAATCCATGATATATACAATGATCATTATGAAATGATATTATTGAGAGAATAATGTTATTCTTGAAAAAAAATTATGTTTTAATTTGTATTTTCAAATGTAATGTTGGAATCATGTATTTCTATTGTGTAAAAAGGCTACTAAATTATTCCACCCTTCAGGATGTGATTCATTGCGCCTTATGCCAATGAAATAAAGGAGGAACTAGCTCAATGATACTAAACTGGGTTTTTGGTAGTTGGTATGAGAATAATTTTAGTAGAAAACATTGGAACTAGATTTAGGAAAACATAGATTAAAGATCATAAACCTATGATAAAATTTGAGGATAAGAATATAATAACATACTAAATTGTTTGTAAGGAAAATATTATGTATGTTTTCCATGAAATATATCCCTATCTAGATTATATTAGTTGATGTGGTTTTTTCCATTCAGGTACATAACAGTAATTAGTTTGAAAATGGTGCTTTAGGATAGACCCAATAATCATATGTATCTCAACAAAGGGATTCACTACACACCTTGTTTGACACACCATGGGATATGCTTAATATGATTTACATTTTTTTTACAAACCATAATGGAATATTTGAATTGATGATGAAAATGAATGACCTGACCTAAAAATAAGGTGTTATAGATTGAAAAGAAATTGTCTCAAAGAAATGGGAGAATGTTTTATATGTGAAAATATTGGCATAATGTAAAGAATTGATGAGAAAAAATGAAGAGTATGATATAGGGGAATAAATCCCATCCTAGAGATAGATTTATAGTTAATTGCATTAAATTTCGAGAACTAGGGAATTATCTGAGTCAATGAAGTCATATAAAAGTTAAATCCTAGACCAACGAAGGAACTTTGTGGAAATAAAAAATGTATTATTTATTTATTTCGTTTCTAGAACTATATTATAGAGTTTTTTTACCAATGGTATTTTGGTGATAAGAATTATAAAACACCTATGGACTGTGTTAAATTTTAGAATCAAATGTTTCCTTATTTACTTAAAAGTTATGGATACCATCATAGGCTTATGAGTTAAGATTTATCATAATTTTATAGTAATAAAAAACCCCTTTTAGTTTTTATGTGATAGTATTCTACTAAGATTAATGATATTTTGGGATAAATTTATTGGAATACATACTATTGGTTTAGTATACTTTTTTTTGAAAAAGTTATTTGATAAATAATTCCTTTATACTTTATAGACATAAAATTAAAGTAATTTAAAACCTTTATGGTTAATATTATAATTAATTACATTTTAATGATAGTGAATTAAGATTATGAGGCATTAGGAAAAAAAAATTGTACTGAAAAGGTTAGTAAAAAGGTTATTTAATGATTAATTTTATTTCAAGGATGTCCATCATATTTTTAGAAAATTTATAGGAATTATATTAAAATTATTTAGGAAAAGGAAAACCTATATAAGATCCCAACCTTTCATGAAGCTTATCATACTATTTTAGGTACTTTTTACCCTTGTTTTGATTATTAATTGGTTAGAACTTGTCTTAGGTGTGGACAAGTGAGTTCTAGACACTTTTGGAATGATTTTTTAGATAGTTAAAAATTGGATCATGGTTTTCCCAAACCATGCACCATTTCCCAGAAAACTATATACCCCAACACACTTGGACAAATGGGGTTTTCATGGTTGGAATACGGTTTTTTGAACCATGAATCCACCTAATAAAAACTTCATGAACCATCACCCTTAGATAGTGGGGTGATGAAAATATGGTTCATAGATAAAAAATGGTGTGCCTACCCAGAATAAAATGTGAAACCTTACAATAGGGGTGCATGGTTAGGGTGCAAGGTTTTTATAACAATGTGGCCCATCTAGGAAACTGTGTATGTAGTTATTTAATGCCCAATTTTTCATAAATAATGAACCACTTACTTATATCCCTAATCACCCTATTACAACCTGATATGTGTTCCTTTGATCTTGGTGGCTTCCAGAAGGATTCATATCCCCCTCAAATCTCATATGGTCAAAATTGATGATCCAGTGGAAGGATCCACCTCCCTTATGGTATGTGATCTCTTCTAATTCATATTAATCTCTCTCCTATATTTCAATCCCCTTTGAGAAGGATGATTATTCCTCTATTATCAATGTTTTATATCTAGGTTCTGATGGATCTTGTTTCACTAGATCATATTCATATGTTTTAATCCTATATCTCTTCAATCATTGTGAATTTGACTATTCAGTATAAAATTGAGGGTTATGGTTTGGTGAGAATTCATCAATGGTCTTGACGTAGGTGGTAAAATTTCTAATTCCTATATAACTTATTATAATCCAATTTTTTTAGTCGTACCATTGTGTTAACACATTGGGAAAATTAATTTTAAATTTGAAACAATGAATTGATTCCCATGTGATTATTAAACCCTGCATGGATCCCATTGGACCCGACAATGAATTGAGAATGTCCTTGAATGAAATCTATTGGGTGTGATAATAAATATGAAATAATGATATATGAATTTAAAAGGGGGAATAACAGGTTAATAAAATTGAACTAAATCTTTACTGCAAGGTTGATAATGATATTTTAATGGATGAATTGATTAACATTGATGAGTTAATGGGATGTGAATAATTTTTGATAAATGGAGTAATGGTGAATTGTTCATGTTATTACTTTTAAATAAAGTATAGAAACATGATTATGAAAGATATATGAAACGATACACTGAAAGTTTTGTGAATGACAAGATGGTTAATCATGTTGACCCGTGATATGAATGTGAAATATGATATATTTCTGTTTTTTTTTGATAAATAAGGTGTGGTTCAGGGAATGATGCTCCAAATACGCATTGGGTTCCAGAATGATGATCTAGGATCCCAATGCTTACATGTGAACAAATATTTGGGGGAAAAGATTGATTCTTCAAATACCCATAGGATGAAAGGATAATGCTTTAGGCCCCCAAGATATTAACATTGCGTTGACGTTCTAAGTGCCCAAGATATCGGTATGTGGATTGATACTCCAAGGTATAGGAAATTAAATTAGAAATAAATGAATTATCAAATCCCATGAAAGAATTAATTATAATATCTCTATGGGATATTGTTCATTGTATGGAATGGGGTGAAGTACATTTGATGTCTTTTATTAAAGAATAAAAATTTTGAATCCTTTTTACTCTTTCTTTTGATCATTGTTCTTTATATAACTATGTACACTATTGTTGGTTCCCTATTGAGTCTTACTCACTCCCTACTCAGGATTCATGATTGGTACCTGAATAGACTTCAAATTTGTAGGACAAGATAAGGGAAACAATCCTATGTTATATGGTTGGTTTGGGATTTAGGATAGAGCATTGATGAGGGAATTAGACATGATGTTGGGAACCTCTTGGGAGATTTCACTGTGTCTTTATTTTGGGTTTTCATTAGACACTTGACACTTGTGTGGAATGATATATTTACTTCTTTAGTTTATGGCTATTTTACCTATTTAGTATTTATTCACGTGTTTTTAGGTTGATTATTTATTATTGTACTATATTTGTTATATTTCATATTTATTTACACTATTTTTCTTCTTTGAAAAAGAGGGAATAGTCTCCACATGTTATATATTAGACCCTTGTTGCTATTTTCTAGCCTATGGCATATGGGGAGGCATGCCTGAGGTGATGTAATGAACTTTCTTTGGGAACAAGTATGTGGTACCTAGGATGGGACATTAAAAAGTGGTATCAAAGGAGGTCTTATTTACCCTTTACTTTTCTTACAAGTTGGGAAATTTTGGAAATATAAATTGAAGATTCTGGCCTTAGTCATGACATCATGTATGGGAACAGATAACCGACATGTAGGAGAAAAACCCAAGTTCCTATAATGATATTTTTGTTTTTGATGTTTCCTATTATAGTTGAATTTTATTTCATCTTAAATAACGAAATTTATGTGTGATGTTATTATTTTTATAAGATTTAACTCATGGTCTCATATGGCATGGGAGTTGAGTATGCATGCATCATTCTAGGAACTCAAGAACCTATGTTACATGAATAATGATAGTAATGAAAAAAATAATGTTATGAGTGGGTTATAAGAAATGATTTTTTTAATTATTTGAGTAATATAAAAGAAATTATTCCTAAGGATTATTTATTAATTGTAAGTGATACTGAATGTGTAAATTTAAATAAGCTAAAATATAATGATAAAATTTGAAATGTGAAAGTTTTTTTACCCAATGTTAACCATAGACCAGAATAGGGATGATTGGGGACAGTGATAGTGCCTCTGTTTTGACCATTAGGAAATGTATATGGGATGAATTATTGTTAATTTTAGAGAATCGCTATTATATAAATGTGTTATTGATGTGTTATGTTCCCTAAAATTTGTTTTTTTCATTTTAGAGGAATGAATCCATGATGAAGTTTTATTGTAGGATTACAGGAGGACATGGAAGAAAATGTGCCTAAAATAGTGAGAAAAGAGGCCCGATTAGTTCCGAGTGATGGAGTAGGAGAAAACATATGTGAGAAATTTTCTTACGTCATATATTTAATCGAAATAGACCCAAGGAAAGTTGTGTGAAATATGTCCAATATAACCCGAGATATGAAGTTGCAACTCCCTTCAGTGTTCACAAGAGAGGGTTCACCTGAGGTAGTTGAGTTTTGGATTGAGTCTATATAGACTTTCCAAGTTCATTTAGATATTCCTCTAGAGAAAAAGGTCATGTTGGGTCATATATGTTATGAGGATCAGTAAAGCATTGGTGGGATATTCAGGATCTTGATGAGCAGTTGGAGGGTATGGTTTGGAAGGACATACAAGAGATGTTCTTAGAACTATTTTACCCAAAGACACACTAGAAAGAGAGGGGAAAATAGTTTATATTGTTAACATAGGGAAGTATGTACAAAATTGAATATATTGATCACTTCAATGACCTGTTGCGTTTTTATCTAGAATTGTTTTGAGAATAATAAATTGTGGTGGGATATTTATAGGATGGACTTAAATGTGATATTATGTCCAATGTTAGTATCCTTCAGCTAATGATTTTTCATATGGTGGTGAATTAGGCTCTCATTTCTAAGGGGAACCTAAAAGAGGCTACTAATGGAAGAATTGAGGTTTCTACTCGATGATCAGAAAGTAAAACTTATAAGGATATGAATCATGACTATAAGAACATTAACTAGAGTTGTGAAAAGAAGAGTGGATAAGGGGAATGATTAATTAAAAAGGGAAATACTTAAATGCTTTTCCATTAATAAAGTATACCAAGTCACTTTTGTAATTAGAGTCCCCGACCACTAAATTGTGTTGATATTGTTGAAGGATGAGACATTTATAATGGCTCTACAAGAACCCATAACCAATGGGTACTAATGGAGGATATTGATTAAACTATAGTATGAGAAGGGTGTATTATAAAATGTACCAGTCTAGTAGTTCAGGTGCTACTAGCCATGATGGTTGATGCTATAGACATGATACTCACGAATTTGATTTCTCATGTCAATAGAGATTCATGATATTAATGAATTATATAGAATCCCAAGGCATAATGAAAATAATGTTTAATGTAGTTCATCATATAATTATGGATAACGGGGTTGGGCCATCAAAAATTAAAGGCATTATTCATATAGATTATATTCTTTCAAGTGAATTATTTAACACACGAGACTCAAATTATTTTATATATTCTCAAATTTTATATGGTTAGATTCTATTGGTGGAGTTCATGAGTGGGGTTATATTGAATGGCACACCACTGGGTGTACATCCAAAGTAAATATTTTAATGAATGGGGCGTGCTCTTGAGGTTGGTGAGTATCATTTCTTTCGAGATATTTACAAAATTGACATGTTAAGTTTTGAAATGATTTTGGGTATCAAATGGATGGTATATTATTGATCCCACATTGATTATTACTATAGGAGAGTAATATTTATGTCTCTTGAGGGTAACAGTAATGTTCATTATGGAGAACATGATATCTAGGTAGGTTGTGTAGGGCTAGTTCATTGACAACTAGGGGAGATCAACACCCAGGTTACAAGTCTTATGTTGGATGTTAAGGGGTGTGAAGTATAGTTCCTTACACACATAGTGGACTGATTTAGAATGAGTTTCCAAATGACTTATTAGGGATTCCACCTGAGATATATTTTGAGTTTATCATTTAGATGATGCTAGGATCTGAGCCAATATCTATTCCACATTACTGAATGAAACCAACAGAGCATCAAGATATTAAGTCTCAACTGAAAAAATAGACAAATAAAGGATTTATCCACCCCATTATGTCACATTAGGGTTATCCAGTTTTATTTATTAATAAGGATGATTGGACATTGAATTTATGTATCAATGAATAGATGTTGAATAATATGATAGTTAAGAATCAGTATCCTCTTCCATGTATTGAGGATCTCTTTGACCATTTGATAAGAGCTGGTGTTTTCTGCAATATTGAATTGAGATCAGGGTATCATCAGTCAAGAGTTAGACCATCTGATATACCACATACTGATTTTAGAATTAGGTAAGGCCTATAATAGTTTTTCATTATGTTTTTTGTTTTGAAAAACTCTCCTACTATGTTCATGACCTTGATAAATAGAATCTTCCACCAATACTTAGATTATATTTTGGTTGTTTTTTTTGATGAAATATTTGATTACTCTAAGACTCATGAAAATCATTCCCAACATCTCCACATCATCCTAAGTACACTGAGAGATCATAGTCTATATTCCAAGTTATCTAAGTGTCAATTCTAAACCGATTGGGTATATATATTGGGTAAAATCATATACGAGGTAGGTTTTTTGGTAGATGCAGGCAAATTCTAGGAAGTTTTTTCTTCAGAGAATCCCAAGAATGTCTTTGACATTGATAGTTTTCTCAGTTTGGTGGTTTATTATTAGAGGTTTATCACAGAATTTTTTTCACTTTACAACACCACTATTTTCCCTAAAAAGGAAGGGTATCTAGTTTTAAAGGTATGAAGAATATGGGAATTCCTTCCTATAGTTGAAGATTAATTTTAATACCATAATGATTTTTATCCCACTCAAGCCAGGTGAGGAGTACACATAGTTTTTTTATGCATCTGGGATCAGACTTATGGAAGTGTTAATGTATAGTGATTTAGTCATGGTGTATGGATCACAATAGTTGAGTTCACATGAACAGAATAATCCTATGCATAATATTGAGTTGGCCATGGTGGTTTATGACTTGATGCATTGGAAACATTAACTTTTTGGAAAACGTTTATGGTGTATACCGAACAAAAAATATTAAAGTACATCTTTTCTGAGTTAGATTTGAATCTTTGATAGTGGAGGTGGGTTAAGTATATATATTATTTTGATTTTTTGATAGCCTATATTCCTAGGAAAAGAAACAGTTTTGATGACACTTTGAGGAAAAATACACAAACTCATATAGTCCAAGATTCTATTTACAAATGCAAGATGATGAATTTTTTGGTAGAGATTCACATAGAGGTTTGGGAGGTATATAAGAATATGAATCTTGTATCCTTATCCATTGAGTCTAAACTTTTGATCCATATTAGGTAGAGGAAGTATGAGGAGCTAGAGTGTTTATACTTAAGGTAAATACTTAAATATGGGGAGTCACCTTCTGATTGGACCATTGGTGAGGATGTGATCATCTATATCTGGGGTCATTTTGTTGATTCTAAGAGTATGTATAAGGAGCTGATGCATTAGTTTTATTCCTAAAAAAGATGGTGGTGAATATTGGTTTACCAAAATATATCATGACCTTAGCGAATAGTATTGGTTGCTAAGCATGCAAAAAAGAGATGTCAGGTCTCGCAACATGATGCTAGACCTGTTAGCAGGTGAAGGTTAAGAATCAGTGACCTGATGGTCTATTATAGATTTTTTCTATTCCAGACTGTTAGGTGGAAGATTTTACCATGGACTTTGGGTCCGACCTTCCAAATATCCCTAGTAATAATGAAAAAATATGGGTGATTGTGGACTAGATGATGAAAGTAACCCATTTCATTCATATTTAGGAAACTCTCATGGTTGATTAGTTGGGTAAATTGAATGTTTGATAGATATTCAAATTTCATGGAACATTACATAGTATAGTTTTAGACCATGACTTTGTTTTTTAATTCATACTTCTAAAATGGTATGTAGAAGGTTCTTGGTACTCATGTGTTTCTAAGTACAACGTTTCACCTATAGACTGATGGAAAATAAGAGCATACTATTTAGAGATATAGTACATACTGAGGGAATGCATCAATGATTTTGGTGTGTCTTGAGATAAAAACTTAGTGCTTATTGAGTTCACATTTTACAATAGTTATCATAAAACAATTTGGATGGATCCATATGAGGCAATTTATGGTAGGCCATATAGATCAACTATATGATAGATGGAGGAAGGTGTGCCTAAGTTGTAGGAAATGAGTCTCATGAAGGGGACATTAGAGTATGATTAGATAATTTAGAAATGTATGGCTATAGAATAGATTTTAAAATATTATTATGATAATAGACATCATCAACCTCTTAAGATTACAATGGGTGATCATGTGTTCCTTCAGGTGCCATTGAGATCAGGTCATCGTATTATTCAGAGGCAACTTTGGTTGGCACCTCGGTTTGTCGGACCATTTGAGATCATGGAGAGGATAAAAATATTGGCATACAGATTAGATCTTCAATAGAGGCATAGTTCTATGAATTATATTTTTAATGTGTCACAGTTTCAAAATTATCACCCTTACCCTTCTCATGTAATCAATGTTGATGATGTTGATGATGTTGAGTTTGAGGTTGATGCATCTTTTGTGGTGAATTCTATTTGTGTTGAGGATTGTCGCGAGAAAATGTTGTGGAGAAATACCATGAAATTTTTCTGATTATTGTGGTAGAATGATTTATTTTGGAAGAAACATGGGAAATAATTTAGATATGAGGGCCCAGGGGCATGAACGTTTTTACTTTAGATGCTTAGTGATGCTTGGGAGAACAACTTGAGGATAAACTATTATAATTTATGGATATTGTAAGACCCCAAACTTTATTGAGTATTCTCATACTATGTTTTAGGTAATTTTTATACTTGTTTTTATGATACTTTGGTTGGGGATTTTCCCAGGTCCATTCAAGTATGTTTTGGAATATTTTAGAGGGTTTTTGGGAAGTGTATGAGTGGCACACATTTTTATAAAACTTTACACCCACCCCCAAAAATCGATTTTCCCCAACACCCTTGGATATAGGGGGGTTTCAAGGATAGACCATGGTTTGTCAAACAGTGTGGACACCCAGTGAAAATTGTGATCCACATCACCCTTAAATAGAGTGGGGATGCATGGTTGGTGCATTGTAAAAAGCTGTGTGCCATCCCAGGAAAAACAATACACCCTTCCAGTAGGGGTACACAATTTGGGTGCATGGTTTTTTTAACCATGAAGCTTATCATGGAAATTGTGCACAATGTTATTTAATTCCATGAATATTTATTTAAAAATTTCATAACCCTTTGTTTATATATTTAACTACCCTATTATGACCTAATACGATTTCCATTGTTCTTGGAGGATTTTGGGAGGATTCCTAGGCTCTTTGAACCCCTTTGGGTGTGAATATAAGATCTGATAAAAGGGTCAACCCCTATTCTAGTATGTGATATATTCTCATTTAGATTTATCTAATTTTTTATTTATTTCACCTTTTAGAGGGATTATTTTTCATCTATTTTTGATTGTTTAGATCTTGGATTTGATAGATCCTATTCCTTTTGATATTGGTTATAGTTTTTGATCCAAGATCTATTTCATTATTGTTAATTTTTATATTCTACATAAAATTTAGGGTTATGGTTTGGTGAGAATTTATCATTGATCTTGAGGTAGGTCGTATAATTGGTAATTCCAATGGTAGTTATTATGATCTTATGTTTGTAGTTGTACCACTGTATTTCCATGTCAAAATAATCAATTTTAAATTGGAAATAATGAATTTATTCCCATGTGATTGTGATAAACATCATGGATGCCATTGTAAATGTTAGAGATCTGAGACTATGCTTGATGGTATCCCATGGGGTTCTATAATACTGTTTAAATGATGATTTATAAATTGTAAAAATTGGAATAAAGGGTTAATGAAATTGAAATAATTATTTATTACATGGTTGATAATGGTATTTAAAGGGATAAATTTCATAACATTGATGAGTTAATGAGATGTGAATAATTGTTGATAAATGGTTTAATGGTGAATTGTTTATGTCATTCCTTGTGAATAATGTAAATAACAATGAATTTTATTGATAAATAAAATATTGAACCATGATTTGAATGATTTATAATATGGTCAATACTGTTGAACCTTGATATTTTTGTGATATATAAGATATTTGTGATTGATTTATAAATGAGCCATGCGTCAGGGAATGATTATCCAAATACCCATGGGGTGTCGGAATGATGATCCAAGATCTCGATGTATACATGTGAATAATAAGTTGTGGGATAGGGACTGATTCTCCAAAAACCCAAGGGGTTCCGCACTGATTCTCTAGCCCCCATGATATTAACATTGGACTGATGTTCCTAGTGCCCAAGATATTTCTACATGGATTGATGCTCGAAGGCATTGGAATTAAAATTGGAATTAAATGAATAATGAAATCCCCGGAAATAATTAATTATGACATCCCTATTGTATATTTCTTAGACTCTGGAATGGGCCGAAGAAAGTATGATGTGGTTGATTAAAGAATAATAAATGTGAAACCTATTTACTTTTTCTTGTGACATTTATTATTTATACAATGACATAAATTACTAAAGGCTGGATATTAATTTAGAATCCATTTGTGGTGTCCTACTGAGTTTTACTCACACCCTACTCACGCTTCATGATTGGTACGTAGATATACTTCATGTTTAAAATATAGGATAACAGAAAGAGGCATTTTTAAGATAGATTAGTTGTGATTTGGGATAGAGAATGGATGTGGGAACAATACATGATGTTGGGACCTTCTTTGGAGATGTTAGTGTGTCTTTATTTTGGGTTTTTATTAGACGTACAATGCCTGTGTGGCATGACATATTTACTGCATTGGTTTATGGTCATTTTACCTATTTTCAATTTATTCATGTGTTTTTAGGTTTATTATTTAGTATTTTATTATCTTGGTTATATTACATATTTATTTTCAATATTTTAATTCATTGATAAATAAAATATAGTCTCCCCACATTACATATTATACCCTCACTAATAGTTGTCAACCTATTGTATAAGGGGAGGTGCACAAAAGGTCATGTAATGATATGACCCTTATAACTGGTATGTGGAACATGGGTCGAGAAGTTACAATATGAATTCTCGATGAAAAACTATTACATCTGAAAAGGCTGTGAGGATTGAACCCATGACTAATGGAAGATAAGGGTTTATCTCCTACCAATTTCATACACGATGTCCGGGTTAATATGAAATTGTTTTTAATTATATAATTTGAGAAATAAATTTTAATGATGAACCAATGGTGTTAATTTTGAGGTTTTGAGATCAATTTTTTTATATTGGATAACTTGTGACAACCATATTGGGTTTGGAAAATATTTATAGATATATAGAAAGACATGTAACTCATTTATGGATCTTATTGTCACATACATATCTTATTTTAAATGTATTTTTATTTTTATTTCCATTAATGATTTGTTTTGGGGGTTTCCAATGGTTTTATGGAGAATAGATGAGTTTTCGTGAATTGGGCCAAACCGTGAGCCCAATTCCAGATTTAAAAATAAATTTTGTTTATTTTATAACTTATTATGTTTTTAATATTTTTCACTCATTTCAACTCCTAAATGTTCTCCCCTGATATATTAACACCAAAATTAAAATTTGGAGCCTTTGGAAATCCATAACCAAGGTTGAGATTGGTTTTTATTTAAGGTATTGGGCCTGCCCGGAAGCCCATATCCAGTTTTAAAAATTAATTTTATTTGTTTAATTAAATGTTCAATTTTAATTATTTTTTGGTGATTCCAAGCCTAATATGCGCCCCTTACACCTAGCCGCTCCCCCAGCCTCTTTACCCCCTCTTTGGAGCTCTTAGAAATCTCGATTTAGGGATGAACATCTTAGGGTTTCTAAAATAGGACAGATTTGATGAGGTATGTTCATTCAATAATAACTCTCTCAATTCATACACTTTTCCCTCCATTATAATTCCTAAATTACCTAATAATGCTTGTGATAACATACCCTTTGTTTTTCCCATTTTAAATTTCAGATACTAGTGTTTTGGGGGGATTCATTCTAGATTTCTCAAGTAAGTTAGTCCATTTCATTTTCCCCTTTCAAATTGAGTAGGGTTTCATTCTATATTTTAGGGTTTCCTCCCATTTCATTGAAGTGACAAATGACCAGTGTGTAGAGGTTCTAACCTAAGGTTTAACCTTGGGTTTTCTTGGTTTAATGTTCAATTTTTAGGTTTGATCTACCCTTCTTGAGGTGCGGCGGTGGTGCGTTTGTGTTTTCGCACAAAGGATTCAATGGTTTCATTTGATTTGGTAGGTGATTCCAATGTTGATGCAATATTTGTGTATTATCATGCTGTATTTATCAGATTTTCAGATTTATATCATTTTATTATTGCTGAAAAAATTGGTTCTAATGATGTTTCTATTGCAATTGAATTTAATATGCCAATTTGGTGTGAAATTGGTGGTTTTCCAAAGAAATGTTTTATTTGTTTATATGGGGATGCCCTATAAATACTTATTTGTTTTTATTGATCATTAATAAGTCATAAAATACTGTTTATAATGTTTATCCCCTTTGGTTATTTCTGAAAAAATTGGTTTTGATTGTGTTTGTAAAGAAAGTGATGTTTTGGTTCCACTTTTGTGTGAAAATGAAGGTTTTACAAATTTAATACTTCTTATTTATCATGGGGATGAAAAAAATTGATTTGTTGTTTTGATTGAAATTTATTGGGCTGACATTACTGTTTTGGTAACTTAGAAGTGTGAACATAGTGTACAAGTGGGTTTCTTAAGGGGTTTTGTGTGCAAAACAACACGTGATTTTTAGAAATTTATTTATTCAAATTCAAAGAGTTTGTTGTGTGTTTTAATTAGTATAAAATGAAATAGCTACTATATTCGGTGTATGTGACCAGTAGTGGTTTTTCTAGATTAAAATAGATACGTGTTAAATCCTGAAATTGTTTGAGCACAAAGGGGGAAGCTCGGGTACCTAGGTGAGGCAGATTTGTACTAGTACGGCTAGTGGACCGGATGGGATTTGTCCCTGTTTCACTTAGCATTTGGATAACGAAAAATCTAACTAAACTATGTGGGTGATTATGGGGGACCACTAGGTTGTGGGTATGTTCCATACTAGTGGCTCATGCATGAGAACGTATTTTACTATGCTTACATTACACCGCGGTATGAGGTACATGGGGCCGGAGACTATCTAGTGCCTAGGAGTGTTCCCGGTTTTGTTGCTCATTGGATTTTTGGTATTTTACCTTTAATTTGGGTGTCTTTGTAATTATATTTAATTAGATAACATACCTATTTAAATTTTTTAAGATTATGAAAGTTTTATCTTGAAAAATGTTTTCAATTTAATGTAACATTTCTTGGAATTTGTCGCCGCTTTTCATTGCATATTAAAACCGATTGCTTTTTCACCTTGTATTGAATGCACCTTGGAATAATTGGATGTTATCCTATTGGGCTTAGGCTGACTCCCTACTTACACCCCTTGGGTGTAAGTAGACTTTATTTTTTTTGACTTAGGTAATGGAAAGGCCAAGGGTGATGGTGGTTCTGGGTGTTAGTCCCCATCGTTGGGGCAGAGTTGTGGAGACGACTTGTGGGTGATGACCCCATTGTCATGTGGAGTCCTTGGGGATGTATTTCTATTTCCAATTTTTGTATTTGAACCTATTTTATTGTATTTAATCCAATGTATTCAGTTCTGTTTTTTTATTAAGACTTGTTTGGCTATAAATTTTAGAATTTATATTATGGATTGTTTTTAAAGTTTTATGCTTTCAAATTTGGGTAAATCGTTCCCAAAACAAGATAAATGATACCAGGCACTTATTCCATCCCGTGGGGATAGGGAATGCCCTTCAGGCCTTGTCACGGGCTGAGTCTGGTGCAGGTTTTGGTCGTGACTAGATTCGGTTCGTGACACTTATGATCTGTTAAAAGTGAATTTTAGTGCTTCCAAAATAATAAATTAATTCTTTGATATTCATTTATTTGATTGAGGGATAAATTAGAAATTCATCAAAGAAAAAAAAAGAATTAAATAGGGATTATGAAATAGAAACTAATCAAGTATGTCTTTCCTTATTTTCTTAGATAGGAAAAAAATTGCTCAACTTTATGAAAAGGATCATGAAACCAAAATGTTATCTTAATACATTTATATATGATGAATGAGATATTATCTAATATCATTAAAGATTTATGTTTTTTAGGACATTATATTTACATTAAACATTCACTTTATTTTGATTAATGTCCTTAATTATGCTCAATAATTATTTACGCATTTCTTTTATGTCCATCTATTTACTTACCACCAATTTTCTCCTACATAAAATACCAGTTATGTGTTATGAAATTTTTACTTACCATTAACTCTTATTAAGAAGATATTTTATTAACACTTTAATAATTTAGGGTTTTAAAAAAATTTATTTTAATATTCCAAACCCTTGATTACAAAGATCAATTTAAATTATGTGGATGCAATTTCTATAAGGTGGGGAGAATGAAATTCCCTAAAACTATAAAATAAGAACATTATATTCAATATAATGTATAGAAAAAACCCCAAGAATAGAATAAAATATAACATACTAAGACTTTATGATATAATTAATTCTAAATAAATTCAATCTCTTCAATATATTTAGTTATATTCAATAGTTTAGCATGCGTTGTATACAAAACCGTGTTTAAATAAAACACAACATATTATTAAAATTTTATTATTTGATAAGATAAGTATACATAATCGTTAAACCAAAGGGTATGAATATTTATAACTAAACTATGAATGTTATATTTATCTATTTATTATGAATAAAATACAAATTATTTAATATAAAAATAAATATTTTCTAAAAAACTGTATTTTTCTAATAGGAGGATTAGTCACACTTTGTGAACATAATTTTAAAATAATTTTTACCAATTTTAGAATTTTTTGATAAAATAATAATAATTTTTAAAATAATAATATCAAAATTTACCTATGGTGATTTTATGTATTTTTCTAAAATGTTTCACTTTTCGATGAATACTAAAAAATATGTAATTTTAATTAAAAACAACCTTTTAATTTAAATATTTAATATTGATAAATTAAATTTTAAATTAGTTATAATATAAAATAATTTCAATTATTTATAAATAAATCCAATTTAGGTCATCTTAATAATCTTCATGTTGAATATTGATATAAAAACACAGAAAATATTGTAAACTATTAATCATTTTTTCTTTAAAAACCCTCTTTCTTATCACGTCAGTAGGATTATTTTTTAATTATTATTTTTTAATTATGTGAAATGAATTTGGAAAAATGGTTTCGATATTTTTCATTATAATAATTTAGAATTTATAATATGGTAAACTAAACTTTTTACGAAAATGAATAGTGGAAATAGTAAAAAAATATTTAATGCATTTACGGTAAAAATGGATTTACCATGGGGTTATAAAAAGAAGATAATGGTTAAAAATGACCTACCGAATTTTGAAAATAAAATTTATGGTCTATATTTCTACCTTATCCTTCAAAAGTTAGAATATATAGTCACTTTGAATATTTTATATGTGAATTACTTTATCATATGGGATTCTTTTGAGAAATTTCCATGTAATTTCCATGAGGGTTCCCTTTCCCCACTTATAAAATGGAACTCACTTCCTTCACTTCATCACACCTCATAGGCCATTTGTCACCACAAAAACCGATACAATTATCTTTTAAACAAACTTATTTGAATTTTTTACCTTCTGATAAACCCAAAAAAATCATCCATAGGATCCTTTAGGGGTGATCCAAATGATGCTTCTCTTAGAAAAGGTAATTATATTGACAAATTTCTTCCATTTTATTTCTAATTTTTACACATTCAGTTGTGTTTTAAAAATGAAAATATAATTACCATAGTATATCCCATAAAATTTAATGTTATTAAGTTTATTTCTTAATAATTATTCATCTACACTGACATCAAATGGTAAATCAAATCAAAGATCATGTGTATAGTGGACTACAGTATCATGAACTGAGGTAGTTTATTTTCCATAAACACATTTCATGGATAAATATAATGATGGATTACAAAAATTTATTTTATATTCAGAATATTATTACTATTTTTTCATCTTAATATCACATATTCCATTGTACATTCCTCGTCGTTTAAAATATGACTACATTACTTGTGGATACAATAGACCACCACCTTGCGAAGCGATGTGATTCATTTTTCACATACACTTTATATGGTATGTAATAAGGATAATATTAATGAATATATATGATATATATGAGATTATATTTTTTATGAAAATTAATATTTAATCCATTTCATTCCCCTTTAACTCGTTAATGGAATGACATAGTCGCTCGTGCGTACGTACAACCTACCTTCTCCACGAAGCAATGTGACTCATTTTTCATGAACAACTATTAATAATGGTTATAATAATGTATATAATGAGTAAATATAATATTTATAACATTATTATAATTATTTATATGATTTATTTATATCCAATTTATAGGAATAAAAACTTCCATTACAAAACATTCATGAGATGAGAAGGCAATTAACACCCGAAATAATGAAAGTAATTCAATATTATTATTAATAAGGTTATAAAATGTAATAACAGGATAAAATATGATCTTATAAGTATGAATATGGTTACCTTATAAATAAATAACATTCTTAACACCATAATTTAGAAGGTTAAATCATGTTTAAAAAAATTAATCATAAGGTAAGGGATTCTATTTATATTTCCTTTCATTGAGGAACATTAGAATGTAATGAACCCATTTAATTTTTATGGGTTTATAATTACAATTTGACAAGTAATATCATTATTTATAAATAATTCATGGTTTTTTGAGTTTTAAATTTAATTATTTTTTCCAAGGGTATTTGACTTAAAAGTTACCAAGATGTAAAGAATGTAATAACTCAATTTCTTTTCAATGGGTTAAATTTCTTATTTTTTGTATTCGATATTCTGAGATTATATGAGTAATGAATTTTGAATATATATTGTTGTATGTAAACATTATTTATGTGGATTTATAATTGATAAACTTAATCGATTCATTGATTAATTCTCACATCAAAGTTATGATCATTTTAAGGGTTTATTTCACAATCTCATTCTAATCAAGATATTTTATTCGTGATTTTCAGTTGAAGAAAATTATTTTATCATTTTATAAATAAAACCATTTTATTTTCAACTCCTATGGTTATTAATGTAATTTTCATGCAATTTTACTATTTTCCCAATCTTTGTTACTAAAAATAATTGATAAAATGTTTTTACAAAAATAAAACTTCATTTCTCTCTTTGGTCTAAAATTATTTTTCTTCAAAAAAGGTTTTCCAAAAATGATTTCGAAAATGATTTTAACCTTTTAAGAATAATTTATTAAATAAATTTTAACCAATTTTTAATTTTTCTAATTTTTTTGAATGAATATTCTAGTCATTTTGAGAACAAGGCACTTTTCTAACCTTTATAATATGAAAAAGGAATGGTAATTTTAACTTACAGGACACGTTGAAAATTAACCAATGACATGACCATCATTTATTTGGTGATTTATTTTCAATTTTAAAAGGATATTTATAATGATATTTTTTTTAATATTTTATAAGTTCTTTGTTTTTGAAATTTATTTCCAAATAAATTGATTTTCAAGACATTATATGTTTTTAAAAAGTTATTTCTAAAATTAATTATATATTTTCCTAAAGAATATTTAATATATTTTTTATGTTATTTCTATTCATAAATAAAAACAGCCATTTATTTGTACTCAAATGGGTATATTTATTATTAATTCAATCGTTATTAGACCCTTAGATGGTTTATGATCATTTTGACGATGGAAAGTATTGAATTTTACTTCCATGATTCATTTTTTTGTAGTTAATAGCTTTAAATTAAAATTTTCACTTTCATGTGATAATTGGACATTAGATTTACCATAAATATCCATATTATTTGTCACAAATATTTTTATTTCATAAACCATATATCATTTCTATATACTCTGTTCTATATTTAAAGTCATTTGTTTATTTGTAGAAACATTAATAAATCTTCATTCTTTAAAAAATATAGATATTTGATGATAAGGCACATTGTTCACAAATTAAATTGATTATTTAATATATGAATAATGATTTGGTCACATAGACATGGGTGGGCCCGATTATAGATATCTTCTCAATGCATCAGTAGTTTTATGAGGAAAGTAAGTAAGCTAGCATGAAATTGTTTGGCCAAACTCGATGGGTTTTACGCAGTAGTTTTAAAATGTCTTGTGAAAGTTCATAAAGGTAGAGGTATCACAATCATGGGTTCATGAAATAAAAAAATTAAGCATTCCCATCAGTTAAAATAAATTTATTATTATTAATGATATTTTCACAATTATATTATATGTGGATGTATTTCATTATCAGTTATTTGTTAAATGAAAAGTGTTTTTAGTTATTTACCTTTCTATATTGATTATTCCATATCAAATCATCATAGAAACGTTATTTATAAAATAATATGAATGTTTAATTATTTTCCTTTCCAAATTGATTATTTTCCTTGAGTTTATTTGTATTTATATTATATCTTAATACACTTTATTACTAGTTTAATGATTACATGGATTATGTGTTCATTTATTTACCTTGACATATTTATTATTCATTATTAAATAATGACAGATTTTGTTGTATTTAACCATTAATGAGCATTTTAGATTAGCGGTATTTTGTTTCATTATTCCCAGAAAATAATGATTTGTAATATAACTAATTTTCAAGGATATATAGAGGGACTAATGTTATTTAAAAAAAATATTTTTTAATTTGTGATTTCAAATGTAATATTGGAATAATTTTTATATATAGCTTACCAAGATTACTAAACTATTCTGTCCTTCAAGTTCTGATTACTTGTATATTATGATAGTGTAATAAATAAGGAATTGGATCCTAAATTTTGGGGTCTAGGTCACTAAAAATTATTTAGATAATGAGAAAACCAAAGACACATACACACAGATCTAGTTCAGAAAACATATTTCTAACATACTAGAATGGATACTAATGAATGTTGCTAAATATTAACAATAAATAATTAAAATATAAATACACAACATTTCATAACATAAATATTGAAGACCATTTAGGTTCAGAGTTTTAGAGAATTAGGAAAATCCCTTTACATAAAAAACATGTTCATTTATCATCAAATTGGAATTTTTACCAAGGAAGTAGAAGCATATTAAAGTGTGAGATCATATACTCAGTAAGGGTTGATAAAGAGATATCAATTAATGATAATATTTATGCATATGATAATAATTAGGATATGAGACCATCATCCTAACTTATGAAATTTATACATGGTCAATAATTGATAAACAATATTCATTTTGGGCATAAAATAATTTCATAATAAGAGGCACCAGTTAAAAGAGTTTTGTAATACCTCTTCTATTGATATCTTTAAAACCTATATTTTTTTTGAATATTGCATGAATTATATTATTTTATAATATCAATAGACTAATAAATAGGAATATTAAAATTAAATAACGATCATAACAATGGGAAAATATAGTCATTGTTAAATGTTAAAAAATACCCATTTCACTCTTTTTATAAAAATCCATAAATAATACATTCAGAAAACATTGTAAAAAAACATTTTTAAAATCAGTAAAAATAAATTAAATTTTTTTAAATGTTAAATTAAACAACCATTTTATCATAGAATAATTTATTTTGAAAACAATTTGATTAACAATTATATTAAAGAAAAATTTCTCCAACCAAAGAGAATAAAAAAGGTTCGATGTTATAAAAACATTTTCTCAATCATTTTATATAAAATAGTGATGATAATGAAATTAAAATATTAAAACCATATAAATAAATAAAAATATGAAAACATATGTGGTTTTTAAATATAAGGATCATATAATTTTAATCAATGGATATTTAATATAAATAATCCCAAAAGTATGTAAAATTGTAACATAAACCCTTACCGATTTAGTATCTTTTGAATCATAAACTCATTGAAAGGAAGAATTTAAAATTAATTATTAAATACAATAAATATAAATAGATTCATGATATATCATATTAATGTGGAAATATATAAACTATATAAACACAAATAGGTGAAAAACATGAATCATGTCTCATTGAAACAATTATAAGATAATAACCCTTAATGTTTTGGTAATCTATGTATAAAAACCTCAATAATCAGGGATAAATAATGGTATTTTTTAAATTACCAATATTTCATTAAAATAATTATAAAATAAATATTTATGTGGTATATATACCACATAAAATGGTGAACATGACATATGTCTCACAGAAATAACAGTTAGATAAGAAACCTTTACATTAGGTATTGAATTTATTGTACAGACTCTTAGAATATTGTGTAGAAAATATAGATTTATTATTAATTTATATCATAACTATATTTATGGTTATATTTCCATATATGATTCACTTATAATGTTCAATTGATCTATTAATAACAAATGCTTCCCTAAAATTATTATTATTGGTGTTTAATATTCCATATTTTATACATGATTCAATTCGACTGTTCTAGTCCCTGCATCATGGTCTTGAACAACTAATCACCAAATTATTATTCATATCATAAGTGTGATTTTTATTCAATTTAAAAACCTTTGTAAAAATTAATATTAGGTGGTGATGAAAAATTAATCACCACACTTCATGGAAAATGTTTCAAATATGTACACATGAGTAAAGTTTTAATTTTCCAAAGAATGAAAAGAAAGAAAGCCATGTAATAATTTATCTTACCAAAATCATAATAAAATGATAAAATTCATGTAAAAACATTATTCATATCTACATATACATCCATGATAGGTGGTTATGATAAATTAAATATTTAGGTCATGGAGACGGTAGTCAATAAATATGCATAATGAAATTTTCATTTTATATTGGGATAGTTGATAAATAGATAATTGTTATTATATTAAAAAAATAAAATTAAATAATCTAATTTTAATTATTTCATTATATTAATATGATTAATTATTATTTAGAGGATTTATATGAGTAAATAATAATTAAAAGGATATATTAAAGGTGATTACCACTTTTTTTCTGATATCTTCAAATGGAACCATGACTTTTTCTTTTAATAAGACCATAAACCAAAGAACATAGATTGGAAAGATTATAAGCTATATGGGTAGGATTTTTTCAAGTTAAGTGGATCAATAAGGTGTGAATAAAGGAGGAGAGGAGTTTAGCTTTTATAAGTTGGGATATTATCACACTTGTAATCATTATAAACAATAAAATAATATAAGGTCACATTCATTGAAAAGATTCTCTAAATTGGATAAATATAAAAGGAGGGGTGAAATAATGTACAAATCCATTAAAAAAATATAATTTGAATATTTTTGATGTTATTTTAACCATTTTATAATTTCTTTAAACCCTTATTAACCCTTATTAATCCTTACAATGATAAAAAGATATTTATTATTTTGATGCTTAATAATTTAATTATAATGGGGAAGTGGAGAATAAGTGGAAAATGGATGATTTTTTCAATTAATCCCATTAATTTTACAAATTACTGGGTTTATATGTTTTTTAAAATAATTAATTATATTTTTTTCAACATAAATTATATTTAATGTCATTTTATAGACTTTTCACATAATATTACATTTAAAACCTCAAGACTACCAAGGTGTTCAAATTTTAATATTTATGAAAATTAATTCTATTAATTTTGATCTATATATATCTTTAATTAATTTGAAATATCTAAAAACACCAATTTTAACATTTTAAAACTATTTACCTTTGATTTTAAACCCACTGAAAGAAGCACTACATTAGCTTTGTATAAGATTTTTTTTACAACAACAACAACAAAAATTTATTAAAAAATTTTAAAAGGAAGAAGTAGAAAAAAAAATAAAGGGGGTATGTATATGTGTATACCTAGTGAATCTCTAATAAAAATATCCACACCACCCAAGTGAAGAGATCCAAATCTAGAAAACTCAATGAGAGGGGACTTACTGGAGGTATTTGAAGCTAGAAAATTAGCCACACAATTTCCATCATGCAATGTATGTGAAAGATCAGTACAACTAAGGAGAAGGGTATTGAATTTATATGTCAAATAATTGATTTACCAAGGAGTGGAATATAGACTGTTGAGGGAGATACATATGATATTTGTGTCCGTCTCCACATTAACCAAGGAGATTTGTTTTGAGTAACAATGTTATAGTCCTTTGAGCATGGAAAATACATCCACCCAAACCATGTTTCCACTCTTATAGAATGATAATAATGCAAGTAACACCAAACATATGAAGTCAAAAACCACAACTCCTTCCCTTATGCACCCTTGACTACAAGATCCATCAATATTCAATTTAAGACCATGGGGTGGGGGTTCCAACTCACCCAGTGTCCCACTGGATGGGGTCTAGAGATATTAAGGGGTTTACTTATAACCATGAATCACATGATGGAGTGGGATTACTCTCATTGGTTCAAAAGACTTTGAAGGAACACTATAAGGTAACTGGTCCTCACCACCAAGGCTGATTCATAGGGGTACCCTGTGCTGGGATGAGTTCCCTGCCTGCCAAAAACACCAGCAACTAACTACGAGGATGAGAGATCGTGCCATCACCTCATGTTTATTACTATTGGTTCCTATAAACCGTTTATATAGGAACCCTTCGATAGACACAAGAACTTATTTTAATCCAATTAATCTCCCATCAATCTTCATATATTCCTTACCAGTTGTCTCTAAAAGAAGTGGTGGGTCATGGTTTACTCATTATGATTATTACAGAAAGAATATATGGAGGCCATATGAATACCCTTATTCTCTACCACTAAATATGTATGTATATCATGGTTCATAATTATCTAAAAAAGAATTTTAAATTTATTTATAATGGGCTTGAACAAAATAATTCCTCACCACATGTAACATGCTTTCTTTAAATGAATCATCCTTTTGTAGGCCTTAAAAGTGAATGTTCACAAATCATTTCTAGTGAATAAGCATTCAACTGGGGTCTCATACATCTTAAAACAATTTAATACATTTTTCTACCTAGGATCAAGGATCACATGAATAAAGGAAGGGCGGGATCTAGCCTTATTTAAAGATAGTTTGAGTGAGGGGCACCTAGGAAATCCCAAGACTTTTCATACCCAATTCCAGTAAAAAAATATATATGTGAATCCAATTAGAAATCAAGAGTGGTGTTGGATAATTTTAATGTTCCCCTATAGTGCATTCCATGGGGGGTGGGGGTGCGTAACATCATGAACCGGCTCACGTGGTTGGATCGGTCGCCACATGATCTCAAGTTCACCTCTGCATATGCTGGTGGCTGCCGAATAGTAGTGAGGATATAAGGATAGTTAGTGGGGAGACTACACACTCTTATCAGATATGTGAATTAGTATAACAGAGTAAATAAAATTCCATAATAGAAGCAGTAAATAGAAATAATAAAGCAGTGGAAGATAGATTTTATATAAATGAACAAAAGTGGCCAATGCCAATTTATATAATGGATGAATGCATGGCATTGCATTAATACATTACAAAAAGCAGTAAATAGAACAACATGATTTTCAATAAAATAAAATGTAGGACTCGGGTAATTAAAAGAAAAAAAATCCCAAAGGTGATCTCAATTAGGATCCTGAGCTCCAGCTCAGTCCTTTTCTCCTAACTCCTGGGTACAAGAAAATAGAAACAAGAAAGGTCCAAGGCCCTATGAACCATAAAATATACTCGGGTACCCCATTGCAATAGTGAGCTAAGTAGGGTGTGAGATATAAATCTCAGTAGTCTAGAACCACATGTGTCTAGCCCAATATTGACAATGTAATATAAATTAAATAGTGTGAAAGCATGCATAAATAAAGTAAGAAATACAATGTAACCAAATAATCAAGTACTTGTTTCATCCCTCCACTGGTGTCTGAACATATGACTCGTTCATTAATTAATTAATTACCATTTTATGGTAATAGGTAAATTGAGGCATATCCCGCACTGACATCACCTTGTGATAATATAAATAGTGAAGGTTCAAAGATGTATTAAGGAAACCTTAAAATGATATCTGGTGAGGGAGTTCTAGGGTAATAACCAAGGTAATGTATATATCATGGAATGATATCTCAGTAGTATATGAGTCTAGCTAAGGGATAAGAGTTTAGTACAATGAGAGTAATCCAAGGCATTCCACAATAGGGCACCTACCGAGTCCAAGGTGATCGACCAAGGTAAAACAAGGATAAGAAATAACGGGGACCTATGGGATTCAACCATGGCACCTACTAGTCAATGTTGGAACCAAGGAGTGTATCCAAGGCATCCTATATCAATGTAAGAATAGAGAAGTACTAGAGTCCTTGTGGGTATCAACCTAAGAAAACTGCATCCTTGAATCAAAATGGGATTCCCAAGTACCCAATGTATTCTTCTCTCAGAATCCAAGGAGAGCCTAGGTTAATCCATCTCTTTTGATGTAGAAACCATGTAGTAATTAATTTGGTCCAAGTATTTCCATCCATTAGTGTGGATAGGTCATGTGGAGTTTCAACCATTTATGTATTGGTCCCATCATTATCATCCATTATTTTTAATAGGCCATGTCGCATTGTAACCATTTAATTGAGTCATAGTTAATCATTAAGTTCATTTGGTCTAAGCCTGGAATTTCATTAGTGTGACAAGGCCAAGTAGAATGCAACTGTTTAGTAAAATCCATTAAGGAATTTTCAAAAGTCAAGGTCTACACTGCAACCTTCCCTTAACATGGTATGGGTTTCCATGGACGTGGAACGAATTATTCTCTCCTGAACCTAGGTCAGTCCATTGAATTCATACATGGGAATCCATGTATCTCCCAAGGTATGAGTATGAAAACCTATGGAGTCCATCCATGGAATTCCTACTTGGGAACCCACATGTCACCCAAGGTGTTATTAGGAATCAAAACATTTTCAAAAGATTTAGTAATTTTATTTGAGGGTTAATCATTAAGAATTAACCATTCATCTAACTCTACTCATTGTATTTACCAAAACATGTCAATTGAATTTATAAAGCTTCTTGTTTCCATGGAAAAAAGGTAATTACCTACATGGGTAATTCTAGTCTAAAAACTGGAATAAAAAATTAGACAGTTCCTTGGTCCTTTAATCATTTTCAAAAGGGAAAATCGGTGTCTCTAATGCCATTAGGGACATGTCCTAAACATGTCATATTCCAACATTACATTAAGTAATAAGAATTATAAACATGAGAAGTCAACCAAGAATGTTCTAACCACTAATTTTTATCTTGAAGGAAGTTCACCTCCGTTAGGGGGGTTTTATTATAAATTCATGATATTACTTATCAGAAAAATCATTTATCACCTTTATCATTTTAAATTTCTAACATGCTCAGTCTAATTTAATATAATTGAATATAGATATTTCACTGAATGAATTTAAATTCCAACTAAAGTGCAATAAGCAATTAATTAATGCATTTATAAAATTGAGGAATTGGATAGGGACCCTACCTGTGGGTGGAACCAAGCCATCCACATCAGCTCTTGAAGCTTTCTAACTAAAGGAAACTTCTCCCCCACTTAGTAGACACACCTTCATATACATTCAAGGACTCCTAGACATTATGCACACACCTGCATGTCTATGGGAATGAGAAAGAGGATCCTTACACATATTCTTATATGCATATACCAGTCACCAGTCACATACGCATGAATTTTTATAAATAAACCTAGGAATACCCAGCCCCATACGTGTTTAATCACTACCATAGATATTTTCACACATAATGGGGGAATCCACATGCACATTCTTACTTACCTATGCATATGTAGGTGAGTCACCCTTGACTTGGTGACTTAGAACAAACTTGTAGGGACCAACGCACTGAAAATTTAATAGTTAGAAACATTAAATATTTAATGAATGAAAATTAAATGTTGTGGGAACAAGAAAAAAAACCCTCACCTAGGGTGTCGATGATGAACCAAATCAATGTGAAACCACCTGGAACAACTCAACACCCTGTTGATTTTATTAAAAGGGAGTTAAAGACATAAAAAGATATCAATATAAGAGGTGTGAAACTAGGAAGAACGTATAAACTCTTACATCGGAACAAAACTAGTGGACCGAAATCACCTGAACCACCTCTCCTTTGGCGATGTTTGCCGGAACATGCATCCAAGGGTCCTGAGAGACCTTCCACACCATCCAAGACTGAAAGAAAACCAAAATTCAGATCAAAAACAAAGACATAGGGTTTGACTAAATCTTGTGTATTGAAGAAGAGGCCAAAATCAACCAAGAAAAAGGATAGAAACCAGGTCAGAAGACCAGACCTTGATTATTCAGACGAGATTAAGTGGAGATTTGGGTGAAAACAACAGAAGAGAGGAGGTCGTAGGGAGGATTGGTGTGTTCCAAAGGGGATAGCTCCATGGGGGTGTCGTGTGGGTCTAAGATAGATGACGGGGAGTGTTTTTAGTTTTAGGTTTTTTATTTTAATTTCATTTTTTTATATCAATCAAAATCCTAAAATAGTGTGTTGTGCATGGTTATGCCTACACAGTTTTCCAAATTGCGCACAGACTGTGCAGTGCCTTCTACCTCTAAGACACAAACTACATGGTCTAGGTGCATAGTTTAGGGAAAATGTGTGTATTCCATGCAAAAATCCACTACCACTTTTAAAATAGATCTATATGGATACCTACAGTGGGCCACATGGTTTAGAAGACTATGCGCAAAACGTGTGCCCTATGATGTCTTTTAATAGTTAATGTTTTTGGATCCCAACACTCCAAAAACATCTGGAGACACTTTTGTGACTTCTCGAGCCTTCACCCATGTCTGAAAAACAACACTTAAGAGTAATACAACTCTCAGAATCTCATTCTGAGACTCAGTTTTAAAAATGACTGGTTTTGTAAAAGAAAAATTTTAAAAACCTTTGTACTTCAGTCCGGTTAAAAAACATGGGATTCTACAATCTACCCATATTAAAAACTTCTCATCCCTAAGAAGCCTTAAAGAAAAAAACATAAAAACCACCCAACCTAAAAGGGTCATGAATTTTCATTCAAATGGTTTTATTTCATTACCAATTACCAATCCACCTTATGCATTTCATATTCATTCTTCACATCAGCCTTTACAACCTGAGACAATAATCAATGTTCAACTTAAAAATTGAAAATGTGATTACTTGATCCAATTCAGATAGAGACAATATCAAACTATAAAATATAAAACACTTGTCCGATGGTTCTTCCCACCATAGGTATTATCTTAAGGAAGGGGGGAAATTACAAGCTATGATACCTCCACTGTTGGATATGCCGTAAAAATCATGTACTTCAGCATTATTATGACACTAATAGTATGATTTCGTTTAAAATAAAGAGTCAAATTTCGATCCTCCTAACAGAATTGGTCAAGAAATTTTTCTTAGAATACACCATCTACCATAGAGCCCCACTTTCCATCACCTGGAAAAGTACTTTAAAATAGCTCCTTACAACTGTAAAAATTGAAGTAAAGGAAGAGAGAAGGATTCATGCCACTTGTCTGATGTAACTCAAAGATACCAAGCTTAGGAGAGTGACATAAAACAAAAGGTAATTTCCAGAGTATGTGATTCCAACCAAGTATTTATTATGTGGGAACCAATGAATTACTTAGTACTTACTAAGCCTCAATAAGCACCACACTTCAACATATAACACTAATAATGATCACCCAACAAGGTCAATAACTTTTTAAATATTTATCATATCGTATGACGGATACTCTATTAGTGAATCGAGGACGAAGTCATGATAGTGGGAATGATATTCTATTAAGAAGAGTATAATAAGAAGATTTAAGATGAGGTTTCCAGTCAAACACACCCCAATACATGAAGGAAAAAATAGTAGACCCAGATCATGGTCATGTTGTGGTGCAAGCACTGGCACAATTTAAGACTTGAAAACCTCACAGACATTCAATAAATAACCAACCATTTATGAATGTCCCTATTAGGTATTCATTCTTCATTTAAGGGCACGTTTATAGACTCAACAGAACATTACCCACCTTTTGAGTGTCCTAGTCTAATGAGAATAAAACTAGACACTCATTAGCATGCTAGATTATGACAATGATATCGGCATGTCAAAACACCCAAGTCTTTCAAAAACTATCACGATTATTATGATGAAACACATTCTTTAACAGTCAAGTCACTCTACATAGAGATGAACCAAGACCAGACTTAACAGTACAAGAAGATTTATTTCTGATTCATATTACTTCATAAAACTATCATCCAAGATGATGCCATAACCAGTCATCCATTACTAAGAATAAGAAAGGGTAAAATGACCTACAAGTAGCCGAACATGCCTGAGGCACATCTAATGAGATGAAAAGGAAAATTACCTGATGGTCAAGACCATAAAAATGTCAGGAAACACATGACCACTTGATTCATGCTCAAATTTACCCAAGAGATGAAGGTAGAACGGTCCTTGTAGTCTAGATTGGGTTCTCAAATCCACTGAGACCTACGAAGATACCTAAGACACACAACCTATGAGGTGGATTTTTGGCTATGAAGTGGCCAACATGGTTTTGATTTTGGATGGTTTTAAAAACACTAATAAAACTAGGTGAATTCAATTAAATGAGAATTGGTTGATCTTAAGATTATTCTATGGGTGGATTGAATGATTTTTACTTCTTTAGACAATTTTGGTTTAATTTATTCTTGATGAATCTATTCTTCAAAATAACACTAACTTCATAATTTTCTGGTTTGATGAAACTAAACTCAATTAAAACTCCCCTACACACATAGTGAACCAAATTAATGATGTATCCAAGGTATATGGTCATTTTAGTAATTTGATTTATCTTCTTCAAACACAGTGAAGATGAAGAGTGGAAATAACTGAAGGATGGAAGTCTTAAATTAGTTAAACAATTAACAACAATTCGTTCATAAAATAACATTCAATCCAGCTTTTGCATCTTCCTATGATCAACCCATTAATGGGTTATTCCTCTGTTTATGGTATACTCTCAATGGTGGGTGGAAGATGGCTTACAAGATTTAGATTGAAGAAATTAAAACCGCCGAAATAATGAGCACTCCTCCGTGTGTGTGAATGAAATTCACACCTATGTGTGAACTAATCCATAAAATCAAAAAGATATCCCTTTTCTTTGTGATTATAATGTTTTAATGAAAGAAATTGGAATAATATAAGGTAATGATGTTGATTAAGAACAAAGAATTACAAAAAGGAAACATACATGGAAATTGAAATGCGATTACAAACACAAAGTGGCAGCATAACATTACAACAAAACAAAACACCCACGATCCTTAAATAATCCAACAACACTACCATAAATAGTAATTTTAAGACATTGGGTCGAGCCTCAAATAGTACAAGTAATCTCACTTGAGTATGGTAGGTCTAGGATGGTGGAAAGTTTGTGGAAAGAAGACTTTCCACCCTTGACCTGAAAAGGCATCCAGCTTGCATCCACCAAATAGAGGCGCATGAAAAACCTTCTAGATGGCCGAATTTGTGTGGTACATAGTAGACTTAAATTAATATCCGGATGTCCCCTAACAGCCTGTAAAATATAAGCCCAGTCAAAGTTATGGTTTTCGAGATATGGTTTAATTGGTGGGAAGTTTTTCTGGGATGCAGATTCTATCCTAGATTTTGATATACTATTTCAGCTGCCTAAATAACAATCATAAAGGTTGAATTAGCATTGGATCTTGAATAATTATTTGTTAATATATATGTCTTCTATCATCCCACGAATTTTTGGCTTCATTGGGACTGTATTGTCAGCCCCACAGTCTCATAAATGGTCTTCTGTCCAATCTTCCTTCTCCAAAATTTTTTCTTTTCTTCGCCAAATATCTACATCTTCTTTTATGAATCATCCATTGATCCCTGAATGGAAATTGTTTAAATTGAATTTAAGATCCATTTCACAAAATATCAAATTAATATATGGATAATTACATTCCTTATATTTAGATGACTCATTGGGCCTAAATTGGTGTACATTAGGCATGGAGTGCAAAAATGATGAGAATGGATGTTCAAAATCAAAATCCACTAACTCAGGCCCATAAGATCAAAAATGAACATTTAATACCATTAAAATTTAATTAAAATATTTGTTTTATTGGCTTATCACACCCCCAACTTGAGATTTTCTAGTCCTAAGAAAATAATTCAATGATTTTATTTGAATTCCTTTTTTCAAACACATAATAACAAACAGTGCTCACAATGTAAATTGAAAAAAAATATATCTTTATAACCTATAAAAATAATTTAAAACAAGATAAATTTAAAAGCAGATCTCAATCTCAATCCCATTCCTCTGATCAAATCCATCATCATAATTCATCCAACTCAATTAAGTGTAATGATGTGATGTGAATCACAATAGATATGGGAGTTCATTTTCATTCAAGGGGAAATCATGAAAGCGCTAGGTGGAATCAAATTTTATCCTAATATGAGCATTCATTATTTTTTTTTATTTTTTTTTTCAATGTTTCCATAGTAATTGAGATTGCAGATAATCAAATTATCCCATGTAGCGAGACTTTGCTGATGACTCCCAGGCTTAAAGGCCTTAGGGCACCAAGTGAAGCCCACATACTCGGGAATCATCTCAAGTTTACTTGATCAAAAACAAAATCATATTACCATAAATAGAGATAGAGTGAAAAACTCAGGGCTAGACAACTCTGGAGTCACGATCCCCAAGTGCCGAAAGCCTCGCATTTTATCAATCCATTTCTCTAGACGTAATTTTTTATTTTTCAAATTTTTGAATACTCATATTCTTCATAAAAATAAAACCAGCCTATGCTATTTATTATGGGACCCTGAGAATTTAAATTATTACTCCATGATCTAGAGGACATGAATTGTGGCATTTTGATTTAATAGATGAAAATAAAAATGATAAAAATTCTCACTGGACAACCAATCTTCCAAAATCATTTCTTTTAAACATAATCATCAATTAAATTAAGAGGCAAGGAAATAAAAATTATTTTCTATGTAGTTTTAATGTGAGAAAAGATGTTAATATATGAATGATAAAGGAATTTTTCTTCTTTTTTATCATTTTTTTAACAAACATTTTGTTTCCACACCCCCCAACATAGAATGAAACTATCCCTAGTTTTGTAAAAAGAAAATTTAGAATGGGATAGAGGAATAAAAGGGAATTTTAATAAAGAAACTGAAATATTAGGATCACGTAATGAATTAACCTGGTGGTTGAAGTTTGAAGTTCTTCCACTCCAATTTAGTCCTTTGATATCCATGTTTCTTGAAGAGTTCCCTAGTGGAAAAAGGAAAACAAACAAACAAAATGAAATAGAATATATATATATAAGTAAAATATAATTATATATGTAAAATAAAATGATGATATATTGTCTTCTTTTTAAATTTATGGGTAAGGTATTACTCAAGGATCCCACCACGTGACACGGATGAATATGGTTCTCCCATTTCATACCCTTCCATACTCATAATAAATGAACTGGACAAAAGTCTTTATTATTATTATTTTTATTTTATTATTTTAATTATTTTTTTTAAATATCAAAATAAATAATTAATCTTATTTGAAAAATAAATATGAATCAGAAAGATTAGAAACATGAAAACCACAGGTTGCCTCCCATGTAGCGCTTTTGTTTAACATCGTTAGCCTGACATGGATCCTATATCTATCAAAAAAAATTGCTTCATAGGTTGGCTCAGTTAACTCAACCTCTATTTCCTGTTTATTGAAGGATTCAATGAATGGTTTTAACCTATGACCATTGACCTTGAAAATGTGACCACTAGTGGGATCTTGAATCTCTACTGCCCCATGGGGGTATACATGATGCACTATGAAAGGACATGACCATCTAGACCTTAGCATTCTTGGGTGTAAATGAATTTTTGAACTATACAAGAGCACATGTTTTCCCGGTTCAAAATGTTTGAACATGATATTCCATGATTGGTAGGCTTGAACTCTAGCTTTATTGATCCTTGAATTTTCATAAGCCTCCATCCTTAGTTCCTCCAGTTCATTGAGATCTAATTTCCTTTTTTTCGAGCCAATGAGAGGTCATAATCCATTTTTTTAATTGCCCAAAAGGCCTTATGCTCAATTTCAACAGGTAAATTCCATGTATTTATATAAACCAACCTATATGGTGGCATTCCTAGGATGGTTTTTAATGCTGTATGATATGCCCAAAGAGCATACAAGAGTTTCTTGGACAAATCTTTCCTAGAGGGATTGAAAGTTTTTTCAAGAATTTGCTTAATCTCCCTATTTGCTAACTCAGCTTGGCCATTGGTTTGAAGATGGTATGTAGGGGACACTTTATGAGAAATTCCATACTTAGACATGAGTGAATAGAATGGGCGGTTGCAGAAATGGGCTCCTTGATCACTGATTATAGGCCTAGGAATTCCAAATTGAGAAAATATGTTCTCTTTCAGAAATCGAATCACAACATGATGATCATTGGACTTAGTGAAAATGGCCTCAACCCATTTTGAGACATAATAAATAGCTAAGAGTATGTAGAGGTATCCCCTAGATTTTGGGAAGGGACCCATGAAATCAATTCCCCAACAGTCAAATATTTCATCCACTAATATGGGAGTGAGTGGCATTTGATTCCTTTTTGTGATGGACCCTACTTGTTGACACCTAGGACAACTTTGAAAAAATGTGTAAGAGTCCCTTGAGAGGGTGGGCCAGAAGAGACCACACTAAAGAATCTTAGCAGATGTTTTCTTAGAGGAAAAGTGACCTCCACATGACTCACTATGACAAAATTTAAGGATGGAATCTTGTTCAGATTTTGGGACACACCTCTTAATGAATTGGTCAGGGCAGATCTTATTGAGGTATGGATCATCAAACAAATAATTTCTAACATCACAAAGGAATTTCCTTTGATCTTGAGTCCCTAAGAATTTTTGAATGACTCCTGTAACTAAGAAATTGGTTATGTCAGCATACCAAGGGAAGTCACTCACAGAGTATAGGTGTTCATCAGGAAATGAATCAGACACAGAAAGGTGACTGGAGTTATCTTTGATTTCTATTCTAGAGAGGTGATCAGCTACAAAATTTTCAACACTCTTTTTATCCTATATTGTGAGGTCAAATTCTTGTAATAAAAGGAACCACCTATTCAGTCTAGCCTTAGCATCTTGTTTTTGGAAGAGGTATTTTAGTGCAGAATGGTCAGTGAACACAGTGATGGGGGATCCTAAGTGGTAGGACCTAAAATTTTCTAAAGCAAACACAATAGAAAGTAACTCTTTTTCAGTAATGGTGTAGTTGATTTGGGCATTATTTAAGGATTTGATTGAATAAGCAATGACATAAGGGGTTTTATCACAACATTTTCCTAACACAGCTCCTACAGAAAAGTCACTGGCATCACACATAAGTTCGAAAGGAAGGTTCCAATTTGGAGTTTTCATAATGGGAGGAGAGGTGAGATAGGATCTTATGGTTGAGAATGAACCCTCACATCTTTCTGTCCTATCAAATGGAGCATCCTTTACTAGAAGAGCACAAAAGGGATGGGATATTGAAATAAAGTCCTTGATGAATCTTCTATACAAACCAGCATGTCCTAAGAAAGAACTCACTTCCTTGACAGTTTTGGGTGATGGAAGGTGACGAATGATGTCAACCATGGCTTTATCAACTTCAATCCCCCTACCTGAGACCATATGGACAAGATCCAGTCCCCCTTTAACAATGAAATGTAATTTTTCCTAGTTTAGGACCAGATTTTTTTCTTCAAATCTTGACAAGACTCTCTCCACATTCTGCAGACATCCCTCAGATGTATCCCCAAACACAGAGAAGTTATCCATGAAGACATATAGAAAATACTCTACCATGTCTGAGAAGATTCCCATCATGCACTGTTGGAAGGTTCCAGGAGCATTGCATAAACCAAAGGGAATGCGTTTAAAGGCAAAGGTGCGGAATGGACACGTGAATGTGGTCTTCCCTTGATCCTATAGGGAGACCTCAATTTGATTATACCTCGAGTACCAATGTATGAAACAGTAGAAGGAATGACCTACCACTCTCTCAAGGACTTGGTCAATGAATAGTAATGGGAAATGGTCCTTCTTGATGAATGAGTTTATCTTTCTATAGTCAATGTAGACCCTACATCCACTACTCATCCTTGTTGGAAGAATCTCTCCATTGTCATTGGTTATCCCTGTGATTCTAGCCTTTTCTAAAACCACTTGGATTGGGCTCACCCATTCACTCTCAGCTATGGGATAAATGATACCAGCTTTTAAAACTTTCAGAAGTTCTTTCCTTAATACCACCATGAGATTAGGATTGTGTCACTGTTGAGGTTGACGGCATGGCTTTGAATCAGATTCTAGAACAATCCTATGAGTCCCAATAAGTGGGATAATCCTGGAAATATCATACAAGGTCCAACCAATGGATTTCTTATGATTCCTAAGGACATCTAGAAGCATCCTCTCATGATTTGATTCAAGAGAAGAAGAAATGACAATAGGATGTGTTTGATTGTCCCCTAGGAAATCATTCTTGAGTGTAGCGAGAAGTTCATTCAATTCAAGCATAGGATGGTTCAGAATTTCAGCAGAAGATTGGGAGATTGGATTAAGATGAATTTTATTACCTAACGTTTAAGATAGGATTGATTCCCCACATGTAGATGTTTCAGCTACTAGATTGTCTTGATCAGATTTAGGGAAGGAAGTGGGAGTGGTCTCTATGAAAGTGGTTTCTTGAAAGGTTTCCCTGATTTTTGGACCTAAGACTTCATCATAAGAGCAATTTGAAAATGATTCAAGCCAAGGAGATAAAATTCCTTCATATGAACAAAGGAAATAAATCTCATCCTGACTTAAACATTCATCAAATATTCCTTAATGTTCTTTGGATTCATTATCAGCGCTTCCTATCATGTTTACTTCATGAATGTCCTCATAATCCCCTATTTGTGAGCTTGCATTATAGATGTTCAAGTCTAGACTCTTGTTCCCAAAGTTGATGGTCATGTTCCCATTTCGGACTCAGATAACAGAATTAATTGTTTCAAGGAAAGGACAATGAAGGATGATTGGGGTTTGTTCCTTATTTCCTAAGTTTGGATGGTTGTCAAGGACAATGAAGTCAGTATGGTAGATGAAGATTTCAAACTTTACCAGAACGTCCTTTAAAATCCCCTTGGGAACCCTAATGATTCAGCCAGCAAGTTGAAATGTGAAATATGTGGGTTGGATTTCTTCTAGGACTAACTAGCAGTACACATCATAGGGAATGAGATTGAAACTAGCACCTATGTCAGACAAGGCCTTGAAAAATTTTCTTTCTCCTAGTTCAACATTGATTTAAGGGAAACCTGGGTCTTTCAACATTGGAGGAATGGTCCCTTGAATGGTGGTACTCACATTACCAGCCAAAAAGACTAGGTTTTTATGTGAAAATTTTCTTTTAAAAGTGCACAAGTCCTTAAGGTACTTTGAGTAGGCAGGTATGGTATGGATTTCGTCGAGAAGGGGAATGTTCAAATTGATTTGTGAGAATATTTCTCTTAATGTTTCACTTAATTCAGGCTTGGTTTTCCCCCTCATGTGTTGAGGAAAGGGTGCAGGTTGTGGGGTTGTTTGTTAAAGAGTTGTTTCTTTGACAATGTTATTGTGTTTTTCAGTTTGAGCATTTGGTTCATTTGAATTTTCATCCAAGTTTGAATCTTCACGTGGGTTCTGAATTAGTTTTTCAGGTTTCTCAATTGATTTCCCACTTCTTAAAACAGTCACATCCTTTAGTTGTTAATGAGTTGTTTGAGTACAACATGACTCTCCCCTTGAATTTGAGGATGGCTCCGCCTGAGTAGGCATGGGTCCCTTTCCATCTTTGATGGTTTGAAGTTCTTATTTTAGGAAAGATACTTCCAAGTTCATCCTCTCAATTTGTTTTCACAATTTTTCTAGTAGGATTTGAGGAACAGTTTGGGTTGGTGCTTGAGAATATTGGTTTATCCCGGGGGGATATTTTGGAGGTGGGATGGTCTATTGAAAATGGACCGGTGGCTGTAGGTATTGGATAGGTTGGTTTTGGAACTGGTTATGAGTTTGGTAGTTCTGATGGGGGTAAGGATTTTGTCCCTGTGGTTGGATAGGTTGTTGGTTATCTTTCCAGTGAAAGCCTGGGTGGCCATTATACCTTAGGTTGAAGTGGTTTTGGTATTGAGGATTTTGAAAGTTCAAGTCATTTACGTACACTGGGGGTCCTCCTAAAAAAAATCCTTGATGGATGGAATGGTGGGGCAGTTTTCTGTCTTATGCTCATGTTTTTCACAAATTGTGCAAACGTGGTCTACAGTTTGGATTTCAGGGACTTTCCTAAGGTCTATTTATTCAACCTTCCAAGAGAGTGCTATGAGTTTTTCCCTAAGGCTTTCCTCTTATCTAGGTGTATGAATTCCAATAGTTCTTTGTGTCTTTTCTGAATAAGGTGAAGTTCCCCATGTTTGGTTTTGTTCAGAAAGGCTTTCTAGAAACTCGTAAGCATCATTTGGGGCTTTGTTTTTAAATGTTCCATTACACATCATGTCAATGATTTGTTTGTTCCCCGGACCCAACCCTTTATAGAAAATTCTCAATTGTTCAGGAATAAAAAAACCATGGCGTGGAAAAATGCTTAGAGTGTCTTTGAACCTCTCCCATGTTTCATAGAATGAATCTCCCTCTTTTTCAAAAACATTTTGGATACTCTTTTTAAGTGCAATTGTTTTATGGTGGGGAATGTATTTTTTGTATAATTCTCTTTGTAAATAGTCCCATGAGTGGATTGATGCAGGTATGAAGTTTTTTATCCAATTTTTAGTTCGATCCTTCAATGAAAATGGAAAGAGCCTTATTTTAGCCGATTTTAGTTGATGTGGGGGACAAATGGATTCTACAATGACATCGAATTCCTTAATGTGAAGGTAGGGCATCTCGAACTCCATTCCATGGAATGTGGGAAGATGGTTTAGGACATGGGGTTTAAATATGTGGTTGGAATATCCTAGGGATTTGTTTCTAATTTATTAGGGGGCATTGGTCCAATACTGAGTGAGGTATTCATTCATGGGTTGATTGACTATATTCCCTAGGTTTTGAGCTTCTTGGTTTTGGTTCCCTATTTGATTTCTCCCATGAATTACAGTTTGTTTTCTTGGAAGACCATCCATTAGAATTGGATCAATTTTTGATTCTAGAGTATTGTAAAGATTAGGATCTAATGGATACAATCACATACGTTCACTTGAATCCCCTATCCTAGTACATTCCACCCTAACTAGTCTATTTGAATTATCGCGGCTGTAGGCGGACATGGGCCAAAAAAATGAGAAAGGGACAAGATAAGAGATCTTGGGTGAGAATAGAATAATGGAGGTGAGTAAAAAAGGTTATTGGTCTATGGTACTTACTTGGTCCCCAGAAACGATGCCAAAATTTTATTCACACTCAAATTTACCCAAGATATGAAGGTAGAACGGTCCTTGTTGTCTATATTGGGTTGTCGAATCCACTGAGACCTAAGAAGATACCTAAGACACACAACCTATGAGGTGGATTTTTTGATATGAATTGGCCAACTTGGTTTTGATTTTGGATGGTTTTAATGAACACCAATAAACCTAGGTGAATTCAATTAGATGAAAATGGTTTGATCTTAAGATTATGCTAGGAGTGGATTGAATGAATTTTACTTTTTTGACAATTTTGGTTTAATATTTTTTTGATGAATCCATTCTTCAAAATAACACTACCTTCATCATTTTCTAGTTTGATGCAACTAAAATCAATTAATAATCCCCTACACACTTAGAGAACCAAATTCATGATGTCTCCAAGGTATATGGTCATTTTAGTAGTTGTATTTATCTTTCTTAAACACAGTGAAGATGAAAGGTGGAAATAACTGAAGAATGGAAGCCTTAAATTAGTTAACCAATTAAAAACAAGTCATTCATAAAATAAAATTCAATACAGACTTTGCATCTTCCTATGATCAACCCATTAAAGGGTTAGCCCTCCATTTATGGTATACTCTCAATGGTGGGCAGAATATGGCTTACAGGAATTAGATTGAAGAAATTAAAACCACGGAAATAACGAGCACTCCTCCGTGTTTGTGAATGAAATTCACACTATTATGTGTACTAATTAATCACAACAAAAATATATCACTGCTCTTTGTGATTATAATGTTTTAATGAAATAAATTGGAAGAATATAAGAGAAAGATGCTGATTTATAACAAATAAGTAAAAAAAACAAAATTACATGGAAATTGAAATGCGATTACAAACACAAAGTGGCAGCATAACATTACAACTAAAACAAAAAACCAAGATCCTTAAATCCTCCAACACCACTTCCTTAAATAGAAATTTTTTAGCCCTTGGGTCGAGCCTCCAATAGTACAAGTCATCTCACATGAGTATGGTAGGTATAGGGTGGTGGAAAGTTTGTGGAAAGAAGACTTTCCACCCTTGTCCCAAAAAGGCATACAGCTTGCATCCACCAAACAGAGGCGCATGAAACACCTTCTAGATGGCCGAATTTGGGTGGGCCATAGAATACATAAATTAAGATACGGATTTCCCTTAACAGCATGTAAAATCTTACCCAAAAAAAAGGTATGTTCTTCGAGATATTGTTTAATTGGTGGGTTGTTTTTCAGGGCCGCAGATTCTGGCCCAGATTTTGTTATACTATTTGGGCCACCTAAATAACAATATTGGAGGACTAATTAGCATTGGATTATGAAGAATTATTTTTTACTCTATATTTCTTCAATCATACCATGAATTTTGGGCTTTATTAGGATTGTATTGTGGGCCCCATATTCTCATCAATGGGCTGGTGTCCAATCTTCATTCTCCAGAATTGTTTCTTTTCATCACTAAATATCTCTATCATCCATTATGAATCATCCATTGATCCCTGAATGAGAAATGTTTAAATTGAAGTGAGGATCCATTTCAAAAAATATCAAATTAAAATATGGATAATTACATTCCTTAGAATCAGATGACTCATTGGGCATAAAATGGTGTACATTGGGCATGAAGTGCACAAATGATGAGAATGGATGTACAAAATCAAAATCCTGTAACTCAGGCCCATAAGATCAAAAATGAACATTTAATACCATTAAAATATAATTAACATATGATTTTTATTGGCTAATAACCACTTTTCTGAAGAAGGGTTTCACTTCAAAAAAGAAATTCCTACTTGGGACAACGACACCCAAGCAACACCAAAAGTTAGAAATGTTAGAACACTAGAAAAGAGTTTATGTTCTAAGGGCACTACCTACCACAAGTTATCCCCTTACGAAGAACAAGTGGAAACCCTAAAACTGGGTCACATAAAAAAAATTCCCCAGCTCAAAATCTGATCATAAAGCCATTGCTAAGGAAAATAACTACTATGAAAAGTACTCATGCTTCTGTTCTAAGTCAACTCAAAGAGAAGTCCAAACAACCCATTACTTGAGGGTTTTAAGCAGTGAACACAACTACCGGTTCCATTTCAAAGACTCTTATATTTAATCGCATTTAATGTTCAATCATAAAAAGACTTAATCAAAACTTTATGGTACCATTTTTCAAAATAAAACACAATGTACAAGATTTTAACCAAATACCCCGGGGAAAAATAGGAAAATTTTATAAAACATCATTTTTAAACATTTACATTTATTTACATTCTGTCATAAATAGACAATTTAGAATCTAAATTTCTTTTACTAATTACTGAAACCTACAAGGGCCCCACTAAGACAACCTAGGTTCATTATCATGAAACCCAATATCAGTTTCCCGAAATCATTAAAATTAAAGCACCCAAATTGGTCATCACATAAACAAATTCCTCAACTAACCTACTTGGGTCTAGTTGCATTTTTAAATGCTAACCATTTGATTTCAGATCAAAGTCAAACCTCCTTCACATTTATGTGAATTCACAAAGCCTCATGCCATCACGTTTATTAGGGGTTGTCATTTCCAAATTCATAAAGTGCCCATACACTCCATGAATTAAAAATTGGATCCTATTAGTCTATACAAATGTAAATTCAGAATTTAACATGATCAAACATAACTATACAAATTAAATGAGTGGCCATATAACAACCTATAAAGCTCCCATACACTTTATAGTTTTAAATTTCACCCCCTTTTGTCAAAACCAACATACTTTAGAAATGAATTTAGAAGTATTTTACTAATGGTTAATTAAACAGGTATCTTTTTCCTAGATATAAGGTGACCATACAACTAACAACTGAAAAATGTTTCCCATTATAACCCTAACCAATAAAATATCCCATGCAACCATTTACATATATAAATGTATGCTAGCATGTCACTAAAAGTAGATAACACAAAGCAACAAGCTGAGATCATAGAAGCATGTCATTTTAGTCACATAAGTATGCTATAACAAGCAGTAATCATAGAAGGCATGATACAATATTACATAAACATGTATAAATCTAAGAATGACATATCGATAAGGCATAAAATCAAACATATAAGGCAACCTACTTATGACCCTACATGGCCTAGCATATATACATGGAATGTAAATTTCTAAGTGCCTAATATGGTGCATGTAATTAAACTTTCTTTCCATATAAGGCCATGAAAGGTTTCCAGAATTCCCAAAATAATAATCTGAATAATTTACCCCAGTAACTCTAGGTGGAATCATATCAATTGCAATAACAAACAACATAAACAAAAATCCCATCCCTAGCCACTTTGTTGTTCCCTGTACATGGGTAGATCAATCCCATGTATGACAATTAAACAAGAACTGAAACTTTCTTAGTCTTCAGTCTACCAAAACAAAATATCAATACAAAATAAAAAACCAGCTCTGATACCACTTTGTAACATCCTGAATCAACTCACTACTAAGATCGTGGCTGGACCTGTCACCAAATGACCTCAAGTATGCCTCCCCATACTTCGGAGGCTGCCGAATAATAGTTAGGGTGTAATTATATTCAGTGGGGAGACTATACCTTCTTATTAGAGTTTCACAGTTGTATACTACAGTAAATGACAACGAAAAATAGATGCAGTAAATAGAAATAATAATTTAGCAGAAGACATATCTCAAATAAATAAACGAAGGTGGCCAATGCCAGTTTATACAATAGATGAATTCATGTCATGGAATTGATACATTTCAGAAAGCAGTTAATAATACAACATAATTTTCAATACAATACAATGTAGGTCAGAAGTAATGAAATTACCTAAAATCCCAAAGGGGATCTACATGGGCAACTTAAGATCTATCTCAGTACATTGATCATAACATTAGGTATAAGAAAACAAAAAGGTCCAAGGCCCTGTGAACAAGAAAGTCTACTCAGGTACCCCAGTGCAATGGAATCCTGAGTAGGGTGTGAGATATAAATCTCAATAGGCTTGCACCACTGATGTCTTGCCCAATCCTGAAAATTTAATATAAATTAAACAGTGTAAAGGAATTCATAAATAAATCAATCTATACAATGTAACCAAATAATCAAGTGCCTACTTCAGCCCTCAGCTGGTGTCTAAATATATAACCAGTTCATTAATTAAGTAATTACCATTTTATGTTAATATTTCAATTGATGGAAAACTAGCACTGATATAACCTCATGATAGTATAAACAGTGAAAGTTCCAAGATGTAACAAGGAAACCAAAAAATGATATCAGGTGAGGGATTTCCAGGGTAATAACCAAGGTAACACAGATCTCATAGAATGCTAACTTTGTAGTATCTGAGTCAAGATAAGGGATGAGAGTTTAATCCAAGGAGCATAATCCAAGATATTCCACAATAAGGCACCTACCGAGTCTAAGGTTATCAACCAATGTAAAAAGAGGATAAGAAATGGCAGGTCCCTTTGGGCTTTAACAATGGAACATACTAGTCAATGTTGGAACTAAAGAGTATATCCAAGGCATCCTGTAATAATGTAATAATAGACAAGGACCAAAGTCTAGGTGGATATCAACCTAATAAAACCACACCCTTGAATCATAATGGGGTTTCCAAGTATCCAAGGTATTATCCTCTTAGAATCCAATGTGACCCCATGTTAATCCATCTATTTTGATATGGAAACCATGTAGTAATTTATTTTGTACAAGTCTTGATTTCCATTAGTGTGGATAGGTCAAGTAGAGTTGCAACCCTTTATTTGTTGGTTTAAGACTTGTCTTCCATTAGTGTGGATAATCCAAGTATCATTTCAATCATTAATCAATTCGTTGTAAATGATTATGTTAATTTGGTCCAAGATTAACCTTTCATTAGTGTGACAAGGCCATATAGAATGAATCCATTTAGTAAAATCTATTACGGAATTTTCAAAAGTAAAGGTCCACACCACTACCTTCCCATAACATGGTAAGGGTTTCTATGAATGTGGAACCAATTATTCTCTCCTAATCCCTGGTCCATCCATATAATTCCAATATGGGAATTCATGTATCTCCCATGGTATGAGTATGAAAACCCATTGAGTCCATCCATGGAATTCCTACTTTGGAACCCAAGTGTCAACCAAGGTGTTATTATCATTCAAAAAATTTCTAAACAATTTATTAATTTTATTTTAGGGTAAATATTTAAGCATTAACCTTTTATCTTACTCAACTCATTCCATTTACCAAAATATGTCAATTTCATTTATACGGATTCAATTATCCATAGAAAAGTGGTAATTACATACATGGGTAATTCTAATATAAAATTTGGACCAAACACTTAGATAGTGGCTTTGTCCTTTAATCATTTTAAAATGGGAAACTTAGTGCTTATAATTATATTAGGGCCATGTTCTAAACATTCCATATTATAACATAACATCAGGGCATAAGAATTATAAACACGAAATGTCAGGCAAGAAAGGTCTAACCACTGCTCTTTATCTTGAAGGAAGCACACCTCTGTTGGAGGGGTTTTATTATAAAATCATGATATTACTTGTCAGACAAATAATTTATCACCATTATCATTATAAATATGAATCCTACTAAGTTTCATGTAAGATAATTGAATATAGATACTTCACTACATGAAATTAAATTATAACTAAGTGCAGTTATCAATTTATTAATGCATTTATAAAATTGAGGACTTGGAAAGGGACCCTACCTCAGGGTAGAACCAAGCTATCAAAATTGGCTATTAGTGATTTCTAACTAAAAGTAGCTACTCCCCCACTAAGTATACACACCTTTTCATACATGCAAGGACACTTAGCCTCTATATACACACCCTCATGGTCATGTGCATGAGGGAGAGGATCCTTACACATATGATTATATGCATATACCTCACATACACATGAATTTTTATAAATATACTTGGGAACACCTAGCCCCATACATGTGTAATCACTACCATGGATATTTACACACGTAACGGGGGATCCCATATACATATACTTACTTACCTATGCATATGTAGGTGAGTCACCCTTGACTTCGTGACATGGAACCAACTTGCAGGGACCAACACACTACACATTTAACAATACAAACCACAAAATAATTAATGAATGAAAATTAAATGGTGTTGGACTATAAAACATTGGAAAACTCTCAACTCAGGTGTTAGTGATGAACCAAATCGACGAAAAACCACTTGGAACAACTCAAAACCCTATAAATTTTATTAAAAGGGTGTCAAAGACAGATAAAGATCTAAATTTAATAGGTGAAAATAGAGAATAAGGTATAAAATCATACCTCAAACAAAAATTAGTGGACTAGAATCACCCGAACCGCCTCTCCTTCGGCAACAGTTGCCCGAATATACATCTGAGGGTCCCAAGAGACCTTCCTCACCAACCTAGATCGAAAAAATTAGAAATTAAGATCACCCCAAAGAACTAGGGATTGACCAAATCTTGTGGATCGAAGAAGAGGATAAAATAATCCATGAAAAGGATGGAAACTTGGGATGAAGATCTCACCATAATGATTAAGACAAGATCGAGTGGAGATTCGGGTGAAAATGGTAGAAGTGAGGAGGCCATAGGGAGAAGCGACATGCACCAAAGGGGGAGCCCCATGGGAGGGGTGTTGCATGGGTCTAAGAGAGAGGAATGAGAGTGTGTTTAGTTATAGGTTTTTATTTTAATTTCAGTTTATTTTTAAATCTATCAAAATTCTAAAAGAGGGTGTCGCGCACGGTTAAGGCCACATGGTTTTATAAACATTGCATAGAATGTGTGGTTCCTACTAACTCCAAGACACACCCTACATGGGCGAGGTGCACAATTTAGGGAAATTGTGCGCAACTCAAGAACAAATCTAATTACCATTTTTAAATAGGTCCACAACGTTACCTGTAGTGGGCCGCACGGTTTGACAGACTGTGATAAAACCGTGCGCCCTCTGATTTCTATTAAAACTTGATGTTGTTTTTACTCTGATACTCCCAAAATATTTGGATCTAATCAAGAGACTTCTTGGGCCTTCACCTAAGTCCAAAAACAATAAATATGAGTGATCCAACTCTCAAACTATCATTTGGAGACCTGGTTTTACAAATGAACGGTTTAGTAAATGAAAAAGTTCAAAAACCTTCATACTTCAGTCCAGTTCAAAAACATAGAATTATACAGGGGGAAGGGTTTTCATTAGTCATTCTCAAAACATTTTAATGTTTTCCTTTTATGAATCTACTCTAAAGGGATATCCCCTCGATGACATACCGTGCTAGTTTTCCTTGAAGATAACAACATTGTCAAAAATTTAAAATAAATAAATTTAATAAAAACAGGTTATCAATATTATAAATAAACATTTATTACTATTAATAACATCTTTTTATTCTTATAAAAATGTACTATAAATATTAATAAAAATATGGTGACATTTTGTAATTATATTTTATTTAAAATATAATAAATGTCATTATCAATGGAAAATTGAACAAAATTGACATATTATCAAATATATAATGATTATGGTCAAAATAAATAATTTAATTAAATAAAGGAAACTTTTTGAGAGATTTTGAGACCTTATCCCACATTTTTCAACCCAGTTAAGAAATTTTACCATTTACAATAGGGATAAAATTTTACGAGGGTTACTATAAATCATGATAAAAATGAAATAGACCTTATTAAAAAATTAGAACATTATGATCCCAAATGTGGAATAAATTATCAATTATTGAAATTTAAGAAATTATAAAACTTATTTTAAATATATGTTTGAAAAACGCAGTGAAGAACCATTTTTATTGAAATAACCAATTTATGAATATGAAATGATTTTATTCCTATATAATATTTTTTTTGATTCACATTGATTTAATTAAATTATGATAAATTAAAGGAGATTTATTATAATTTATAGATAGAAAAAAAATATAAAGTCTCTTTTTTAAAATATGATTAAAATAAAAGTTTTAAATATAGTTTTTTTGAAAAAAAATCATTGTGATTTCAAAAATGTAAAACATAGATTTATAATTTTAATATTATATATTTAAATGGATTCAATTTATTTTTAAATATATATTTTTTATATAAAATTTTTTTAGAGTCATTTATTTCATTATCATGTCATAAAATTTAAATTTTTTGTAAAATTGGTATTTTTCATTGTTTGCATAGAAATCAAGTATGATTGAAAACTCCAAAAAAATAAATATATGATAATTTTGGCATGATGAATCCAAAAATAAATTAAATTTATCAAATTAAAATTCTAAAATTAATGAATTTATATTTTTGATGAAAAATAGAAAATATAAGGAAAACATGCTTTAACAGAAAAATGGTCCTTTTAAACATTAAAAATTCTTATCCTTATTTGATTTAATTCTTATAATTCAGAATTTAGTAATTATTTCTTAAACACTAATAAAAAATCAAAATAATGAAAAAATTTCAATATATATTTCACAATTAGATCACTTCTATTAATAACTTACAAACTAACAACATGTTATCAAAGTCATATTTGAATAATAATATTGTCATAGTATATCATAGTATGTTTATAATCTATTATGTGTGTGGAAAATTCTATTGAAAATAGTATTTAATTAAAATAAGAAAACATGATATAATATTTTTCTGTTATATTACATTCCCTAAATAAATTGAGTCTTCACAATTTTATCTCATGTCTGATAAAGGCGTTGAAACTCTTTCAAGATCTATATAAAGGAGTGAAAGGTAAATTTATATCAGTGGAATTAAATACCTTTTAATCCATGTAAATTTCATTTAGTATTTAAATGGAAATTAATGTCCATCTTCATACTAGGGAACTCATAATTTCTTAAATATTTATTAAAACATTCATTTAATATTCTGAGACTCGTACTTGTGAATGGGTTTCATAAAGCGTACCTCTGTAGTTGGGTAATATTTTCCTGAAAGGACTTGATAGATATGTCTTATTCCTAATTTAGTATTTAGAATAATATTACCATATAGATATTCAATATGATATAATATAGTTACTTTAGTCTATCTTTCAATTTTATCATTTGGTTGTGTTTAAAGAAATTTACATCATTTCTACATGTCGTAAGATAAAGAAATATGATGAATTTTTGATGTCTGAAGCACTAACATTATCTTTTAACAGATCAAAAGATCCATAAAAGTATGTAAAATAGTTTCCCATGTTTCAAAATAAAAAAAATATATCATTCGAACATGTTAATATAATATCCAAAATGAATAATATTATATATATAAATCTCCAAAACCACAAAAATAACACCAACAATTTAACTTAAATCACTATATAAATACATGGTTGATTAATCCTACAACTATAGAACATAATTCCAAGAAATATTTTTTTTAAATACATAGTCATGAGGAATTAAACTAATGATATTTCCTTTAACCATAAATATCATCATAAATATTCTTGAACAAATTCTATTCTCATAATCAAAAAGAATTTTTCACATATTCATCGAAGAATGACATAAAATTTAACATTAAATAACATTAAAAATCATAAAGTGACATAGATAAAATTTAGGTACCCAAATCAAATATTCAAAAAAATAAACTAATCATTTCCCAAAAAGAAACTAAATCACCATAAAACCACAAATGAAACCTATGTGATTCTACAAGTTAACTCAATCTTTATTCAACAAATAAAATTACATCATAAAAAATAATATTATTTTTACCTTAATCATATAATTTTTTCAATATAAAAGGAATTTTTATAGGTAAATTTAGTCCCATATTCATCAAATCACAATTATATATCATATATTCAAAAAATATGACAACCCCTTTATTCCTATTAACCATAATTTCCTCATTATCAACTAAAATATTAACCTTAAAGATTATGTGTTCATTTAAAATATATTTTACAATAACATTCTTCGTAAATAATTTAATACTAAATAACATGTTAAAATAAAGGGTTACATTTAACTTATTGACATATTAAAACCCAACAAAACTTCCCAAAATATCAGGATTCGCCTTAAAATCCCATAACATAAAACCTAAAAAGGATATATATTCCTTTAACCATATGACAATTCAAAAATTTATTAACCCATAAGGGTATCGTAAAACTTTATATTATCTTAATATGAGAATTTACCAACCTCTAAAGTTATCTATACCCTGATATTATACCAATTGTGTTATATAAAGACTTTTATACATAAAATCTAGTGTACAAAACATATTTTTCACAATATACCTTTGATACCAACTAAAGTATCCAAATTTTAACCATCCTTAATTATAATAAAAAACACAACATCGAGTCACAAACATATTAAATAACTATTAGTTTTAGAGTATTTTAGAATTATGAAAAGGCCATTATGTAACCAAACACATGTATTTATTATCAAAATGTTATTTTCTCATTAGACAAAGATTTCATTATTCCATAACATGACTTAAAAATCTCACTCAAAATTCTCCACAAATGATACACTTATAGACATATATTATATAATATCATTATTCATAACATGATAAAATGAAATCATATAGAAGAGAGATCTTGATTCTTAGTAAGTGGAAGAAATTATAATATCATATCAATAGTGGAAAAAAAGAAACATTGAAGGATGTTAACATAGTTAAAAATTACATTAAAAAGAGAATTTGAACATTTATTTAAAAATAATGGAAAATATTCATTTCCTTCAATATCATTATAAAAAAAGTATTAAAAAAACTATTTAATGTAAAATGACCATTGAATAGTTTTAATTAGTTTTTAATGTAATGATATACCATAATGGTGGTAAAATCCATTCATTTATTAAGCAATAAAAAACTGATTCTTTTAACACTTTTTTTAAAAAATTCATAAATATCCTATTAAAAGAGCATTAAAAGAATATTTTTTAAAAATATTTAAGATAATTTTAAATATAGTTGAATATGAATTTAGAAATTCATTATATCATAAAAAAATAAAAAACTTTTTACAAATTTTAATGAACACATAGTTTGAATAAATTTTCTCAATCCAAAATGATAAATGAGGCTAGATTTTAATTAAAAATATTCTCAATAATATTAAGTACCAAAGAGAGGATAATGAATATAAAAAATCAAAGCACAAAAAATAACCATAGGTTATTAAAATAGATGAGTTTTCAAATTATAAGGACTGTATAATTTCACTTAATGAATGTTTTACATAGGCAATACTGAAATGAAATAAGATTGTAACATAAAACCTTACAAATTTATAAATTTTTAATCATAAACCAATTGAAATAGAAAAAATATTATGAATATTTAAATACCATGAATATAAATATATTAATTGTATATCATTTAAATGGTTTAGTATATACAATATATAAACATAAATTTTTATATAGAATGAATCATGTCCCAATGAAACACTATTGAGATGATGAAATCAAATAGTTTTGGTAATGTCAGAATCAAGATGTCATAAATTTGAGAATGATAGATGGTTTTTTAAATCCTCATAATTTCATGAAATTATTCTTCAAATAAAATCATGGGTATAAAATACACCACAAAAAAGATACAAATAGTGAATGTGGAATATGATCACAGAAATGTAATTGAGAGGAGGAACACCTTACTTTATGTTCTAGATTTATTTACTCACGCTCTTAAAATATTGTGTAATAAATTTATATTTTTTACATATTTATACAAGAAACAAATTTATAATTATATTTTCATATTTTATTCACTAATAATTTCCAATGACTACTTTTTTAATAATTAATCAATAAAATCATCATTCAGGGTGTTCACTATTCCATTTTTCATAAATGTTTTTGTTAAACTATTCTTTCTCGTGCACCATGGTCTTGGTTTAATAATTTATAGAATATTATTCAATTTATAATTTTAATATTTTTTCAATTTATTCACTTTTATTACTATGCATATATGGTGGTGGTGAAAAATAGATTACATCACTTCTTGGAGAATGTAGTCTGTATATATGTAATGCCCTGACCCCAGTTACCCAGAGTCGGTGCATTATTACGTAACATTGGCATGACCACAAAAGGTCAAGTCTTGAAAGATCAATTAGTTTAGTATCCTTGGAAACACTAGATACATTCATAAATTTTACATTACATAATAAAGTAAAAAATCACAATAACATAGTCTCCATAGTCCACACTTCTATCCCCTTCAGACTATCCCTATAGGTCAATCATAAAATATTTATTCACATCCTGGGAAAAATAAAACATTGAAAGGGGTGAGCTCAGATGCTCAGTAAGGATAACAAAATAGCGGAAGCTTCCATAAATAAACATAAACATTTAAGGCAATGTATAACTAAATAAAAATCCTTTTAAACGTGAACTTCAATATAATATGGAAAAAGTAAAATGAGATAATGCCATTTACTTATTCAAATGGATATTCTACTGGTCTAATAATCACATGCAATATCATTAACCACTTTCATACTGATGGAATGCATAATGCTAGACTATCATAACCACATAGCCCAGGCCTCGTGCCAAAACTACAAATAATATTTTTTCAAGGCCTCGTGCAAAGACATTAGTTTGTATCAAGAGACCTACCAATGCATCAAGGAGCTATAGCGGGCTCCACCGATCACTTATTAAGTCTAATGAATTCCTCATACGAACATGTTTAAACATATCATAAAACATAACATAATCGTATCACATAAAACATGCATAAAGGAGACATAACATTTCCTCATTTCAATCATAAGATATCAATACAACAAATTGATATAATAAAAAAATTATCAAAACCGTTTTCAATACCAAAATAAAAGAAAATTAAATCTTGGTATTTATTTTTCATTTAAAAAAAGTTATTGCTTGTATAGGAAGCCGAAACACAAATAATGGTCATCGTGGCGGAGAAGTCATTGTCGCCGCATACCTACGACAAAAAAACATTCCCTTTTGACATTTAGTAAAACGTTTCATATAAAAAATATTCCTTTTAAATAAACATAAAAGTCAAAGTGGTTTATACACCGTATAAAAGAAAGTTGTGTATAAAATAAAATAAGCCTCAATGAAAGGAGATTGAGACGAAGTCCTTACAAAGATAATTTTTTAAATAAAATAGGTCTATTATTTGTATTCACTACATGTACAGATAATGAAAGTACAAATACAAGATAGGATATAATAATATCATGACATAATTTGAAAGTAGGAGATTAACCCAAAGAATGAAAATTGGGTTAAGAAGTTCCCTTACCTTGTGTCCGACTTCACTCGATCATTCTTTAACCTCTTGAATAATAAACTAGAGTATATTTATACTTGCTTAAGAACCTTTTTCAATTTCATTATTCATTTTATATTACGTATTACCATGTTATGAACATCATGTAATTATTTAATTTAACAACGGTCGTTTTGTCGATCTTTGGTACTTGAGTCAAAAATAAACTTCTATAATTACAAGTTGTTCATGTGGTAAAATATCCATTATATCCAGAATTAAATTCATGATTTAGATATCATATATATCATATATATCGCGTATATACATTCATTCATAATATTACGTTACATTTAGAGGTAAGAAATGAAATGCACCGTTCATGGAGACGGTAAGTCGTACGTACGCATGAACGCTACTTTCATTTCTATTTCATATTTAATGGAATGAAATCATAATGATATAAAGGTGTATTATAATTCCAGAATAATATCATATATAATATCATTTACTCCATCCTTTATACGTCCCACATATGGCATTAACGATTCATATCACTTAGAGGGGGCGGTAGTCCGCACTTCCTAAAATGAAATTACCGTGTTTACCCATAATGGAAATCATAAAGGTTTTCTATAAATGAGAAATACAGAACAATAAGGAAAACATAAACATAATATATATATATATATATATCATATATGAAAATAGTGTCATCATAATGGCCACCGTGAGTGGTGTTAAAAGAATATTGAACAATCATCGTTTCATGAAGTAGTATTTTGCCACCCATAGAAACAGTATGTTATTTAACCATTAGTCGGAGGTGTGTGTAAGTGTAAATAAAATACTTATCCTAACAACATCCTAGTATATTTTAGATAATGGTGTTGTTACAAAAGAATGTAATAAATAGTTTTTAAGGGGTTGGAGAAGAAAAATAAAAAATAAGAGAAGACATATTACCTTAAAATCAGGTAACTCTTTTTTATTTGAGCCAAAGGCTTCCTTGGATAGAATTATGCCCAAAGTGAGGATTATAGGAGTAAGAGAGGGAAGTTGAGAGAGTATTTGGGAAGAGTTTGGCTGAGCCAAATGGCTTTTATGGTGTTAATAAGGTGATAGAGGTGGGGGCCTTTTATAAGAGGAGAGGAGAGGCACTCTTGGAAAGTCATGAAATGTTACATTATTATGACATGATTTTTGGATTTTAAAGGTCCCACAATGATATATTTCGAGGATAAGGTGATAAGGGTTCCAAATATACTCATCCAATATTTTTTTGACAAGTGTAAGTATTATATTTTACATTATACTTCCACATTATTAAAATCGTTAATTAATGAGGTAATCGCTGCATCATCATGGTGTTATAAACATTTTAATTTATTTAATGTCTAAAAATTATATAAAAAATATAATGATTTAGGAAATCGGTTTATCTTTCCAATTAATATTTATAGTCAAAATGTTAACTTATATAACCCCATATAATAATTGTTTTAGTAAAAAAACACATGTTTGGGACAATTTTATTTTTACTTTAAATAAAAAGTTATTAATGTCATTTTCTTACCCATGTGGCTCTATGGGGTCCCCAAGTTGACCCATGGATTGTTTGGGTCGGCCATGACTCATCCAATAAGTGTAGGAAATGTGTCATGATATTTTTATAATATCATTTTTACCTTAAATTTCACTAATTACCTTTAATCGCGATTAATGAAACATAAAAGTTACTATTCACCAAATATTTATTTTAATCCCATTGAACCACATTTTTCATCCTAATGAAAACCATGTATGTCAGAGTTTTTAAAATAAAATCTTAGAAGTGTTAATGTTTCATTTACACAAAAAAAATAGTTTTTAAACTACCACTTAGTGGTTTCACTATTCAAAAAAATTGACGTTTTTCAGAAAAATAACAAAAATTCACCCTAATCTATATTTGGTATTCCTAAATCAAAAATGATGTCTATTTTACTAAATAGAAAATGTATAAGTTTATTTAACTAATTTGATAATTAATTCCTGTTGTCACAACAAATAGTGTGTTTTTATGAAATAATATATATCAAAAGATTGACAATTGTTTATGTCCAATTTCAAAGTGAAATTAATTCTAATGACAACCATTGGATAAAATGGTAAAATTATATTCTAATTATACCTTAAAACCACTCAATAGTATAATTTGTCACTATTAATTATTTTTATTAGAAAAGTTGTTTTTAGTAATTTTCACTATTCATCAAAATATAAAAGCTATCCGAAAAGTTCCAAAATTTCACCGTAGGCTAAATTTGATATTCCGAATTCAAAAATGAAGTCCATTTTGGAAGATAAAATTTATAAAATTTCAAAAATTAGGTATTACTATTCATAATGGGTTGTTTGATTGGTTTTGGTGTGTGTTAGAACTCAAAGTTGCATACAACACACGCTACTGTATTATTCAAAGAGAAGCATACTGTGGAAGCTTGGAGTGTTACAATATACTAATTATTTATAATTTCATTTTCCAAATAATGGAATAAAATTAAGATAAGTAAATATATATATTTTAAAAAATCATAATAATATCATAAAAAATATATAATCATTAAATTGATCTATATACCTTCTATGTGTGGAAGTGATGAAAAATAAAATATGTAGATATAATTTTTTGTTTTTTCACAATGGAATTTATATTTTCCATTATGATAGATAAAAAATAAGTTATTAAAAAAAATATTTCAGTAAGATAATTTTTCATATCACTTTTTAATATGGTTAATGAATATTTCTATGAGTTAGAAGAACAAATAAATATAAAATGATTTGGTGAGGATAATTACCCCTTCATTGAGAAACCATCATTAGATATGTTCTTAAGCATCATTGTGTTTTTCATTTATGAAATATAAAACCTATAAAACATGTATTGAGAAGATGATAATATATTTTGGTAGGGGTTGTTTTGATTTAAGTGGATCATGAATATGTGAGTAAGAGTGAAAATGTGGTCCACTTTTATAAGTGATGGGAGTGGAATGATAACAATTATTTAAAATATTAAAATAATACAATTTCACTTTCCTGTACATATGGCTCCAAATTGGATAAATTTTTAAATCAATATGATGTAGGGTATAAATACATTCATCCAATAGGGTTTAGACACATTTTTAGTATATTTTAACCCTTATCTCTTTTTATCACCTTATTATCCCCATTAACCCATACCATGATTACAATATAATTTGTATTTAAATAATGAATAATGTAATTATAAAAGGGAAGGAAAATAATATGAAGAAAACAGTTTATATTCTCAAAAATTTACCATGAATTTGAAATATAATAAGTTTTTTAGTATTTTGAATGTATTTAATTAAATATTGTTTAATATAAAATATAATTAAATTCATTTTTTAGATTATTCCTATAATTTGAGTTTAAAAACCTTAAAAATACAATGAATTTCAAATTTGAATAATTAAAATATAAAATAAGTTTCATTTGGATCTATAAAAACCATCTAGGACTTTAACTTATTCAAAACACAACATTTTTAATATTTTGAAACTATTTACATTTATTTTTCACCTGCCCTCACAAGCGTTGTATGAGTGATGTATAAGCATTTTTTTGGTAATTTAACCAGTTAAAAAATTTATAAAATTTGACCTAATATTAATTTTCTTATCTTATTATTAAAAAATTATAACAATTCATAAATTATATTAATTGTAATAATACATATTTTTGATATTAAAAGAAAGATGTTGACAGTTTGTACATTTTATATACGTAAAATTATATAAATTCCATTATCAATAGAAAAATGGAACCAAGAATACATATTTTTGAATATAGTATGAGTTATTTTTGAAATAAAATAATACAATGAAATAAAGTGATTTATTTTAGAGATTTTGAGACCTTATCCAATATTTTTAACCCAGATTAACCCATTTTAACCTTTATCGAGATAATCAATTTTTCCATGGTTACTCTTAATTATAACAAAAAATGTAATGGTCCTCATTAAAAATTTAGAAAAATATTATTAAAAAATATGGTATATTTTTTTTTTATGATTTAATATCTCTAATTTGTAGAAATTAATTTAAAAACTAAATCATAAGACACATAAAAAACCCATTTTAAAAAAATTCATATATTAAGGAGAATAAAATGATTTTATAGAAAAATCATGTAAAATTTTCATTCAAAATGGATGAATTATAATATATTATATTAAAAAATATTTATTTCATAATAAATCAAAATTGAAAATATTAAAAACTTGATTAAATTTTATGTACTAAAAATATTTTTTTGATTAAAATTATCACTTACATTTACAAAATCTCCAATATATTTTTGTAAGTTCAATAAATTTTCTAATTGAATTATATTCATTATTAAATATATTTTTTTCTATCAAAAAAATTTCATAAATATTCAATTCATTCTTATATCAGGATAATGTTATAAAACTGACATTGTTTTTAAATAGATATTTTCCTTATTCACCCAAAACTCAATTATTTATAGAAAGTTAAAAAATATCTTCAAGATAATATTATATGATAAATCCAAAAATGAAATTCATTTTAACATATTAAAACTATAAATTTTGAAAAAAAATTATAAAAATAAAAAATATAAGGAAAAATTGATTTTCCATTAAATTTTCTTTTTAAAATTTTAATATTCATAATCATTTGTGACATATTTATTATCAAAAAAAATTATATAGTTATGTCATAGTAAGTAATAGATAAATTTAAATAAAAATAATTCATCACATATTTCCTAATGTGGTTTTTCCTATTCATAATCACTAAAAAACAATTTGGTTATAAGATTCATATTCAAGTAAATAAATTTTCAAAATATAATGTATTTCATTTAAGCTATGTTTTATGTGTGGTATATTCTATCAAAAAAAAAATTATTTAAAATAAAAATAAATTATAAAATTATTATGTTTTATGTATAATTCAAAAGAAATCAAAATTATCAGAGAGATATTATTGTTCCACAATAATAATTCAATATTCAAACACAAAAATAATTGTTCAAATCAATTTTAATTCATCTATAAATATTCAAAATATCTAAATAATAATAAGAAAAATTAAATACCATAAATATGACTACATTTTATTCCATAAAATTCAAATATTAAATTTAAAAGGCATTTTGGAACCTGTATATATGTGATAAAAAATCATAATTGAATAAAAATATAATAAATACTCCAAAAAATATTAAATATGATCATGATCACTAAAAATAAATTTTGAAATTTTTTTATAAATGAAATCATTCAAAATACTCATTAAAATGAGTTTAACACATTCTAAAATTACTTATCATGGTTCTTATATTATTAATATGAATATTTGTAAACAGAAAAACAATAAGAAATACTAAAAACATACAATAAATGAAAAATATAAAAACAAATTAGAAAAGGAATAAACTTAAAATTTCAAAAAATTAGGTAAAGTAATGGATTAATCTTCATGTTCAACCTACCGTGATGTATTGAGGAGATGGTGATGTTAAGATACAGTTCCAACTGACTACACTAAGAAACCATGAGAATCTACTTAGTGTATCGACCAAACGTACAAATGAATATCATTAGGTATTAACCACAAGTAAAAGTAATATACCATGAGGTATTTACCACATTTACAAATAGATGACCACCAAAATAAATTACTCACCTCCTGAACAAATGAAGGACCTCGTGAACAAAAGAATGTGTGAAAATTCAAGTGACTGTGAGACTCATGCATGTGTAACGTCAAGTGGCCATATATAAAAAGTGACCCTAAGATATAAAACCTGAAATATAATGATTAAATTGGTGAATGGTGAATCCTTTATCAAAAAATGTATGTATGAACACCAAAAAAATATAAATTAGACATTAATTATATGATTTGGTGAGAAATTATAATTACTTAATGGAAATTAAAATTATTGGAGGTATTTCTAATATTTATAAAGATAGAATAATATAAAAAATGAAAAAACACTATAAATTGTCAAAAACTATAAATAATAACATAAACGAGATGGATGATTACCTAATTGATACTAATGATCTACTAGAATTTATAGGATTTAGTATCCCTGTTAGTGTTTCTAGAGTGAGTCATAGTTTACCTAGAGCCTTAATTTTTAACCATGATTCATGTTTAGATATTTATTTATATTCTTCAGTATTTATTTCCCACCTAATTATTGAATTTGATTATATATATTGTTATTTACCTAGGTTTATTTATTTTTTCTTTTTCATGCTTTTTTAAAACATTCCTTTCTAAAAAAGAAACCAAAGGTTTTCAAATTAAATTGTTTAAAAATAAAATTATCTCAACATGGTTTTAAAACTATAACTAATGGTTTTCATAGTTAATAATATTATGAATATTTATAGTGGTATCATAATGCGGGATGTGCAACAACCCACTATTTTAATATTAATTTCACATTAAATAAATACTATTTTCAATATTTTATTTCTCTAGAAACATAATATTAAAAAAACCATAGTATATTTTGTAATATATTACAATGAACTATAAATAGTAATAAATTATGAAAAATTATTATGAAAAATTATTAAAAAATTTATAGGATGAATCAGTTTGTAGGTAAATAAAAATAGCACAATTGTAAAAAAATGCACTCACGGTTCACCTTGAAGATCATCATAAAAATATTAACTATAGAAGTAAGGTAAGGAATTTTAAATACAATACATATGTCGAGAGATATGTAAATTAATAGTTTGAATGGTTATTATAATTAATTAAAGGATATATATATGAATTAAATCAGACTGTTATTTATATGGTCCTTGAAAATATGGCCATTTAAAATATGGTTGATTTATATATGTTCATTGTATATTCTTGTATCCAATCGTTATTTTGAATTTGTATCAATTTTAGTAACAGAATGAAATTAATATAGATCTAGAATGAAATTAAAAAGGTATTATTTAATTAAGATATTTTATTATAATATATATATATATATGAGTGTGTATTGCATATTAATTTGTTTTATTTTTTCCAAATAATGATTCGATGTATTTACAAAATTATGTGATATATTTTAACACCCTTATAGGGATAAAATTTATCCAATTATAATTAAATAATAAATCTATATTAATATACTAGGAATAAAATCTTCTACGAATATTCACTTTTTCTCATAGAATAATACTTTTTTATACTATGTAATTTTAAACAAAATGTTCACTATTGAATAATTTGGAATATATTACTTTATATCATCAAATAATTTTTTTTCATCTAAATATTTTCACATGGTATAGAATATGAAATATTTTATGCTTAAAAAATATGTTTTATTCATAAAATCAATTTTAAGGTTATACACATACATATTAAATAAACTTTTATCAAATATAAAAATTAAGTTTAAAAAAATGGTTCTAATACTTTGGATTAGTATATCTAATTTTTTTAATTGTGTATTTTTAAATTTTAACATAAAAATTACCATGGTGAATATTAGTTACCACATTAAAATATTTATTTTTCAAAGAATAATTTTTATAAATGTGGTGTAATTTTTAATATAAATAAAACTGTTCATTTTTAATAACTATAATATGAAACTTAATCATTTTAAAAAATATATTAAGTCATATCAATTTTAATTTATAAAAGAAATAAAAAATATATTATTTATAAAAATAAATTTTTCTATAAAAATAATTACATTTAATATATATAGTTTTAATTTTAAATATAGATTTATGATAGTTAAAAATACAAATAGATTAAAAAGATTCCAAATTCATAATCAGAATTTCCAAATTTTGTAGAAATGGTAACATTTATATTTTAGAGCAAAAAAATTATACCGGTAAAAATTTAATAAAACTAGATAAGGGTAAAAAGAGGTAAATTTTTATGGATCAATTTTTATAATATTAATGTTACTTATATAAAATATGTAATACCATTTAAAGGATTTAATTTCTTGACCAAATGTCTCACCACCCATTTCTAACATTACATTATAAATTCCCATGTGATTCCATCTTTACCCCTCACTAAACATTTGTTTCCAAGGAAAAGTCACACTTTTTAATATATATATGGTGATCACTTCCACACTCTTAATGAAACATTTATCCTTAAAATTTCAATTAAATTCATAATTTTTTATCCTCTCTGATAACCCTCTTACACATTTAGTAGCCACTTATTACATGAATGTTTCTGAAGTCCTTTATTTTTAGGAGGCCCTCTAAGCGAAGATTCAAACTTTCATCATGAGTTTTATCTATTCTTAAACCACTTAATCTCTATATTTATCATCCTCAATCTTGTAATTCTATAAATAAATAACAATATAGTAACATAGGTATAAAAATAATTCTAAAATTTTGTTATATTCATGTAATATCCATTTTCATATTCCTCCAAAATATTTGAAAAAAATGAGAAGGTGGCTTGTGTTACATTCGGATTAACGAATCCATGATAAATAAATTTTTTACATTTTTAAAATTCATGTATAGTTTTAAAAATATATTTAATAAAAATTTATCATTTTAATTTTTTTTTAAATTTTTAAAGGTGAATTATTGATTATATAAAAAAATTAATATTTGGGGACCTTCATAAATTTAACCGATTAAAATGAGTATAATAAGTGGAAATTTTTTTATTCATTATAGATGATAGCTTATTATATTACCTTCTTCATCCAAATCATAAAAATTATGATTAATACCTATAATGAAAATATTATAATATCATTTTTATTTTGAATATTTTATATTATAATATTTTTATTTTTATTCTCATCCATTGATTATAACATGTTATTTTTTCGGGTTATTTAACCACATATATGAATGTTGCAATAATTTTTTATCATATATTTTTATGGAAACATATTAATTATTATAAAATGATATTTATATATAAATAATATTATTTTTAAAATGAAGGTAATACTAGTATTTAACAATTTTATAAGATACCAACTTCCTTTTGTTAAAAATTACTGAATCAAACCATCCATTGATTTTATCTTAATGAATACTAAATAAAACTCTCTTAGAATGAAATTAGAAATTTATAAATCATTATATAAAAAATATTATATTATATTATATTGTATTATATTATATTATATTATATTATATTATATTATATTATATTATATTTAAATAATGACCATGTTATCAATATATGCGGACTCACATCAACATTTTAATACTTTTACAAAACCATCGAGGTAACTAACATTGAATTATGAAAATAAACAAGAAAAAACATATAAATATGTAATGAATGATGATACTTAAATATTATAAATGGTGAAAGATATTTATAAGTTTATAAAATTTGTTACTGATTTTTTTATATTTATTATACTATAGTTTAACATGCTAAAATGTAATTAGAGGGAATGTTAGTGGATCTTCAGAAGTCAAATGACATTTTACTAAGTTATGATGTTTCTTATTAGAATTTTTCATTCTATGTTTTTTCTTTAAATATATAGTTATATTATTTATTATTACTAAAATTATTATTTTTTGAATTACAATTATTTCTCATAATCCTTTTTGAAGAATGTAACATCAATTATCACAATATTCAAACGAGTTTTATTATCTCAATTTTATTTCATTGAAATACATTCCATATTGAACAAATATTTATATTATATGTGATTTATATAATTCTCTATTGATTCATTTTTTAATAAAATAAATATAATTCAAGGTATTTTCAAATCCTTCTGATGCTCTCTTTTCATGGAATTTAGATTAAAACTTTACACAACATGTTAATTATTTTCATGACTTAAATTTCTTTATATTGAGTTATAATGCATATTTTTAATTTTTTTCCTTCTATGTTTAGTTCATATCACTACATGGTTATATTATATTGTGTTTATAATTTATCTTCTATGTATTTAAAGTTTATTACTATTAACACAGTAAGGACCATTGTTTTTCTGAACTAGAGTTTTTGAGAAAAAAAATTGAATTTTGGATTTCAGATGCTAATGAGGGGGTAAAATGGTAATTTTCACCAAGCATATAATCATGTATACTTTTTATGAATAATACCTTAGTATAAAAATATGTTGTTTACCATATGACATGAGTTTTGTGGATGTACTAACTATTCAAATTTCAGCAGAATAATTGATAATTAATATTTAAATATTTAAATTTTAAATTACTCATGGAGGTTTATTCGGTGAGATATTTTTAATATAGAATAATATTGATATTATTTATCTTTAATTAATTCATGAATTAGATTCTTTTTTCTAGGTGAGGCATAAACTCAAGTTTGGTGGGTCCGAACTAAGGTTTGTTTTTCTTTTCTTTTTTTCTCTTTCTCATTTTCTTTTTTTTTATTTTTCCACTTTTACTCCCTAGATTCTCACATAAGACCCTAGGGTGATCATTATTTTTCACATGATAGATAGAAAAATTGACAATGAAATAGTGATAAATATGTATATGGAAATAGAGGTACCGCTGCAAATCTTGGGATGTACCAGATTAGCATTCAATCGCGGTAGAGCATGGTAATAGGCGAACCTTCGGCATATTCTACCCAAAGGTAGAAAATTTTGATTTTCTTTCTATACATTCGCATAGATATTCCATTTTCTAGTTTTAAACCCTTTTTTTACTATGTAGGACCCCTTGTGGGTCTATCTATTGTTTTGTGGGATAATGGGGGGGTTTAGATGATTTGAGGGGTTTTCCATTCGAAAATACCAATCACATGATGTGTTATACAAGAACACATATTGTGTTTTATTCTTATTCCGGAAAGATGTTTTTTTTGTAAGTACATGTCATGTATTTTGTATACACACTATTTATTGGGTCGCTTCCTTGTAGCTGATTACCCGAACTGAAAACTCGTGTCGGGGCACATGGATTTGTAGAGTACATGGCCAGAACCCATGTGGGTTGCATGCCATATAAACTTATAAGACTAGGAAAAGTACATGGCTAGGTCTTGTGAGGTACATCTACAATTACCACACATAGGGTACAATCCATGTACATGATGAACACCTCTTGTACATAGGATTTGACACAACATTTCATACTGAGGTACACACCCAAGTTGGTATTTTTGAGAAAACACCATGTTTTTGGTATACACATAATGTACTACCCCTTTTATACCCATTTTGGGGTTTTTGTGTCTTCACAACCATGATTAAGAATTGGACCCTTGATTAGCCCTTTATGAGTATCTTCTTTTATAGATCACGATGGTAAAAACATCGAGGTGTTTTGAGAACTTCTATGTGGTGTTCGTGACTTTCATAAAGTGAGTGTTTCTTTATCTTTTAATTGAGTTTTGTTGTATCCTAAGAGTGAGACCTTGGTATGATATGAGACATGATCCACCTACCATAACCAGTTCTTGTGTATCTTTCTCATTGAGTACGTATACCTTTTTAAATGTTCCCCTCCGGAATAGAAGTCAATTAGAGTCGTTGTTTCCATGGATCCCTATAGGATTTCTCTACTTACATTTCAACCTATAGGATCTTGTATAGGATTCCTCTATCTTCATGCTGTTACTAAGGGTTTCCTGAGGGTGGCCTTCTCTTAATGATAAATAATGGAATCCCTTGTAATATTCCTTTACCTGTATACTGTTGTGAGGATCCAATGTAGAATGAATCTATTTATTATGATTCTATTGAGGGTCCCATGTAAGATTTATATTCTTGTGTGCTTTTCTATGGATCCTGAGTAGAATGTATCAATTTAATTATCATTAAGGATACAATGTATGATTCTTACTTTTTTACTTTATAGATGAGTATCCCTAGTAGTATGCCTTCACTTATGTGTAGACCCTTTGGATCCCAAGTAGGATGCCTCTCTAGTGTTTTGACTTGAGGGAACAAGTGGGTGCCTCACTATTTGACCAAACTGATATAGTACATTAGGTTTGGGTAGATATGGTAGCAAGCGTCACATTAGAACTCATATTGAACTTATAATCGCATAAGGATGTATAAGTACTGGTGGATTAGGCATTCATCCACCCTTACTCTTTTATTTATGAATTCACCTATTTTAGATAATGAGAAGATGATTACTAGAGGTTCTTCTTGGTTGTGGATGATGAGCCTGACATGATGATCATTCATTTCTTTTAGGGATTACTGATCATTCTTCGTATGATTATTCTTATTCATATATTGTTATTCTCAGATGTGATTCTTGGGATCCATTTTCAAAGCCATGTTATTTGTTATGTTTATTGACATACCTATATGTGATACCATAGATCATAATTTTTATCCATATGTTTTACTATTATATTATTGATATTTCTAGACGTGCTTACTAGGATCTATTCTTCGAGTCTATGATCATGATATACATTCATAAAATCTCTAGTAATGATTATTATGGAAAATTATGCTCTACTGATTGATGAGGATTATTCCTCTCTCCTCATATTGAATAGTGATAAGGATGATTGCACTCTCCTCAATCTGATTATTCTCATGGATGATTATGCTCACCCGAGTCAAAGAGATGATTATGCTCGCCATGAATGATTACACGAATACAATGTTAGAAATAGAAGTTCACATCATTAGATACCTATGGAAGATTACACTCTACTAGTTGATCAGGATTATTTTTTTCTCCTTAATTAGAGACCCTGAGAGGTGGTCATGAAATCTCATCGGTGATCTATTCTTATATTTCACCTATGGGTCAGACCCTTGGGGTTCATCAGTGTAACAAATTGGTGACCACCTATGGACTGGGACCTAGGGACTAATCATTGGACTCAATTTACATAGAGAGATTAGTATGAAATCTAGATCTATTCCATATTTACAAGATGTCCATATATATTCTCTAAAATCCTACATTACAGTGATTATCGGTGAGTTTGGGTGAACCCAAGGTTAAGACATATATCTCCATGTGGTGATGAATTGTCCTCAAAGATATCTCTGTCATTGGACAAATTAGGTATTGTTGATTGGGATTATGGAAATAGAGATTGAATTAATGATACATGGGTTGAGTGGTATGACATCTAACTCAATAACCTTTTCACAGGATGTCCAGTTGATAGGGATTATAGACCCAAGGATCTATTACTGATGGATTTATGTTATTTATTTCACCTTAGAAATGTATATTCATGCTTTTGTATTTTTATGTTTATATATATTCATATATTTAAGGGAATTTATATAGATATAAACATATAAATATAGATATACATGACAAAACCATTTCTAGTTGACTGAGATTGTGGACCCACAAATCAAATGAGGTTTCACTTGATTTATTTTATTTTTTTATTCTTTAGTTATGCCTTGAATATGCTGATCATATTGCATGAGTAGGAACTTATGACATAAGATTCATAGGTTTACCATTAGGTGGCCTACTAAGATTATTTCTCACCCATGTACATGCACATTAGTGTGTGTGAAGACCTTATTTCTATTTTTCAAGTTGAGCACAAATGCATGGTGGATAAGGCTAAGGCCCTTGGTTGCATGATCAAGAAGGACCACACAGGTTGATTCATTTGATCTGAATGATTTAGATTGGATGTGTTATGAATACCAGGTATGTGTTTTGGTTCAGAGTTGGCATTTGAGCCTTATAAATTTATATTATTTTATTTGATGTACTCTTGTATGTACAATCATCCCAATGGACGATTGGTTTTGTATAAATGACATGGATGTTCTGGATTTTATAGCTTTTCATTTATTATTACCACATATTCTATTTCATTTTACTTAGTGCTGCCACACCTTTTCTGTTTACTTCTATATATGATACTTATCTATTTGCACTATTTTATTACTTTGATATAAGGTCCTAGTCTGCCCACTATCACATCCTAGCCCCTCACTACTAGTGCGACCTCTAGCATTTAGAGAGGTTCTCTTTAGGCCTTGTAATGAACTGACATGGAGCACCAGTATACTAACCACCATATTGATACATTACTAGTTGTTTTCAGAGCTATTTCTTTTCCTAATGTGTTAAGATTTGGGATATGTTATACATGAGAATTAGGAATTTTTTGGAACCTATGATGGATATCAGGCTGATGCATTGATGAAACCTGGTCCAGTGAGAAGTTCTAGTTATCATAAACATGGGTTTTATTTTTTGACACGTGATGTTTCAATTATATATGTTATTTTCCTTTATATATGCACATATTGTGTGGATAATATGATTTATTATGTGTTTCTAGCTCTTGCCTTATCGTAAAGAGGCTAAAAATTGATTTTGAATCATAGAAAAAATTGGAAAAAGGTGTATCATGCATAATATTTGGCATGTAGGATTCACAATTTGTAGGCCTTCTAGTGTGTGATTTTATTAAAGACAAAGTCCAATTGTTTATAGTGTCAACAAAAAGCAAAATTGTGTTTTATATTATTGTTTTTTGAAATAATTCTACTCAATTGGGCTAACGTTCATATATATTTCATTCTGATGGAACACGATGTGGATCTATGTTGAGGCATTTGGTGGTGAGGATGTTGAGGCAATCCTCATATACCAGTTGTGAAGAGACCCTAGTAGGTTAATAAGGAACATGATAACCATGTGTTAAACCTAGTGTAGGGTTTTTTACATAGTAATTATTATTTTAATTTCCAATAAAAAACTATACAATGCTTTCATGAATAGATTGAAAAATATTTATACTTAAAATACCTTCATTTGGGGTTATCTAGTCAAATAACTATGTAAGATGCTGATAAGTTCTAGGATGTTTCACCTAAACTATACCTCAAGTGTGTATTACTATATACTTATTCATAATGAGTGTTAGTTTAGTATCTATTTTAAGTTTATATCATTAAATCCAGGGAGAAGTTCCTTATGAGGATTCTTAGAGAGGATTGGTCCCTTAAAGGTCTTTTGAAAGTTATAACACTTATAGTCCAGTGTTATATTTACCTCCTTCAGAGAGGTTTTCTATTTTGGGCTCGATAGTAATACTATGTGGACCAATTATGAGACTTGATTTGCTGGGAAAGGTGGTAGACCTAGAGCCCCTTACTTTTGACTCTAACCATTATAGTTCAATGTCTAGTTTGTTCAATGGAAGTTATCGTGAGAGTTTGTACTAGGTTAATGAATTCCTTTTTAAGCAGTGAGATAGGTTATATGCTATTTGAGACCAACTCACAATTATTTTTTATGTTTTTTGATATTGTCATGATGATGCCTTCACATTTTGATAAGAACCTAGAGTGATTTGGAATGAGTATTGGATTCAAGGGGACGAACTATTTGGTTTCTTGGTTAAGTCGAACCATTTTTTTCTACTATTAAGGTAGTTTGAGAACTAGTAGAAACTCATATTTGGAAGCACACTGCGTAACAGGTCGTCATGGAATAAATCATGGCACAGTTGATTTTTTTGAATTTGAAGAGGAGATCTATGGGATATTGTCGATTAACGATACTAACATTTTATGTATCATGGTCAAATTATCCTTGTGTTATAAGACTTGTGGGAGAGTGAGTTAGGTTATAAAAGTATATGTTGGTTGGGAGTGGTACCATTTGAAATTGTAACTTAGTGACTACCCATGTGTGAGCTAGGGACTAATGTTTTTAGGAATTTACTTGGGTATAACTTCCTGATATTTATGGTAAAATGAAACATGTCCTTCCATGATAGAGGTGAAATCAGAAATAAATTGGGTTGCATTTGATGGTTGACTAATATAATGACTTGGACATGCATTTTTGGATGACATGGTGGGAGGTGTTGGTTAAAATCAAGTGTAGCTTGTTTTTTTTAGTATGGATTAAAGTGATATCTATACATGAATTTCGATACAATATTAGTTTACTCCATGTTAGAGTCGACCATGATATATCATGAAACCATCCTAAGTATGTTGAGATTGTTTTTTCTCTACACCGAGCTTCTTTTCTTTTTATATGTGTTTCCAAGTTTGATAGAGGAACCTTTTGAAGTTGTGAAATATGAGTGATAGATTGTAATTCATATAGTGGAGAGTGGACCATTATCTATTTGAGGGTAGTGACCCTTGATTCTCTTGAAATTCTAAATTTCCATGGGATGTTTGTCTTAGAGTCTGGTCATGAGACGATAATAAGGAAATTCATGTGGCGGGGAGTTCTAGATGGGATGCAGTTAAATTTATCACATGTAAGAGAGATATTTTGACACTGTGAGACAAGTCATTGGATATTTTAGATATGTTGTTGTGTAGATGATCAAGATAAGATAATGGCTACTGGATTTTCCACTATGGATTCTCTAAGACAAGGAGGCTTATTATGGGGAGACTCTATAGAACTTTGGTTTTAAGAACAATAATTTTGAGGAAGAATTTTAATTTTTTCTTTCAGATAATTATACAAGGGTAAAATAGTAATTTTACCCTAGAATATTACCTTGGATAAATTTTCTGACAAATTTATTAGTCCCAAGATTTGGGTTTTATCCTAGGATATGAGATTTGTGGAATTCTGAATCATTTGAATTTTAATGAAATAATTAATATTTAAAATTTAATTAATTAAATAATAAATTATTCACATATATTTTTTCAATGATATATTTTGAATGGAGCATAATATTGAGATTCTTGTATCTTCCATTGATTCAATAATAAGGAGTTTTTCCTATGCGAGGCATAAACTCAAGTTAGGCACCAGGGCCGTGTCATGGCCTCATTTTCTTTATGTTTTCATTTTCATGGGTTCTTTCTTTTCATTTATTTTTCTTACTTTCCTTATATATATTATCGTATACACCCTCAGCGGGATCCTTATTCAACGTTAAATTGAAAGATAAAGGGATAAGGAGGGAGAGAAATAGGGAGAGGGAAAGAGAGATACCACTTCAATGCTCAGGACACACCAGATCATTCTGGAGCGTGGAAATGGGAGAAGGTTCAAGGAATTCTACCCAAAGGTAGAGTATTTTTACATTGTTTACAAATATCCCTATTAGTCTTCCATTTTATATTTGTAAACACCTATTATTTTTTATTATTACCCCTTTTGGGTCAATTTTTTGTAGGGGTGATATGTGTTTTGGGTTATTTGGGGGGGGTCTATAACATCCTCCCATTTATCACATAAACTTTTATTACATTTTACAAAACCGAGGATCTTTAAGGTTTAGTGTCTTGGAAACTGGGAACATAAAACATGAAAACATAAAAATTCTTCTTAAACACTAGAAAGTCTTCTCCTCATGTTCATCCTAGGTTCATTTCTGCATCTCATAACCTGGGGACATACATCAAAAGAAAGGGTGAGCATAAGGCCCAGTAAGGGAAACAAGAGAATCATTTTACATGTGAACTTGAGATACTTCAATAAGGTCATGAAAAGAACATTAAGGCGTGAGAAAGAAATCATGAGATATATCATAATAAAAATAACATATTTCATAACTTGAAGATGTGGCTACAACATTTAATATTGAGAATCATTTCATTTCACCAAGGTACATCCCCAAGGTGTCATTAAAAATTACCATGGTTATTCACCTAGGTATTAGTCTAAAATGTCATCTATAGAGATTAAGTCTTTACCCAATGCATTGGAGCGCTATCTGGGTGCACCCTTGACATGTCTTTATTATAATGTGATCCACATATATCATCATCAATAATTTCATAAACAACCCATATAGCATAAAAGAAATTGGTTTCATTTCATAATCATAATATTTTAAAAACTGCTTTAAAGACATGATCATTATGTTACTTTAAACCCACGGAAAAGGGAAAGTGGGTTTCATGTATATAAATAACAGAATTTAAAATAGAACATTTTGATATATATGTGAATACCCCTGTAGAAATAAGAGCATTGAGTATTCACTTAATAACATAAAATAATTTTGAGATAAATAGAGAGGCATTTTGAGACGAAAATTAGGCAGCACACTACAAGAAAACCAGCTATTAGCGACAATTTTTTTCATATAGCGGCGGTTTAAACCGCCGCTAAACTGGGCGTCGGCAATCTATTAGAGGTGGTTTTATGCATTTCATGGAGGTAAAAGAAAAGCGTCGTAGTACCTCATTTCGCGGCGGTTTTTGGTAAATTTAGCGGCGGTTTTATGGGCTATTTAATTAGTGGCATCTATAATCGCCGCGAAATTCAGGCGTGTCATGCGCCTACTTATCAGCGGTTAAAACCACCGCTAATTCCGGTGTGATTTCGCGGCGGTTAAAACTACCACTATGTGTATTTATGATTACATTTAGCAGCGGTTTAAACCACCTCTAAATGTATAAGTGGTAAAACTTTAGCGGCGGTTAAAACCGCCGCAAAATGCTGACCCAAAAAAAATAGTATTTCTGCTTATACTTCACCATTGCCCTGAAAAACAAACCAAACAAGAATTCTAAGAAAAATAAAATTCTTAACAACAATTACATGGAAAATTACTTTTGTAACTAATATTCGAAACATCATTTAATAACATCAAAGGGTCCATGCATTAACATACCACATATCAACTTCTACAGAAAGACATATGGGATTCTCAAACAACAACTAGGCATGATATATCAACTATCAATACTAATATGGGAAACGTCATTTCATAACCTTTTCATCACCTAAATACATCGACTCAACCCCAGAGACATTTAGCATCCTGGGACAGAATAGAGCATCAGGAATTTTGGTAGTATTCTGATGCTTATAATGCTAAAAATGATCACCTGTCCAACAAAAAAATAATTTAAAAGGGTCACTAATTTGATAAGGTATATTACCCTGTTGAAAATGGACATGATGATGATAAAAATTAGAACGTTTTGGAATGGATATGTTAAGAGTTTTCCCTTCTACCATTCATGCTTCTATAACCAACATGAAGACCCAGATTCCCAAATGTTAATCCCCAACAGAGAAGATACATCCATTTAAAAACATGGCCAAGTATCCTACTAACCAAATACTTAGGGATACATGTAGTCTCACCTGGTATCCCCATGAGGCATACTCTCTAGCTTCTAGAGTAGAGAAAATTGATCCCATGACATTCCAAACTTGTCGATAAGGGCATAGATGAGGGCGTATGATAGATGTATGAGCCCCACTTCCATAAAAGAAGATATTAATCCAATAATTGAATGAAATAATCAAATTCAAGTACAAATCCTTTTTTCTACGTCTCCTTTACAATGGAAAGAATGTCGCCTGCTATGGTCTAAGTCTATTAATTTCCATCCCACACATTCTCAATGGGATGTAATTCATCATATGATTCCACTAATAGAAGTATTCCCCCATGCTTAAAAATATTTTATAGGCCAATTTCTACCTCACCATGGGCTAGATAAATAGTTTTGGTTCCTAGAAACCATAAACTAATCAACTCACTATGGAATTATGGTTTATGGTACATGATAAAGTAGAAAATATATGTCTCCTCGTAATGATGAATAACATGCAATTGATAGGGGAATTTTGTGCAGATCTACCTAACCCAAAATGGTCATGCCCATTAATCAGACAAATTACCACTAGGGTGCAAATCACACTTTCACCTCAAGCTACTTTTTTGGTTTTCTAGAGTGAAGATGAGAATGTTTGAGAAAATATAATAAATAAATTGATTAGTGGGATCATGAATATATGAAACGATGATGAATTTTTAAATGTAGAATATTTCCCTAAGAACGGTGCCACAATTCACTGACGATCCTCAGAAACTATCATTTTAATATAGTCAACAGAGAGCGAAAACATGTGATACTAAAGGTTGTATTTAGGTGAAGAATAGAACTATCGTCCTGATGTCCAAATCAATATAAAGGTAGTATGTTCAATAGAGGATAATTTTGATATTCAGTCAGAATAAGAACCTTTAAAACATCATTGTTATAAAAAACTTTGTATCGATGATTGACATTATGGTTCCAGGAAATAAGGTCTCTCCAGTCTACCACATAAGAAGACATTTGAGAAATAGAGGATCTATTTAAAGATAATAGAGAATATATTATAAGATATGTATCCATTAAGAGATAATTAGTTGTTCTAATCAAACAAAATAAGTGCATAACATGGAAAACATTACGTGGACCACATGATCCATTCTAGGTCACGAAAATCACATAACCCATAAAACATATTTTGATCACATGATTTTTCTTAATAAATATAATCATGTTACCATGTTAAGGTCACATTAATCACATAAAGATTAGTATATCATGAAAAATTCCTCAAGAGACAATGGAATCACATAAGATAGACTAATGGCCAAGGGTGTGCATCAAAGTTCAAATAAATTACCATTGATTAGTTCATGGATTGATTAAGTGAGATATTTAGACAAGGTGATCACCCAAAGAGTTCAAGTGACATGATCACATGATTATGTCTCTGGTATGGTTCTTATGATAAGGTCATGAAAAGTTGTCTTGCAAAACAATCGCATGAGAGAGGAGGTTTTGAGAGCTATGGAGCTCCATGTCACCGGTCAAATGACCAGCCTCTCACCCCCTATTTATAGGGAACCTCAAGGAATATGAATGGACATATAAAATACCAAAAGATGTTTTTAATTCCAACCAGAGAGATCATAAGAGACTCATGAAGTCATTTCCTACCTCATAACTGAGTCATTTTTCCTTCAAACATCACTTTTGTGTGGGGGGGGGCATTTTTTGACGCTATCCAAATGAGCATTGTATATTTTAGGAACAAATAAATTCCCAAAGAATAGGTATTAATATATACCCAAAGGAAATAAAATTATAGCATGTATACATATATATTAATTACCTAGGTCACAAGGACTATGTGAACTTCAATGACGCTCATGATCACATGACCCTAGGAACATCATGCAAAGGGGTTATGCAATTCATGTGATCTGTTCCTGATCATGTGAAGCCCAATAAAATAGCCCAATTAATCATGTAAAACCCATCGGATTATTTTTTTATCATATGACATGGCATCTAACAATCTCCCAATATGATCATAAAATAAAAGTTAGAAAAGAGGGAAGCTTCATGGGAAGGGAGTTGCATTGGTTTTCATGTGATTTGGTTACGTGCCTCATAAATGCAATTAATGATCATGAAAATAACCTCAGAAAACCATCTTGATCTAGTGATATCTATTCAACATGGCTGTTTGGACATGCAACACCCTAATGAGTCCAATTCCCAATGATGAATTTACAACAGAAACATCAAAGTGCCTATTACCATAGATCATCTAACCAATGAAACAAGCACATCATTCTCTTTACCACCTGAGGTTGTTGTGATCATTCAAGGTTAGCCATTGAATCTCCTCCATGACAAATGGGTTTTTAAAGGTTCCACACACCACACATGTTTTATATACAAACCATCCTTTCCCATATTTGTTCAACACATCAACAATACTACTCATGGTCTGATGATGCATCATCACCCTCTCCACCTCCATCTCCTGCTACCACCTGTAAGAACATTATATTGAAAATTAAATATTGTAGAATATTTATAATTAAACTTAAAACCAATAAAAGTTTTCAAACTAAATGATTTTGATTTTTTGTGATTTACCTGCTCACCACCACTCGGTGCACTACCACTGGCGGCATATCTGCTCATCTACTGATATAAATCTGTCAACGCTTTCTGCATAGCGGATATCTGAGCCACTTGGTCTTGAACTGTGGCTTGTAGAGAAGAAATCTCCCTCTGAGCATCTTCAGGTATGGGTTGAATATAACCAGGAGTAGATGTGGTTGGAATCCTTGATGGCCTGCTAAATACCTCAGATGGTATGGGTCCCAAACCTATCCCGTGCACTCTACCAGGATGCTCCTTCCCAAGGACTTGAGCAACCGGGTCATCCTAGGAGACTGAGTAGGACTGCCCAAGATTGGAATCCCATAGTTCTTTAATTTTTACCTATAAATCAAATATCAATACATATTAACACAGTAAAAACTGATAATAAGTTATTATAATACAAATTTTACTTCATACCCCAACTTCTTTGGTAGGCTCATTAACAAAAGAGCCATCTGATTTTCTGTGAACATCCTACCACAGTTCAGTCCGGGAGGCTTCGTACCCTAAATTTTGTGACTGCATTAAGCAATGATAAATAAAAAAATCAATATATTAAATAGATAATATTATATTTTAAATATTTAAACTATTTAAAATATTACCAATGACATTCGACTTCTAGAAAATCTTGTTGAGCCTGCTGTGTGAGGGATGACTTGCTTCGCCCTATTTGATGCATTATGTCGTGAGAGATCCCGAAATAAATAAAATGAAATTTAACAGTAATGTATCCAATGTCATATCCTCTTCAAATACATGTATTAATGTAAAATGAGGATAATATAATAATATATATTTCAATACCATCCGCTTCTCATCACGATGTCTGTCAACAAAAACATTCCACTTCTCTTTCGGTACCCCACTGGGTAGCTTGTCATACATTTTTTCCAAGGTCAACGAAGTATCGTTGACATCACAACACAATATCCATTTGAAATCTTTCCATTTTTTACAAAGATTTTTCAAAGTCCACTTCCGTGCTATCACATTAGCAACTGTGAAGTGGAAGAACATCTGTATACAGAAATTCATTTTGAACATATTAGTAACATGAAATTCAATTAAACCATAATATAATAAAATTACATTTATTTGAGAATCGAAAACTTCATTTTTTCCAGTTTTGAGGCATATTTCTCCAATCATCATATTAAATTGGAAGAGAAATGGGCTCCATTTCCAACTGACCTATAATATGGCCAAGTAACCCCATGACATCATCCATAGGGACCCCATAAGAATAAAATGGCACGAATATATTTTCGCCATTCAAGTTCCAAACATCTGAACGTTTTAAGTGTTTCTCCATAGTTTCATTTTTTTCATCTTCAATGAGCAAACAATTAGTATAAACAAAATGAAATAAATTTATTTAATTAAAATTTATACCTATGACTTTGACCCTCCAGTATATCTGGGATTTATTGGAAGGGGTCTGTCGCCGCCCAACTGATGAGGCAGCTATAGGGGGAGTTGATGACTCAACCTCTAATGGGAGGCCCTCTGATGGTGTGAGAGATGGTTTAGGGGGAGATGGTGTGGGGGTGTAGTAAGCTGGTGCCTCAGATGTCGTGGGGAGTGACCCAGATGGATCATCATCCGTCACAGAACTAGAAGAAATTGTATAACGCTTCCTCCATTGCATTCCTGTCATTTAATCAAATAAAATTAAGTTCAGAATATATATTTCAAAAAAAATATGTAGGAAAAAAATTAAAATTGATAATAGATGCCCATTACTAAAAAAATATATATATATAACAATGATAATGAATGACTGTAGAAATGAAACAAGTGGTTACTGCATGAATGAATAATTGTACATACAGTAATTTTCCCCTTCAATCATGTTGGTTTCCTGCTCCATTTCATCATCCACTTCATTCATCTTTTCAATACTAATATTTTCAATATCATGATGGACAAACAATTCTGCTTCCTATTGTTGATGGCATTCAATTTCAGAGGTCAAATCTTCCACTTCATCACCTATATCATACAAATCTCTTTGTATTACGTGTGTACCTGCACTCCACCCATTATCCACAACATCATTCACTTAATATATCATTTTTTTTCTTGTGATGCTATGATATATGGATCATGCATTTCATGATCACCAGCATCCATCAAGCGAGAGAAGTTCACAGAAGTAAATTGATATGCATCTCTTTTAACACCTCTGATAATATCGACCCATTTTCATTTGAATAAAACAACAGAAAAATGTCCATGGTAGTTTAATTCAATAATATCATCCAGCATTCCATAGTATCCCACTTCATCAAATGTAAATATACCTCTATTCTGTGTTTTCAAACCCACTTCTCGATTGACTGTATGAAATTAAAATCCATTCACATTATAAGCGTCAAACTTTCTAACTTGTTTTATAGGACCTCTATCAAGAAACATCAAATTTTCTGACAAGTCTGCTCGAGTATCAGTATTCATGATCTATAAAAAGAAATATAATTTAATATATTTACAAATTGTATGTGTCAAACTAATATTTATATTTATTTTAATATTTATGAACTTACACGTCGTGCAAACCATTCTACAAGCTCTTTATTCACAGCTTTTGTTATATCTTTCTCATTTCATTTTCGGCCCCTCATTCGTCTCTTTTTTTGTATCCTCAACTCTTCAATAATTGGATCTGCAATTTCACTTTTCAGCAGCACATATCTATGTGCCTGTAATAATTCCAATTCTGTTAGTGTCACATTTGAGGTCCTCCCAACTGATCGGCCAATAGTAGGAAATATTTTTGATTTCTGATGCATTTGAGATTGAGTTGATGTGTTGTCAACATGTCCAACTTGATTAAATATTGTCTCAATATCATCTAATTACCTAGAACAAAAGGTAAGACATTCCTCGGCCAAATATCCTTCAATAATAGATCCTTCTATTTGAGATTTATTTCTCCCATATGATTTCAAATGCCCAAGATATCTGTGAAATAAAATAATAATATTATGCGTTTATTTAAATGTCAATAATTGTTTACTTAACTGGAAAACTTATAAATAAAATACCTCTCAATTGGATACATCCATCAATAATGAACAGGGCATCTTAATTTAGCTTCTTCAACCAAATGCACAGTTAAATGCATCATGATAGTAAAAAACAATGGAGGAAAGATCATCTCCATTGCACAAAGAGTCAATACAAACCACTCCTGGAAGTTGTCAAGCTGAAATGGATGTACAAGTTTCTTGCATAATAGCCTGAAAAATGTGAAGAAGTGGAGTACAACAGAAGTAACTTTTTCAGGTAATAATGTACGCAATGCCAATGGTAGTAAATGCTATAACAAAATATGTGAATCGTGACCTTTCAATCCATGTAACTTACGATTCATCAAGTCAACACACCTCGAGATGTTACTCTAATACCCATCAGATACCTTTACATTCTTTAAAATTTGAAGGAACGTATCTTTATCCCTATTTTTCATTACGAAAATGGTCGGAGCATACTTTTCATTCTCATATGGCCAGAGATCGCGTTTTATGTTTATTACATGTAAGTCTTTGTGAGCATTAAGATGATACTTCGACTTTCCATGCTCATTATGTAATGTGAAAATCAAATTATCACAGAAATTCTTCTCAATATGCATCACATCAAGATTGTGGCACAGTAAATTAAACTCCCAATATGAATGTATGAAGAATATACTTTTTTTCTTCCATTGTTGTGTTCTGATTTCACATGACGATGCACTTCGGACCAATTTTCCCCTATCATTCAAATGATAAACCTTCCCGAATTCTGTTTGAACATATTCAAGCTGTGTCAATATTTCAGAACCGGTTAACAAATTTAGAGGTGGTCTACAATCAATGAAACCATTAAATTTTGATTTGTTCAGCCGAAATCTATGAGATGCATCAAGAAATCTTCGAAGACATAAGAAACACCATTTTATACTCTGAGGAATCCGTTTTTGCTCAAAATCAAAGTTACAAATGGGAAAATACAAACCCACATAAGTGTTCCAACTAGATAAATTCCCAAGCCTAGGGAATTCACTAATGGTCCATAGTAAAGCAGCATTCATTTTGAACATTGTTTTAGAAGAAACATCAAATGTCTCAACACTGTTACTCCATAACTCCTGCAATTCTTCAATCAAATGCTGCAAGTGTACATCAATATCATTTCCAGGCATTTGTTTTCTAGGAATAATCATTGAAATGATAAAAGATGATTTTTTTCATACACATCCACGAAAGGCAGATTTTAAGGGATCAAAACGACTGGCCAAATGCTATAACTTGTACTCAGAGTCCCAAATGGGATGAATCCATCGACAGCCAATCCCAATCTAACATTCCTAGGATCAACTGAGAAATCTAGATGTAATGAATCAAATGACTTCCATGATTGGGAATCTCATGGATGTCTCATTAACCCATCATTGTTATTATCTACATAATGCCACTTCATGTGTTTGGCGGTTTTTGATGACATGAATAATCTTTGCAATCGCGGCTTCAAAGGAAAGTAACGCAAAACCTTTACAGGTGTGTTCATTTTCTCCTTCATCATGAAATTATGTTCAGTCAGGCTTCCAACATCACCATTTGACTTCCATCTAGAAGAAGAACATTTCTTGCAATTCTGTCTACTTGAATCCTCTCCCCAATAAACCATACAATCATTGGGACACACATGTATTTTTATATAATTCAGACCATGCTTGTTAACAACTTTTTTCATATCATAAAAAGATTCTGGGATTTTTGCTTCAGGAAATGCATCAGGAATCAATTCCAATATCATTGACATTGACTTATTTGTAATTCCACATAGACATTTGATATGGAATAACTTCAGTAGAAATGAAAGCTTTGAATATTGTAAACACCCACTATACAACTCTTGATTTCTATCGTCAAATAAATCATGAAACACATTTTTCTCAGTGAAGTTTTCAGTTACATTTTTCTCTACAAAATCAAGAGGAGGATCCAAGGATATGTTCCAATCTTGATCTACTTGTGTTACAGTCTCAAAAACATCACTTGTCACATTGCAATTTGTAGCACCCTCTTCTGGTTGTTATAATATGTTTTGATGCTGATAGTGGAGTCTTGCAGTGACGAATGAATCATTTATGAGGTTCTGCATTTCATTTTCCATTTTTGACGAACTTGGGACCTCATTTCTGTGGATTAACATCAGTGCTCAGTCTTTCTGTATTGCTCGATTCTCCATGCCAAATCCAACAAAAATATTGACCAGTGAATTGCTTCAGTATTAAATGTTCATAAACTTCATCTCTCTTCAACCATGTTCCAAATTTACATTTAGGACATGTACATCTTATTCTCCCTTCAACGGATCAATTAGAAATCACAAAATCTAAAATCTCATTCAAACCCTTAACATACTAAGGTGTGTTCCTTGGTAATGTGATCTAGCTTTTATCCATGTATATCACAATGTGCCTACAAAAAATATACGATAGTGTAAGATTTCCAAATCATAATATAATAAAGGTGACCCATTGATCATAAAGTATGCATAATATAATAAAGATGATTCATTGATCACATTTACCACTTACTTAGCATGTCTAGACAAAACAAACAAGTCTGTTCCCTAAGAGACAGCGTGAACACCTCATTGAGGAGTAGTAGAAATATCGGGTTACACAATTATCATAACACTGTCAATCACACATTTATGTTGCCTCAAACAATTTCTATCCCCACTAAATTAATGAGATACATTGGCCCACTCAGATTACTTCCACACCCTTACAAAATATACTACAACTAGCTTGAACATCTCATATACTCACATGCTTGGTCATCTCAATTAAATGTTTTATTTTATTTTCCATATCTAGAAATGGGATACTAGTCAGTATTTATAACATGCATCCAAAATCACTAATATAGAATACCAAGGCATGGGTTCCCACAATATTTCATATTATATACATTATAATGATGTAAAAATTTATCAATCAACATTAATTGATCGTACACTTCATTATCCAATTTCTATATATAATATATGTCATAAAAATTTATAGCTTGGGGAATTCCATTTACTGTCGAAGAGAATTAACAAGAAATATATTCAAGGTCATATTCAACGTCTATATGTAGGAAAAAATCTCAAAAATATTCCACAAATCATATTTATTCTCTATTTATATATAATTATACAACAGATAACAACTCAATCATATATATATATATAAATGTATATATTATGTACGTTATTCATCAGAAACTGATAAATTTAATTCAAAAAATATTTATTTTCTTTAATTTCATAATAAATTTATCTTCTTCTACATCATCTTGATGATGATAAACTCATTCATGAATGATATCCATAAATTGGTTCAAAATCTATTTATCATTAACATACATAACATGCATCATCAAACTGTCACTTTCATCCAAATTAATAAAAAATTTGTAGATAGAAATAAATTTCCATAGGATCTATTCTATTTTTGCAACCCACTAATATGTCCATATAAACATTAATTATCATGAATAAGTCATGGGTTACCATTACATAATTCTAGATTATATTTAAGTAAATGCTGATAAACTTTGTATAGGTATATATGACATTTATATGGATATTAATATTTCCAGTTTGTTCCAATTATGAAATGAAAATCATGATCGCCATTTCACATGTACATTGAGTTTTGGTAGAACATACGCCTACTGGTATAACACCAATATATAGATACTAATAATACACATTCAAATTTTACATATAGGATAAATTTTTATTATCACGTTTCAATGTTTATTTTTGAGAAACACACTAATTAAGGTGTATTTCACACATACACATAGAAAAAAAATTATATATCTTGAAATGATAATTACATTAAAAATATTCACTCACACATACCTCATGAATTGGTATATTATCAATGACATAAAATTAATGAATCACACAATGAAAAAAAACACATTCATTGAGAGTAATTGAAACATATTGAGATGGTATAAATGAATTATATGTAATCTAGTACATCCTATATTGATGAATTATCTAATGAATTCCTAAATTATTCAAGGTAAATCTGAGCCAAACTAAACCATCTCATGACTTCACCAAACCTCTCAATACATGTTATAAGATCATTTACTTGATTATATAAACATTTAACATGCTGAATAACTCTTTAATAGATTCTCATCCTTCAATTTGGTATCATCCAGAAACATTAAACAATGCGAGTGTAGAAAACTGATTTTCTTTATTTGGTAGGAACCTTTCTTCATCACTCTCAATTTAAAATTTTCATTAATTACATTGGATGTTTTATTGACATTACTATTTTTTGATAAAGAATATAACTGAATAATACTCTGAATTCTAATCTCCTTCGTTGATTCTTTTCAATTACAAATAAACTCCCTTTGTTAATATAGTTATCGCCCATATTGATAGCAAATGAAAAAGAAAAATGGAATCTTCCCTAATTGAAATATATGATTCGAATAAATACATATGCTACTCCATTTAATTGATATTATTGGAATTTTCTTCCCATCATTTTCACAAAAAAACTCATATCTTCTTTCATTCCATAAGAGTTCAAAATATGCCAATATCACTTCCCATAAGTTACAAGTTCATATAAAATAAAAAGTTTAAAAATTCAGTATAAATAATTATTGATTCATAACATTTCACTTTCAATATTATGACATTCAATAAATAATAAGTGTACATCAGATAAAACATTTTTGAAAACACTTGCTTCCAGAATACACAATGGTTTTTTTGATAAACCATTATCAATGTGATAAAACTTCTTTATTTTAAAACATGTGGGATTACAAGATATATTAATATGATTGTTTAAGAAATTTATTGTTACATGATCATAATCATAAAAATATTTCAGGTTCCATATATTTCTTTACAATTTTGTTATATAATCACTCCACATTGAAAAATATAATTTTTATAGTTTGATGTAGATTCTGGGGAAAAAATTCTTAAATCATTTTCAATGTTGAATGGGATATAAAATTTACTATATTTGAGAATAATTTTTGAATCTCTAGGATCGTAACACATTTCTAGAGTTTCCCCTCATTGGATTATGTTTAATAATCATTACCTTCACTTATCAATATTATAGAACAATAAAAATAATATGGAATATTTTTTTACCATATTTAGTTTCATAATTTGAAAAATGTTGTTGATACTTGTTTATAAGTCAATGAATATTCTTCTCACTAGATCCAACACATTGATAACACATTAGGATAATTCCCCCACTTAATTTCAATGTTTTTTTCATATATTAACCATTTATTTAGTCATGATTAACTTTTCTTCAAAGATGGACAAGGATTATTTAATTCACTAAAAATATGAGTTTTATTTTTTTGGTCTTTATCAGCATTAATATAAATTATTATCTTTTAATTACATATAATCAAATACCTTTTATTTATATAATAAGTATATGGTTCATGTGATCTTTTATTTTTAGTGATGATAATTTTTTTAAAAGAATTAAATGGTTCTATCCCATTTATCCTCATAAACCAAAGAAAAATATTCATATATATATATATATTATCCATATATATTTCATGGTTGTACCTTCCACACATTTCATTATAAAATATCTTCTGACCTTTTATTGGGATTCATCTTATATTATTCAATATGATATCTAACCACCAAGGAAATCCTATTTATTTTCTCTTACGTTCACCTAGTTATCAGTTATCTCCCCTTCAGTTTTATATTCATGACCATCTTTAAATGGTCCAAAATGATCCCCATATTTTAAAAATAGATTAATATTTTACCTTTATATTTGTCCTCCTTCTCAATAATCTTCAATATTTTGTTATTGGATGTGGATGTATCTATATCATTCATCAACTATTTATATTCTAATGAAGAAAAAATTTCTTACATTACATTATCCATAGTATATTCATATTATTTATTATATTTTGTATATAAATGAAATGTTCATAGTATATAGAAATATTTATCATATATATGATCATATATATTTTACATATAAAAATTTACATGTGATTCAAATCAGTTCATGGAAGATATATTTATCCCTTCTATGTAGTGTTTTATTTCCTAATAGGATTATCATATATCAAAAAAATTCTCCTCTGTACTCTAGGAATTATATAAATATTCAATATTAACCTATTGTGACATAAATCATTGAATCCATGTTAAAACCTCCAATTAAACGATCACATACCAATCATTCTCAATATTATCACCATGCGTGAAGTCTATAAAAATTTTCTATATTTCAAACCTAGTTAAATGGATACATACCTGGAAAAGATGGGTCTCTAGAGATGGAGGTCGTAGGGTCGCCGGAGACAGAGGTCGCCGGGTTGCCAGAGGTCACGGGTCGCCGGACGGTTGGGGGTCGCCGGACGGTTGGGGGTCGAGGGTTGCGGGTTGCCGGGTGGGTTAGGGGAAGAAGGGAGGGTGCATGGGTTTGGGGGAACGATCGGGGTGGGGGTAGGGAAGGGTCGGGATTGTTAAAATAAATTATGGGTTTCATGGTGGTTTATTAAAAACCTCTGCGAAACCTTTTGGCGAAAACGTTTAACGGCGGTTTTGTGAACCACCGCCACAAAACCGCCGCTAAACCCGGTTTTTATTGTAGTGGCATAACGGCTATGAAACATGGTTTTAAAAAACATTAAAAAGAGAGGGGACATGGGTCACCCACTCAAAAATGATACATAAAATAGTAGGGGAATAGAATATAATGTATTTAAGAACATGGTAATGAAATTTGAATGATCTACCATATGAAACGAAGAACTTGAAAAGAAGACAAAAAATAAGATTTCTCTTATGAGAAATCGGTAGCCCAATGGCGTCACTTAAAACTTCCAAAAATGGATTGAAGAGATCAAATAGGGTCTCTCATCATCCGAAAATAAATGATCAGTATGATACATATAGAGATCATACCCCAACATAATGAAAAGGAACTTGAAATACTTGACCAGATAATATAACTTGAAAAGGAGAGGGGTGAACGAATCCATTAAAAATTTGGCAGCCTAACGGCGTCACATAATCTTAAAAAAATGAATTGACGAGATCAAATATGGTCTCTCATCATCTTAACATAAAAGATCAGTATGACAGATATAGAGATCATACCCAAACATAATAAGAAGTAACCTTCATGACTTGACATGAAAATAGATCTTGAAAACGAGAAGGGTGAAAGAATCCCTTAAAAATTCACCAGCCTAACGACGTCACTTAAACTTCAACAAAAATGAATTGATGAGATCAAATAGGGCCTCTCATCATATGAACAAAAAAGTTCAGTATGATAGATATAGAGATCATACCCCAACATAATAAAAAGTTATTTGAAAGACTTTACATGAAAATAGATCTTGAAAAATGATAAGGGAGAAAGAATCTCTTACAAAAATTTCGGCAGCCCAATGACGCCACATAAACATTCATAAAATGAAATAATGAGAGTAATATGGGATATCTCATTATATGAACATGAAAAGGGAAGTAAGGGGAATATAAAATAACCTTATCCATCATAAGAACATGGATCATAAAAGAAATGACATAAAATAGATCACTTGAAAAGAAAGAGAGAAGTCATATCCCTTACCTTAAAACGTAACTCTTAAAACTCAATGGTTGGGACCTTGAGGGCTTGGGGACACCTTGGGAGGACTCCTTGGGAGTTAATGAGACTAGAAATTATTTGGGGGGGGGAGTGGGGAGTTTAAATGGATGAGAGTATGGCTTGGTATTTTTAGGGAAAGTGAGGGGACAATGCATTAATGGCCAAGGGACACCTCCCAAGTGGTTTTCTCAAAAGCATGGGCTCTCCCATGGTATTTCCCATGAATTTAGGCCACATGGGGCCCCCATACAATAATTAATCACTTTTGGTCAACCATCCCTTAAAATATCTCATGGCATCGTCAAGACACAGTTATGATGTAATTAAACATATCGAAACCCTAAAACTGTATTTTTACTATTCACTGAAAATTCAACTTTCTCAGAAAAGTCCCAAATTTTCACATTAACCAAATATCAATGCTCTGATTTCAAAAATTAAATCCATTTTATAAAAATAATTTTCTAAATAATTTTAATTTAATTTTTAAATAAATAAACTATTCACCGAAAATTCAATTTTTCAGAAAAAACCCCAAAAATTACATTAACATAATATCGATGCTCTGAGTTCAAAAATGAAATCCATTTCATAAAAATGTTTTTCTAAATATTTTTAAATTAATTTTTTATTAAAAAACACTATTCACCCAGAAAAACTAATACTTGAATAATAATTTATGAAACCATTATTTACCCATTTTATTGAATCACATTACTTAATCAAGGTGCCAAGATTATATTAATACTTTCTTTAAGTGAGATTACTAATCCTTTAGGTCACATTACTAATCCTAAGCATAAAATCACTATTCATAATTTACTATTCATCAAAAATCAAGTTGATCTTATTAGACTCTAAATTTAGTACTGAACATAATTGTAGAAGACGATTTTTTAAATATCATTACACATTTTTTATTATTTAAGGTTTACATAAACATTTTTAAAATATCTTTTTTCTAAAATTCATCAAAAATATGCTTACTATATTTATCCGTTCATTTGAAAATTCATAAACATCATCATAAGAACAAATCCCAATTTTTATTTAAAACAAAGGATTACACAAGGTAGTTACAGTCTCCTTACATAACCCCTTATCACACCAGCATAGGACCTAAGTGTAAGGTGTGCTAAGGTGAGTGAATCTGAGGGAGGCTTAGCCAAAATCGCATGAGTAGTAATTTCTATCATTTTGAACTTCTCGCAAAGACGATTCCGTTCTAGCTTCACACGATAAAGTTCGGCTTGGGTTTGGTCCAGAGCAAAGTCCAGTGGTGTTACCTCCTTCCCAAGTTATGTTAGATGGGCTTCAATCAGTCCAAGACTACTAGGTGAGGCCATCGAATCTTCTTTCTATAATAATTAACCAAGATTACTTGTATTTAGAGACAATAATCAAAACCTTTAGTTTACAGCAGTCATATTGACCAATGGTCATATAAGAATCAAAACCCAATGGTCTCATTTTAATTATAACCATGTTATCAAATGAAATAGTTTTGTTGAGTATAAAATAACACACAAAATTAGGAAACAAGATTTATTCAAAATTTCGGGTCGTTACAATCTTCCCCCCTTAAGAAATTGCATCCTCGCAATTTTTATAAAATTGGGTTTTGAAATTTCATTGGAAGTCTCACATCGGAAAAAGAGTCAGTAACACTATTACTTTAAAATAATGAAAAGTAAGTACAAAGGCCACCCGAGTTTACCCATACTAGGATTCCATGTAGGAAAACATGGACATGGAGGAGAAAACAAAGGGTCACATTCTAAAGGAGAGTGATAGAAAACATGATTAGGAGAAAGTTAACCACAAGAAAATCCCAAACCTATGATGTGTGTAAATGGTCTTTGATTACCTAGTAGGAAACTTAAACCAATAACATTTTTTTACGTTCCTTTTCATAATTTTGAGGAATTCATTTACAACATAGAACAAAAAAATAAGGAAATATACCTACATTCAAGTAGACTTTCATCCTTTAATAAGTCTTTACCAAAACTAATCTTTTCTCCAAACGATGAGAATTCAAAAACACTTAGACTCATCAAAAGCATAAGAATCATCTTATAAGGAGTCACATAATCCACAAAAGATTAACTATCTATTTCTTCTATCTTTAAACATTATCACAAAAACAGAAAGGGTAAGATAAAACAACTCTTAAAAAAAAGAATCCCATAGGAATGGAAACTACTTTTAAATCTTCAAAGTTCTATGGTACTACCCAAAGTTCATCATAGACCATTCCATAAATAACGGTCCTTAAAATTCCTCAAAACCAACCAAACTAAGTTTGAAACCCAAATACAATAATGATTTGATAACATAGTCTTCCAAAATAAACTTCATTGTTCATCTCCAAACAACATCAACCACACCTATCATCTTATAACAAAAGTCTAACCCAAACATATTTTACCGAAGATAGGTTAATCATTCCCATAAGTAACCTAAATTACTATAAGTCCACCTTAAATTCATTGATTCTTCAAAATACAAATCAACCTTACTCCTCAATGAAAATACTGTAGTAATCTATTAAAGTAGATCATATAGAGTCCCCAAAATAGTGAACTTCTTCCAAAATAATAATCATCTTTTAATCCCCTAATCATCTCTGTCATATTAATATGGAAATCGTCGCATTTCCTATCACATTGGTTATGGGGACATGTTCTTCCATTTCCTGCCATTAACTAAGAAAAGAAACTATAATTAGGGGCTTAAATAGTTATCCAATAATCATTAAAAGGAAACATTATGCATAAAAGGATAAACATATAGAACAAAAGTATATCCTAACTTGTGATCCCCTAGGTTCCAATCTAGGTTATCCATGATCATATATTCTTATGTGTATCTTTATTTTATTTTATCTTTTTTCCTTTAATAATGGTTCATTTTAAGCTTATGAATTTACCAAAGCATATCCCCCAGGAGGGTCATAACCAAGAGTGCATCAAGGCCTGTTGTCGTGTACCAGTTCCCATTTGAGTCTAGATCAAAGTGGTGATTTCAGGTTTTACCCCTATGTACATCTATTCCAAAGCCACCTCTACCTACTCATATCCAGACAGTGATGTATTTTCTTGGCAACCCATTACTCAATACTCACCAAAATACCAGGAAGATTTCCTATATATAAACTTTTCTGTAGGATTCTTCCTAACGTTTTCATATCCTAATTTACACAAATAACTAAAACATAATTTGATACCAACTATAACATCCCACCTTTTTATCACATAAACTTTCATTACATTTTACCAAATCGAGGATCTGTAAGGTTTAGTGTCTTGGATACCGGGAACTTAAAACATGAAAACATAAATGATTCTTCTTAAACACTTGAAAGGTTTCTCCTCATTTTCATCCTAGGTTAATTACCACATCTCATAACCTGGGGAAATCCATCAAAAGAAAGGGTGAGCAAAATGTCCAGTAAGGGAAACAAGAGAAACATTTTACATGTGAACTTGAGATTCTTCAATAAGGTCACGAAAAGAACTTTAAGGCATGAGAAAGAAATCATGAGATATATCATAATAAAAATAACATTTTTCATAACATGAATATGTGGCTAAAACATTTAATATTGAAAATAATTTTGTTTCGCCATGGCCCATCCCTAAGGTGTCATTAAAAATTACCAAGGTTATTCACCAAGGTATCAGTCTAAATGGTCATCTCTAAGGATTAAGTCTTTACCCAATGCATTGGAGCGCTATCTGGGCGCACCATTGACATTATTTATTATCATGTGAGCCACATTTATCATCATAAATCATTTCATAAACATCACATATATCATAAAACAAATGGGTTTCATTTCACAATCATAACGTTTTAAAAACTGCTTTAAACACATGATCTTTATGTCACTTTAGTCCCACGGAAAAGGGAAACCGGGTTTCACGTATGTAAATACAAGAATTTAAAATTGAACATTTTGATATATATGTGAATACCCCTATATAAATAATAGCTTTGAGTATTCAATTAATAACATAAAATAATTTTGAGATAAAGAGGGAGGCATTTTGAGACGAAAATTATGCAGCATAACGGCTATGATACGTGGTTTTAAAAAACATTGAAAAGTGAGGGGACATGAGTCAACCACTAAACAATGTTACATAAAATAGTAGGGTAATAGAATATAATGTATTTAAGAACATGGTAATTAAATTTTAATGATATACCATATGAAACGATGAACTTGAAAGGAAGAAAACAAATAATATTTCTTTTATGAGAATTCGGCAGCCTAACGACGTCACTTAAAACCTCCAAAAATGGATTGAAGAGATCAAATAGCGTCTCTTACAATATGAACATAAATGATCAGTATTATATATCTAGAGATAATACCCAAACATAATGAAAAGGAACTTGAAAGACTTGACCAGAAAATATAACTTGAAACAGAGAAGGGTGAACGAATCCCTTAAAAATTCAGCAGCCTAACGACGTCACTTAAACTTCAAAAAAAATGAATTGACGAGATAAAATAGGGTCTCTCATCATGTGAAAATAAAATATCAGTATTATAGATATAGAGATCATACCCCAACATAATAAAAAGGAAATTTAAATACTTGACATGAAAATAGATCATGAAAACGAGAAGGGTGAAAGAATCCCTTAAAAATTCAACAGCCTAACGGTGTCACTAAAACTTCAAAAAAAATGAATTGATGAGATCAAATAGAGTCTCTCATCATATGAGCATAAAATTTAAGTATGATAGATATAGATATCATACCCCAACATAATAAAAAGGATGTTTGAAGACTTTACCTGAAAATAGATCTTGAAAAATGAGAAGGGAGAAAGAATCTGTTACAAAAATTTCTTCAGCCTAACGGCGCCACATAAACATTCATAAAACGAAATAATGAGAGTAATAGGGGATATCTAATTATATGAACATGAAAAGGGAAGTAATGGGAATATAAAATAACCTCCTCCAACATAAGTACATGGATAATAAAAGAAATTACATAAAAGAGATCACTTGAAAAGAAAGAGAGAGGTCGAATCCCTTTCCTTAAAACGTAACTCTTAAAACTCAATGGTTGGGACCTTGAGGGCTTGCGGGCACCTATGGAGGACTTCTTGGGAGGTAATGAGACCATAAAATCGTTGGGGTAGAGTGGGGAGTCGAAATGGATGGGAGGATGGCTTGGTATTTATTTGGAATGTGAGGGGACAAGGCATTAATGGCCAAGGGACACCTCACAAGTGGTTTTCTCAAAAGCATGGGCTCTCCCATGGTATTTCCCATAGAGTTAGGCCACATGGGTCCCCCCATACAATAATTAATCACTTTTGGTCGGTCATCCCTTAAAATATCTCATGGCATCGTCATGACACAATTATGATGTCATTAAACATACCGAAACCCTAAAACTGTATTTTTACTATTCATTGAAAATTCAACTTTCTCAAAAAAATCCCAAAATTTCACATTAACCAAATATCAATGCTCTGATTTCAAAAATGAACTCCATTTTATAAAAATAATTTTCTACATATTTTTAATTTAATTTTTAAATAAATACACTATTCACCGAAAATTCATTTTTTTAGAAAAAACCCCAAAAATTACCTTAACATAATATCGATGCTCTGAGTTCAAAAATGAAATACATTTCATAAATATAATTTTCTAAATATTTTTATTTTAATTTTTAATTAAAAAACACTATTCACCTGAAAAAACTAATACTTGAATAATAATTTATGAAGCCGTTATTTAACCATTTTATTGAATCACATTACTTAATCAGGGTGCCTAGATTATATTAATACTTTCATTAAGTGAGATTACTAATCCATTTGGTCACATTATTAATCCTAAGCATAAAATCACTATTCATAATTTACTATTCTTCAAAAATCATGTTGATCTTATTATACTCTAAATTTGGTACTGAACATAATTATAGAAGACCAATTTTTGAATATCATTACTCATTTTTAAATATTTAAGGTTTACGTAAACATTTTTAAAATATCTTTTTTCTAAAATTCATCAAAAATATACATACTATATTTATCCGGTCATTTGAAAATTCGTAAACTTCACCATAAGAAGAAATCGCAATTTTTATTTAAAACAAAGTATTACACAAGGCAGTTATGGTCTCCTTACATAGCCCCTTATCACACCAGCATAGGACCTAAGTGTAAGGTGTGATAAGGTGGGAGAATCTGAGGGAGGCTCGGCCAACATCGCACAAGTACTAATTTCTATTAGTTTGAACTTCTCGCAAAGGTGATTCCGGTCTAACTTCACACGATGAAGTTCAGATTGGGTTTGGTCCAGAGCAATGCCCAGTGGTGCTACCTCCTTCCCAAGTTCTGTTAGATGGGATTCAATTGGTACAAGACTACTGGGTGAGGCCATCAAATCTTCTTTCTATAATAATTCACCATGATTACTTTTATTTAGAGAAAATAATCGAAAAATTTAGTTTACAGCGGTCATATTGTCCAATGGTCATATAACAGTCAAAACCCAACTGTCTCATTTTAATTACACTCATGTTATCAAATGAAATAGTTTTGTTGAGTATAAAATAACACACAATATTAGGAAAGAAGATTTATTCAAAATTTCGGGTCGTTACAGGTTCCCATTCAGAAATCCCAATCACGTGATGTGTTGTTCAGGAACACATGCCATCTATAATTTATATTCATGGAAAATTATTTTTTTGGAGTTTAAACCATGTATGGGGTATACAATCTATTTATGGGGACTTATCTATGTAGCACAGTACCTAGCCTGAAAGCCTATACTGGGGCACATGGCTATGTAGAGTATACTACCAGACCCTGTGTGGGTTGTATTCTATGTAAAGGAACACGACTAGGAAAAATACATGGATAAGGCATGTGATGTACATGGGAAGGTAACTAGTTTAGGTTAGATTTTTTTACACAATTAACATGTCATTTGCATTGGCTTTAACACTCCATGTTCATCTAAGGTTCAGACCTAGTAGGGGATTTGGGAGAAAACACCAAGTACCTTTAAAACATTCCATGTACTTCTCCATTGCATTTTTTTTGGGTTTTTCATGTCTTCATGAATAGGAATAATAATTGGAACCATGATTAGTCCTTTCTATGTATCTTCTCATGTAGATCAATATGGTAAAATCATTGAGCTATTTTGTGAAATCCTTGGTAAAATTTCAAGATTTTTCTAAACCGATATGTTCTTCATCTGGTAATCATGTTCAGTCATCACTTGAGAGTGTGACCTTAATTTTAGATGGGATATGATCCATCTCCCATAACTAATACTTGTTTTATTTTCCCATTTAGGCTACCTCCTTTAATAAATGTCCCCTTATGGCCTAGGAGGCTATGATGTTAGTTGTTTCCAAGGATTCTTGTAGGATTTATCTTCTTAAATTCCTACCTAGAGGATCCCATATAAGATGACACAATATTATCCCTATTTTGAATGGTCCCTTGAGGTATTCCTTCTCTTGATGATGACTTAAGGACTCCCTTGTAAGATTCCTTTACCTCTATACTCATCCAAGGATACCATATAGGATGAATCTTTTTCTTAAAGTTATCATGAGGGTCCTATGTAGGATGACTCTACTTATGTACCCTTACAAGGATCCTATATAGGATTTCATTATTTACTTACCACAGATGAAAACATGTAGGATTCCTCATTTTTCCTTTATATATGAGAACCCCTATTAGGATTCCTTCTCTAATATATTCACAGTGAGGATCCCAAGAAAGATGTCTCTCAATTTTTTTGGCTTGAGGGACCCAGTGGGTGTGCCTCGATGTTTGACCACCTTAAGCTAGTATGTTGGTTTTGGGTAGAGGTGGTAGAAATTATCACCTTAGAACTCATACCAAACATGTAATCCCATGAGGATATAAAAGTTGTGGTTGGTTAAGAATTCATCCACCCTTACTCTTTTATTTATTTATTCACCTATTAATGACGATTAATTGATGATAACTAGAGGTGCTTCATGGTTGGTGTCTGATGATCCTAACACGATATATCTTTCATTCTCTTATGTATTCCAAGAAATTCTTTATGGGAACATTTTTATTCATATATTGGGATACATATACGTGATTTTGGGGATGCATATTCTGATCCATGTTATTTTTTATGTTTATTGACATACCCATAGGCACTACCTAGGATTTATCTATTGATATGTATATTTGATTATTACATTATTTTTATTTCTATAGGTTTTTCTAGGGACCCTAATTTGAGCTTATGATTATGATACACAGGCATGTGGGCTCCACTAATGATACTCATTTATGATACACTCTCCCAAGTGATGTGGATAATTCTAATTTCCTCATATTTACATGTGAAAATCATGATTATGCTCTCCTTAATCTTATTATACCCATGGATCCTTATACTATCCCAATTCATAAGGATGATTACGATATCCCTAACTAATTATATGACCATGATGTAGGATGTGGTCTTTCACATCGTTGGATACCAGTGGGTGATTATTATATTTTATACGATTCAAACAATTATGCTCTATGTGATTAGAGACATTGAGGGGTGGGAATGGCATCTCACCAGTGAGCTATCCTTATAGTTAATCTAAGTGATTGGCCCTTGGAGTTCATCTAAGTCGTAATATCATGACCATCTATGGTCCCTGGACTAGGGATTAGACATTGGACTCAATTTACATAGATAGTGTGGTATAAAATCCATCTATCTGTAATATTCATAGGATGTCCAGATGTATTCAATGGAATCCTTCATTAGATTTATTGGAGTCTATAATGGGTGAACCCAGGTAAAGGACATGTATCCATATATTATGATGTATATTGTTCAAAGAAATTCTCATTGTTATACAAAGCCAGTATTGTTGATTGGCATTAAAGAACCAAATATCAACTTACTAATACACTACATGAGTTGTATGACATCCATATCAATACCCTTTTCACAGTATGTTAAAGTGATCAAGAGTACGGACCCAAGGATTGACTGCTAATGGTTTTATGTTATTTATTTTACCCTACTCATTTATATTATTGTTTATGTAAATACATATATTTATGGTAATATATATATATGTATAAATATGGATATATATAACAATACCTCTCTCAGTTGATTAGGGTAACATACCAAGAGATTGACTATGGTATCACTTTATTTATTTTATTTATTATTCTTTAGTTGTGTATCATCTAGGTTGAGCATATTGTATGAGCATGAACTTATGAGAATATATTTATAGGTTCATATTTTGGGTGGACTAATGTGATTATTTCTCACCCATATATATGAACCTTAGGGTGTGTACAAAACTTATCCTTGTTTGTTCAGGTTTAGCACAGATACATGGTGGATAAGGAAACGTCCCTAGGTTTCATGATAATGTGATATTGTTCATGTGGATTATTTTGATTGGGATAATGTAACTCGATATTTTTATGGAGACTAGGTGTGTGTTCTAGTTCATAGCTAGAAGTCACGCCTTGTAATTTATTTCCATTTCATTGATGTACTCATGCATGCATAGTCTACCCAATTAGTGACCAGTGTTGTATGTATGAAATAGATGTTTTGGATTTTATTGATTTTCATTTATTAATACAACATGTTATATTTCAGTTTATTTACTTCTTCTTCACTCTATTTATTTACTACTGTGTATGAAACATAGTTATTTCCCATGTTTTCATACTCATATATGATAGTATAGTCTCCCCACCATCAAATTGTAGACCCTCACTACTAGTTAGTAGCCTCTATCATATTTGGAGGTGCACTTGTGGCATCATAACGAATCTTCTCAGAGCATCGTTCAAGTGTTATTTAGGAAGGGTTGTTACAAAATCCTTTCAGAATGATTATTATATCACTGATTATGATATTATAGGGGTTCTCATGACAGAAAACCTTTCATTGGGTAAAAATAACTCCTCTTTTACTATTGTCATACAATATTGTTTTATTATATCCTATGATGATATTATATTGGATTTAATACTAATTTTATATTTAATATATATCTTTATATCATTTTTTCTTCTTTTATGGAATTTATTCTTCCTAAAAATAGCATATTATGGAATAATTCCTATCGTTTATAATGCCTCTTTTTATTATATGTCCATATTATTGTCATCAATTATTTTTATTAATTTAAAATACAAATATGTAATATCACTTTTTATCATTATCATTCTCTATTTTTTTCAGAATTAACTATCAATAACATCTTATACAATGTGGGTTTCTGTAATGTTATTTTAAAATATTAAAATGATTTTTTTATGATAATATTTTTTATCTTCCACCTCAAATTTGTTGATGTAATTCCAAAAACCAAACTACTGGGTATGAGATAGAGTAGAACATGACATCATGTGGGCCTCCCTGTACAAAATATGTAGTCGACTAGTAAGAGTGGTCTAAACACCATTAGTGGGGAGACTATACCCTTTGTATGAAGTCATCCTCATACAAAATAAATACAAAAAATTACAATATTAATAAATAAATAGAGTAACATGTAGAAAATTATAAAAATAGAACACATTGTATATAAATAAAAAAATAGGTCTCTCAATTTGGTAACCCTAACCAAAGTATATGCATAGAAGAAAAAATATATCAAATATTTCCATCCTAGTCTGATACCATCTCTATTATCCACAGCTCAATTTTCAACCAAATTCCACATTCCCTAACTTGGATCCCTATTCATGAAATCTACGAGATCATCAAGATTCTTGTGTAGTGTGTGAGTAATAAAACACAATAGGACACTACCAATTCATCCTTAACAAATGTTCAAATTTATAACATGTGTATTCCATGATAAAAATAGATAAATAAGAAATTATAGTAAACATATATTCGCACATTGAGTGGTAATGTTTTAATTCAGCCTCCATAAACCCCTAGTCATACCCACATTGGATCCATGTCAGATGATAAATTATAGGATATTTTAAGTGACCAAATCTAACTATAATTCTGGTAAAAAAACAACATAGTATCCACATGTAATCGAGTCAACATGTTACCCAGAATCCAAAATTCATAAATTTCATGCATGTTATTAAGAATCTACATGTCATTGAGATTTGGACCAACCATAAGGATGATTTTCTCCTTCCCTGTGTGATGGTCCATTATCATCAACACCACTAGTAATGAAAAATCCCACTCAAATAAGTAATCATACCGTGATGATCCACATATCATTTCTATCATGAAATAACACCAATGTATGGTAACCCACATAGTATGGTATGAATAAAAAGAAAACATAACCTATCATTATGATATTTTATTATAAAAAAACAACATGTGATCATCATAAAAGATTGTAAAAATGTAGTCTAGAAATACTTAGGGAAATAAGTGTCATTTACAATTCTCACAGGACACAAACAAAAACCCACACACACCCACATGCAATCACCATCAAGAATGATAAAGATGTTATTCCATCACAATATCAAACCAAGGAAACAAGTGAAGACATGGGCCTAAATTATTAATGAACTTCCTACCTCATGGTTTTCATTGTTAACATCAAGGTTCAGCAAGGGTTTCATCTCCATAACCATGATCACAAACCAACCAGAACAAGATCTCCCACAAATAACTCATTGAATAGGTTCCAAACCAGCATGATAAGGGTTCTTGGGTAAGTCAATACAAATGAACATGATAGAGTTAGAATCTATATTTACCCAATAAAAAAATAAAAAATAGTATAATCTGAGGCAGGCATATGGAATAAGAAAAAATCACTCTTGTATAGTGACAAAAGAATAAGTCATGAATAGAATGATACCATCATTGAATAATGTTGCTAATCATCATTAATACCACTAATTATCAAACATTCCACTGATCATCAAAGGTTATACAAATCATTATGAATGTAACCAATCATTAAGAATGTTTATGACACACCAATAATAGAATTGCCTCAGTAGATGAAATTTTTTAATATAATATATTCTATAACAACATAAAAACATTATTTAATTAAGAATAAATAAATAAAAATTCAACCTAATAAAGAAAAAATCATCCAAACTAGAATAACTCACCAAAATCACCCAAATATATGAGAGAAGGTGAGGAATGATGAACCAAGGACTTATATTGATAATGATTCGATAAAAATGAACCTAAAAAGGAAAAATACAAGGATAATTTGATATAAAAACTAAAATTGTAGGATTTAGATGGTTTTATAGAAATGAATCTAAAAAGGAGAAATTCGTCCAATCAAAGTTATTAAATTGATTAATATGGGTTTCAATTGATTAATAATCAAATTAAATACCAAAAAATTTATCCTTTTATTCATTCCAGAAATGAGGGGTTAGGTCATAAAATTGATTTTTTTAACAATTTAATGATGTTGTAAATGGATTTCACAACATATGGGTGAAAGTCATGGTTTCCAAGAGCTTGTAGCTAAAATGGCTTAGGATATGGTGTTATCTAAAAATATTTTCTGTTTTACCTAATAACCATGTCATGGAAAATCCATTTCCTCTAGATATTTTGGATAGTAAACCACCTAAAACAACTGTTTTTCATTCAATGACTGACAAATATAATATGGTTCCACAAATGTAAGGCTAATATAAAAAAATAGAATTAGAAGGGAACCAAGGATTCAATTAAAAGAAAAAAAGTTTTATTATTTTACAATATTAATCTCTAAGGACTTGTCATCCTCAAGAAGCACCCACAGGGGTCCTGCTCAGAACACATAGGCCACTGAGCATAAGCATTAGCCTACCACCCCAAAATGTCCTAGTAGATTTGGATACGATGCCATAAGTTTATAACAAGTTGTACAGTCTTCCTTCAAATGAATTTTGTACTTTGGCATGAGATCTATACTATACACTCCTCATATTATATATCAGGCCCTAAATCAACATCATTGTAGTTGATGATATGCATGTGGTCAAACATGTACCTCCAAATATGAGACACATGAAACAAATTTTCTATATGATGGTAATGTAAATAAATATATAGAAGGTATACAATTGTCCCAACCCACCTAGTTATCTCATAGAATCTAATATAATATAGGGAAAATTTTTGTTTCTTCCTCATATATTGGTGGCATATTCGAGGAGTCACTTTTATGAAAAATCTATTTCCTATAAAATAATCTAGTTGTCTCCACCCATAGTCATCATAAGATCTCAACATTTTCTATTCTACAATGAAACATTCTTTATTCATCTACACTCTCTTAGAGGGATCCTAAACTAAACTAGGCCCCACACCCACTTCCTTATGACCATAATTATAGAAAAGTAGATAATGACATGGCCTCCCATAAAGATACTAACAAGGTTCCATCTGAATCCATGCCATGTAACAGTTATTGTATACTAACTCAACCAATGATAGATGATCAACCAATGATCCCCCAAATTATATAACCTCTAATATATGGATCATACACTCTGAATGTTTCTATTTTTTTGGGATAGAATGTTGTACCCAATTTCCATTGTGTCCTGAGGGCATTCTATAAGCCCTACCAAAAAATCAATTTAAACCACACGTCTTTTCATGAATTATTTTTGAAGGAAAGTCCATGTAATAGTATGATATCATATACATACATATTTTCCAAATCATCTACCAAGTGTGTCTCACAAAAAAAATTATAAGTGGGAGCTTTCATTATCCATCCAACATTCAACCAAAAAACAAAACTACTACTCGAGGTCCTTCCTAACCCAATGAAAAAGTTCATCATGACATATTACCACTTCCAAAAGGGTACAAGAATTATATTTATTAAACCACCAAGACACTAGTTCTAGAAACTTTGCCTTTGGAAGGTAAGGCATCGAGAGATGAAACCAACAATGTCCCTCTTCATCCTTGGAAATCAAAAATATCACATTAATTCATGGTATATCTTTATTTCCTAAGGATTCACCACCACCTATAGGTATAGAAGTATCTCATCAACTATTCGTTGATGGAAGTGGGGAATGTAACTATTCCATGAAAAAATATCACATCATCCCCATAGAATGACCACCAAGGTGTTGGGTCACAAACTTATATCCTTCCTACATCACATCAAACTCAAGTTAAGATTTTTTACACAATGATACTTTGTTTATTAGAGAAAAAGTGATCACTAAAGTGTCTCACATCCTTAATACATGGTCCTTCATGGAATCCATCCTTTAATGAACCAAAAGTATTAACATGTTCCACTGCTCCTATAAATACCATTAACCATTATAATGATCTATCTATGTATTACATATACCAGGATCTACAATGATGTTAACATTACCTTTTGTGTAGATCATCTAAAAATTAGGAATATATATGTACTATACCTAATACCACTGATGAAGATTGAGGCCTCACTAGTTGAAGGTATATCAGAGGATCTTGTGATCCAGATAGAAAAAACTCTCACCGAAGATACAATGTCTCCATCACTTCAAAGTATCGACCAAGGATTCTTGATCAAACTCGTGTGTAATATACTTCCACATGTAGGGTCACACCTGATGTGACTGATAGCCTAGTACTGGATCTATCATCATCAATACTTCTCCTAATAAAACTATGAAGTCGTTGTCATAGACTATATATATCCATCCATTGAATTCGATAGAATCAATATTAGAGCTTTATAAGAACTCCTCTTCAGATCAAGAAATACCTCTCCACAGTGGTTTGACCACTAGAAATTCACTCTCTTATTGTCCATCACATTCATAGGTGGTAATAAATGGGGGAAGTCAGGGATTTAATGTTGGTAGTATATAGATAATCCCTAAATTATCCTGATTTCTAACATACTTCTTGGGACATGTTATGGAAAAGTCTACAACCACATTAACCAATTATAAAAATATAACGATCCTATAAATGACATGACATATAAATTTCACCACCTGAATCAAAAAGTTACAAATTATAAACATAACATAATTTTTACCTTCTCTTGATCTATAGTATAATACTAAATGGTCAATTATTATATAATAATTACATCAATGAACACCAGAAAAATTGAGTTGAGGTATGGGTGGAAGAATTAGTTCATGCATTCCATGAAATTGTTGGTACATTCTTCAGACCAAATAGAATCACTATGTACTCTTATATCCTATAACATCTATAAAATTCTATATTCAGGATATCCTACTTTCTAACCCACAATTGTTGATAGACTGATAAATGAACAATATTTAAGATCCACTAGGCTCCCCACAACTGATAAAAATGATCACCATTCCTAAAAATGGGTAATTATTCATCGCCATCACTTGGATCAGCTTTTAGTAATCTATTTAGAGTCCAAAACTACAATCCACATGTTTGGTGACCATCATAGTTGTACCCCAAAGTGAAGTACTAATCTAGATAAACCCATTCTTTTCTAAGACCTTGACCGGTTCCTTGAGTTAGCTCAACTCTATTAGGGCCTTTCTACAAGGGTGTATCAAGATGGAATTCACACCTAGAATAACTTCTATCATGAATTGAACTCCACTATTGAGGGGGGGTCCTATGAAGTAATATGAACAAATGTATTTATAGAAATATAAAGTAGGAGGAAAATACAAGTAGGCCACCACTAATCCTAATGGAAGATCAAAGCCTAGAATTTACTCTACTATCCTCCAAAGCCAAATCTAGAAAAGATTAATTCTAACAACTCATAACTACATTAACCATTAATAAAAACTTCTCTCCCTAGGGTGATATAAGTGATATTGATATATGATAGAAATAGTTGTGAGCTTAGAAACTAGTATTCTAGTCCATGTAGAGAATCACATTGAAACTCATCATTTCTAGAATCATGAATTCCAATAGATATCCATAAAAATGACTATTTGATACTTTGATAATTGCTATAAATGTTTAATTTTTTTCCTAACACTGTATAAAATGATGGAAATAAGAATAAAACATGATAGTTAATTCACTTTTATCATCAATTTGTATATATATGGATGAATGGAAAGCATTGGTATCAATAAAAGATGCCAGTAATGTATAAGTGATTAAGAGCTTATGTAAAATAATATATGGACCCTCATTACCATATACAAGATTTTGAGACATAATATAGACATAGAACGCCTTATCTTCATGACCTTATCCCTGAGATATGTGACCAGACTATTTTGGAGTCTCATAAACCCACTAATAAAACTCCTCATTAGATAGCTAGTTCCTTGAATATGTACATCATACAACTTTTTAGATACTTATACTCAAATATCAGGTGTAAACTATATAATATTACCTATCTTTCAACTCTGGAAGAATTTTCTTCTGGGTGCTATACATAAAAAGAGATAATGACCAATATTCCCATTGTTGAATAATTTTCAAACTTTTCTTAAGGGAGAAGAAGAAGTTGTACTACACACAATATTTTTACCACCAATTTGTTACATGACCTTATCATTCTATTTAAACTACCATAGGTGATGATCATTATAATAGAATAAGGTATCCTTACTTGATTGATGAGAGATAAAAGGAAAAAAATCTAGTCTGTCATCTTCTATAAACTTATCAATTGTCAAGTCCTTACACATAACCTATGCTAAATATTATGGTCATAACACAATAACCATCATTGGATGTTATAATGAAGTATGATCATGAACATATTAGCCTTATGTGTATCACTTCTTGCTATGAGTAGAGAAAATCAAAGAATCATAGTGAAATGATTAGAGTGTTCAAATATTTTCATAGACCCCTGGTGTACCTCTATGAACTCCAATGATCATTCCAATATCAAAATATCCAAAATTACCGATGATAAAATGGTTCTTAATATTCCAATAGGTGAGGTCCTAACATGTCATGACCCATCCATCGGGGCCCGTGCCATGACTACCACAAGCATGTCTTCCATAGGACAGGGGCTGGCGACTTGCACTAGAATGGTGTATCCCTAAAATGGGAAGGCATTTTCCTTTTAACATGTATAAACACATAGTCTAAGATGATGGAAAGAAGAAACCAATAGGTAAACTACTGTAGTAAAATGAGTGATGAAAACAAAGGGGGTCGGAATAAAAGGCCAACTATAAAAGTTCAAGTACAACTGAAAGGAACAATACAATTGAAAAAGGGGAAACAACAACCGGGTCATCCTCTGAGGATCCAACCTGAAGGGTAGGTATAGATCACATCCTCAACACTCCACATCTGCCCATCTCCTCTATGTACCGCATAGTCCTGGCTCCCTCAAACCTCAGCCCAGCTTCCCATCGTTTGCACAAGACACAACAAGGTGCGGGTGACGCCTGTGTAGGGGTGAGTATAATAATACCCAGTAGGGACCCTGATACCCCCAAAGTTCTCTCAAAATTTCACAAAGGAAAACTACAAAACATTATCTCAATCACAAAGCACAAAGAAATAGACACAACTCAAACGAGTCTAAGCTGAAACTAGGTTTTCAGTGAAGTATAGAAGTACAGATGATTATTCTTGAAGCTAGATCTTCTTATTCTGTCAAGAGGCACTGCTTCTAACAATATGAAGTCTGAACCACATAGTATAGATAGGTACTAACCCCCTCATTGACCCACATAGATCTAACCCACCCAGAGTCAATAGGTAACTAACCCCCACTAACCCACACATGATCTGACCCACACATGATCAGTATGTGATGACCCACACAGGATCGATGAGCGCTGACCCACACAAGATCTAACCCACACAGGATCGGTATGCGATAACCCACACAGGATCACTGAGTGTTGACCCACATAGGATCTGACCCACATAGGATTGGTATGCGCTGACCCACACAGGATCGGTATGCGATAACCCACACAGGATCACTGAGTGTTGACCCACATAGGATCTGACCCACATAGGATTGGTATGCGCTGACCCACACAGGATCACAGAGCGTTGACCTCCATATGATCTGTCTCCAACCTACGCCTCACTGCCAGCCACTAGATTCCTCACACCCGGTGCACTCGAGTTTCGTCAAATCCACCCTCAAGATATAGGTCATATCTCTACCAAAACTAATCTCTAAAAAGGAGTAACCAAAATACATCCATCTCATAAGGGTTCCAATGTCACAGACGGTGCGTCAATCGGACGCCCGGTCTGTCAGTTATAAGCATTTTACCTCCGGGGCCCCGGTTGGATTCAGGTTCGATCCAACTCGGTCATACTCTAACTATCTCCAAAAATGATGTTGAGTATACCAAAAGAAACTTCATTTTTCAAGTATATCGATGCCATAGATGGTTCATCAAACAGACGTTCAGTTCTCAAGATATGTCCCTTTAAGTGTTTTTGGGCTGGGCCCACTGGGCCGAGGTCCAGCCCAGACCGCAAGCGGGTGGCCCGCAATGACGACACAGAAGGGAGGCCCGACCCGCAATGTGGAGGCCCATGACGGGTGCCCCTCAAGAGGGAGACCCATCCCACGTAGGGTGTGACCCATAATGAGGGCAGCCCGGCTGTGTAGGGCGTGGCCCGCAAGGGGGTGGCCCGACTGCGTTGAAGCATGGCCCGACCCGAGGTGGGCTACGATCCGGTCCACGGTAGAGCTTGGCCCGACCTGAGTTGGGGCATGGTCCGGTCCAAGGGGTAGTATGGCCCACGGTGGGGTCTACCCTAGCTGGAAAGGGTGGTTGGACCCACGGTCTCCCAAACTCTCAAATAACCCAGAGGCTATTCGGTTTGCGAAGCGGCGACGCCGCATGGGCACTGCCTGGTCGCCGCAGGACCTGTAGAAGGCATGGGTTCTACCACTGCTGCGGCTTCAGCTGGGAATTATTTTCCACCAGAGACATGATGGTCATGCCTCCTCTCCTTCCGTGGCTGGTTGAAGTGCCAAACGCCTCCTTCAATTGCCAGAGTTGACGAGATGCAGCCCTCTACTCACCAGCAATGTGTGACGGCATGCAACACCTGCTCCGATTTCCACAACTAATGAGATATGGCTCCTTTTGCTCACCGTCAGCATGCAATGATGTGTCGAACCTCATCTGTAGCTGGTTGGTGTCAACCATTCTGATGACCACTGCAGATTTGGGCAACAACCTCCTCTTGTAACGTGCTTTGGCGCACACCTTGTTCGTAGTCAGTCAGTGTCACCACGTTAGCGGTATTCTATGGAGAATGAAAGGGTGTAGAAAATATTTCAGATGGTCTGGACCATTTTATTTAGGCGCGCACCTTCCACAATATCTCATAAAAAAGAGGTAGGATAGAGGGGTTCAATATAATTCACTTGAAATAAATGAGAATCAAAACCCTTACCTCAAAAAACCGTTGGAGAAAATTCATGCTTGAAGGTGTGTCGTTGTTCGTCGTTCCCACAACAAGTTCCCAAATACCCTTCTCATAAATAGTCCTTCGGTTCGTGGTTCGGTGTCACCCATCACCTCTCGCTGGGTTCGACTCCACCCTCTAAGTGTTTTGCGTCACGACACTCTTTCAGCATGTAACGCCCCGACCCCAGCTACCCAGAGTCGGTGCATTACTTCGTAACATTGGCATGATCACAAGAAAGATCAAATCTCGAAAGACCAATTGGTTTAGTAGCCTTGGAAACACTAGATATATTAATAAGTTTTACATTACATCATAAAATGAAAAACTACTACAATAACATAATGTCTCCATAATCCACACTCATATCCCCACATAATATCCCTGCAGGTCATTCATAATTTACTTCTTCACTTCCTGGGAAAAATAAAACATAGAAAAGGGGTGAGCTCAAATGCCCAGTAAGGATAACAATATAGCAGAAACTTTCATAAATAAGAATAAACATTTAAGGCAATGTATAACTAAAACAAAAGCCTTTTAAATATGAACTTTCAACATGGTATGGCATAAATAAAATGAAATAATTCCATTTACTTATTCACAAGGATATTCTACTAATCGAATAATCACATGCAAAAATCAATAACCACTTTCATAATGTTGGAATGCATAATGCCAGACTATCATAACCACATAGCCAAGGCCTCGTGCCAAAACTACAAATAAGATTTTGTCAAGGCCTTGTGCCAAGACACTAGTCTGTCTCATGAGACCTACCGATGCATCGAGGAGCTATAGCGGGCTCCACCCGTCACATATTAAGTCCAATGCATTCCCATATGAAAAGGTTTAAACATAACATAAAAATTCGTATTAAAACTAGCATACAAAATGTCAATAATTTCACCATAAACTATGAATGGTATAAAAATAGCACATCCACAGTAAAACATATCACAAAACCTTCAATACTATATAGAAGTTTTGTATCATAATAAATCAACTTCAAATAAGCGTAAAATCCATCGAAGGATGTTGACATAGATGAAATCAAAACACTTTTTAGAGAAATATCTCTTTCTATTTTTGAAATCATTTAAGAGTCATATAAAATAAAACATTTTCTTGAAAATATTCTTATAAGCTTGTAAGGGAAGCTTTGACGATTTTATAATGGCGGAAAATAACCGCACCCGCCGTATAAGTTAAAAAAACATTCTTATCTTAATTCTGTCGAAAAGGTTAAAAAAGCACCTTGTTTGGAAAACGACGGAAAGATTCCCTTATAAAACTCTTATAAAAAGTCAAAAAAGGGTATAAATGACTTTAACCCATATTCTTTTAAATATTAAAAATGTTTTGAAGTACATTTTGAAGAAACATGGATGTGGATGATAACGACATCCCAGTGTATTATTACGTATAAACAACCTCCGATAATGAGAGATTGTGAAATAACCCTTACCTTGTACTTTTCCTTGGTTGGGGTAGGTTAACCTCCTGTATAATGGTGAAATAATTGTTATTAAATTATACAAGAATCATATATATTAATATGATATCATATATGATCTTTTAACATTGATTTGTTAATAATATCTTAGAATTATCGTCGTTTCGGGTGTTAACTTACTTGTTTTCTTTTATATGTTTTGTTACGTAAGACATGTTTGTAAAGGATAGGTTGTATATTATTAATATCCAGAATGATATAAAGTCCTTAAACATCATTTTTAAATCATCAAATGATAATTATATTTGAATGGATACGATGGAGAATGAATCTCATCGCGTTCGTGGAGACGGTAGTCCGTACGTACGCACGAGCGACAATATCATTCTTTTGATATTAAAATAATATATAAATGGATGGTATATCATATATACAGAATCATTAACATGTTATATTTATTATTTACATGAGTTACACGTCATTATTATACCCATCCAAATAATAATATATTGAATAACAATTACACCACGACGTGGAGACGGTAAGCCGTACGTACGCACGTATGGTGACATGTTATTCAAAGGGTGGATAGAATACTGAATATGGTTGTACCATATTTATAATAACATCACAGTATATGTAAGATACTGGAGTTATTATTTTAGAATGGTAAGAACAAAGAAAGCGGAAGTGGAAGAAGAAAGGAACTTAGAAAAGGGTGGTGAAATCATTACCTCTTCTTCGGGTTCTTCCTTTTGATTTGATCAAAAGGGCTCCTTAGGTTGGCTTTCTGATCAAACTAAGGCCTCTAGGTTGTAGTGAGGGATGTTGGGAGAGTATTTGGGCAGAGTTTGGCTGAACCAAAAGGCTTTTAAGGTGTGAAGAAATGATAAGGAGGAGTGCCCTTTTATAAGATGGGTGAGGGGCACCTTTGGAAAAGCTAGAAATATTAATTTATAATAAATTCATATTCGGTTTCTAATGGCTCCAAAGTTGATTATTCAAAGGTTAAGGTAGGGATAGATCGAAAACCACTCAACCAATATAATTTAGACAGGTTTGGGTACTTATATTAACCTTATCTTTAAGTATTAACTCTAAGTTAATTAGTTTCACTTTTACAATGTCTCTTTGTATTTTTATATAATATGGTTAATAAACTTACTATATACATCCAAGAGACCCCAAAATGGTAAATTAATGATGAACCTATCATGATATAAGTCTCTTGGACGAACCTTAGATTTTTAGGAATTTAATATCAATTAATAATATAATATTTGTTTTAAGAACTCTTTTATGTCAATTTTGACACTATTCAATAGTTGATTTTTGTGAAACTCATAACAGATTGATTACTTCTAACAAAGTCAATTAAATCAATCCTAATATATCATATTATCCTAGAAAATTAGTTTAATTCATTAAAAGTTTCATATTATATTTTTTGTTTGGGTATTTATAATATCAATTATTTTAATTTTTCACTATTATAGTAATTACTGCATCATCATTGTGTCATAAATAAAATAACTTATTTAATGTCTAAAAATTATAAATAAAATATCATTACGTAGGAAATTTTTTTAGCTTTCTAATTAATATTTATAATCTAAAATCCAACTTATATAACCCTATGTGACAATTGTTTTTCTAAAAGATATATGCTTGTGTCATTTTTGTATTCATTTTGACTTAATTAAAATAAAGTGTCATTATCACTTACAGGTGGATCCATGGGGTCCCAAAATCGACCCAAAGATGCCCATGGTCGACCATGTATCAACCAATAGGGTTAAGACATGTTTTAGGGTAATTTAGTATTATTATAATATTATTTTGTTAACCCTTATTTACCGGATTTACCCTTAACCATGGTAAATAAAATATTTACCGCAGTAATTATTCAAAATGTCTAAAAATAAAAGTTACCTATTTACACAATTTGAACATCCTGATTCCAAATATGGAATCCATTTTCCTAAATTTTAAACACAGAAGTGGAAGAAATTAATTTAAAATTAATTCCCGCTGTCAAAACAAAAAGCGTGTTTTTAAGAGATAATAACTATCAAAAGATTGACACTTGTTTATGTTCGGTTTAATTGTAAAATTATGTCCAATGACTAACATTATATTAAATGGTAAAAATATATTCTAAATATAATTTAAAACCACTAAAATTCCTAATTTATCACTATTAATTATTTTGATTAAAAAAGTTGTTTTTAATTAAAATTTAGTAATTTTCACTATTCATCAAAATATGAAAGTTATCCGAAATGTACCAAAATTTCACCTTAGGCTAAATTCGATATTCCGAATCCAAATATGAAGTCCATTTTAAAATATAAAATATATATAATTTTAAAAAGTAGGTATTACTATTCATAACGGCTAGTTTGATTGGTTGTGGTGTGTGTTAAAACTCAAGGTTGCGTACAACACACGCTACTGTATTATTCAAAGAAAGTGTACCGTGGAACTTGGGATGTTTCATTTTAAATTTTTGATGTCCCCATTTAGTCAAAAAGTTTAAAATATTGTATTTAAAAAGGGTTCACTATTAAAAGTTGATAAAAGTGAAATACTAAAAATGAATTTGTTCTTGCATTATATCTAAGAAACTCAAAATATGGATTCTAAAATTATAAGGATTATATAAATTTTAAAATTTAGATAATACTATTCATAACCTCTTTTGAATGGCTTTTTTTTTGTAAGTCATGGTGTGATTGATCTCAGTGTTGCGTGTAGTGCAAGTTATTGAATTATTTTTAAGAAATAACACACTATGAAATCTTGGGGTGTTACATTCTCCCCTCCTTCAATAAATTGCGTCCTCGCAATTTGAAATTGTTCTTCAAAAATAAAAGGTTGAAAATAGAAAATATATTTGTGGGAAAACCCACATCGGAAATTGGGTTACTAAAATTTAGTCTTAATATGAGGAAAAGAGAAATGAAAGGGTCACCACCAAATTATGATCTTGATTAGGAGAACATTGGTGGCAATTAGAGACATATAATTGGAGGAAAAACGTAAATATTTATAGGTAGTGATTGAGGTCATCAATCACAAAAAAGTATAAAATTGAGGTCCTTAAACTCATCAATCTATGATGATTTGAAGTACCATCGGTTCAACAAAATATAGGGTATTGGGATAACACATTTTTGACGTTTCAAAATATCTTAGTTGAAATCCCACATCGAAAAATGAATTAATGAGGCCTCTATTTAAAATAAAGAGTGGAAAGTATGAAGATTACCGAAAATAACACATACTAGGGTTCCATGTAGGAAAATATGGATATGGAGGAGAAATCTAACCATCAATTATCTGATGGAGAGTGGTAGAGAACATGGCTATGAAAAGGCCAACAATCCCAAAGCCATAAATTAGTGATGATTTAAGGTACCATCTAGGGAAACATTTTTGTTCTAAGTTCCTTTTATTAATGTTGAGGAATTTATTTATGAGATTGGTTAAGATCATAAGGAGATATAATTACTTTATAATCAGATTTTTATCCATTAATAAGTTTCTACCACAAACTCATCTTTCACTCTAAAAGATAATAGAATGTAATTTTTTATTTATTTATACTATTCGTACAGGGTTCCAAAATAAATGAATTTATAATTCATCTACCAGATCTTTAAAAAAAAAACAACATTATTTAATCCAGGACATCTCATGGGCCAGTGGTAGGTGATACACCCTTGTCGCCCTTCAGTTGCGGGTTCAAGTCTCGCAGCCTTGCCGGACACGACGGGTTGCCGCCCGACCTCCGAGTTGTCCTTTTATGGAAATCCAAAATAATCCAAACTAGAACTATCCAAAATACTTCTATCCAAACTCACAGTCCAACATTTATAAGGAAGTTAAACATAATATAGATCCTTTTTACCCCGTAATAGCATATGAATACCTTCATCATGTATTACCATATTCCTTATTGATTACATTCATGCTCCCTTATTCCATATAGAATGCTGGATATACTTCATTAATCCAAAAATGTTTTAAACCCCAACAATGATGGAATATACAAATCATTAATCAGTTCCAAGGTAGTCAATAATATCCAATATAATTTATCCAAATCAATCATGTATTATTCTAAAATCACCACCTCGGTATCTGAACCATATTATGGTTTATCTTTATCTCAACCATATATTTTCCAAACATTTAACCTGCTACTAAGTCACTTTTATTTGTTCCACACCATCTCAAGTCCTTAATGAAATAGTACTGCAGTACAATCCTTATATACTCCATAATTATTATAACAAGTACATTATTGATACAACACTCAATTGACATAATCAACATAAGAACTCTAATCATTCCTCTTCATCTGTGGTAGTATCATAACTTGATTATTATCCAATAACATCATTTGCGTCATAGTCTGATTACTGGGACATAGGTTCGCGTAGTGTCCAAACTCCTTGAAAATGAAGCATTGTACATTTGAAACCATTTTCTTACCCTTGCAGTCACGTACTTTGTTCCCTTTTCCTCCACACTTATAACAAACTCCCATTCCTTTCAGGCAAGTTCCAGGGTGTTTCTTTCCACAGTTACCACATATGAGAAAATTCTTCTTTTCCCTTTTCCCTTTATCCATCTTTCTCTCTTCCATCCTTTTCTTCTCTTGATTCCCTTCAAAGCCATAGGACTCAGTAAACTCTTTACTTATCTTATCAACACATGATATTATTTCTTCATATGATGATAATACATGGGAGACTATTTCTCTTATAAATTATAGCTTAAGACCATGAAAGATATGATCCTTCCTTCTCTTTGAATCATGTTTATTTCTGGAGTTCTCATTCCTTCTACTGGGAGCCATTTCTAAACAATGGCATAAACTAGATCAGTTTATGAATCAAAATACATAATCCCATACTTATAAAACACTTAACATAAATTGAACTATTTATGGATATAATCCATAATCATAAAAATGTTTTCTTTGAGGAAGTATATACTCATAAACCCTTCATAATGATTTGTAAATAAAATGAGAGTTATCCTAAGCATATCCCCCAGGAGTGTCGTAACCAAGAGTGCAGCAAGGCCTGTTGTCGTGCACCAGTTCCCGTTCGAGTCTAGCTCAAAGCGGTGTTTTCAGGTTTTACCCCTAGGTACATCTGTGCCAGAGCCGCCTCTACCTGCTCGTATCCAGACAGGGATGTATTGCTCGGAAAACTCACAAAACTCTACAATACCAAAATTCTAGGAAGTTCTTCTATACTAATCCTCAAAATTCATCTTAGGTCTACGTGCTCTAATCAGAGTTTATCTAAATCTAGATTCCAAGGTTTGTACTAAACTTCCTCTGATACCAACTGTAACGCCCCGACCCCAGCTACCCAGAGTCGGTGCATTACTTCATAACATTGGCATGATCACAAGAAAGATCAAATCTCGAAAGACCGATTGGTTTAGTAGCCTTGGAAACACTAGATATATTCATAAGTTTTACATTACATCATAAAATGAAAAACTACTACAATAACATAATATCTCCATAATCCACACTCATATCCCCACATAATATCCCTGCAGGTCATTCATAATTTACTTCTTCACTTCCTGGGAAAAATAAAACATAGAAAAGGGGTGAGCTCAAATGCCCAGTAAGGATAACAATATAGCAGAAACTTTCATAAATAAGAATAAACATTTAAGGTAATGTATAACTAAAACAAAAGCCTTTTAAATATGAACTTTCAACATGGTATGGCATAAATAAAATGAAATAATTTCATTTACTTATTCACATGGATATTCTACTAATCGAATAATCACATGCAAAAATCAATAACCACTTTCATAATGTTGGAATGCATAATGCCAGACTATCATAACCACATAGCCAAGGCCTCGTGCCAAGACTACAAATAAGATTTTGTCAAGGCCTTGTGCCAAGACACTAGTCTGTATCATGAGACCTATCGATGCATCGAGGAGCTATAGCGGGCTCCACCCGTCACATATTAAGTCCAATGCATTCCCATATGAAAAGGTTTAAACATAACATAAACATTCGTATTAAAACTAGCATACGAAATGTCAATAATTTCACCATAAACTATGAATGGTATAAAAATAGCACATCCACAGTCAAATATATCACAAAAACTTCAATACAATATAGAAGTTTTGTATCATAATAAATCAACCTCAAATAAGCGTAAAATCCGTCGAAGGATGTTGACATAGATGAAATCAAAACACTTTTTAGAGAAATATCTCTTTCTATTTTTGAAATCATTTAAGAGTCATATAAAATAAAACATTTTCTTGAAAATATTCTTATAAGCTTGTAAGGGAAGCTTTGACGATTTTATAACGGCGGAAAATAACCGCACCCGCCGTATAAGTTAAAAAAAACATTCTTATCTTAATTCTGTCGAAAAGGTTAAAAAAGCACCTTGTTTGGAAAACGACGGAAAGATTCCCTTATAAAACTCTTATAAAAAGTCAAACAAGGGTATAAATGACTTTAACCCATATTCTTTTAAATATTAAAAATGTTTTGAAATACATTTTGAAGAAACATGGATGTGGATGATAACGAGATCCCAGTAGATTATTACGTATAAACAACCTCGGATAATGAGAGATTGTGAAATAACCCTTACCTTGTACTTTTCCTTGGTTGGGGTAGGTTAACCTCCTGTATAATGGTGAAATAATTGTTATTAAATTATACAAGAATCATATATATTAATATGATATCATATATGATCTTTTAACATTGATTTGTTAATAATATCTTAGAATTATCGTCGTTTCGGGTGTTAACTTACTTGTTTTCTTTTATATGTTTTGTTACGTAAGACATGTTTGTAAAGGATGGGTTGTATATTATTAATATCCAGAATGATATCAAGTCCTTAAACTTAATTTTTAAATCATCAACTGATAATTATACTTGAATGGATACGATGGAGAATGAATCTCATCGCGTTCGTGGAGACGGTAGTCCGTACGTATGCACGAGCGACAATATCATTCTTTTGATATTAAAATAATATATAAATGGATGGTATATCATATATACAGAATAATTAACATGTTATATTAATTATTTACATGAGTTACACATCATTATTATACCCATCCAAATAATAATATATTGAATAACAATTACACCACGACGTGGAGACGGTAAGCCGTACGTACGCACGTATGGTGACATGTTATTCAAAGGGTGGATAGAATACTGAATATGGTTGTACCATATTTATAATAAAATCACATTATATGTAAGATACTGGAGTTATTATTTTAGAATGGTAAGAACAAAGAAAGAGGAAGTGGAAGAAGAAAGGAACTTAGAAAAGGGTGGTGAAATCATTACCTCTTCTTCGGGTTCTTCCTTTTGATTTGATCAAAAGGGCTCCTTAGGTTGGCTTTCTGATCAAACTAAGGCCTCTAGGTTGTATTGGGGGATGTTGGGAGAGTATTTGGGCAGAGTTTGGCCGAACCAAAAGGCTTTGAAGGTGTGATGAAATGATAAGGAGGAGTGCCCTTTTATAAGAGGGGTGAGGGGCACCTTTGGAAAAGCTAGAAATATTAATTTATAATAAATTCATATTCGGTTTCTAATGGCTCCAAAGTTGATTATTCAAAGGTTAAGGTAGGGATAGGTCGAAAACCACTCAACCAATAGAATTTAGACAGGTTTGGGTACTTATATTAACCTTATCTTTAAGTATTAACTCTAAGTTAATTAGTTTCACTTTTACAATGTCTCTTTGTATTTTTATATAATATGGTTAATAAACTTACTATATACATCCAAGAGACCCCAAAATGGTACATTAATGATGAACCTATCATGATATAAGTCTCTTGGCCGAACCTTAGATTTTTAGGAATTTAATATCAATTAATAATATAATATTTGTTTTAAGAACTCTTTTATGTCAATTTTGACACTATTCAATAGTTGATTTTTGTGAAACTCATAACAGATTGATTACTTCAAACAAAGTCGATTAAATCAATCCTAATATATCATATTATCCTAGAAAATTAGTTTAATTCATTAAAAGTTTCATATTATATTTTTTTTGGGTATTTATAATATCAATTATTTTAATTTTTCACTATTATAGTAATTACTGCATCATCATTGTGTCATAAATAAAATAAATTATTTAATGTCTAAAAATTATAAATAAAATATAATTATGTAGGAAATCTTTTTATCTTTCTAATTAATATTTATAATCTAATATCCAACTTATATAACCCTATGTAACAATTGTTTTGCTAAAGGATATATGCTTGTGTCATTTTTGTATTCATTTTGACTTAATTAAAATAAAGTGTCATTATCACTTACAAGTGGATCCATGGGGTCCCAAAATCGACCCAAAGATGCCCATGGTCGACCATGTATCAACCAATAGGGTTAAGACATGTTTTAGGGTAATTTAGTATTATTATAATATTATTTTTTAACCCTTATTTACCGGATTTACCCTTAACCATGGTAAATAAAATATTTACCGCAGTAATTATTCAAAATGTCTAAAAATAAAAGTTACCTATTTACACAATTTGAACATCCTGATTCCAAATATGGAATCCATTTTCCTAAATTCTAAACACAGAAGTGGCATAAATTAATTTAAAATTAATTCCCGTTGTCAAAACAAAAAGCGTGTTTTTAAGAGATAATAACTATCAAAAGATTGACACTTGTTTATGTTCGGTTTAATTGTAAAACTATGTCCAATGACCAACATTATATTAAATGGTAAAACTATATTCTAAATATACTTTAAAACCACTAAAATTCATAATTTATCACTATTAATTATTTTGATTAAAAAAGTAGTTTTTAATTAAAATTTAGTAATTTTCACTATTCATCAAAATATGAAAGTTATCCGAAATGTACCAAAATTTTACCTTAGGCTAAATTCGATATTCAGAATCCAAAGATGAAGTCCATTTTAAAATATAAAATATATATAATTTTAAAAAGTAGGTATTACTATTCATAACGGCTAGTTTGATTGGTTGTGGTGTGTGTTAAAACTCAAGGTTGCATACAACACACGCTACTGTATTATTCAAAGAAAGTGTACCGTGGAAGCTTGGGATGTTTCATTTTAAATTTTTGATGTCCCCATTTAGTCAAAAAGTTTAAAATATTGTATTTAAAAAGGGTTCACTATTAAAAGTTGATAAAAGTGCAATACTAAAAATGAATTTGTTCTTGCATTATATCTAAGAAACTTATAATATGGATTCTAAAATTATAAGGATTATATAATGTTTAAAATTTAGATAATACTATTCATAACCTCTTTTGAATGGCTTTTTTTTGTAAGTCATGGTGTGATTGAACTCAGTGTTGCGTCTAGTGCAAGTTATTGAATTATTTTGAAGAAATAACACACTATGAAATCTTGGGGTGTTACACAACACTTAATTTCATGGAGAACCTATGCCAATACCCCTCCCCATGCTCCATTTAAACAAGATAGGGGGAGGGTATGTAATGTAGTGGGGAATTAATGGGGGTTCATTAATTATAATCCTTCCTAATTACCCAATGATATCATTACTTAATATTGATAGGTCATTCCATTTATTTTCGTAATGCATCAATGGTCCCACACTGCGTTTGTCTATTGGTGGAGAAGAAAGAAAATAAAATAATAAAATTATTTTATTTAATTTCTTTTAAAATGACACAAATCGTAACTTTTTATCTACACCTTCTACGGTCAAATTAAGGTCTACCTTATGTGAATCAAAGCATTGTGAATTCAATGGTGCCCTTGGATTTTTAATCTGAGCACTAGTTCAAAAGTTATAAAATTTCGCTCACTTGTTTACTAAATGTACTTGAAAAAATGTTCTGAAATTTATTCCAGGCACACCAGGCCTTGGAATCATGTGCCCTCAATTTTTGAAGAGTCATAATAATTTTATATAATTAAAAAAAATTACATCTAAAATCCAGGTCTTTACATTCTCCCCACATTAGTGCTTTTCATCCCTGAAATCTACCACATAGACTAAAGAATCAAATGGGGGTATTGAACATGAGTTTGATCCTCCCCCTCCCATGTGCTCTCCTAGAGGTTCCTGTGCTTCCAGAAAATGCGCACCTGAGGTATCGACCACCCACTAAGGAGTTGCTCCTATCAATCCTCAATCTCCACTGGAACATCCATAAATTCCGCCATATCATCAAAGTACAATTCACCGTGGTTAATGAAGTGAGATGGATCATGCACGTATCTCCTCAGCTAGGATACGTGGAAGATGTCATGCACCCTCTCCAAGTGTGGTGGAAGTGCCAAGAAATATGCCACCTCACCTATCCTTTGATGTATCAGAAAAGGACTGATAATCCTCGGTGATAACTTTCCACCTTGGAAAAATCTCTGTAGTCCCCATTGAGGAGAGGCACGAAAGAATAAGTTGTCCCCCTATAGGAACTCTAAAGGTCTCTGTCTCCTGTAAGCATAAGATATCTATCAACTCTGCGCAGTCTTCATCTGCTCCTGGATGACCTTCACCTTCTTAGTGGTAGCTCATACCAACTCTGGACCCATAAGTGATGACTCCTCTGGGTCTGTCCAGCATAGAGGTGATCTGTAAGGCCGATCTTATAGATCCTCTAATTGTGCCATACCGATGGTGGAGTGATAACTGCAACTGTATGAGAACACTACTATGAACAAGTGATCCTCCCAAATATGGACAAAATCTAGGACACATGCACGTAGCATGTCCTCCAGTGTCTGAATGGTCCCCTATGTCTGACCATCCATCTGAGGATGGAAGGCAGTTCTCAAACTTAGCTGAGTCTCGAAAACCTCCTGTAATCCCTTCCACAGCCGAGATGTAAAACATGCATCATGGTCCGAGACGATTGTTGATTGAACCCCAAGAAGTCGCACAATCTTCTCCACGTAGAGGCGTCCAAATCCCTCTACTAATCCCTGCTCTCAGATGGGTAGGAATTTGGCTGACTTGGTGAGTTGTTCAACGATCACCCTGATAGAATCATGTCCCATGAACATATGTGGAAACCCTATCACAAAGTCCATAGAGATTCCATCCCACTTCCACTCTGGCACCTTTAGTGGATGAGCTAATCCTACTAGAACCTGATGCCCGTCTTTCACTTGCAGACAAGTGAGGCATCATGAAACAAACTCTGCCACTACTTTCTTCATCCACGGCCACTAGTGCGGGAGTCGGAGATCTTGGTACATCTTCACCACACCAAGATGTCCCACTATAGGGGACATATTGAACTCCCTCAACACCTCCTCCCATAGTGCCACCAATACCATGGTATGTCCTCTAAACAGGATGATGTTATCCCCACCTTTAGAAAATACATCAGGTTCTTGTCATAAGGATATCTAAGAACATCTAGCCTCATAGTCAATGTCCCTAAGTTTTTCCTCCCTAACTTGCTGAAGGATTGTGTAAGTGACTGTCATAGATTGGAGGTAAGCTGCTCCATCTCTATCCATGAAGGAAAATCCGCAATGCGGCTAGCTGCTCTGTTGCCTTACTCAGAATTTATAAACCAGACCTCCTGCTAAGTGCATCTACTAACACGTTCTCCTTTCCATGAATATAGACTATCTCAAAGTCATAGTCCTGGTGGAACTATATCCATCACTTCTATCTCAGGTTCAAATCCTTCTTATAGAAGATATACCTGAGACTCTTGTGATTAGAGTAGACTATAAGACGTTCACCCATCAAGTACTGTTGCCACATTTTCAAGGAGAAGACCACTGCTACTAACTCTAGGTCATGGGTAGCGTAGTTCTGCTCATGGTGCCTCAGATGTCGTGAGCCATAAGAGATCATTGCTTGCTCCTGGATCAGGACACACCCAAGTCCGGTCCTTGACGAATGGCAGTAGACTACATACCCATCGCCCTCTTCTCGTAGCCTCAAGATGGGGCCACTCACCAGTTTCTTCCTTAGCTCCTGGAAACTCCGCTGGCATCTCTCCATCCATTCAAAGGGTTGTCCCTTTGTAAATGCTGGAAAGGGAGCCAAAACTCTATAAAAGGTAGGCATTAACCTTTAGTAGTATCCAGCCAATCCCAAGAAACTTCGTACCTCATTCACACTCCTGGGTGGCTTCCATGCAAGAACAACCTCTATCTTTGCTAGATCCACTGCAACTCCAGCCTCTGAGATAACGTATCCTAGAATATGGACCTCTTGTATCCAAAAATAGAACTTTGAGAGCATACCATAAATATGGTTCTCTTGGAGTGTATCTAGATCTATCTGTAAATGATAGGCATGCTCCTCTTGCATTTCTGAGTATATCAAGATGTCATCGATGAACACCGCCACAAAGAGATCAAGGTATGGCTAGAAGATAATATTCATGAGTCCCATGAACACTGATAAGGAATTGGTCACGCCGAACGACATAACCAATAAATCATAGTGGCCATACCGATATCTGGAGGCCATATTCTACACATCCTCATCTCGTACGCTGAGTTGATGACAGCCTGATCTGAGGTCTATCTTCCAAAACTAACGAGCTCCGTTTAACTGATCGAAACGATCATCAATTCTTAGAAGTGGATATTTTTTCTTCACGGTCACCTGGTTCAGGTGTCGATAATCCATATATTCTCTCAAACTCCCATATGCCTTCTTGGAAAACAAAATCGGGGCTTCCCATGGAGAAAATCTTGGCCTTATGAACCCCATACTCTGTATTTCCACCAACTTTACCCGTAACTCACGAAGCCCCGTGGGAGCCATCCGATATGCTGGTGTAGATATCGATGTCATCCCAGGGTAAATGTCAATGTAAAAGTATACCTATCTACATGGAGGTAGTCTCGAAACAATGTCAGGAAAGACATCAACATACTGGTTCTCCACTATAGGATAGATCAGACTCTCAACATCTACTTCTCCAACGGTAAGGCAAGAAAACTGATGTGTAATTAGCTGCACCCTCCTTTGTGTAAGTCCATCTTATGCTCTAAAGGTTCCCTCCCTTCCGGTGAATGAAAATCTGCTCTCGTCTGTGCAGACACACCACAACTTGTGCCTAATACAGTCAATCTATGCATGGACTGTGGATAACAAGTCCATACACAAGATGACATTGTATGACCTAAATGCCACTACTAGGAGATCTCAACCAAAACTATCACCTCATTGAGTAATCTCCCATTGCCAACACCTGTGTGTAATCATCAAATATTCTCATGTAGAAGTATCTAGACATAAAGATTAATCCAATGGCTCCACCAAAATCTCTAAGATCTGAACATGGGTCGTGGAAATAAAAGAGTGACTGGCACCTGTGTCTATAAGTACTACAACTTAGGTGGAGTAGACACAGATTGTACCATTAATCATCTTCGGAGTGTCGTTGTCGTAGGCCTCAACTGCTTAGAGCTGAGCTCGTCTCTATCCACCTGCTCCCTATGGTCGGGGTGGACCACCTGGTGGTGGTGGAGGTAGAACCTCATATAGAAACCCACCGCCCACTACACGTCCAGCTTCTCTTCCATGTCTACCTGCTGCCTACGAACCTCTTTGATCAAAACTTTTCCTCTACCTCGGTGGTCCCTTGACCATTTGATGGCCATATGTACATCTTGTCGGGCAATCGTAAGACATGTGACCCTGCCTGCCACACGAGTAGCACTGTTTGTCCCTCGTCTGACCTCCTCTACCTTGCGAGCCCCGCACCTCTGACCCTGTGTCTCGGGGCCGTCCACCATAAAGTCTGGTCCGCTTGGATCTCTGTGTCATCTCCCAACTACCATCCATAGATGACTCTACTACGTGTCGCCCAGTGGTGGGTTTCACTGTCAGTGCCTGCTCAGCTAGTAATCTCTCCACCAAAATCACTCCCTCATGCACCCCAGCCTACATCAAATTTTTGAGTGATATCATCAATGCTCTAATCTCTATTTGGATGCCCTTCTCAAAGTTCCAACCTATAAATAATGGGTCTTGTACCATTTAAGTGGAGTAACGGGAGAGATCAATGAACCTCATCTAGTGCTGGGCCACAATCATTCTTCCCTTCTATAGGTGTAGTATCTCTGGTATATGCACAGAGCATAAAGTCACTAGGATGAACACTATCCTAAAAAGGCTCTCGAAGTTCACCTAGATGAGGATCACCTCATCGTGTAAGTAGTGCATCAAGCCCCACCATCTCCCTAGTGCTTCCTGAACGAGACTAGCCTCTCGGGTCTCAATATGGTCAGTTGGTGTTTGAGACAGGCAGAAAACTTTGACTACATCCTCCAGCTAGTCCTCAGCCAACTGTAGGTGAGTCTCACCTCGGAACATGGAGGCCTCTACCACTGAATCTCGTGCAATGCGATCAGTCGCCATGCACCATATGCTAGTGGGGCTCATGGAAGTGGGTTCCTAATGGGAAGTGGTGTTTCTCGTACACCACCCAAATGTGATAATGTTGTAAGAGGGCCCTTCACTGAGGGCTCATCGCTCGGTGGGCCATCATCGCGTACTCTATTAGGAATTCGGGCTGGCTGTATACGTGGTGGCATACTGAATGAGAACAGTTGTGCCATAGTAAAAATGTTATACCTGGTGAGATAACTCAAAAATCAATCAAAATAAAAAACATTCAAAAAGCGCACGCAATCAGGGTCTTCATGTACTGATTTGGAAATCAGAATTCAGGGTCCTGGTGTAGGGATACGTCAGACATCGCAACAACACTAGATTCCACAAACTAAAGACCACACTCATAAAACTTAACACTATTTCCACCCTGAAAAGACCAGAGTAATATTTCTTTGGTAGAACCGACTCCTCTAATACCACTTTGTCACGAACCATACCCCAGGGCCCGTGTTGTGACAACCCCATGCTTTCTTCCATAGGATAGGGGCTAGCAACAGGCACCAGAAAGGCATATCCCTAAACCAGGAAGACATTTCCTTTTTAACCAGTAGAGACACACATTCTAAGAACAAGACAAGAAGCAACCACCAAGTAAAATGAAGTAGTAAATAGAGTGCTGAAAACAAAGGTGGCTATAATACAAGAACAACTATAAAAGTAAAAGTACAACTGAAAGGAACAACACAATTGAAAAATGGAAAATAGCTACTAGGTCAGCCTCCAAGGATCCTACCTGAAGGGTAGGTATAGATCACCTCCTCAATACTCCACGTCCACCTGTCTCCTCCACATACCACCTAGTCTTGTCTCCCTCACACCTCCGCCTTACTGCTTGTCATCTACACAAGACACAACAAGGTGAGGGCGAATCATGTGTAGGGGTGAGTATAAAAATACCCACTAGGGACCCCGAAAACCGTAAAGGTCTCTCAGAATTTCACAAAGGAAAACCTCAAAGCATGATCTCGATCACAAAGCACAAAACAATAGACACAACTCAAAAGAGCCTCAGCTCAAACTAGGTTTTCAGTGAAGTATAGAAGTACATATGATTAGTCGTGAAGCTAGATCATCTTATTCTGTAAAGCGGAATTGCTTCTAACCATACAGAGTCTGACCCACATATGATCAACAAGTAAAAACCCCCACAATGATCCACACATGATCTGACCCACCCATATTCGATAGGTAACTAACCCCTGCTGACCCACATAGGATTTGACCCATATAGGATTGGTATGTGCTGATCCACATAGGATAACTGAGCACTGATCCACATAGGATCTGACCCACACAAGATTGGTATGCACTGACCCACACATGATCGCTGAGCACTGACCTTCATTTGATCTGTCTTGAACCTCTACCTCACTTTCAGCCACTGGATTCCTCACACCTGGTGCGCTCGAGTTCTGTAGTATATTCCCTCATGATATTTTTCATACCTAAAACGCCAATAAGCTCCAAAAATGAGTAACCCAAATTACCGCCATGTCATACGGGTTCCAACATGACAGATGGTATGTCAATCGGACACCTAGTTAGTGAGTTATAAATATTTTATCTCTAGGGGCCCAGTTGGATTCGGGTTTGATCCAACTCGGTCATACTCCAACTATCTCCAAAACTCAAGTGGAGTACAGAAAAAGGACTTTCATTATTCAAGGATCCCAACGCTGCAAATGGTTCATCGAATAGACATTTAGTTCTCTTGATATGGACCTTTATGTGTTTATGGGCCTAGTTGGGCCCGGGTCCAGTCCGATCCGACCTGAACCAGTTTGGGATGGGCCATGGAAGGCTTGGACCACTAGGCCGAGGTATGGCCCAACCCACAAGTGGGCAGCCTGACCCACTTAGGGTGCGACCCGCAAGGGGGATGGCCCGACCGCGTAGGGCACGACCTGCAAGGGGGCGGCGTAGCCAAGATCAAGCACGGTCCAGCCCGAGGTGGGGGATGGCCTGGTCCAAGGTAGAGTATGGCCCGACTCGAGGTGGTGCGCGGTCTGGTCCAAGGCGGAGCGCGACCCTCTATGGGGTCCTTCCTAGCCAGCATGGGGGGTGTGACCCCTCAGTCTACCGAACTCCCGAACGACCTAGAGGTCGTTCAGTTTTCAAAGCAGCATTGCCATGGAACACATCGGAGGCATAGGTTCAACCTCCACCATGGAATCGACAACAACTTCTTGTCTGCCAGCGACACGCTAGTTACACCGCCTCCCACTCTCTAGAGGCATGTTGGTCACCCTGCCTCTCCTTCCACAGCTGGCCCAAGTGCTAGCTGCCTCCTCTGATCACTATGGCTGATGAGCCGCGACCTTCTGCACACCGGAGGTGCACGATGGCATGATGCACATCCTTTGATCACTACGACTAATGAGTCGTGGACCCTTTTTCTCACCGGTTGCGTGCAAAGGAGTGCTACACCTCCTCCGTGGCCGGTTGGTGTCGGCCGTTCTGATGACCACTGTGACTTTGTGTCATGGAATCCTCTTGCGGCATGTGTCAGTGCACACCTTCTTTATACTCGGTCCGTGTCACTACGCTGGTTGTGTTCAATGGAGAATGCAAGGGAGTAACAATGATTGTGGAGGGTCCAGACCATGTTCGTTAGGCACGCGCCCTCCACGTTAGCCCATAAAAAAGAGGGAGGATAGTGGGGTTCAATATAATTCACTTGAAATAAACTAGAATAAAAACCATTACCTCATAAAACCATTGGAGAACGTTCGTGCTTGAAGGTGGGTCATTTTTTACCGCTCCGGCAATTGGTTCACAACAATGTTTTTCATACATTGTCCTTCAGTTCATGGTTCAGTGTCAGCCATCACCTTCCCCTAGGATCATCTCCATCTTCTAATGGTTCGGCGTCACAACACTCCTTCATCATTTCATTGCTTGGCGATGTTATTCCGGTACCCCTCCCCAAGATCCATATAAATAGGAGAGGGGGATCGTAAGTAACGATGCATGGAATTAATGGGGGCTCATTAATTAGAAACCTTCATAATTCCCCAATGACATTGTTACCTAAGATTTATAGGTGAAGCCATTTTATTGGCTTGATGCATTGCGGGTCCCACACTCTGCTTGTCTGTTGGTGGAGAAGAAAGAAAATAAAAGAAAATAATTATTTTATTTCATTTTTTAAAAAAGTCACAAAACGTAACTTTTTCACCAGACCTACTACAATCAAAGTAAATTCTCTTTTAAGATATTCTTGGTGCTGCGAATTAAATGGTGCCCTCATGTTTTTCATCCGATCACAAGTTCAAAGTATAGAAAATGCCACTCACGCATTTACTAAACGTACCCGAAAAAAGGTTCAGAAATTCATTCTGGTGGCATCAAGATTCGGAATCACGCATCGTCATTTTTCATAGACTCGTAATAATTCCATATAATTAAAATAATTACATTGAAAATATGGGTCTTTACATAGCATCTATTAGCCTATCCAATGCCACTCCACCATCTCCTAGAAGGTCATTGTAGCTTGAATGATTCTATCCTCACCTTCTTGGAATCATGTGTCTCAAAAAGCCAATATAAAACCTTGATGATTACTATCTATTCTAGTACATCCTATGGTATTCTGGTTCACCCAAATACAGGGGGAGGCTAGAGCTTAAATCCTCTTGTTTTTCAAACATGAACCTCCACACTCCTCCTCACTGAACTAAAACATGTGTGAGGGATCCAAGGTAAAGTGTTCCTATATCTAGAACTAGTGGACTAGGGGTTAGATCATTATCAATACGACTCACCTACATTGAAGGAGTTGGAATAAGGGAATCACCCCTTATATGAACACCCCAATCTATGTTTATTGGAGGTCACATTAGTCATCTATGTTGAATAATCCTTTGTAAAAGTAAGGAATCATTTAGAAAAATTTAAAAAAAATATAAATTAATCTATGGAATCACACGGAGTATTACCTACGATAATACCCACATCCCAAGGTATATCACTTATCAATTAAAAAGGGTAACACCCCATTTTTTTGGAGTGGGTCGAATTCCTCAAACCATTTTATTTTTTGGAGTTTTTCAGACCAACTTCTCTCTTCACCATAAGAATGTATTTATGAGAGTTTCTTTGACCAAATTACATGTTTTTATATGGTTTTAATATTTTGATAGGTTACACTAGGTTTTGAATGGGTTTCAAGTACATTGGTGGCCGAAAATTAAAATTTTATGGGTGTGTAGGAAGAGGCACATGATTTGGAAAAACTGTGCATTCTCCTATGAGAAACAATGTGACTTTTCTTATTTACTGTGCATATTTTAATAAAATATGAAGTATGGCGAACACAAACATGTGGAAAATTCTATAGTTTTTAATATACCCTTCATGAATGTTTTGTGCATGATTTGGAAAACATCGTAGGCCAACCGTGCATGGTGTGGTTCCTAGACAGTGGGTACGACATAATTTGGGCATGACTTTCCAAAAAAAGAGGTAAACATTGGTCCTATTTAAAGGGGTAAAATTATTATTTACCCATTTTTTCATTAATAGGTATTTACCACTTTTCTACATTCATACAGGTCTCTCATCCGAGGTATCCATGGAGATATCCTCTCTCTCCTTTAGGATTTGAGATCCACTCTTCGTATGAGGTCCAATCTTCTTTCGGTTGGTCTCCTTGTAATAACCTTGATAATAAATTTGATCCTCTTATATATTTTATTCCTTTCTTTTTCCATGTGGTTAACTAAATCTATATGATCATTGTTACGTTATTTTCAAAAATTTAATTTAAACATTGATTTCATTGGATCTAGATTGATTTATAGGCTTAAATTTTATGGGAGGATGTCTATAAGTACACAGATGGATGTTAATAGATATATCATTTCACTAATTTTTTTGGGGTGCGATCTTTAGCGCACCATTGGGTTATCCATGAGAGACACTAACAATTTAATGGCTATATTTTAATTGTTAAATTGACAATGTGAGATGTATATGGGCATTCTACACCTTGACTAGAAAAGATACAAGACTGGTGAGAGGCTTCAAACCACTTGGGTAGGTAAGGTTGGGTGTATTATTTTAATTAAATTAAACTATATATATTTCTCATGGTGGTTCCATGGGGACATTCTAGGATTGACCTGAAGTTCAAGGTTGTGATGACCACTTGGAATGAGGAGATGTGATTTGTTATAATGAGACTGTGTAAAGATTTATAGAGTGATGTTGATCACCATGTTATATTATGTGGTTTTTGAATTGAGGAAATAAGGTATTTAGGTTATGAGCATGGCCTATGGGACTTCGAGATGGTGATGGGAATCTGGATGAGAGACACAGTCACAGGGGAACAAGGTTCCAAGATGATGTGGATTAGTTACTTTTTTGGTGATTTTTGCTCACCAGGATTGGTCGATACACTGTTGGAGTCATGTGCACACATATATGACTCAGATGATGAGGTGGTGTTGACCAATCTTTTATGTAGATGCCTCCATTAGATGTGGTTTAGGATGGTGTTGACCATCAGTGAGGTTGTAGGTGAATTCTATATAAATCCATGTTGATGGTGAGGATCCATTGGTTGACGGTGATGAGACCATCAATCAGGGTCTAAGGCTCACAGTATATTGAGGCCATTGGGATTGGATTATTTGGGGGAACTAATATTTCCATTCCTTGGGATGTCAACTATTAAGACAAGGTTTTTTATTATTTGGATGATAGACATCCCAATGACCTGTGATGTTGGGTTTCAATATAATGGTGTTTTGTTGAGCTCATATTTGTGGGTTCAGGTACTTGTTTGGGTGTGTCTTCTGAATGATGATTACATGATAATGACATGAGAGGTGTTGATTGAAATGATGTGTCATTGATAATTTTATACAAGGTTCTTGTGGGATCTACATCTTGTTACTCATTATGGGATACCTAGGTATTTATGATTACTATCCTCACCACCATAGTTATTTATATGCAGACATGTCACTATATTCTATATATATAACAAGGGCATATGGTATATCGATGATGGAAAAAGGAGGTGATTTCTCCTTTGGGATTCTGATAATAAGGGAACTAGGTTATCTATATGATGTTCATGTTTTGTTTTATTTATATTGTGTTACACCTTCTTTATCACAAATGTAAGATTAGTGAACGTTGGTGGTGGGCTATAGAGATTTATTTTGACAGCCGACAATGGGCCCTTCGGGATGCATGTAGACTTTATGAATTTGTGATTAGGTAAGGGACTAAGATCATGATATGGAACATAGTCATCTTGTCATATTACTTTTCATTGGTTGGATGGAAAGGACCTTGGGTTCTTGCATCAGTTTGAGTTTACATTTCATTTCTTCCTTTTTCTATCATCATGATTATTATATGTATATACTGAGGTTTTACACAAGATACCCTTTCTTCTTATTTTCATGTATGATATAATTTGATATGAAATTATTGTTTTAGTATCTAAAAATGGTGGTTTATTTTACAAATGGTATGTTGAAATTTTTTATTATTTATGATGCTGATGTAAGTGTTTCTGCTGTTATGGATTACTAGTCCTGTAGTTTTATGGTATTTATTCCACTTTGTTATATGTATATAGACCATTATTTTTATCACTATAAGGTACAGTTTACCCAATATAATCTTTTTAAACCCTCTATATTAGTTGAATTTTTTGGTGTATTGGGAGGCATACCTACGGTCCAGTGGTAAACCGACCGTGAGCACTATGCAGGGGGAAAATGGCCCAAGGTACTAAAAATTGTATCATATCTTTTCATGATAATGAATAATTAGAATCATTTGGATGGATAAAAATGGTATCAGAATAGGTTCTTTTACCTCTTTTTGGGACATAATATTTGGGATATGGTAGAACAAATATGATGATGTAGTTAGAATATGGTTTAGAGCTCACGTTTGGGTGCCTGTAGCCCCATGCACGCGATACATACCAAGTTGTAAGGGGTGGGAAATTTATATTCTAGTTTTTTCTTTGATATTTGACTTAATTTTTACAAAAATTGGTGAAATTGGGTGTGGTTTTTATCTATTATGATATTTTACCCTTGAACAAGTATAGAAAGGGAGGACAGATGGATCCTTGGCCCAGTATGGAAAGAGATGTTTGTGAATGATTTCTGGATAGACTCATAAGATTATTGATATATATATATATATATCTGTGTGTGTGTGTGCCTATAAAATTATTGTTATTTTAATTTGGAACCTGGATCGTGATAAGAGGGGTGTTTTGTTTAAAGTGTAAAAAAGATAAATAGTTTTTTCTTTCTTAGCCCATCTTTGGAGGAATTTTACACAACCATCTCAGGAATGTGGTTCCAATGAAATCTATGTACGATGAAATGTAATATGTGATATATATATATACATATATATTTGGGCATGGATATAATGGAAGTATGTAGGAATTATGAAAGGGGTGAGTTATTTAAAATTTCAACAGAGAAGTTAAACAATGTTTTCCTAAATAGCCTCAATGGTGGAATTCTACTTAGCTACCTCAGATTTTTTTGTGGAACTTTGCTCTATTATTTGTAGGAATGTGGTAATGATGACATATTAATCAGTTATACCTAGCTCTGACATTGGCGAGTAAGGGGCTGTGAAGCCAGATGTTTTCTGACGTGGTTGTGAGGAGGGAGTGTAAGGATGGAGAGATTCTGTTTGTTGTTTCAGATTCCCATATAAATGTTATATATATTATGGATATCTAAACATGGTATCAGAATTTAGTGAGTTGCAACCTTGGTTGATTCTGATGGAGCATCAGGCTAGTAGTGATTTGTTGTCGCATGAGCATGCACAGGTTGAGACCAGTGATGAATGGGATACATCCTCCGAGGGTCAGGTTGGGCATGACCCATAGGTATTTTCATAAGTACAGTCTCTGTTACATGAATGAAAACCATAAGATATGTTATCTATTGTTCCATAGATTGGAAAATATCTTAGGGTTATCCTGGTATATGTTTTCTAGGGGACTGACAGGGGAGCTTTGGGATTGGATCCTTCTTTGGTGTACTTGACATGTGAGTTACAGTCCTAACACCTAGCACTACTTTAGGGTGAGGGATGACCACAATAAGATAATAACTTGATAGATTCCATTAAGAACATATTTTAGAAACTCTAGATACCCCCAGGCTAGATAGTTAAGCTAGAAAAAAACATGATATGAGAACTATCTAAATGATGGTGGAGCTTACAAGTTCAAGAAAGAAGACACGAGGGACTGGAATAGAAGAAAATCAAGGATATGTTTATTGATAACTTCTTGTTAGATATTATTAGGGAAGAGATAGATCGAGAGTTCATAACCCTGTAGTAGAGAGACATGAACTTCATGAATTATGTAGTTACCTTCACATATATGTCTCGTTTTTCACCCGGTATGGTGGTAGATGAAACCATGATAGAGAGTAATTTCAAAGATGGTTTATGGCACACCACCAGGGTGAAGGTAAACATATTAAGGTTAGACTCATTCTTAGAGGTGGTAAATTAGGTGTTGATAGAAAAGGGTAATTTGAAGGACCGATCAGATTCAAGCCATGTGATTGTGTCAAGAGATTACATTGGAGATGATTTAGATGGTATGAAGAAAGGACCTAAGAAATATCAATAGGGCATTCAAGTCCAAGGATTTAGGAAAACCACAGAGGAGTGGGTCTTAAACGGAGTGATTCTAGTGCGGGATATTGAGACAAGTATGAACACCATATGATCGAGTACCAAAGGAATGTTAAGCATGATGACATGTTGTGAATATTGATAGATTCTGTACTAATACTTCTTAGATAGTTGTTATCCTTTGAACAAGTAGACTCGTGCATATGAGGTTGGACCAAGAGTGGTACTAGGTGTTGGTCGCCAGGATTTAGCTACATGCAGAGGTCATGTAAGTGATAGTGGGATCCAGCAAGGGGGTTAGTGGCTCGTAGGTTGTGAATATCTGTAAGGAGGCAAGACCTCAGGTATTCAGGAATAAATCTAGCTACATGCTATAGAGCATCCAAGTATAGAGCAAGCTGGGGAGCTGACTATAGTCATAGGTATATCGTGGGTGTGATTGGGTGATTTTTTGGAATTTTACTTTTCTAGGAATGTCTGTTTTGGGTAAACTAGGTGAAATATATGTATTTCTAGAATAACCATGTGCCAGTAAGTTGGTTGAAATCATCTTAGATGAGTTATATATATATGATGTTTGTGTCGCCGATATTTATTATAGGAATCAACATGATATAGGTTTTCTGAAGGTGAGTTGGAATCTAGGAATTGATGCGATACAAGATTTTATGGGTTCCAGATGGGGAATGGGTAATTTTGGAAATTCGATAAGATATAGGACCTCATAGGTTCCATGTGTGACATGGGAATGAGGTGGGAATCTACTGATATGTGGTACATGATGGGTGAAAAATATGACACAAGAACTATTTGATCACCATTTGAGGTGCAATAGTGACAATGCATCATAAGAAGAATTTTGTGTACATGAATTCTATATATACCATTAAATTTTCTTGTGTTTCGGTTTGGTAAGAAATTGGGTAAGGTAACTCCTAAGGTCAAGAAAACCTTTAGAGAGCTGACCAATGAATTTATGATTAGGGTAGACTTGGTTGAATTTAAATAGATGGGTATGTTCGGCACCATCTCCAGGTGAAGCTTGATATCCTAGGGATGATATATATTTAGGTTGGGATGTTGTAACATCCTAGGTTTTAAAGCGGGTCAAATTATTTAACCCATTGGAATTTTTGGAGTTTTGTGTTTGGAAAAAATATTTATTGACCATAAAAACTTAATTTCAAGAGTTTATTTGACCTAAATACTTTATTTTAGACAATTTTAAATTATTGGAAAGTGCTTGAGGTTTTTTGTGGGATTTAAGTGTGTCAGAGTTGAAAAACCCAATTTTCAAGGTGTTTAGGTAGGGGAGCATAGCTTAGAAAATCGTACAGTCTCCCAGGAGTATCCATGAAAGCCCACTTCTTCATTTTGAAGACTTAAAAACCATGTAGGAGGGGGAGAAAGGAAATGTGGGATGTTGAGATAGTGATGACCATTAGGATGGGTGACATGGTTTCAGGGGAATGGGTTTCCAGGATGATGTGGATTAGGTACTTTTTTAGTAATTTATGCACACTGTGATTGTCCAACTCATCATTGGAGTCATGTTCACACAGATAGGACTATGATGATGAGGTGGTGTTGACCACACTTGTGGTAGATGTCTACGTCAGTTGTAGCTTAGGATATTTTTGACCATGAGTGAGGTTGAAGGTGATTATTGTTGAAATCCACATTGATGGTAAGGATCCATCAGTTGAAAGATATGAGACCATCAGTTGGGGGTTGAGGTTCACCATATATTAAGGCCATTTGGCCAAGATTATTTGAGAGGATAGATGTCCTTGTTCCTCAAGATGTCATCTACTGAGCCAAAGGTAATTATTATTTGGAGGAAATACATTGCTATGCCTCAGGATGTTGGGATTTGAGGTGATGGTGTTTTTATGAGAATAAGTTTGAGGGACTAGGTACTTGGTTGTCCATTCCATTGGGAATCTAGTTATTCGATTATAAAAAGGAGGTTTTGGTTGGAATGAGGTATTAGGGATACTTTTACAAGAGGTTCCAGAAGGATATCTAGCCTATTACTCATTAAGGGATACCTTGGGCTATGTTCTAATGATCATCACCAACACAATTATATATATATATATTGACATGTATCTATATTCCATATATTTATCTAGGGGGTATATGGTATACTAGTGACAGATGAAGAAGGCGATTACTTCCTTGTGGCTGCTGAACACAAGGGAAGAAGGTTATTTATATTATGTGATTGTGTTGTTTTATTTATATTATGGTACAACTTATTTTCCAAAAATATAATATAGAAACACATTGGGGATTTCTTATGGATATTAATTCTACCACTATACACAGTCCTTTCGATAAGAAAGTGGACTTTATTATTTTGTGATCTAGTAAATAACTAAGCTCAGGAGTTAGACCATAGTGATCATGTTTTATTTATTAACAAGGGATGGATGGAAGGGACCTTCAGTTCTTGTATCATATGGAGTTTACATTTTTGTGTCTTTCTTTTTATATTGGGATGTTTATTATATGTTTGGATTGAGCTCATCCATGAGTGACCCTTTCTGAATATTTTCATGTATGAATTTATTTGATATGGAATGTTTGTTTTTATAGCTAAAAATGGTGTTTTATTTTAAAAATTATATGTTGATCTTGTTGATTATTATTTCTGATGTTGTATTTATTTTTTCTAATGTGATTTATTGTTCCAACTATTTTATGGTCTTTCTTCCACTATGTTATGTACATATAGACCTGTATTATCATAAAAATAGGGTATAGTGTCCTCAATATCACCTCTTTACAACCTCTATTCTAATCAGAAAACATTGTAATATGGAGAGGTTCACTTAAGGCCAAGTGGTCAACCGTCCCTAAGAACTATTCAGGTTGAAAAACCAGGTTTGGGTACTATAGAAAGGTTCTCCATAATTTCACATTAGTCACAATCATATATATAAAAACATAATAGAATTATCATTTTTTTCTAATAAATTTCAAAATATATATTTCACATAACTTATAATACAATTCTATACCAAATAGATTGAAAAAATCAAGGAAATAAATTGAAGAACTACTATACAACATAATAGACGGTATACATATGGCATGTGATCTTACATGATTAATAATTATTCATGGACTAACTTGAAATCCCATAAAACTATAGTAAAAATACAATCAATGGTAACTTGGTGGTCTATTACACTTGGAGACTCCCTTACCCTAGTCCAACAAAACATATCTCATTTCTACCATGTATATGGTTAGTCAAAAGAAAAGAATAAAATTATCATATAAAACTATTTTCTAATGCCCCGACCAGAACCACTGGGTCTGAGATAGAGAACCAAATGACCTTCTTTGAACATCCCCATATGTTAGAGGATGATGAATAATAGAGAGGGTCTGAAAAAAATTAGTGGGGGAGACAATACCCTCAATATATTTGTATCTCCATACATAATAAATATAATAATTACAATATAAATAAATAATGAAAGTAATATATAGAAAACTATAAATGTGTTACATATGTTATAAAAATAAATAAACATGGCTCCTAATATAGAAATACAAACCAAAGTATAAGTGAATGTAGATAAAAAATAAAAAAAAAATTGAGTCCTTTGAAGTCTATCACAGTCCTCTAATAGTTCAATTATCCACCACTCAATAATTATCCATGGAACCTTTACCTTACCAAGATTCCGATACATTATGTTTTCTCAAAAATTAATTTGTACTTTCATGTTGTGAGTAATAAAATCATATAGATAACCAATAATGAATCCTTAAAAAATGAGCTCATTTATAACAGTAGTATTCAATGATAACAATTAATGAAGACGAAATCCTAATAAATATAAAATTGCACATCAACTAGTAATTTTATCACCAAGATACCATAAACCATAAAATGCACATACATTGGCTCCATGCTAGAAGATAAGTGATACGATTCTATAATTGAATAGATCTAGACACAAGGATGGATAATAAAATTACTCAATAGCCACATAATATTTAGTCAAAATATTATTCTTCATCCACACGAGATTGAGTTGCAACATGTTACTCATTATCCATATAGAATAGAGATATCGATTAATAGTGAGGCTAACATGATCCTACATTGTGTGAGGGTCCATCATCATAATCACTATGAGTAATGAACACTCTCCCTAAAAGGGTTAATTATACAATGATAAACTACATTTTATGAGTACCAAAAAAACCACAAAGGCTTGGTAACACAGATAGTAGGGTAAGAATACAATGTAAGCATAACACATCATCATGAGCATTTAATCATCGTAAAAAATGTTAACAAGATACTCTATAAATACTCATGGAAAGTGTGTCATTTACGGTCTCACAGGAAACACACACCCCAAAAATAAACACCATAAGGAATAATCAAAAATCTATTCAATAACAATATGAAACCAAAGAAAAAAGTGGAAACATGGGACCTATTTTTTGATGATATTACTACCTCAAGGTTTTCAACATCAAGTTCAATGTTTCTAAAGGGTGTTGTCTCCAAAACCACATTTAAAATACAACATTCCAAATACAACTAGAAAAATATCTTATACCAAGAAATCCTTTAACAGGTTCTAAACTAAAACAACAAGGCTTATTGAGTAAGGTAATGAATAATATAAATTAAAAGGTAGAATAAAATTTTATACAATTGTGAATTAAAGTAATGGAATAATATTTTTTTCAATTGATGGTAGGTGAAATAATCATGATTGGATAGTGGCGTGAGATGAAGTCACCAATAAAACACTACAACATCAATGAATACCCCCAATAATCAATAATAACACTTATATTTAAGGATTCCACCAATAATCTAGGATGCCATTGGTCATCAATAATGCCTTTTATTATCAAGAACATTTTGGATACACCAATTATATAATAAACATTATAGAAGATACCATGTAACTCCTTCAAATAAAAACAAAATATCAAACCAAGATTTAATCATGTTGAAAATGATAGAAAGTTGGGTAATCAAGGAAAATTTGAAAAAAAAATATCTTATTAAAATCTAATAAATCTAATAGAAATACTAAATACAGACAAACAATAGCTATAAATTGACCTGTGGTAGAAAAAAGAACACAAAAAGGAATTATCAATGGATATTTTTATATAAACTCAACAAATGATTGATTTATAGGTTTTCCTCAAAAGTATATGAAAAATATGAATTCAGAAAAATCTAAGGGTATGAACCAATTAATAATGAAATAATCGATTAATAATTACATTCAAGACTAGAAATTAAGATCCATGCTTTTTACCCTTTGATGTAGTCTAGATCTAGGGGGTTAGGGATTTAAATTTTCCATTTTAACAATTTATAAATGTTGAAATAGCCTCCACCATGACATGGTAAATACCATGATTTTCTTGATATTTCATCTTAAATGACACGTGTTGCATCATGGCCTAAAAAACATGGATGTTTTACAAATGAACATTAGCCTGTCAAATCAATTTCTCATAGTAGTTTTGGACAATTAACCACCAAACCCCACTTTTTTATATTTTAAAATCCACCCTAAGATTTCATGGACCCACCAAAGAAAGACCTAACTCAAAAAAAAGTGAATGATAATGGAAAAAATAGTTCACTTAAAACAAATGTTTCATTATTTTACAGGTGATATTACCATTATTTCCATTCATGGTGCTATTGTTGGGATATGTTAAAATGGTATTCATGTTATCTTCATAAATTTTTTTAAACTAACATATAAATTAATCTATTTATGATAATACAAAATGGGTTTTTATTAAAAACTAATTTGTATGGTTTATCATCAATTTTTATTTATATCAGAAAAATTACTAATCGCATTTGGAGTTATGTTGACCAAAATACCCTTTGCATACCCCTATATAGAACTCATTTTAAATAAAAATGAATTTTGGTATCATTTAATCAAAGTAATTATGAGCTTTTTTTGAATATAATTTAAAATATTTTGAAACAAATTTTGTTTCCATGGGTTATTTATGATGTGATATATAATTGATTATATTTTTCGAACATACATTTTGATTATCATTATGTGGTGGGAGTATTTTTATACAACCCTCTAATTCATTGGTTGATTTTTTATATCTCATGACTCAAGATGGTACATATGTTCTTAGCCCAAGTATAAGGGGGTACATGGGTTTTTATACCAATCCCACTATGTTATGAGAACATGGTATTGATTACTTCTACACTAGTTTATGATTTTATATTATTATTCATATATCACATTTCTATAGAGTTCACTATTATTTTACTGAATGAATTATTAAACTTGTATAATATTTACATCATGTTATTCCTTGATACGTGATTTAAAATTTAAGTGTATATGTTCCTATTTCATTCCTTATGGACAACTGTTATTGCCCAATGTTTCTTTTTATCTAATTTTTATCCCATGATCATGTTTATCATTTGATAATGCTATTATACTATATAACTCATTGATAAGTATTCCATTATATGGTATTTGAGATCATCCACTTCTTATATTTTCAATTTCCCAAATTATTAAGACAATAATATAAGGTATGTTTAGATAGAGTTAGAGTATGGTGAAATTTTAGAGAAATGTTCAAAATTATGTGGAATTAGAATATTATATTTATAATATTAAAGGTCACTAAACCATTGGTTTATGGGATTTTAGGATTATTATGAGTTTTAAATTTTAATTAATGTTAAATATATGAAGGTTTTACCTGTATTTTCATACTTGGTATTACAAAAAATTTATGAAGACTGTGTTTCTAGAATCAGAATTTGGATTGTGGGGTTGAGTCAACATATTTGGTATTAGATACGGGATTAGTTATTTTTAGTGATTAGTTTAGTTTTTTGGGGATTAATACTATAAAATATTAAATAAATCTTTAAGGATAATCTGAAATATATAAAAACAACATAATGCTTTCGTAAAATAGAGAGTGTTTTTTTGCTTGAATCGAAATCCATTTCAAGAACACTTTGTTATAGAATTTGATGATTTATTATAAAACTATTAATGTTATAGAACCTAATTGGAAAATGATCATGAATAACCATGGATAATTTTATAGAGTTACAGGTTGATCCAATTATATTTCAGTTGAACTAAAATTTTCTTATCTTTAAATGAAGATGTTCAAGGAGCCTATATCTTAGTAATTTTATTTATTATTCATATGATAATAAATATTGACATTATTCTAATTATATTCACATATATGGTATTAGGATATGTTTTAAATAAATATCATGAAAACTAAGCTATGAAATATGCGTCTCTAGAAACTACAAAGACATATAGTAATTAATAGTGGAATTTTGAGATCAAATGATTTATAATCTAAATATATGAATATTATAAATAAAACTGCAATTTTTATAGAACACAATGGTGAGTTAAAATTTATATCTTTAGTATCACCCTCAGTTATATTTCAATAGTGACTAGAAAACAAAATTTCATAAAGACAATTTGTTAAATAGTGGATAATACAATGACAAGATATTTTAGTATTATTTTCATTTCAGTAAATCCAATTTTGAAGATGTTATTTCACACACAATACCAAAAAAAAAAAAATAAATATTAAAATATATTAAAATATATGATAAATATTAATACACTATGAGAATTCAATATAAAACCCACTAAAAAAAGTACAAGTAAAAAATATCTCCATGTAATTAAAAATACATGGAACATAAAATATATTTCCTCATGGATTTATATAAAGATCATAAACACCGAATGAATATGTGGAATAAATAAAAATGGAGTAGAAACATAATTGAAATTTTTAGTGACAATTAATTAAATATATTGAATTGTTTTAGTAATGATTATGAGGTTATATATAGAAAAAATAGAGTGTTATTTATATAGTCATTGTAAATATGGTAGTTGGAAATAGTCATTGAATATATGGTCAATGTGTATGCATGTATCCAATATATATATTTATTTTTTAAAATTGTAGTAGTAGATTTCTAATTTTATATATCTAGAATGCATCTATAATTGATTATTTAGTTAAAATATTTTATTCTATATATATATATATGTGGGTGTGTGTGAAACATAATATTTTTATTATTTAAAATTTTGAAACAATGATTTTATGTATTTGTGAAATTCCAAGAAATATTTTAATATTAAAATAGGTATAATATTTAATCAATTATTATTAAAAAAGTAATTTATATTAATTAAATAGAAATAAAATCTTTTAATGATAAAAATGAATTTCATAAATAAATTATAGTTATATATATATTGTTTATTTTTTAACTTATTCATCATTACTGAATAATGTAGAATACATTAATGTATATAAAAAAATTAATTTTCTTTCATATAAATATTTTAAATTAGCATGGAATATGAATGAAGTGTTTCTATGGTTTAAAAATATATTTATTCATAAATTATTTTTATGTGTTGTGAGTGATTATATTTAAATATTTTTTTCGACTCTAGAAAACATGTTAAAAAAATGGTACTCAAATTTTTAATTAAAAATAAAATTTTTTAATAAGTAAATATTCATTATACACATAAAATTATGGTACTAATGTAAATATTAGTTACCATGGTAAAGGGTTATTTTTTCCATGATTTTTTTATAGAATCATTATATAATATTCATAATAAATTAAAATTTACCATTTTATGAAACTAAAATTAAGTTAAAAAATAATGAAAATATATTTTCACTCATTTAATTTATTATTTAATTGAAAGAAAAGTAAAAATGTAAAATATATAAAAAAACCTTTTCAAGAAAAAAATCATTTTTTTAGAAGAGAATTTTCAATTTACTATCCAATTTTATCATATATAGAAATATAATTATAATAAAGTTAAATTTTGGAATTATAAATTCCATATTTTCTATGGAATTCAATCTTATGTTTTTTTAAATGAATAACTACAAGTAAAATTTAATAAAGGTTGATAAGGGTATAAATAGGTAACCTAATGTGCATCGATTTTTTCTAAATTAACATGAAACATAAAGCTTATAGAATTAAATTGTTATATTGGAAATCCATACCCACATGTCACACTATTATTTACTCACCTAAAACTCCTAACAGCCATGCAATTTCTTCTTTACCCCTCACCAAAAATAAATTTCCATGGAAATTTATATATTTATAACCTATAATTGAAGCTCCCTTACACTGAATTTGAGCCAATGTTATCCCTTACATATTTTATAGACCATCTATGGGAAGAATAAAGTCCATAATGTTATTATTATCCACCCCTAAACATCTTATGTATCATTCTCACCCACCCTCCTCTAATCCTATTATAATAATAATAATAATAAATAAGTATCATTAGTACATAGAAATGTTATTATTTTATTTGAATAACCATTTTCTACCTTCCTCCCACCAGTTTGAAAAAAATGAAAACATCACTAGTTTAAGTGGATTTTTTATAATAACATATAAATTATAAAATTCAATTGAATATGGTATTACAAATGTGGTATAGAATATAAGAAATATATATATACTTTTAAAATTGCAATCTTATAATAAAATGACTTTTATTTTCATCCATTCATTATAACATGTTCTAGTTTGGGTTAGTATTACAACATACATGAATGATACAATAGATTTTTATCATGGATTATTATAGACAAATAATTACTTTAATAATATGATATTAATAAGTTAATTTATATTTATATTTGGTTCTGTAATGGTAATTTTAATAATTAAATCATTACTAAGATAACACTTTTCATTCATTAAAAATTACCAAAACAAGATCATCAGTGATTTCATCTTCTTGAATATTAACTAAAACTCACATTAAATGGAATTAGAACATAATTATTATTCTGTTAAATATTTTACTATAGATTAAATAATATTTTAGTGATGTTTTTTATTTTAATATATGGGGAATGAAATCAATATTTCAAAACTTGAATGAAATGATCACGGTTCCTAACATCTGATGATGAAAATAAATAACAATTACTAATGAATCTAATATTAATGATTAAAAATAATTATCAAAAAAGGTAATAGATATAAATAAGTTCATAATTAAGTTATTAATATGGTTATTTTTATTATATATGATGTCAAATTAGTTCTATTGATGTTAAGAGTATTGGTATTGGATTTTAATATTTTTAACACATGTTCATTTAGTTATAATGTTTATTCCTAATATTAATCCATTAAGTTGTTTTTATTCCACCTATAGTTATATTATACTGTATATTTATATTATTTAATAGGTATTTAATAATATTTTTCCTAAAATTCCTTCTGAATAATTTTTATATAAAATATTATGATATTTATATGAATTTTATTCAATCAATTTTATTTTATTTAGACCAAAACCATATTAACCATTTATTTTATTTTTTTGGTATATTTATTACTTTTATGAAAATAAATGGATTTAGACATCCATAAACAATTCTATTATAGGGTATTTTGATTCAAATATTACAAATATCTCAAGAGATTTTCATAACTCAAATTTGATGGGCATGTATTTATCAACAATAATCTATAAATATTATTAACTTGGATGCTCAGAAATACCCTTGTTTGTTATACCAATAAAATTAATTTAAATAATTTATGGGATTATAATTCTTGAGAATATTATTTTTATGAGTTATAATATTTTATAAATTATTTGGAATGTTTTTAGAACATATTTTAGAAATACTATTCAAAACCTATGTTTATAAGTTTAAGAATATCGTACTGTTTAGAAACCAAAAGTTTGATACAAAATGTATGGATCATACACCCTACGCTATTGAAAAATTATTTTTTATCCACCATACGCCTGAATAGAACCCTAAATTTTAGAAAAGGGACAGTATAGATAAAAACCTACTTTTTTGATCAACCCTACATTATCTAACCTAAGTTTGGAGTATTGTTGTCGAATAAAGGAACCCAACATTAGAATATTCAATGATAAAGTTTTAATTTAGTGTTATTTTCCATGATTACTACAATGGTCTCAGAAGAATTAAATATCATATTAGAGATGTTTTATGACTGATTCAAATGATTGTATTCAATGGAGTAAATCATTACTATTTGTAAGGGATGCTACGACTCTATTGAATGATTCAAATTTTAATGATTGAAATTTTTGAGGAGAAATTTGTTGATATAATCAACCGAAAGAAAGAAATGTTTTCTATATAAATGGAAATAGTGTTTTCTCTTTCTGTATGACTGTAAATTTTCAATATATTTTTGAATACAAAACTGTTGAAAAAAAAGAGATCGAACAACTCTTTAATTTATGATGTGGATACTATTTCAATATATTCATTTTTTAACTTTGTGCTGTTATGTCACTGTTGTTATATGGTTGTTTCTATTGATGATAATTCTAAAACAATATCTCATCAAATAATTTATTTCTTGAATACATTCATCTTTTAAGAAGAAGATCCATATTCCACCAGTTACTGCTGCAACTGTGATCATGAACCAGTTTATTCAAAAAAATAAAACACATTTGATTTATTGGCATTTCGAATTCTCGAACTCAGTCCTGGAAGAGTATCGGCTTCTATAACTAATAAATGGAGAAACCAATTCAATGTAAATGAACTAAAAGTCTTTTTAAAGCTTTATTGTAAAGGATTCAACCTCCAACAATTAGTTTTGAATGTCTTGTGATAAGAGGGCATTGTCTAGTGAAAATCACAAGCTCATAGAGGGTGTGTTGGCAGAGTTTACTTGGGGAACTTTGTTTCCGAACCACAATAAATATTGATGTGTCTTATTTACTATTTATTAGATTCCTAAATTAATTATAGAAAAGAATTATGAGTATCTCCATAAATCATAAAGAAATATTAAATCTATAATCAAACATGATTATCATAAAGACACAATTCATCCCCTCTTGTGTATATTTTTATTATTCTGACCTAAAAATTGGTATGAAAGGAATGATTTTTTGATTAAAAAGGTAAATCTCTAAAAATCTAAAAGTATATAGTCTCTAAAAAGAAAAATTTCAATGGATAATTCTAGACAAGTTAGGTCAATGATACATGATCCATACTTCAATGGTGATAACAATGGAATTTAGAAATCTCATATGATCATTTATCTAGAAAATCATGGATCAAAAGTATATATGAAGACTATAAATCTGTATGAAAGTCCAAAGAAAAACTAGAGACATGGGATAGTTCCAAAGAAGATGAGTGTGACATCAATTAAAAAATATTCAATGCTATAATTTTTGGACATGGTACTGATGAATTCAATTTATTATCTCAATATCCTTCTACTTATGAAATGTGGAAGATTATTTTTTGTTTCATATAATGGAACTAAAAATGTCAGATAGTTATGGTAGACTACAACAAAACTAAATTTTGATACCATTAAAATGTATACTGGTGAATGCATCACCCAAATATGTGGAAGGATGAAAGTGATATTTAATGATGTCACTACCCAAGGTGCTAAAATTAATCCCTTAGATATATCATTGAAAGTATTATTAGTACTACCATCAAAATGTAATGGAATATCTAATCCTATCAGAAAATCATAACCAGTAAATGATTTTAAAATAAAATCATTAATTAGAACCATGATGATGTATTAAGAAGAGATTCAAGATGAAGCTAAAGATTATAATATAGAAAAAAGAAAAAAATCCCTTAAAGTTACATATCAGAATCATAAAAAATGGAAATTTGATGTCAAAATCTCTAAGGATTCAGACAACTCCGATTCAGAAATGGAACTGGCCCAAATAGCTATAAAATTTAAAAAATTATATAGTAAAAAGAGAGGCTTCCAAAAATCCATCAAGAATGATGAGAAAGGATATAAAGAAGTATTATTATATAAATTCAAGATAATGGTTCATATCAGTCCTGATTTACCTCAGTTGAAAGAAGAAAGAATAAAGATAGAGAATAAAAATCAAAATAAAACTTATTATTATGCTAAAGTTAAAAAATCTTTTTAGGCTTCATGGAGTGTTTCTGAATAATCTAGTAGAACTTCCAAATATAATTCAAAAATAGGGACAAAAAATATAAAAAAACACGTGCTTTAGGGATAAGGAATAAAATGAGGTACAATCCTGTTATTATTCCTCTTATAGTTCTGATATATTCTCAAATATAAAATTAGATTCTTATTTATCAATTCTTAAAGAAAAATATGAGTCCTTAGTAAAAAAACATAAGTAACTAAAATTAATCATAGTGTTATATTAAGTGAAAATGATTTATTTTTGAATAAATATCAATAATTAAAAGAAAAATTTAATAAATCTACATCAAATTGTACTTTTAATCAAAATAGAATAAAAGTATTACAAGATGATGTAGAATCATTCAAAACGGTTTCAATTATATTTACCTAAGAAGAAAAATTTATGAATGTCATTATTGGAAAAGCTATTATTAAAAAAGAAAAATATATAATAGAAAACAAATGAGATAAATAAAAAATAAATAAAAATTATTTTGTGCTATGTTCAAAAAATTATACCTTCTTCTATTGTTGAATGAAAAGAAATTATTCTAAAAAACTTTGTTTAAGAAATACTTATATAACTGAAATTAAACAGGATTTTATATCTATGAATTTTTCTAAGATAATTAATTTACATTCTGGTAAAATAAAGAAAATATGGATTCCTAGATCATTATTTGCTGATATAGCTGGACCAAAGAAAATATGGCTAAAAATCTCTTGTTTAAATAATTTCTAGGAAAAATACAATAAGAATAAAAATTTATATGGTATATTAAAAATGGATGATCAATACATATAAGTGGAGACTCTTCCATCATTTATACACTAAAAATACTGGATGGATGAGTAGTCACCTTTGAAGACAATGATAACGGAATGATAGTTAGAGTTGGATAAGTTGGATATCCAAAGCTAGTTTCATGGACAATGTGATGTATATTCAAGGATTAATTCATAACATGATATGTATTTCTCAACTCTAGGGTGATAGTTATTATTTTGATTTATTTAATAATTCCTACTCATTTATGAAAGATAAACTACTTAAATTTAGAGAACCTATAGCTGAAATTTTTTATACCTTGGATAGTAATTCCTTGTATAAACAAAATGTGATTTTTTTAACTGATGAGAGAAATGAGTCTTGGAACTAGCATAATTTTTTTTAAATTATAATGTATTTAATTTATATACATATTCTAAATAACACTTAGTCTTAAATTTTCCTTGTATTAATTTTAAAAATGTTATATTTTGAGATGAATGTCAATTCAAAAAAAAATCTTTTATATTATTTAACAAAGATTCTGCATCTAAACTATTCGAACTTATCCACACATGTTTTTTTAGGCCATCAAGGCTGACATGTTTGTCTAGAAAATTATATATTTATATATCATTTGACGAATTTTCTAAATTTAAATGGTTTTATTTTCTAAAACACTGGAGTAAAGTGTTCACTATTTTTTAATCTTTTGTATGATTTTTCAAAAAATAAAATGTTTTAAAATAATTTCATTAAGAAGTGATCATGGTGTAGAATTTTACAATCAATAATTTAATTATTATTTTCTCCAAATTAGTTATTAAAAAAACCTTCTCTATAACAATAACATTTCATCAAAATGGAATTGTTGAAGTATGAAATAATAATATTCAATATATGGTATGGACTATGTTTAAGAAATATACTTCCAACATATTTTTGGGAAGAAGTTGGAAACACTGATTTCTAAATCAGGAATAGAGTATTAATAATACCTCTTATTAATAATATGCCCTATAAACTCTTGAATAATATAAAATAAATTGTTGATTTCCTTAAATTATTTGAATATATGGAGTATCTATTGAATACCAAGGAAAAGCAATATAAATTCAATCCAAAGGATGATGAATGAATAATTCTAGGATATTCTCCATCTTTTAATGATTATAGACTATATAATAAAAAATTAGGTGTTACTAAAGATTTAGGTCTTGTGAAGTTTGATAAAAGACACCCCTTTGGTAAATAGAAAGATCAAACGGGTAAATTTTTTAACTCTTTTGAAAAAATGAGGCTTGAATCACTTAATAATGATTTTGAAAATAAAATAAATGGAATTCAGTCCATTGAAGAATAATATGATGAAAATAAACCTAAAAGTGTTTTAATAAGACAATATTTAACCATAAGGGATCACCTTTTGAAACTGTAATAGGAAATCTAGATACTAGGGTAAGAACTAGAATAAATTTAGGAAACTTAGTTGAATTCTCTACCTTCCTATCAAAAATATAACCATAGAAAATTAAAGAATTTTTAGATGATGATATTTGATTAATAGAGATGCAGGAAGAATATAATCAATTTAGTAAGAATAAAATTTGGTAATTATTTGAAAAACTAACTAATTTTAAAATAATAGTAATAAAATGGGGTTTTAGAAATAAATAAGGCGATCAAGGGATTATTAAAAAAATAAATATAGATTATTAGAAAAAAGATAAAAATAGAAATAATGAATAAACTAAGACGAATCTTTTATATTGGTTACTATATTAGAAGTAATTTAGATCATACTATCTTATGCATATTATATGAATTTTAAATTATATGAGATGTATGTAAAATATGACTTATTAAATGGATATTTAATATTGGAAGTTTATGTTATAAAAGAACTCGTTTATGAAAACCATAATATACCAAATCCAGTTTCAAAACTTACTAAGGCTCTTTCTAGCCTTAAATAAGAACTCAGATATTGTTATACAACATTAAGTATATTTTTTCTAGGAAATGGATTTTCTATGAAATTAATAGATCCAAATATTTTTAAGAAAAACTTTTTTTCTAATATGTTATTAGTAAAAATTTATTTATATGATGTTATTATTAGATCAATAAATAAAAAAACATGTAATTATTTTAAAATATTATGCTTAAATAATATGAAACGATTATTATAGGATAATTATATTTATTTTTAGGACTTCAAATTTATCAAAAATATCATGGGTTTTTTTAATAAAATAACATATATCATTGATATGTTGAAAAAATTTGGATGAGAAAAAAGTAAGACCTATAAAACTACCATATGTGCTGATGTAATAATTGATTTGAATGAATCTGGAAAACCAGTAGGCCACAAAATTTATAGAGGTAAGATTTCTAATTTACTATATATTTTTATGAGCATACCAGAAATAATTTTTATGTATGTTTATGCACTATATTTGAGTCAAACCCAAAATAATCCAATCTTACTACTATCAGTATAAGTTTTTAATATTTAAATAGAACTATTTTTCAATAACTACTTCCCCCAAAAAGTTATTATTTTTATTTAATTTTATATTCAAATTATACTTTTTTAGGATCTTGATTAGATAAAAAAACAAAATCAAGAAATTGTCACTTTTTAAGAAAATATTTAGTTTATTGGCCGATTAAGAAACTATATCTGATTTATATATCAATACCCATGGTAGAAAATATATCTATATGCAGTTTCTGTGGAAAAGTTTTTAGAAGAAACATACCATACTAGACATTGGACTTAATTTTAATAATATACATATTTTATGTGATAATGCGAGTGAAATTTATATTTTAAAAAAATTAAAAAAGTAACTCAAGAATCAAGAATATTGATATAAGACATCATTTTCTAAGATATCAGGATCTTAAAAAGGATAAATATTTAGAATTTTTATACAATAAATATCAGTTTACTGATAATTTCACAACACTTCCCACTACAATTTTTGATTTTATTAAGGGGAGTTAAAGAGAATTTAATTTCAAATAAATGTTTATTAATTTTTATTATTAATTTCTATATTGATAGTTTTTATTTTTTTAGTTATTTATTTATTTGTTTATTTTTAGATCATTTAAATAAAATGAAGAATTAAATTCATTTTAAAAAAAGAATGTATTTTTAACATAAAAATTAATAATGATTATGATAAGTAAATTACCTCTAGAAGCTGTAATTGAGTCACCAAAAATAGATAGAATAACCTTCTCCTATATCTATATTTCTCATACATACCCTAAAATTTTTAACCCTTTCACCTTTTATAGCTCTTGACTTCCTTTAATACCCTAAAAAATTAACTTTATACATTTATATTCTCAAAGATCTCATAGAAAATCTGAATAGATAATGGTGAACCAAGTGACCTAAAATGACATCAAATCCCCTTTAGAAAACGTCTTTAAGGAAAATTTATTGATTTTGACTAGATTTATCAGAAATTTTTTTACCGAATCAATCCCTCACCATTTCAAGGTTTTTATTTATTTGTATTAAAGAAAATACTGAATTTATTTAGAATCCAGAATTATATCATTTTTATAATAATTCCCATTTCAATTTTAGGGGAATAGAAGACATCATCACTTCATGGGTAGATGATAATGAATTTTTTATTTCCTCTATATAAATTGAAAAGGTATTAAAATTTAATCATAATGGAATGTTTCATTTTGATATTATATCCAATGAAAATCAAGAACACAATTCAGTAGATATAATTTTGTTTATTTTTTGTTCAACTTTGATTCAAAAAATTCTTGTTAAGGAACATGAGGCTGACTATAAGGTGCAGGTTAAGTTTATCCATTCAATCATACTAACAATAATTTTAGAATAATAATATATTATTTATACTAACATGTATTTCATGTTATTTTTCATAAGTGTTAACAATAATAACTTCCCTAGGTATATGATTTGATATCTAAATCCCCACGGACAGTCAGAATCACAAATGTGTTTTTATCTGTATGGTCAAATTGTTTCTCTTATTTTCTATAGAATGAATAAGATTCACCAAATATATTTTCACACTATGTTTTATCACATAAAATTGTTAATGATGGTACATTAAGGATGTTTGATTTCTTTTAGATAATATAAAAAGCAAAACTATTTCTTGTTGGTGTGGATGACCAACAAGAATTTGGTCTCATTACTCTGGGGGAGAAAGGAAATTTGAAATCATTTGGATCAATTCATCTACCCAATGAGGATGTTAGGTAAACTAGGGTAACAGATTTTATTAAAACCAAAAAAATAAGACCCAGATATGATACTACTAATCAAGTTCAGGTAGATCCGGAATAAGTAGACAATAAGATCCTTATCACATGAAATGTGAATAGAGAAAAACCTTCTAATCAAAACCCAAAAGTTGGGACTAATACACCTATAGAGGCATCTCCCTTAGTGTTTTATGGATTCAAAATTACTCATAAGGAGAAAAAACCTTATAGTAATTTACATGATGAACAAGTATCTAATGAAAAGGAATAATTTCAAGAAACAGCTCAAGGATATTAGAAAATTTGAATTTTAGTACCTGAAACCATTGAAATATCTAACAATCAAATAGTCTCTTCTAACACACTATCCTTAGAAAAAATATCTTTTATGACTAGTTAGAAGATATAAGTCCTTGATAACATTTCTTTCTCTTCTAGTGAGAATAATATAGGAAATTCATTAGGTGTAATGGATGACGCCCAAAACTCATAACAACAATGAGAAGATTCTTCTACCTCTTTGCTTAATCAGATAGAATATGTAGTTATTATGTTTAATGGAATGAAGGTAGATAACTCAAGTTTACACCATGAGATAGAATCTATAAGAAACAATTTGGACGATTAGAGATATTCGACTATTCCCTGAGAAGCATTCAATGTTTTTAGGCTCAACTACTCAATTGCGGATAAAATTTAGCTTCCAAAAGTGGTTTTGATGCTTTTCAAAGTGAAATGTTAGATTAGTTTATAAAATTGAATATAGAATCAGTCTTAAAGATAGATTTAAATAATTTAAATAAGTATATAGTAAATTAATGTGAATAAATGAAGAACAGATCTATTTAATTCAGATCTTCGCTACATACTTCACAAACATCACCAAATTAAATCAGTAGGTTTCAAGAAATTAATATAATGATGTCTGATATGATGATAGGATTCATTAACTACAATGTAAAAGTGTAACCCTGAATGTGTATTTAGATAATCAAAGAGAACTTGTTGAAAATTTAACCTCAAGTGAACCTATAATTTGATTACTTCTCAATAAGTTAAGCTATATGATTTCTAGGTTTTTTAAATCAATGAAAATTTGCAAGAGTTTCTGAAACAAAATATGATTGAATGTTTAATATTGGGTTAGGACTCATGCGTTTTGATAAGACAATTGGATAATAACCTTAATAAAAGTTTATATGGATAAATGGAAGATTTAATGGTTGTTCTTTAGGCTATTCAAGCTTCACCAGAACATGACACCACTTCTTAACCATCCCTTTCACCTTCACATAGAACTTTTATTTAAACATTTAACATCCAACTTAACACATGTAATCATAAACATATTTTTAATGAAAATAATTATTTTTTATAATATTTCATTTTTTCCTAATTTGTGTGTGTTTTTATTATCGAAAGACATATCTCATTTTTATCTTTCAAAAATATAACATTCATTTACAGTTTTATTCCACATTTAATGCATTTTAATCCATTTTCATCAACTCTATTTTTGATATCACGAAAATGTTAACCAATATGGTCAAATACCACATTATATTATTCAATATATCACTTTATATTATCAATTAAAAGAATTTAATCTTTATATATAACTATAAACTTTGTATCTTTTTAAAGATATTATTTTATTTTTGTTTATAATTCTTGTATTTATATATGTTATATTATGGGTGTTATGAACATAAAAAAGTGGAATATTATTGGGCATGTATTGTCTCAATAATACTCTATAAATATTATTGATTTTTATTCTAAAAAATTCCCTTGTTTGTTATTCTATTGAAATTAAATTATGTATTTTATAAGAATATATTTATTTAGAAGATTAATTCTATGGGTTACAATATTTTTTAAATTATTCTGAACATGTTTAGAAGGTATTTATGAAATGTGGTTCAAACCCAAGGTATATAAGTGTATGTGTGGAATATGGTTCAGAATCCCTACATTTGAAACACCACATATAGATCATGTAAACTACGTTGTTTAAAAGGTATTGTTTATCAACCCTACATCTGGATGCAACCCTACATTTGAGAAAATGGATTTTATGAAAAAACTACCCTATGTTAGTAAGGAACCAGATGTTTGATTAAAAAAACATATGGTATATAAACCCTACATTTGTAATCAACTTTACTCTTTCAACAATACGTTTGGAGTTTTTTCATCTCACGAAGGAACCCTAAATTTTACTATTCAATGGTAGAGTTTTAATTTAAATATATTTTCCATTATTACTAAAATAGTCTCAATGGATTTAAATATTATATTAAATATGTTTTATGAATTATTCAAATCCACAAATTCAATAGATTAAATCATTCTTATTTTTAAGGGAAGTTAAGGCTCTTTTAATTAATTTATATTTGAATGATTTCGATTTATATGACGACAACTTTGGATCCAATCAACTGAATGAATGCAAAGTTTTCTATATAAATAGAAATTTTATTTTCTATTTTTGTATGATAGCAAATATAAAATACCATTTTTGAATACAGAATTGTTTAAATGAAACAATATATTGAGTGACTCTTTTGTTTATTAATAGTTTACTATTTAAAGATATACATGTTTTAATCTCATGATACTGTGTAACTATTGATATTTGGTTGTTTCTATTGAAGATAATTCACAACCAAGATCACTTGAAAGTATTAATTTCATGAAGAAATTCATATTTTAAGAAGAATCTCCATTTTTTTACTACAACTACGATCAAGAACCTATTTATTTAATAAAATAAATCTCATTTGATTTATTGGAGTTTTGAATTCTCTAACTCAGTCATGGAAGAGTATCAGCTTCTTGGAAAAATAAGTGTAGAAACTAGTTCCCAATAAAAAATCCAAAATGATCTATAAATCCTTGTTGTAAAGTTTCCAACTACCTACACTAAATTGTAAAGGTCTTGTGATAAGGGGACCTTGTTTAGTGAAAATCACCAAGCTTGCAGAGTGAGTGTTGGTGGAGTGGAATGGAGAATCTTTGTGCACTAACCAACTATAATGATTATTTCTTTTCTATTTATTATTTATCCAATTCTAAAATTACTTATAAAGGAGAATTATTTATATCTACATAAATCACAAAGAAATATAATGGTTAGAAGCTGTCAATATTAGTGGAAAGACAAAAATTACCTTATATTGTGTATCTTTGTGTTATTCCAACCTACAAAAATTACTTTTTATTGAGTTATGATGATGCTTCTTAATATTATTTACTCTTAGTTTATTTTTTATGAAATGTTTATTTAATTAGAATTTACAATTTATATTTTCGGTATTTACAATTTAATCTCACAAAATCCTCTATAATGGATTATTACATCAAATATTATGATATTTTCTTGGGGATTTCTTAACACAACTCTTTTACTTGGATAATAATCTAACCTCATTGATTATGATCTTGAAAGATGAATTTATTATATTTTATAATGATATTATATTGTATTTACTCCTTATTTTTAAGGGGAATTTAAGCTGATCATCAAATATTATTCTTTTATGGATTTATTTCTTCATAGAATATGACATTGTTAAGAATAATTACCATCCTTAAAAATTTATCTTCATCTTCCATACTCATATCATCTATCTCAAAAATTATTTTCTTATATTTTTTTGAAATGAAAATTTGTATTATCTATTTTTATATTTAGAATTCTATTTACATCTTTCAAAAATGATGTTTTAAAATGTTTTTACGATATGGGTTTAAATAAAGGAATTTTAAAATTATGAAAATATTTTTTCATGATTTTATATTTTATTATCCACCCCAAATTTATTGATTTAGATTTTTTTTTCCTTTAATGGACCATTTAATGGTATTTATTTTAATATGGTCTTTTAAAAAGGATTTCATGTTACCTTCATATTTTTTTTTCAAAGTGGCTCATGACATCATATATTTACGATAATGAATATATGATATATAGAAAAATAATTTTTATGGTTTTGATTTGTTTTCCATATTTATACCCATGATCATCTAATCATTTTGTAGTTATATTTCATGAAACAGAAACTAAATTCATTTATCGAATACTAATTTTTGGCGATAGAATTTTAGTATCATCAGATTCAATTTTTGATGTCCTTTTCTATCATATAATTTGAAATGGAATGAACCCATTTTATATCAATGCGTTCATTATTTTTATTATATGACTAATTTTATATAGCAAAAATGCATATAATTTTCCATTATGTGATGGTTGGGGTAACATTTATCCCTTCAACCAGTAGTTGATATCTAATATCTCAGTATCTTATGAGGGTACATAGGTTGTTAGCCTAAATGCAGAAGGGTATAAGGTTTGTTACCCCAACACAAAGAGGGTATATGGGTTGTTATCTCATGCCTAATAGGGTACATAGGCTGTATCTAAAGCCTAATAGGGTAAAAAAGTTGTTAGTGTAGATCCACTATAATGGGAGAATCAGGTAGTGATTCCTTCTCTATTAGATTATGATTTCATATACTTATTATTAGGCCTCTTTTCTAGGAGATATTCTTATGTTTTAATATATTCCCTGTGAGTATTGTCTCATATTTACAAAAAATTATGCCATGTTATGTGTTTTATAACATTAGTTTACATAACAATTAATCATTTGTAATAAACAATTCTTATTGTTCCACATTCTTTTTAATCATATTTTTCTCTCATGCTCATGTTTCTCATATTCTCATGCCCTAACCCTTTGTAACTTAGTAATAATTTTCCCCATATTGAGCATTTAATATCACCCCTTTATTTTTTTTCTATATACCCAAATTATAAATATATGTATTACATATGATACATGTATAAAGAGGTATTTTTTGTTTAAATTATGAAGAAATGTTACCAATTACGTAAAATAATTTTTTTTGTAGCTGATATCCAAAGTGACTAAACTTATGGGTTTTGGGATTGTGAGATTATAAAAAGATGTAAGGTTAAATTAACATAAAATATATGAATGTTTGTCTTAGGTATCCTAAAATGATATCAAATACAATTAGTAAAGGTTATGTTTTTATCATTGGACCCTTGAGTATGGGTCTGTGTTATCTTACTTTTCCATAGACCATGCGCAAACCAATATGGTATATACAAACTTGGGGTTTTAGTATCTCAATAATGGAAAGGATTTTTTCCATTTAGAGACTCATAAAGATACTAGTATTCCTTAATTAGTTTTTTGATAGTGGTGATCATTAGTCATGAAGATGTTGGGATCATGATGAACATTTTAGGATCCTTAGTGATTTTGGGTTATTTTGATTGGCTCACTATCCTAGAACATGTTCACTTTAGTTTATAAGTATGAATATCAACACCATTATTATATTCATGATATGATTATTTTGAGTTATTAGACTATTGTTCGTTCTCATGCTCATTTGATAAAATTTCTATATTTTGAATTTTGTTATTTAATTTCATGGGGATCAATCATTTGGATGGGTTATTATATATTTTCACGCGGAATACATGTTATTTTTATTCATATTTTAAGGAGGAAATTATTCCTAATGGTTGTGTTTTGAGGCCCGAATTCATGTCTTATGCCCAGGATAATCGACAATGAACATGATCCTAGTGTTGAGTTGGATATGTTGATGTATTAGGTTGAATAAGGAAATTGTTTCACAAAATGGTATCATAGAACTAATTTTATTGGGTGGAGTAAAAGTAGAATTGATATTTGACCATAGAATCATGAGAAGCTGGTGCAGGGGAGTGCCTACCTACATATTCTTTATGTTAAAAACATGTTACCATGGAATATTGAGAGTTATTTCATGTATTTGAGATTTTTTTATTCTGTTTAGAAGATTTAAATTATTTTTCCATTTATTGTTGGTTTTTGGAAGAACCTAGGTATTGTTTTTTGAAATTTAATTATTCTAGGTGAAATGGGGAAGGAAACCAGAGGTGAAATGTTAAGGAACATGGTTAATAGAAAATGTATAGAACATATATGACCTGGTATGGAAGCTTTCTAATGGAACTTTCATTGTAGGAACATGAATAATTTTAGTCATGTAACCAAACCATCTGAAGTAATGAATCAATTGATGTCTCATTGTTTTCATCCATGTAGTAGCTTGATTTTTCATAATTATTTTATTAATTTTTTGAAGTCAAATTGATTGGGTTATTTTTAATAGATTAATGGTTTTAGAATTAATATATTTAATTTACTGAGTTTTATATTTTTGTTATCGACCATGCCTCCCAAAAAGGACCTTAACAACCAAAGAGAAGGAGCTAGGGAGAATATCACAATGACTAACCTTACAAAAGACCCTGTTATCATTGAATTAGTAATCCCAAACATCTAGTATTTGGATTAAGAGAGTGGAAGATATGAATCCTAGATTATGGACCATTCACAATGGTTTATAATGAAAAATCTATATCCCTTTCACAATGTTAGAGGACTTAAAGAGACTATGGAGTGAATGGAAAATATTGAACATGTATTCCAACTACATATGACCACAAATACTACCATTGTTGGTTTCTACACAAATATATTTAAATTATTTGGTTGGAAATGGTATAATTCCAAAGTTTAAGGCTATTTTCATGAGCATCACAATTTTATTACTTTAAAAAAATGATAAATCATCAGTTCTACCCAAAAAATTGAGGGTTGTGAAATCACAAGAGTTCTTGACTCTAAATGAAGGGATCTATTCAATTATATAATATTAAATTTTTTAAAATTTCTTATTCTCTAATAAAATATCATAAAAATGATTATATTAAGTCTAGAAGCTTTGAGATGAGGTTAAATCCATTGATCATATCGAGAATCATTCCGTAATTAGTTTAAAACTATATAGAGGTGGTTAAAAAATATATATTAAAATAAATTGATACAATTGAAATGGAAGTTTTTTTGTCGTTCCACTTTTATAGAAGTGGTAGGTAGGACACTTCATGAATTTCGAAAAAGAAATAAGATTATTTTTCTTGGTGTGGTAGAAAATTCACTCACTACTCATCAAATTATTCAATATGGATCCCTCTAGAATCAAGTAAGTGACTTGTTTCTTTTGTCATAAATCGGTACACACTAAGATATATTTCCAACAGGCTACTAAGATATCAAACTAGTGTGTGTGTCTAGTCCAAACCCATTATTTTTTCATAATTACTCTACAGGGTTTTAGATGGGTCCTTATTTAGTTGATTCTCTCAAGTTTCAATAGGTAAATATAAGGGTGCAATGTCATTCTCTCATAGTAATATGGATTTTCTTCTAGACAAGACTATTTAATGCGAGAATGAATATGGAATTATGTATATAGAATATTCATACCCTTAGTTATATTTAATTATTGAGTTGTAATTAAAATTTCTGGAAGAAATTTAAATAAAAAGGGGAGAATACCATGATACGTTAGTATTATTTTACATTTATATAAATAATATTTTGAATAGCTTGTTTCATACACAACTCAAAAACTAAAACAAACCATAGTATATTTTACAAAATTTTAAAATTAATGATTAATATTAATATATTACTAGAATTGAATATGATATATAATTAATAAAATTAAAAGGGGAGTCAATATCCAAGTAAATTAAGATACCATGAACATAAAATCTATATCATCAATTTTTACTATGAATGTCCTCAAACTAATTGAAAATGTAGAAGTCATCCATTGAATTAGAAATATAAATCCATGTTGAGAGATATGTAATTAAATATATTTAATTTTTTAGTAATTAATGTGTGGTTATTTATTAGAATAACATTTGTTTTTTATTTATATAGTCATTGGAAATATATTAATTGGAAATATATTCATATCATATACGACCATTGAGTATGCATGCATCCAATAGGTAAATTTATATATGGTAAATTGAACTTAAAGATATAAAATAATATATATCAATAATGATTAATAAATTTAATGATTCGTTAAAAAATCTTGTTATATATATATATATATATATGAATGCCTGTGTGATATATATTATTATTATTATTTCAATTTAAAAAACAATTTTTTTATTTATAAAATTCAGTGGAATATTTTAACACAAATTAATTGATAAAATTTAACTAATGATCTTTAAACATGCAATCTAATATAAACAAACATTAATAATGTGATTTATTGATTAAAAATATTTTCCTAAAAAATTACATATTTCTATATGTTGTGTATTTTTTGCCCAATTAATATTTATTTAATAATATTTAATATCTTAATATATATAAAAATTTAAATTAAATTTACTTTAAATATTTCCAATTTTCATGGAAGATGAATAAATTATTTTTATGATTTAAAAATTCAATTTTTCATAAATGTTTTTTATGCCTTATACGTGATTATATTAAAATAAATTTTTAACAAATATAGAAAATAAGAATAATAAAATGGTATTCAAACTATTAATCATAAACTCAAAATATGGTTTTAACAATATTTTCATTTTATTAATAAAAATAAGTTACTAATGTAAATACTAGCTAGCATAGTAAAAGTGTAATTTTTCCATGAATTGTTTTTATATTTATTGTATAATTTTTAAAATAAATTAAATTGATGACTTTTTTATTAAATGAAAATGTTTTTTAAAAATGCATAAAATATATTAACACTCATTTAATTTTTAATTTTTGGAAATAAAAATGAAAACACGTAATTTATAAATGGAGGTTTTTTTAAAAAACTAATTTTTTTCTATAGATTATATATCAGTTTAACAGAAATGTTTTGTATATTTAATAATGGAATTTGAATAAATAGCTGAAAATTTTGTGTTATAAATTCCATATATGGTAATAAATATTATTTTATATTTTTAGTAAAATAATAATTTCCAAGGTAAAATTTAATTAAGGTTTATAAGTATAAAAATAGGCAACATAATTTGGATTGAATTTTATTAAACGAGCATGAAACATGTAACTTATAGAATACAATTATTCCCCTGAAAGTTCATAACAAAATGTACCACTAATATTTCCTCACACAACAAACTGAAACTATATATAATTTTATCATTACCCCTCACTTAACAATATTTTAAATGTAAATGTATCTCTTTTAATCCTAAAATAGAAGCACACATCCACCCAATTTTAGGCAATGTTATCCATAAAATTTTCCATTAAAACCTAAAAATTTAGCTTCCTTAGAGTACAGTTAAACATTTTAGATATCCTTTCCAAATAAATTTTTTCAAAGTCCCCAGTTTTATATAGTTCCTATATTTTAAGAATCATGTCATCAACATGAGTATTATCCACTCATGTAATCTTATAGTCAACCTTTTGTAATAACATGTTATTTTTTGGGTTAATTTGACCACCTCCATGAACGGTGCTATAACTTTGTTATCATATATTGTTATGGAAACAAAATAAATAGTATAATATTATTAAAGTATAAATATTTTTTTCTGTGATGGAAATGTTAATATTTGACTCATTTTTAAGATATTAAATTTTATTTATTAAAAGTTACTGAAAAAAGATTGTCACAGATTTGATCTTCATGAATAATTACTGAAAATCCCAAAAAATTTAATTAGAATATTACAAATCATTATTTAAAACTAATTCTTATAAATTAAAAATATATGAATGATGAACATGGTAGTAATTTATGGGTGATGATATCAACATTATAAACCATGAATGATGCTATCATGGTTACAATCATATGATGATCATACTAAATACTAAATAACTAATAAATATATATTGAATGATTATAAATAATTTGTAGAAATGTTAAATGATATGAATAATATTCATAATTATGTTATTAATATGTCTATATTTATTATACCGGAGTTTAAATCTCTTTCATGGATGTCAAGTGTAATGGTATGATATTTTCCTAACTTAAACATCTTTTTATTGAGTTATAATGCTTTTTATTTAGCTTCATCCTTTTAAGTTTGGTCAAATTATCCATATAATTATATTAGATTATATTTTTATATTTTTTCATGAGTATTTAATAATTATTCTTATAAATTCATTTCTAATGTATTTATATATAAACTATTATAATATTCATATGAGTTTTCTAGTCTTAATTTTTTTTCTTTCAGACCCATTCTATATTCACCAATGGTTTTATATTTTGTGGAATTTATACTACCCTATATATTCAAATTATTATAACAATTATGAAAATTGATGGATTAAATAATCCATATCATTTTCTATTGTCAAGGTATTATTATTCAAATATTACCAATATCTAAATGGATTTTCATTACTAAATATGAATTTATTGAGTTTTAAGGATTCTTCTTAAGATTTATCATTATATGTTTTGTTTTTTTTTTCATGAAATGAATTTAATATTTTATATTTACAATTTAGCGTCCGAGGATTTAAAATTTTTTATCATAAAAAACATTATGAAGGATTACTACATCAAATATTATGATATTTGTATGGGGATTTCTCTATTCAACTCTTTTCCTTATATCATAATCATACGTCCTTGAATATGAACTTTCAAGAAAATTTATTATATGATATTATGATATTATATTATATTTCCTCTTTTTTAGATGAAATTACATCTAAACTATGTATTATTCTTCTTTTATAAATTTATCTCTTCATAAAATATGATTCTGTTAAGAATAATTACAATACATTATAATGCTTATCTGTCTTCTATATCAATATTATATATTTAAAAATTGGGTTACATTCTAATTTGGAAATATAAATATATAATATCTCTTATAACCTATATAATTCTATTTTCCTCTTTTCAGATGGCCATTTTTATATCTTTCTATGTGATGTGGGTCTCAATAAAGGTACTATAAGATATTAAATTTTTCTCATGTTTTTATATTTAATCTTCCCCCACACATTTGTTAACATACCCATTATTTATATTCATGGAACCATTAATTTGATTTATTTTAAAGAGATGTTTTATAAAGTTTTTCATGTTACATTTATATTAATTATTTTTAAATGTGACTCATTACTACATATCATTTTGATAATGAAGACATGATTTATAGAAAAATTATTTAATTGGTTTAGCTCCAATTTTACACTTTATATCCATAATTTTCTATTTTATTTTCAGTTTATTTAACTAAAAACCCATTAAATTACCCTAGAAAATGCTCATTTTGTGTGATTTAATTTGTATCATTTCATCAAATTCATGATAACCTTTTATATCATACCATATTAAATGGTACGAAACTGACTTTCTTTCCATGGGTTCTTCGTTTTTGATATGCGATTGATTTTATATAGAACATATGTATATGTATTAACATTTTATGATGCATTGGGTCATATATATCCCTCATATATGTTAGTTTATGATTTATACATCATGATCCTATGAGGGTAAAAGGATTGTTTTCCCTTGTACATGATGGTGCTACGGCCTTTTCCCCTAGCCAAAGAGGTTATATGGGTTGTTATCTTATGCCCAAGAGGGTATAATGGTTTTTATCTAAAGTCTAATATGGTTGAAAAGTAAATATCATAGGCCCAATATATATTTCAAATTAGCTATAGATACCTACTCCAATAGGTTATGATTTCATTTTCTTATACTTATGCCTCTTTTCTAGGATATATACCCATATCATAATAAATTCCATATGAATATTTTCTCATATTTCCAAAAACTTAATCTGTGTTATATGTTCGATAAATTGTGTTTACATATAATTTAATCTTTCCATATGTTCAATTATTGTTGTTCCACATTCCTGTTAATCACATTTTTGTCTCAATATCACGTTTCATATATACTCTTGCTTTAACACAATTTGACATGGTAATAAATATATTATTTTTGGGAATTTTTACTCATCCATTTATTAGGTTTTATATATTCCCAAAATATAATGATAAGTATAACATATGAGACATATATAATGAGGTATTTTATATTGAAACTTCAGAAAAATTCTCACATTTAAGTTAAATAATTTTATTATGTAGCATGATTTTAAAAAAATAAACCTTTGGGTTCTGGGATTGTGAGATTACTATAAGTTGTAATGTCAAATTAACATAAAATATATGAATATTTAACTTAGGTTTTATCAATTGGTATATAATCCAATTTTTAAGGATTTCGTTTTTATCATCATACCCAAGAGTATGGGTCTAGGTCGTCTCACTTTTCCACACACCATACACATTCTAATGAGGTATATACAGACTTGGTTTTGTAGGATATAATTAGGGGAACCGTTTATTTGAAATCTAGTGGCACATCGAGATGATTTCCATCCTTCCTATTTTTTTATAGCTGTGACCATTATTTTAGAAAAATGTTTATCTCATGAGGTGAATTTTTGGATCTTCGGTGTTTTAGGGTTATTTTGATTGAACTCAATATCCAGTAACATGTTCACAGTAGTTTGTATGTATTAATATCATTATCTTGTTTATATTTATGATGAATCACTTTTGAGATATTGGAAAATTGTTTCTTATTAGGCCCAGTTTATTTTTTTCTATATTTTAATGCTATTTATTTAAAATCATAGTCGTCTAACATATGGATGGATCATTCCATATTTTCATATGGAATCCATGCGATGGTTATTTAAATTTCATAGATTAAATCATTACCAATGGTAATATATTGAGACCCTAGTTCATGCCTCTATACCATGGCTATTGATAATGCACTCGGGCTAGGTGTTGAGATTGAGCAGTTGACATATCAAGTGAACCTAGTTTAGTTCATCAGAAAATGGTATCAGAGAACCATTTCTTATTATTTATGTAAAAGTATAGTGGATATTAGACCATAAAATATTTATAAGTATGTATGGGGGAGTTCGAGACCATCTATTCTTAATATTGAAAACATGTTACCATGAATGGTCAATAGTTTTGTCATGGACTTGAAATCATTTTTGGGTTGTTTAGATGATATTTGATGTTGTTTTAAATTTATTATTTTTTTTGGAAATAACATGAGTGTCTTTAATAGAAATTTCGTTTTTAATGGTGAAATGGATAAGGAAAACAGAGGTTCACGACTTAGAAAATCTGGTTATTCGAAATTGTGCAGTACCCATGTGACCTGGTCCAGACACATTCTAATGGAACCTACATGGTTGGTGCATGAATAATATTAATCATCTGAAAACCCATGAAAATTTATTAAAGTATTAAAGTATTAATTTTTTCACCTCTTTGTTATCTTGATCTATAATCATTCTTATTATAACTTGTCTGAAGAGTAATTGAGTGGGTTCTTGGGATTATATTAATGTTTTTGGAATTAATATTTTCTATTGAGTGATTTTTATATTTGTGTTTTTTTATCATGAATATCAAAAAGGTATCTAAAGACTATTTAAAAGGACATGGGGAGTATATCACATCTACTAACCATTTATAAGAACTTTTATAATTGAATTATTTATCAATACTATCCAGTATTTCAGTCAGGAGGGTGGAAGAGATGAATCCCACATTGTGGAAAATTATCAAGAGTTTATGAATAAAAATACATCTCTCTTAAATGGAGATAAATTATGGGTTTCAAAATACTAAGAGTTTGTGATTCTAGAGGAAGGGATCGATTACATAATGTATTATTCCATTTGTTTTTTAATATTTATTCATCTCACTCCCAAGCACATCATGAATGATTATCTTAATGATAGATGATTTTAGAAGAGTTTGAATTCTAATACCAAATCTTGTACCATTCCATTATGAGTACCAACCTATATATATGTGGTTGATGAATATTTGATGGAGTAAACTAATAAAATTGAAATAATCAGTATCAGTGGTTATCCTTTTATAGAATGTGTATATAGACATATTCATCCATTCAAAAGGGGAAATAAGTGGAGTTTATTTATTATAGAAAATGCAGAAATTTCTCATTATATTCTAGGTCTACTTTATCATATGGGTGTGAGAATATGACTTTTTTCTAGTGTCACAAATAATTACACACTAAGTTATATTTCCAAGAGGTATATAAGACATTCCACTAGTGTGTGTGTCTAGGGAAGCTTAATATTTTATTTTCATATGTACTCATTAAGGTGATAGATTTGGTTCCTCATTCTATGAATTTATTAGTTTCATCTAAGGGTGTAGTTTCCAACTCTCAGGATAATAGAAAAATTTAATTTTTTAAGAAGAAACAATGTGGGGCTACATATAGAATAATTTTTATAGGTGAGCATGTTCAAAATTATTTGAATGTTGGTTTGACTATAATGATAGGTATAATATTTTATTTCTCCTTCGTTGTATTTTCTATTATTTTATATATGTGAATTACATTATTTTATCTCTTTAAATTTGATTAATTTAATCAGATTGTGGTTAGAGTTAATGTAGTTTAGAATATAACTTTCCACTTTATTTAAAAGAAAGGATGGAGCATGGATTTATGCATCAAGAGATCCAGGTTATGATATATGATTTTAAGTTTTCATGGGATTTATATTCCTTTACTATGATATTTTCTAACTCTTTATAAACATTAACTAATTAGAAGTTTTTAAGAAGAATATCCATTACAATATAATATGATTTGGTTATTTTCTTTTCATGGGATTAAATATATCATTTCAGGTGAGTAAGATCCCATGTTTGGGAGGGCGTGGCATGTTATTTCATATGTTGAAATTATCTGGCGATATTTTCCAAGTTTTCTTTTCGATTCCATTGATTAGAGTTATATTGATCAAAATATAGGTGTACTATACATGTATCAAAGTGACTTTGATAATGATTTTTCTATGTTTACAATATAGAATGCGGTGGTGTTCTATATTTATTCAATTATAAGAATTATTATTATCTCCAATTCATTTCACTAGATGCTTCCTGTCAAGTGGTAGGAGTTGATGGTTTAGTTGTTCGACCATGGAGGAAAGATACTTATTTTACTGAGATTGTCAGCATGGGAATAACTAGTTATATTTTTAAATAAGGAAGATGGTATTGTATAATATTTCATGGAGTAATGAATACTCAATAAGGTAAATGTTAAGAATAAATAACCATTTCCTAGGATTTTTTATGTCTTTTATAAGATTAAGGGATCCTGATGGTTTTTAAAAATTGATCTGATATTATAATACCATTAGTTGAATGTTTTAGAAGTGTACATTCCTAAAAAAACTTTGAGAAGAATATATGGGTACAAGAATTAGGTTATTCCATTTTCCCTAGTGAATTCTCTTATATATTTTAAGAATTTTATGAAACTAATTTTCAACTTCTATTTTTATTTCTTTTATAATTATATTTTTTGATGAAATCTTTGTAACACCCCGAGCATTCACGATACGCCTCTCTTTCAATAATGCAATAGCTTGCATTGTACGCAAGTTCGAGTTCTAAAACACCGCGACTAATCAAAGTAGCCGTTATGAATAGTAATAACCACTTCTTGAAATTATAGAAAATTTATATTTCAAAATGGAATTAATTTTTGTATTCCTAATATTGAAATTAGCCTATGTTGAATTTTTTGTAATTTTCTGAGAACTTCAAAAATTTTATGAATAGTGAAAAATACTTAAAACAACTTTTTTAATAAAAATAATTTATAGTGATTAGTTATACTATTTAGTGGTTTTAAAGTATAATTAGAATATATTTTTACCATTTTATCCAATGGCGTTCATTAGAATTAATTTCACTTTGAAATTGGACAAAACAATTGTCAATCTTGTGATATATATTGTTTCTTAAAAACACGCTATTTGTTGTGACAGCGGGAATTAATTATAAAATTAATTAATGTAACTTATATGTTTGTAATTTCATAAAATAGACATCATTTTTTAATTCGGAATATCAATTATATATTAGGGTGAAATTTTGGCATTGTTCTAAAAAACTTCAATTTTTGATGAATAGTGAAACCACTAAGTGGTAGTTAAAAAACTGATTTTTTGTTTAAATGAAATATTACCACTTCTGTGATTCGATTTTCAAAAATAATACATACATGGTTTTCATTAAGAAGTAAAATGTGGTTCAATGAGATTAAAATAATTTTTTGGTGAATAGTAACTTTTAAGTTCTTAATCGCGATTAGATGTAATTACTGTAGTTTAAGGTAAAAATAATGTTTTAATAATATGAGATGAGCTTGACACATGTCCTACCCTCATTTCATGAGCCATGGCCGACCAAGACAATCAATGGGTCAACTTGGGGACCCCATGGAGCCACTTTGGTTGGAAAATGACATTAAAAACATTTTATTTAATTTTAAAATAAAAATGTCACAAACATGAGTTGTTTTACTAAAACAATTATTACATGGGGTTATATAAGTTAAAGTTTTGACCATAAATATTCCTTAGAAATCTAAAAATATTTCCTACATTATGGTTATTTTTTAGAATTTTTAGACATTAAATAATTTAAATTTTTAATGACACAATGATGATGCAGCGATTACCTCATTAATTAACGATTTAAATAAAATGAAATGATAATGTAATATACAAGGCTTAAACTTGTCCAAAGCCTATTGAATGGGTATATTTATAACCCTTATCACCTTATCCTCGAATTATATAAGTTTGGGACCTCTAAAATCCGAAACTCATTTTATGATAAAGTGACTTTTCTTTACTTTCCAAGAGTGCCCCTCCTCTCCACTTATAAAAGGCCCCCACCTCTACCACATCATTCACACATTCAAGCCATTTGGATCGGCCAACATCTGCCAAAATACTCTCCCAACTTCCGCCTATTACTCCTAGAAGCCTCACTTTGGGCAGAACTCTTCCCAAGGAAGCCTTTGGCTCAAATCAAAAAGAGTTACCCGATTTTAAGGTAATGTCTTCTCTAATGTTGTTTTGTTTTATTTTTCTTCTCCAACCCCATAAACACATTATATTAATTTCTTTTGTAACAATAACAGTATCCTCAATATACTAGGATGTTGTTATAAGAAGGATTTGAGATACACTGACACACACCTACATCTAATGGTTAAAGAACATATTGATTCTGTGGATGGAGAATTTCTGCCTCACGAAACGATGATTGTTCAAGACTCATATAACACATTCAAAGGTGGCCATTAAGTTGTCACTATATTTATATATGATATATAATATGTTTATGTTTTACTTAAGCTTCTGTATTTTCCATTTATGTCATACCTTTATGATTTCCATTATGGGTAAAACGCGATAATTTCATTTTAGGAAGTGCGGACTACCGCCCCCTCAAAATGATTTGAATCATTAATACCATATGTGGGATGTATAAAGGATGGAGTAAATGGTATTATATGATATATTATACTGGAATTATATTATACATTTATATCATTATGATTTCATTCCATTAAATATGAAATAGAAATGAAAGTAGCGTTCATGCGTACGTACGGCTTACCGTCTCCATGAACGGTGCATTTCATTTCTTACCTCTAAATGTTACGTAATATTATGAATGAATGTATATACTGGATATATATGATATATATGATAACTAAATCATGAATATAATTCTGGATATAATGGATATTTCACCACATGAACAACTTGTAATTATAAGAAGTTTATTATTGACTCAAGTACCAAAGATCGACAAAACGACCGTTATTAACTTAAATAATTACATAATGTACATAACATGGTAATATGTGATATAAAAAGCATAATGAAATTGAAAATGGTTCTTAATAAGGTAGATATTAACTCTAGTTTATTATTCAGGAGGTTAAATAATGGTTGAGTCAAGTCAGACACGAGGTAAGGGAACTTCTTAACCCAATTTCCATTCTTTGGGTTAATCTCCTACTTTCAAATTATGTCATGATATTATTATGTCCTATTTTGTATTTTTACCTTCTTTATGTGTACCTATAGTGAATACACATAATAGATCTATTTTATTTTAAAAATGATCTTTTTAAGGACTTCGTCTCAATCTCCTTTCATTGAGGCATATTTGGTTTTATACACAACTTTCTTTTATAGGGTGTATAAACCCCTTTGACTTTTGCGTTTATTCAAAAGGAATATTTTTTATACGAAGTGTTTTACTAAACTACAAAAAGGGAATGTTTTTCTTTCCGTACATATGCGGCGACAACGACCCCTCCACCGCTGTGACCATTATTTGAGTTTCGGCTTCCTCTACAAGCCATACTTTTTTTTAATTAAAAATAAATACCATGTTATACTTTTCTTTTATTTTGGTATTGAAAATGGTTTTGAAATCATTTTTATTATATCAATGTGTTGTATTGATATCTTGTGATTTAAATGTGGAAATTTTATGTTTCCTTTATGCATGTTTTATGTGATACGATTATGATATGGTTTATGATATGTTTAAACCTATTCATATGAGGAATGCATTGGAATTAATAAGTGACGGGTGGAGCCCGCTATAGCTCCTTGATGCATCGGTAGGTCTCATGAGACAACTAGATGTGGAATTGTCCGAGGCCCTTTCCCAATTTGATTTATGATTTTGGCCGAGGCCTTAATCATTTTAGACGTCTTGGACGAGGCCTTGACAAAATGTTTCAGAATGTATGGCATTATGCATTCCATCATTATGAAAGTGGTTATTGACATTGCATGTGTTTATTAGACCAGTAGAATATCCATGTGAATAAGTAAATGTCATTTTCTCATTTTACTTTTTCTATATTATGTTGAAGTTCATGTTTAAAAGGCTTTTGTTTTAGTTATACATTGCCTTAAATGTTGATGTTTATTTATGAAAGCTTCCACAATATTGTTATCCTTACTGATCATCTGAGCTCACCCCTTTCAATGTTTTAATATTTTCCAGGATGTGAAGAAGTATTTTATGAATGACCTGTAGGGATTGTCAGAATAGGATATGAGTGTGGTCTATGGAGACTATGTTATTGTAGTTTTTCACTTTATGACGTATTGTAACATTTATGAATGTATCTAGTGTTTCCAAGGCTACTAAACTAATCGGTCTTTCGAGACTTGATATTTTGTGATCAGGACAATGTTACGAAGTAACGCACCGGCTCCGGGTAGCAGGGGTTGGGGCGTTACAGTTGGTATTAGAGGAAGTTTACTACAAACATTGGAAGCTAGATTTAGACAAACTCTGATTAGGGATCGTAGACCTAAGATGAACTTTGAGGATTAGTATAGAAGAACTTCCTAAAATTTTGGTATTGTAGAGATTTTGTAAGTTTTCCAAGAAATACATCCCTGTCTGGATACGAGCAGGTAGAGGCGGCTCTGGAACATATGTACCTAGGGGTAAAACCTGAAAACACCGCTTTGAGCTAGACTCAAACGGGAACTGGTGCACGACAACGGGCCTTGCTACACTCTTGGTTATGACACTCCCGGGGGATATGCTTTGGATAATTCTCATTTTCAATACAAAAAACTATGAAGGGTTATGAGTATATACTTCCTCAAAGAAAACATTTTTATGATTATGGATTACATCCATAAATAGTTCAATTTATGTTAAGTGTTTTACAAGTATGGAATTATGTATTTTGATTCATAAACTAATCTAGTTTATGCCATTGTTTAGAAATGGCGCATAGTGGAAGGAATGGAAACCGTATCAATGCAAGAACTCCGTGTAGGGATTTCCCTCCTGCTCAAGATAATTATTGTGGATCTGGAGATACAACTGGTAGTGATCAACTTATTACCATACTGGGACAACTCACTCAGGTTATGAATAATAACCTTACTCATATGGAGCACCATGATCCGCAATGTGAAGGATCAATGTTAGACCGCTTCAAGAGGCAACAACCACCAACATTTAATGGGGGTACAAATCCATTAGTAGCTGAGCAATGGATAAATTCCTTAGAGAAAATATTCCACGCCTTGGGAAGTAGCGAAAGGGATAAGGTTATCATGGAAGTTTACCGCCTCACTGGAGATACCGATCAATGGTGGTCATTGATTCAAAACACAAATGAAGATGAAGAAGTATCAAGTATGGAATGGAGAGAGTTCAAAGATCTGTTCTTAGAAAAATACTTTCCACATGACCATCGAGCAGATATGGAAAGGCAATTTCTGAGTCTGAGGCAGAAGGAGGATGAGAATGTCGTAAAGTATGAGGCTAACTTTACAAGGTTAGCAAGACATGCTGCAGATTTTATACGTAACCCAAGGAGTAAGATTGATCATTTCTTTGATGGGTTAAAACCATTTCTCCGTCGAGCATTAGTCTCACAATCCTTCTCATCATACGAAGATATTGTCTCATGTGCTATCAAGACAGAAAAGGAATTCTCTAAGTCTTATGACAACAAAGTAAAGAAAGAGAAGAAGAGAACGATGGAACAAGAGATGGATAAAGGGAAAAAGGGAAAGAAGGATTTTACATTATGTGATAATTGTGGGAAGAATCACCCCGGTGCTTGCCTAAAAGGAATGGGAGTTTGTTATAATTGTGGAGAAAAAGGTCACCAGGCTCATGATTGCAAGGGTAAGAAAGAGGATATCAATGTTGAATGCTAAAATTGTAGGGAAATGGGGCATTATGAAAATGAATGTACTAAGAGTCAGGGAAACTTACCTCAGAAAAGGCCAAGGGATCAAGGACAATCTTATGTTGTTACTATAGTTGAAGCAGAATAATTAATGTATTGGTGATTTTGGACTCATGGATTATATTCTGGTTATTAGAATAATGTGATATATATATATATAAGGATTTTACTGTAGTACCTGTTGGTTCTCATTAAGGTTTTAATATGATGAAGGAAATCATATTTTTAGTATGTGATAATAAGATAAACATTACTTTGTTTAGGGAATCTAATGTTACAATTGATTTTGGAATTTAAGGACCCTTTAGAGAAAGTTTGGATAGGGGTATTTTGGATAACTATAAAGGTTGGAATAGATTAATTTGAACTTTGGATAGTATTGTTTAAGGTTAAAACATTTCTGAATATTATTTTTGGAAAATTATAATACTATAGTTTTAGGAAAAGGACAACCTGCAGGGTGGGGCATAAACTGTCACATCGAACAAAGTTGCAGGAATCGAACCCACAACCATAGTGTGACAGGCCTTTATTCCCTACCACTAGCCTACAGGAAGTCCCTGGTTATTACAATATAATTTTACTAATCTAAATGGTATGTGTTAACATTTGGAACCTTATACAATTAGGATAAGTATAATATTTTTTAGTACTATTATCTTTTTGAGTGAAATATGAGTTGAAGGTTGAAACTCTAATTGTCATGCATAAATATATATACCTATCTCTTATTCAATGAATAAATTAATTCTTAAACTTTACTAAAGGAATATTAAAACAAAAAAATGTGTTATCCTAATACCTTATGTCTTGTTGAATTGATGATATTTTAAATCAACATAGATTGAAGGCTTTAAGGCCCTCAATTTGAAAGTTGATTGTGATTGATGACCTCAATCACTCCCTACAAATATTTACGATTTTCCTCCAATTATATGTCTCTAATTTCCACCGATGTTCTCATTATCGAGATCATAATTTGGTGGTGACTTTCTTATTTCCATTTCCCTCTTATTAAGGCTAAATTTTATTAACCTTATTTCTGATGTGGGTTTTCCACAAAGGTATTTTCTATTTTCAACCTTTTATTTTCAAATAAAAATATCAAATTGCGAGGACGCAATTTATTGAAGGAGGGGATAATGTAACACCCCGAGCTTCCACGATACGCCTCTCTTTTAATAATGCAATAGCTTGCATTGTACCCAAGTTCGAGTTCTAAAACACCGCGACTAATCAAAGTAGCCGTTGTGAATTTTAATAACCACTTCATGAAATTATAGAAAATTTATATTTCAAAATGGAATTCATTTTTGTATTCCTAATATTGAAATTCGCCAATATTGAATTTTTTTTTATTTTCTGAGAACTTCAAAAATTTTAGGAATAGTGAAAAATACTTAAAACAAATTTTTTAATCAAAATAATTTATAGTGATAAGTTATACTATTGAGTGGTTTTAAAGTATAATTAGAATATATTTTTACCATTTTATTCAATGGTGTTCATTAGAATTAATTTCACTTTGAAATTGGACATAAACAATTGTCAATCTTTTGATATATATTGTTTCTTAAAAACACGCTATTTGTTGTGACAGCGGTAATTAATTATAAAATTAATTAATGTAACTTATATTTTTGGAATTTCATAAAATAGACATCATTTTTGAATTCGGAATATCAATTATATCTTAGGGTGAAATTTTGGCATTGTTCTGAAAAACTTCAATTTTTGATGAATAGTGAAACCACTAAGTGGTAGTTAAAAAACTGATTTTTCGTTTAAATGAAATATTACCACTTCTGTGATTTGATTTTCAAAAATCCGACATAAATGGTTTTCATTAAGAAGTAAAATGTGGTTCAATGAAATTAAAATTTTTTTGGTGAATAGTAACTTTTAAGTTCTTAATCGCGATTAGAGGTAATTATTGTGGTTTAAGGTAAAAATAATATTTTAATAATATGAGATGAGCTTGACACATGTCCTACCCTCATTTGATGTTCCATGGCCGACCAAGACAATCCGTGGGTCAACTTGGTGACCCCATGGAGCCAATTTGGTTGGAAAATGACATTAAAAACATTTTATTTAATGTTAAAATAAAAATGTCACAAACATGAGTTGTTTTACTAAAAAAATTATTACATGGGGTTATATAAGTTAACTTTTTGAAAATAAATATTAATTAGAAATCTAATGAGATTTCCTACATTATGGTTATTTTTTATAATTTTTAGACATTAAATAATTTAAATTTTTAATGACACAATGATGATGCCTCGATTACCTCATTAATTAACGATTTAAATAAAATCAAAAGATAATGTAATATCCAAGGCTTACACTTGTCCAAAGCCTATTGGATGGGTAGATTTCGAACCCTTATCACCTTATCCTCGAATTATATAATTTTGGGACCTCTGAAATCCGAAACTCATTTTATGATAAAGGGATTTTTCTTTACTTTCCAAGAGTGCCCCTCCTCTCCACTTATAAAAGGCCCCCACCTCTACCACATCATTCACAATTTCAAGACATTTGGATCGGCCAACCTCTGCCCAAATACTCTCCCAACTTCCCCCTATTACTCCTAGAAGCATCACTTTGGGCAGAACTCTTCCCAAGGAAGTCTTTGTCTCAAATCAAAAAGAGTTACCCGATTTTAAGGTAATGTCTTCTCTAATTTTGTTTTGTTTTATTTTTATTCTCCAACCCCCTAAACACTTTCTATTCATTTCTTTTGTAACAAAACCAGTATCATAAATATACTAGGATGTTTTTATAAGAATTATTTGAGCTACACTTACACACACCTACATCTAATGGTTAAAGAACATACTATTTCTGTGGATGGCGAATTTCTGCCTCACGAAACGATGATTGTTCAAAACTCATATAACACATTCAAAGGTGGCCATTAAGATGTCACTATATTTATATATGATATATAATATGTTTATGTTTTAGTTAAGCTTCTGTATTTTTCATTTATGCCATACCTTTATTATTTCCATTATGGGTAAAACGCGATAATTTCATTTTAGGAAGTGCGGACTACCGCCCCCTCAAAATGATTTGAATCATTAATACCATATGTGGGATGTATAAAGGATAGAGTAAATGTTATTATATGATATATTATACTAGAATTATATTATACATTTATATCATTATGATTTCATTCCATTAAATACGAAATAGAAATGAAAGTAGCGTTCATGTGTACGTACGACTTACCATCTCCATGAACGGTGCATTTCATTTCTTACCTCTAAATGTTACGTAATATTATGAATGAATGTATATACTGGATATATATGATATATATTATAACTACATCATTAATATAATTCTGGATATAATGGATATTTCACCACATGAACAACTTGTAATTATAAGAAGTTTATTATTGACTCAAGTACCAAAGATCGACAAAACGACCGTTATTAACTTAAATAATTACATAATGTTCATAACATGGTAATAAGTGATATAAAAAGGATAATGAAATTGAAAATGGTTCTTAATAAGGTAGATATTAACTCTAGTTTATTATTTTGGAGGTTAAAGAACGGTTGAGTCAAGTCGGACATGAGGTAAGGGAACTTCTTAACCCAATTTCCATTCTTTGGGTTAATCTCCTACTTTCAAATTATTTCATGATATTATTATATCCAATTTTGTATTTTTACTTTCTTTATGTGTACCTATAGTGAATACGCATAATAGATCTATTTTATTTTAAAAATGATCTTTTTAAGGACTTCGTCTCAATCTCCTTTCATTGAGGCATATTTGGTTTTATACACAACTTTCTTTTATACGGTGTATAAACCCCTTTGACTTTTACGTTTATTCAAAAGGAATCTTTTTTATACGAAGCGTTTTACTAAACGACAAAAAGGGAATGTTTTTATTTCCGTACATATGCAGCGACAACGACCTCTCCGCCGCCGTGACCATTATTTGAGTTTCGGCTTCCTCTACAAGCCATACTTTTTTTTAATTAAAAATAAATACCATGTTATACTTTTCTTTTATTTTGGTATTGAAAATGGTTTTGAAAGCGTTTTTATTATATCAATGTGTTGTACTGATATCTTGTGATTAAAATGTGGAAATGTTATGTTTACTTTATCTATGTTTTATGTGATATGATTATGTTATGGTTTATGAAATTTTTAAACCTATTCATATGAGGAATGCATTGGACCTAAGAAGTGACGGGTGGAGCCCGCTATAGCTCCTTGATGCATCGGTAGGTCCCATGAAACAACTAGACGTGGAATTTGTAAAATCCCAAGTACGTAATGAATAATAGATATTTTTATCTATGTCTATTAATGATTAAGATAGTGTTTTAGAGGCTTAAAATGAAAATAAATCCAATCTTAAGCTTGGAATACACTAATATTTTTAAAAGATTGTTTTACTGCCTTATGATGGAAAACCCTTTTTAAATCTATCTTTTGACAATTTTATAAACTATTTTTGTCAAAATAAACTTATTCTTTATGATTGGGACATCAAAATTTACTTTGTGTGATTTTTTGGTATTTTTCTGACAATGTTCATTTTTTAATGAATAGTGAAAAATACTGCATTTTACATCAAAACTGCATTTTAATCTAATATATTTATATGATTATATTATCTTTTGAATTGGTTTTGAAGTAAAATTAGAATATATTTTTATCATTTAATCCAATGGTGGTCATTGGAATCAATTTCAATTTGAAATTGGACTTATATTGATGTCAATCTTTTGATACTTATTGTTTCATAAAAACACGCTATTTGCTCTGACAGCGGGAATTAATTATTAAATTAATTAATGTGACTTATATGTTTTGAATTTTGTAAAAAATACTTCATTTTTGAATTCAGAATATCAAATATATCTTAGGGTGGATTTTTGGTAATTTTCTGAAAAACTTCAATTTTTGATGAATAGTGAAATCACTAAGTGGTACTTATAAAAACTGATTTTTCTGTTTAAATGAAATTTTCCCATCATTGTGTTTTGAATTTCAAAAATCCGACATACATAGTTGTCATTAAGAAGTAAAATGTGGTTTAATGAGATTAAAATAATTTTTTGGTGAATAGTAACTTATTAAGTTTTTAATCGTGATTAGTGGTAATTAGTGTAGTTTAAGGTAAAAATAATGCTTTAATAATATGAGATGAGCTTGAAACATGTCCTACCCTCATTGGTTGTGTCATGGCCGACCAAGACAAGCCATGGGTCAACTTGGGGACCCCATGGATCCACTTTGGTTGGGAAATGACATAAATAACTTTTTATTTAATGTAAAAGTAAAAAATGACACAAACATAATATGTTTTACAAAAACAGTTTTTACATGGGGTTATAAAGATCAGATTTTTGATTATAAATAGTCATTGGAAAGCTAAAACTATTTCCTGCATCATAGTTTTTTTTATAATTTTTAGACTTTAAATAAATTAAATTATTTATGACATCATGATGATGCAGCGATGACCTCATTATTTAACGATTTAAATAAAATGGAAAGATAATTGAAAATATAAAACCTACACATGGCGAAAACCAATTGGATGAGTGGATTTAGAAGCCTTATCACCTTATACTTGAAATATATCAATGTGGGACCTTTTGAATCCGAAACTCTTTTTAAAATAAAGTAACTTATCTTTACATTCCAAAAGTGCGCCTCCTCTCCTCTTATAAAAGGCCCCCACCTCTACCTCATTTCACACACTCCTAAAGCTTTTGGCCCGGCCAAACCCGGCCCATTTACTCTCTCCACATCCCTCTACTCATCCTAGAGGATTCCCTTTGGGCATAATCCTTTCAAAGGAAGCCTTTAGGCTCAAATCAAAAGGAGTTACACTTTTAAAGGTAATTCATTCTCTCATGTTCATTTGTTTTATTTTGCTTCTCCAACCCCCTAAACTATTTTTATTTACTTATTTTATAACAACACCAGTATATTCAATATACTAGGATGTTGTTATAAGATTTATTTGAGCTACACTCTCACACAACTACATAAAATGGTTAAAGAACATACGGTTTTCTTGGATGGCGAAATTCTGCCTCCCGAAACGATGATTATTCAATACTCATTTAACACCTTCAAAGGTGGCCATTATGATGTCACTATTTTTATATATGATATATAATATGTTTATGATTTCCTTAATATTCTGTTTTATTTCATTTTGGGCATACCTTTATGGTTTCCATTATGGGTAAACACGATATCTTCATTTTAGGAAGTGCAGACTACCGCCCCCTGAAAGTGATTTGATTCGTTAATACCATATGTGGGATGTGTAAAGGATAAATTTAATGATATTATATATGTTATTATACTGTAATTATAATATACTCTTATATAATTATGATTCCATTCCAGAAAATACGAAATAGATATGGAAGTAGCGTTCATGCGTACGTACGGCCTACCATCTCCATGAACGGTGCATTTCATTTCTTACCTCTAAATGTGATGTAATATTATAAATACATGTATATGATGAATATATATGTTATATATGTTATCCAAATGATTAATATCATTATAGATATAACGTAACTTTGACCAAATTAACAACATGTAAGTGTAAGAAGTCTATTTTTGACTTAAGAACCAAATACCGACAAAATGAACATTATTAACTTAAATGATTACATGATGTTCATAACATGGTATAAACGGAATAATGAACTTGAAAAAGGTTCATAAGCAAGTAGAGATTAACTCAAGTTTATTATTCAGGATATTAAAGAACGGTCGGGTCAAGTCGGATACGAGGTATGGGACTTCGTCTCAATCTCCTTTCATTGAGGCATATTTTGTTTTATACACAACCTTATTTTATACGGTGTATAAACCCCTTTGACTTTTACTTTTATTCAAAAGGAATCTTATTTATACGAAGCGTTTACTAAACGACAAAAGGGAATGTTTTTGTCGTACGTATGCGGCGACAACGACTTCTCCTTCGTCATGACCGTCATTTGGGTTTCAGCTTCCTCTACAAGCCATACCTTCTTTTTAAAAGAAAAATAAATACCATGTTTTTCTTTTCTTTTATTTTGGTATTGAAAATGGTTTTCACAATGTTTTTTGTTTTGTATTGATATCTTATGATTGAAATGTGTAAATTTTATGTTTCTTTTATGCATGTTTTATGTGATACGATTATGTTATGGTTCTTGGGAATTATTATGAAGACGGGTGGTTCCGTGATAAACTAAGGGCGGGTGAGCCCGATATAGCTCTCCAATGCATTGGGTAACGCGAAGGACTGAAACTTTAAGGTTTCTCCGAAGAGATTTAGGGAATATATTGTGATGCGTATTCCAAACGTAACCAAGAGGGTTACTCCCTATGTAAGAATGTTATGAATGCCTCAAGTTACATTTATGTATTATGATTTCTATGATTTGTTCATGATTTTAAGAGGTATGTTAAAGTGCCTATGTTTTATGGGTAAAGTATGATCTCATCCTTAGTTATATATGTACCCATGTTTCATTTCCATATTTTTATATCCCTTACTGAGCTTTTTATGCTCATCCCATGTTTTTTTTGAAATGATTTTCACAGGTCAAGGGAAGGGTACATGATATGATGATAGGGTCAAGGAAGTGTCAAGAAAGAATCCATGTTTTATTTTAAATATGTTTCTATTTATGGGAATTAAGAATATTGTCTTTATGTAACCACTTTGTTTATATGTGGAATGTAATGAAAGTTTTATGATCTAATTCTCTAAAACTCTAAACCCAAAAAGATCCTCAATGTGTAATCTTGTAATAACTCAAGATAAAGTAAGGTTTAAGGCTGGGGCCTTATAGTTGGTATCAAAGGTCGGTTTAGATAACTTTAGGAGTTAGTATTCTATTAAATGATTATCCAAAAATATTTTTTTTGAAATGATATAGCATTTAAAGATTACCATGTTGCTTTATCTAAGACATGTTTGTTCATAATGGTTTTCCGTAGAGGAAACAGGGAAGCAATGCTAGGAAGGAATACAGAAGGAAATAACCTTCCGAATCAGCATCCAGAAATGGTCGGAATTGGAACTGAACAGTTTGTTGCTGTAATGGCACAGTTGACTCAAGCGATAAATGGTGGTGGTATCCATGCATGAGATCAGCTAGATCAACCGTAGAGGAACATGTCAGTGGTGGAACATTTCATGAGGCAACATCCACCATCATTCAGAGGATCATCTGACCCTGTGCTAGCTGAAGGGTGGATTAAAGCACTGGAGATGATTTTTGATGTCATGGGGTGTTCAAACAATCAAAAGGTTAGTCTTGCTATTTACCGTTTGGAGGGTGAAGCAGATCAGTGGTGGTATATGGTTAAAAATATCAGGGACGCTGATTAGATTGATGCTCTTGACTGGGATGAATTCAAAGGTATGTTTCTTGATAAGTATTTTCCTAAGGCTGTTCGACATAGGATGGAAAAAAATTCATGGAATTGTGGCAAGAGGAAGACTCAGTGGCTGCCTATGAAGAAAGGTTCACTCGATTGGCAAGGTATGCTCCAAATTTTATCCGAGACCTTGATAGTAAAATCAATCATTTTTTACTCAGGATTAAAGCCAAAATATCGAAGGGCATTATCTTCTCGTGAGTTTAAAAGTTATGAAAAGCTTGTTCGATGTGCTGAGAAGGTGGAAATGGAGTTTTTCGATGACCAAGTGTTCTATAACAACCAGCAGAAGAAGAGACCGAGGTGGCAGGAGAAAGGTAAGAATTCTTCAAAAAAGTCTGATGGTAAGAAAACTAAGTTTCCAGTTTGTGATAAATGTGGCAAAAGGCATGCTGGGGAATGTCTTCTGAATTTTGGAAAGTGCTAATGATGTGGTAAGATGGGACATAAGGCTCGTGATTGCACTGAAAAGGATCAAGGTGAAGGTAAGACCAAATTTGATTTACAGTTAGTGAAATGTTATAAGTGCAATGAGATGGGTCACTATGCAAACGAGTGTCTGACAAAGAGCTTCAGTGATGCGAAGCAGTTAGACTATAAGCAGAAAGGGGTGGTGAAAACCTTTGCAACTACTTCGACAGACGTCGGGCAATCAAATGAAGTTGTATCAGCTCCAGGGAGCTCAGTATTTTTCAAAGATTGACTTGAGATCGGGGTACCATCAGCTGAAGTAAAGGAAGCAGACGTTCCGAAGACCATGTTCTGTACAAGATATGGCCATTATGAATTTTTAGTAATGCCTTTTGGGCTAACCAATGCACCAGCTGTATTCATGGACATAATGAATAGAATTTTCCATGAGTTCTTGGATAAGTTTGTGATTATTGTTTTCAGTAATTAAAAAGAAGATTGGTGAATGCTCCAATTTTGGCACTACCTTCCAGGAAATGTGAGTTTGTTATATACAGTGATGCTTCATTGAAAGGACTTGGTTGTGTCCTAATGCAGAATGATCAGGTAATTGCTTATTCTTCACGACAGTTGAAAACTCATGAGGTAAATTACCCTACACATGATTTGGAATTAGCTGCTGTTGTTTTTTCATTAAAAAATTGGAGACATAATTTGTATGGAGTAAAGTGTGAAATATATACCGATCAAAAAAGTTTAAAGTATATATTCACTTAGAAAGAGTTAAACATGAGACAGAGGATATGGCTAGAATTAATCAGGGATTATGATTGTACAATTCATTACCATCCTGGAAAAGAAAATAAAGTGGCTGATGATTTGAGTCGAAAAAGTAATGCTTCATTAACAATGTTGTGTTTGGAACGTGATCCTTAGGTTAAGGATTTGATGAACATTGGCATAGAAGTTGTTGGTGCAGGAAGTCCTTCTGTTTTGTTTCAGGTATCAGTGAGATCTTCTCTATCAGATAGAATCAAGCAAGCACAGAAGCAAGACAGTGAGTTGCAGAAAAAGGTAGAGCTGGTTCAGAAAGGTAAGTTGCCTAAATTCAACATTGATAATGATTGTGTTTTGAGATTTGGGAAGAGATTGTGTGTGCCTTGTGATTCATAGTTGAAGAGAGAGTTGTTATGTGAAGCTCATAGTTCTCAGTTTTCAGTTCATCCGGGAAGTACTAAGATGTATAGAGATCCGCGAGAGTATTACTGGTGGGATGGAATGAAAAGAGATGTTGCTGATTTTACTGTGAAGTGTTTGACTTGTCAGCAGGTTAAAGCAGAGCGGTAGTTACCGAAAGGGATGCTTCAGCCTTTACCAGTGCCAGAGTGGAAATGGTAGAATATATCCATGGACTTTGTTGTTGGATTACCGAAGACATCTCGAGGTAATAATGCAATCTGGGTTATTGTTGATCGCTTGACCAAATCTGCTCATTTCCTTGCTATACGAGATACTTTCTCTCTTGATCAACTTTCCCGTTTGTATCTTAAAGAGATAGTCAGGTTACATGGAGTTCTTCTCTACATTGTATCTGATCGTGATCCCAGGTTCACATCTAACTTTTGGAAAGGCCTTCAGAAGACGTTGGGTACTGAATTAAATTTTAGTACAGCTTTTCATCCTCAATCAGATGGGCAGTCAGAACGAACAATTCAGACATTGGAGGATATGCTACGAGCTTGTTCTATGGATTATCAGGGAAGTTGGGACCAACATCTTTCTTTGGTTTAATTTTCATATAATAACAGTTTTCATTCCAGTATACAGATGGAACCATTTCAGGCATTATATGGGAAGCGGTGTCGAACTCCAGCTTTCTGGGATGAGGTGGGTGAAAGGAAGTTTATGGGAATGGAATTGGTAGAAGAGATGGCAAAAAAAGTTCAGCTGATTCAGAAACACATGAGAACAGCTCAGAGTAGGAAGAAGAGTTATGCGGATAACCGGAGGAAGGATCTATCTTTCGAGGCAGGTGATCATGTTTTTCTCAAGGTTTCTCCTTGGAAAAGTGTGATGAGATTTGGTAAGAAAGGAAAGTTGAGTCCAAGGTTCATTGGACCATACGAAATTCTGGAGAGAGTTGGATCAGTTGCATACCGAGTGGCTTTACCTCCGAGTTTATCTCAGGTACACAATGTTTTTCACGTTTCAATGTTGAGAAAGTATATGCCAGATCCATCTCATGTTTTAAGTCCAGAGGTAGTTCAGCTGGAAGAGAACCTATCTTATGAGGAACAACCGGTCCAGATTCTTGACCACAGGGAGAAAGTGTTACAGAATAAGGTGATTCACCAGGTAAAGGTTTTGTGGAAAAACCACATGATTGAAGAGGCAACATGGGAATCTGAAAATGCAATGAGGGATAAGTACCCCCATTTATTTGATAAGTAAATAAATTACGGGGATACAATTTTTTAAAGGGGGGGAGGATGTAACATCCCAAGTAAGTAATGAATAATAGATATTTTTATCTATGTCTATTAATGATTAAGATAGTTTTTTAGAGGCTTAAAATGAAAATAAATACAATCTTAAGCATGGAATACACTAATATTCTTAAAAGACTGTTTTACTGCCTTATGATGGAAAACCCTTTTTAAATCTATCTTTTGAAAATTTTATAAACTATTTTTGTCAAAATAAACTTATTCTTTATGATTGGGACATCAAAATTTAATTTGTGTGGATTTTTGGTATTTTTCTGACAATGTTGATTTTTTAATGAATAGTGAAAAATACAGCATTTTACATCAAATCTGCTTTTTAATCTAATTTATTTATATGATTATATTATCTTTTGAATTGGTTTTGAAGTAAAATTAGAATATATTTTTACCATTTAATCCAATTGTGGTCATTGGAATAAATTTCTCTTTGAAATTGGACATAAATTGGTGTCAATCTTTTGATACTTATTGGTTCATAAAAACACGCTATTTGCTCTGACAGTGGGAATTAATTATTAAATTAATTAATGTGACTTATATGTTTTTAATTTTGTAAAATAGACTTCATTTTTGAATTCGGAATATCAAATATAGCTTAGGGTGGATTTTTGATAATTTTCTGAAAAACTTCAATTTTTGATGAATAGTGAAACCACTAAGTGGTACTTATAAAAACTGATTTTTCCATTTAAATGAAATTTTGCCATAATTGTGTTTTGAATTTCAAAAATCCGACATACATGGTTGTCATTAAGAAGTAAAATGTGGCTTAATGAGATTAAAATAATTTTTTGGTGAATAGTAACTTATTAAGTTTTTAATCGCGATTAGTGGTAATTAGTGTAGTTTAAGGTAAAAATAATGCTTTAATAATATGAGATGAGCTTGAAACATTTCCTACCCTCATTGGTTGTGTCATGGACGACCAATAAAAGCCATGGGTCAACTTGGGGACCCCATGGATCCACTTTGGTTGGGAAATGACATAAATAACTTTTTATTTAATATAAAAGTAAAAATGACACAAACATAATATGTTTTACGAAAACAATTTTTACATGGGGTTATAAAGATCATATTTTTCATTATAAATAGTCATTGGAAAGATAAAAAGATTTCCTCCGTCATAGTATTTTTTTTATAATTTTTATACTTTAAACAAATTAAATTATTTATGACATCATGATGATGCAGCGATGACCTCATTATTTAACAATTTAAATAAAATGGAAAGATAATGAAAAATCTAAAACCTACACATGGCCAAAACCAATTGGATGAGTGAATTTCGAAGCCTTATCTCCTTATCCTCGAATTATTGCGATGTGGGACCTTTTGAATCCGAAACACTTTTTAAAATAAAGTAACTTATCTTTACTTTCCAAAAGTGCTCCTCCTCTCCTCTTATAAAAGGCCCCCACCTCTACCTCATTTCACACACTCCTCAAGCCTTTGGCTCGGAAAAACCCTGCCCATTTACTCTCTCCACATCCCTCTCCTCATCCTAGAGGATTCCCTTTGGGGAGAATCTTTTCTAAGGAATCCTTTAGGCTCAAATCAAAAGAGGTTACACTTTTAAAGGTAATTCATTCTCTCATGTTCATTTGTTTTATTTTGCTTCTCCAACCCCCTAAACACTTTTTATTTACTTCTTTTGTAACAACACCAGTATCTTAAATATACTAGGATGTTGTTATAATATTTATTTGAGCTACACTCTCACACAACTACTTCAAATGGTTAAAGAACATACGGTTTCCGTGGATGGCGAAATTCTGCCTCCCGAAACGATGATTGTCCAATACTCATTTAACACCTTAAAAGGTGGCCATTATGATGTCACTATTTTTATATATGATATATAATATGTTTATGTTTTCCTTAAGCTTCTTTTTTTTTCATTTTGGGCATACCTTTATGGTTTCCATTATGGGTAAACACGATATCTTCATTTTAGGAAGTGCAGACTACCGCCCCCTGAAAGTGATTTGATTCGTTAATAACATATGTGGGATGTGTAAAGGATAACGTTAATGATATTATATATGTTATTATACTGGAATTATAATATACTCTTTTATCATTATGATTCCATTCCAGAAAATACGAAATAGAAATGGAAGTAGCGTTCATGCGTACGTACGGCTTACCGTCTCCATGAACGGTGCATTTCATTTCTTACCTATAAATGTGATGTAATATTATAAATACATGTATATGATGAATATATATGATATATATGTTATCCAAATGATTAATATCATTCTGGATATAATGAACCTTTGACCAAATTAACAACATGTAAGTGTAAGAAGTCTATTTTTGACTTAAGAACCAAATACCGACAAAATGAAGATTATTTACTTAAATGATTACATGATGTTCATAACATGGTATAAAAGGAATAATGAACTTGAAAAAGGTTCATAAGAAAGTATAGATTAACTCAAGTTTATTATTCAGGAGATTAAAGAACGGTCGGGTCAATTCGGATACGAGGTATGAGACTTCGTCTCAATCTCCTTTCATTGAGGCATATTTTGTTTTATACACAACCTTGTTTTATAAGGTGTATAAACCCCTTTGAATTTTACTTTTATTCAAAAGGAATCTTTTTTATACGAAGCATTTACTAAACGACAAAAGGGAATGTTTTTGTCGTACGAATGCGGCGACAACGACTTCTCCGCCGTCGTGACCGTTATTTGGGTTTTGACTTCCTCTACAAGCCATACCTTCTTTTTAAAAGAAAAATAAATACCATGTTTTACTTTTCTTTTATTTTGGTATTGAAAATGGTTTTCATAATGTTTTTTGTGTTGTATTGATATCTTGTGATTGAAATGTGGAAATGTTATGTTTCCTTTATGCATGTTTTATGTGATACGATTATGTTATGGTTCTTGGGAATTATTATGAAGACGGGTGGTTCCGTGATAAACTAAGGGCGGGTGAGCCCGAAATAGCTCTCCAATGCATTGGGTAACGCGAAGGAGTGAAACGTTAAGGTTTCTCCGAAGAGATTTAGGGAATATACTGTGATGGGTATTCCAAACGTAACCAAGAGGGTTACTCCCTATCTAAGAATGTTATGACTGCCTCAAGTTACCTTTACGTCTTATGATTTCTATGATTTGTTCATGATTTTATGAGGTATGTTAAAGTGCCTATGTTTTATGGGTAAAGTATGATCTCATCCTTAGGTATATATGTACCCATGTTTCCTTTCCATATTTTTATATCCCTTACTGAGCTTTTTATGCTCATCCAAATTTTTTTTTGAAATGATTTTCACAGGTCAAGGGAAGGGTACATGATATGATGATAGGGTCAAGGAAGTGTCAAGAAAGAATCCATGTTTTATTTTAAATATGTTTCCATTTATGGGAATGAAAAATACTATATTTATGTTACCACTTTGTTTATATGTGGAATGTAATTCAAGTTTTATGATCTAATTCTCTAAAACTCTAAACCCGAAAAGATCCTCAATGTGTAATCTTGTAATAACTCAAGATTAAGTAAGGTTTAGGGCCGGGGCCTTATAGAATTGGTTGAGGCCCTTTCCCAATTTGATTTGTGATTTTGGCCAAGGCCTTAATCATTTTAGACGTATTGTCTGAGGCCTTGAAAAAATGTTTACGAATGTCTGGCATTATGCATTCCATCATTATGAAAGTGGTTATTGACATTTCATGTGATTGTTCGAATAGTAGAATATCCATGTTAATAAGTAAATGACATTATCTCATTTTACTTTTGCCATATTATGTTGATGTTCATGTTTAAAAGGCTTTTGTTTTAGTTATACATTGCCTTAAATGTTTATGTTTATTTATGAAATCTTCCGTAATATTGTTATCCTTACTGAGCATCTGAGCTCACCCCTTTCAATGTTTTAATATTTTCTAGGATGTGAAGAAGTATTTTATGAATGACATGCATGGATTGTCATAAGAGGATATGAGTGTGGTCTATGGAGACTTTGTTATTGTAGTTTTTCACTTTTTGACGTATTGTAACATTTATGAATGTATCTAGTGTTTCCAAGGCTACTAAACTAATCGGTCTTTCGAGACTTGATCTTTTGTGATCATGCCAATGTTACGAAGTAATTCACCGGCTCCCGGTAGCTGGGATCGGGGCGTTACGTCTTAGTATACTCCAAGATGAAGGAGGAGTGAAAAATTCATCTTGTGATCATTTAAAGAACCCTAAAAAAGATTCCATATATTTATAATGTATAAAAAAAATTCATTTTTGGATATATAAAGCGTGTTTTGGGGCCATGTTGAATTTGAAAAATCCACCTCATTGGATCTTGAGAAAATCCATGTGGTGATATATGGGTAGTGGCATAAGATTCATTTTTAGGCTAGGATATTCTTAGGATTAGATGGGGGTTCTAAAGGATTCATATTAGACTTTTCTTTGTTATAATAGCCTATGATATATTTGAAAATAAAGACCTAGGATATAAATGGATTTATTTTTTTTATCATTTCCACATTCTAAACATTATATATCACAATTAATCACATAATATTAGGAATAGAAGGTTTAGTGTCTTTGTGGACAAATTATATAGGAAACCTATTTTACAAATCTTATTAACATTTATCCATAATGAAACCAAACTAGACCCCTTTTTGACTTATCATAAGTCACAATAACATTTATAACTAGGACATATAAACATAAAAAAGTGGTGAGGTAATATGCTCATAAAGTTAAATCATAATAGATAATAATCAAAGATCATAAGTCAGTAAAAGAAGATATTATGGGAGTAATCATAATACATAAAAAACTCATAACAAAAAAAGAATTTAGAAATAGTCATGCATCATATAATAAGGGTTGAAATAACATGAAAACCAAATCAAAGGGGTTTGAAAACATTATTTAATAAACATGATCTGTAACAATAAAAAATAGGCATAATAATATTTATAAGAGTGTGGCCTAAGCATAATCAAAAGAAAATATTTCATTTTTAAATATAATAACCATGATTATTCCTATTCCTAGGCTTGTATTCATATATTGATTAGAATTAAACCCATGTAAAACCTTATGATCATATCTTAACCATAATTATACACATGTAAAACCTTATTATCATAACTCAAACAAAATTACACCCATTCACATCCTTTTGAGAAAAAATAAAATGAAATTTTACCCATTAAAATCTATGTGATCATAGATTAAAAATAATTATAGAAACTCATAGTATTATGAGTAAATATAAAGAAAAATTATGCAGACATGCACCCTTTTGATCATAAGTAAATAACAATTTTACCCAAGCACAATATTTTGAGTATAGCTAGACCAAAATTATACCCACACATGAAGAAATTATCTCATGAGACATAAAAATATAATAAATTATTTAGAGGGAGATATAGGACTAAAGTCATCAATCATATATACATATTTATTCGACTTAAGATTATCCATTCATTATATCATAATGAAACCTCGAAATGAAAAATATATTTCCCAACATTTCTAGAAGGTTTCACCATAATTGAACTCTAGAATATAAATATTTGATATCTAAAAACTAAAATACACCAAATATGTATTTAAAAATAACAATTATATGGTGTTACATGGAAAATAACTTTCATGTAAATAAGGCCAGTAAAGATAATTAGAAAAATAGATGTGAAACCATAAAACTGTTACCAGATTTGTTTTATCATTTTCATAAAAGGAGAATAAAAGTTCCATTTTAATAAAAAAATATTTAGAATGGAAACTTTTGGGAAATTAAAAATAATGAATGATAAAAATCATTATTAGGAATAAAATATCAATTATGAATCTGAGAAATAGACATAATGGTTTCAATTAGAAGAATTTAATTTTTAGAAGGCTTATAATTTTAAAAAGAGTCCTCAATAAATTATCCTTAAAAAATACATAATTTTTTACATAAGGTAATGTGAAATAATTGGAAACATTTTCCTATAAATGGAATCTTAAAAACAGTGCATTATAAAATACATAAATGATAAAAAAACATAAATGTGGACTGGTGGATAAAATATATGATTATGTAATAATGGAAAACCATTTAAATATATGGAAATACCATTATTAATAAACTATATTATAAAAATTATAAAAAATTAATTATAAAAATAGGATAAGGAAAATATTAGGGCCACATGAGAAAACACATAATCGGGTTTCTAATTTAAATTGAATATAATTATAATAATGTAAAATAAGGAAAAGGAGGTGAAAATTGGGAATTATTTTCATCGTAAATATTCTTTTGAGAAATAAATTAATAAATGTTGAAGATTTGATATAAGAATTCAATTTTTCAATATTTTAAATTAATTTCACATTAAATAAATTTTTAGGGTGGATGAAACCAATCATGAAAGATAATGTTAAAGAAGAAACCATATAACTCAATGAATGGAGTTGAGATAACAAAGAAACCTTAAAAATAAGATATAATTATAATCAAAATATATTAAATAGGGGAACATGATATATATATTAAAACCCCAAGAATAAAATTAACATGTAAAAAAAATTAGTAGGAATTAATCCTGACATTGTAATGATATCATGATGCATAAAAAAATATGTGTCAATGACTTTAAACTTATTTAAAAAAACCCATAACTTTTATCTTGAATTACTGAAATGTACTATATCCTCATATATGAAAAAAACTAATATCATAATCGCCTATTTTATAACCATATACATAATTATTTTCATTTATAGTCCTCAATTATAATCACTCATAATCTGTATATTAATTATTTATTATCTATTTTCAATATTGGATGTGAGTAATCTGGATCATTTTGAAGAATATTTGAAATGGAAGTATTGATACTAATTGTTCTATGAAATTTAATCATTTATAGATCATACATAGAACTATAATTTATGATTTATAATTATTTATAATATTTTTTTAAATATATTTTTATGTTTATAATCCTTAAATATGAATTCAATGATGACCATGTTTCAATGATTCTTAGTGATTTATTAGTGTTTTCATAATTAATGATTAAATTTCTTATATGAAAGTTATAAAAAAATAAAACCAATTATTTAGCAATTTAGATAATATATTACTAGACGTAAAAATCTTATAATTATCCAGAAATTTATAACATTGTACAAGTATGTGGTTAAACTAACTCAGTTAAGAACATATAATAATTAATAGATTATTATGAATTAATTTATTCAAAACATAATTTAAAAAATCATAATGATCATATTTAGTGTTTATAAGAATGATATAATATAATTCAATGGATTTATAAAAAGAAAAGAAATTATAAAAAATAATTAAACCATTTAAAATAGAATAGTTAAATGGTGTAATATGGTTTATCATTTTAGAATATAAAATATTTTAAAAATATTTTACTTATATATTAAATCCTATCTAATGGAAATGCTTATATGGATATGATCAAAAAAACACATTGAATCATGTAGGTGGTATTATGAAAAACATAAAAATGAAATATTAATTTTTTGGTAGAAATGTGAAAGATGGACAATTATTATACTTTAAAATACTAAACCTAACACATTGTCTTTGGAAGAGTAAAAGTTACAACTATTATTAGGTTACATCATTAAGAAAACAAAGGTTTATTTAAAGTGATAAGGGAATACAAGATCATTAGGGAGTGATTTTCCTTGAGACAAGAACAACTTATAGGAGATGATACAATGATAAACAACACTACACGATACATGTAGAAAAATTAAATTAACTCAAACAAGAATGAGAACATCAGTGCAGTAAAAATAACAAAATGAAACATCACTGAAACAAAAAATAAATCATAACTCAATGAAAAAAATGTGGCATCGACCCATGAATCGCCACAAACAAGATATAAGATCAAACAATAAGTCCTAATCCCACTGGATCATGATTCATAACTAGAGAATTATGAAACCTTGACTTTACCTATATCTCGACACACAACATATAAAAATATACCAATGTTCCCAAGTAGGGGGTGGGTATAAATCTCACTATTTAATATCAAAATACTTTTGGATAGACACTACCTGTAATAATAACATGTTAGATTATATTTATATTTATAACAAAAATTTAATTAGAGGAAATTATAAATCATTTTTATAATAATTTTTTAAATAGTTTCCAAAAACAACACCACTTGGAATCATCATTCAACAACATACACACCCATTTAATAGAAATAATAATCCCAATTCATATATGAATCTACTTTTCCAATCATGAAGTTATCATCTGATGGAATCATTATATGCCACTTTGAAACCGAACCTACATCATAATCAACAAGGTGATATAATGAAATTTCATGAACTCACAGCAATCAAACAATCAATGTTTTCAATAAAAAACATTTCATTTAAAATCAATTCACTTCCATAGAATTTATAAAACATCCCATAGGAAACATTTCATAACAAAATATTTACATAATAAAACCACGGAAATTCACCTACAATGTAAGAGAGATTGATTTAAAACCAATCCTTATAGTTTTATAGTATGTAGTGTGGGAGATAATCGAAAAAGCTCACAAAGTTTTTAAAAATTGTGGCATGATAAAGTAAACCTATATATCTAGCCTTAAAACTATTTCCCCAAATTATATTAAACAAGATATCAATAAAATACGCATCATAGAAGATAGAAGTATCCATAACATATTAGATTTATGGAATCATGATTGATAAGATGAGTAGATCTAGATATAATGAGAAATAAAAAAGGAATTACCATTGATTCTAGATATACAACAAACATTGATTCATAAAAAAATTCTTCTCAGTCAAATGGAATTACCAATAGTACTTACATAAGGATATGTGTTTCAGATCCCAATAGAGGAAAGAAAAATGATAGTATGGGAGACTTAAACTAAGTTAAATGACACTTTTCAGAGAAACTAATGCACATTGTGTTGTTACACAACATGTTTTTTCAAACCATGCACCAAAAGTGTGTGTATTAGTTTACAACACCTTGGGGTGCACACAATTTTGTCGTGTAGTTTGGATAAACCATGTTCCAATAGTGTGATGTTACTATTGATCACCCATAGTGTCAAATGGTTGTTCCATACGAGTTATAAAACAATGAAAAAATATGTATATCAAAATATAACCCATTCATACATTAATATAGGTTCTTTTGAGAACCCACATAGTTTTCCCAAACTGTTCACCAGATCAGTGACTCTCAAAATATCCTTTCATTTTTTCTTAGAGATGGTGCATAGTTTACACTAATTATTCACCCTTAAAAACCCTTCCAAAACAATCTAATATTTTTTAGAAATTCATAAATCTAAATCCAAGTACTATATAAGTTTTAATTAAATAATGAAAGGTTATATTACTTAAAATATGGGCTGTTACATTATCCCCAATATTATTCTTTCCATCCTCATAATGTTGGAGACTGGAGGTGCTTTGGAATAGCTCATGCCATTGTTACGACATATCCTTCTCATGTTCCCCTGTCTCTTTATGAATACAAACATGTTTCCATAAGACTCATTTGAAGATGATTCTTTCACCATGAAATATATTTTTCTGTCTGTCCATAGTTTGTATCATCACATGAATCAACATAGCTGTTGGCACATGGTCAAGATGATCACATCAAATAACATGGTAAGGATGAAGCTGGTACATCTTCAATTGAGATACTTTAAATACATTTTCCACATAGATGAAAATTGTAATTAAAGATAATATATAATCCATATAAAAAATTCAATGTATTATGTCAAAAGGACTAATCAACTATATAAATATTTTTCCTTTCTTATCCAAATGATTGTTCCCCAGCCTCATAGTGACTCTAAAAATTGATCACCCAGATCAATTTATAATGGCCATTTATAATGACCCACATTAAACTTATGAACGATATGATCCAACTACACCCACTTCCTAATCATATTAATTTTTATTATAATATCATGAGAATAGATAGGTTCTATACATTATGCTTCACATATTTCCACCCAACAAAGTGGATTACTACATGGAAGAATTTACAATGGTTTGAAAGGAGCCATATTTTATTAGGCTTTAAAACCATGATTATATGAGAACTCTATTAATATTATTTGATCCTCCCATGAGTCTAAAAAATAAGTAATGAAATATCTAGGCATGTATTCAAATGTTTAGATCATTCACTCAGATTTTACATCCATTTGAGGATGATAAGATGTGATCATTCACAACATGGTTCTAATGGATTTATATAATGATGTCCAAAATAAAGTTATAAATGTGAGGTATCATTTATAAGTAATTAAAATGGGTACACCATGTGTCATTAAAACTTCCTGAATGTGTTGTTTTGATATGTATTACACCATATTGATTTCACCCACCCGGATGTTATGAACCAACATTAAGAGTTGATCAGAAATTACCCATATAGAATCATGTTTTCAAATCATTCTTGGTACACTTGTGACAAAATATATATTAATATACTCTCATATCTATATTGGTATAAGTAAAAGATTCCATATACTAGCTGGCATTTGGTTCTCCACATTTACCTATTGATAAGTGAGGAATCTAAAAATAATAATTCACTACTCTTCTTCTCATGATAGGCGATCAGAAATGTGATTTCATCACAATATACATACTCTAAATTCCAATATTAATAATCCATATAGGGTAGTGGTTATTAGGAATATGTTTCTTCTTATAAGTGGAATAATTAAAAATATGATCTCTAAAATTCAATATAAATATATTTTTACCATCAATCCCTTACTAGATTCCCCCATTTAATTCTTACCGCATGGTTAGATATTCAAGATCATATTTCCTACCTTCTTGAACCAATTACATCAAATAAGGAATGTAAACAACTAGAAAGAAAACAAAAACATCACTTTACTCATCACAGTCTTGGTTTATATCAACTATTATCAACCTCAGCTCACACTTCCCTGAATCCACCTTATTAAAATATATATGACCTCCTAACCAATGAATTTTCCAAAACATTTCATTACCTAGTGAATGTATTAAAAATATTTTAGTGTATTCTATCCATATACATTTCCTTATATTTAATTCCTTCTATTAGAAAATATGTTTCAAAATTTTAGGATTTATGAAGACTTTTATTTTTTCTCTAAAGAGATAATGATGCCATGTTTTCATGTCATGGAGTAAAACTTCTAACTATAAATCATGTGATGGTTAATTATTCTCATTTACCCACAAATTTAATAATCCATATGATTCAACATGATCTCCACTCACTAAAATACATACCAATCATGTTCTGGATGCATCATAATAGACCACATGGCCTCATCCAGACTCTGGAAACATTAGGATGGGTGTCGAAGTAAGACAGTACTTCTTCTATTGGAATGATTTTTAGCACATTTAACTCCATTGGAAATTAATTCCTTAAATTATCAAACATATCATCGATGAATCATGTTATGAAAAGTCCTAAATAATGTATTGGTAATACACTGCTAGAATGAGGAAACTAGGTATCTAAAAGATATTATTATGTTGTTTCCATGAGTTAAAAACTACTACCCTTTCCAGATATAATAAAAATAATATTTCAAAAATCACATGGACAAGGAATTTTACCTATTTTATCCAAAAATATCACTTTCGAATCTTATCATAAAGGAAATGTTTCTGCATGACTACCATCACTATTCTCAAGTGTTTTTCATTATCGACTTTATTCCAAGAATACATCAGAATATCATCATGTAATACCACAAAAAAATGTCAAGATACCTTTGAATGATCTAATTCATAAATTCCATAATCACTGATGTCTCATTCATATGACCTAAGGGCACAAAAATATATTCATAATAACGATAATGAAATTATAAAGTTGTCGTCAAAATATCATTTATCTTATATCATAATAGATTGAAAACTGTCATAATTAAATCATAAAAAAAAGTTTTTTTCCTCTAAATTGAAAAAATAGATAGAAAATTCATTAAATAGGATATAATTTATTTATTATATCATAATTTAGTTTATTAAGTCTATATAATGTTGAATATTTTCATCTAATTTCTTTACAAATAGTACTGATGCTTCAAATATAGATGTACTAGGTCAGATAGATACTTTGATTTCAAACTCTTCAAGTTAAACCTTAAATTTAGTTTATTTTATTAATTATAACCAGTAAGAACAATTTAAATAGTACTTCCCTCTCATAAGATATCAATTTACACTTCTCCTATATGTGGAATCTAATAGAAATTAGTAGAGAATATATCATTAAATTTATCCATAATTTTTTTGAAAATCCCAATATTTTATTGGTTTAAAATTTTCAAAATATTTAGGCGCTAAAACCAATTAATTTATCTAAAAATAAAGAATGATTAAGTTAAAAATCAATACTTCTAGTTATATAAAGTGTAGTGTGGGAGAGAATCTACCCACATCAAAACGGTAAAAGAAAATGAATAATGAAAAACACAACCTTTAGATATGGACTAGAAACCTCATCCTTCCCACAAATCCATCATATTATCATCAAAATATATCTGATATAGAACACACACACAGATAAATATATATATATATATATATATATATATCAAATAATAGATTATATTTATATCTCTCTTCTAGAGTGGATGACTAGATCTAGAGAGAATGATCTAGAACATGGAATTTGAATTGAATAAAGAGATCCAACACTCCTAGATTGGTAAAAAACAATTCTAGGTCAAAATAATTTACTAAGAGAGATTAGGGAAGGAGGGATGTTTTTAAACCTTTTAGGAAAGAAAAACAAGAGAAGTTCAAGTCCTTAAATAGGGTTATAGTCTAATTTTTGGATAATTTAATGCTTGTTTAACAGTTTTGGTCTGCGGTTTTTCAAACCAAGTTCCAACTATAAACATGGAATTAGAAAACACACATGGGGATTCATAGATGTGCCACATGGTTTTCCACATGGTTTAACAAACCATGTGCCATGGATTCAAATGATATTGTTTCATAACAATCCCGCCACATGGTTTCTCATGGGAACCAACAATGCTTTTCCAAATTATGCGCCAACTATGTGCCTACCCAATGACTCATAGTATCTCCTTAGATGGTTTTTATAGTGGGTTAATGGCTTCCACTAACCATAAACACTTAAAACATCTTTCAAAAACCCCACAAAACCATCTAGAAACTTCTAAAACTCATCCCAAGTATTATTTAACTTCAATATACATAATAAAATGGTAATATACCTAAGAAAATGTGTGTTGAACATACCATATATATAATAATGTAACATTATACTAATGGTACCATGTTATCATTTTAGGATTAACCAATTTAAATTTCAAAATAATAAGTGAGTATAAAAAATAGAAAATTTAAAGGAGGGATTAGAAATATATACCACACTTCTTGGATTATCTCCTTCAAAATGTGTATTAAGCCTTTGATGCATGGCCTTTTGATAATACCAATACCTCTTTATGGTGTCTAGGATTTTTTATTATGGGGTTGGATAGATTTTGGGTTAAATATAGGGGATTTATTATGGATGGGAAGTTAGGATAAAAATTCCACTTCTATAAGTGAAAGTAATGACATTTTTGTTAATACCAATAACTTTTTTATTATTGGGAAGTCACTCTCAAGGAATGTAGTTTAGAAATTTGGTAATAATATAAGGGGAAGGGATATGGTCAATAAATTCCTCAAAAAACCATTACCACACATTATTTAAACATTTTTATGGTCTTTCCCTCTTAGATAAACACTTTTCACTCCTTTTCAGGGTTACCAGGGTAATTAGAATTTACAATTGTAATTTATCTATTATTACAAAATGAGGAAAACACATTTTATTTAATATGGATTTATGGATTCTAAATTAAAAATAAATTTACTATGATAAAATTTATAAAAGTGATAATAATTACTTTTAAACTAATAAATATATGATGTATTAAAAGTAATTTTCTAAAAAAAATTCAACTGTAAAATGTAAAATATGTGTTTATAAATTAAATAATATTAATTCACATGTAAATAAAAAATAGTTCGTTGAAAAAGTTTTCACGAATTTAAAATTCTTACCTTTATAATAATAATTTCAAAAAAGCTATATTAATTTTTAAAAAATTATTTTACACATGACACATAAAATCAATATTTTTAGAAAAATCCCAAAAAATGTTAAGATAAAGTTACATTTATAAATCCAAAAATAAAGATATTATTTTCAAATTATTATAATAATATTTTTATTTTTTATTTTTTAATTTATAACATATAATAGTGTAAAAATAGTTTTTATCTGAAGATGAATTTTGTTATATAATTTATTCTTCTTCTCACTTCCTAGAAATTACAAATTAATGTTGTGGTAATCCATTATTTGTCTCAAAATCTGTTATACTTGAATGGTATTGAATTTTATAAAAATATTTCATTATCTTATTAACCATTATAATTTATTCTATATTTAAGTTGGACCTTATTTTATTCTGTTCTTATATATATATATGTTTGTATGTGTGTATATATATTTTATAATTTTGTTACAACTATTTATAGCTAAAACTTTTACTACTATATTATAATGTTCTATATTTTTTTGAGTTTTACTGTTTTGTGTACAGAATTATTTCAATCATAATATTTATTTAAGGAAAATACAAAGTGAAATATTAGGTCATTACATTATCCCCTTAAAGAAATTGCATTCTTGGAATTTAAATTATCATCTACTAATAACAACATCTCATGGTATTTATAATATATTCATGGATCAAGATATAAATTTAGATGGACATTGATAGTACAATAATAGAAAATATACATTTTTTCTTTATAATAGTATTATCACTATCATTGATTATTTATCTAACCATTTACCTATGAGTTTATCATTATTCGGTATCAAGACCCACATTATATTTTTTTTATTCTAAGGGGTATACATAATCATTTAAGAATTTATAGAATACGAAAGTTTGATATTATTTTCACCTAAGTAATGAGAACCTAACCATTTGTGAAATCATGTTAATTTTTTCTAATGGGAGTATAATATGATTTTCTGGAGGTGTATTTCAATAAACATCAACTTGAGATAAAATATGACAACATTCTTTATTCAATAATTAAATCATCAAGGTGGTATTTTAATTCTAATATAAAACATCAAAGATATACTAGTCTAATAACATATAATTTAACAAAAAATTTAGATTTTAGGATAAAGGTTCTATAATTATAGAAATCCACACTATTAGTGTTGATTTGATATTATTTCCTTTTCCCCTTAGTTTAGGAGGTTTTTGACACATATGATCCTTATTAGTCTATAAATTGGGGCATTGATTTCCATAATAGCCAAACAACATACATTATAATAAATGTAATGTCCCCCCATTAATTACATAAATTTTTTTAACCTATCATAATAGTTATGATCTTAATAAAATATCCATCCACACTTTAAATATTTTATTGTTGTGTTGAGACAATACCTTTCGTGATTTTTCCCCATATTCTGGATGAGTGGGAAGTTGAATCTTCATTTCATCATTATCGTTATCACATGATATTATATGAAACTCCATTTATCTATTATTTATTATTTTTATATATTTATAAATACTTATGTTATTAATCATAAAACATGATAGTTAATTGTGCATAATAGTAGGCTTTCAAAAACTAGATTCTATTAGACTTGGTTTCTCATTCGAAAAATTACTTTATTAGAAAATCACATACATTATTATCATGGTTTCTTTTTTACTACAACAATTTATAAACCAAAAGTGTAAATAATTATACATAAATATTTAAATAATACGGTAATTATGAAAAAATCAACATCAATATGCTTTACTCTTAAAAATCATCACATTAGTATTCAGTTCAAATGAAATCTCTATTAGTTCAATATATTGTTTTTTAGGTTAATTACCTAATATTACATAACCTAATTCAATTTCATAATATATCTTTAATAATCTATTGAAAAGTGAATATGATAAACCAATGAATATACGTTATAATTATCAAACTATGTGTGAAATTAGGCTTCTTTATCACGTTCTAGGTGAAAATTGTGTTAATACCCAATATTAATTTTTAGGGTTATTAACCCTAGTTGCATATGCGATAAAGACTCTATCTAGTTAAAATATCCAAACAGGGATTTCGTAGCTAGAAAACCCATGGAATATCTTCTTTTTCAAAATATCACGATTTATCAAATAATTTGGATTATACCTTAGACTTATCCAATGGGGTTTTAGTAATGTTCTATAATCCTATTCCTAAAAAAATAAAATAGTCCTAAAAAATAACTAAACACTACTTTGATACAATAAATAATGAATAAAGGTAGAAAATTATTTATATAAAAAAAATTCCATAATCAAGAAATTACATATAACAAATAATAAGAAAATTACAAGAAAGAATGGTTCATTGTCTTTGAGGGCTAGTTACGCAGGAAATGTATTTGACCCAACTTATGAAAAACTATCCTTCATCGAACCACACTATATCACTTCTATGGTTATGAAACTTTACCCTCGTATTCATTACCATGTAGATGTAAATATAGTAAAGGGGTGAGATTAGAAGATCATAGTGTTCAAACATATGAAATAATAATCAATGAACAAAAGATTAGAATATTATGATATTATGGTTTTAATCAAGATATATATGAAAATAATACTCAATAATGATTATATAATAATTAATTATTAGTGGAATAAGTGTTGATATAAGATAATATAGGAATAAAATATTTTAGAAAAATTAGTCAATTAACATGATCCATGAGAGAATAACATAGGCATAAGAATATACATAAGAGTGTGGCATAAACATAGGAATACAATAATATATAATTGTTTTAAAAAACATAGAATTTTAATATATAAGTATATACCTATAAATAATTCAACACGTTAAATATAATTATCTAAATGTAACACAAAAAAATGAAACCATGATATGTTATGTAACATCATAATATTTTAAATTATATTTCCCATTAAATATAATTAATTTTTCGATAGCATTCGATACACACAAACCCACGTCTAAATAAACCACAATATAATATACCATTATAACCTTGTTGATAATATTTTGGATGGGAAATTAATAAATATTTTTTAAAAAATTATGTATTAATATTTTAGATAAAAATTTTATATTGATTAAGTTCTCATTTTTTAGTAAATCTTTATATGCTTCAAAAATACATTTTTCCTCTTAACAGTTTTTGTTAATTTTCATAAGAAAATAATATAACTAATTTATTAGAATTTTTTAAAATTTTATTTTAAAATAAACCTTATTTTTTTAAATCATCATATCAAAGTTATTTTAAAGAATTTTTTGAAAAGATTTATTTGTCGTTGAATATTGAAAAATATTGATTTTTATTTGAAACTGTATTTTCATTTAAAGAATTTACAATATTTTATTTTATAATAAAATGGTTTTTAAAGAAGAAATATATCAATTATATTATTAATATTAAAATTTAGTTAATTGTGATTAATTTTATTTTTAATTTTTTCATTTAAACTTCTTAGACATAGGAAAATTATATTTTTGAAAAATGATTTCCTTCCCTTTTTATTGGTTAAATATTTAATTAAATTCATAAAATTATGTGAATTTAATTCACTAAAATGTATTCCATATTTTTAATAAAAATAATTAATATTAAATAAAAAGGTTTTAATATTTCTTTTCTCACTATGAATAGTAACTGAGGTGAAAATTCATTACTATAGAAAATGTTTGATGGGAATCATGGGGGGGGGGTAAATAAATAGATAAGGATTTAAATGAGCTGTAAACTTGTATAATTCTTATTTTATGAATATATTAATATTATACCTCCTTATATATATCATATTGACCCAATTTGGAAGAATTTTTATTGAGTATTGCTTTATAATATTTTAATCATTTAAGAAATTCCAAGTTCATCCACTAACCTAATAATAAAATGACACCCTTAATTTATATTATCTACACCACATCGATAAATATTTATCAAAAAAAACTTTCCAAATTAAATTAAAAAAAATCATATCTATGATTTATAAGTAAATTTCTTCTTAAAAAACCACTATATGGGTCCTTTAGAAATGATCTAATATAGGCCAACCAAATGAGAGGTAATCATCTTACCCGACCTCTATCAAATTATTTTTTTCATTTAAATATTATAAATATTTAGTGTAAATAATAAAATAGTAAATTAAGTTTCATAAATATACTTAATTTTTATTATGATTATGTAAATACCATTATTCAATATCATTTTATAAAATGGGTAGTGAAAGTATCACTCATGTGTACGTGTCGACTACTACCTCTACATAGCTATACAATTAATTTTCAGTCACCATGATTCATTGATATTTTTTTGTGATGAGATTAAATTTTATTTATGATATTTATTACATAATTATAATTCCTTAATTATAATATCATATATACCTTCTTACCTTCTTATCCATTGGAAACAGATAACATCACTTGTGCCTATGTGCGCCCTACCACTTCCATAAAGTGATGCAATTTTTTTTATAATTTATTACATACACAAATGGAAATAATTGTACATTTAATTTTTATATATGAAATATAAGATATAATTATTATTATACTATTATAATATAATTTTATCTATCTTTATTTATATTCATTATAAAAGAAAATGTCATCTATGCATACACACGACCTACCGTCTCTAAGAATGCTGTAATTTATTTTTCTATATCTACATTCAATGGATGAATCAAAAAATATATATGATATTAATATTATGATTAAAGATTTTATTAATATGTAACCGTGATAAAAGTATAATGATCAGAAGCACCAAACTAAAATTCTTATGAAAAACGAAATAGTTAATATCCAAGAATGTTAATTTTAATAAGCAATTTTTAATAAATGGGTATTGAAATGAAATAAGTGGATAATATAAGATATTATAAGTATGTACATTACTTTTTAATATAATTATAATAAAATTAAATTTATTATACATGGGTTTGGATCACTCTTGAATGAAGTCATCTTGATGTAAGGGATTTATGATTCAATCCCATTTTATTTAGTATTGTTTATTCTTGAATTTTCATTGAAGAAATATATATGCTTATTTTATGATAAAAAGATTTAATTTTTATTTACTTATAATTATTTATAGTGATTAGATGTTTTTATTTCACTTTTATCTCTTTAGGTAATATAGAGACTAAATGAATATTTTTTATGAAAATCGAATTTATTTCACTATTCAATAAAAAAGATCTTCATTAATATAAATGTTTTTAATTTTTTTCCAAAAATGTTTTTTTATATTCCCCTACTATTGTTTAAAGAAATTCTTACCCCAATCTACTTTTTTAATGAAATTTTTTAAATGGAATCTTCTTCAACATTCCGAATGAAGTAATTTTTCATTTTTACCGAAAATGTGAGAAGAATATATGTATTAACTTACACAACATGAAAATATTTTCCCACTGTCATGTTTTCTCAATTCATTTAAGATTAATTTACATATTTAAAATTTTGTTTTAAAATAAAATTCATTCATTAAAATTTAGAAAATTTATAAATTTTAAATATTTTTTTCATTGTGAAAAGGGTATTTCACTAAAGAAAAGTTCTAGTGATATTTTATAAAAAGTTTCATTTATGATAATATAATTTTATGTTACTTATGAGTTAATCGGGACATGATTCAATTATAGAATCCCCTTTTTTTATTTGTATGGATTATGATAACGAAGTTTTTAAGTATGATTATATGACCCCTTTTTTCACACATGTTAATTAAGTTATGATGAAACTATTATGAAACCAATTTAATTTCCATAGGTTATTCTATAATTAAATTTGTAAACATTTATAGTATCCATTTCCTTTTTATAGTTTATGATATGAAATTTTTTTATGATCATATGTCACATATATATATTATTTTAATTTTGTGATGGGTGGGACCAAAAATATATATCCCTCAAATTCATTAGGTAAAGAAGGATATTTATTGAGATAATAAGTACTATAATAAGGAGTGAACCTAATTCAATAATGAACTTTGTGCTAAATTATAGTCTTAAGAGTGAACAATTATAATGTATATTATAGAATGGGGAGTGAAACCAATATACTATAATAGTTTTAGAAGTGATCCATAACTAAGGAAATTATTTTCTATTATTATGTGTGGGACACAAACATATGTATAATTTCAATGTTATTCTGTGAGGGATAATGTTATTAGAATCATTTAAGATTCATTTCACATAAACTACCAAGATTTATTCCATAAATCAAGATTATGATATATGGTATACATGGTAATTATTTCAAATGTTAAGATCATGTTTTCATACCCATATTCTCATGATATGATTAAGTGATTATTGATATCTCCCTTGTTTACCATAAATTAACATATGAGGTGAACCATTATTTTGTTTCATTTCCCATAGTTATGAAGAATGGTTTTAAGAATGATAAGTCTGTAAAGGGTGAAATTTAAAATGAACGTAGCCAGAGATGATGTTGATATCTTATAAAAAAATTATTTATGTATCTATGTTTTAAATAAACTAAACCTATATGAGTATAACATGGATCGTAATTTTAATTATTTTAATATTACTATAATAAGATTTTATATTTATGTATAAAATATAAGGATTTATATATTTTGTATTAGAGAAAGGTTTAATTTATTTGGGAAACTAAGATGTGAAAAATTTACTAAGAACCATCTAGAAAAGTCTATATATAATAAGATTTTCAAGGTAATGGTAAATAAAGTAATGTTATTTTCTATGAGAATACATCCATTTTTGGACACTACATGTTGATGAAAATATTTTTTGGAGTATATCTTGACTAATATATTTGTATACCAGTGATTATGACCATACTACACACCTTGTTTGACACTCACAAGGAATATTTTTTGGTTAATTCAAATTTTATTTATGAACCATTATATAGAAATTTAAATAGTTAATGACCATGAATAAACTAAGGTAATCTTAAGGTGTAATTGATTAAATAGAAGATGTCATGATTTAGAAATTTGATAAATGATTTTATGATTATATGATTTCCAACTATTAATAATGTTTCTCATTCTATAAATTTTGATTTTAGTTAATGGTTGGAACTTGAAGGAATCTTATAAATATTGAATATAATGTATGATGTGGTGATCATGAGAAACCAAATGGGATGATGCATAAGATGAATGATGTTGGGATTATGCCTAAAAATGTATCATGATATATGATTAAAAACCTTTACCTTAACCAAATCTAGGAATTAAAAAATAAGAGATGAAGAAAGTTTGATAAGATATTGGGTAGTGGATACCATGGGTAAAAGAAGGATCAATTTTCATTATATTAGAAATGTTGAAAGAGGCTCACTAGATAATATCTAAAAGTAATAGTAATATGTTATATGTGTGGAATATGATGACATAGACCAATGAATTTTTGATGAAAAAATTTAGGGAATAGTGGAATGAAATAGATTTCATCTTATGACATACATTATAGCTCATTGCCTTAAATGCTGGGAACTTTTTCATTATCTAAGTCAATTACCTATTCTAAAGGATAACTATTAGACCATGTAAGGGAATATATCATATTCTTGATTGTGATAATATGTCTTAATAAAATTTTATGAATGTTATATTTTAAGTTATTCTAGGCATGGATTGACATTATTTACATAAATACCACATCAATTTCTCTAGAATTGAATTCAAAATTCATATTCAAAAATAACCAATGACCATATATCAGTGTGGTGATAAATATGAAATTATGATTGAAATTGAATCCGTTTTATGGGTATTTGTTCTAATTAAAAAGTGGTATTTATCTCAATTAGTTGGGGAGATAATCAACATAATAAATATGCCTATTTGGTAGGATATTTTTGAAATGTTTCTGAAAGTGTTTTCCAATATTCCTCTGTATCATGATGTTGAGTTTTCAATAGAACTTATAAAATGTGTTACACTTATGTTAAATAATCCATATAGAACTAACCCAATCAATTTCAATGAATAAAATAAGTAACATCAGGATAATCTTGAGAAGGGATTCTTTCAACCAAGTGCATCACAATAGGATTCACCTATTATTTTTGTTTATAAAAAATATCAAACAATAAGAATCATCATGGATTATCATGAACATTAAAATATACAATCATTAATAAGTTTCTTATTCCATGCATTGACAAGTATTTTGATCAATTATGATTAGGTTAATATTTTTTAAAAAGTGATATTTGATTTGGATACTGTCAGTTAATGGTAAAAAGTGAAGACACACCTAACATATTCTTTCATATGAGGTATGGAAATTATGAATTTATAGTGATTCTAGTTTTTCTTATTAATGACTTGATATCTTTATATATTTATAAACTAGAGACATTAAATATTACATTGATCATTTTATAGTTGTCACATACCAAGATGGGATTCTATCTAAACCGACATCCAAATCGGTTCGATTCATGGGCCGATGGGTGTTTTTGATCTCCATGATATGGAAAATAGTTTCTGAAATCAATGTAATCAAAATGGGAATGATTTATCCCAATAAGAAACTAGGAAAAAAACCAAAACTGAATATGAATCAAGATAAAAAACTAAACACTAATAATGTACAAAGAGGATCTAGATACAACAGATAGAAAAAATGAAAACTGAATACACAAATAAAATTGGGCCATGCCAAAAAGATATCCATGTGACCTATTGGTCACCCCAATCCATGAGACCAACCTACTACAACTGCGAGCACACATACTAAAGTCTTGAACATGCAAAACAACTCAGGTCTACTAACACTAAATGGAACAAGTACGGTGTGATCTTAAAAAGATCAGTAGGTAGTTCCCAAAAAGACCATGAATTTTCTTTCCCAATATTGTTCACAAACACTATTTTGAAATAAATTTTTTAAAAATATTTTTACCATGTAAATTAACTAAACAAATCTTTCCACAAGTTTCCATTTAAAAAAACTCACAGTACATTCCTTCTCAAAAGCAATTTCACATTCCACAACCCATTTCAAAAATAAATACCAAGTAAAATCTATACTAAGTAACCAATAAGAGGGATAAGAAGAAAATAAATTAAAAGTAAAAGATAATATGAACTAGTACGGTGAATATTCCCATGAAACATTAAAATAAATAGAATAGATAGACAGATAATAATGGGAATTTCTTGAACATCTCGAGATTGAACTCCGGACACACTCAACTCTGACTCACCTATCGATGTATAGTGTAGCTCTATATTCAATAACTAACAGGCCACCTTAAACATTCTATTCTAGTGGAACATCCTGCATAGCCATATATATTTAGGGGGACCGACCTGTTCAATCGGGGTTGATAAGAAACTGTCACTCGACCCTCTAAAAGAAACCCATGAATCTCATGATTGTAATAACGTTACATAGTACAAAGAGAAACCCTCACATGTGTGTCTCACCTGACCTACAATAACCAATATCAATTACCCCAACCACTAACAACACCCACATAATAACCACACTGGGGAAAACCTCCGTAGGTGTTCCCATCTCTCAATAATATATGCACAAGCTTCAGCTGGGAATTCAAATAAATTGAGTTTCAAAACAATTTCCCAAAAATTATAAAATACCAACTGGGTCTTCATGTCACATACCATCAAAACCAACCATTCCAAAACATAAAAAAGTTCCAAATATTCATTTATTATTCCCAATACAAATTCATTTGCAAAACCAATTCCAAACATGAGTGAAATGTGCAATAATAAAAATGTTACAAACTATCCTTCATTACAATAATTCACAAAAAAATATATCAAAATTCTAAATTGTATAAGCTTTAAAGAACACATTTTATTTGACATTTAAAATAACTTGAAGTACCAATGCATAATTTATAAATCAAGGGAACATTTTAGGAAAATTGGAAGAGGAAAAAATGAGGTACTTTTTGAAAAATTGAGGTTCAAGAAGAATATCATTTTTAAGTTCCATAATAATTTTAGTTTCCTTCCATGTGGGTACCACGTACACCCATGTATTTTTCGACATCCAGTGGTGCACTTCATGTAACCATGAAACCATTTACAAATCATTTTAAGAACATAATTTTCTATTAAACTGACAAAGCAAACCGCACAATTTTAAAACCATCAATAATCTTTTTAAAACTCGATGAACCATTCCAAAACATTTCACCACAATTTATCAAGCCATAGTAAGGCTCCCACATCACAAAAAATGTCTATTTTATTACATCAACAAGTTATAGAAAACATAAATACGGTATAATGACCCCATAAGTGTTAAAATTCACTGTTTTAAAACAAAATTTATTTTATCAAACACCTCGCAAGAATTTAAATAAATTAACAATATAGATAACCATTTGTAAAACCATCTATCCCCCATTTTACATCATAAAACCCACAAAAAATTCCATGAAAGGACATCACAAGAATGGTTATAGCATTCTGAAAACATTAAAGTACATCTCAAGAATCAACAAATTGTGTAGGATATGAAATGGATGGAAACACTTACCACAATGACATTCATATGAAACAAATGTCTTGAAGGAGGAATATACAAGAACGAGAAATATTTTGTATAACCTAACATCCAATAAAAACAACCCCACCACATCCCTTTACTTTATGGTTTAGATAAAATTGAAACCCCAACTAAGGGATTCCAAGAACTCAAGAGAGTAGGGAGAGGAGAAGAAGAGATTGAAAAAACAACAATTGAAAATCACATCAATGTCTTGGAGAAGCATCCATGGAGGGAGGAGAAATAAAGTGAAGGGGGTTTGGGACACCTTTTTATTTTAAAAAGACCAAGTGGGTGGGGTCTTTATTTTTGGAAGAAACATAGTTGGGTAGAATAGAAATTTCAAGATTTGATTTTGTTGGGAAATTCACATGGTTTGGTTGCACTGTTTGAAAAATTTTGTGCCAACTATGTACCCTCTACTAGAGAAGAGGGGCACCCCATACAGGTTGGATAAATGTTTTAAAAAAACATATTCCAGAAATATGAAATGAATCTACCTAATTTCAGAATTGGACTTCCCATTCACTGCATAGTTTCCCTAACCTTGCACATACCGTGTGCCATGCCCCATACACTAAACATCAAGTTACATAGTTACATGGAAAAAGAGGCACAGTTTCTGTTTACGATTCACTAACTATTCACCCCTTTCTTTCTATCCCAAATACATAAAAATTTCAAAACACCTACAAAATTAAATCCATGACACAACCCAGACCTCAACCAAATGATCCAAGATTAAAAAAAATAAAAAAATATATATTTACAAGGTTGGTGTGCAAATTTTCCACACCATATACACTTTCATTCCCCAAAAAGTCATCTATCAGAAAGGAAAACAAATCTTGGTCCCAAAAATGAAAATATCCAAACAAAACCACAAATATAGAGGTGAAATTTAACATCACAAGTTACAATCGACCAATTATAATGAAAACCAAATCACAAGGAACAATGGGAGAACACGGGAGAGTTCTCCCCACTATAAGAACTCAACTAACACAAACATCATGAAAACTCAACATCACCACATCAAGTTACTAGTGAATGAAAGATGAAACTAAATATATGTACTAGAATCCTTCTATAAAAACAAAACATCCAATGCATGGGTAACCCATTGAAGAAACCCGATCTTAACAATGATCTCAAACACAATCTATAATGATTGATCTCCACGAACACTGATATCCCCCAAACATGAACATTTGAAAAATAAACCTCATTCATGGGATGGATATCCATTTAAAGATTCATTCCCAAAGAACATACATAATAATTCTAGAAAATAGAATCATTGAGCTTATTTCAAAGATAAAATAAACTCACAATAGAATTAAATCATAGTAGAAAACATATACTATCTCTACTCTAACACTAGAGACATAAATTGGACTAAGGTTCCCTATTCCCTTGATTATATCCTAACTATGCGTGAGATTCACTTTGAGACATGTTGTTTGAGCCTTATTGACTAAAGAATCCACTTCCTCATAGTCAGGTGATAATATACTATGATCAAGACTTCTTCTTCAGTCAATACTTCTTAAAAAAATTATTTAGATGACCCAAATGACCAAAATAATGGAACACCCTCAATGGATTATAACATGATGACTTCTAATTCCCAAACCAAACACATTGAATGAATATGAGTGAGCAGTATGATGAACAAGAGGATAGAATCAATGAATAATAATCCTCAAAGATAGGTTCCCCTAGCATGCACTCCTCGATAGATGGGGAACCTCCACAAGAAACAGGAGACATAAGATTTCTAACTTGTTCTCTAGAAATCTACTCAACTAGAAATTATTCATCCACTATCTTCTTGAAATTAAGATCCTTGGAGGATAGGGCTCTCTCCTAGATATTTGGATGAAGGGCCAGGATAAAAATATAAGACTTCAACTAATCCTATGACACTGTGATTGATGATAAAGAAACCATCTCCTTCAAGTGGTCAACATTGTCCTTCACTTCCCGTTGATCTTACTGAATACTGTTGATCTCTTAAAAATTATTCATCATCACCTATGTAGGATTAAACCATCAGAAATAATAGACTTAAACACATCCATGGTCATCCCATCCTATATCGATGAAGGGGAAATTACCTTCCATTGGTCCAAATATGGTCCCCTAAAAAGTCCCAAAACTACACAAACTCTAACAGGTTCAGGAGTTCCCAATGATATAATGTAACTCTCAACATCCTCAAGCCATTCCACTACCTCTAACAGACCTCGATCACCATGATAGATGGGAAACAATCAAGATGAACCATAAAATATAAATTAATCACAAGAAATTTTGTGGACATTTTTGGGAGGAATATTGTGATGAATAAAATTAACAAAAAACCAATATCCCGTACAACCCAGAATCCAATTAGAATGACCATATCGAGCTAAGGAAACATGCTCGCAAACCAAACATTGCAAACAAAAAAATCCATTTCAAATGCCACCTTTTTCACTTTAATTTCAAAACTTATTTCATACAAGGAAACTATAAAAATACCAAAAATATAATTCTTACTAAATAAAAACCCACATTTCAAGAAAAAATAATCCCCAAAAATCATTACCCACTCAAAAACCAATTTGGAATCTACAAGACAAACATCAATTTGAAAAACCCACCTATAGAATCATATGAACCATCACATATTTTTCCATAAAATATCCACATATATCATCTATAAACATGTTACAATGTGAAGTTTCCACAAATACCCACACATATGTGAAAATACTAAGGAATTCTTTGGGTCATATATACCACATTATCATCAATCTGAATTAATTACCAAATTATCTATTTTCTATTCCTTCACACATTCCTATGATTTTTATAATTTAGAATCAATTTTTATTTCTAAAAACTCATTTAACATATCAATATGAAACCACTTAGATGAAATATTTTCCATTTTATAAATAGTTTATATTTTAAAATATCAGTTACATTATCCAAAACAAACAAAAAACAAAACCCATGCTAGACTATTGGAATGAGGAACTAGTGTTCATACCTATTTCTACAACTTGGTTAGTGGGAGACACCCCAAGTAGTAATTAACAACTAATATGTCCTTGAACCATGAAATTGGACTCCACATAGGTCACTACTCCTTGTGATATCACAATATGACACCATCTCACCTCTATTTCCATTCCTCAATCCAAAAAATTAAAGAAGGCCCAAATCCAAGACTACCCCATGAAACTCATAGACTAGAATGAGCATGGGTTCATGATTCCATTCTCATACCTACCTCTTGAGTCCCAATAGTCCTGATCACTAAATAAATGAATCCCCAAATAAAAGGAACCTCATTTGATACCATTTTGTCTCAAACCAAGCTGGGATTCCATCTAACCCAAAATCCAACCCAGTTTGAGACATGTACCGAAGGGAATTCCTAAACCCCACTGGCTGAAAACTTGTGTTAGAAATCAATGAAATAATAATGGGAATGATTTATCCCAATAAGTATTTAATAAAAAACCAAAATTGAATAGTAAACAAGATATAACAATTAAACACTGATATTATAAAAACATGATCCAGATACAACAGATGAAAAACAAAACTGAAAACCTAATAGAAAACTAAAACTAGACCACACCAAAAATATCTCAATAAGAAAAACTAGTCACCAAAAAATATAATACCAATCTACTCCATCTACAAACAAATGACCAAGAATACTGAAATTGAAAAAGATCATGGGTCTACTGATGTTGAGTGGAAGAAGTAGGGTGTGATCTTAAACATCCCTGTAGGTAATAACCATAGATTCCATGCATTTCCTTTACCAAGATATTCCACACACACTAGTTTGATATATATTTAGAAAATATGTTTTTTCACATTTTAAAAAACTAAAAAATTATTTCCATAAGATCCCATTTTAAAATAACTCATGCTACTTTCCTTCTAAAAACAATTTCACATTGCATAACCCAGTTTAAAAAACAAATCGCGAGGGTAATCCATAATATGTAACCAAGAAGTGTTATAAATAGAAAATAAATGAAATAAAATAGATAATATGAAATAGTGGGGAAAATATACACATGCATCAGAAAAATAAATAGAACATATATCTAGATAATCATGGTAATTTCTAGAATATCCCTAGAGAGATCCTTGGACGCACTCCGTTTAGACTCACATGCTGACGTACGGTGAAAATCCAAAGTCAATAAAATACTGGCCTCCATAAACTATCCAATTAAGTAGAATATATTACCTATCTCTATAAATTCAAGGGTTAACAACCCATCTTATCAAGGTCAACAAGAAACCATCACTCGACCCTCTAAAAGATGCCAAAAAATCCCATGATAATAATAACGATACACAATTGAAAATAGATGACCTTATACATGTGTCTCACTTAACCTACCAAAACCTAACATCCCTACCCCAACCACTGACACCACCACATGATAAACCACATCAGGGAGATCCTCCATAGGTGTGTCCATCTGATAATATTCCATACACAAATGATAACCAAGCCTTCACATCATTTGAGTTTCAGAACACTTTCCCAAACATTATAAAATACCAAACGAGTATTCATCTCACATAAAATCAAAAACAAAAATTTAAAAACATCACAAAGTTACAAATGAAACTTAAATGTTTCTAAATAAAAATACATTTACAAAACCATTTCAAAAATAGAGTGAAACATACAATAATAAGAAAAGTTACAAATAGGTCTGCATTCCAATCATTCACTAAAACATATCTCAAAACTCCAAACATTCCATGCATTAAAGAAAAAATTTAAAGTCACATTTAAAATCACTTTAACTACCAATAAATCATTTACATTTCATGGGACCATTTTAAGAAAAAATGAATATGGGAGAGATGATATACCTTTTGAAAAAATGAGGTTCATGGAGAATATCATTTATATATTCCATAATCCTTTGGGTGCCAATACATTTGGGCACCTTGTGCACCAATTGATGTTCCAACATTCAATGGTACACTTTAATTTTCCATGAAACCTTTTAAAACCCACTTTTAAAACCATCATTTGACATTAAACTAACACAATAAGTCACACAATACTAGAATCATCAGTGAGATTATAAATCATAAGAACCTCTCCAAAAAATTTCACCACAATTTTTCAAGTGATAGAGAGGATCCTAAACCACAAATCATGCCCAATTTATTACATCAAAAAGTTATCAAGACATAATAAAGATCGAATGACTCCACAAGTGATCAAATTCATAGTTAAAAATTGGAATCCACATTATCGAAAAACACAAAAGAATTTAAATAAAGAAAATATTAAAATAACCCTTTGGAAAACTATTTCACATAAATTCCCCATCCTAAAATCACAAAAACAATCCATGCCAAGACATGACAAGAAATGTTATATAATTTTAAAAATATTAAATGAATGATCAACAATCAATGGATTGTGATGAAAAGGAAATAGATGGAAACACCTAACTCAATGACATGTGAACACAACCAATATATTGAAAGAGGGAGATTCTATATTGAGACATAATATTCATCTAGTGACCCTAGCCTTTGACATATAACATTACATGATTTTAAGAATAAATACACATCATAGTATAAGCCAAGGATCTTAATTTCTAGTGTCTTGGAAGACTAGGTACAAAATCAAACATTATAAAAAAACTTTTTATTTAAACCCCATAATGAGATCATATCTTCCATGGTGCTCATCCATATACATAGGATAACATGAGGATAAAATGAACAAAGGGATGAGATAAAATCCCAATAAGAGAATTACGATAACAAAAAGGCATTAACACATGGGATCGAAGGCATTCCATGATGATATAAAAAAACATGTAACATATAGAATAGTAACATACAAACATGGAATAATATAAAAATAGAGTCATAGAAATGTGGCAGAAACATAAAACACGAATCTACTACAAGCCAAGGATAAACACCAATACTATTTTTGATAGTAACACAAGCCAATGCTAACTACCAAGACCATTACACATAGTATCCCAAGCCAAGGAAAACTGCCAAGACTGTCACACATAACATCTAATGAGAGTAAAATTTACCCAATACAATGAAGAACTATCTAGGAACACACATATTAACTTTCCATTAATATTTTTCCTCATAATTAATCATAAATAATCAATCATATATAAACATAAGGGTTACCCATAGAAAGGATTAGGTACCATAATCATGACATAAAGCATAAAAATTAGTGTCCATGAATAAAAGGAATTAGAACATACATGGATGGTAATAAGGTAAAATAGAAATATATCCTGGTAAGTGATATCAAACATAAGTGAAAACATGTAAGAAATTTATTGGAGAAATTTTAAAATTAAATCATTTTTGTGTGGTTTTAAAGAAAATACTATCAGGATTTTAAAATAGAAAATGGAAAAATCTTTTATATAAAACCATAAGTGACCTAATAATGTTTTCATAATAAAAATACTGATTTTATAAAGATAATTTTGTATTAAAATAGAGGATATAGTGCATTTGAAATGAGGAAAGTATTTGGGAAGTTCATTTAAAACAAGTTTTCTTATCAGGAAGTATTGAACAGAGAATCACATAAAAACATGTATATCCCTGAAAAAGGATGAAGAAAGGGTCTTTATAAATGAATTTGGAAAAATTTAAACAACATTTATAAGAAAAACATAAGAAAATAAGATAACTTAGTTATAGTAATAATAAATATGTGGCAACTCGATTGAGTAAAGGAGGTTCGGGTAGAATTCCATACGAATTATCGACATGGTATCGAGTGTACCTAACAAAGATTATTGAGGTAGAAATGGTGTGTCTAATCACTAATATATCATAAAGAAAGTATTTGGGAAGTGAAAAATCATACCCCATCATTATTAATTACCCATAAAATGTCATAACATAGAGTACATTCTTGAATAAAAGTGAAATGGAGAGGATCCCTTACCTTAAATCTGATGGTGATATTTGATTGAAATTAATGACCTGAATAATCAAATTACATTAAATAGTTAATAATTACATAACATATTATATATGTAAAATATTTATTATAATCTTTTTATGTTCATTTATAATCATTTTGATTGGTTGGAAGGTTTAATTTCATTGCTCGGGTCCATTTTCTTGCTTCGTTTTAATAATTGGTTCATGATCGGATAAACATGTATGAAGAATGAGGTTGTCCAAAATTGAACTTATATTTTTTTAATTGAACATACAGATGTTTAAATGGTAGAAAATTCAATTTGGTTACTTTATGTGATGTTGAATCATTATATAAAACATTAGGGACAACCTTTTGGGTTAATTGGCAGTTTTTGACCACAAAGAACACGTTTTGTTTTATAAACCAAAACCATGTGTAAAAAAGGATTACATAACCAATCATGAAATAAAATACATATTTTATAGTTTGTTTAAACCATAAAAATTGTTTCATGACTAGAAAATAATATGATAATATAAATTGATAAGTTTTCATCCTTGAATGTGATAAATCAACACATCTCAGACGGTGCTTTCATTTCTTTTATATAAAAGAAGGGGAAAGGATAGATGATGATATACTATCCCATTAGCATAATTTAATTGTAGTAGATGTATGCTAATGGAGTTATCATACCATTTGGGAGAAGGGTTGTGAGGGAAGAAAAATAAAAGAAAATAACATGAAATAAAATGAAAGAAAAGAAAATAAAAGAGGAGTTTACCTCTTGATTTAATCTCGCAAGAAAACCTCTTAAAGAGAGTGTATATGGTATTTTGAGAGAAAAGGCTATTGGACGTGGAGGAAGATATTGGGGAGATATTTGGGTAGAGTTTATGTAAGGAACAAGGCTTTAGGGGAGTGAAGAGAAGAGGTAAAGAGGGGTGGTTTTTATAGTGGAGGAGAGGAGAGTTTTCATAATAATTAATTCCTTAGTTTATTATTTTCCCTCAAGACTAGAAATAGTAATTATTACATGAACAAAAATAGTAACATGTGAATTTTAATTTGAGATAATGGCCTTAAATCATCCATAAATCTGCTGATGATATCATAATTCAAGTATTTAGCATTTATCATAAATTATCATATTTTACTATTCACCAAAAAATCAAGTATTTTAGAAAAATATGAAAAACTCTCCCTAACCATTTTTAAATGTGTAGAATCCAAAAAAGTAATCCATTTTAAAATTCGCATTTCTAAATTTGATTAATTTAATTTTTAATTAAAATCAAAATTTACATGAAAAATAATAATTTCCAAACATTTATATTCTTATTCCCAAATATAGGTATATCTTACTTACACTTGAATCTTATTTATATACTATCATATGTGAGGTTAATATTCATTAAGGTATGTCACTATTAATAAGGGAATATTACTATTCATAAGGGTATGTTATTATTAACCAAAAATTAAGTTGGTCATATCAGCCTTCAAATAACATACTGATCTCAACCGTGTATGTCTTATTTTAGAAATTCAAATCCCATAAGTGAAAAACTTAGGTTTAAAGGTCACATAGTACATAGTAGTTCATTATTTTGAGATTTCATGTGATTATATGACATAATTATAAGGAGTAATTTTCAATTGAAAACTTTGGTTTGTTACAATTCACACCGTAACATTGAAGAAAACCCAACCCACGCCATCCCTTTCCCTTAGGGTTTGTCCACAAGAGAAACCCTCACCAAGGGAGTCTAAGAACTCAAGATAAGATAAATATGAGAAGATTATATTGGACAAGAAACAATCTGAACTCACCTCAATGGCATTGAGAATCATCCATGGAGGGAGGATAACCAAGGGGGGACTCCTTCAAGTGATAAAAATGACCATGAGAGAGGGGAGCTCGATTTAGCATAAAAGTGAAGAGGGTAGAATAAGAATTTAAAGATTTAAAATTTCTAGAAAACTTTCATGGTTTGAATAAACATGTTTTAATAGTGTGCCCTTTATTGGAGAAGAGGGCCACCCTAGACGGGATGGATTCATGGTTTACAAAACCATGTCCCACTATCCCAAAACACTATACATAATTCTAGAACTGAACCATAGGTTTTATGTATGGTTTCCCTAACCATGCACAAGCTATACACCATACCCCAAACCCCAAACCTCAATCCGCATGATTTCTTGGGTGAAGATGGATGATTTCCCTTAACCGTGCTCTAACCGTGTTCCCCTTGATTCAAATCTAAAAAACGTATGATTTTTAACAAAATTTAAAAATTCTAACTGAGACACAAACTAAACATCAAGAAATGGTCAATGATCAGGAAAATAACAAAATAAAATTGTTTTCTATGGTCGAGGTGTAACAACTATATCCACAACAAACACTTTCTTCCTCTATAAAATCATCTTATTGAACAGAATAAAAAACTTAGTCCCAAATCTAGAAATAGCCAAACAAAACCACAAACCTTAGGGTGAACTTTCACATAACAATTCACAAATAACTGATTATAAAAAAAACTATAGCATGAGGGGCAATAGGATAACATGAGAGTGTTCTCCCCACTGTAAGAACTAACTAATACCACCAACATGAAAACTCAAACAACACCACCTCAGGTGACCTATTTGGGAATGAGGGAAGTCCCAATAAGAACCAGAAATCATCCACAAAATCTATCCCCCCACCACAAGGGGAAACCCACAGAAGAAACCTAAAATGAACCATTAATATGAGAAAAATCAACAATCAATGATCTACATGAACAAAGATATCCCCCAAACAAGAACAACTGAAAACTAAACCCTATTAATGTGAATGATATCCATTTAAATATTAATTCCCATGGAATAGGAAAGAAGACTATATGAAAACACAATCATCTATCATCTTGAATAGATAAATGAAACACATAAAAAAATTATTGCATGAAACTTAAACTGTCTCTAATCTGACACGATAGACATAAACTTGGCCAAAGTTCCCCATGCTCGCAATGATATCATAACTATGCATGAACATCACTCTGACAAATGTAAATGGATACCTATTGACTAAATAATCCACTATATCATTGTTAGATTCAATTTTCCACTGCTAAAGACATCTACTTGGGGAAATGCTTCTAACAAAACTTCTCAAGATTACCCAAACAACCACAATTATGGAACACCCATAGAGGACTATGATAAGATGGCTTCAAATGAAAAAAACCAGCCACACTAGAATCATAAAATAGAGTGGTCCCATTAATGATAGGCTTGAACCAATGAAGGAGACTCTTGAAATATAGGTTTCTCTAGTATTCACTCCTCGCTAGATGAGGAACCTCCATGGACAACAAGATACAACAGATCTCCATCCTACACTTTGGAAACTAACTCATCTTGAAAATGCTTCATCCACTAACTTCTCAAAATTAATATCTATGGAGTAGAGGGATATCTCTTTAATCTCTTTAAAAAGTACCACGATAAAAAAATAATTCTTCAAATGTTACTGCAACACTATCTTCGAATTGAAAGAAACTAGATCCTTGAAGTGGTCTATATAGGCCTTTACCACCCACTGGATCTGTTTAATACTCTTGATCTTTTAAAATTTCTTCTCTTTAACCTCCTCTGGTTAAACCATTGGACAAAAAACAAACATACACACACACACACTCCCTCATCCCAACCTGCATCAATGACAAATAAATTACCCTCCATTATTCAAAATTTGGACCCTCATACAAACCCAGAACAACATAAAATCTAGTATCCTTAGATGTTCCCAATGATCTAAAGAAACTCTCAACTTCTTCAATCCATTCCTCTACCTATAATAGACCTCATTCACCATGATAGAAAACCAATAATCAAGAAGAAATAGAAATTGGGAATGAATCACCCAAAATTTTGGTGGCCTTTCTCAAAGGAATATTTTTATCAATACAAGAAACACCAAACCAAAATCAACACCCACCTAAAACACAATCGAAAAAAACATCTCGAGCTAAGGCAACATGCTCACAAATCCAAAATTGAAAAAATAAAAAAAATTACCTTTCAAAAACCACTTTTTCATTTTAATTTTAAAATTTTCTTCTTAAAATTATACTATCAAAATACTAAAAGTTTTTTCATACAAAACAAAAAATTACATTTTTATGAAAAACGAATCACCAAAAATCATTTCCCACTCAAACACCATTTTATGAAGACCAATACAACCTTTAATTAAAAATACCCACCCATAGAATCATATGAACTATAACATATGTATCCATACCATATCCACATATATAATCCATAAACATGTTACAATGAGAACTTTACACACTTTCCCACACATATGAGAACATGAATAAGGAATTACAAGGGTTACACATACCACTTTATCATCTAGACCAATAATTTACCAAATTCTCAATTCTATTTGCCTCCAAATTTTCCGAATATATTCAAAATTCAGAATAACTTTTTATTTTTAAAAAATAATTTAATATTTAAATTCAAAACTACATGAAGAAATAAATTCAATTTTAAAAACCATTTTCATTTTAAAAGATCACTTACACCAATTGAAACAAAAAAACACAACCCACATAAAACTACTAGAATGATGAACTAGTTTCCATACATAACTCTACGAAATGGTTAGTGGGCCATTCCCAAGTTGTAATTGACAACTAAGAATACATTGAACCATGAAGTTGTAATATAAATGGTTCAATACTCTATGTGAGATCACAACATGACACCGGCTCACCACTGTTCTAATTCCTCAATCCAAAAAATACAATAGACTCAAATCCCATACTACCCCTGGAATCTTAAGGATCAGAATGAGAAAGAGATCAGGAAATCCTTCCCTTACTTTCGTCTTAAGTCCCAAAAGTCCTAATAACCAACTACCTAAGACCCCAAAATAATAAGAACCTCCTTTGATACAATTTTTTCAGGAACCAAGCCGGGATTCCATTCAACCTGAAATATGACCCAATTCGAGACATGGTCAGAAGGGTGTTTCTCATCCCCATTGGCTGACAACTTGTGTTGGGTATAAAAGTAATCATAATGAGAATGATTTATCCTAATAAGTAACTAGGAAAAAAATAACCAAAACTCATTATTAAACAAGATCCAGCAACTGAAGACTAATAATATAAAAACTTGATTCAGATACAATAGATGAAAAAAACATAAAACTGAATACAAAACTAAAAATGGAACATTCCGAAATGATCTCCTTGTCACCTCTTGTTCACCACCCACCATAATACCAACCTATTATAACTATGAGCACACAAACCATAATCATGAACCTATAAAAATGATACTCTCTACCAATGTTGAGTGGCATAAGTAGGGTGTGAGCTTAAACATCTCAAAACAAAATCACCCTAGAGTCCATGCATTTAATCTTTTGAGATATTCCAAAAAAACTAGTTTAAAATAAATGTAGGAAATAAGTTTTTAAACATTTTAAACAACTAAACAAATCTCTCCATAATTTCCCTGTTTAGAACAACTCACACTACTTTTCTTCTCAAAAGAAATATCACTTTCCACAACCCAGTTGAAAAATAAATCCCATGTAAAATCCATACCACGTAACCACGAATAGGGATAAGTAGAAAATAAATGAAATGAAACATATAATATGAAATGAAAGGTTGAATATCTACATTCAATAAAAAGATAAAAAACATATAGATAGATAATCATGGGAATTTTTTAACCATCACTAGAGAGATACCTAGACATACTTAGTTTGGACTCACCTATTGGAAAATGGCGAAACTCCATAGTCAATATCCAACATTAAGACATAAGCTGGATAATCTAATGGAACGGCTCACCTATACCTATACAGTTAAGGGGGGGGGGGGTACCAACACATATAATTGGGGTTGATAAGTAACCATCGCTCGAACCTCTAAAATATTCCCATGAATCCCATGGTAGTAGTAATGTTACATAGGAAAAAGAGAGGCCCTTGAACATGTGTCTCACCTCACATGTCACCACCACACTTTAATAACCCTACCACCGAAACCACCCATGTGATAAACCATATAGAAAAAAAATCATCCATCGATGTTCCCATCTCATTATAATCCATACACAGGTGCCACTAAGTCCTTCACATTAGTAATGTTTTAAAACACTTTCCTAACCATTATAACATACCATTTGGGAGTTCAAATCTCATCAACTCAAAACGAGCCTTTCCAAAAAATTATATTTTTCCAAAATGGACATTAAAATTTGTAATCAAAATACATTTACCAGACCATTCCCAGACTAGTGTGAAATGTGAAATAATATGAAAAATTATTAATAGGCCTTCATAACAATTATTCACCAAAACAAATATAAAAATGTCAAATAAGACAACCGTTAAAAAACACATTAGAAGTCATATTTAAAACAAATTGAAGAACCAATACATCATTTAGAAATCATGGAACCATTTCAGGAAAAAGGGATAAGGGAATAAATGAGGTGCTTTTTTGAAAAACATTACTCAATGAGAATATCATTTTTAAGTGCCATAATCATTTGAGTTCCTATCTATTTGTGTACCTTGTGCACCCATGAATGTTCCAACATCCAATGTAATAATTAAAGTGTCCATGAAACATTTTGAAAACATTTTATGAACATTATATTCCATTAAAAACCCACAATAAGTCACACAATTTCAATATCATCAATAATCTTTTATGACCCAAAAGAACCTTCCCAATAAATTTCACCACAATTTCTCAAGACGTAAAGAGGTTCCCAAACCACAGATAATTCACAATTTATTAATTACAAATGTTATTAAAAAATAATAATATATTAATGATGATAAAAGTGCTCATATTCACTGTTAGAAAACTAAATTCATTTTATTGAACACCTCACGTGTATTTCAATAAAGGAACAATCAATATTGCCATTTAGAAAACCATTTCACACCCATTTTCTATCATAAATACACAAAAAATTCAATGAAAATACATCAAAATAATGGTTATATAATTATAAAAGCATTAAATGAATGATCAAGCATTAATGAAATATTCTGAAAAGGAAATGGACAAAAACACCTACCTCAACAATGTGAGAATGCTACCAAACTCTGGGATGAGGATGATCTAAGATTGAGACACAATACATACATCATAAAATCCAAGGAAAACCACCCCACATCATCCTTTTCCCTTAGGGTTCTGCCCAAAGAGAAACCCGCACCAATAGAATCCAAGAACTCATGAGAGGAGGGAGAGGAGAGGAGGAGATTGGATAAAAACCAATAGAAACACTCCTCAAAGGCTTGGAGAAGAATCCATATAGGTAAGAGAACCAAAGAGATTTGGTTATTCAGACTACTTCGTGCACCAAAAAGAACCAAGTGAGAGGGGATCCTGATTTTGGATAAAAATAGAAGAGGGTAGAATAGGAATTTAAAGACATACAATTTCTATGAAAATCACAGGGTTTGGATTCATGGTTTGACTAATTGTGTGCCAACCATGCGCACTTTAATCGAGAAGAGGGGCACCCCACACGGGTTGGCCACACAATTTTCAAAATTATATTCAAAACATGCTAAATGTATATACCTAATTCTAGAACTGAACCACATACTTTCCACATGGTTTCCCTAACCGTGCACATTTCATGCACCATTCCACCAACCCCAAACCTCAAGATTCATGGTTACCGAGGTGAAGCTACATGGTTTATGTTCACCCTGCGCTCTCCATGTTCTCATTGCTTACATGAATAAACACTTACTCTTTTCAACAATGTCAAAAATTCCAACCTAGACTCAATAAAAACCTCATCCAAAGGATCCAAGATCAAGAAAGGAATAAAATAAAAAAGGATTTCCATGGTTGGGGTGTGACAATAATAGTACTTATTGATGATATTCTTATATAATACATTATAAATTAAGTGTAAAAATATCACATGGGGATTTTTATAAAGAACCAAAGTAAGGATAAACTATATTTAGAATTTAATAAATGTGAATTTTGGCTATAAAATTTTTCATTTTTGTGTCATATAATCTCAAGTGAGGGTATACTTGTGGATCCATCAAAGGCTGATGTTATTTAATATTCACCCAGACCAACCACTACGACTAATATCTATACATTTCTTTGTTTTCCATGATATTATTGAATATTTTAAAAAACGTTTTCATGAATCTCTTATCTAATAACCATATTAACATTTAGTGGATTAAAGCTCACTTTAATAGATAAATGTGAGGAAAATTTCATGTAACTGAAGATAAGGTTATCCGTCACACTTGTGATTACACTACCCTTCTATAGAGAATAATTTTTTCCATATTATAATGAATTTATTAAGGGAATGATATGAAACCTCAAGAATAATGATATGGTTATATCTTAAGCCTCTTGAAAATTGAGTATTTAGTTTAAATGAAACACTACCCAAGATTTTGATTTAGTTGTAGTAATATTTTCGCTAAATATAAAGAATCACTACCTTTAAGATAAAAGGTATGTCATATATAAAAATATTAAAATATTAATGTATATATTCACTTAGAAATATTAAAATAAGATCCAAAAAATATGGTTGGAGTTAATTAAATATTACAACTACTCAATTCATTACCAACATGGGAAAGGGAAAAGGTGGTAGATGCTCTGTGTTGCAAGGATCATGAAATATTGAATATAATGAGAATCATAGAAGATCCACTATTTTTCGATTTTTAAAAGATAGACCTTGAATTATTGAAGGATGTGGATATATTATATCTTTTTCAAATGACTTTTAAACTATATATCCATGTACATATTAGAGAGGCATAAACTGATGACGTGGATCTATAAATGTAGGAAATAAATTTTCTCAAGTTTAACTTCTATTCTGATGGAATGATATCGTTTAAGAGCTATGTTTTTGTACCATCAATATCATACTTGAAGAATGAAATATTGGATAAATTTCATAGTTCATTTTTATCTATTTATCCTAGACTTACATTGATGCATAGAGATCTAATAGAGTATTTTTTATGGGAAATGTTGAATGGAGATATTTCAGAGTATATATATATATATATATATATATATATATATATATATCGATTTTTGTTATTTCATTATGTTAAGGTTGAGAGGAATAAGTATAATGGGATGTTATAACCATTATTATTATCAGAATGGAAATGGGTAAACATCACCATGAAAATTTTTACAAGACTTTGCAAAGAATTTAATATTCATAAAATTATATGGAATGTATTAGACATACTTACAATGTCAAAACACATTATTAATATCAAATAATATTTTTTTTCTTGATCATATATCCATAATTTATATTATGTAAGTGGTATGGTCGCATGGATTACCACATTATATTACATCTGACACTGATATGAGGTTTATTTGAATGTTTTGGATAAGTCTTCATCAAGATATAAATTTAAAGATATGTTTAAATACTTCTAAGAATCCTTATATATATGAAAAATAGTGGAAAACCATTCAAAAAATGGAATATTTGTTCAGTTTATGTTCTATGTATTTTAATTTTGGTTGGGATCAACCCCATATTATTTTTGAGTTATCTGAAAATAATAGAATTTACAAGAAATGAGATGTCTCCTTATGAATCCATTTATGGAAATTACTATAAAACTATAATTTAATAGGATTAAGGTAGATAAAAAAATCTATTGTGAAATAATCTATTTTAGGAAATGAAATATAAATTAAATTACATTCAGCATTACATCAAGGCTTCTCATATTCAATATAAATGATTGTGGATAATATTCAATAAAATATAGAATTTGAAGTTATTAAGAAGGTATTAATAGAATTAATAAATATAATAAGGTTATTAATTGAAAAAATATTAGAAATTTGGGCCCTAGGTATATTGGACCCATCACGATTCATGATTGAGTAGGGATGGTAGCTTTTCAAATAACACTTCCATTAGCAATATCTCAAGGTCATGATGTGTTCCATGTATCTCCCATGATGAAGTACATTCCTAAACAATCAAATATATTTAAATCATAGGATTTTCAACTTTATGATGACATTTACTATGAATAAAACTATTATAATCCATGGATTATAAATGTAATGTGATATAGAATTCGAATACATGCCATGATAATGTTCTTTAGAAGATTATAAAATTTAAAGAAGGTGCCTAGGAACCTAAATACACTACTAAATAGTGATATCCTCATTTTTTATATCAAAATGATGGAATTTCAATAGTGAAATTCAGTTTAATATGGGTTGAATGTAACATTGAGATTTTTATTATATTTCTCTTCAAATAAACTAAATATCCTTGACAGCTTGTTATACATGAAAAAAATGAGTCTAAGAAAACCGTAGAATACTATTTTACTCAAGATGTTAAATTTTTGGAGTAAATAGGAATAACCACATATTTAAAATTACTTTTAATGTTTTTATATATACCATATATATTGATAAATAAGAACTCAATTTTTTAGTAATGTTTTTATATGCTTCAAAAATACATTATTACTCAAAATGGGTTGTATTGATTTTTGTGAGAAAATGATATAATTAATTTATATAAGTTTAATATAAATTATTTGAAAAAATTAAATTTATTTTTGAAATCATAATTTCAAAATTATTTGATAGTGTTTTAATAAAATTTTCTGAAAATATTTATTATATGTTGAATCATGAAAATACTAGTTTTCTGAAAACTAATTTTTAATTTAAAAAATTTAGAATGTTAATTTTTTTATTAAACTATTTTTAATAGTAAAAAATGGTTTATTTATTTTATAAATATTCTAATTTATTCCATTCAAGTTAATTTTATCTTATATTTTAGTACAAAAAAGTTTTTGTACATAAGAAACCATTTTTTAGGGAAAACAATATTTCATCACATTTTACAACTTTAATTTTAAATTAAATCTCAGAAAATTAGAGAATTAAATATGGTGAAATAAATTACATATTCATAATTATCATAATTAATATTATATAATAATATCAACTTAATAATTGATCATTATGAATAGTAATTGATGTAAAACTTAATTACTACGATAAATTTTTAAAGGTAATAACGAAGGGTTAAAATAATGGGATATGGGTTAAAATGACATAAAAAATTATCTATTTACTATTGGATGGATATATTTTGACTCTATGTCATCCTATATTTAAAAATGGTCTAATTCAGATGTGTTTTTATTGAGTACTACTATATTATATTTTATTCTTTTTATAAATTCCATGTGTGTCCTCTCCCCATCAAATAAAAATACACCCACACTTTATCTTCTTCATGACACTTTGATCCATATAGATCAATAAAACCTTAAAAATTAACTAATAAACCTAAAAAATCCAGGAGGTATATGTTTTATTATTTATGAAAGACTATTAGAAGGGACCATAAACAAGATCTAATAGAGGCTAACTCATGGGGAGATTATCATCTTACCCGACCTCTTTTAAGTATTTTCTTCTTATATCTGTAATAAATAGATTTTTTCATAATAAAATAATTGTTTTATTATATTAAATATAATTAAATTTTATTAATACTTTTTAGCCTTATTATTCACCCTCTTTTCCATAAATGGGAGGTGAATGTATCTCTTGTGCATACTGGTGGACTACTGACTACACATAGATATATAATTCATTTTCAATAAGAATCATTAATGGATGGTTATTATGATGGGTTTAAGGTTAATATATGTTATTTATGACATAATAATTATTATATAATTAAAATATCATATCTAAATTCATACCTTGTAATCCATTAGAAAATTCCATTGTTCCTCATGCATACGTGTGGATTGCATCCTTAGTGAAGAAATATGATTCATTTATCAATTATACATTACATGGATGGTAATAAGATTGGATTTAATGTTAAAATGTGGCATATATTATAAAATTAAGGTTATATCATTATATAATTATATTTATAATTCCTTACCTCTTGTCATTAGAAAATGAAATCAATGTTCATACTTTTGTATGACCAACTGTCTCCATGAACATTGTAATTAATTTTTACATATATGTAATTTATGGATGAATATAAATATATATAATTAAAATATATTATATTAATATCATTATTTACATTATGGATATGATTTAATAATTATCAATGTGCATGTATGGGAACTACCAAACAAAAATTCTCATGAAAAATGAAATAGTTGACACTAAAGTATAATGATTTCAATGAAAAATTATTAATAAATTGATGTTTAAAACTTATAAATGACTAATTCATGAAATTATAAGTAAATAAATTAATATTTTATATAATTATAACAAATTTAATTTACTATACATGATATTAGTGTGATTTGGAAGAATTTTGATCTTAAGGAGATTGATTTCCTATTCAATCTCATTTTATTTGAGATTGTTTATGATTATATTTACATTTATAGAAATTATAAGTTCATTTTATGATATAAACCATTAAATTGGTTATCCTATAATTATTTATGGATATTTCATGTTTTATTTTCATTTTCATTTCTTTTTGTTCTCAAGAAACAAAAATATTATTTTTAAGGGAAACCAGCTTTTTTATCCATTCATATGAAAAACCTTTTCATCCATATGCATGATTTATAGAATTGGTTTTTTTATTAGTGTTATCATATGATTGTATAATGTAATTTTTATACATTTATTTATCTTAAAACATGAATTAAAATTAATATTATTTTCCATTTCCCTATACAATTTGTTTTATTTTTTTACTAAATTTTTGAAATGAATCTTTATTTTAATATACATAACATGAATATAATTTCTCAATGTCATGACCTATCAATGATTTGAAATTTTATTTACATATTCCATGATTCATTTTTATTAAAAAAATTTCCTTTCAATTTGGAATATTTTTAGATTATAAATTTTTTATTTCAAAATGAAAAGGGTATTTTACAAAGTAAATGTTCCAGTGATCTTGTAAAGTCATTTTCAACTATTATAACATCATTAGATGTTACATATTATTTAATGGGGATATGATACAATGATACTATAAACTTTTACTATTTATATGTCTTTTGGTAACTATGATTTAATGATGAATCTATGAAAGTTATTTCATTCCCATGAGTTAATTATGTTATGATTATACCATTATGAAACTCATTTCTTTTCTATAGGTTATTATTTTTTAAAGTGATGAAATTTTTATAAGACATATTTATTTTGAAAAGATTATGATATGAAGAATGATTTCTGATTTTATAGAACACATATGTATTATTTTAATTATATGTTGGTGTTCATGGAATTAAATTTCTATCAAATTCATTAGGTAAAAATGAATATCTCATGAGATAATAAGGACTAGAATAGGGATTGAACCCAATTTAGTAAAGGATTTTGTACACTATTACATTATTTGATGTGACGCATAGATAAGTATATTATGGAATAAAGAGTGATACCAATATCATATGATATCATTAGTAGTGAATCTTGACTATGGAAATGATTTTCAATTCTTATGTTTATGAAACATACATAGATTTTATTCCAATGTTATACTCTCATATCTCATTTTATTTGATTCCATTAGGATCTATGTCTTAGGAACTGACAAGGTTTATAACTGAATCAATATTATGATATATGATATATACGGTTTGGTTATCAAATCTGCTTCTCATGATCTCATACCATTGTTATCATTCTATTATTAAGTGATCATTGATATATACATAGTTTACAATTACTAAGCATTTGAGCTCGCCCATTCTTTTTTCCCTTTCCCCAGGTTACGATTAATGTTTTTTGTATGATATTCCTGTGATTGGTTCTAGTTTTGAAGATAATGGTGAGGTATTATGTAAATATTTTATTAAAAAATTGATTATATATCTTTTTTTCTAAAGACAATAAAACAATATGATTCTGGAATTGATTCTAAAGTCAATTATTTGAATATTCATCTAATAAGATTTAATATTTATGTATGAAAATTATGTTTCCCTTTGTATTTTAAACATAATAACTTAGCTGTTGAATTAGTGGTAAAAAATTTTGGTAACCACTTTATGGAATATTTTATAAATGAAAATAATACCCACTTTTAATATGAATTGAAATACAATTTGTTTTCCATGAATGTATAACAAGATCAATTATCTTTATAAAATGATTTTTTTTTCTAAAAAATAGATTTTATGATAGATTTATTTTTCCTTCAAGAAACATCTGATTAATGATGAAAAATTATGTTCGATTTTAATTGTTGGTCAACATTAATTTAGTTATTAAATGATGGTAAATAACAATAATAAGTGTTATTATTTGATAAGGACATTTTCTAATAAAAAAAGTTTTCAATATATTTTATAATTATATTAAAAAATGAATTTAAAATTTCTATTATTTAAAATTTAAAGGAAGAACATAATTTTTACATTTAGAATAAAAATTTTAGATTAAGTTAAATGTTTTAATTTTTTCTCAAAGAATTTTTTTTTCGGGAATAGTTAAAAAATTTAGATTTTTTTAAAACTATAAATTTTATGATATTATCATAATACAAGAAATAATTAAATGTTGTTTAAAATTTTTTTATAGAATATATATACATAAGGATATAAATTTATTATGTTTTCCTGAAACCCATATATCTTGTTTTGAAAACATAAAGAATTTTTTTATTCTACTTTTTTATTCTCTTATATAAAAATTAATTTTCATCAAGAGTCAAAAATTAATCCATAATAATAGATTTAAAATTTAATATAAAAATGATAATATTATTGTACATATTAAATTTCAATTTTTTATATAAATGTTTGATTATAATTATTAATGTTAATATCAATGATAATGGTAAAATATTTATTTTAAATGATTTTTTAATATAGTGTTATTTTATTATAAAAAATAAAAATAATATATTTTAATTAATTAATTTATTATGATTTTTAAAAATATACATAATTATGTTAAAACACATTTAATTTGAAGAAAATTCTATAAAGTATTAAGAATACCTTTTATTTAAAACACCATTTTCTATGAAAACCATTTTCTATATATAAAATGTTTTAATTAAATGATAATTTTTTTAATATTTAAAATTAGAATTATATTAAATTATTAACAAATTTAGGTTAATCTTACCCATATTTGGTAATAGTTTTTATTTTATATTTCTAGTAAAACATAATTTTCTCAATTTAAAACTATTTATGCATGTATCAAAAAATGTAAAACTAAAACAATGACTTCATAGATGTTTATGAAATGTGTAGAAATAATTGGTTGATAATTTATATACTTTATCTCACCCAAAATTCAAAAATTTATATATTTTATACTCTTTTACACCTAAATAGTGTAATGATAACATTAAAAATTTAATTGTTTTCTCAAAAGTGTTGTTTTTGTCACTTTCAAAAGGAGAAACATCCACCCCTTCATTATACCCTAATTAATTAGAATTATTTCATAAGAATATGTGATTTTTCTTACAATATAATCCTTACTCATTTTCAATATCCTCTTATTTCAAATATTTATCCTAATAAATTAATTTTTTAGGACACTTTCAAGATAACTTTCAAGGCATCAAGGTGATTATTATGTTACATTAAAATATTCTTCATAATTTTTCTCTTCCAAACCCATCCTTACTATATAATATGATAAAATAATTATCTTTATTATAATGAATTTATATTATATAAATAAAAAAATCTATTTAATTCATTTTAATCCCCTAAAAAAACATTTACTGTGTGTTGTGCAGACTACCAACTCATCAAAGTAACATTTTTCATCCTTTATATTGATTCTATTTCATTATCTAAACCACTAGAAATATGATTCTCAAATAAAAAAAATTATAAATAACACCATTATTATTTTATTATAATTATATGGAACACCTCCATAACTATACTCACCCATTAATATATAGTGTTATTTTTATTGGATTAGTTTAACCACCTACACGAATAATGCTCTAAAACACCATAATGGATAACTATGGGAACATAAATACTATTAAAACTATTAGTTAATAAAAAATTAAATATTTTATTTTTTATGTAATGTTTTAATTAATTATTTAACATTTTATTAATATATCATCTTTGATCATTAAATTTCAAAAATAAGTCGACATTGAATTAATTTTCACAAAAACCTAAGAAAAAACTATATATAAAGTAAATATATTATGATATTAAATGGTTTATAGTAAAATAAATATAGAGTAATAAAGTTCATAATAAGGTTTAAAATAATCCTAATTGTTGGACTCACATATTTTTATAATCCCAAATTATGTTTGGATAATCCAAAATCATGTTTTATTTATGTGATAATTATGTTTCTCTTACACGATAATAATTTATGTGAAAATCATGTTTCTATCAAAGCGATAACTATGTATGTTTAATCTCAATGCTCTCTTGTTTAAATACCAAAGTGCAATCTTTCTCCATTAAACGGGTCACCGATGCATGGTCACCAATTCATGGTCACCGATGAAAAGGTCATCGATGCAAAGGTCACCAATGCAAAGGTTACCGATGCATGGTCACTGATGCAAAGGTCACTGAAAAAAAGTTCATTGATGCAAAGGTCACCGATGAAATGGTCACTGATGAAAAGGTCACTGATGCAAAGGTCACCAATGAAAAGTTCACCGATGCAAGGCTACAGCTTGGATTTTTACTGATGGAGAGTTATAAATTGAAGGTTACCGATAAACAATTATCAATTGAAAGTTACCGATGGAGAGTTATCAATTGAAAGTTACCGATGGAGGGTTACCAATTAATGGCTACCAACATAGAGTAATTGATAGAAGGTTAAAATTAGAAAGGATACTGATCAATGTTGTCGATATGCACTTACTATTGAAGCCTATCATTGTGAAGGCTACCGTTACCAGTCTAGCATACTCTTCTACTCCATACTTTGTAAATTTCCTAAGATTATTTTAACGGTCAAATTTGCTAGCTTTAATTCTTCTGACATTAATTATTTCTGATTGTAGTCATAACAAAAGACTGTATCTGGGGACAATATGAGGTATGAGAAAGACCGCATGTGATGTAATTATAGATATTATCAGACCCCAAATATAAAACAGAAGAATGAGGAATGCATGGTGTGCGTTATGATATGACGATGAGAAGCACATCTGAGCATACGAAGAAACTTACTCGCTAGATCAAAGATGAACCATCCAACACTTACACTATGAACCCACAAGAATCACGAAGATCATTTTGGGGAAAAAATCACTTCTTTACTTTTATGCTTCAACAACTCTTGATCAACACAAGAAGTAGAACACTCAGTTCATAAAATCTAGAACCTAGAGTTGCGATACTCTGTTTTTGGATACAACTTCTAGAGAAAGACCCGAACATCAAATTCTTCACTTAAAGGAGTCAAGAGTTGAACTAAAAACATAGATATCCTTATAAACTCAATCTCATTGTATTTTCACTACTATGTTCTTTTATTTTACATTTCTGAGAAATGTGTGTTTGTGTCATACCCACTGTCTCCTATTCTTGAACTAGAGGATACAAAAATCCTTAAATAAAACATTTATTACATCTTTTCTCCCACATATAATTGTGGAAGAGACCTTATGCATTCTGTGTTGTTTTTCATTCCCATGTAGAACTGTGGTAGAGGGTGAGAACCCTGTACAATTTGTGAAAACTTTTGTAAAGCCTGATACAGGTTGTGTATCATGTTTATTATTAACTTTTCTTTACACTATATTTTTTATACTCTGTTTTATCTATTTTCCGCTGCTTATAATTTCTAAAACATAAAACTGTTTTTCATTCACCTTGATAGTTTTTTTTGTTAGTGTGTGTATATGTTTAATTTAGTAAACTTGTTTCAAAAGTTGAAGAAGTGTTTCACACTAACTCAACTGAGGCCTAATCACCCTTTGAGAAACATGTTCACAAATTAGACATCTATATCTCTTCTACCTTAATTAAATGGACTGTTTTAATATTTTGGTGGATATTTATAATAAAATTTTTAACATAAATTTTACGTAGGAACTCAATTCACCACCCTCTTGAGATTCCACTCTGACCAACATTTGGTATCAGAGGTTTTAATTTAGTTTAGTTTTTATTACTATTGATGCTCCTTTCCATTACAGAGTCTAACGACTGAAAAAGGGGAATACCTTAGTATAAAGAGATTCAATCTTTGAGGAAACATAAAAAATTGACAATGGAATGAACAAGTATTTGTTTAAGAATGGGCCGAACAAGTTTCATCATGGTCGCGTAGGTATACGTGCACGCCACATATTTTCCATGAAGGTGACTTATGCACCCTATTTGATTTTCACCCAAGGTCTTCAGTAGCCTATAAATACCCCTTTTGGGCCCCCCATTTTGAGGACGAAAAATCCAAAAGTCAGATTAAAGCGCTCGACGCCCTAGTCTTTTCTTGAAGTTTTTTGAACATTTCCAAGGTATTTTTTTACCTATAATGGATGACCTAAAGATGGGAAACAAGGCCTAAGTGTTGAATGTCATCAACACTTGCGTGCCTAAGTGTCTAACCCTTAAGGGGAATGGACACACTTGCATGTCACCTTACCCCTACAATGAAACTTGCATGCCAACCTTTTGGAAAACTTTAGGGATAATACTTAGAGATTGAGTCAAGTCTCTCACAAGTATTAACCTATTGGTTAACCATCACCCATGTATATCCATGTCACGTAATTATACTTGCGTGAACATGACTTGCGCTCTGCAACAAGACATGCGCACCTGCCTTCTTTTGGGTGTCCCTCCTTCCAGTTCACCTCTTTTCTTCAAATCCACCTCTCTTTTTTACGATTTAGCCTTCAAAACCCTCTTCAAATCCATTTATGGCATGGTTCCTTTGTTGAATTACTTATCTTAAAGGAATTCTATGGAACATCTCTCAAAACCTCGTGATTTACATAATTTTATTTCACTATGGTTATAGATTTCATTCATTTCAACCTCATCCTTTAAGATGAGAAGATCTTTAATCTGGGAATCCTCCTTTGGAGTAAGCCCCAAGTTCCCAAATATAGACTTCCTTTTCAAGAGTAAGCCCAAGATCACACGTTCCCCTTAACCTGGGCCTCCATCTTAGGAATAAGTCCCAAATTAATAATCTAAAATCTCCATAAAGCACAAATACATTTACGGACCCTGTTAATGGGGATCCTCTTTAAGAGTAAGCCCCATGTCCCCTTTACCTTTGGGCCTCCTTCTCAGGAATAATCCACAAGTTACAAGTCTCCTTAAATTGGGCCTCCTTCTCAAGAGTAAATCCCAATCATAAGTCCTCCCTAATTTGGGCATCCTCTTTAGGAGTAATCCCCAAGTTAGAGTATCCAAATCTCCATAAAGTACAAATACCTTTATGGACCCTACTCCTAGGATTCTTTCCTAAACATAGTCCTGATCTTCATTTACTTGGGTAGTCACACATACATAAGCCCCATATCATTCATTGTGATCACATCTTTTGTGAATCAAATCTTCAAGTTTACTGATACCTCTTGTTTATCACACTGAGCATGACTCACGTGATCTTAGAGTGTAAAAGTAACTACGACACATCTCTTTGGGACATTAACCATATGCAAGCCCCACACTTCCTACTCGAACTATGTGGGTTCTGATTTCTTTTCTAATTAGGATACGTAGGTAGCCCATCTGCAGGTATGATCCCAACTCTAAAATAATCCTTGTCCTTCTGAATGAAAATAATCATCAAGTGCCCCACTGAGTGGATTTAAAACTTGTATGGTCATTATAATGACCAAAAAATATCTATATAATGTATTAAAGGATACCATTGACTAAGGATCTCTAATACAAAAAAGATGATTCTACATTGATGAAGAACCTCAACTACATATAAATAAATTCTCCAAATCCCATACATATCAATCATTTATTGCAATGTCTAAAGTAAAAAACTCATTTTCATGCTTGGTAAATTAATATGGATTCATGAACATAACATAAATCTATGAGAGAGTCCCGGAGTAGGAAATAATTCCCCCCAAAATGGTCTGATGAGCCAGACCTCCCATCCTCTTGACCATTGAAAATTCTTAAGCCTCATTGTTCCACAACTAATGATCACCTACATTTAGAAAGTAGGTCCAAATGGATATAGAATCATTGGATGTTTTTGATTTTACGAATAAACCCATTAGAAACCGATTGGAAAAGTTTGAACCTTATTCAAACGATGTCATCCGCATTTCCAGGGAGAAACAAAAAATGGTGAACCCGACATGAATCCTTAACCAAGTTAAAATGATGTTTTACTTATTTGTTAGGCCCCTATTTAATTCAATATGAGGGCCAGTAAAGTAATAAATAAACACATATACTCATCCAAAAGATGTAGTGGAAAAAATTATCTTGATTATGTCTATTATATCAAATAGGAACTCTTTTCCAAGATCTCTCTGCATTACAGAAATGGCTTCTCTAAAGTTCACACATGTGAATGCCTCGACTGTTACTTATGTTAGATCCTCGTCTACACTAAGGACGACATCAGTTACCTAGTGTCAGTAACACTGAGTCTCAAATGCGTTGGTTATGGAATACCATAAACACGGTACCATTCCGACTCTGAAGGCTGCTTGACAAGCCCTACTGGTTAACAACTCACCCTAGTTATCTAGAAAACGACGACCAGTGATCAAGAAGCAGGTGATACTAACCACCATCTCCAACTGTTTCGGGTCGTTATCCCCAGAACTCAAAAACCAGTCCTTCCCATATTACCGAAAGGTGAATGAAGAGGTCACTCAAGACCTTAATTCAAGAAGAAAAGAGTCATCCTAGAGGGCTCCCATCAACAATCACCGCCATACTCATGCGGCAGTGCACCCTCAACATGATGAGGGTATCACCTTTAGGGGTTCGGCTCAGGTTCCACTGACCCGAGCACGCAAGATTAACAACCAAATGTAAAATTCGGCCAACAGGGAGCCAGTTCTTACCTCTTCCTCCTTCGAAGAAGTCTATCAACCTAACTTGATGGAAAGTAACAAGCAGGCACATACACCTGTCCGTTATAATCCCACTGTCCAGCAGACTCATCTGGAAGCAACCCACAAATGCCGCCAGGTGATTCTGGTGGAGTATAATAGGAATGCACATACACCTATTTATAATTCATTATCCAGTAAGTAGGCTTGTCTGAAATCACTCAAATAAGCTCTCCAATAAAATTTGGTGGCAATTGATAAGCAGTCACATAAACCTATTTACAATCAACAATTCTGTCAGTATTCTCGTCAGCCAGTATTGAAGAAAAATCATCAACCATACTTGAAGAAGAATACACAGCAGGCACATACACCTTCCAATGTTCATCAAGTCTGCCAATAGTCATGTTTGGTAGCACCAGGAGAAGTCATTCAGAAAGCCCCGATGACAAATTTAGGGCAGACTCAACTCTCTTCCCCTATGATTGAGTACTATCAGAATTCATTGAAAGGAAAAAAGAGGACAGAAGCAGGCATATACACCAACACTAGACATGTAATGGATGTATATTCCCATTCTTGCAGCTGAAGTCACCAAGCACATTTTGACAATGGTGAAAGTGTAGAAGAAAATCCCTACCCATATTCTGGATGCCTGTCAGAATATTATAACAAATTCAGTAGCATCATTGGGAAATAAATAAAAATATGTCTCCACTAGTGGAGTTACTCATCAGCATATCACTATAGAACAGATACACACCTCTGTTCTAGTCCAGGAGGGTTGTGGGGCATACTCCCCCATGTCATGCGGACAATCAAGTCGGGTACATACACCCGATTTAAATGGAGATAATCTGCCTAACCTGACCATTTCTCTTGAGCAGGTACATACACCCGTCCACAATAACCACTTTTGTCAACAAGTGGTTTCTAAAGTGAGTAAGAAGTCGTCTAAGAAAAAGACTTTTCCATCATAATCGAGAAATCAAGAGCTAATCTGTAATAAGGCCTTGTTCGATGCTGGATTTCTTGATGAAATCAGACAATTGTCTTTTGCAAATCAAGATTCTACTCTCTCATTTCCCAATAGTGAGAACAATAATTCTGAAGGTCTTTATCAGACACTTCCTCATGAAGGCTTTCTTCATGGTAGTTAGGTCGATCACGAAGTATCATCTTTATATGAGAGCCACAATAACCCTCTTCATGGACAGAAGGCTAAGGAGCAAGAGGTTTTATCTTTTTCTATAACCCACCATGGTGGTCCTCCCCATGATGATGAATTTTTCTTCAAAAGTCCTCTCTGCAGTAGTAATTCTCATTGCCTAGAAAATTCTCCAAGGGACAATGCAGTAACGAGAAACCCCTGTTATCTTTAGGCACTTGCAAATATGAAGCTAGTCATGTCTGATGCTTTAGCTCTAGTAGGTGAAATACTTTCTCAATCAGAAGATAGCCCGGGATGTAGGTCATTCTCCAAACCACCCCTGGGTCATTCATCTTCTACGCTGATAAATTAATTCTCTACCAATCTTGTTGAATCTGATGAAGCAAAAAAAATCACCATCTTTGGTCTAATTAGGTATAATAATCTTTATGAAATGATATGGAGGAAGATAAAAATATGATAAAACAATTGACAAAAGGTAAAGTATCGGTCATGTTTTGGCCTTTGGCTGACTCTCAGTATGATATTCCAGAAATGTTGATGGAAGATTATATTCACGATATTCATCTCAACATATGGAAAAATCTTTGACAATTGAAAAAGAAAATATTATCTTATGATGAATATTAAAATCATGTCAAGATAATAGAAGGGTTGTAATAGAAAATTGATTTGGCATATTTCTTAGTTTCCCAATATCCAAATGTTGAAAAGCAGCAGAGAACCCATCAGTGTTCATGCCTTGGCGCACTAAAAAGGTTGCGTCTGTTAATTGTTAATGCCCCGTATGTTATTCATATTAGGGGATGGGGTGTCATGGAGCACTACATTTCACTGTACTATCCAGTCAACAACGCCCTCCAAAAGTGGTCTCATGCAATGTTATTGCCCATGGCCGGCCACAACCAATTGGTTTTATGTGTAATCAAAGGCTTGATCAAGAACAAGCCTCAAGTAGTTCTACAAAAAATCAGGCATAAAAAGAACAAGTTGTCGAATTAATCTTACATCAAGGAAATGAGAATATCAAATAGTCTTCTCATTTAGAGAAGGCACATAATCAAGTGATAGAAGATTAAGAAATCATCTAAAGGTCATTTGATCCAGGTGATTTGAGTGGATATAGGTTGATGCATCTGACCAATTTCTGGACTAAAGTTTGTTAAATCAGGAGAGATTTTAAGAAATTCTCAGATGTAGCAGCTCAAGATCCACCCCATCTTGCCATAATGGGGACTCTTTAAACACAACCCTTAGATTCAACAAATTGGATTCGAGGAGTTGAGCAGGGACAGCAAGAACAACCCCAGTCCACTGGACTGGGGACTTTTCCAATCCTCAATCTCTTCCTTAGAGAAAGTCAGTCTTCTCTCGATTAGGGAAGAAGCCATAAGAGAAATGTAGAGCCGAATTATCATGAGATTCCCTTCAAATTACTGTTCATCAATATGTTCTTCAGGGATCAACTAAAAAAAGGCAACGTCTCATCAAGGATATTGAAGAAGGCAGTATCGCAGAAATGCTGATAGATGGGATGAAATGCATTATGCATCGATAAATGTCATCAATTCCATTGTTACTGATACTCCCGAACATGAGGCTCACTCAGAGGAATCAGATGAGGATTTTCTTAATCAAGAAGTGGTACACACAGAATCAAATGGGGAAGGTGTGCGTACCCATAATCAAAGGCTTACCCAGAATCTAGGTATTCCTTCAAATAACCAACTCCCCCCTCTCCAAAAGGCATCCAACATGGGGAAAGGAAAAAAGTCAGGTTAAATTCCACCCTACCTCCAAATAAGGCCAATCATTCTCATTAGAGGAAAGGTTCGCACAACAAGAGGTGAAAATGAAGGAGTTAAGGAGGTTGAATACAGAATTACTTCAAGTCAGTCTTCCTCCTAAGCATACTGGAGTCAGTTAGTCAAGGGAATTTGTTGAAGCTATTGGGATGGATCAAGAATATCCTCTTTTACCAGCACACCTTCACAGGTCCAATCCTATGGGTTATATGTAACAAAAACCGGTAATACTACCATCAGTGGCAGTCCAGGTCGTGACACCCATCCAAACTCCAGTTATTTCACCTGCACAGGTCCAAGATCAACCAAATGTTTCTCAAAAATTAATGACTACCATTTAGGAATTAAGAGCTTGGTTGGAAGATATGGAAGGAAAGCATGCACTGGTTTAATCGGAGAAGAGATCTTACCATGAATGGGTATATGCAATTCCACCCACCCATCAAAATTTTCAAGTTCCACATTCCAAATTTTTAATGGTAGGGAGATCCAGAACCACACCTAACAAATTTTATGTCTCTTTGTGATCCCTTGATGGGAACTCTACATCAACAAGAAGCAGTTAAGATCAGGTGTTTTGTACAGTCATTACAAGGACTGACTTTTGTCTGGTATATAATCTTTAAATCTCGGTCAATTACTAGGTGGGAGGATCTCCGCCAAAAATTCCTTCTTCAATTCAGCTCAACATTTCCAAAGACGACAGTTTTTTATCTAACAAATTGTAAGAAAATGGAAAATGAAAGAGTTTCAGATTTCATTTCTCGATGGAAGGGATTAACATTTTTCTTAAGTTTAGCACTCCCTCAAGAAGAATTTTTTCCAATCTATGTGGAAAATTTATATGATGAGTTACACACACCATTGATCCCCGTGAAATAAACATGAGTGTTTCGAGACCTTACTTCAATCTCTCAGCATATTGAAGATTCTCTTATGAAGACAAAGGCTAAAAATCGTGTAATTACACCAGTTTCAGGAAGGATAATGGGGAAAGTAGAGACTGTTGCAATTATGCTTAAACATGCACCTGTACCTGCTTCCACTTCAAAACCTTCATAATATCTAAGGGCTCAAACTTCAAAGCGTCAACATAGTGGCCGCCTCATCAAGATGATCAAAGAGATCAAAGGTGGAAACATTTTGATGATTTGGAGAACACTGTTTATTCTTTCGAGAATGAGAAAGTTCCAGGCTACTTCATCTCGGCTCTCAAAAATAATCCGGTTCAGTTGCGAAGGCCCAAAATGCCGAACAAGGAAGGAGATGAAGACCTTCCCAACTATTTACTATTTCATCAGATGTTGGGGCATCCCATTCAGGATTGTTTTGTCTTCAAAGACCTCCTATAAAAGATGGTGGACTCTGGACATGTAAAACTGAAAGGCTCTTCAGCCCAGGTAGCATATGTTACTGCTATTGATCCAGAGGAAGAAGGTGAGTGGCATTAAGTAAAAAAGAAAAAATGAACAGAAACATAATGATTTGATGGTCAGGAAAACAGTCAGCCGAACTGATTCCATTTTAGGAACACAATTGAAGAAACAAATTGTGTCTTCTGCTATGAATGCCACAACAAGACCCCCTTCATCAGAAAGAAAATCTTCAAAAAGGTGGCATAATTCGAAGAAAGAAGAACAGTCAGAAGATGGAAAGTTCATGTCAAAGCCTAAACTATCTTTGACTCTGGCAGAATTTATGCCATCTACTTCAAATACACAGGCACTTCCCCACAAAATGGCACAACCTGAATTTGATAATCAGGCATAATCTTCATCAGATGAATAGTTTATCTATGGTTTTGATAATATGATTCATTTAATGGATCCATATGCCAATCATAATTTCGATCATGATGAGCCAAAGTTCCTTGTATCAAACAGAAGAATTAGAGGGAGTTCCAGAGGTCTAGGATACAGAGGAAGACTAAATATTCCAAAATCCACTATTGCAATCCTACCTGTACTAGAACTGTATATGCAGTAGAAAATCATGGAAAATCTATTCAATGGGCTCAACAAGAGCAATAAAGTTCTTCAATGCATGGTTGATTTAGTCATGGTACAATTATTTTTGAAGATCGATCAGAGGTTACACCTTCTTCCTCTTAGCAAATAAATAGACCTAGTCGGTCTAATTTTCTAAATGTAGGAGTATTTCCAACTCATACCCCAATACAAGATGCATCTAATTCCAAAGCATCAAATTCTACGGAACCTGTGAAACTACATGTTCTTGGTGGGAAACACAGACCTCTAGACCAAAAGTATGATGTCTTGAAACATTTGGCCCAAGTACCGGACAAGTTATCAATTCGGGATTCCTTGAATTTATTAAAGGATCCTTGGGCGGCACTCATTGAGGATTTGTTAAGTCCTCAAGAATTCGAAACTGAAATTGTTGTAGCTGAAGTCTACCATGTAGATAATGATCCTGAAGAATTCCAAGAAGTGATATCTTTTACATATGAAGATGAAGATGATGTTGTGCATGGAAAAAAAAGGACCTTGTATTTATCTGGGATGGTCAATGATATAGACATCCGATGAGATTTCATTTATAATGGATCGGGAGTCATCCTCATCCCTATTCATACAATTTTTCAATTAGGCCTCACCGAATCTGATTTATCTCCTTCTACTTTGATATTTCATGGATATGATAAAAATGAACAAGAACCTCTTGGTGATATTACACTCAGAACTATGTTTGGAGATCTTGTATCCAATTCAAATTTCATGGTTGTTTATCATGAAAAAGCCTTCAACATTTTTCTTTGAATACATTGGCTACATCAACATATAGTTGTTACTTCTTAATACCTTCAACGTCTCAAATATTATTTCAGTGGTCAAATTGGGACATTGTATGGTGATAAAGCCCCATTCAAAACTTGTGAATCTCAATACATTGAGGCATAATTCTATCACATGGAGGGAAAGAAGGTATCTACAACAAATGAGGTTACCAAAATTAATGCTCCATATGGTTTGGAAAATATTCTAGTAAAAACATTCATACATGTGAGTAAAGATTATGTGTTGCCTATCACTCAAATTAATAAGATAGACCCAAATCCAAATACTCTTATGGAAACTTCCATAATGTCGATTACGAAAACCAAGCCAGACAGCATGGTAGAAATTATTGATTCACCAACCAATGATGAAATCTCAAATGGAGATGTCTTTATTTCATCTGCTGAAATCCAGAAATTCTATACTTCATCCACCAGGACAGAAGAAGTTATAGCAATGTTAGAGGTGAACAATGATGTCGATTCTCAATCAATCATCTCCTCTTTATCACCCAAGGAAGAACCTTCATCGTCATTAGGGTCAGAAATGGTAGTCTCTTCTTCAAGATGTTCAAATTTTAACTTCTCTCTAGATCATGGAAATTCTACTTCATCATTTAATATGCAAGTAGAAATAGAAGAAATAACACATATTAAAGAAGAAGAGGAAGATCTCAGAGATGCTCTTCCAGCATTTGAAGAGGGTATCTCTACCACTGTGGATGAACTCCCAGAAATAAATCTGGGTACAAAAGAAGATTCACACCCCACTTTAATTAGTGCGGCCATGACTCTTGAAAAGTAATAAATGTATAATTATTTTCTAAAGAAAAATCAGGATATATTTTCTTACAATTATACAAAAATTCTAGGTCAAGATCATGTTGCCACTCATCATTTGGGTTTTCCAGAAGAACCTTGAGGATTCAAGCAAGCAGCCAGAAGAACACACCCAACTTATGACTCCAAAATTAAAGCTGATGGGGATAAGCTTATCAAAGCTAAGTTCTTCAGGGAAGTTCAATATCCCAAATGTATGGCTAATATTGTCCCTGTGAAAAAAATGGAAAAATTAGAGTTTGAATTTATTTTAGAGATCTTAATCGGCATTGTCCCAAGGATGATTTTCCAGTTCTGATTACAGAACTCTTAATTGATGCAACAACTAGCTATCGTGCACTATCATTCATGGATGGATATTCTGGGTATAATCATATCCGAATGGCCCCAGAGGATGAGGAGTATACAGATTTCCATCCCCCTCAATGTGTGTTTTTCTATCTGGTAATGTCCTTTGGTCTGAAGAATGCATGTGCAACGTATCAACGTGCCATGCACCGTATCTTCAAACCCTTTTTAGGGAATTTTTTTTAATGTTATATGGATGATTTGGTGGATAAATCCAGAAAACATTCATATCACTTGGCTGATTTGGAAATCATATTCCACAAACTTCAACACCACAATTTGAAGTTGAACCCCTTCAAATATGCTTTTGGGGTAACCTCAGGAAAATTTCTCAGCTTTCTTATACGCCATCATGGTATCAATATCGATCCTGAGAAGAAAAAATAAATCCTTAGTATGTCACCTCCTTGAAATTTAAAATAATTAATAGGACTTCAAGGACACTTGGCCTATATTTGGCGTTTCATTTCCAATATGGCAGTCAAGTGTTTACCCTTCACCAAATTAATGAAGAAGGGAGTCACTTACCAATGGACTGAAGAACGTCAAAAAGCATTTGATATCCTTAAGAAATATCTCTTAATTCCACTGGAATTAATTCCCCCTCTTGAAGTAAGGCCACTTATTCTTTATGTGACTACTTTAGAGCGATCATTGGATGCCTTCCTTGTCCAAAAGAATGATGTCGGGAATGAAAACAGCCTTTACTATCTCAGTTGGACTATGTTTGAGTAAAAACTTGATATTCATGTATTGAAAAGTGTGACCTAGAATTAATCTTTATAGTTTATAAATTAAGACACTACCAGCAACACCATGAGGTCCAATTGGTATCTTGTAATAACCCGCTAAAATTTATCATCAGTCGTCCAATACTTACAAGACATCTAGCAAGGTGGGCAGTTATTTTATAGCAGTTTGATATCCAGTACATGTCTCAAAAGGCAATAAAGGGACAAGCCTTGGATGATTTCCTTGTTGAACACCATTCAGTAGAAGATAGACCTTTAGATACTGAACTTCCTGATGAAGAAATATTCTCTATTCAAGATAATATTCAAACATGGGAAATGTACTTTGATGGTGCTTCCAGAAGTCCAACAGGGATGAAAATGAAAGATCCTAAATTCTACAATGTTGGGTTAGGAATTGTGATTATTTCCCCAGAAAAGGTAGCACTACCCTACTCATTCTTATTGTTGGGAGGCAGTACCAATAATGAAGCAGAATATGAAGCTGTCATTGCAGGATTGGAGTTGGCGCTTCAAGAACAAGTGAATCACTTAAAGGTAAAAGGTGATTCACACTTGTTAATCAAACAAGTCAATGGGTATTATGCCATCAGAAAATAATAATTAATCCCTTTGTGTGATTACATTAGAGAGTTAATGGAGGAATTTCCCTCGGAACTGACATTTTCTTATGTCCCGCAATCACAAAATGCCCAAGCTGATGCACTGGCTGATGTAGCCACAACTCTAGAAGATCCAAATCATGTTGAAACAATCATCAGTATTGCCCACTATCGTACAATTTTACCTTATGTTCAAATCAGAATAGGTGAAATCAATGAAATCAGTCCCATTCCTAAACCATATGGTCATACTACGAGACGAATGACAACTATCAGAGAATACCTTCAAAATGGAACACTCCCACCTAATAGAGCCAGGAAAGAACAAATCCAGCGATGTGTGGTAAATTTTACTCTTTATTATATCCCATATACCCAAAAAATTCTCTACAAGCAAGGGTTTGATGAAATTCTCTTCATATATATTGATGGTGAAGAGAAAATGGTTGTATTTAAAGAAGTACATGTAGGAGTCTATGATGCCCACCAGTCTGGACATAAACTGTCTGATCAAGTTCGATGACTTGGATACTTCTGGCCTTCAATGATGCAAGATTGTGTTCATTTCACTAATAATTGTCATTCATGCCAATTATATTCCAATTTCATTCATAAACCCCTAGAGTTTCTTTATACAACTAAATAATCAGGGCCATTTGCCACGTGGGGAATGGATATAGTAGGACCTTACCCTTCGGCTACATCCAAGCATTTTAAGTATATTCTTACTGCTACTGACATCTTTTCCAAATGGGAAGAGGCAATACCTCTCAAATAATTTAGTTCTAAAAACATTATTAGCTTCATAAAGTTTAACATAATTACTAGATTTGGTGTCCCTCATACCATTTTGATAGACAATGGCACCAACTTCTGTTCATCTGAGGTAAGGAAGTTGTATCAATAAATCAACATCAAATCCAACCATTCATCTCAGTATCATACAACAGCCTATGACCAAATAGAGGCCTTCAACAGGACTCTTTCAAACATACTGCAAATAATGGTGGATAAAGACAATAAATCATGGACTGATAAACTTTTTCATACTTTATGGACTTATCGGACCACCACCCGCACTGCTAGGTGGTCAAATCCATATTCATTGGTATATGGAACAAAAGTAGTCTTTCCCATTGAGGTTCAATTACCTTCGCTCAGAGTATCCATTTGTGATCAGTCATCTACAGATGAGAAATTTCAAAAGATATTGGATGAATTGGAATGATTAGATGAAAAAATATTGTGCACCCTGCACCACTTCGAAGTCTATCAGAATCGAATAATATGCGATTTCAACAAAAAAGTTCTTATTCGTTCATTCATTCAAGGAGAATTGGTATTGGTCCTCAGAACTCCAATGATACCAGGAAATAAGCCTCCAAAGCTTGAGGAAAAATGGGAAGGACCGTATTCAATACATAAGGTCTACTACAATGGAGCTTGCTCTTTAATCTCAATGGATAGATAACCCATTACAACTCCAAACAATGCCATAATCTTGAAAAAGAATTTTGTGTAACACAAATACTCACATCCTGCAGGACGTTAAACTGCAATACAATCGTCTTGGTTACATGACGTTAAACTGTACAACCCAACGTCCTACATGATGTAAAACTATATTTTCCTACATGACATTAAACGGTCCCCATGTTCATCCTGCATGATGTTAAACTGTGCATACGTCCTACATGATTTTAAACTGTAAATCCCCCTTGTTCATCCCACATGATGTAAAATTGAAAAAAAAACCCTTATACATCCTACATGACGTTAAATAGTATTTTGTCTCTTCTACATGTCACTAAACTTTTCAGCATTGGTCCATGCATATGACCTTAATCTATTTTAGTCCTCCCTGCAAGAATTTAAACTAAATGATCCCCATTTTCCTTGTTGTAGGACAGTAAACTGCATATCCCCTTTTACATTCAACATGACATTAAGTTGTGTCCCCTTTTTTTCGTCCCACATGACGTTAAACTGTGTGTCCTAGTTCCAAGATGTTAAACTTCCAAGCAACTCATGTCTGTGACACATGTTATTTAAATTGTAAATTAGTCCCTACTACATCCTACATGGTGTTAAACTGCACATTGTTAGGATTTTTGTTACCTCTTGTTTCTCACACCGATCATGAATCACATGAGCTTAGAGTAAACTTCAATCATAACACCCTCTCTAGGACTCTAGCCATGCATAATTCCCAATATCGTTTTTAGGTCGTTGTCCTCAAGTACAACTCAATCACAATCCATCTTCAATTGAACTACGTGGACTTTAATCCTTTCCTTCTAGGATGGGTACACAGGAAACCTCCTGAGGTTCAAGCCCAAAACCAATCTCTTCACATCGGTTCACCTCCATCTTATACGATGTTGATCCGTGAAGCAACCCAAAACCAATATCTTCACATTGGTTCACCTTCTTCCCATACGACGTTAAACTGTATATGTCCATTTCGTCCCTGCTACATGACATTAAACTGTGCAGCACCATCGTCCCTGCTATATGAAGTTATACTATACAGTCTCCCATTGTCCCTCACCTGAGAGGGAATCATCATTGATATTGATCTCCAATCATGTCATATTTAAAATAATACATGCATACATGGTAATACATGAACCTTTAATCTTGGGTCAAACCATCATTGCACTAAAGTCCCCTTTCACCCTTAACTTGTATGAACCAAATTTGTAAAAAGTGTATTTTAAGAACTACATGCGGCTTGATTCCCATCCTCATGGGATATGTAGGAATGTTCGAGCATCCCTTGAATCCATCCCCAAGTCATTAGGCCTAACCCCAAATTCCACTTTCAGTCCCTTGGCTGAAAAGTCTTTCATTCACATCAGGTTTTACAAACACATAATGTGTATTCAGCAATATGGTCTGAGCTCTATGACACTAAACTAAGATCTCCTACACTCTCATCCCACATGACGTTAAACTATATTTCAAGAACTACATATGGCTTGATTCCCATCCTTATGGGATACATAGTGAAGTCCATCACCTCAATTCAGGACCCAGTCACAACATGATTATGGTTAGCATTGCTCTGTGTATCTTCTACATGCATTGGAAAGTGACCATTTTTATTATATCAAACTCCTAACCTTAAATACATTCAGATATCCATAACCCTTTTCTTGACTTCTGGTCAAAAATGTCTGATACCCGGAAGTTCTTTTGCCTGACTATGCAGTACGTGCCCTTAGGTGGTCTTGCATAAATAGTCTATATAATGGACCTGTCAACCAAAGGATTCTATTATTTTACTATGTAGCCAATGGCATTAGCTGGCCCTGCATAATTTGACTACCTAATGGGTTTGTCAAATAGTGATAACTTCATTCTTGGGAGAAAAACCTCGTTTTTCCATATTGGTCTTAACGAAAATATATAGGGATCCGCAAAAATATCCATCCCTAACACATTTGTCCCATATTCTTTTTCATGATTTGAAAATATTCAAAACTATGGTTTATATTTCCCTTCACTAAGTTTGGATCAGACCTTCGTATGAGTTATATTCATCCAATTCTTTGACAATATTGATTGGGAATATCCTATCCATATTCAAGTACCTCTATCCATACAGAAAACTCTATGCTTTAGAAAATTTTAATCTCCATAAACTTCCGCTGGCTTTTAAATAGTAGAAAAGTAAAATTTCTGAGAGTTATTTTAATTGACTATGCGACATGTGCCCCTCACTAGACTTGTATAAGTAGTCTATATAATGGACCTGTCATCCAAAAGTTGATATTATTTGACTATGCATCCAATGACCTTAAGCGGCCCTGCATAATTCAACCCCTAATGGGTTTGTTAAATAATAGTAACTTAACTCTTAGGAAATACTTATTCTAAATATATTTTAGTCCTTTTTTAATATCATTCCTCAGATTCAAAATTTCCTAAGTCATAGTTTACATGTTTTACTCCATACATGAATGTGGTAATATGTTTTTAGATAAAATATCAAGGAATTGAGTCAATTTTAATCCATTCGGTCAAAGCTATCAGATCTTTAAACATTATCCTTTTCATGTCTGACGTGCATAACTTTAAACTTCCCACAGAAGAAAGGGAACTCTGAACAAAATTCAAGTACCAGCTCACTAAACATACATTTTGTATGATTTAGGTAATATTGAGAAATAAAAATATTCAAAGTTTGTATGGTTATTTTTAAAATCTTAACAAAAATAAAACTATGCTTACTAGTCCCATTGTCTTAGGTAAAATTTTAAGCAGGTAGAAAAAGAATGCAGGTATAAATGATTGAATGTGAAAGTGTTTTTCATTGATGCACAAGAGTTAGAAGGACATCCATAGAATGGAGTCTCTTCTCTTTTTCAGGAATTACAAGAGGCTTTCAACATAACTCTTCATTTGATTTACGACATCCCGAGCCTCATCAGCATCCACATAAAGTTCATACACTCGACCAACTTCACTCTTTTCAGCTTGATGGATTGATTTCATGGCATCTTCAATGGATTTTATACCATTTTTCTGAACTTCTTCCAGTGAATTGTTAAGCTGGTCAAGTTCCCCAGTAACAACATCTAACTATTGCTGAAGGTGCATCTTCTGGACAATTTTTTCCTTTACCTCAAAGTAAAATCCTCCTTTGATTTAGATCCAGCTCTAAGGGGGGACTTTTGTTGATGCTCCTTTCCATCACAGAGTCTAACAACTGAAAAAGGGTAATACCATAGCATAAAGAGATTCATCCTTTGAAGAAAAATAAAAAATTGACAAAGGCATGAACAAGGATTTGTTTAAGAATGGGTCGTACAAGTTTTATCATGGTCGCACAAGTATACCTGTGCGCCACATATTGGCGATGTAGGTGACTTGCGTGCCCTGTTTGATTTTCACCCAAGGTCTTCAGTAGCCTATAAATACCCCTTATGGGCCCCCCATTTTGAGGACGAAAAATAAAAAGGTCAGATTTAAGCTCTCGATTCCCTAGTGTTTTCTTGAAGTCTTCTGAACATTTCAAAGGTAATTTCTTACCAAGAATAGGAGATCTAAAGAAGGTAATCAAGTCCTAAGTGTTGAAATTCATTAATACTTGTGCACCTATGTTTCTAACCCTTAAGGGGAATCTCCACACATGCATGCCACCTTACCCCTTCAATAGAACTTGTGCATCCACATTTTGGAAGCCTTTAGGGATAATACTAAGGGCTTGAGTCATGTCTTGCCCAATTATTACCATATTGGTTAACCATCGCCCAAGTATACCCATGTAGGGCAAGTATACTTGCGCGACCAAGACTTGTGCACCCCCAAAAGACTTGTCTGCCTGCCTTCTTTTGGGTGTCCCTCTTTCCAGTTCACTTTTCTTAAAATCCACCTCTCCTCTTCATGATTTAGCCTTTAAAACCCTCTTCAAAGACATTTATGGAAAGTTTCCTTTGTTGTCTTCCTAATCTGAAAGTAATTATATGGAACATCTCTCAAAACCTCATGATTTACATAACTTTATGTCATTAAAGTTAGATATTTCATTCATTTAAACCTCATTCTTTAAGATGAAAAGATCATTAATCTGGGAATCCTCTTTAATAGTAAGCCCCAAGTTCCTAAATTTGGACCTCATTTTCAGGAGTAATCCCCAGATCACAAGTTCTTCTTACCCTGGGCCTCCTTCTTCGGAATATGCCCCAAATTAAGAATCTAAAATCTCCATAAAGCACAAATAATTTTACGAACCCTACTAATGGGAATCCTCCATAGGAGTAATCCCCAAGTCCCCCTTTAACTTTGGGCCTCCTTCTCAGAAATAATCCCCAAGTTACAAGTCTCTTTAAATTGGGCCTCCTTCTGAGGAGTAATCCCAATCATAAGTCCCCCATAATTTGGGAATCCTCCTCAGAAGTAAGTCCCAAGTTAGAGTATCCAAATATCCATAAAGTACAAATACCTTTTTGGACCCTGCTCTTGGTATTATTTCATAAACTAAGTCCTAATCTTTATTTACATGGGAAGTCGTACATACATCATTCCCATATCATTCTTTGTGATCACATATTTAGTGGCACAAATCGCCAGGTTTACTTATACCTCTTGTTTCTCACACCGAGCATTACTCACATGATCTTAGAGTATAAAAGTAACTATGACACATCCCTTTGGGCCATTAATCATACCAAATTTCCACACTTCTTAATTGAACTACATGGGTTTTGATTCCTTTTTTATCAAGGATACATAGGTAGCCCATCGGCGGGTTCGATCCAAACACGGAAATAATCCCTAGCCATCTGAATGACAATAAACATCAAGTGCCCCACTGAGTGGCTTTAAAACCAGTATGGTCATCATAATGACCATGATATTTCTATATAATGTATTAAAGGATACCATTGACTAAGGATCTCTAATACATACAGATGATTCTCCATCGATGAATAACCTCAACTAAATATAAGGAAATTCTCTAAATCCCATACATATCAATCATTGATTACAATGTATAAACAAAAAACTCATTTTCATTCTTGGTAAATTAATAAGGATTTGTGAAAATAACTTAAATCTATGAGAGAGTCCCGGAGTAGGCAATAATTCCCCCCAAAAGGGTGTGATGAGCCTGACCTCCCATCCTCTCGACCAATGAAAATTTTTAAGCCTCATTGATTCACAACTAATGAGAACCTACCTTTGGAATGTAGGTCCAAATGGATATAGAATCATTGGATGATTACAATTCTATGAATAAACCCATTAGAAACCGATTGGAAAAGTTTCATCCTTAAACAAACGAGGTCATCCACATTTCTAGGGAGAAACAATTACTACTACCTGAATTGTTGGGAAATTCATCAAATTAATAATCTATGATTTTAGTTGTATATTAAAGATCTTATAATTTCTATCATATATAAATTTTCGATTCTTTATAATTCTAATTAACAATGGATAACATAGTTGAGGGTGCTGCTACTAAAAACACACCTATCTTTAATGGTAATAACTATGCTCAGTTGAAATTAAAAATGAAAATGTATATAGAGAGCATAAGACTTGAAATTTGGGACTCAATTAAATAGAAACATGTATTTCATGACACTACTAGGGACACATGGTATCATTTGACTAAAGCTACATATAATAAAAATTGTAAAGCAATGAATGCATTGTACTATTCTTTAGGTGATGAAGAATTCAATAGAATATCTGTTTGTAAAACTGCATATGAAATTTGGGATACTTTAGCTGTTTCTCATGAGGAAACAACCAATGTTAAATAAATGAGATTAAATACTTATACTATTAAATATGATAATTTTAAAATGATGTATGATGAACCTATCTCTGAAATGTATCTCAGGTTCAATGAAATAGTGAATACCATGAGTCTTCTTGGGAAACCAGTGGACATTAAGGATCAGATTATTAGATTTCTTCAATGCCTACCTGACAGATGGAGAGGAAGTTATGTTTCTATCTAAGAATATTGTATCATAGGCAAGCTACCAGTGAAGGAACTAATTTGAAATATTATGATGTACGAAGAAGAGATTAAGGTAATTTAAGATAAATATGAAGAACCAAGAAAGAAATATTTAGCATTCAAGACTACTACCTCAAAGAACAAAGATAAAGAAAAAGCTCAAGCTCCTATAGACACTTCCACCAGTGAAGACTTAAATTATAACAGTGATGATGAGATGACTCATCTAGTTAGGAGATTCAATAAGTTATATCACAAGAAATATTTCTTTATAAAGTAGAACTATAAAGGAAGGTATAATAATAAAGTATAGTGGAAAAAGGACAAAAAATGGAATGATAACACAAATGAGATAGTATGTAATGATTGTAAATGAAAAGTTCACGTGAAATATAATTTACCAAAGCTAAAATTTAAGAAGTATTAAGAAAATGGAAAGGGATATAAAAAGGATATTAAAGATACTTGGAGTACCTCAGAATATAGGTCAAGTGGATCTGAAACTTCTAATATTGAAAAGAACAAACAGGTAAACTTGTGTTTCATGACAGAAACTTCCGAGGTAACACCCAATTATCCTGTACATAATTATTAATATTTTTAGAATGAATGTTAATCAAACAAAGATGAAAATATGACTAAGTATGAACTATTTAAATACTGTGGAATTCTTGAGGAAAACATTAATGAACACAAGGATAAATATAAATTATTGAAAAAACAACATTCTTTAAATGACAGTGATAAGTCTGATATGGATATTGAAAAAGAAATATGTGATCAACTGTTAAAAGAGAATATTGAACTTAAATTGTCCAATGAGCAATTAAAAAGGGATTTTGAGTAGTTTACTGTAGGTAGAGATACCTTGACTCAATTTCTAGGAAAACAGATAGCAACAAAATACACAACTGGTATAGGATATCAACCCCGATTGAGAATAATTATTAAAACTAAATTTGTTCCAAAATCAGGACAGTTCACTACTAGTTCATGTTCTGGACTGTCTTTTGAAAAACAATTCTATAAAGCACCAAACAAATTGTTTATGTCTCAAAACATATATGTTGATTATAGGAAACCAGTGAGACAAGTATAGGTTCCCAAAGCATTACTTTCTAACCTTTTTAGACCCAAGAAAATCTAGGTACCAAAGGTATCCTGCAAATTAATCTATTTTATAGGAAAACTGTTTAAAGAGATCCTATAAAACTCTATAGTACTTGAACAGTCAATGTTCAAGACACATGACAGGAGAATAATCATGAATCAAGAGCCTAATTAAAGTTTATGGTGGAAATGTTACATTTTGTGATAATGAAAAAAGGGAATATTGTCATCTTAGGCCAAATTGGTAACCCTAATACTATATTAATTTCAAAAGTACTTTTTTTATAGGTTAAAGTACAATTTACTAAGTATCTCTCAGTTATGTGATGATAGCTTTAATGTTAAATTTTAAAATGATGCATGAAATGTTTTTATTTATAAAAATGATTTCATATTCACTACTATTAGAAATATAAAAGTATATGTTATTGATGTAAATTCTTTACTTACGAAAAATGATTCATGCTTAAATTATTTTCATAAGGAATCCTTATTATGTCACAGAAGAATAGGACACTGCAATCTGAAATCACTTAGGAAACCAACTAGGAAAGGTTTATTTAGAGACTTAACTAAATTATAATTCCCACATAACAATGTTTGTAATCCTTTTCAAAAGAGAAAACAACACAAAGTTTCTTTCAAACCCAAGAATGAAGTTTCTACTTCTCAACCGCTTGCATTTGTACACATGGATTTGTATGGAACATCAAGAGTTTCAAGTTTAAATGGGAAGAAATATGTTCGTGTTCTTGTAGATGATTTTTCTAGATATACTTGGGTATACATTCTAGCTACAAAAAGTGATGAATGTTCTTTATATATTAAATATTCGATGTCTGTAGAAAATCATAGTGCGCTTAGAATTAAGACCTTGAGAAGTGATCATGGTTGTGAGTTTGAAAATCAAGAATTTGAATCCTTTTTCTCACATAATGGATATAATCACAATTTATATTCTCCTAGAACACCCCCAACAAAATGGAGTTGTGGAAAGAAGAAATAGGACACTTTAAGAGATTTCCAAAACTATGCTAAATTAGTATAATCTACCTATCTATTTTTGGGCGGAAACTTTTAATACAACTTTTTACATTATCAATAGAGTCTTGATTAGACCTATTCTTAATAATACCCCGTAAGAGATCTAATATAATTGGAATCCTAAGATTATTTACTATAGAGTTTTTGGTTGCAATGTCTTCATCCTTAACACTAAAGACAATCTTCACAAGTTTTCTTCCAAAAGTGATGATGGAATTTTCCTAGGTTACTCAATCACTAGTACAACTTATCGAATATTTAATAAGAGAACAAAATGTGTGGAAGAATTAGTTGATGTTAAATTTGATGAGAATGATCCACATGAACCCAAAACATATATTGAACACCTTGATAAAGATATGTAAATTCTGGACCTTAATGATAAAGATAGTGAGCCCTTAGTGAAAACAACCAGTTCTGGAAATTTTCCAAAATATTTGCATGATGAATCTGGACCTATAGACATTCAATAGGAGTCTAGTTCAACTCTTTCTAGAGGTATTATAACTCTCAAGAATCATCCTTTAGATGCTATAGTAGGTGATTTAAATAGAGGAACACAAAAAATAACTTCTCTGAGAAACTAGGTTGAACATCAAGCCCTTATTTCATAGCCTGAACCTAAAAATATTGATGATTCAATCAATGATGAATTATGGGTGATATCTATGCATGACCAATTAAACCAATTAGAAATAATCAATGTTTGGGAATTAGTAGAAAGACCTAAAGACACGTTGACCATAGGAACAAAATAGGTGTTTGGAAATAAATTTAATGAATCTGGAAACATAGTTAGAAACAAGGAGAGAATAGTTTCACAAGGATATAGTCAAGAATAAGGAATAAACCATGAGGAAACAACTTCACCTATATCTTGACTAGAAGCCATTAGGATACTACTTTCTTATGCATCTCATCTGAATTTCAAACATTATCAAATGGGTGTAAGAATTGAATTTTTAAATGGGTACATCATAGAAGATGTATTTGTTGAACAACCCCTAGTTTTAAAAATCCCCATTTTTCAAATCATGTCTTCATACTTTCAAAAGCCCAATATGGTCTGAAACAAGGTCCAAGAGCTTGGTATGATAGACTTAGTTCTTTCTTTATTTCAAATGGTTTTACAAAAGGAATATCAGATCCTACTATTTTTATTAAAAAGATTTCCAAAGATGTTTTAATAGTACATATTTATGTATATGACATTATTTTTGGATCCTCTAAAAATTATTTATGTACATATTTTTCAAAAATGATGCAAGTTGAATTTGAAATGAGTTTAATGGGGGAACATAAATTTTTCCTTGGATTTCAAATTTTTCCAAATGAAAATGGTATTGTTCTAAATATGTGTAAATATACCAAGTATCTTTTGAGACGTATTGTTTTGCACTGCAATAAAGGTGGTGATACACCGTTGAATACCACCTGTAAGTTAGATGCTGATGAAAATGGTAAGCCAGTGGATCAAACCAATTACAGAGGTACGATACGAGGTCTGATCTGTCTTACTACTAGTAGACCTGATATTATGTTCAGTGTATTCTTGTGTGCTCTCTTTCAATCCAATCATAAGGAGTCTCATCTAACTGTTGTTAAAAGGATTTTTGAATAGCTCAATTATACTATAAAATTAGAACTTGTTTACCCAAGAGGACAATCATTTTATTTAATGAGTTATTTGGATGCTGATTTTTCTAGTTGAATGTTAGATAGAAATAGAACCTCTAGAACATGTCACATTTTAGGCAAGTAGTATCATAGTGTAGTAAGAAACAGAATTCTGTTGCATTATCTACTACCAATGTTAAATATATAGCTATTAGGAGTTGTTGTGCTCAAATTATGTAGATGAAGCACACTTTACTAGACTATGAATCTCAATTCAAACATGTCTCTATAAAGTTTGATAATACAAGTGATATTAACATCTCCAAAAATACAATTTCTCATGCTAGGACAAAGCACATTGATGTGAGCCATCACTTCTTAAGAGATCATTATCCAAGAGGTGATATCACTCTTGAATTCATTGGTACTGAACACCAATTGGCTGATATATTCGCAAAGCCTTTGAATTATGAGAGGATAAATTACATCAAACATGAGTTATGTATGATAAACTGTTAAGCATTAGGAACCTCACTGATATGAACTTCACTAATAGAAACCTCACCATTAGAAACCTCATTGATAGGAACCTCTCTAATAGAAATATCACTATTAGAAACCTCACCATTATAAACCTCACCATTAAGAACCTCACAGATAGGACCTCACCATTGGGACCTCACCATTGGACCTCACTATTAAAAACCTCACCATTGGACCTCACCATTAGAAACATCACCGTTAGAAACCTCACTGTTGGACCTCACCATTAGAAAACTCACCAATAAGATCTCACCATTGGACCTCACTATTAAAAACCTCACCATTACGAACCTCACCAATAGGACCTCACCATTAAGAACCACACTAATAGGACCTCACCATTAGAAACCTCACAATTAGGAACTTCACCGATATGACCTCATCATTGAAACCTCACCATTGGACCTCACCGATAGAAACCTCACCATTGTTACCTTACCGATAGTCGATGTTTTCGAGACATAGTGTTTTTCTTTGTAGGAATCTGAAATGTTTTATTCATTACTTATTTCTGTTGTTTAATTTATCTTTTGATACCAAAGTGATAAAATTAAAGTACATACCACATTTTGATCCACCTCAAAATCTCTCCTGAATCTTTTTCTCCCTAACCATAGAATATAACCCTCTTCTGAAACCATCGAATCGCTTCAGATTGCATGGAAAGAGTGAAGAGACCATGGGCCAATGATGAAGGGGACATGCCAAATCCAAAGAGACTTAAAGATGATTTGAGTAGAGAAATAAAGAAAGTGGTAAATCTGATCAACCCTCATATGTCAAAGAGGGAAATCGTAGTTGAAAATGAGGTCAGTTCTAAATGGTTGCTAATGAGCGGATCTTTTGTGTTGAAGGAACATGAAGCTCAAGGCTGGTTTGAATTATTTTCAAACAACACTGGACCCTATTACCTGAATTTAGTGAATGATTTCTATGAGTTTTTGAAATTCGAATAGACTAAGTTTGAGAATAGAATGTCTTAGAGGGTGAATACAATAAGTATGAGTTTTTTCTTTTGTTGAATGGGAGGAGTGTCTGAGAGTACCACATGTAGGGATTTATTAATTCTACTCAAGAATGGTTCCTCCCACTACTATGTTCTTCTGTTAAGAAGAAGCCTTAGCCAAAATGACAGAGAGTAAGATCCCATGGAAATTCATTGCTACTGAGATGGAAAGAGAATACAAGATTTTGTTTATGTTTTTCCGGCATGTCTTGAGTCCCAGGATAGGGGACTTTGATACATTGAAATTTTAGGATGTATTTATTTTATATTTATTGAACCATGGAACTATGATAAACATTGAGACTACTGATGATGCAAGTGAAGAGGAATGTCATAGTCTCAGTCCCTTGATAGGGAATAATGAAATGGTTGAAGGTGAGTATGAAGAGGCTGCTAATTCAGTTGAAGCTGGAATTGATTTAGAAGTTGTTGAAGATTTAGTAGAAGAAGTGGCAGTGGACCCTCCTGTTGATGAAGTTTCTCAAGCAGGTATGGCAGAGATGGATATGGTTGATCAGGAGAATGCTCCAAGTGAGGGGGAAGAACCTGTTTCCACAGAAGAACCTAGATTTCTGGTTTTATGCTTAGATTATGGGCACTCTGATGATGAAATACCTATCAGAAGTCCTCTCATTCCTACTATTTCATAAAACACTATTGTGCAGCTAGTGGTTAATTTTCCTCATGGCTATGTAAAGAAGGATGATTTGGAATTAATGAATTTAGATATGAAGAACCACATTGATGAGATATTTGTTGGACTTGATAGGGTTATGATTGACAATTAAGAATTTTTCACTTCTGCAGTGGAAAGGCTACTTTCTACCACTCACTCCATCCTTCTAGAAAAGGTAAAGGACTGTCAAAATTAGATCAGAACTTTGGAAGATTCTATGGAATCTATAAATTAGTCTATTTCCAGATTAGACTCCTACATGGTTTCAAGGGTTTAGTTGGACAAAGATCTTCGATATTTTAAAATTGTTGATTAGAAATTGGTCACTATGATTGAGGAATTTAAGAAGTCCATAGAGACACATGTGAGTAGCCAAGATGATGATGTGAAGAGACTTATCAGTGGTCTAACTAAATCTTTTAAAGAGACAGTGGCTTTCACTATGGAACCATTGTGTGCATCTACTTCATCATTTTCATCTCCTCCCATTGATCTAGAAGCCTTCAAGATGGATATTATAAAAGAAGCTAATATGTTCTCTAGCACCAGTACCTCAGGTCCTCATTCTATGACTCGGGTTATTTCCACTACCAGAGAAATTCATAACCTTGTGGGAAATTATCGAAGGAAATCTACTCAAGATCATAAGTCCATCAAGGAAAAAGTTGATTTATACTACACAAGGGTATACACTAAGCATCAGATGGATGGTCACTTCAAGGTGTTATTGGAGAACTTGAGGATTCCACCTGCCACTCAAGTGTTTAAGGATCAGGTTAACAGACATAGAGAGTTGACTCTTGCTTTGGAGAAATTTATGGATAACAAGGATGATTTTATTTCATCCTTGTAGAGAGGAGGAAGTATTATTATAGACTTTAGAAATATTCTTTTACCCTTCCTCCACATGTAATTCACTCTCATCATTGTTCCTCCAGCCTTTCCTTCTACCTCAGGTGCCTCAGGATCTGCCAGTGCTGAACTATGTATGACTCTTCCACAGACCATCAGAATATTGACCCCCACCATTCCTCATAGATCTACTCACTACAGGTCTACTGATGCTTCTGTTGCAACACCTCCAACCCTACTGACATCCATCTTTAGGCCTATCTCTCCATCTTCAGAACCTACTTCCTCCACTTCCAAAGACAAATCTTCTTTGGACATCTATGATGTGGATTGAATGTGGGATGTATTAGTTGATAGGGATCTTTGTAACATTTTTTTATATTCTACTATTTCTTCTTTTTTGGAAAATACTATTTTGTTTATTTTTTACCCTCCTGTGTTTTTTTATCACATAGGGGGAAAAATATTTAAGCTTGAATCTCGAAGTTACCTAAAGGGGGAGAAACAAGTCAGCTTTAATTTTTAAGCTGCCTAAACTTAAATGAGACATTTTTTTAAGTTGACTGAACTCTTTGCATATATATATACCATCTATATTTTTCCATAATAAACATGGATCAAATGTTATTATACACACCTTACAAGATATCAGCAAATGTGCTTAACCCTAATTCAGAAAATACTGACATAATTTGTGACAATCAAAAAGGGGTAAATTTTTGGACTCGCCTATTTTGATAATCCAAAATCATGTTTTGATAATCCAAAATCATGTTTTATTTTTGTGATAATTATGTATCTCTTAAAAGATAATCATTTATATATAAATCATGTTTATATCAAAGTGATAACTATTTATGTTTAATCTAACTGCTCTCTTGTATACTTCTCATAGTGAAAACTTTCTCCATTAAAAGGGTCATCGGTGAGTGGTCACCGATGCATGGTAACCGATACAAAGGTCACTGATACAAAGGTCACCAATGAAAAGGTGATCGACGCATGGTCACTGATGCAAAGGTCACCGATCCGAAGGTCACCGATGCAAAGGTCACCGATGAAAGGGTCACCGATGAAAAGGTCACCGATGCAAAGGTCATCGATGTAGAGGTCACCGATGCAAAGGTCGCTAATTCAAGGATACTATTGGGAAGGATACCGATGGAGTGTTATAAATTGAAGGTTACCGATGGAGAATTATCAATTGAAATTTACTGATAGAGATTCACCAATTGAAGGTTACCGATGGAGAGTTACCAATTAAAGGCTACTGATGGAGATTTATTGATGGAAGGTTACCGTTAGAAAGGTTATAGATGAATTCTACTGATGTGCACTTACTTTGAAGCCTACCATTGTGAAGGCAACCATTACTAGTCTACTATACTCTTTTACTCCATACCTTGTCAAATTATTAATATTATTATAACAGTCATATTTGCTAATTTTAATGATTCTCTTATTAATTCATGATGATTTTAGGCATATCAAGAGACCGTATCTAGGGACTGTAAGATGTATGAGAAAGATTACATGTGATTTACTTATAACTATTATCGAACCTCATATATAAAAGAGAAGAAAGACTAATGCATGAAGTGTGTGAGGACTTGATGATGAGAAGCGTGTCTGAGCATATGAGGAAACTTACTCACTAGATCAGAGATGAACCATCAACCACTTGCTCTGTGAACTCACAAGCATCAGGAAGATCATTTTAGGGAAAAACTCACTTATGCTTTATGTGCTTCATCAACTCTTGATCAACACAATAATAAAAACTCTCAGTTCATAAAATCTAGAACCTATAGTTACGACACTCTGTTTTTGGAGACAACATCCAGAGAAAGACTCAACCATTAAATTCTTTACTTCAAGGAGTCAATAGATGAACTGAAAACACATAGAGCCTTTTATATAATTAAGGAACTAGACTTAAAAAAGTGGTGGTTGGTCCCATAATTTTATAACCCCTTGATGAATAAAAATAATTATTTTTTATGAATATATTGGGTTATTGTGTATACCACTCCCCATTTCCGTATAGTGTCTTGGAACAAGGTCATGCCACTATGTTTTGATGTTTGAAATTATTCATTCCATTAGTATGAAAATTGTAATTATTTTTATCCATGTTTTCATTTAATATGATGTATATAGCTTGATATAAGTTTTAATTGATTGTGGTATTATAATAATTACTCAATTCTCCCATAATATTTATTACATGATTATATCAATGGTATTTTCTTTCCATACTGAGCATTTGATCTCATCCCTTTATATGTTTTCATTTCCCTAGGTTTTTATGAAAAACATGACACATGATATATCTACAAGATAGCTCATTTTTGGATTTTTTTTGGATATTTTTAATACTTATTATTGATTAAGGGTTTTATTATAGTAGAAAATGATAACCCTCGGTTGTAAAGAATAAGGAAATTATTAGTCTATGTTTTATACTATTACTATAAATCTATAAACTTAAAATGTCTTAGGAATGTATGTAATTTAATAGTAATATTAATTCATGTAATTATTTATTAGGAATGTATGAGAATCTATAGTTTTCATTGAATCCATTATATAATGTAATTTTTCTTGGTACCAACATTGATAGTGTGGATCTAGGGAGGCATTGCTTGCAGTATAGAAGGGTTTAGATAACTTTATAAATTATGATTTCTTTTGAGGATAACATAAGGGTTGTTATGTTAGGGGTGATAATAATTTCATCAGAATAAATAACCTTTTTATATATTATATGACTTAAAATTAACTTAATAATGTAATTTTTATTTGGGGATTAGGATATGTGATATTTTGTAAAAACCCTAGGGATATGTCAACCTGATAATTCTATATATAGGATAACATCCTAATGTTTTGGTAATGTAGTTACTATGTGGTTATCCTTGAAATGAAACCGAAATATGAATACAAATAGTAGATGCATGCATTAGAACATATATACATAGGGGAAATAACCTAAAAATTGTTGGATCATGTAATATCTCGATTGTCACCTAGTGAAAGACAATGATGTCTAATTACACAGCCGGTTTAACAATCCCATGGGATATACTATAGTTAATTCACATTATATCCAATGAAAATTTATAATGTATTTTATTATGATATTTATAAATTAGTTTATGGAATATAATATGATTCTAACCATGCATAAAATAGATTTAAATGTTGGGGTTCATTGGTTAAGGATCATATTAAATGATATATTCTTTCAGGGATAAATTATTTGTTAGATATTGGGAACATAAATTTCAATGGTTTGGGGTTTAAAATATTTAAAGAAAGTTTATGGTAATTTGGGATAATTATTTTTAGGAATAGGTTAATAATTATGAGAGAACCCACCTCAAATCAACCTAGGTTAAACCATTAATGATATAGGTTAAACTGAGAGTAATATAGGTTTAATCATTTTTTATTCCAGTTGAGTAGTAATAACTATAGAATAACATGATAGTGTTATAACATGATACATATTGATGTTAAATCTTATTATAATTTTTATGATAATTTTCTTATAATCATTATCTATCATGTTTAATGTTTGGTTTTAGTAATGGATGATTCTTGAAGGAAACTTTTTAATAATTTATGCGAGTGACTATGCATAAATCATCCCAATAAAAAACTAATGGGATAAATATTGGAGTGGGAAATAAATTGATTAATTACAAATGATCTATTAATAGTTTTGATTAACAACATGATCATTGTTTAAATCCTAAGAACACAAAATCAGATAATGATGGAATCTCATAAAAATTCAAGTGAAAATGAGCTTTAAGGAAAGAAGATTAAATTTCCAAAATGTCAAATATATGGGAAGAATAATGGGTGAATTTTGCGTAAAGTTACAATTAGATGATATAATTTTATTGATAAAAGTGATGAGACTCACAAGTGTAAGGGAATGAGAGAATATATAAAAATATCTTGCATCAATTACATGATAGATGGGTATTATATGACTCAATGTCTGAATCCAATATTCAATGAGAGAAATAGTCACCAAAACCAAAAAAAAAGTAAAATCATATCAAACTATTATTGATGTAGTAGACAGTTAGTATTCATTATGAATTTTCTAGTAGTCTATGTCATGTATGTTTTCACAAACTATGGGATGTTGATTTAAAAGTAAAAAAACTAATAGTGAAATGTTTATCAAATAAATACTTTTCACATTTTGTGGGAAGTTATTTATTATTGATATAGTCCACATAATATAGTATAATTTTATGTGAAATTAAAAATGGGTTATCTGTATTTATAAATAACTTATATCAATTTTCATGCCGAAAAATCTCATTCCACTTCTGAAATAAACCCATGAAAGTCTAGTGGTGTATAAAAAATTATGAGTTCCCCAAATAAGTTACGCTAATCTTATGTGTCAAATTAGGATGAGATAATTTATTTACTAGAGGGAGATCTAATACCGCTAAATTTTATAATTTTAATACCATTAAATAATTCAATGTGTTCGATAACTTTCTCCACACACAACACTAAACTAAAATGAAACTGTGATGTGATTAGATTGATACCACATAGCCGTTAAATTATTGAGAATGATTAAGAGGAATAACATAATGAATTTTTTTAGAATGTATATAAATAAAACATTTAATATGAATAAAATTCAATTATGTTTCCAAAAATCGATAATATGACATTTTATTTTTTAGAAAATCATTTCAATTAAAATAACATTTGTATTTGATATAAATTTATATTTCAAGAAAAATATGATTAATGATAAAATTTTGTATTTGAATTTAATAATTAGTTAACATCAATTTAGTTTGTAAATAATCTGAAATAAAAATATTAAAATTTCATTTTTGAAAATTTTATTTTCTAATAAAAAAGCATTATATATTATGATTTTATTTAAAAATTTTATTTAAAAATTTTATTAATTAGATTTGAATAATTAACATAATTTTTTCATTTATAATGACAATATATTTTTAAGATGAATTTTTTGTGTATTTCTAAAATATTTTTTTTGGTGTATAGTGAAAATAAAATGATTTTCATAAAATAGTAAATTTTATGACATTATCGTGATATAAAAAAATAATTTAATATTTTTAAAACATTTTTATATAATTGAAATATATTTATAAGTAATAAAAATTGAAAATTACTATTTTGTTTTTATAAAACCAATGTAAATCATTTTGAAAACTTAAGTAATATTTTACTCTAAAAATTGTGTATATTCGCTTAAATTTAAAAATAATTTTCATCACCTATAGAAATTAAATATATAAATTTAGATATAATATTTTAGATTTATATTATAATATTATTTAAAATGGTAAATTTATTTTTTGTCATGAAATTAGTATTAATATCATTAAAGTTAATGACCATAATAATGTTAAAATTGTTATTTTCTCGGTATTGTTCTATTAATATCATGTAATTTTCATGTAATAAATTAAACAAATATATTTTAAATAATTACTATAATATTTTTTCTAAAAATATATAATTATATTATTATACATTAAATTTCTATCTAGCATAAAATTGTTTTATGAATAGATAATAGTCAAAAAAAAATTTCTAAATATAAAATGATTAATTTAGAAGATAAATTTTATATTATTTATAAATTGAATTATAATATATTGAGATTAAATTTAATTTCATCAAACCGATATTTAGTAAGTGGGTTTATTTTATATTTTTAATAAAATGTAAATTTTATAGTAAAAAAGTAGTTACCAAAGTAAATAAAAAAAAGGAAAAAGTTAAAACCTAAAAATAAATTACCATAAACATTCTTATGAATGTGTGAATTTTTTTTGGGGATTTAACAACCCAATATCACCACATAATTCATTATTTCAAGAATTTTGATTATTTGAAACTTGAATAGTGTAATCATATCATAAAAATTAAAGGGTGATAAAAAAAAGATCTCCTTTCTTCACTTATAAAAGGGGTCACTTCCACCCCTTCCTTCCAAACACATCCAAAACAATTACTTCCCAAAACTGTGTACTTTTTATCCTCATAGAATAAACTCCTTGGTTCATCAAAATATGGTAAATTAGATATCCTAATCCATTTATTTTCATGGTTTTTTTTGAAATAAAGTCCAATATACCGAAGTGAGCATTAATTAATCCATAACATTTTATTCATATTATTTATCTTCCAAAACCATCCTTACTATATAAATATTATAACCTAGATTTAATTATTATATATAAGGGTTATTATATTAAGGGAACTACGGAGATTGATCTTTTAGCATTACAAAATCTAAAGACTAAAAACATGAATTAATTTTCTTACATTCCCAATTGTATTTTTGGTTTAGATTTTTAGATAGTTAGTTCATAAATATTACATTACAATACCATACATTACAATGTGGTCACTTATATTTAGAATCCATTTTCCCTATAAAATTAATCATTTAAAAGATTTTTTTCTTTTCATGAAGCATCTTCACCATTTTCATATTGAACTCATTATTATCCCTACTCATCCTATGAAAAACATTTTAAAACATTGGATGATGAAAAAGTGATGAGTAAGGGGAATAAAAAGAAAGAAATCTGTTATTCTAGAGAAAAAATAAAAACCCAGAAAGTAAATCCATTTATCACATTATTTATGGAGATTATAAAATAAATAAATCCATATAAAATATGGAAAAAAATTTCTTTAAAGAAAATTTTACAACTCATTATAGGAATATGTAAAACTATATGAAATATGTGACATAATTCTCATATCACTCTTACATATAGTGTAACCCTAACTATTACAAATGAAATATCCATCACAGTTATACAATGAATGACCATCTAAATTTATTACCATAATCTCTTTAGAGAAACCTAATAAGTTTACTCCATTCCATTTTTGGAATAACCATTATATTGTATTCCCATAATCTATTACAAGAATCCTAACCGATAAAATCCATCCTTTTACCAAATGCATTGGAAATCTATAGAAGATGAACATGTTCTCCTTTTATAATAGAACCTCCAATCCACATAAAAATTTGAATAGACCAAAACATAATCATAATATGTGAATGCTTCCATACCTAAAAATATTCTTTTCACCCATAATATTTATTTGGATATTGATATATCATTGTTTGTTAAAACCCATTTAAAAAATGATATTTTTAAATCAAACAAAGCATGGTTTTTATTTTTATAGAAAATTAATGTTGATAAAGGAATACAAGCTTAAAATAATGTTTAAAATACTGGTAAAATTCAATTTTTCCATATACATTAAATAAAACATTCATTTTGTCTTTTAAAAAGAAAGTTATAATGTTCTGTTAAAAATTATTTTGAAAATCGTTGAATGAAATTATGAAGAAACATAATATTTACCTTATAAATAACTTTATTATATATAAATATGTCAATAAATTACATTTTAAAATATCTATATGGAATAAAATGTGTTATAAGGGATACATTAAAATATGTTTTTAAAAGAATACCACTTACCTTGAATCAGACTTATCATGTACATTCTTTATTTTCATGAATAATAATCTTATATTAATTTTTTAGATTCATAAGAAACTTATTAATTTTTATTATTAATTTTAGTTTATCTCTTAACATTATAAATTTAATTATCTAATTATTTCAATTCACGTCATATTTTTTTTGAAAGTATTCATTTTGTAAGTCTAAAAATGGATTTGTTAAGTTGACTGTGGTCAAAGTGGTCCTTAGTAAATCCTCTACATAATGATAAAAATGATATAAATATAATTTGTATATATCAATTTTTATTTTAATACTAACCTTGAAAAAATTTTACTGTAAATTATTTATGTTACAATAAAGGAGATGGTTTGATTTCTGTATGCACGAGTAAATTTTCCATTTTCAACATTCATTATAGAAAAAAAAAGAGTATCATTTTTTAAATTTGCATAATAATAATCATATAAAAATTATTATATAATATCATTAATTATATTTATATATATCAACCATGTGATGTGGTGATGAAAAATGAATCACATCACTATGTGGAGGTGGTAGTCTACATATACACACAAACAACATTATCATTTTCATTGAAGGGAATAGTAAGAAAGTAAATGATATATTATATTTTAAAAAATATAAATATATAATTAATATCAAATATAAATATATAATGAATATAAAATATAAATATCAATTCCATCATTAACACCAATCATGAAAGGTGGTGATGGAAAAAGAATTACATTGTCCAATGAGGCGGTAGTCCTCCATTCCAAAAAAGGATGAATTCCTTTCCCATTTTATAGAGGTAATATATTGATATAGGATATTAAAAAAACAGAGTAAAATTATTTTATATTCATAATAATAAATCATATATACATATTATTTTCATTTTATTAAATTTGTAATGTTTTATTTGATTATAAACCTGGTATGGGATATTTATTATAAGAATTAGGATTTTTATGTACAATGAAAAAGATGCCGAAAAAGGAGAAAAATTGTCTATTGAACATCATGAAATTTCATTACACGATGTGTAGTGGAATTTTACTATATACTACTTTTTGGAAGGTAAGTCATGATATAATTCATCCCATGAAACTCATTACACAACATGCATTTACAGTACACAATGTGAACTGTCCTTACACGTAGTGAATAACCAGTCCAAAATATAGGGCATTAAAATAAAAACTCGCGTAATTAGAAGGAAGATACACGATGCGACATTCAGTTACATGTCATGTAAGGAGTACAATTTCAAAATATCAGATGAGATTCTCAATAGATATGAATGTATTCAAAATTCATGGATAAAGACACAGATTGGGATTTCATGATGTGAATTCCAATTACACATCGTGTAATATTCATTATATATACAAATCAGTAGGGAACTAGATTTTAGAGATTGGTGGTGGATATATTTATTTATCTTTCATTCCCCTCTCATTCCCTTCTACTCCCTCTCTCCCAAACATTAATTTCTTTAATGTTTTTCATTATTTTAATTTAATACAATCTATTTGTAAGGATTTTGACATTGTTGTTCATCCTATTTTACATTACTGATACTGTTTCACTAGTTCTTCATTTAGATTAAAAACACACGATAAACTGTGGATTTGTATATTCTCATCCTTGTTTCATGAAAGAAAATTAGCTATAATTGTAATTGAATCCATCTCATTTTTGGTCAATTCATGATTTCATGTTCATCAACTAACAAATTCCACTTTGTGTATGTTTTTTAATTATATAATCCCTATTTATTTTTATAAATTCAAAATGTTCTCAACATATTTTCTTTTCTTGATTAATTCTATAATGAGATTATAAACTATATAGGGTAGGTATTGGGAGTAGGGGTATCTCAACTTAGTTCAATATTAAATTAGAAAATTGGTTACCATAAAGGATTGGTAATAAGGATAAATAACAATAGTCTATCCTGTTCAATCAAACATCTCTATCTATGAGACATTTCAATGAATGACCCTATCCTAGTTGAAGTAGAATAGGATATGACCAATAACCTACAACTCTTTTAAATATATAAGATAAGATTAATGTAACTAGGTTGTCACTATCTCCAGATGAAAGAATAGTTACCTCCTTAGTAGAACTAGTTGGTTTGACCATAATCATCTTGTGACATCCTCCTACTTCACATCCTAAACTTTAGGTTCCTAATAAGTTAGAATTAAAGATCATTCTTTCAAAAAACCCTAAAATTGTTATTTATACCCTCATTAATCTTGATTTCAAACCATATGTATTTAGAAATAGATTTACCAAATTGAACAAAACTCTTGAGGACTCCTACCTCAAAGGGTTCCATGATTAAGGTTTACATTTCTTGTAAACCCCCCCATGAGATCGACTCGAGGCTATCACTATACATTGTATTATTACCAATTAATGTTTGGGATATAATAAAATCAAATATGACCACAACCCAAGTGAATTAAATGACCCAAGTGGGCACGTGAAATTTTGGAACCATTACTGGGGAGTCTTGTTGTACATTGTACAGGAAACCTATCGACTAAAGAATATTAGATTACCTCTCACTTTACCTATTTCCATCTTCTTTCTCTTTCCCTTTTCATTTAGACACCACTACATCCTATCTTTCTGTGGCATAGTTCATGCATCATGGGCCTTATAATCATTCAAGGATCCTTGAAACACATGAAACACTTACCTTCAATCCCAAAATTGAATGGTATATCGTGGCATGCCATTAGTTAAACATGGAAGACTAAAACAATCTTGTAGGTCTAAACCCACATAACCTACCAAAAATGCTACCATTAGTTCCTAGATATAACCCATGGAAATAATTTCAAACCATCATGGATTATGTATTTCCATCAATCCATGGTGATATTCCAAGCTTCGTGCATCCTCCTCTTCAGGCACACATCGTTAAGATAAAACCTAGTCTCATTCACATGATCTAGAACATGGGAAAATTCAGTGGGATTTAGAGTGGAGATCCCCATGAACAAATTTTAATTTTCGGGAAGTCTGTGACACTATTCACTAGAAGAGAGAATATTTTGATGCAATCAAACATACATTCTTTCCCTTCTCCTTATGAGATATTGATAAATATTGGCTCAAAATTCAAGCTCCCGAGTTAATCACGACTTGGGATGATCTAGCCAAGAAGTTCATTGAAAAATATATTCCAACCATCCAAACATGGAAATTAGAGAATGACAATACAAAATTCACTCAGAGTGAAGTCTATTCCACATGTGAATCATTCGATAGATTCAAAGAGCTGATGAGAAAGTTCCTGCATCATGGAATAGACATGTGGATCCTACTCCAAACATTCAATGAAGGCCTCTAACCACCTGCACACACATTTTTCTATTTTTTCATTGATGGAGGGATAATAATCAGGAATTATGAGGTATACCAAGCACTTATATATGAGTTAGTACTAAATATTACTTATAAATGAAATCGAGATAACTTTTAAAATGTTTGAGATATTACACTCTACAAACCCAATAGTTATAAGGATAAAAAATCATTTTCTCACTAGGTATGGGTATGGGTTTGGTTTTTCCACTCTTGAATATGAGTTTTTACTCTATTAATTATCATGGAAAGAAGGATATACCAATAATGGGGTAGAGTAATTGATCTTCATTAATTCCTCGAATATTGCCTTTAAAAAGTAGTTTCCAAACTAATCATTTAGGGTTATTCAGGTATGTTGATCATGAAAATTAATGTCAAATATAAAATTATTAAATAATGGTTAACTCCATTTAAATATTATATATGAGGGGTAATAAATAAATTACCCTAAAATCTAATAGTATATCACATCCTAAGTCTGAATAATTCATTGGGAAATTCAATGGGTAGATAATATACTATATGTTATATGAGATTATCACACCACATCCAACACTACTACAAAGAGGACACCGTACTCACTTATGTATGGGATAAATATATTTTTCCACTAAATTTTAGTATCAATCACATTATTGTTCCATTTCTAATCAACAATTTAAAAATTTCTATTCACATATCTGATTAAATGAATTATATAAAATCTATGAGAAAAGGATACATAGGTTGTACAAACATAATATCCCTAAAAGAAGAGTCCCAGAAGTTTTCAATAAGATGGTTCACCTCCACTTGTTCAACCATGAAAAATTTAGGTAGGATTTGAGAACACTTATGTTAAAATGGTTGAAACCTTCAAATTTTTAGAAAAAGTGTGAAATATAATATTAAATACATATGGTCTACTCTAATGGAGCATACTCTTTTATTACAATAGATAGAGAGTTAATTTTCTTTATACCATTTCATGTTTTTTAGAAATAAATTTTATAACTCCATTATGGTTTCTTAATGTCCATTTTTTATGCAATTTAATTTCCAAGGAATTTTGTTTCATACACCAAAAATAAAAATAAATGATGGTCCTTTCTAAAAAAAGTTAAACTGTACAACACACAATACACACATGATGACCTATGGATTAGAGTGGAATTATTATGAAATATGAGTATCTTGATTCATATTTTCAGGGGATATATAGAGATATCGTTGATTCCTTATTCGGATCCTATCTTGAATATCACTAACATACACTCTGGTCCTTAAAATATTACATATTCATATCATGTAAACCACTATAACCTAGAACCAGAATAAATCCCTCTCAATTTATTTTAATAAAGGTATTGATACAGGTCATGATTCTAGATCCCTACAGGTCCTGATTCTTATTATCTATGGATACATAGTTTTATAGATTTCCATATTAGATTTAAATACTAGTTTCAAACTCTATCAAAATCCCACTTCATCTTGTTGTCTATGAATTCATCAATAAATATCAAGATTTCTATACATAGTGTTAAGAAAAAACCACATTATTCTTCACATGATACAGATCTATGTAAGATAATAACTTTAAATTTTCTAGTTTTATGTCTATAAACTACATGGTATCTAAGTACTTCTTGTATATCATTGAACATCAAAACCAATGGTCGGAATTGGATGACCCTAAAATTTTATAGATTTATTTATTTTGTGTCACTTATATTCTTTAAAAGAGATCTAGATGTGTGTAAGATTTCATGATATGTGTTTCATTTTCTATAAATAGATTCTTGGATATAATGGCCCCCCAACACCAAGAATTATATCCTACATATTCAAATATGGAATTACCTTTCATAGAACCACACCGGGGTGGGAAAATTATATCATTCCCTTATACATGAACTTAATATATACAAATATTACCTCTATTTATTATGAATATTTAATCATATTATCTCAAATCATGTTATGAAAACATGATTTCTATTATTGAGTCTAGGAGAAAACACAATTAACTTTAATCCTCATTGTGTAGAAATTTTGTAATTTAGATTTGGTTATGTACTTTGGATATAAAATATGACGTGGCATGTCAAAACCTTTGTCTTTGATATTGGGTATAGGTATAAGTATCACTTATGGTTTAGAAATATTTCCATAATTAATGTACCCCTATAAGAAACTATGTATGGATCAATTTTAATTCTTATGTGATATGTAGTGAGGCCTATATTTATCATCCTAGGAATAATAAAAAAAATTATCCCTCATATTTATTTGATGATGATAACATTACAAATTCACTCACTAGGGTACCCATATATTTATCCATTTATATCTTACACAGAATCTAGATATTCTCCACAATACTTCTCTTGATCTACATACGGCTATATTCCTATTATCACATGGTGTGTAGTGACCATTAGATCTATTATATCAGTTTTATCTAAAATATATCATTCAAACCAAACCATAATTTTCATCATACTATATACGTTATCCTATTTCATGTTGGGCTTCCTTCAACAGACACAAATCTATGAAAAACCAATTCAATATTAATAATTGTTGTCTTGTTTTCTTATCCTAGGACCAACCATAAATATAATCAAAATTAAACCATATCCTAGTTCATGTTATTGTTATTAAAACTGAGTATATATATATTAGACTCTATGATGGGGTAGTATATTATTATCAGGAACTATGTAAGTCTTGATTTCTTTAATCCAAGGATATTTTGTGTTATTAGGATCATTAATTTCAGAACTAGCTGTGAATACATATCTTATCAAAATACCACCTCATACTAGTGTCTGAGACATTTACAATGTTTGTTTTGTGTTCTTCCATTAACCCATACCATGATATCATATTCATTATGCTAATATTCCCCACATGGATGATTCTCATTGAGTATATAATCCTTGTCTCATTATTTTAAACGCTATGAAAAAATGACCAATATGTAGTGATCAATTATATATGACATAATTACCTTACAGATGATCATGATATATATAGAAGTTCCCATCATATGGGTTTACTAGTTTATATTTGGTTTTTTCAAACAACCTTAAAAAACAAAAAAAACTAATTTTTCTTCTCATTTTCTTGATTTATATCATTGTAAAGATAATTAATAAGAACAACATGTCGATCTATTGTTGTTTATACCACATATATAGTTACATATAAGTTAATCATCTTGTAAAATCCCATAATAACTATTACATAGTGTTGAGTCCATTAAAAATTCACTTTAGTGAATCATTATTCCCTCTCTAACTAAAGAATTAAACCAACTATTTTAGTGTATTATCTACAAATTCACATCAATTTTTTATGATGGATTTAAATCGGAAAACTATTAAAACTGTAATCTAAAAAGTAGAGTGTAGCCCACGAGCTTCTCTTACAATAATTATATACCATGAAAAAATAATCTATTTTGAATTACATTCCTTCATTGTGTTATGATCTTTCAAACATCTTCAACTGGTTATTCAATAGCCCACCATTAAGATAAAACCATCTCCCTACACCAATTATATAACATGATCTATGTAGCTGTATTTTACCAGAAACATGTATGGTTTGATTCAAATTAGTATATGATATATTTAATAATCTAAACCATCTATATTAGACCCAACTGCAAGAAATCATCCACTTACACACCCCTTTAAGATTCCCAAACAACCCTGATATAGTACCATTTAGACTAGATTATTCCAACAAGAAATGGAATATATCCCTCCCATATATCATATTATGTACCATAAGTGACCAAATCACTAAAAACCTTTCTTGGATATTGGTAACATGTGTATTTGATTCCAAAAGGGCCCGTCTTCACGGTACCAATTTTTGTGTCACATATCCATCCATATGCATGCATTCATCCATATGACAATGTATTATAATCCCATGTTCTAATAATATAACTTTTATGGAACAAGTTTTTTAATTAGTCATTTTTATCATCATATTTCCTTTCCTATTTCATCACTTTTTAACTCAAATGTATAATATTATTATTTACATTATTTAGATTCATTTTTCAAATGATTTATCCATCATGGAAATATAAATATAACCCTGAAATATATTCACCATTTTTAAAACAGGGTTACTCATTTAGAAATTGATACATTACATATTTTGGGTAAATTTTATTCACACCACCAGACATACAATTTCACGACCTGGCTCAATGGGGCCCATGCCACAACTCCCCAACCTTGCCTCTAAAAAGCCAAGGGATGGAGACTAATGCTATCTTGGAATATCACATAGGTGGTAGGAATGTTTAAAGTACCTATATGAACACACCCAAAATATTTGGAATGAAATAGTAATGATATTTAAAATCATGGAAACTAAAATTAATGCATAAATCTGTCCCACACCATCGTATAATAGAAGTATTGAAAGCACAAATGGAAAAACACACGCCAACCAAAAGATTTAAAATCATCCAACCTACTCATAAAGATATAATCACTATGAAATTAAACTACAAAAAATATCATTGGCCTAGATCTAGTAAGCAACTCGGTCAGTCTAACTCACTAAGCTATGCCTACCTTAGGTCCTCATGGGAATCTACCAGAAGGACTGTGGTCTACACAAGAGACAACACTAGTGGTAAAATCCCATCCTGGGATGATTATATAAATAATCACTAGCCCCCCAACAAACAAAAAGAAAAGGTAGAAATTAAAAAGAGTTATTCCATTAACCCAGTCATAAGGAACCCAAAGGAAGGAGAAAATCTATCTCAAACCATCCTCATAAATACATTCCATATCATATCAAACCACAAGGGGTTTCAATCTAGACAAATTAGTACATCACAAGGACCCCCAAAATCACCAATATATACTCATCTCAAACTTTAATTCTATTGAGGATCTAACCTCATAGAAAGATACATGATTCTACTTGAGTCTGTAACGGTAACAAATACTACGAGAATACACTCTGTGATGTCAACAATACCAGATTACACCCATCTAAGAGATAAAATCCATAGATAACACTCAACCATTTCTAATGGTATTCCTGAGAGAACATACTTCATTGAGAATGACTCACTTGGTCCATCTCTAGTTCCTAGCACTAGAGGTTCTTCCAAACCTTACATGCACCCTGTTCAAGGTCGTAAAAACTTAAGTGGAGAGGCCCACCCCTAACACTGCACTCAGTAATGGGAGAAGTACTCTATATTATGAATAAAATTAATCCTATATAATGATATATAATAGAGGTACCCACACCTTTATATTACCCTTCATTTGAGGGAGTAATATCTCATTACAAACCTGTAAAACCCATGTCACTTATGAATGGAGTGTCTCAAGACACAATCCATCAAGGGATCACTAACTCCTAACCAAGAATCACATATAACTAGGGGTGGGGTACACTCCTCATAATTTTACTCAACATAGGAGGTAGTACTTATCCAATATTGGACCTAATCCTTGTCGCTACTCAAAGATGAGGGAGTACTAATTTATAGATGAAGAATCAAATCCTAGTCTGATATGGGAGAAACACTTAAAAGATAGAGGACCCAAAACCTGTAATGACCGGGGAGTACAAGACCATACCTAGAAAACCTACACCATGGTAAGATAGGGGATTACCACTCTACCAGCATGATTACTATGGGGGACTTGCACCCTAAAACGATAGAGGAGTACCAACCAAATGTTAGAGGACCCACTAAATGGTAATATAGGGTAGTAACTACTCTACCAGAATAACATGTATGGAGGACCCGCACCCTAGAACTACATGGGAGTTACCACTTCAAGGATAGAGTACATACACCCTAACATGATAGGGCGGTACCCATTTCATCTATAAGTCACATATGGATATTTAACTCCTTGAAATAGTAAGGGAGTAACAAATCCACTAATAGGGGACCCAAACCCTGGTCCAACAGAGGAGTACCTACTCTATCTAGACAAAAAATATGGATGGACTACACCCTAGATGGTCTAGGGAGAACTGTCTCTAGCTAGAAAAATTGTATAGGGAACCCTCACCCTGATTAAAAAGGCTAGTACCATCCCAGAAGAACTACCACATGGGTAGAGAACCTGCACCCACAATGTGGGGAGTCCCATCTCTACCAAAGATAGATATAAGGGAAACCCAAACCCTAATTTCATAGCAAATTACTAGTCCCAATATCTCTCTATAATAACCACACTGATATCCAACATCATCCATGTGTCATTTTAAGGAGAGTCACACTTGTCATACCTCACATCGCAACTCTTCCATTGGCAGGGTGACCCACAAACTTGTTTAATCGTGTAGTTCCTCTATATTATCCTAAAGAGTCTATGGGTCACACATTCTAAGTGGATAGGGAAGGGTACCGACCCTGACATCAACCTAGTGATCCACCCGAGATCACTAACCAAGGTTAAGCACGACTATTACCATGTCATGCTTTAAAAATATCGCATAATATATTTCAATCCAATAGAGAGGAAAACATCATGTTATATATAAAAAAAATCTCAAGATTTTCTACACTCAAGACTTAATCTGAGTTCAAGAGAAGGAGATATGCAAGGAGTTATATTTTCAGAAGATCCCAATGAAGGTACATAATGTGAACTAGGGTCCGCACAGAGTGTGAACCCACATTTTCAACTAGTTATGTCCCTAGTTTACAAATATTTTCTATACATGTAGTCATACATGGTGTTTAAAACACATACATAGAATGTACTAGCTCACCCGACCCTGACCATGTTATTCCTCTAGATGGATCGACTAACCATGCCTCACATAAGACATGTACCACCTAGTACACAACATGTCCATGATAAACAGACACTTGTCTATGATGTTTTTTCATTCCCATGTCGTACAATCTATGTTTGGCTACCTTTTTCAATGTAATTCAAAATGGCCATGTACCATCACACAGGTACCATGGTCTTTCCCTCTAGGGCACATGACATGGGGTTACTACACAACATATAACCCCGATACATGATGTGTATCCCCTAGAATTCATCTCCCATGAATTAGAATAACACAAGGTGTCTTCCAAAGGCCTACAAAACATTTTGAAAGGAATTTTGTAAGTAATATCTCTGCGAGTCACACAAATCACACCGCTTTCCTTCAATCCTTTTTATGAACCTAGAAGGGATCTCTAGAAATCGTAATAGGGATCTAAAACCTTAAAAAAAATCACAACCAAAGAGATCAATACTAAGACTCAAATATCCCTACCATTAAGGTTAAACACTGATTATTAAGGTTTAGAATGACTCATGGATCATACTACTCCTTTTTCTGATGATGATTAGTACTATGAATGGAGATCGACAACACCTCGTCGCTTTGATTGGGCTAAATTATTCTATTAGAGAAAGGGGATAGAGAGAGGGATGTGCCTCTCCTATTTCTAGTTTCATTGAATGGGTAGGGAGAAATTATATTGTAATTTAATAAAACCAATTAACTCCCTTTTAAGTTCCTTATCTCCCACTCTCCCTCAATTATAAACTCAATGCTAACAGATTTGATATATCACCTAGGGTAAAAATGTTTTTTTGAACTCAACTGTTTTCTTAGAATTATGATATAAGACTCCACTCTCAAATTATACTCAGTTATACATGACTAGTCAGATTATTCCACAATTGAAGTCAACACAGAAATGTGACAATACTAAAAGGACCCTCAGAATCACCAAAACATACTAGAAATTGAATCAAAGTCTATTGAGGTTATAACCTCAAATATAGATTCATGTTTATACTCAAGTATCTGAAAGGTAACACACAACTGGGTGAACACACACCATGAGCTAATCCATCCCAGATGGCACCCATCAAAGAGATACACTCCATCGAGAACACTCCACCATTCTTGATGGTATATCCAAGAGAACAAGTTCCATCATGAATGACTGACCAGATCCATCTCTAGTTCCCACCATTATAAGTTCTTCTAATTCTAACTTGTGCTAGTTAGAAGGATGAAATATACCAAGTATAGAGAAAATTTCCTCACATTGTACACAGTTGAGGAAGAATTTATCCAGACTATGCACCACACGCATCCTCCCAAATGAGAGAGAATGAATGGACTCACACCTTTAAAATTACATGTAGTATGGGGAGTACTATATCCTAACTAACCCATGAAAATCCTATCGCTCCTAAATAAAGTGGCCCACACCTAAATCAGTCAAGGGAGAACTAACTCTTAACTAGTTGTGACACATCACTATTGGAGGCACCTGGTCCTTAAAATTGTACTCAACAATTGAGGTAGAACTGCTCCAATAGAAGACTCACTCACCATCACAACTCAATGTTAGTGGAGTAATACTTTATATATGATTACCCACACCATTTTATGATAGGGGACTACCACTCAAAATATAGAGGACCCACACCCTAGCATGGAAGGGGAGTAAAACACCATGGCTAGAGTAACTTCACCCTAGTATGATAAGAGAGTACCACTATACCAGAATGATTACTATGGGGCCCCACACCATGACATGATAGGGGAGTATCGAACTTATTCTAGAGGACCCACTCACTAGTATGATAGGGGTGTATGAAATTAGCTAGTTTAAAATGTATGGATGAACCACACCCTAGAACAATAGGGGAGTGCAAACTCCAAGGATAAAGGACCCAGAACCTAACATGATAAAGGACTACCCATCCTATATATAATCCAGATATGGATTACCCACACCCTGACATATCATAGTATGACTGACTCCATGTATATGGGAACCCCACCCTGGTCGCACAGGGAAGTACCTACTCTATATGGAAAACAAGAATGGCAGTCCTCCACCATTGAATAATAGTGAACGCTCTCACCGTCTACATGAAAGATATGGGGAACCCTTACCATGATCCGACATGGGAGTACCATTCCTAAAGAAATACCACATAGGTAGTGTACCATCACCCACAATGTAAGGATTCCTCTACCAAACAAAAGAGGTAAGGGAAATCCACACATAGATTCCATAGGGGAGTACTAGCCCTGTCATCTCTCTCCAATAACCACATTGATATCCAACATTGAACAAGCACCACTAGAAGAAGTATCACACGCATGATACCTCACATTGAAACCCTACCATAGGTATGAGACCCACAACCTAAAACAATAGGGTAGTAATTCTCTACATGACTAAAGATTTGAGGGTACCAACATCCTGGGATGACAGGGAAGGGTACCAACCATGATATAAACCCAATTGTCCACCCTAATCACTACCCAAGGTTAGACTTTACTATTACCACGTACTACCCAAAATATGCTATATCATATCTCATATTACACCAAAGAGGCCACCATCACATTCTATGTTAGGTTAGGATACTCTGATGAGTATATTTATGTTTTAGAGAAGGAGATAGGAAATGCGGATGATATAAAAAATATCCCAAGGAATGTACACAATGTGAACTAGGGTCCCCACGTTGTGTGAACCCACCCAAGAACCTATTCGTGTTCCCCATTTACACGTCTTTCCTAGCCATGTATCCATACATGACATGTATAACCTATAAATGTTGTTTCTTATCTCACCCAACCCCTGATTGTGTTCTTCTTCCACATAGCTCAGCTAATCATGCCTCACACATAGAGTGTACCACCAAGTACACTTCATGTCCATAATAAATGGACATTTGTCCATGCCATTTTCATAGCCTATGTTCAGAACCCCAAGTTTGTGTACCGTTGGCTATGTAGTTCTACAAGGTTGTGTACCATCACATGGCTACCTTGTGCATCCCCTATTCCCACATGACATGGGGTCACTACATCGAGTGTAACCCCAGTACATGGTGTGTATTTACCAAAACCACTCTTCCCCAATTCTGAAGAACACATATTTTGTTCTATAGTTCTAAACACAATGCGTATGTGAATTTTGACAGGAATTTCCATACATTACACCTGAATCATCTTGGCTTCCACTAAAAACTATATATCAACCTAGAAGGTATATGTAATAATAATAATTGGGCTATACAAATTATAAAAACACATATAAAATTTGATCACGAAAAAAATCTAATCTTCCTACCTTGATGGAGAAACACCAAATGTTTTGCTGTAGAATTATACCGGAATTGTGGGGCTCCTTGATTTGACAATGATTGAAACCAAGAACTAAGATTAGAAGAACCTCATCACTTTGATTACTCTTGTTCCACCGATCATCCAAAGGAGAGAGGGTGAGGCTTGTGACTCTTCAGCTGTAGCATGAACCAAATGGAGAGGAAGGGGTTAATTGGTTTTTAATTTAAAAAAAGAAATTAAATTCCTTTTTAACCCCCCATCCCCAACTCCACCCCGACCAAAAACCCAGTGATTAAAAATTTCATATCATACCTAGGGTAAACATGAAATTTTGTAACTTAACTGCTATCTCAAAAATCTGATCCATGAATCCTCTTAAGAGTTATTCATCATTTAATGTGAAACCCCTTATACATGACTAAATGTATTTATTACTTTAAGTATCATCTATGTAAACCACATAGATCCCTAGAATATCATGCTGAAATTTTCCCTAGATTCATAAATATTCTTAGAGATATTTCAAATTCATACAAGTAAAAAACCAAGTAATTACGTACAACATCATTTTTGGTCAATTAAATTTGATCCTAAATATTGGGATCATTTTTCAAATAATTTTGACCTTAAAATCGGGGAACCATCCCCTAAGGTTGTATTTCAAAATAAAGTCCTTTACTCATTACTGTTTTATTTTTATCTTTCCATATTTAGAAAAAATAATTCATCAACTCATATAGTTTGACAACTATGATCCTAAACTACATCTATCCATCCTTGATATTATTTTCATATGTATTAGGTTCTCAATTCACAATTGTTTTACCTTTACTTTATTATATTTACCATCACATATATTTTTAAATTATATTAAACCTTAAACATTAATTTCATTAGTTCATATCACTCAACATTATATGAATAAAGGGAAGAGGCAAGTTACTATCCACAATGAAAAACCAAATTTTTTTTTTGAATAAGTCCTATCTATACTAACAATTTGAAACCTTTAATATAAATGGTTTAGTATTAAATGTTTATAAAACTAAATGGAAAAATTATTTTCAGGATAAAAACTATTAAAGGGGAAATTGAGTAAAAGCCTAGTTTCTATGAAATAACCCTTTCCTCATTCATATATTAGTAAAATCCTAGAGTAAAAATATATAATTATTTTAAGTGTTAACTTTTTTCTGTTGAAAATGAAAATATATTACTATGGTTTCCATCAAATATTAAAAATTCAAATTAATGTTATGTTACATAGTCATATTTTTTCATATGATTTGTATGAAATAAAAATAGGTGCATAATTAGGGAATTTGGGACCTTTTAAGAATTTATATTCCCATGTAAACCCCCTTAAAGATTTGTATTATGATTTTTCACTAATATTTGTCATTTTATAAAGTTATAAAATTGGTTTTCATTGTTGTGAAATGTGAAATAAATAATATATACCTATATCTTTCTTATAATAAATGTACAAAAGCATGTTAGCTAAATAAACTAACCTTGTCAAATGTTAACCATAAATGAGTCACATGTATAACCCAACTATTTCATTCAAAGAATAAATGTTTATGTGGTAATATAAATTTTTAGTCCCTTGACTAACATAATTTACATTGATAATGGTGATGCTATATTTTCTAGAAATCCAACTCACCTATATATGTTTAATGTTAAAATTTGAAAATACAATGCATTAATCCATACATTTCTGTAATAAATTTTTTTTGGGAGTTAGGATTTACCCAGATCTATTTCCAATTAAATTTAATTTGATTAGGTAATATTATTATTACTCATCATGAGTTTCATTAATTACACTGAACTAATATTCATGATAATACTGAGGTCAAAAAATTGATAGAAATTTGAGAAAATAAAATATTTCCTTTCATTGACCAAAATGGTAGGAATAACCAAAAGATGTAACATTCTTAATAAAATGTTTTATGTAATTAATGGGAATATGTTAAGGAAGAAAAAATTTTGAATCTAGATTTCTAGACATTGAATGTAAGTTAATGGCTGCTAGGAAGATTTGACAGACTACTAGAGATCTATTCACCTTGATGTTTCGACTTCATCTAATGTATGTGTTTATTTGAGTAGTGAAACCAATTCTTGATTATTCTTTCCAATAATATTAATTCCCACTTCAAATTTTTACAAGTGTAATTTTTTATTTTTTATATGATAATCATATTTATCTATTCCCATGGTATGAGTGGTTACTCATTTGTGATACTAGGATTCCTCCTCGTTTTACTAATTTAGATTTTCAGAATTATATTACTCATCATAGACTAAAATTCTATTGAGTTTCCTTCATAATAGCCAATTATATAGTTCTAACAGAGTCTTTAAAGGTTAAAAACAACTAAGAGATCACACTAAATGAGCTCGTCCATCCCAGATGGCCCCTTTATGAGAGATACAATCCATCAAGAATGATCTACCATTCCTAATGGTATATCTGAGAGAATGTGATCTTTCAAGAATGGATCAATAGGTCCAGACCTAGTTCCCAACAATATAGGGTCTTCCCACACTAAAATGAATCCTAAGAAATGTTTTAAGAACCCTTGTGGAGAGACCAAACCCTCAAATTTCACATAGTTTAGGGAACACAACTCCAAACTATGAACAATGGGAATCATCCATAATGAGAGAGTATAGAGGGACCCGAACCTCACCACTTCCCAACAGTAAATGGACTACAAGCTCTTTACTAACCTGTAAAATCCATATTAGTTTTGAATAGATTGTACCATGCCTTAATGTGTTGTGGGAAAAATAACTCCTAATCAAGTATCACAAAAAACTAGTGGAGGGTCTTTCTCATTGAAATTGTAATCAAAATTTGAGGGAGTAATTCTCCAATAAGGGACTCACTCCACATCACTACTCAAAGACATGGGATTACTACTTTGTAGATGAGTACCTACAACTTATTGCTACTAGGGAGTACCAATCAAAGGGCAGAGGACCCACACCATGGAATGATAGAAGAGTACAACACCATTCCTAGTGGACCTGAACATTGGTATAATAGGGGATTACCACTATACCAACCTGATTACTATGGTGGACCCACACCCTCACATGAGGGAGGAGTACTAACCTCAGGCTAGTGGTCCCACTCCTTGGTATGATAGGGGTGTGCCTTCTATATCTGAATAACATGTATGGAGGATTCTCACCATATAACGACGAGGGAGTTCTGAATCCAATGATAGAGGGCTCACACCCTAATAGGATAGGGGATTACCCACTCTATCTATTCAGCACATATGGAGGAGTTGTGCCTTGACATAGAAGGGTAGTACTGAATCCATGGATTGAGGACCCACGCCCTGGTCCTATAGGGGTGTACCTACTCTATCTACCCAACAAGTATGGAAGTACCATGCCCTTTCACATTAGGGGAGCACTGTCTCCAGCTACACGAATGGTACAAGGAACTCGCACCCTAATTAGATAGGGGAGTACCGTCTCAAAAAAACAATCACATGGGTAGAGAACACACATAGAAGAATCGGGGAGTCCCATCTCTACCAAATTAAATAGGCAAGGGAAACACAAACCTTAATACCATCAGGGAGTACCATTCCCAACATATCTCCCTAAGAATGACACTAATCTCCCACACCATCCAAGTGCTATTGTAAGGGGTGTCAGGCATATCATACCTCACACAACAACACTTCCCTAAGTAGTAGTCCTACACCCTGATACAATAGTGGAGTACCTCTCTTCCAGCCTAAAGAGTATAGGGGACAGAAATCCTAAGAAGATAGGGAAGGGTACCGGCCCTGATGTCAACTCTGTGATCCGCCCCTTATCACTACCAAAGGTTAAGCACCGATATTACCACATCATGGTGAAAACATGACACATCATATCATTCAGTCCACTAAAAATCCCACCATCACATTCTACATGAAAAAATACTCAAGATATTCTACTCTCAAGCAGGAATTTGAGTTTTAGATAAAGAGATACACAATGATGAATATTTTAAGAAGATTTCAAGGATAGTAAACGATGTGCACTGGGGTCCCCATAACATGTGAACTCAAAAAAGAAAGTGGTTGTGTCCCATTTTTACATATATTTAATAGAAATGTAAGTTTATATAGTGTGTAAAACCCGTAAATAGAGTTCCCTTCCACATCGGGACTTCGACCATGTTCTTCCTCCACATGGATCACCTAACCGTGCCTCACACATGACATGTACCACTGATTACATGAAGAATCCATGCTAACTGGAAAATTGGATGTGCCCTTTTCCAAGTCCCATGTCCATTATCCTGTGTTCATATATATTTGGAAATGTAGTTCTACACATCCATGTACCATTACATGGGCACCCTGGCCATGCCCCTTGGGCACATGACATGGGATGACTACAATGTGTGTAACCCTGGTGCATAACATATAGACCCCAATAGTCATCTTCCCCCAAAAGGAATAACTAAATGCATATTCCACTGGTCTAAACACCTTTTATATAGTAATTTTTATATGAATCTCCCAGCGAGTTTCCAAAATCACCCTTGTTTCTACCGAAACATGCAGTTCAACCATGGAGTGATCTCTAGAAGTCATAATAGGGCTCTAAAAGATTCAAAAAATAAATAACAAATAAAATAAAGACTAAAACTAAAATCATCCCACCTCAAAGGTAAAACAACGAATCATCAGGTGTAGAATGACCCCAAAATCATGATAATCTTCATTCTGATGATGATTGGTTCTAATAATGTATATTTCTGTCACCTCAGCTCATCTGTTTGGATCGGTTCATCCTTTATCCAAATGGAATAAGGAAAGGGTTGATACACTCATTTTAATGCATGTACTGAATGGGGAGGGAGGTTTTAGTTTTTTTTATTTGATAATACCATTTAATTCCATTTTTAATGCCCCATAACCTACTCAACCTGACTAAAAACTCTGGGATAACCTGTTTTATGTTGAAACTAGGGTAAAAATGACATTCTGAACTCATCCACAATCTCTAAATTATAATCTAGGACTCCACTTAGGAGTCATTCTATGATTCAAGGGAAACCACATGTGAGTTTTAAAATTTATTTAATATTTTTAATATCACCATGTCGAGGCTCTTCTAGATCTAGATTCACAAGATAACTAGACACCTAGCATCAACAATATTCTTAGAGATATTAAAAAGTCCTATATAATAAAACAAGAGTATTGAAATTCCCTTACCTTAAGGTTATTATTCCCAAAAAAAAATTCTAGTCACAAGATAAGGAAAATGATTTCTCCACTAGAACTCCCACACCTGTGAGCTCACTAAGGGTTCCCATGATGCTTCCAAGAATTCACTACGAAGATCCACCATTGAAAAGACAGACTCAACTATATATACAACTAGGTATAAATCATGAAAAAGTGGGAATATGTCTCCTCAGCTATAACATGGGGGAAACCTCCAAGCCACATAGTCCATCTGTAGTCATACGGTATAGTAGTTTACCACCTCACTAACTTGATGAAGATATCGATGCAACCCCATAGTTCACATCCACCCCTGGATGAAATGTGCCATGAACTCTTCTAGATTATTTAATTCAAGGATGAAATCGAGCACATGAGGGTACCAATGTAAAAAAGAGTTATGCTAACATGTAAACATTCAGTCTTACTGAGACCTTTATCTTCAAACCCATTGATGTAACATAGATCACCAAACCAGAAACACCTATACACCCACTAGTGTCATCCCAACTAGGAATGGATGGTAGGAAACCAATCCAAATGACGGAAAAATTATATATTCTGACTATGCCACTATGAAATGGTTTTATGTAAGTTTATCCCTCTACGAGGGCCACCAAGCATAAGGATTATGTAAAAAATCTCCATGGGAAATTTCAGGACCTACTCTAATTCTCCATAACATAATAAGACCCTAAAAATAAAAGTATAAGGAACTATTCCACCACACCTTGACACTATCCTATTTGGGTAGCACTAAATCACTCACGAGATTTTGATTTCATCACAAAAAAATTTATTGATTAGGAAATCATCCCTCTTCCTCATGAGTCCAAAGCTACTTTAACAACACCCATACATGGTTCTATCGACACCTTGTGTCTCCCAAAGTAATCCTCAATGATGAAGAGGAATGAAATGGGTTCCTCAAAACTGTGTCTAAAAATTTATTATACATAAAGTTGAATGGAAACAGAGTGTACCTACATTCATCCATGGAGCTTCTGTTTAATGGACTTTATGGCTTGCACCTATCCTTGAACTCATCCTCCTACTCCCTAAGACAAGTATAGACCACCTGGTCATAGTGGAGGAAACTCCTAAAACCACAGAACACCTATTGCTACTATACTAGCCCCCCCCCCCACCACCATTTCCTTTATCATGCTGAACTCCTTGTTCCAAATGATTCCTTTTCCAAGGTGGTTTGTCAACCAGATCCCTCTCAGCAGCACCGCTAGTACGAAAATCACTTGAATGAGGTCCGCGACAATTTAAATCATAACATTTCCTCTCCTATAATTGTCCTACTCCCCAGTGAAACTCATATGGTACATGGTCATGATCCTAGGTCTGGGTAAGGGTATTCCTCCTACATCAAGATCTTGTCATCTTCAATCCGCAAACTACTATTGACGTATCATTTTCATGACTACCACTACAGGACACATCCACCCACCCATCCTATAGTAATATATACACTACTAGAGTTCACCCCATTACCCACACATAAGACTAAAAAAAAGGATACCATCCTTCTTATATGTATCATTGGAGTCCCTAATCAAAGGATTGGTATTTAAAGAATGAGTATTGAACTATACCTAGGGTGTAATGTAACAATTCAGTAAACCTCACTGAGTACTCTAACTTGGACATTATACACTTCCAAAGATATAAAAGCTCATGGATCTGTAATAATAACATTTTTTCTATGTAAAAAACTTCCCTAAAGATCCACTCAAACTACAAACCAATGAGAATAAATTCATTAATGATTTTTGTTAATGGAATCTTTCACTTCCAAACCAATCCATGATAAAGGCTCAAATATAGGACCACCATCTGATCTAAAGGTGTCCTTAAATGGTGGAAAACACACACAACTTCCTTGAACTAGTCATCATCTACCTAGGGGTCTGGATCAACCTGATACCTCAGAGGTCACCGGCTATGGAACTCATGAAACACACTCAACATGTTCACATCCTTAGCCTAAACTATCAGCACAACCAGTTACTCATGTATGTGGCTCAACTGGAGGAACAACTAGATGTACCACCATAGAACCAGATCCATTCACTGAGGCCTCTTCATGTGGTGAATTATTATCAAATCCACTCAATGGAACCCTATCTAATTATTTTCAAGGTGAAATCTAGAAATATAATCATGATGTTCCACAGTCAAAGATTATATCTAGGTAGCTTACTCATGAAGGATAAGGAACCCATAACCTAGTCCAATATGATGCATGTTCCCTTATTTACCTATGACGTATTTATTAATGTAGAGATTAAAAAAATGTTTATTAGAGTCATGATGAATGGATACATTAGCTGTCGTCCAAGCATCAGAACCTTAGGCATGATATATGAACTGAAACACCCTAACATTATCAGTATGAAACCCAATGAAATCTCATTACACTATAGTCCAAATGTGGAACATTCTCTAATACCACTATGTTATAACCCAACCGAATGGGTCCCAAGCCATAACTCCCATAGCCTACCTCCAATGGGCTAGTTTCCAATGACAAGCACTAAGTATGCATAACCCAAAACTAAGAGTCTTTTTCCAAAATTACCTACATGCACACACATAGAAAAATCCTTGTTAAATAGTGAAGATATTTAAAAAGATGACAAATAAAAATCATACATACATCTATCCCAAAGTAGATTATAAAAGAATTACTAAATGTATAAAAGGGAAAAAACTCCCACCAAAAATATTAAATGTGTCTGACATGCTCATAAGGATGATATCACTGTTAAATGAAACTTTTTGAAATCACCTCAAACTAGATCCTATAAAAAATTAGTCAGTCTAGATCACTAAGATCTTCCTACCTATGTTCCCATGGTGGCTTAGTCAAAGGGTATGTGGTGTGCACATGAAACAACACGTACGAGAACAAGCTCGCACAAGGGTGAGTATAAATATACTTAGTAGGTTCCCCAAAAAACCAAAAAGGAAAGGGAGAAACTGAAAGTCCTAATTCCACATGACCCAGCCAGAGGGAACCAAAATCAAGGGATAAAATACATCTCAAACCATCATCATTTATAGATTACTATTTAGATCAACCCACAAGGGGGTCAACCCTGAAATGTAACAACACAAAAAGGACCCCATGAATTGACCACATATACTTGTCTTATACCCCATGTCTATTGAGGTTCCAACCACATAACTATGTAAAAGATTCTTTTCACTCTATAATGGTAACATATTACCAGGAGACCAATCTCCACAAACTCAACCACCCCAGATTGAAGTCTTCTAAGAGATACACTTCATCGGGAACACTCTACCATTTTTGAAGGTATGTTCAAGAGAAATTTCTCCCTCATTAAGGACTCACTAGGTTCATATTAAGTTCATAGAACTAGTGTTTATTATATCACTATCTTATCCCCTACACAAGGTAATAATGAACCAAGTATAGAGAACTGAGCCTAACACTACAAAAATTATAGGGATCACTATTCTAGACTGTGCACCACATGTATCCTCCCTATTGAGATAGAATGGGGGGACCCATACCTTTCTACATCCCTAAAGTTGAGGGATTACTATATTCTAACTAACATGTGAAATATCCTTTACTCCTAAATGGAGTGTCCCTCTCTTCAATATGTTGAGGGAGCACTAAATCTTATCCAGGTATCACATGTCAGTAGTTGAGGATCCCTATACTTGTAATTATACTCAACAACCAATGGATCACTACCCCAATAGAGGTCCTTCTACCTATCACTACTCGAATATGGGGGAGTACTACAATGTAGATGAGTACCCAAACCCATTTACTACATGGGAGTATAACTCAAAGGATATAGGACCCTGACCCTGGAATGACCGGAGAGTAAAACACTATCTTTAGAGTAATATCAGCCTAGTTCGATAAGGGGGTACCACTCTAGCAGCATGGTTACTATGGGGGACCCACACCTTGACATGATAGGGCAGTACTGACCTTAGGCTAGAGGAACCACTCCTTGGTATGATATTGGAGTATCAACTCTACCATAATAACATATATAGAGGACCCATACTTTGGAAAAATAGGGGAGTTATGCTGAAAAGGATAAAGGACCCACACTCTGGAATTATAGACATGTTCCCACTCTATCAATACATCACATATGGAGGACCCATTCCCTAACATGACAAGGGATTACCGGATCCATAGATAGAGGCCCCTTATCCTGGCCAGTTAGGGAATTAACAACTCTCTCTAACCAATAATTATGCAGGGGCCAGACCCTGGCATGATAGGGGATCTCTCTCTCCAGCTACATGAATGATACATGGATCATAGACCCTAATCTGAAATGGGAGATCCATTCTGGTAGAATGGCCAAAATTGTAAAGAAATTGCACCCATGACGTGTGGATTCCCCTCTCTACCAAATCATAGATGTACGAGAAACCCTCACTCTAATTTCACAGTGGTGTTCTAGCACCCGTGCATCTCTTTAATGACCACACCGATCTACAGCATCAAAAAATAACTACTGGAAGGGTAATAATTTTTATCGTACATCACATCACAAAAAATTTCATTAGAATGGGACCTAGCCTCTGATACAACATGGGATTACTTCTATACTGTACTAAAGAGTTCACAAGACTCACATCTTTAGAGGACAGTGAAGGGTACTGGCCATGAAATCATCCCACTGATCCACCCTGATCACTAACCAAGGTTAATCTTCATTGTTACTGGGTAATGCTCAAAAAACACCACATTGAATCTCCCAGGACACTAAGGTGTCCACCATCAGGTTATATTTAGAAATAATCTTAGGATAGGAAACTCATATTCCACAATTTGAGTTATAGATAAAGATATACACAAGAAGGAAGATATCAAGAATATATTGAGGAAAGTACATAGTGCGAACTAGGGTTCACATATTGTTAAAAGACACCCAAGAACATGGTTGTGTACCCCCTTAACATGGATTTCATGGATATATAGGATTACATTGGGTGTACAACTAGTAAACGGTGTCCTACCTCACCAGTCCCCCATTTGTGTCCTTACTCAGCACAAATTGGCTAATTGTGCCTCACATATGAAGTGTACCACTGAGTACACTACATTTCCATGCTAAATGGAAAATTGGACATATTTTTTTCCCATGCCTTTTTTGATACCCCATGTCCATATACCTTTTTCTATTTAGTTCTACATAGTCGTGTATCATCACATGAATACCTTGTCCATGCTCTATTTCCAAAAAACATGGGGTCACCACATGACCTGAAACCCCATTACACAACATGTAGTTTCTAAAAGTCATATTCATTAAATGGAAAAAATACACTACTTGTTACACTAGTCTACATGTTGTGTTGACATGAATTCTAATAGAAATATCACTGCATGATGCCCAAATCACCTTAGGTTTCCTCAAAACCTACATATCGACCTAGAAGGGATCTCCAACAATCATAATAGGGCTATATAACTTTAAGAAAATCACATATAAAAGGAGATTATAACTAAAAATCAAATATTTTTACCTTGAATGTGAAACAATGAGTTTTTTGGTGTAGAACAATGCCCAGATCATGATTCTTCTCCATCTATTAGAAATCAACACCAAAAATAGAGATCAACAACACCTCATCTCTTCGATTAATCTTGGTTCATCCATTATTCAATGGGGGGAGTGTTGTGCCTCTCTAATTTCTATGTGCACCAAATGGAGAGGTTGGGTTTAATTGATGTTTAATTATTAAAACCAATTAAATTTATTTTTAAAACCCGGTCACTGACTCTCCCCAAACCAAAAACCTGGTGCTAACATATTTTATGTCGCACATAGGGTAAACATGACATTCTAAACACAATCTCAATCTAATAATTTCAATCCATGACTCCTCTATGGGGTTATTACACATTTAAATTGAAGTTGAGTGCATGTGAAAAAATATATTTAATCTTCTTAATATCACCGAACAGAGGCTCTCTAGGCCCTAGATACCCACACCCACTCAGTGCCTTACTTGAAATATATTTTTAGAGATATTATAATGACTTACAAGTCAAAACAGTAGTCATTACATAAAAATTCATTTCATGTTGAATATATATGATCATAAGCATTGAAATATTTGTTCAAAGCACTATGGATTTAATCTTTCAGAACCCTTCCCTGTGGTCATCTATTTTTATAAGAGCCTTTACTCATTCATGTTTTGTTTTAACATTCCCCTCTTCTATAAAAAGAATTCATCAATAATAATTTTTTTGAGAAATATTATCCTAAACTACATCCATCCATCCTTGAAATCATTTATATCTATATTGGGTTCTTAATTCACTTTTTGGTTTACCTTTACCTTAATATATTGATCATCACATCTATTAATCAATGATATGCAACCTTAAACATTAGTTTCATTGGTTAATATAGCTCAATATTAAATGATCAAGGGGAAGGGGTATAATACTCTCCACATTGAAAATCTAAAATGATTTATTTTGAATAATTTAAATCTTTACTCACTTGAATAATCTAAAAATATCTAAGGCTAATATTTAAATGTTTATAATAGGAAATGGACCAAATCTTCTTTGGTTGAAAACTCATGAAGGTGTAACTGAGTAAAATCTGAGTTTCTTTAAAATAATATTATCTCCATTAATAGGTTAGGAATATTTAAGGGAGAAAATACATAATTTTTATATGTACAACCATTTTACCTTAAAAAAGAAAAGTTATTCCGACTAGGTTCATCAACCAAGGGAAAAGTCAACTCAACCCTATATTAATCATATATATTTGTTTTGATGATTTTTAAGGAATTAAAAATAGTGTATCATTGAGAAATTTTGTCCCTTTAGGGGATTGGTTTTCCAATGTAAACCCCCTTCATAATTTTTTTATGATTAATCATTAACCTAAATCATTTTAGAATGTAATAAAATTTGTTTTCATTTATAGTAAATGTGACACAAATCCTATCTAACTATTTTTTTCTAATAGTACATGTTCTAAAGTATGTTAACCAAATAAACAAACCTTTATTTATTTTAATTGTAAATGTGTCACATATCTAACCTGAATATTTTTATAAATGAGTAAATGTTTATGATGAAATAAAAAATTTCAGTCCTTTGACTTGAATACATTCCCATGATTATGGTGGTGGTTTATTTTCTACATATATCACTAACTTATAAATTTTTAATGGAAAATTTCAAAAATATAATAGATTAATTCATACATTTCATTATTAAATTTTTATGTGATTAAAAATTTAACTATATCTACTTATAATAACATTTCAATTAGATTATGTAATTATAATAATACTCTTCAGGGGTGTAATTAACTACAATGAATTAATTTTCAAGACAATACTAAATTCATTAAAATGATCAAAATTTGATAAAAAAAAATCATTTATTGACCAAATATGGATGGAATATCTAAATGATGAAGCATTCCTATGAAAATATTATAAGAAATTATTGGAAATAAGTTAAGGAAAAATAATTAATCTAAATGGATGGACATTGAAAATATGTTAATTTCTACTAGGAAGAGTTGATAGAATACCAGAGATTAGTTCACCTAGATGTTTTAGCTTCATTAAATGAATGTGTTTATTCAAGCAGTACAACCAGTTCTTCATTATTCTTTTGGATAATCATAATTCCAACAACCAATTTTTTATAAGTGTGCTTTTTTAATTTCTACATGAGCCTCATATTACTCTTTACCATTTTCTGAGTGGTTACTAAATTGTGAATACATGGTTCTTTATCATTTTTTTGATTCATATTTTGAGAATCATATTAAATTGATTCCAGATTGTGGCCTTGTATTTTTATGTTATTGATATTTCTATATAAAATAAAAAATTTCTCTTAGATAGTTATGATTCTTTGGAAAATTTAGAAGAAATATTAGTTGTTAAATATGAATTTCCCTAGAGATATAATGAGCCAATGAAAGTTATATTCCTTACTCCCCATATTAACTATGCGACTTTGAGTGATAATTGAATTGAAATTTTTTATTTATATCTCATGTGTTATTTTTTAATAGCTAACACATTAACAAAAAGGAAAAATATTCTTTTAAAACAAGAATGTAGTCCCAGATAAGGTTTTTTGTTTGTATAGTCTATATATTTGATAATGATATGATCAATGATGAATCCAAGAATTTTTAATATTGAGGTACTATAATGTATTAATAATCACAAAACACATAATTTATGTCCAAATATATATGGTATATAAGTATCACTGATTGATACCTCATCAACTCTCCCTATGAGCTTCCTATCCAATAGTGAAATTCATTAGGGGTGCACATCTTCTAATATCATAATATCACCCACTAGTGTTATGAAAAGTGACTAGTATAGAGTAAAAATGAATTGTGAATAAATATATAAAAAATGTCCCAATATATAGGAATAAATATTTAATGATTGTATGATTCTAATATCTTGAAAGATGGTCCTGTAAGGAAATTGAGGGGTGAAAATCATGTTCTTGAAGACATAACCATTAAGACATGTCATTATATAACCACGAAATAACTGGGTCAAACTATAGGCCCAATAGGTATTTTCACTCTATTATAAATGAACCAAAACCTATTATAGACCCTTATAATGGTTATTGAATCTCATGGAAATAATAGAAACCAACATAGAAACATTTCTAGGTACCCTAAAAACCAAATATCTAGGATTAATATTTACATGTTTGGATTTCCCAAAAGTATATACAGATCCAAATCTTAAATACATTGGTAAGTATTTTGAGTCCCATTATATTTCCGGGATAGATACGTCCTTTTTATTTTCACCTGGGGGTTTTGACCCATGATAAAATAGAAACATATTAATCTATGAAATAAACATGATATTGAATAATTAATTAAATTATTTCTCTATCTTCTTTTTTCTATATTAATAAATCCAGTTCTAGGATTGTATTTCATTCAATATTTTCAAAAAAATTATAGTTTATGAGAAAATACATTTAAATATAACTGAAAATTAAAAAGATACTGATTTTATAATTTTCTCAGTGACATATGTGAACATTCTCATGTAGTAGGTTGATGGAATTAGTTTTATAACACCACAGGATAAAAAACTCAGTGAAAAATTTTGTATAATAGGAAAATATAAATTGTGTGGTCTAAATACCCATATTATGTACAAAAACTCCTAAATATTCCTTGAATATTATGAAAATATAATTCATCTAGGACATCCATGACCACACTATAGAGAAATTTCCGTTAAGATGGAGGTCCCACTAAAGGATTTACCATGTCCATTGATGATGTACAAAGGATTCCTTGATAGTAAAGTATTATTGGGTTACCTAATCATATACTTGAAGATCATTGGACATCATTTTTGTAGAATGGTTCAAACATTAGGAATCCTCATCACTTGTTCAATCAATTGCATATCAATCAACAAACATTTTAGTTGGATTGGTATGGAGTGATTAAAAAACCATCGTAATCGTAAATATGATGTAACCATGAAGACAAACGAGTCAAAAAATTAAACAAAAATAATTTGAGCTAGCTCACTTCACCTAACTTACTCAGTCATGTCCCTTCACATAGATAGATTCCCCCAAAGTAGGATTCCATTGTGTCACACTAATCATATTCATGATCAAATAGGAATTACCATGGGAACATTTGTGTATTATTTCATTCCTTTCATAGTGCACTAGTTCTAAATAGATTTTAAGGATAACACCTAACCTCTTTGGGATATGGGTTCATGGATCAATGGAAAATAGTGAGTAAAATATATAAGATATGCCATGTTTGAATGATTTATTATAATAATGTTACCCATTATTTATGGAATTTGATTAGTATCCTATTACTATACCTAGAACAAATTGTATTCACAGTGTCGCTACATTTCAATCTTTCACCCACAATTTTTGTTCACAAACCCCTATTCAATTCCATAATTTGTACAAAAATTATATCTACCTCTAAATTTAGTCCGTGTCATTCTAATTATATCCAATTATAAAGGGAATTTATAGGATATAATTTTTATTATTATTAATTGATTCATTTTTAAGAATATCATTTTTAAGGGAAAAATATTTTTTCATGCCTATCTCCTTCTGAACTTTGTCGTTCATGTGGAGGTCCCCACTAAAAGGTCTCCTTATAAGAGAGGTATCATAGAGTTTATTTCTAGGACCATTTCTACTTACATGAATGATGTTATGAACTTGTATTTTATCCCATAAATTCATGATGAAAACAATTTATCACCCAATTATTGAGCCTTAGTATCATTACATAAGGAAACACCCTATAATGCTAGAGAGGGTGGTTATCCCCTTGGCTCCATAAAAGACACTCCATTTTCTAATAAAAAGGCCTCAATACTATCAATTGGAAGGGAATGATGGTCCAAATGACATATAGATTAAATTATAGAAAGTTACCCACTTCATTATGCATCAAATACTCTCATTACACTATCCAGGGAAACCATAAAGTAAAAATAAAGGAAAAATTGATAACATATGTTAATTTCTCTATCCAGCATTTTTAAGACCAAATATTTGGGATAGAACACTTCCCATATAAACTATGATGAAGCACCCAAACCAATAATTTCCCCACTAGGGATCTTTTTGAACTTGCCTCATTGGATTATCCTTAATATTTTTCCATTCTCCCATGACTCCGTTGATCAACAGTACTATGGAACTATTTGAATAGATCGCCCATGACGAGCATACAAAGGTTCCATTTCTCTGTAGATACTAACTATATGGTTCCACTTCAACTAGGAATACTATATTATGTCTTGAATTTACTAGGACCACATATAATCTATATAAAATTTTCTCATGCCACTTGTAATTGGAATCCACATGACATATGAATCCCATAATAGTGAACCATTCAAAAATAGAAGCTTATAACATGCCACCACTTCACATAGGCCTCCAATAAAAGTACACCACTTCACCCAATTCTCCCATACATGGGTAACTATTTTCATGGTCCCTCTACAATGGTGTTGCATTCCAGGTTCTTAATACCTAGAAAATATGAACTTCATCGAGGATCCCTATCCACTTAGGTATTTTAATTAGGATAAATCAATCTCTAAAACGAACTTGTTGTATAAATTTAGATTGAATGAAACTATTACTATGTTTCACTTTATAAGGAATCCTCTATGTAGTTTTTTAATAAAATAATTGGTTATGCATGATATAGTACTTACCTCCATCATTTATTCCTTTGGGAATTGGATTAAAGTAATTTGTAAATGATATCCATTAGGATTTTCCAAATTGATATGATCTTAATTTTTATTAAAATGATATATTCCCTTGATTATGTGTGTCCCTAATTTTAGGCTACTGGGTGAAACTCTATAGCATAAGATTCCCAAAATTCCTTCGCCACATATATTTATATATATTTTTTCATCCAATCGTATTATTTTTATCCTATCAATAATCCATTAGATTATAATGTCTTATAATATAGAGTAAATCATAAACCCTTATCATTTGGTCTTGTCACCCAAGATTAATGAATTTATTTAAATCATCATTACTTATCTAGTTATCAAACTAAACTCATAAAATTGATATAACAGAGAACTCTTAAAAGGTGTTATACTTGAAAATGTACTAAATAATGATTTCATCTCAATGAACATAAAATTTTCCATACATACATTTGGACTCATACTAGTTATAAACATTGACCTTGTCAACATTGATGATCACATAATAGTTACCCATCAATGATCCAGATATACCAATGGAAACCTGGTAGTTTTAATCCCCAACCATGTTCTCAATGATTATATCATGCTTATGACCTCTCAATAATCTATATTTTTTTGGACCTCCAAGAATGTATAATCACCATCCATACCCTCAGATATTTAGTTACAAATAAATTGGATAAAATATAGAAGGGTTACCATTATTATGTATAATGTAATAATATACTGATAACCATTCACATAGTATTCCATGTTAGTTAAATTTAAACTAAAAGTTATATAGTAATTATTCATGATATTAAACCACATAAAATATATCATATATGCATGAGATTACAATAAATATATCTTGGTCCATGTCATATTACCTTAAAAGGTGATTCACTAGTCATGAATGTGTGAACATAAATGTAAAATAATTACCCATGGATGAATGATATTGAAATGAACCACAAAATTCCTTGTCACTTGATCATACAAATTATGTTGTGTCTCGTTATATAAAAAAACTACATTGGTTAGGAATCCATTCAATCATATATGTATAAATATCATTTCATAAACATGATACCAACTATACAACACCTACTACCATGTTAGATGGAAATAAATTATAGAGTGACTTGTTTTTCTACATTAAACCATATTATAACCTGTCCCAAAGGGTAATATTGGAAACCATTGAGAGAAATATATGTTTACTTCAATATATTATCTCTATTGATCACTCTATTAAACTAGGTAAACAATTTTTTATTGGGAAGGATTTCATGAAAATACATTAAATTTATAAGAGAGGCACATACTAGGATATAAGACCCCATAAGGAATGATTTTACATCCCATCACCTTGTGAAATGAGTTATAAAAAGTGTTATATTCAAATACCAACATCCACTTTCCATGGTATTGAAATTTTTTAGTAGACACAAAACCACATGTTCATAATAGATAGGGGAAAATGATGTTTATTAACTAATATACGTTTTGAAATATTCATAGTGTTTAATCACTAATTCATATATGTTATTTTCAATATTTCTTTTAATTTTATTCCATGTTTCTCTCAAGCCCATGCCTGTTATTATTGTAAGCGACCTCCATACGAATCTCATTTAATTCACTTAGTAAAATATTATATTTTGAATATTTCAAAATTAACCCTTTTAATGTCTTTGTAATATTTTTTAGGAACATTCTATCTCATCCAAATCCACCACCCAAAAAAAATTTATCTAAAATGAATTAATTTTCTTATTTGACATAAGAAAATGGATATTATTTTTGAACATTCTAAAAATTGAGGTTATAAAAAAATATTTATGTTTTATGATAAACACTAGAAATAATAAATTCAATATATAATCACCATATAGATAAAACTACTAAGTTTTTATGATATAATATTATGGGGAATGTAAAGGGATATGGGGAAATAACCATATAGATCATGAAATCACTATAAGATGCGGTGAATCATTATGAACATATTTTTGTGAATAATTTTTAATTTTAATTTCCCTATTATTATTAGAGCATATGAACTAGTGAATTTGAATAGACCATATCATGATTCGAAAAACAAATTATTATATTTAATGTAGTTAACAATCTAAGACAACAATACATGGTATTTTGAAAAAGATTGATCCTGGTATGTGTATCTAATCCTTATTATGTTTGGATATAGTATAAAATAAAAAATATTTATTTTATTAATTATGTGAATAAAAATTATGTGTACATAATATATTTTAATCATAAAATTTTTGAAAAATAAGGGATTAATACATTCATGACTCTACACTTTCAATGGGTGGGAATGGGTCATCCATAACACATAGTATCGTCCTTATACATTGATATTATTCAATAGTAGTCATTTATCTTAAACAATTCTAGATACATTCAATTGTGAATGATAATAATTATTCTCTTATTTAGAATACACTTAGTGTTCTCCAAGATATATCTAAATTACAATGTGATATTTTCATCACCATCTATATATCTTAGAATATCAGATAATTATTATTAAGATATTATATACTCCAGCCTTATTAAAAAATCAACAATGGTCAATTAATTCATAAGGGCATGAAATAAAAAATTTCTTTCTTTCATGCAAATATAAATACAACCATTAATATTAATATTAACCTTTTTTCATGGAGAAATAATAAAATAGTAGTATTAATTTCTCAACATTCTCATTGTTTTTCTTTAACTTTCATGAAATATAATATATATATATATATCTGTGTGCAAGAAGTTTCATCCATTCTCAATTCCTATTTTTCATCTTCTATGGTATCAGTGATATATGTGTATCATTAGATAAGAATTTATTATTTACTTCTTATTTATTTTCATTATTTCATTGGACCTATATAAAGAAAAAACAATTAATAGTTATCTCAAATCCCTCGCTTCTTTTTTATTTTTATTCTTCATATATTTATTCTTAATAAATATATGGATCATGTAAAAAAATTAAATTCAAAATATAAAAATTATATTATATTCTATAATGTGTTCTTCAAGATATAGTTATTCAATTTCTCAAAAAAAACATTTGGACCTTCTCCCCATGATGGTTATTATTAGCTTTACTAGTTTTCTAAAAATATCTATAATCACATTTAAATAAGTTAAAAATATTTCTAGTAATTAATATAGATTTTATCACAATTTATTATATTTAAATATCAACTACTTAAAATACCAATATATTAAAAAATAAATCTCCTACAAATCATCAAATTCATTCTTCTATGTTCTTAGTTTGAATAAAGGATCAATCACATTTTATCAATATATTTTTAGAACAAAGAACTAAAAATAATCATGTCATCTATTTATTTTATATATTAGTTAAGTTATTTCATTTAAATAAATAAAATATTTGGTTTAAAATTATGTCAAAGAATTAATTATAGTCAAACAACATTAATTCTAAACTGGAAATCTTTATATGAGGGTTGATAATATTATGTATCTTTTGAAAAATTCCATATAAATAATTTTTATATAGGTAAGAAATATTTATAATTATATATATATGGTAGATATTTTTTATATCCATAAAACATATCAGATCATATTTATGTATATCCCTCTTAACTCTTCCATATGCATTGGAAATTTTAATAGAATCCTAAATATCAAAAAGTGTCTCTGTTACTTTATCAAATCTCACAAACCTATGAGTAACATTATGCATCCCTTTGAAAAATATGATAATCATTACGAATAAAGTAACATGTTATTACATATTCTAGTATGACTTGGTAATTTTGGAATTTCCAATTCATTTAGTATTGAAAAACCATATGTATTCTCATTCTACAAATACCCTTATATCAAAAACTACATATTCATTATAATGTCAAAGTTATACTTATGTATCCCTTATAAAATAAAAATGACTCATAATTACAAGGAATTTCTATAAATTATGTAAAATATATAACTATAAAATTTCAATATTTCATATCTATGAATCTCAACACATTTTTAATTGATCTTATCCTTTTAAAATCATTTCAAAAACCTCAAAATACTTTAGAAATCTATTACATATTTTTAAAATATTCTAACTAATTATAAAATTATCATGAAATATGTAAAAACATTTATTGACTATTTTAATCAAGAAGTTATACATCAATAATTTCATATTTTTACTTATCCATCTATGATAATCATTGATGTGATATTCTCTATTTGTTACTATATAATATTTTATTGATAATCCAATGATAGTTAATTACTATTTCATTCATATTTTTTACTTCAATAGTAATTCCATTAAAAATTGATTTCATTTAAAATTATAAAAAATGCGTCTTAAATTGTGTTTCAATAATTTTCATTTAAACACTTTTCATTAACTTATTAAAATATCAACAAACCAATAATCATATGTGTTCCCCTAATTTATTGAATCACATTATCAAAGAAATCAAAGAAACAAATTCATTAGTATGCATCCCAACATGTGAACTAAGTTTATATAAACCAAGATATCATTATATATATTGATTTATGAATGAAAGTTATCAATCTCAACTCCAAATTTAATATCTATGAAAATTGAAATATGGAATTGGTTTTAAATCTATTAACTGATGGACATTGTATGAGATAAAAATAGACTTATCCCTTAGGTATATTTGTACTAAAAGATCACAGGATCATGTTTGAATGTTCATTTAGGTCCAGAATTGATTTCTTTGGGGATGATGAATTTTTGGATTAGCGGGAAGCTGGGTGATCTAGGATTGAAATAAAAAAGATCACTACTAAGGCCTAAACCCAAATGAATATTTAATTAAATATAAATTTATGTTTCTTGTTTTCTATTTACATTATTAATAAAAGTATGTAGTTTGAACAAAATCATTAGGGTATAAAATATCCCATTAGTCCACATCTTGGTTAATTGTTAAAATAGGGGGAAATGGGTTTTGGGTGTTTTAGACTATAATATGCCTAGGAGAGAAACTGAATTCATATAGATCTTATATCCAATATACCTTTAATAGTAATGGAATAATTTTTTCTATAAAATTTTCATTACCATTTAATTATATAAATTTTTATAGTTAATATCAATTCAATAAGAATGTCATGCAATGTTAACTACAATTAAATTATACAATTTTATCAACATCTTTCTTTTAGTTGATTAATTTTATTCATATATAGTGGTGAATTGTTTTGGGTCTCTCTACAAGCCTTTAAAACATAGACTATATCATTTTATCATGTTGAATAATAATCTAACAAGATGATTATGATATATTTCAAATAAGGATTGAAGGGAATATAGTGGTTGATTATCTTTCATCCAAATATGATCAGGAAGTGGTTAACATTTATTACCTGGTCATTTATTTGTTACCTCCTGACCATTTTAGCATTCTCCAAGGGTATTATCTAGGGTTTGATCAGTTACATTCCCCTTTATTAATTTCTTTTTTATTTTTAAATTTTAAAATAAAAATATTTAATCATTGTTATGTGATGTTCTAGAGTGTGTAGTGGATGTGGTTGGGAATTAGATTAATTTTTTTACATTGATTGGTTATATCTTTAAAGAATAATAGATATGAACTAGTATTATCCTTGGATATTATCATTTTCACATCAATTTTGTATTTATTTATTTTTTTAAGAAATTCATTGAGCCTGATAGTTATTTTCTCAATGATGATGTTGACCCATGAAAACCCATTCGATTTGAATCATTATTGTATTGAGAGGATCCAAGGTAGAATAACTCTAATTGAAAAAACAATAGCTCTATTAGACTAAAGTTAGTGGTTGTTTAATTTCATTATCATATGATACAAGTGATCACAACCCAAAGGACAAAATAGTTTAGTAGTCTTGGAAAAATAGACACCAAATTTTGTTTCACATTACATTGAAAAACATAAAATAATACATAGTATTTTTTTTTGAGAACACAATAGACTCCTTTAGCATATTATGTATATCAATCATGAAACTATTCCTAGTATCATGGGGAAAATAAACATTAGAAAGTGGTGACCTTAGATTATTAGTTAGGTAATGTGTATAATGGAAGCTAAATAAGGCTTGATAAATCTGGAAAGGTAAATAATAGAAAACAGATTCCATTTAATCAATAACATTATCACAATGGATAATATATATGGAAGAATTGATAATCAAATGATTTCATTAAAATAATCATCTTAGTTAAATAATAGTACATTGATATCAGAAGAGTAAATACTCAACATAAGATTCAAAAAAGGATTTTTACATAGATTAAGATATATTTAAGATATTACTATAATATTTCTTTAGGAAAATATCATTTTCACTTTGAAAATTATTTTTAAAAAAACAAAAAAAACATAAAACATATTAATGAATCCATTTTCATAGAAAATAACTATGTAAAAAAATAATTTATCCTTAAGATCATTTGGTTTTCATGATGTTATAAATTCATCTCATGCCGTATATGATAAAAAACATTCCTTTTACAATTTCATTTAATGTAAAAATATACCTATTTTATAAAATGATAAGAATATTACATTAAAATACATTTTGTAAAAAGGAAAATCATAGATAATTTTTTTAATAAATCATTAGAGTATATACAAAAAATTAATTAGTTTTAAAAAAAATATAGATATGGAAGAAATGACTCCATTAATAGAAACAATTCTGAATAGTGATTAAATAGTGAAATAAAAACTTATCACTTTGGCAAATATTGAATTCTAAGGCCCAAAAAATAAGTAAAATAAAATGAAACATTTAAATAAAATATATATAAATAGATTCAATATTCAAGATATCAAATGAAAAGTTTATAAACCTTAAAAAATACATAATTTATGGATATTGAATTTGTCTCATGGAATTAAAAGTGAGATTATATACCCTTACCTCATGTGTGACTTAATTTATATGTTTTTAGACCTCATCATTGATAATAAAATGTTTGAATTATACCTTAATCCTTAAAGGGATTTACTTTTAGAAATAAAAAATCTCATGTTTGTGTTTAATATATATAGATATATATTATGGAAATTCATGGATGAGACATAAGGATTAATGTGGAGTAAAGAAGTGAGGGAGGATATTCCCTTTTATAAATGATGGGAGGGGTCATTTTGGAATTTCATAGAAGAGTATGTTTTAATAAAATCATTCTCAAGATCAAATGAGTCAAAATAGAGTGGGATTTAATATTAGGGAAGAATATTGATGTCAGAGATTTTTTATGAACCATTATTCAATTAGTTTCTTATTATCTTAAGAATACACTATAGTGGAACACCCTAGGGTTGATCACAAGGAGGCTGCTCACACGTACTGTATTTTCTATTCTCAATATATTAAACTAAATAATCTAAGACAATTAAAATAATATATATGGGGGATTTGAAATTTTTGAAATACAAATATAATATAAATATATAAATATATAAAAATACAAAACACATATATGTTAGTGGATAAAAAAAGCTACCCTTAGGGTTTCTTGGTGGTGTTATCATTGTTATTAATAATATTTTTTTATTATTTTACTCAATGTAGATATCCAAACCATTAAATTTAATCCCATTCATTTGGATGGTATTACCATACAATAATACCTCTGTATATAGGACTAATATCTTCCACATAAACACATAATAGAAACTCCACCATTTGAATGACTTAGATATCAATGAGAAGGAAAATGAGTGAATGAGGAGGAAGAAAAAAATATTAGGTAATGTGATGTGATTGCTCAATAAAATCATTTTAACCACTACTAATTCCTTAGAGTAAAAAATTATAAATAATTAATTTTCAATAATCTCAGATTCCACTACATTTCCAATCGAAAAAAACTGAGGATGACTTATGCACACACATGGATTTTAAAGAATGGTGGAAGAAAAACAAAATAAGAAAATAGATAGGTGGAAGAATGAAGATAAATGAAGAATGAGATAAATGAAGATGAAGACCAATATATTATAATTAAATGGCTGTTACAAAATTTGAAATACTAAAAAGTGACTTTAAATTCCATCAAAGGCTATCCCCATGTTTACACACTTCGAAATAAATAAGGGATACATATTTATAGGGAGTGAGGGTTAATGAATTTTCTCCAAAAGAATCCTCCAAATGTTTCTGCATGTATGACTCATTCAATAGAAAAATTATTTTGATTGAAATATGTATGATGATGCTCAGTTACGAGAGAGGGGTGATTTTTAATTTTAAAAACATTTATTTTTAATCATAAAGAAATCATTTTTTAAAAAGATTAAACAAATATGAATAATTATACCCTCTTATAACCTTAACAAATAAATTGTAATGGACCTGTGTATGATTATAAAGAATATGAGAACACCTTATGTTTGACAAAAGTGTTTATCATGAAGAAATAAAGCCAAAAGTTTACTTAAAATATTGTTTCTAACTTGAAGCATGTAGAATCTAAAATTTGTGTTTATGAAATAGAGAATTTGTATAATGTATCACATTCTATTTAGATGTAATTGAAGATAAATTAAGAATCATGTAACAAAACAAGTAAAAAAATTGAAATGAAATATCTTTAACCAAAATATATGGATATGAAATTACTTTGGATAAAACTAAATTGATCTATAGTTTTAAGAATGTCTGTCTTACGCAACAAGGGTAAGCACTCTTTCCGTGAAAGATCAGATATAGCTTCTATTTTGCTATCCCCACAAGACCTCGATTAAGTAGGTAATAGAAACATCTATATTCATTTCATTTTAATCCCATGATATTTTAATCTTATTCATAAATAACATATTAAAAACAAAACCTTAAAATTTTTCATTATGATTGACACTTTCTTACTAAAGTTACAAACACTGGGAATAAGTAGTTCACAAGAGATAAAATAAACAATAAGTAGAGAAACATAGTAGTTAAACTATTAAAAAATGATGAAGTTACTAGTATTTATGGGAATATAATAAAAAAGTCGACTAAGTCTCAAAAAATAGTATTTTTCATAAAATTTCAGAGGGACCTGTACAGATGGCACATAGAACAGTTATAAAATAACATATTAGACGACATTTTCTAGAATAAGAAAAAACATAATGATAAATATTATCATGTAATTAGTATTGAAAATATAAATAAATATTATTATATGTATAAGAATAATAAAAATAATTAAACAATATATTTTAATAAATTTATGAAATCAGATTCTTAAAACAAAGGAAAATGGATTCTAAAAATTATAAGAATCGAATTCGATAAATAATGTGATTTAGAATCAAAAAATTGAGAGAAATGTATTTTATGAATTTTGAGAATCATATTTGATAATGTATGAGAATAAGATTCGATAGAGTATGAGGATGTTATTCGATAAAGAGTTAGAATCAGATTTAAAATTCTGAGAGAAGTAGATTCAATATTCTAGGAGAATCATATTTGATATTCTGAGAGAATTTTTTTTGATAAAATCTATGAATTAGATTCAAAATACTACAAAAATCATATTTCTAATTCTAATTGAATTGAAACTATTGATATATAATTATAAGCATGGATATGATTTCTTTTATTGGTTTTAGTTTCTATTCGGTCTTAATAAATAGTTTTTAGACTTAGATAGAAAATGAAACAAAAGATACCAAATAACATGAGTATGATTTTTATTATACTTGCATAAGTTTAGAAAAAAATTATTATAGTATGGAAAATAATATTAGAGGAAATGATTTTGTGATTTATAAAATGTAAAGGAATTAAACATCTTTTAAGGAAACCTTTGATTAAAAAATATCCACATTTTTGGTAATCACAAATTATAATTTATTAAAATAATATTAAGACTGATTTTTTTTTCATATTTTAACTTTAAAAGAATAATTATCACTTCCTAATTTTATAACTCTTAAAAATAATAATATCACTAAATCCTCCTAGGGAAATGAACTCCCCTTATGGATTATATTATTTTCAATATATTTTTTTTATTACTAAAGAAATATCACCTATTAATTAAAGATATACTTTTAAATATTCTCAACCATTATCCCCCTTTGTGATTCAAAAAAAGGAATGGAGAAAATATAATGTACCTAAAAATGTTTAAATAACATTATATTCAAAAAAAGAGGTATAAAAATACCAACTGATTTAATTCTTTGAGATCTACTTCAATCATTGGAATGTGGACTTCCTAATGCTAAATTTATTTTTCAAGGCATTAAATTTTTTCTTATCTACTCTACAAATTTTCTTCCTGGGATATGAGTTTTTTATCCAACTCTTCATTTTTACCCGGGATATGAGTTTTTTATCCAACTCTTCATTTATATTCTTTAAATGAATGATATAATCTTTGTAAACCGTAAATATTTTAACATAATTTTCAATGGAAATTATTTTCCCCAACAAATCATTAATTTCATGAAAACTAATTCCTTTTTCCCCATTCATTTTATCAGAAAAACTATTTGATAATCCTTGGAGAGATTATTTGGATTTTAGTAAGTAATTTTTTATTGAATCAAACAGATCATCAAAAACCATATGATCAAGATTGATCATCACTGACCACTTGGTCGTCACCCTAAACAATTTCCTATGATAATGATAATTTTCCATTAAGGTTTTTGAATTCGGATTCAATCATGATTATCTTATCCATATGAAAGGTTATTAGTCTGATTTATTATTTAAATATTCTTGAATTCACTGACATCTTAACTTGATATTTAGAATGTAAGGAATAGACTCTACCAAACTATTCAAATACCGAATAACTATATATTATCACATAGAGGATGACGACTTTTCTGATTGAAATTTATTTTCCTTAGAAAATCCAACATCTATCTACTTCCCTTAGTCTTTATTAGTTTCTGATTTCTCTTTCCTCTATTCTATATTCCTTTCATTAGAAATTTTAATAATATTTTCTTCCTAATAATCACCATCACCATCACCATCACCGTTATCATCACCACCATCATCACTATTATCATTACCATTGGATGGACCATTTTAAACCTCTCTATCGACAACATTTTCTTTATGAGTTAAGGGTGATTTAAATATATGACTAAAAAATTTATAAACTAACATTTATTTATAAGAAATCTGGGAAGATGAGGCTGGATAAATTCTTATAGAGTGTTTTTTGGATTTACTATCTCTATGAATGTGTCTGATTTCTTGAATATCATCCTCACATTATTTTTCTTTACTGTCTTCATATCCTTCTTGAGATTACACTTATAAACTCGAAACTACATCTAAAACTATTGATTTTCTTTTATCTTTTGGTTTAGCCTCTACCACCACAACACCCAATTGCTGAGGGGGTTATTTAGATTCTTAAAACAATAATTCCATAAGAGGAATGTTTTATGATGCTCTTTCTAGGGATTTCAAAAAATACTAAAACAACTCACCTTCAATTACTTTTTTCTTAATCTTATTCTCATTGATTTTTTTTCTAGTTCTTGAATTTTATGAAATTTTATGTATTTTTCTTCATTTAGATTTATCCCAATGACGGTATCTCCTTCTTTTATATTCACTTAAACTTTTCTCCACATTGAAATGACTTTATCTAGGTAATATTTTTTTTCATTGACTTCATTGGTTTGAAATCTTTATATGTTCTTATCTTAGACTCAACAATATATTTCATAAAACTTTCCCCAACTTGACATTCCTTTTTAGATAAATAAAATACTCCTTATTATTTTCATCAATATAATATTTCATTCTTTTATGTGTGTCCTAACATAAAATTAGAATCTTGAACTTCTTCGTATTTTACTTACAAGTAACATTGAATGAGTTCACAATATTAACTAACAACTTGAAAAATTTTACTAGAAACATGAGGATATAAGACTTGATAGATTTTTCATTTATCTAACTGATCATCAAATAGATTTAAATTATTAAGTGTATCTCCCATATATTTATAAGAAAATTGAGAATGAAGATTTCTGTTAACTGGAGGGCATATTTGTCTCTTTTTCTCTAAATAAAAACCCTTGTGATTATAATACTATAATCTGATTGTTGGAGGTGTGATGAGAAATTTTGTACTCTTCTATTGACTGATGGCATAATGATTCTATTTCATTTTCCTTATTGAAATAACCTTTTAATTACAGTTGTTTGTGATAGTGATATAATTATTATCCGTCAAAGGGTATTTCTAGGATATGAACTACTTTCTTTAAGGACATTGAGTATGATTTGAAATAACATTTAATTCATAACATATTTTTTCCTCCTTCAATAAGGAGCACAACTAATTCATAAAACTCAATAACTAGTTTTGAATAAAATGGATCTTGAACACCCTTATTTATTGTAATATAGAAAGATTACCATCCTTAGAACATTAAGATCTATATTAATAAGGAATCATACTTGAGAAAGAAGGTATGATCAACTAACCATTCTCAGAATATAATGAAGTATTTGAATTCGATTGACATAGGCATTGAGCTTTTAGATGATACTAACTAAGACATTCAGATTTAATGAGATGGAATGTAATCAGATTGATGGTTTTGATAGATATAAGTAACTCAGGAAAAAGATAGTGGGGATTGATATGGTAAATAGGGGATCCCATTCTATATATAGGTGATCGAGGTGATGGTTTGGATTCCTAGATTCATCTGACAGTTGAAAATAGACAAGTGTAATCAGATAGTTGAAATTGAGCTGAAGAATTTATTATATGTTCAAAAAAATTTAGGTTTTAAGGAAGAAAAATAGTTATTAGAAAATAAAATTTAAAAAAATGAAATACCAACATACAAAAATGAATATAGGAAGTAATAAGAAATAAGTTGTACCTTTCAGAGTGCTCAGATGATTTATTAGTATTTGAAATAAATTATTCTTAATATTATTAAATATGAAAAATTCTAATTATAATTAGAATGTTTTGGAATTTTTTTACCAATTTCCAAAAATTATATAGGGTCCAATTTTTTTTATAGGTTCCAGAAAATTTAGATAGAATCTCAAGAAAACAAATATAATGAAAATTTTCAAATGTACTCCTTCTATGAAAAAGAGTAACATAACAAAAATATATAGTTTAAACAAAAAATTGGAAATGAATTATTAACATACATGTATAATTACTATCATTTTAATGTATTCAAATATATTAGAAGGTAATGGTTTTATAAAAATATCGCCAATTTTTTCAGGATTTCTGATAAATTGTAAAATAATATCTCTTTCATGTGTGTGATCCATAAAGAATTAATGCCTAAAATATATGTTCTTTGTATAGGAGTGATGTTCAAGGTTTTTTCTTAATTATATGGAACTAGTGTCATTACATAGTATTTTAGTTTTATTAAAACTCATGCCATAATCAGCGAGTATGTGTTTCATCCACAACACCTGAGCACAACATCTTTTAGCTACTACATATTTGGCATCATTAGTGGAATGTACTTTTGAGTGTTGTTTCTTACAAGACCAAGAAAATAATGAATCTATTAAGAAATGAAAAGTTCTAGATATACTTTTCAAATCCATTATACAACCACCAAATTTATCATCTGAAAAATATTTAAGTACAAAATCATTTCCAAAATAATGAAAAAGTCTCAAATCCATAGTTCCCTTTAAATAATGAAAAAAATATTTTTAAAGCTTTTAAATGGGATTATTTTGGATTTTATTAATATGTTTCACATAAGCATACTGAAAACATTATGTCTAGATAAATTTCTATTAACTATAGTAAACATTATATCATACCTTTAAAGGTTTTTTGATTTAATGGTTGACGAGCTACCTAAATATCAAGGGTATTCAAGGTACCTAATGGAGTACATATACTTTTTGTATTATCATATCCATAATTCTTAGAAAGATATTTAATATACTTATGTTGATATATATAGGTTCCATCTTGTTTTTAAGAGATTTGATAACCAAGAAAAAATGTTAATTCACCCATCATACTCTTTTCGAACTCATATTTTAAAATATTTTCAAGTGAATAATTTAATGATTGCTTAGTTGATCTGAATTTAACGCCATCAACATAAATTTGAACAATAATAAGATTTTTATTTTCTATCTTTATGGAAAGAGTTGGATCAGCCGTTTTCTTAAAAAAAATTGAAACAAAAATCATGTAGGTCTATCATACCAAGGTCGAGAGGCTTGTTTGAGACCATATTTATCATAGGAATGTTTAAAAACATATTCAAGATGTAGTGTATCTTCAAAACTAGGAGTTTGTTGGACATAAACTTTTTATTGAACATATCCATTAAATAAATCACACTTCACAACAATTTGAAAAAGTTTGAAATTGAAGAATTCTGTAATGGAAAGTGAATTTTAAATAGATTCAAGTCTCACTACTAGATAATATGTTTCATCATATTCTATTCCTTCTTTTTTATTATATATATTATCAACTTGTAATTCTTTATTTCTAACAATGAATCCATTTTCATCACATTTATTTCCAAATACCCATTTTACTCTAATTACATTGTTTTATTTAGATCTATCATCCAAGGTAAAAACTTTATCTTTTTCAAATTTATTTAGCTCATCTTGCATTTCTTTAATCCAACATTCATCACATAAAGCCTCATCAGGACATCTTAGTATGAATTGAGAATGTAATTCTAGATTTTAATCTTCATTTATTAAAGAACATAGAGTCCTTACATGTTTATTTACATCATCAATAATGTTATCAAAAGGATGATTCTTAAGAAACAACTGATTTTGGTTATTTAAAACCTATTGATCAATATAATGTAGGCAGTCTAATAGAGTGAATAAATCATGAAAAATTTCTGAAGTTTCTCCTTATTAGAATAATATTATATTATAGGTTGATAATCATTTTTTTGAAAACACATCTAAAGAATTGAGTTATGTTCTTTAAAAAAGTCTAGTTTCATGAAATTTAACATGTACTATATCCTCAACAATACATGTTTCTTTGATGAAAACTTTATAATCCCTACAGGAATTAGAATAGCCTAAATATATACCTTTACTAGACTTAAGTGAACATTTACGTAAGTTAAATTTGGTATTAAAAATGAATAATTTTCATCCAAATACTCTGATATATGACAATTCTGGTTTTTAGCCAATCCATCAATTATAAGGCGTTTTATTAAGAAATAGTCTTATTAAAAATCAATTTTATATTATAGAAAGAATTACTAAAAATTTCTTCCTAAAAATGGTTAGAAATTGAGCATTCACTGAACATGGTTCTTATTATCTCTTGAAGAATTTGGTTTCTTCATTCAACAACACCATTTTGATGAGGATTTCTATGAGCTGAGAAGTTATGAGTAATACATGTCTTATTAAATTTTTTTTGAAATATGAATTTTCTTATTCTCCACCATGATCACTATGAATAGATATCAATGAAAGGGTTTTTATTATTTTTTAACTTTTTCAATAAATGTTTTAAAATAAGAAAATGGTTTATATTTCATAGAGTGAAAAAAGACCCATGTAAATATAGTGTACTCATCAACTAGAATAAATAAATTGTTTTTTATTCCGATACAGATAGTTTGTGTAGGACTGAATTAGTCCATTTGTACTAGCTATAAGGCATAAAAAATTGATACATCACTAATTTATTTAAATCATGAATTATTTTTATTTCCATATTGATAAGTGTCACATACTTTTGAGGAATCAAAATTAAGATATGGTAGATCCTTAAAAAGTTATTTTTTAGTCAATTATCTTAAGTTAAAATAGATACAGTGTTATAATATTATTTTATATATCCAATATTGACCTTCTGTTTCAAAAAAGAAATGTTAGTTTTGGATCTCAAGGAATTCTATGTTAAGTGTGTAAACATTCTCATGCTAATGGGCAGAAAGAATGAATTTATCCTTTAACGTGTATACGAAACATGTATCATTCATAATATTAAAAAGGTAACCTTAATCGCATAATTGAATTATTCTTATGAGGATGTGATTAATACCCATTAACAAATAATTTTTTTAAAATCTATGTTTTTACTATAATAGTATTGTTACATATACCAACAAACATTCCTGGAGCATTATATCTGAAACTGACTATTACATGTTTTATATTGATAGTATTTTCAAATATATGTGTGTTACCAGTCATATGCAATGAACATATGATATCTATATACCATATATTATTGCTGGTACTTCCTCGGATTTCTTGAAATCTAAATAGTTAGATTTTAGGAATCCAAATATTCTTGGATACAGAATTGTTTGAAAGTAAAATCTTAGGAATCCATATCTCTATAGAAAAATTGGCTTTATGAAACCCAAATAATTGGATTTTTTAAATAACAATTCTTGATCCAATGTCCACCACTTTGATACTTAGTGAAAAAATATGGCACTTTTGGGAACAAAATAGTTATTGCTAGAAATAGGTTTTGAATGTGAGTAACTAATTTTAGAAATATTCCTCAAAGGAAAACCTTGTGCATACATTTTATCAAATTCTACTTTAACAGAAGTAAATTGATTATGAGTTTCTTATGAAACAAGAATATAAACTTTTGTCTAATGACTAAATTATCAGCCTCATAAGTATTTGTTTTATAATTGTATTTTATCTCAAAAATGTTTTTCTCAGAAACATAATTTTCATGAACATAAGAAAATTCATCCTTTTAAAAAATTTCTTCCTCATGGTTTTTAGAAATAAAAATGATTTAAAAAGATTTTGAATCAAGGTCATTAGAAATATCAAATACTTATTTTGTAAAAACAATGATTCTAACATTTTCCTTCTCAATTTTTTTTTAATTTTGAAATGATAATTTTCAAGTAACTTGGTAAAAATAGAAACTTCATAAAATTAAGGTAATAAATTATCTTATACTAATGAAGATTCTTCATCCCAAGATTTAAATTTTTTTCAATAAAATTATCATTTAGAGACATTATGTTCAATGATTCAGCTAAGTGTATCATTGTAATGAAGCATTCATTATTGAAAGGTATTTTATCTAGTAGTGTAATATTTTAATATCTAGAATTTTCATTATTTGAGGATTAATTAGATGATTTTCCTACATATGAACTCCATGAATAATTTTCATTTAGAACATTATTTTCCTTAAATTTATGATACCTATTCTGATTCCTTTTAGAATGTCTATCTTTTATAACATTTCATTTATTCATTGAAAAATTAGGTCTGATGTCACCATATTTCTTTTATTCATAACACCTATCTTTCAAAATTTTATTATCCTTGTTATTATTTTTATTATATTTATATTGAAAATAATTATTTACAATAATATTTTTCATCATTAGAGCAGGAATGGATATTTCATTATCTAAATGTTAAAATTCACTTGAGTCTCACTAAACCATGAATTTATTTGTTTTTTTTTACTTCACTATTTTCTCAGGTGTGTTGGATTTCATCTGATTTGAATTTGTAGTAAAAGAAACACTTCTATTCTTTTTATTTTTTTTAGTATCTCTCTTCAATATATTATCATATTGTATATGGGTTACAAATAACTCATCAAGAGTAATATTTGTAACCCTTCATGATTCAAAAAATTTTGTTCTATCTGACTCCCATTCGATAGGAATGATTTTTATGATCTTTTCCAAAATAAATTCATCTTATAATAATTTCCTACCATGGATTGTAAGATATTTACAACAGTAATAAATCTCCACTGAACATTAGTTATAGGTTCTCCATATAGAAAAATAAAAGCATGATAGTTTGATCTATGAATGGATCTTCATGTCTCGGTGAATTTTTATAAAAAAAATGAGTAATTTCTAGTTTCATATAAATGATATTTGCTTCATCAAAATATGTTATTTGGTAGTATATATTTATAGTCATTAAACAATGTAAAGTATTTTTTACATTATAGTTAAGTTGATATTCCTATCTCTCTTGATATTTAAATAGTCTAAATTATTAATCAGGTATTTTTTTTATCTACCGTAAGAATTAAAAAATTGTTAATATAATTATTGATAACAAACTTATTAATTATGTCTCTCTAGTATTTATATTCATTACCATAAAAAATAGGCGGTCTTGTAGGATTCAAATTATGTATTTATCAGACATTATATCCTACCATATTTAGAATAATATAAAATTATTTTTAGATAAAAACATTAATATAGGTAAGAATTTATATAAAAAGTGTTTATAATAGTAATATAACTAACTTGAAAAGATAATGTAAGGAAATATATGGTCAATGGAAACCTGCTATGATACCAATTTTTTGATCTAAATATGTTTGAAGATTCTTAGTTACAAGAGGGGGTTGGGGAGGAGGAATTTTATGTTTAAAAACATTAATTCTTAATCTTAATGAATAATTTTTTAACAAGATTAATCAAATAAGAATCACTAAACCCTATTATGTTTTAAAAAAAATTGGAATGGACCAATGTCCGATTATAAAGGACGTAAAAACACCTTATGTTTGACAAATATATTTATTGTAAAGAAATCATTCCACATGTTTACATAAAATATTGATTCTAAATTATATTGTATAGAATCTTAAATCATATTTTATATAATAGATAATGAATATAAGGATCTCTTTATATTTAAAAGTAATTACAACGGAATTATGAAATGTGTAACAATAAAAGTAGAACAAATTAAATGAAATATTTTTAACCCAAAGAGAAGGGTATCCAATGACATTGTATAAAATTCCATTGATTTATACATTTATAAAAATCTATATTACCCAACTAGGGTAATCCCTCAATCCACAAAGTTTCGGGTGAAAATTATATTTTAATATCCAAGACACCCTCGATTAAGAAGGTAGTCAGCACCCATGTATTCCTTTCACTATAAGCCCTTGATTTTAAAATCGGATGTAGAAATAAAATCATAAAGAGATGACCTGAAATGGTTTCTTTAATATAGAAAATCTCTTACTATAGTTACAAACACAATGTACAAGAAGTTTACAAGAGAGAAAATCAACAGAATGTAAACACACATAGTAGTCAATATATTGACAAATGAGGAAGTGACCACGTAATTAAATTCTGGGAATGAAACTGTTTACTTAGTCTCAAACAGTCATATTTTTGTTGAAATTTTGTAGGAACGTATACAAATATCACTTATAATGGTCATAAAATAATAAATTAGATGAAATTGTTTTAGCATAAGGAAAAATATCAAGAGAAACATTATCACGTAATTAGAAATAAAAATATGCATGAATCTAATTATATGTATATGAAAAATAAGGAAATATAGAAACTAATTAATTTTGAGAGAGTTTTAAAATCATATTATTAAAATAAGGAAAAAAGATTCAATATATGACGAGAATTAAATTATGTAAATATCGTGATTCAGATCCAAAAAATTGAGAGAACCAATTTTGATGAAGTTTGAGAATTAGATTTGATAAATTATGAAAATCAGATTCAATAGAGTATGGTAATTGGATTCATTGAAGAGTAAGACATAGATTTGAAATTTTGATAGAAATGGATTTTTTATTCTTTGAGAATCAGATTCAATTTTCTAAGAGAATTATATTTTGGAAACTTTGTGAATTGGATTCGAAATTCTGTGCGAATCATTTTTGAAAATCTGAGCGAATCAGATTTGAGAATAATGAATCGAATTTATTTTATTCGTTTTAGTTTCTATTCAGTCTTATGAAATAGTTTGTTAGACTTAGATGGAAGAAAATATAAAAGATACAAAAGACCATGAGTCTGATTTTTATTATACATTCATATGTTTAGACAAAAGTATTTATAGTAAGGGAAAAAATATTAAAGGAAATGAGTTTGTGATTTTTAAATGATAAAGGAATTATAAAAGTCAGGAGAAAAATATTGACTTAATAAAATTTGTAATAGGTGTATGCATGAATGTTGTTATATAATGTCTCCTCTGTTCACCCTAAAAATTTTAGAATTATTCACCAATGGAAGGAGTTATGGTTTTTTTACTCTGAGACATTATTTATGTCCATGTACCTCCATCCAATGGCCCAAAGGCCTCCATTTTTTATTGATTTTGATAATCCACCTTTCAAGGGGTGAGGTAAAACCCTTACAAGGAATGTAGGCATAATTATTACATGGACCGTAGGCCTTAGAATAATTCATTTCCCTTAGGCTTCAAACATTACATACAACCAAAACTAAATACTAGGAATTTCTCCTCCACAGCATCTTCATCATGAAATCATCTCTCCACCTTAGCATGGTTGTTCGGCTAGGCTATATCATGCATGAACATGCTTGTCTTGATGGAAAGTTCCATACCCTCTCATTATTTCAATCCGTGTAGCTTCTGCTATGGTGAAAGCTCCTTACTCATCCTCCTTATAGAGCTTGTTCCTTGTAGGTTGTCTGGTTTGCGTCAGCACTTAAGGTACCCTGAAGGCCTTGAGTTGGTCCAAAGGCCTTACTGACCCAAAATCATGGGTGGACTGAAGGCCTTTAAGGACTCGGAGAGCAAATTGGTGGCTCGAAGGCCCAGACAGGGGAAAATTCGTAGCTACTACAGTGCCAAACAATGTCTACTATAGTTCCCGCTAGATTACCTACTACAGTACTGCATAGTTCCCACTATAGTACCTGCTAAATTACTACTACCGTACTACTATAGTATCGTAAATTTTTCCTCCTCATAGATTTGATCATGGGTCGCCTGGATGCACTTAAGAGTCCTCACTAACCGGGCTGAGGCTCATGTTCAACCATGTACCTCATTTAATTCTCTATCTTCACATTCCCATGCCATTATGACCTTTTATCCTATCTATTCACATGTTTCAACTTTAATAAAAGTTGTTCCAAATTTACATTAGTGTCCCTCCACAAAAGGTAATATATTTTGGATGTGTGGATCAGATGTTATGAGTTAAATACTTAATTTAACCATTACTACCTGATGAGACCTTTCAAATTCGACATGTTTTAACCACTAAAAGGATGCCTTAATGATATTATTTTGAGCTGAAACTCATCAAGGATGTACCTAATGGAATTATTTATCAATGAAATCTAAAAGTAATGAATTTGGACTTGCTAAAAAATATTTTTTCCTCAATTACTGAGGTGTGGTCCACTCTGTTGGAATGAATAAATTTCTAAAAAGAATGACTTATTTGGGCCTCAATATGTCTGAATCAGGATGTGAACTAGTTGAAAAATATGTAGCAAAGAACATGGGTAACCTAAAAAATTAATCACACGATTTGGATCAATTATAATGGATATATTGTCGAAACACAGAAGTGATTTTAAACAGTGAAAATTCAAAAAAAATTGGCCATTTTTTCATTTAAGCACAAAATAACACAAAAAAAACATAATATTTTACAATTTTTCATCAAATAACACTACTAAGGGATTATAATAATTAAATTATAGTATTAAAAATGTGAATATGTCACCTTAATCACTCCCCCACTATTAAGCGTTGCACTCCCATGTAGTCATGATATATCCAAATCAAAACCCACACAATAATAAAATGTGAGAATAAATCCATGTTCATTTCAAAATTAAAATTACATCATGTCTCTTTTTTTAAAAATTAATTCCATATCATTTTCATTCCATATCATTTTATGTCACTCAACTCAAAGGATATTAAATTTAGATTTATAATCTTACATGAAAATTTCACATATCACCATAGTCTTGTGACAAATATCATATCTTCATATTGTGAAACAAAAACATTTATTCAATCATGAGAACTTTTTAGGTGAATTATGTGGTTTAGTGTTGGTGGGAAAATGATTAAAAAAAATTTAGGCCATAAATAGGTTTTTTGAACCCTAAATATAATTCTTGAACAATCAAGTTAAAACACAGGATGAACATCACTCAAATCCCATTAAAAATGTGAAAAACACAACCATTTTTTTGACATAGTAAATGAGTCAATAAATAATTACAATTAATGACATCATACAATATTTTCTCACTCTTTTTACTCTTATTTTATAATCCTCCATAAATTCACAAATTTTTTTTTTTTATATTTTTCATGGAGCATGAGCTGGTAACTAATTATAATGAAATAAAGAAAATTCATTCCATTTATGTAAGAGATATATATGAGTAATAAATGAATGTACAATTACAAATTCATTTTTATCTCCATTTTTTTATTTTTATCATAGGAGAACCAGATGAAAAAAATGAAGCATAATGAAATGATAAATCAAGACTAATCCTATCATTCTCCACTACAAAAAATATTTTCAGACACCTCAAATCACCCACAAATGAAAAAAATCACAAATAACACAAATTAAAGTCCCTTCCCCCATTCTAAAACATGAAATATCCAAGAAAAAATACTAAGAGTGCAGGTAGGTAAGGAAAAGTAACTAGAAATGTGTCTTAAACCTATAAATAAATTCATGTAATCCAAAGGATAACTAAGGATATATGTTAAGGTGGGTCTCAAGATTTCCAAATTGGTGTCTCAATCATATAAAAAATCATTCCATGGAATCCAATTCTTGGAATGAGAAAAATCACAAATTATGGTTTTCACAAAAAATAAAAAAAAAATTCTACATAAAGCATGTGTAGTATGAAGAATATGTCAATGTTGTCTATAATAATACATAAGACTCAAAAAGTAATTTTGTCCGTGTTTTCTGGGTATGGATTTCAAAAATTAGTTGAACACAAAAAATGCTTGAAAATCAAATTTCAGGAAAATATATTCATATCAAAAATAATTTAAAATTAATTTATTCAATGTTTTTTAATTTTGTCAATATCAATTAATTTTTGAAAATGATAATAATATTCATTGAATCTCAATGAAAAAAAAATATTAAAAAAATTCACACAAAAATATATTTAATAAAGTTGAAACTCCCCCCCCCCACTAAAATTTAACTACCCCTCATTTCAAAAAAAATGAAAATTAGGATAGAAAAACTAAATAGATGGAATGATAAAACCTGAATTTATTTTTTGGTGGATGTTTTAATTCCAGCTCCTAGATAATTATATAAAACCTATAAAGCACAAAATAAAGAAAAACATAAGAAAATTAATGAAAAATAAATAGGAGGGAAACAGAAAAGGGACAATGCCTTGTCTGATTCCCATGCATGTTTTAGGTTTTTATGACCCCTAGCCTAGTAGTTGAAGCAGATTAACCCCATTCTGAAGGTGGATGAGTTTTCTTCCATAGAAAACACCTCTTATATATTTTCCAAACATAAACTAGAGGATGAAAAAATTCGGACCATCAAATAAATTAAATATTAACCTAACCCCCAGAAGATATGGAAAGGAATATTTAAGGTGAAGAGGGAGAGGGGAAAGGATAAAGTATGGCTCCCTATTTATCTCATCCATAGGAGTGGTGTATACAAATGTTGAAGATATAATACTGTAATGTGGTTTTTATTTTTTTTTTAAAGTAAGAAAATGATTCCTTAGTGATTTCATCTTTCATGTCATCATCATAAAATGCACCAGTGTACAGCTCGACTGGCTTCTACATTCTCTCCATAATGGAAATAACTTCATCATATTATTCAACCAGGGACTACATTTGTGGTGTTGAATCTATAAAATCATAATAAGGGAGATCTTTTTTTATTTTAGAATCAATAATATTTTAATTAAATTAATGATCATAAATTAAATCTTCACCAAAATATTTAGCTTTACACTCTTTCTTCTTATGTAAGGTATCTTGGAACTCGTTTTCAAGATAGGATAGTTGATCTTAAATTATGGATTCAACCTTATAAAAGTTATCATGAAATGTTGGTTAAATTGGAATATCATTCTATACTTCTTGTCTTTTTTTGCATCTATAAGATATTGACTTCTTCAGATTTTGTGGCAATCAATGTAACTATCTTTCTTTTTTTCTAAGAACTTAGAAATTCTCTTAAAGCATCAAAGAATTTTGTTCCATTTCTTGTGAATTTTATAGAATTATTTTGTTTAACATTTCTTACCCACTATTATAAAAAAATGTTTCATAAATAGGCCAATAATTATAATAATCACAATAATATTACATTTGGACCATTGAAATGAAAGATATGCAAAAAATCTCCATTTTCATTTAGGATATTTTTTTGTTTTTTTATGAAAAATAGTGTTTGAAAGAACTTGTACTATCCAAAAGTGACACAAAATTGATGTTAGTGATTTTACATTAAATTTTATTCATTTAATTCATTTTTATCCTAAGAATTCACTATAGTGGCACACCCTAGGGTCGATCAAAATGAGCCCGCTCATATACACTGTATTTTATATTGTCAGTACTTTAAAATATCTAATATAAAAATATTAAAATAATATATATGGGGTGTTTGAAATTTGTGAAATATAAATATAATATAAATATATAAATATTTTATATAGTAAAACACAAATAAAAGGGAGAAAAGACACAAAGATGTTAGTGGAAAAAAATCGTTGCTTCCAAGGTTTCATGGTGGTGTTATAATTATTATTCAAAATATTTCCTCTCTTTTTTACTCAATATAGAGATCCAATACGTTCACTATAAAACCTATAATTTTAATTTTATTTACCTAAAGTGAGACCTCTTCAAGATTGAGTGATCTCTTCCACCCTAACACCTAATCCAAACTCCAACATTTAAATGAATCAGATATCAATAGGAAAGAAAATGAGTGAATGAGGAAGAATAAAAATATAGTTGGGATATTGGGGTGAACTCTCTCCAAAATATTTTTAACCACTACTAATTACTTATAATATAACTTGGGAAAACATAAATTATAAATAAATTGAAATTCCCTGTAATTCCCCAACCCCAGAAGGCCAAAACTGATGCATTATTTTATTACATTGGAATTGTTATAAGGAATCAAATTTTGAAATACCAATCATTTTAGAAGTCTTGTATAGCCTAATTGCATATATGATATCCATAATTCATTGTGAAAGAGGAATTATAAGAGTAATACATAAAAAAATAAATCAAACTATTTCCTTGAAGGCTTATTAAAATACATATTCTTCATCATATGGAGAAAGAAAACATAATAAGGATGAGATCAAATGATTAGTAAGGGTAATTAAAGCAGAAGAAATAATGAATAAATAGTAATAAATAAACATTTCAAGGTAAATAATGATGAAATATTCTATTCCAATTACTAGATATGAAAATATCAACATGGAATGTAATAAACTGAAACTTATTCCATAAAAATGAATAAACTGAGAATGAAATGTATCTGTAGATATATCGATGGAATATCTTATGGAATAATAATAACTAAATACAAGGTAAAATGTTTCCTTAGATATGAATATAAAAATTCTTAATGATGAATAATGACTAAATATAAATGAGGTAAATGCATAATTATTGAACTCCATGTTTCTTAAGTACATGGACCCTTAACTGTCAAGTCCTTTCATAAGACATTTTACTACATATAGGGTAAAAACCCATATGATTGGACAAATGATTTATCTCCATAGACTACCCATGCATCGAGGGGAATTATATAAATGTTACCCACCTGTGTCATGATAGTCCAAAACATTCCTCATATATTGAATAATTGATATAATAATGTTCCTTATCAAATATTTGTATGGAGTAAGAGATAAAAATTTATCAATATTTAACCAAATAATCATATAATTTTCAAAGTATACACCGTATGTAAAATGGTATATGGTTTAAGAAATATTAATATCCATGATAAATGAAATGGATAATTTGGATGAAATTCAATGTCCAATGATCATAGGATATTAAATATTTCAAGGGGAAAAGGAAATCAATTAAGTGGATGTGAATTCTATCCTTAGACAAATTTGTTGTAAACAATCCATAAGAAGATTAATCATGTTATCAATAAAACATATCTCAAGTGGATTACAATAAAGGGTTGTTGTCATTGATGAATAGAAACATCATAAAATGATATTTTCAAAAAAATCTTCAAGAAAATTTGTTTTTGTTTTAAACATATTTTCAAAATCATTCTAATTGAAAATAAAATTTTAAAACATTTTTTTCGAATAATTAACATTTACAAAATGCAAAGGAATCAGTTAAGGAATGATGGTGGGTAAATCTTTATATGCCTTATATGGTAAAAAGAACATTCTTTTTTCATAGTAAAAAACCTAAGAAAAATTACTTATTCGGAAGGTGACAAAAAGATTCCTTAAAAAACATTAGTAAAATATAAAATGGTAAAAATTTCATTATCAAATCATTTTAAAAAAATTTTTTAAAACATTTTAATAATACATGATTTTTATATGAAAACAGGTTCTCTGACTAAATAGAGAAGTGATGTTGGGTTTTACTTAAAATATTTTTTAAAACACTTTGAGTACTAAAGAGTAAAGAAAATATTAATAATACATGATAATGGTCATGAATAACCAGATAAGAGTGAAATGATTCCTTGAAATAATGCTTATAAATTTTCCAGGAATGGTAATTCATTTAAAAGATCATTAGTATTAGTATTGAGGAATGTAATATTTAATAATCTGTAAGTGTCCCCTACCAATTTGAAACATTTTAAATTTTAAAAAATATGATTGAATGATATTAAATTAAAGATTTATATTTCAGGAAGATAAAATGATTAATGATATTATATAAAAAATGTGGTAGTACATACACCACAAAACAGATGTTTGTGGTGAACATGAAATTTATCTCAGAGATGTAAAAACATAGATGAGAATCCCTTAACTTATCCTTCATTTTGTTGTGTGGTATTTACCCTCTTATATAGTGGTTTAAAATATGTTACTAACATATAATAGAACAGTAATCATGGATGTAATATTATATATTACTTCATTATAAATTTTATTACTTTTTTGTTAACAACTTTAATTAATTTTTATATATCTGGAGTTAATTGGATAGTTTTTTCGAGTAAGTTTAAACTTGTTATTTGTTTTTCCTATTTGTTAGATAATATTTTCATAATATCCAGAATTTAAATCAAGAAAAAATAATATAATATATTCAAAAAAATATCTACTTATAGTAGTCCATAGTATTTTTAGATTTGAAATGAAGTGCACCATTCAACGAGACGGTAGGTTGTACGTACGCTTGAAATATACATTACTTTATATGTTGCTTTAAAAGAATGAAAACTAAATGATAAATATGTATATTATATTTTTAGTATAATAAATATGTAAAACATGTTACCTAGTTTTATTAAATCAATTTTCTATATTATCTATATATCGCATTAATGATTTATATCGCTTTAAGGGGGCGTTAATCCACACTTCCTCAAATGAAATTATCATATTTATGAAACATGAAAAGCATAAATGAATGTTAGAGATAAAAATTACATAAGAATAATGGAATTATAAATATCATATATATCATATATAAATAGGGTTTCCATCATAATGTCCACCATGATAGGTGGTAAGTGAAAAATAATCAATCATCATTTCATGAGGCAGTAGTTCACCGTACATGGAATCAGTATGTTCATTACCAATTATGTGGATGGGTGTGTAAGTGTAGGTAAAATATTTACCCAAAAAATCCTTGTATATTGGGGATACTAGGGTTGTTATATAAACATAGAATAATGTTATTATAGGGGGTGGAAAATGGAAATGAAACTGGATATTTTCAAAGAAGACGTTAACTCTTAATCGGGTAACTCCTTTTAGTTTACACAAAAGGTATTCATCAGATTTTTTACAAAATTGAATCTTTTATGAGGATGGTATAGTTATTTTTAGACTATTTTCCCATGTATTGTCTGAACATAACTAGTTTTAGATGTTTAATTAAGTGGAAGGAGAGGAGGATTTTTATAGTGGAGGGGGAGTTGAACACTTGTATATACAAAAATGTATTCATTAATGGATGGTCTACCTTACGTAAGGTTCCTATAAAATGAAAAAATAATGGATTAAAGTATTATCATGGTCAAGGAAAACCCATACACTCAAAAATATTTGCATTTTAATAATTTGGTTCCTTAGCATCAAAGGTTCCCCAATTTTTTCATTTTGGTTTTTTGTTAAGGCATCTAGTTTTGTAATAAAAGTAATTTTATCATTAAGACTAAAATAATTTCATATTTATTGTATAATATATAGAAACTGAAATATTAAAATTATATATACTTTATAAAATCAAAATCCCAATTTTTTTGGGAATTAATTTTTAACCAAGTGCAGGTGACGTGCTAAAATATAGCTTAAACCCGGACCGTGTAAACAACGTCTTTACAATATATGGGTCAATATGTTAATTAGAAAAGATATATTGATCCATTAATAGACCATTTTTAATATATTTGAACACTTAAAAACCACTTTTCTGAATATATATGTTTTATTATTTTCAAATCATTTTATAAAATATTATTTATTGTAAAATTACAATAATGTAAATCATGACATTATTTATTTAATTTCAATGTTAAAATGTCAATCTAATTTTGGAATTAAAATATATTTGGTTTAAATATTTTTAACAAAAAATAAATAAATAAATCTATTCAATAAAAACACTGAAAATTTAATATTTATTATATCATTTATTTTATTTAATTATTATCGAAACAATCATTACGTTGGCATTTCATAAGCATTTTAAGAAACTAAATCATCTATATAAACTATTGATAAATTATTATTAAAACATTAACCCATTTATCATTCCAAAATAATATGTATAACCAAAATCATGATGTTTTTTACATATCTTAATGTTTTATAAATGTAAAATGTAAGGAGAGTTCTCTCTTTTTTTTCTTTTTTCCTTACTTAATGTTTTATATAGGGCACATCCATTTAATAATATCCCAATATCAAATAAAATTCAATAAAATATTGGATATGGTTGAATTATTAGTAGCCAATGAATTTTGGATTATTTTACAAGTCATTTTAGTCTTCAAGATTATGGTTTAGTCCCTAATTAAGAATAAATTACCTTAATCACTATAATTAATTTTAATTACTTCCACTGATATTTTCTTATCAATAATTAAGTAGATATTATTAGACCAAAAATATAGTATTGGTTACAAATATTTAAGTCATATTTTCAAAATTCAAATCATAGAAGTGATATAATTATTAATAATTCTAATCCCATATACATGGCGAAATAATGGGGTTTTAAAGTAGAAAAATAATAAAACATTTTTAAAGTTTTTTAGATTAAATTTCAAAGTGAAATTGATTCTAATGAGAATAATTTTATATATTTATCTGTATTTGATATAATGTAACTCTAAAAAAATTTAAAATATAATTTAATGTTAATAATTTTTTAAATGAAAAGGTTATTAACTAAATTGATGTAATTTTTTACTATTCATAAAAAATGAAGTTTCTCATAAAAATACCAAAAAAATCACCCTAAGATAATTTATATATTCTAAATTAAAAAATGAAGTTTATTTTGAAAAATAAAATTGTTAAAATTGTTAAAATTTATTTTTAAAATAGGTGATCCATTAAAAGGCGACAAAACTCGGTCATGGGTTCAAAATGAGATAATTTAGTGTTGTGTGTTGTATAAGTTTAAATTTTTGTATAAAAAATGCTAACAAAAAAATAATAATTATTTTAAAAGTAAAATACGGTAATGTATTTGGGTGTTACATTATCCCTACCTTAATTAAATTGCATCCTCATAATTTAAAATTGATCTTGGATATCAATGGATTGATATTTAAAAATAATATTATTAAGAAACCCACATCATAAATAATTTTAATAATACATATTCTTAATTAGAGAGAAAATAACACACATTAAACATATAACAGGGATCCCTAGTAGATGAATATGAGTGGGAAATAGAAACGTGGATACAAAACAAAAATATAACAATCATGTTTCGATGGGGAGTGCAAGAGAACATGTTTAGTTGAATGTTGTAGACCAAAAAACCATAATCTACAGGTGTGAATAAAGACCATTGATATCATCAAAAAATATTCTAATAATTCTAAATTTTTTGTTTAAAGATCATTTTCATTGGATTTGAGGAATTATTTCACTCTAAAATTATATAATAAAATATACTTACTGTTGCATTTTTATTAATAAAATCTTTTCCTTTGGTTTTACCTTGAATTATTTCTACATCATCTCATATAACATGATTCATCATAAAGTGATGTAATATATCAGTATCTAAAACAATATTCAATGTTCAACTTAAAACATTTCATAAATGGTTAACTTTTCCAAAATATTTTGATCCAACACTTTGTAAGGAAGGTTACTAAATTCCTAAAATGAGCATATAATTAGCCTTTAATCAACAAAAAGGAGCTATAAATTTTCACATGCCAAATATTTGAATAACTTTTTCATTTATCCTATTATAATATGGTAGTAACTTGAATCACCATAAAACAACCTTGAAAGAATGCATTCATCATTATTCTTTATGTAAGACAAATGTTAGTGGATATATTCCTTTAATTCATAAGTGCTGCAAACTATGTCAACGATACCATATAGCACTTGTTGACAGGTAATTAATAAGTTCTATGACATTCATCACTTTTCCAAATCAATAATATATTCATCATTATCATAAAATCAGGAACATATCAAGGGTTTTATTTCCCTTAATTAGTTGTTTTCCAAAAAATTTATCTTGAAAATAAATAAATTTTCTTGGTACCATTCAACATATGATCACAAATACTGAACAAAAAAGTATTATAGTATAGTCTTCATATATTATATAATTCAAATACAAAATACATTGTTGATAAAATAGTCAAATGAAATAATTATTGAACAGAAACATTAACCATTCCTCTTCTTTTATCACGACAGTAGTATATCTTGATCGTTATCCAATAGCATCATTTGGGGTATATTACTTTGACTCTTGGGATATTAATTCATATAGTGTCCCATCTCCTTCCATTTTAAGCATTATACATTGGAAAACTTTTTCTTACACTTGAAATCACGAAAGTGTTGTAATTTTTCTCCAAACATATAACATACTCTCATTCTATTCTAGTATGTATTAGATTGTTTATTTCCATAGTAATCACTTGTAGGGAAAACCTTATTTATATTCATATTCTTTAAATAATTTCCATTTTAATAGTGCTCAGATGACCTCTTATTATCTTTGTTTCCTTCATAGAAATATTACTTGGATAATTATTTACCCATATCATTGTGACATGATACTATATATTTATATTATGAGAATGTTTGGGAGACTATTTCCATTTGAAATACTGACTTAAGACTATAAAATATTTGATCCTTATTACTCTTTAGATCATGTGAATTAGTGAGTTTCACATTTTATCTACTAGGTGAGATTTATAAACAATATAATATACTAGATTAAATCATTACATAATGGATAATTCTATATATAGTATCATAAATAACATAAAATTATGCATCGTGGGCCTTAGAATCAAAAAAATTAGTTACTTTAGGGAGAAATAATACTTTTAATTCCTTCATAATGGTAGGCAATGAAATTGTGAACTATCCAAACCATATCCCCAAAAGTGTCAAAATAGGTGCATAGTAAGGCCCATTTTCATATAATAGGTAGCCCAAAGTTAAACCTGAAAAACCTTATCGGATTTATTGCTCCTAGGTACATATTTGACAGAACCATGTCCACTTGTAGTATCCATAGAGGGATGTATTTCAAGGAATACCCACATAATCACTACCTTACCAAAATTTAGGATGTTCATGTATACATATCCTCAATTTATAACATAGGCATATTCTCCCTAATCTATGTATTTTAATCTAGTTCCCAAGGTTGCTGCTAAACTTCTTTTGATACGAATTGAAATGCCCTAACCCTAGAAACTAGGAGCCAGTGAATTATTCTATTACATTGGAATTGTTACAAGGAATCAATTCCTGAAGGTCCATTAATTTTAGTAGTCATGGAAATCCAGATTACATACATGAAACCAATAATGCATTGGGAAACAAAAATTACAAGTACGATAAATAAAAAAATAAACCACTTCCGTGAAGGCTTATTCAAAGACTTATTCTTCATGACATGGGGAAAGGAAACAAAATAAGGTCGAACTCAAATGATTAGTAAGGGTAAGTAAAGTGTGATAGATAATGAATATGTATGAATAAATTTACATATAATGGTAAATAACTGATACCACTTGTTATTCAAATAACATGATAATGTAGTATCAGTATAGAAAAGTAAAAAACTAAAATACATTCCATAAAAATTAATAAACTGCGAATGAAATGCATCCATATATATGTGACTAAAAATTTTCATGGATTGATAATTAATGAATCTAAGTTAAAATGTATCCATTGATATGTTGGTTAACAATATGATTAATGGATAATAAATGAATCTAAATGAGGGAAATTCTTAATTATTAGATTCCATGATTCCTAGTTACATGGTACCCTTACCTTTAAGACCATTCACAAGATGTATTACATCATTTAGGGTAAAATAAAATATAATTTGAAAAATGATTCATCTTATGAGACTATCGATGCATATAGGGACTATCAATAACAAGGTCCCATCCATGTCATACCAGTCTAAAAATTCTTCATATTTCGAATAATCAATTTATCAATATTCCTTATCAAATATTTGTGTGGTGTAGGAGATATAGATTTATCATCTTTTACCCAAATAATATAATAATATTAAAATTATTCACCATATGTAAAAGGCTATATGGTTTAGTAAATAGTAATTTAAATGATAAATGAAATGGCTAATTAAGGGGAAATTCATTGTTCAATGATCATAGAATATTGAATATTTCAAGCGGAAAAAGAAATAAAGGAAGTTAATGTGAATACTATCCTTATCCAAATCAGTCATAAACCACCCATATGATGATTAAAAATGGTATCAATAAAACATACCACAAGTGGATTAAGACAATGAATTATTGTCATTGATTAATGTAAATATTATAAAACTTTATTCTAAACGCATTATTGAGGAATATTTCCATTTGTTTTGAAAAACCATATTAAAAGAAATTTTTTTGAAAATCAATTATAATAAAATTTCCATTAAAAAAATAGCCTATAAAAATGAAAAGGAATCATATATGTAATAATGGTACATAAATCCATACATGCAGTATAAGGTAAAAAGAACATTCCTTTTATAGGGTAAAAAAGATAAGAATAATGACTTATTCAAAAAGTGATAGGAGGATTCATTTGAAAAAATTTGTAAAAGAAAAAAGGATAAAAATATATTTTCTAAATAATTTAAAAAATAAGTTGAAACAAGTTTTATAAAAAATGGTTTTTAGAAGGTAACAGGTTCTCTGGCTAAAGAGAGAAGTGATGTTGGATTTTCTTTAAAAACATTTTAAAAACACTATATGGACTAAAAAGTAGAAAAATGGTACTAATAAATGAAAATGGTAATGAATAACAAGATAAGAATGAAATGGTTTATTTAACTATGGTTATATAATTTCTTTGAATGGAAATTCCATTAAAAGATCAACAGTATTTGTCTTGAGGAAATTAGTCTTCAAACATACCAACGTGTCCCATACCACTTTGAAACACTTAAAATTATAATCCTTATGAAGGAATGATATTAAAGTAAAGTTTAATATTACATGACAATAAAAAGATTAATTATTTAATATAAAAAATGGGAATTAGATTCACCACATAAAATATTTTGGTGGTGAACATGACATTTATCACATGGATGTAAAAAGTTAGATAATAATCCCTTAACATAACCTTACTTTTGGAGTGTGGTATTTATCCTCATATATTGTGGTTTAAAATATTTTAATAAATTATATTAAAACCATATTCATTTTGAAAATATCATATATTTATTCCCTATCATAATTTATTACCCGATTGTTAACAATCACTGTTTTTAAAATTTTGGGTGTTAATTGCCCAGTGTTCTCTACTAAGTTTTAACTTGTTAATTTTTGTTCCTATTTTTCAGATCATGATTTCATCATCCTAGGAATGAAAAACATCAAGAAATTATCTTATATATTCTATAAATATGTATTTATAGCTGTCCATAATATTTTGAGATTATAAATAAAGTGCACTATTTATGAAGACAATAGGCCGCATGTATGCATGAATACTACTTTCATTTCATTGTTGTATTAAAAACGTAAAACAAAACGATACATATGTATATAAAAATTCTAGTATCGTATTTATGTTATATATGTTACATAGTTTTATTAAAAATATCCTTTATACATTCCATTTATGGAATGAACGAGTCATATAGCTATGACGGGGCGGTAGTCCACACTTCCTCAAACACTATTATCATATTGTCACAAGATAGAAATCATAACGTTATGTTAAAAATAAAAATTATAGATGAATAAGTAAATTATAAAAATCATAAATATCATATATAAATATAGTTTCCATCATAATTCCCCCATTATAGGTGGTAAGGGAAAAATGAACAATCATTGTTTCGTAAGGAAGTAGTTCACTGTACATAGAAACAGTATGTTTTTTACCCATTATATGGAGGTGTGTGAAAGTGTAGGTACAAAATTTACGTAACAACATACTAGTATATTTTGGAAATCAGTGTTTTTATATAAACATAGATTAAGGATATTGTAGGGGTGGAGAATGGAAATGGAACTAGATATTTTGAGAGAAGACATTACCTATTAATCGGGTAACACCTTTTAGTTTGCACCAAAGGGATTCTTAAGATTGATTTCTCAAAAAATGTAGGAATATAGTAGTAGGGGATGTAATTTGGGTGATTATTTGGTAAGGTATTGGATGAACAGAATTGGTTTGAGAGGATTAATGAAGTGGAAGGGGATGTGGATTTTTGTAGTGGAGGGGGAGTGACACTTTTGTAAATACCAACATGTATTCATTAATGGGAGGTCTACCTTACCTAATGGTCCTCCAAAATAGACAACTAACAAATTAAAAGAGAATAATGGTCTACAAAAACTCATCCACATAATAATATGTCAATTTTAATAATTTGGTTGTTTATGTTCTAAGATTCTTCAATTTTATCAATTTGGTTTTTATTAGAGCATATATTTTTTCAACAAATTAATTTCAAAATTAAGAATAAAATAATGTTATACTTATTGGATAATATAGTCCCACTGAATTATAAATATCATTTCTATTTTATAAAATTATAATCCCATTTTTTGGGAAATAAATTGTATAACAAATGCATGTGATACGCTAAAATATTGTTTAAACCCAAATTGTGTTAACAACATCTATACAATCTATGGGTCAATATGTTAATTATAAAAGATAAATTGATAAATTAATATACCATATATAATATAAATTAACACATACAAATAAAATTGAAGAATATATAATTTTTAATAATTTCATATCATTTAATAAAATATTATTTGCTGTAAAATAGATATAATGTCAAATTTATCATTATTTATTTAATTTCAATTTTAAAATATAAATATAAAATTTGAATTAAAATATATTTGGTTTATATATTTAAAAAAATAAAAACAATTATTCAATAAATTCACTTAAAATTTAGTATTTATAGAATCATTTATTTTAGTTAATTACTCCCTAAATAATCATTATGTTGGAATTTTTTATGAATTTTTTGTAAAAAATCATCTCTAAAAATTAATGATAAATTATTATGATTACATTAAATAATTTGTATTTCAATAATATTACGTATAAACCTAAATTATATTGTTTTACATATCTCAATGTTTCATAAATGTTAAATTCAAGGAAGTTTCCCTTTTATCTTTTCCTTACGTAACCATTTTTATTAGGTACTTTTATTTAATAATATCCCAATACCCCATAAAATTTAATACAATAGTGTATAAAGTCTAATTATGGGAATCCAATGGATTTTGGACAAGTTTATAATTAATTTTGGTCCTTAATATTAAGATTTGTTCCATTATTATGTTTAATTTTACCATAATCTCTGTAATTAATTTTAAACACATCAAATTACTTTTTTTCAAAAATTAAGTTGATATAATTAGATCAAAAAAATCATACTGATTACAACCATTTATTTATGATTTTACAAATTCTAGTCACATATGTGGTAAAATTAAGATTAATGCTAATTTCATAGACATGGCGAAATAACCGGGTTTTAATGTAGAAAAACATTCAAATGTTTGTTATGTTTTTTACATTAAATTTCAAAGTGAAATTTATTCTAATAAATTTAACTGTATACTTATATGTATAATTGATCTAATTTGACTCTAAAACAAATTTAAAATATATTTTAACACTAATTATTTTTTAAATAAAAAAGCCATTAACAAAAATGCTGTAATTATTTTCTATTTATCTAAAAATGATGTTTCTCAGAAAAATTCCAAAAATTCACATTAAGATAAATTAGTCCTTTTAAATTATAAAATCATATTTATTTTAATAAATAAAATTTATAAAAGTGTCAAAATTTAGTTTTAAATTTGGGGCGTTATGAATCGGTGGAAAAACTCAGTCATATGCGTAACACAAGCTAATTCAGTGTTGTGTGTAGCACAAGTTTCACATTATGTATATAAAATGATTATAAAAAATTATATTTATTATGAAAGGAAAATATTTTAATGACTTGGGTTGTTAAATTCCAACACTTTTCCCCTCTAACAATGGTGATGATTAGTTATACACAAACATGGAGTTGAAATCACGGTGACACAAACACAAAATAAGAAAAGAAGAGAAATGGGATAAGAAGAGATATGAAAAAAAGACTAATATATTAAAATTAAATGATTTTTTATAAAATGAAAAATAATATAAATATATTGAAAAGTCCATCACTGTCTATCCCTGTGTTCCAACACTTTGAATTGAATAAGGGATACATATTTATAGGGAGGGGGTGAAAGAATTCTTTTTAAAAGACTCCCCAAATTATTTTGTATGGATGACCTATTAAATGGAAGAATTTCTGCTATGTGTATTAATAAATGTTGTTAAATAATGACTCTTACATTCACCCTTAAAATTTCAGCACAATTTACCTTCGGAAAGTGGAGTTATGGCTGTGTTACACTGAGACATTAATTCTTTCCATGTGGCTCATCATATTCTACATCATCACATTATCATGCCATTATGGCCTTCAATTTGATCAATTCAAATGTTAAATAATTAATATAATATGTTCCATAATTCATTGTTCATCCCTATACAAAAATTGAGACATTGTGGATGCATGTTTCAGATGTAATAAATTTAATATTGAATGTAACCATTACTGCAAGATGAGACCATTCATATTATACAAGTTTAAACCATTCAAAGGTTGTCTTAATGTTAAGATTTTGATTTTAAACTCACTAAAGAAGTTCCTAATGGAATAATATATCATATAAAACTAGAATAAATGAATCTGAATATGTTAAAATGGATTTATTCTACAATTGTAGTGGTGGGGTCCACTCTGTTGGACAAAATAACATTCCATAAAGACTGATTTATATGGGCCTCCATATGTCCGAATCAAGACATGGACTAGTTGAAAATAGGTAGCCAAATTACACAGGTAACCTAAAAAATAGAATCCCACAATTTGGATAAATAATAAAAGAGATAATATTGAAATACATAAGTGATTAAAAATATATAAAATTCTCAAAAGAGGCTATTTTGGCATTTATGCTCAAAATAACACAAAACCTAAAAAATGAAAATTTACCATTAACTAACACTATGTTGGAATTATAAACATTTAATTATAGCGTTGAAAATTTTAAAATGGTACATTCAACAAATATGGTTGAAATCCCATCAAACAATATAATTTGGATAGGTCAACATGCTATTTTAAACCATTTCTTTTAGTTTAACCCCTTAGTTAACCTATTTCAACATTAACCATTATAAATTATCTTTCACTTTTAATGTTTCAAAATTATATATATATGTTGAAAACTGGCTCCTAAATGAAAATTTAATGAAAATTTTGACCATAGATTATCATAACTATCCACTTTCATGTTATAAATATTTTTATAATAATTTAATAAAACATTTTATTAAATCATTAATGTCAATTTTGAAGATATTCATTTAATTTAACATCAATTACTTAAAATAAAAAGGTTAATTCAAATATACAATTTTAAAACATCTCTAAAATATGATATTTATCTAGAAAATTTACAAGAAATAATGTTTCTTTAAAATAAGTTTATTTTATTACTTTTAAAATTTTGTTTTTATTTTTCAATTAATTAAATAAATTATGTGTCAGTACTGTGAAAGAATTTAAGGGATTTATTATTATTTTTTTATAAATATATTAATATCCTGAAATTATGTTCTTATGATCAAAAGATATATTTAGATTCATTAAATATTAATTTTAACTAATATCTATGTAATGAAAACTTTTTTTAATATGTTATTTTGACTTTTCCATCCTTGTACACGTATTGCACATTCATTTAGACAATAAAAATATTATATAATTGAAAAATTCACGAATAATAATAAAAATAATCTATAAAAATTAATAATTTATTTATTTATTTTCTAAATTAATTATTCCATTTCAAATATTATCTTTAGGGTACCAAATTGGATTTATCTAGTGTTGTGCAAGCTCTATGTTGAGACTGAAAATGATTTTCATATTTATCATGAAATAAATAATAATTTAGTTATTTTTGTTTATATTTATATTATATTATTATTACTATATCTTAATCTATCTATTCCATAATTTTCATTTTCATTTTTTATTTATTTGTGTTATCATTAAGGATACTATATTTTTGAAAAACTATTTTTAATATTTTTCAACAAATATTTAACTTCTTTAGATAAATGTCAAAAAATAAAAATATCATAAATTTTCCATGATTATCCCTTGAATAAATTCCAGTTCATAAGATTAAATTCCTATAAGTCACATAAATTTATTTTAATATATATGACTAAATGGAAAGAAAAACATATTTATGAAAAATGCCTTTTTCTGTATAAAAATAATTTTATACCAAATTATAACATAAAATTTATTCTAATGAACTTAATTTGATTATTATTAATATATTAAATCTTATTTTTTTTAAATGATTTTAAAAATATTATGGTACTTAAAAAACATAGTTTTCAATAAAATTCAGCATTTTTCACTATTCATTGAAAAATAATTCTTTTTAGAAAAAAAAATAAAAAAATTTCGATAAAAAAAATTTAATATGATGATATCAAAAAAAAATTTATTGAATAAAATTTCCAAAACTTATAGATTTTAATTTTAGTTTTTTCTCTCAAAACCCAAAAATACCTTTTTTTTAAATAATTTTTTTCTAATGAATAAAATAACAATACTATAAATTGAGCACTTATTTTTTAAGAATTAATTAATAATTTTTTATTTATTTAGTCCATCATTTATAAATATTTTATATGTTTGTTAATGCTATTCATATATTCCAATTCAAGGGCTAGATTATAACAAACAATTGAAATAATAATATTTCATTGTTCATTTATGCTCAGTGTCATATGTCTCGTAAACTGTCACGACCCGTCCCCCGGGGCCCATATCCTGACTGCCCCAAGCCCGCCTTCCATAGGCCATGGGCTGGTGAATAGCAACAAAGGCGTAAGTCCCTAAACTCGGAAGGCATTTCCTTTATATTAGTAAAAAAACAATAGAGTACGCAACTGGAAGTAAAAATCTATGTGAAATTGTATACATAAGAGGGTGCTAAAAGTAAAGGGGCCAGAAATACAATCCCAATAGTAAAGTACAATACAACTGAAATTTTAGCACAACTACAGTAAGGTAAAACAGTAACTACTGAGTCGTCCTTCGGGATTCCCACCTGAAGGGTCGGTAAAGATAGACTCCTCAACACCCCAAGTCCATCCGTCCGCTCCATGTACATCTCTCCAAGAGGTCCAACTCCGGGTACCATTTAGCTCTACAACTCTCTACCTCGATCAGCGATGTTTGTTGTCTGCAACCAACACAACGAGGTGCAGGCATATCCTGTGCAGGGGTGAGTATAAAGACACTCAGTAGGGACCCTAAGACCCTCAAGGTCTCAGAATATCCAACCAGGATAAACCACAATGAAAGATACAATCAAGAAGTATCAACCAACCCTACTTAGGAATAAGCCCATATATATACCTAAGTTATCAATCACAGTCCGGCAGCAACTCTCCAGCCCAATCACAATCCTTTTCACAAAGGAAGTAACTCAATCACCACGATGATAATGGTTGAAAGACATGAATCACCTCACACAGGTATACATCTTTCATAGAGTGATAGATATGATCAGATGTAGTCACTGATTCATCTATGTTGTCGGACCCACACTGGATACAGGACCAGTTTTTTCATTCATCTAATCTGTCAGACCCAGACATGATACAGGACCAGCTAAGCTATTAGACCCACATAGGATATATGACCAGCTATTCTGTCAAACCCACACAAGATCAAGGAACAGAAGTCAGAACTATCGGACCCATAGAGGATCCTGGTACAGTAGTCATCACTGTCGATCCCATGGAGGATTCCGGTAGAGAAGTCTTCACGGTCGAACCCACGGAGGATTCCGGTACAGAAGTCATCATAGTCGCAACCAGCCCTAGGGTTCCCGCACACAGCACACTCGATTCTGGGAGGGTCCTCTCCTCGAGCCAAGTTTCTTTACATCAACTATCACTAATTCATGATTTGATTTATCCCGTAGATCCGCCTCATCATAAGTAACCCAACGTGATAGACGGTGCGTCAATCGGACGCCTGGTCTGTGAGTTATTTCCATTTCTGTTCGACGGGCCCGATTGGTTTTTAGGCACAAACCAACCTGACCGTACAACAACTGCATCCGGACCTCAAGTGGAGTCTTCAAAAAATAATCTTTTCATTCAAAGTAATCAATTTCCGCAGTCGGTTTGTCATCCGAACACCCGTTTCCCAAGATGTGGGCTAAAAGGTGTAAATGGCCATAGTGGGTTTGGGTCTGGTCTGACCCAGTCGGACTGACCTAGCCTGACTTGGTTCGAACCGGGGTCTGACCCGGTCTGTGTGTGCGGCCCGACCCGAGTGGGCGGCCTGGACTGAGTGGACGGCCCAAACCAAAGGAGAGGCCCGACCCAAAGGAGCGGGCTGGCCCGAAGGCGAGGCCCGGCTCGAGGGCGGCCTGACCCGTGGAGGCCTGACCCATGGAGGCCCGACCCGTGGCGGCCTGGCCAAAGGACAGCCCTGCCGAGGGCCGCCCGGCCATGGGCGGCTTGACTGAGGGCGGCCCAACAGTCTAGTCCACGTGGCCCTGCTGGCCACGCTACGGGAGGTGGTGTCGCACCCCCACTTCCGATCTGAACCGGCGCTGGGCGCTAGTTCTGTTTAGCGCCCACTGGCATCCAGAAAAACTAGCCACCCTTGTCTCCTCCACCATAGCACGATGATGTTGCGGTTCAGCTGGCCTTCGTGCGGTGCAACAGCGCTGTGCGTCCTTCGCCGTGGCTCGGCCTAGCCGCGGGCTCCAGCTCCACTGCGCGGTGCGACAGCGCCGCACTTGTCATCTGACCACTGCGACCCTACTGGATACGACTCTTCCTTCTAGCGTGGTGTGACGGCACCACACCCCTCTAGCACCACCGCGGCCTGCATGGCCATGGCTCAGTTCTTTGTGCGGCACGATGTTGTCGCGCTCTTTTTGCGACCCGGCGACCTTACACCACCGGCTTTTTTCGCGGCCGACTCATTGTCGGTCACCACGTGTACCGCCTCCTTCATCATCAATCAAGAACCAAAAGAATGGTGAGGGTCAGGCCATGTTCGTGTGGTCTGAACACTTCTTGTTATGATGATATCATTTGGCACGCCATTCCACAAATTTAACAATGTTGAACAAAGGGTAAATTGAAACATAAAGATAACCCCTACCTTGTAATTAGTGACTGCTTGATGGAGTCACAAAAAGAAGACCTCATTCTGTTAACGTCGGGAGGAGATGACGTCATCGTTGGTGACATTTATTAGGGGCGGCGTCTTCCCTTTCTTGCCCTGGTTGGAGAGGGAGAAGAAGGCGTCATCGTTCCTCGGTGAAGACGGGTGTTATTCATTGAGAGAAGATGTCGTTCTTCATTGGGAGTATATTTTCTCCATCCTTCCAAGACTCCACCACAAGATTAAGCCAACCCCAAAATAATAAAATAACACATCTTAATATAATATTATCTTAATGAATTCAAAATGATTCAAATTTATTAAGTTACATCCCTTAATTAAAAGGTCTTGTTGGCTCAAAAAATTTGGAGTGGGAAGGTGAAGAGGATCCAAAAATTTATCGGGGAAGTGAAGAGTTTCCCCCATTAATGGGGAACTCAAGGGGTTAAATGGGGCTTGAGCTCATGTGGGCCCCACCACATAATATCCATCCAAGGGAGGTTATGCACGGGTGGACCCCACCTCCAACCTCCCCTTGTAGGATTAAACCACCACTCAAATAAAAATACGCTAGACATATTTTTATATAATTTATTTAGAAATCCCAGAAAATGAACTTCCAGCCTCGATAAAACGCAACTGTAGTGAAGGTCACCTTAAGAAAATACTGGCGCTACGAGTTCAACGGTGCCCTCAATTCTGACCACCGGTTAATAAGATATAAAATCCCGAACATATGTTTACTGAACGTACCTGAAAAAAAAGTTTAGAAAATTATTATCAATCACTCTCGACTCGTGCCAGTCAAGGTTAGGCTCTGCCTAGGTGAAATATGGCCCAATGAACCCAACAGTACTCTCATATTTTCATTCCGACTTACCATTTCGAAGTTATGAATATTAGAATAAAATAATTTTCACATAATTATTTTATTTGCAGCCAAAAACTAACATTCTCTGGTGTCTCTCACCGACACAAGTTAGTATCTTTTTAAATAAAGCCTACCCTCATGAGTCCAGCGGTGGTCTCAGATTTTTAATCTGAGTTACCATTTGTGAGTTATAAGTATTTGAAAAATAAAATAACTTTATTTAATTATTTTATTAACGGTTATACCATTTTTGAGTTTTCTCACAGGAGGCCCGCGCCGACTAATCTTAAGTCACGCCTAGGGTAAACCCTCCATACTGAGCACAACTGTGGCCTCATATTTCTGATCCATGTCACCGTTTAAGAGTTATTCCACTTTTTCTGGAAAACTACATACACACATAAATTAAAGCTTAACAAAACTTCGACGGACCATTCCGGGCACTCCGGGCCTCAGAATCACGCGCTGTCAGAAGCTGCGAACTTGTAAAATTTCAAATTATTAAAGAGAAAATAAAATTTTCAAAGAATTTCCGGGTCTTTAAATTCTCCCCACCTCATGGATTTACATCCCTGTTAGCTACAACTCGAACTAAAGAAACGAATGGGGGTCCTGAGCACGAATCTGAGACTCCCGCTCCCATGTGATCTCCTGGAGGTTCTTGTACTGCCAACGAATGTGAACCAGAGGTATCGACCATCCACGTAGGAATCTCCGATGTCGATCCTCAATCTCAACTGGAACCACCATAAAAGTCACCCCATCATCAATGTCTAGCTCGTCATGGCCGAAGATGTGGGAAGGGTTGTGCACGTTTCTCCTCAGCTTGGATACATAGAAGACGTCTTGCACCCGGTGCAACTATAGTGGAATAGCTAAGCGGTAATCCACCTCGCCTACTCTGCTAAGGACCTCAAAAGGTTTGATGAATCATGGAGATAACATGCCGCCTCGGCCAAAGCTCTGTAGACCTCATCAAGGTGAGACCCGTAGAAAGAAGTGGTCGCCATCCTCAAACTCTAGAGGTTTCCATCTCCTAGATGTACATGGAAGACCCATCACAAAGTCCATGGATATCACATCCCTCTTCCACTTTGGGACCTATAAAGGCTGATCCAAGCCTACTGGTACCTGATTTTGTGCCTTTACTTGCTGACAAGTGAGGCATCGAGACACAAATTTAGCTACTAAATTATTCATAACTGTCCACCAGTGCTATCGTAAAAGGTCCTAGTATATATTCACCACTCCTCAATGTACCGCTAGAGGAGATGCATGGAACTCCCTCAACACTTCCTCCTCAAGTGCAATTGGTAGCATAGTACGTTCTCTGAAGAGTATGATGTGCTCACCACCTTCAGAAAAACCATCAAATTCTTGCCCTGTGGATATCTTAGCGCGTCACATATCACAGTCAATGTAACCATGCTGCGCCTCCCTGACTCGCTGAAGAAGTGGGGGAGTGACTGTAAGAGACTGAAGGAAGGTTGCTCCAACTCTATCCTCAAAGGATGTCTGCATTGTGGCCAGATGATCTGTTGCCTCTCCATGCAGCTGAATGCCTGATCTCCAACTGAGAGCATCTCCTACAACATTCCCCTTCCCATGAGTATAGACTATCTCAATGTCAAAGTTATGGAGGAACTCAAGCCAACGCCGTTGTCTTAGGTTCAGGTCCTTCTGTGAGAAGATGTACCTGATACTCCGGTGGTCAGAGTAGACTGTAAAACACTCGCCCATCAGATAGTGCCACCACATCATCAAGGTGAAGACCACTATTGCTAACTCCAGGTCATCGGTAGCGTAGTTCTGCTCGTGTTGTCTCAACTGATGAGATTCATACACGATCACTGCTCACTCCTGCATCAGGACACACCAGAGTCTCATCCCTGATGCGTCATAGTATACTATGTACCCTACGACCTCTTCTAGTTGCCTCATGATGGGCGCACTAGTAAACCTCTAATACAAATTTGTCACGAACCGTCCCCCGGGGCCCGTATCGTGACTACCCCAATCCCTCCTTCCATAGGCCAGGGGATGACGACTAGCACCAAAGGCGTAAATCCATAAACTGGGAAGGAATTTACTTTATATCTGTAATAAAAAAATATATAGTATGCAATGGGAAGTAAAAATATAAGTGAAACTATATACAAAAGGGGGTGCTGAAAGTAAAGTGGCCAGAAATACAATCCCAATAGTAAAGTACAATACAACTGAAAAGCTAGTACAACTGGAGTAAGGTAAAATAGAAACTATTGATTCGTCCTCCAGGATTCCCACTGCTAACATACATTGGCTATATCCGGTCATCCAAAGAACATTCAACCACAAAGGTTCTCTCTAGCACCCTATCATAAGTAGGAGTGCATAGAAAAAAAGTGATGGCTCGAATGTCCTTAAACACACCTTGCTCAGAGGTCCGTCCTCTAAATAACTGTTCACATCGTATTCATCAAGTACCAGGAATGGTCAGTATGCCTCGATGAATACTCAACTACCGGCATGTCATCCTGCTGAAATTGCATAAGCTCAAGAAAACTCTCAGCAACCTCCTCAATCCAGTCCACATCCACCTGGGGTTGGGCTCGCCTCAGAACATGAGGGATATCTAGTGCTGAAACACATGTAAGTAACTATGCCTACAAGTGTCCTCTATAGGTACCACTGGTAGTGTCTGTTGACCAATGAGTAGTGATATAGTTGGCACACTGCCCGAAGGTACCATCTCGGAAAACGGTCCAAGTACCAAAAACTCATCACTATGAAGACCATCCTCATGGTCACTAACTGAAAATGATTAGTAGCTAAGATCAACATATGCTCTACCGATGTCTCAACTAGGTAGATAACTCCAGTAATCACCTCCATCCATTCCTCTGCTGCCTGGGAATCTTTCTCGCCTTGAAACCTCGTAGGGCTCTGCTGCTAGAACTCATAAAACATGCTCAGTTGGTGTGCACTATCTTCTAGTGTGGCTGGGGGTATCTACTACCCAACGGGTGGTGGTGCTGCTGGTACACCACTCGATGTTGCCAATGTAGAAAGAGGTTCCTAAACCGGAGCCTCATCGCTCGGTGGGCCGTCATCGTGTACTCTCTCAAAACCCTAGCTCGCTGCCTTCGTGGGGAAATCCTGAAAAAAACATGTGTGCCACGGTTAAAAAAGTATACCTGGTGACCTAACACAAAGGATTCACGAAGAAAACTTTTCATTGGAATCACACACACAATCAGTGTTTTCGTGCACTGAGTTGGAGATCAGAAGTCAGAGTCCTAGTGTATGGATACGTTCGCCGCTGCACCACCACCGGTTTCCCTAAAATGATAACCACACACAAAACACTAAAAACTATTTTCATTAAAAGAATCAGAGTCCATGTTATATGGTAGAAACCAGTCCTCTAATACCAATTTTTCATGATTCGTCCCCCGGGGCCCGTATCATGACTACCCCAAGCCTACCTTTTATAGGCCAGGGGCTAGAGACTAGCACCAAAGGTGTAAATCCCTAAACTGGGAAGGCATTTCCTTTATATCAGTAAATAAAAATAATAGTGTATGCAATTGGAAGTAAATCTCTAAGTTAAACTATATACAAAACAGGGTGCTGAAAGTAAAGGGGCCAGAAATATAAGCCCAACGATAAAGTACAATACAATTGAGAAGATATTACAACTGTAGTAAGGTAAAAAAATAACTATTGAGTCATCATCTGGGATTCCCACCTGATGGATGAGTACAAATGGCCTCCTCTACACCCCATGTCCATCTGTCTGCTCCGTGTACATATCGTCAAGCTGTCCACCTCCGGGTATCATCTAGCTCTACAACTCTCTACCTTGATCAGTGGTGTCTGTCATCTGCAACCTACACAATGAGGTGCGGGCATAGCCCGTGCGTGGGTGAGTATAACGATAATCAGTAGGGACCCCGAGACCCTCAAGGTGTCACAATATCCAACCAGGATAAATCACAAAGAACGATATAAGCACGAAGTATCAACTAACCCTACTTTGGTATATGCCCATACATATACCTAAGTTATCAATCATAGTCTGACTCCAACTCTTGAGCCCAAGCACAAACCATTCCACAAAAAAGTATAGCCAATCACCATGGTGATAATGTTTGAATGAAATGACTCATCTCACATAGGTATACATCTTTCATAGAGTGATGGAGATGATCAGATGTAGTCATTGATTCATCTAAGATGTCGGACCCACACAGGATACAGAACCAGCTAAGTTGTCAGACCCACACAGGATACAGGACCAGCTAAGCTATCGGACCCACAAAAGATACATGACCAGCTATGATTTCGGACCCACATAGGATATAGGACCAACTATTTTGTTGAACAAACACAGGATCCAGGAATAGAAGTCAGAACTATCAGACCCACAGAGGATCCCGGTACAGAAGTCATAATAGTCTCAGCCATCCCGAGGGTTCTCGCACACAACAGGCTCGATTCAAGGAGGGTCTGCTCCCTGATCCAAGTTTAGTTACATAAAATATCACTATGTCCTGATATGATGTATCCCATAGTTCCATCTCATCAAAAGGAACCCAACGCGACAGAATGGGCGTCAATCGGACGCATGGTCTGTGAGTTATTTACATTTCCGTTCTAGGAGCCGAGTTGACTTTTAGGCTCAAAACAACTAGATAGTACTCCAACTACGTCCGATCCTCAAGTGGAGTATGCCAAAAGAATAATCTCTCTCCAAGTATTCTATCACCACAGTTCGTTCATCATCCGAAAACCCATAGCCTAAGATGCAGGCTAAAAGGTGTAAATGGCCACAGTAGGTCCGAGTTCGGTCTGATGTAGTCAGACCGACCTGACCCGACCAAGTCGGAACCGGGGTCTGACCTTGTCCATAGGTGTGGCCAAACATGAGTGGATGGCCTGAACCAAAGGAGCCGCTCGACCCGAAGTCGTGGCCCGACCGTGGCGGCGCGACCCGTAGTGGCCCGATCGAAGGACGACCCGGCCGAGGCGGCCCGACCCGTGGTGGCCTACCCAAAGCGATCCACCATAACCAAGGACGGCCCAACATGTGGGTGGCTCAGCTGGGGGCGGCCTGACTGAGGGAGGCCCGACTGGCTTGCCCGCGTGGCGCGGCTAGCCACACTGCGGGAGGTAGTACCGCACCCCCGTTTTTTATCTGAACCGGCATTGGGCACTGATTATGTTTAGACCGCACCAGTGGGGAAAAAAACCAGCCGCCCTTGTCTCCTCAACCATGGTGTGATAGCGCTGCAGTTCAGCTGGCCTCCACGTAGCGTGATGGCGCCTCTCCTCCTTTGCTGCGGCCTAGCCTGGCCGCGGACTTCAGCTTCACTACGCGGCGTGATGGAATTGTGCTTGTCGTCTGACCACTGCGACCCTCCTGGCCATGGCTCTTCCTTCCAGCACGGTGCGACGACACCGCGCCCCTCCGGCACCGCCACGGCCCACCTAGCCATGGATCAGTTCTTTGTGTGGCACGATGGTGTCGCACCCTTGTGGCGACCTAGTAGCCTTGAATCTCTAGCTTTCTTTGTGGACGACTCGTCACCGGTCGCCGCGTGTCCCACCTCTATCGTCATCAATCAAGAACCAACAAAATTGGGAGGATCGGTCCATGTTCGTGCAGTTCGAACCATCCTCGTTACAATGATATCATTTGGCATACCATTCCACAAATTTAAGGACGTAGAACGGAGTGTAAATTCCTACATAAAGATAACCACTACCTTGTAATCGGTGATCTCTTGATGGAGTTGTGGAATGATTTAGTTGTTCCATTGATGTCAGGAGGAGATGACATCGTTGTTGGCAACGTTCTTCGCGGGAGGCGTCTTTCTTTTATTGCCCTGATTGGAGAGGGAGAAGATGGCGTCGTCATTCCTCAGTGGAGATGGGCGTTCTTTGTTGATCGAAGATGTTGTTCTTTGGGAGGATATTTTCTTCATCCTTCCAAGACTCCACCACAAGATTAATCAAACCCCAAAATAATATAAGAACAAATCTTAATATAATGTTAGCTTAATGAATTCAAAATGATTCAAATTCATTAAGTTACATCACTTAATTAAAAGGTGGTGTTGGTTCAATAAATTTGGAGAGGGAAGGTGAAGAGGCTCCAAATATTTATGGGGGAAGTGAAGAGTTTTCCCCATTAATGAGGAACTCAAGGGGATTAAGGGGGTTTAAGGGGGTTTGAACTTGTGCGGGCCCCACCACATTATATTCTCCCAAGGGAGGTTATGCACATGTGGGCCCCACCTCTAACCTCCGCTTGGAGGATTAAACAACCACTCAAATAAAAATATGATATACATATTTTTATTTAATTTATTTAGAAATCCCAGAAAATTAACTTCCAACCACGATAAAATGAAACTAAGGTGAAGGTCTCCTTAAGAGAATATCGGCACTGCAAGTTCAACGGTGCCCTCAGATTTCAATTCTGAGCACCGATTCAAAGGATATAAAATCCCAAATGTACATTTATTAAACATACCCGAAAAAAAGTTCGGAAAATTATTATCAGTCACCCTCGACTTGTGCCGGTCGAGGTTAGGATCTACCTAGGTGAAATACACCCCCAACAAACCCAACAGTACTCTTAGATTTTTAATCTGGGTTACCGTTTGGATGTTATTAATTTTAAAATAAAATAATTGTCACTTAATTTATTTTATTTGCGGCCAAAAACTAACATTCTCTGGTGGCCCCCGCCGACCCATGTTAGTATCTTCATAAAGAAAGCCTACCCTCACGAGCTCCATGGTGGTCTCAGATTTTTAATCTGCATTACCGTTTGTGAGTTATAAGCATTTGAAAAATAAAATAACTTTATTTAATTATTTCATTTACAGTTATGCCCTTTTTGGGTTTTCTCACAGGAGGCCCGGGCCGACTAAACATAAGTCACGCCCAGGGTAAACCCACTATCTTGAGAGCAATGGTGGCCTATGATTTTTGATCTGAGTAACTATTTAATATTTATTCAACTTTTTCAGGAAATCTACATACACACGTAAATTTAATCTTATCAAAACATCGACGGATCATTTTGGGCACTCCGGTCCTCAGAATCGCATGTCGTTAGAAACTACGGACTCGTAAAATTACCATGTATTTAAAAGGGAAAAAATTACACATAATTTACAGGTCTTTAGATAAATTATTGATCCTAATGTTATTATTTTATAATATCTGGGTGTTACATTCTCCCCCATTCAATAATTTACATTCTTATAATATTTATTAGTTCTAATTAATTCATTGATTAATATTTTATTCTAATTTTATTTAAATCCAACATTGTAAAAATAGATAATAAAACATCGATTTGAAAAGTGATAAAGGAAAGTATGATGGTTATCTTGAATAAAACATACTACAATTCCAAATAGGTGAAATTAGTGATATTTTATTATATATACCTGGAATAAAAAAAATAATTTCCATATAATCATGGAAATTGATATAGATCATTGATCACAAAAATTGAATGATCATGTGAAAGTTAGCACCCTCAAAACCATAAATTATAGTTGGGTGAAAAGACCACCAATTCATTGGAAATGATCAACAGAGGATAAATTTTTTATTTAAAGATTATTTTCGAAGTTATAGGGGAAATACTTACTTAACATGTTGAATATCTTCCTTTAGTATATTTCCACTACAATATCATATTTTTCTCTAAATGATGAGTATGGGTTTTTATGCCCAAAGAACTAAAAAAACATCTGATAAATCTGATAATACAAAAAATATAACATTATATTCCTCATATCCTTACTGAAACCAAAATATTTTCCACAATGTAATATCATAAAAAAATTAACAAACCTTAATATGGATAAATAATACATTAATATTCAAAATTATATAACAAACACAAATATTAAACAAAAATCATTCATAAAATAAATAATCATGTATCCCAAATAACCTTAATATTGATAATATTAAATAATATTTTAATGAAAAATTTTATCTCATACCCATAAGATTACATCTCCAAAAAAATAATACCATTCTTCCTAAATATTCATTTTTATTAAACCAAACTGTTATATATAAACCAACCTAATTAAATGTATATTGAAATATCATTAATCACCTCAAATGATCAACAATTAAAAATATTTAATCTAAAAAAACCTGAACCATCATGTCACCTATGTAATAAAAATTGAAAAGTAATGAGAACATCATGTAGTCCTATTGTAGGATTGTAGCCTTTTCACACTTCTATTGTGGGTTCACGCCCCACAGATATGCCGAATAGAATAGGTTGTCGCCAAAACTATGAGTTTTTCTTTTTCATAAACTATATTAATATAATTCATATATCATTCCCACAATTTTATTTAAATCCTTTTAATTAACATTAATCCTCGAAATATTTTTTTTATCATGTTGGATTTTCTACACAATATAATCCAACAATTAACTAAATCATTTTTCTTAATAAACCATAAATATTCTATCCTAAATTATCATATTAACTCTATTGGTTTTCAATAACATTAAACTTATGAAAAAAATATAAAATCATTATTCCCAATATAATCTTTTCACATAATAAATCAAACTGTTGTATTCACATAGATTTCTCCCTAAATATTATCAATGAAATATATACAGGGGTATATATTCCACCAAAATTATGAACCACCATAGATTTATTATAAAATTATTGTAACTAAAAATATTAAAATTTACTTATATAAATCATAAACATATTTACTTTAGAAATATTCCCCATTTTTTCATTGGGTTATCACCTATAATCTATGTTTTCCTAAATATAGTTCCAAAGGTTTCTACTATACATTATCTGATACCGACTATAAATCCCCCAAACAGCACCAAACCATACATGGTATTTAATACATTTTTATATGATACAAAGGATCACATCTGAATGGTTCGAATAGTATAACAATCTTTGAAATCTAGATACATACACAATTTTCACATTACATTTGAAAACATAAAATACAACATATTATTTTATTTTGGAAAAATATAGTCCTCTCTAATATATCATGAATATAAATTATAAAAACCTTCCTAATATTTTGGGAAAAAGAACCTAAAAGGTATGGTATTAAATACTCAATAGGGGTATGTGTACAATGGAAGGTAAATAAGTTTAGAATAATGTGTAAAAAAATAAATAATAATCAAATAATTTTATATAAATAATCAAATAATCTATAAAATTCACCATGGATATCATAATAAATAAATTAATCACATTGATTTCAATAAAAAATTTCACAATGATAGAATTCATAATGATGGACATTTGAAACATACTGTCGAGGCATCAGGAAAGGCATCAAAAAATCCATTTAAGGCCTTGTGCTATTACATCTATATAAATGGGCATGTACTCATCCAAAATTGAATCTAGTTTGTCTCATGATACCTAATAATACATTGAATGGATATATTAGGCCTCATATATCACTTACTAATTCCAATTATTCCCTCAAATGGATAAAAAATAAAACATAATGAATATTTCTTAAAAATCAATAATTGTTCATTTTTTAAGAACAAACATATGAAATATATACATTTTCCCCTAGTTAAGATGATCATAAACCACCATATAAATATTTTGGATGGTATCAAAAGAGTACATCCTCTATATAATATTAAAATTTGGTTTTGACATAGATGAAAATAATTTAGAAAGATTATTAGATTATTTATTATGATAAATACCCTTTTTTACCTTGAAAATCATTTTTTTAAAAATCTAAAAATAGTGTATATACTGAACCAAATATTTTATTCGAAGATAAACATGTAAATTTATAAATCATGATTAAAATAATTGGGTGTTCTTGGGAGTGGGAAATTACATTCATTGCTTATAAAATAAAAAAATCATTTGTACTTTTAGTAATAGTCCAAAAGTATCTTTTTCAGAAAATGATAAGAATATTTCCTTAAAAACATTTGGTAAAAAGATAAAATATAGATAAATATTCCTTTAATAAATAATTGTATGATGTTAGAAATATTCATTAATACATTTCTAGAAAATATAACTATTGAATATAGGACTCCCCCAGGGGAGAAAATCATGAGTAGTAATAATATTAGATAATAAACCCTTACTATATTAGTAACTTTTGAATATAAGATTCATACTAGAAATAACATAAAATATAAACATTAAAATACCATGAATATGATTATATTATTGATATAAAATATAAAAGGGGAAGAATAGACAAAAAATATATTTTTTTTGTATATAGAATATGTATCCTGGATGTAAAAGTGAGATGTGTAACCCCTAACATAGGTTCGACTTCTTTTGTATATTCTTGAACCTCCTCTTCATTGAGAAACTATTTTGGTCTTACACCGCAATCGTTGAAGGGGTGGTATTTTAAAAATACCAAAAGACCTAGGATGCTTTGAATACATCAAATAAGGTAATATGGTTTTTATTGTCCAAGAGATAAGGATTAAACTGGTTTAATTAAGTGAAGGAGGAGGATCACCTTTATAATTGAGGTGACGGAAACTTTTGGAATTTTATAAAATACGAAATTATAATAAATAAATTCTCTATATAAATTGCATACAAATGGATAGGTATTTGCACCTAGGGTAGGATATGTTTTAAATCACATCTTCCAATACAATCTGGAAAGTTCTAATTTTAATTTTAAACATTATATTTTATTTCAACACCTTAATTAACCTATTTTAATGTTTACCACCGTAAGATATTTTTTCACTCTTAAAGAGTGATAATTTTATATATAAGGTGACTATTTACTGAATAATGTATTCTTTTTGATGTTTTTACCCTAGATTATTTTGATTGTCCACATTAAATATATTTATGTTTTTAAAATAATTTAATGAAATATTATATTCATAAAATATCTTTAATACAAATTTTGACCTTATTCATTTGTTTTGAATTATAAATTAGTACAAAGGGGGGATTAAAATAAATTCCTAAAAACTTCCATAAAATGTGATATAGATCAATAAAATTTATTGGAAACATTATTTCATTCAAAATTATTATTTTTTAATACTTTTAAAAGAATTTATTTTATTTTTCTATTAATTAAATAAATGTTGTATTCATGTTTTGTAAGTATTTAAGGAAATTAATTTATATCAAAACATTATAAAACATTTATATCCTGAAAATATTTTAAATTTTATTCAAATTTCCATTTTCATCCATTAAATATGTATTTTAACCCAATCCTATTACATGAAAATGTATTTAATAAGTTATTTTGACTCTTATAATGTTGCACAATCATTGCACAAGAATTTGGATATTCCACATACTATATTACTCAAAAAATTATGTCCAAAAATAATTGAAAAATCTAAAATAATTAATATTTAATGAAAATTTTGATAAAATACTTATTAAATCTTGTATATTATCTGTATGGTGCCAAATTTGACTTTTGAGTGTTGTCCAACCCATGTGTCGACACTAAAAATGATTTTCAAATTTATCATGGTATAAATTATAATTTCAATTTTTTAAATTAATTTCATAGGATATATTTTTTATTTTATCATAATTTAGAAATTTCATAATTTATATTTTCATTTCATGTTTATATATTGGTGACATCATAAAATATGTTGTATTTAAAAAATAAAATTTTTTATTATTCATAAAATAGTGATATTTTTTAGAAAAATGTAAAAAAATCATCCCATGGAAGTAAATTTGAAATTATATAGCCTAAAAATTGATTTTATTAAATTTTATTTTCATAAGTTATAGAAATTAATTCGAATATACATACCAAAAATACACGTTTTTTTAGAAAAATAACTTTTTAAATATAAAATTGTATTTATACCAAATTAAACTATAATTTTTATTATAATAAAATTAATTGGATTATTCATAATATTGTTGAATTAATTTCACATTTAATTATTTATAAAAATAAAGTGTTCCTTTGTAAAAAAATAAAGTTTTCACTAAAATTCAATATTTTTCACGATTCACTGAAAAATCAATATTTTTAGAAAAATAAAAAAAACCCTTATATTATTTTTATATGTTAACATAACAAAATGGTATAATAGTTTCTCACAAAAATTAATAAATCATTTAGTGAGAAAATGCATTTCTGAATAATAATATAACATTACTAAAAATTACATATTTTGTGTTATGAATTCCGTAATTAATTATTATTAATAAGTTAAATTATATATATATATTTCATAATTTTTCTAATAATATTAATTCCCTCCAATTCAAAAACTCGGATATAACATTCATATTTAAATAATCAGTTTTCATAGTTCATTTATGTTTTTTTGTTGAATGTCATATACGCTCTTGAACCCAATGCTATTCTTTTAAAATATCATAGAGATAAAATATTGGTATCTACACATGTACATTGAATCTCAAAATGAGGTCAATGAAACACTATGTGTGATAATTGTTGATCTGATCACATTGCATCTCTCAACATTAATTGTAAGAAGAACTACAACAATAGAGGCCTTAACAAATCTAAAAATGGCTTTTATTAGCACTAGAAAAGAAATCAACAATATATAATGATTAAAATAGATATGAATTTATTAGTTCTAGAATATTGTAGATAAAAGATTCCTTTATTTGTGCTAAAAAACTGATGATAGAGGACCCCTTTATCAGCACTTATAGAAGTGCAGATAAAAGGCCAAATTTATCATCATTTTTTTAGCACTGATAAATTGTCTCTTTGTTATTAATTATAAAAGAATCGATAAAGTAATACGTTATCATTACTCCTACAAGAAAAAATATTGAATCCTATTATCAACACTTATTAGAACATGAATAAAGGATGCCTCTAACAATGCTTATAAATGCACCGATAGAGGAGAATACTATAGTGTGATGTAACAACATAGTACAACATGAGAATAATTGAATACTATTGTAAACTATTAGAATACTGTATTAATATAAACAGCACAAAAAATTATAAAAATCAATTAAATTAACATAATTAAAATGAAATAAAATTTACAACGCAAATACATGAAAAAACACTATTATGGAGAAAAAGAACACACATATATAAAAGAAAAAACAACCCCAACTCAATTAAAATAATGCGCCTATATAATAAAATGATTCCTATATAGTAATTATATAAATAATTAAATTTAATACAATGTTTTAATTTTAATCAAAACTATGAGTCATTCCAAGAACAATGTGTATCAGATTGAGCTATAGTTGATTATTGCACACCGAACCATTTATTGTTCATCTTCAAGAATTATCCTTACAAAAATTCACTAAATAATTATATAATAAAACTAATAACTAGAATTATTAATTAATAGAATTTAGAAATATAAGAAATTTATATCGGATTTTTTTCTTAATTTGGGTGATTTGATGCACGTTATAAACTAAAATGACACTTATATATTGAAAATATGCACTTGGAGTAATGAAGATGACTGTATGAATCAGATTGAGGTACATCTAATTCTTACACAACCCAAATTTTTTATGTATCATTTAACTAATGTATCAAAATAATCTGAATCCATTTTCTCAGTTTTGGGTACGTAACTTGATTTTTTCACTAAAATGTCATTTTAAAATAGAAACAAACAGTTTGAGTCATACCGGTCAAATTGTATGTTAGTTTGATGTCATACTAATTCTTATAAATTAAAACTGAATTATGAAAAGTTTTCAAATTTTTTTAATAAAATATGAACACATATTTTTTGTGACTAACACTTTTTGAACATAAATGTCAATTTTAAACTAATAAAGGACACTTTGAGTCATGGCAAGAACATCATGTACCAGATTGAGGTGTGACTAATTCCTACACATCAAAAATGAATTATTGATCATTTTAATAAAGTTTAAAAACAATTTAAATGTGTTTTCTATTTATTGATTATGTTAGTGGTATTTTTTACAAACATAATTTTTGCACCCCGACCAATGCATTTATTTTATTTTATTATTTCCTTGCCCTTAATGGGTTGAGTTGCGAACAAATTTTTTGATCTTAGGATAAAATGTCCGCATTTTGGGTTCAACTTCGTCTAATGTACGGGTGGAGAGAGGGGCCGCGCGGCTTCACCCAGGTAGCTGTGCGACCTTTTTGTATTTGAGTAATTAATGTCAAGAAAAAAATTTTAATTTATTACGTCTTTTAAAATTTTATGGTTAATAAGAATTTTCATATTTTTATTCTAGGTGAAAACATAAATTTCTAATTTCAGTATTGTTCTTTATTATTATTATTATTATTATTATATTATTATTATTATTTTTGGATATATTTTTTTCTTTTTCTCTAGGGTTTTGGTCGGCTCTCCCTTACAGCACCTGACACCTCTCTTCTCTGGTTGTGTGGCTCAACCCTCACTCCACCCTCCTCGTCGCCCTCCTTAGCACAACAGTCCGCTACCCCAGTCTCTCCCGATGTGACAATCCCTTGGCTCCCTTTTGCAGCGCACAACCAAGGCCAGCCCCCCTTCCTTCCAGTGCCTCTGCGAGTAGGCCAGTCAAGACCTCCAACGCCTCCTCCCTCCCTTACTATGCACATGCATGCCAGCTACTGCCTCCAGCCTCCACCCTCCCTATCGTGCATCATGCCGCCGCCTCCTAGCTCTCAGCCTCCCCCGGTTTTCCCCCTATGCGGCGCACAGCTAGGACCCCTACTCTTGGTGCGCTCTCCCTATTTTTGGCCATGAACTATGACCGACAACACCCTCAGTAGAGCCCCCTCATTTTCTTTCCTTCTTTCTGGCGATCCCCTTATCCAGCAGCAACCCCCACCTTCGGCGAGGCCTCTCTCCAACACCAACACTGTTGGCCAACTCCCCCAGCCATCAATCCCATTTGTAGAAACCTTTTTTTACAGTGCGATCCATTCCGACGTCGCCTCCTCCTATCAGTGCGACCCCTTCGATGTGTTTTCCTACCGACGTGATACCCCTGCTGAATTGTTATCTGGCACTGACCCCATCCTCCATTTCCCTACTACCTCCCTAGCCTCCTGCTCTATCCAACCCCATAGGCACTCCACCGGTAGCCTCCTTTATGCTAATTATTATTTTTTGGGAGATAGATGTTCTATATGATTAAGGTTTGGTTTGTTGAATATTGGTTTCTCTGGGTAGTTTTGAGTATTTAGAACCCGTACAGAGCGATTCTGAGTGAGATTTGTTGTCACACCTTGATTCCGAGGGAGCGTTGTCATCGTGCCGTGTATCCAATGTAGGAATCCCCTTGCAATTTCCCTTTTTAATTTAAGAAACATTAATTCTCTGTTTTCACACTTCGTATAACTGTTAAATGTTATTAGTGCAATCTTATGGTTAGTTTTTTGGTATGTGGTTGACGTTTGAAGTCTTTTTTTAAATTGTCTTATTGTGTAGTTAATTTTAAAGTAGTTTTTTGTGTAAATTTGGGTGTGTTTTGACATAGAACCTTGTTATGCCTCTTTTCGGTGTTATATGAATTTCTCAAACATTAATTAAATTATTTTGGTTGTTTTTTGATGTTTTAAAACCCTCGTGAAGCGGTCTCGGGTTTGCGTCATTATCACGCTTCAATTTCTAGGTGAGCATTTCTTCCTACCGCTTGGTATCACATGCTATAGTGAGATTTTTTTGTATCTGTCTGAGTCCTTGATATTTATTATACAGTGTGTTGAACTTTATCACGTGGTTTTGGACACACGTTGTGTCATCGCACCTTAGTTCCAATGTTGTTTTGTCGTCTCTCATTGATCTTGAAGTAGGTTCCCGTTGCACTACTTTTTAAAATGTAAGTTACATTTATTTCATGCTACTTGCACCCTATATATATGTGTGTGTGTGGTAAATATTATTGTGTAACTTAAGATTAATTCATATAGTATGCAGATTTATAATTCAATTCTTGTGGTGTAAATATGGTGTTGTTTTGTTGTGTTTGTGCCTTCCAATTATTCGATTAAATATTTAATTAATTTTAATAATTATTTAATAGTATTAAAAAATTAATTTTTAAATAATTACTTGATTTAAAAAAGGGATTTTTATTTTATACACGACACTTGAAATATTTTCTTGAAGAGCGGACACCCAGTAGTGAAAGAATGCCTGTTTGGATTTTGAACATAATTCACAAAATTTCAAGTAGATTTCTGGTTTTAATGATAAATGTTTTCTTCGGAAGCATGAACAAGAATTTTAGTTTTTTTAATTGGTGATTGTGGAATGTGTTTAATTCCCATTTGGAACATTATGGAAAACAATGAAAATGTTTTGATAAAAAACACCCTAGGATAACTCTCCTACCTTGGTTGTAATTAATTATTTGGGAGGCCATTCTTAGAGGCTCCCGGGTGCTTGAGTAGTTTAAATGAAAGAGGTTGTTTCATAGAGTGTCTTGGGGTGATGCCTGTTGTGGTTTATATATATACATATGATAGGATTCTCAGTTGGCATCGGTTGGCACACCCCCTTTCCAAACACTTGAGACATGGGAATTTGGCATATTGAGAGAATATTATAATAATAATTGATGCACTGGTTGGTTATGGTACTGACCATTGGCCCAGAGTAGGTTGATATATTAGGTTTATTACTATGTGATTTTCCCTCGATCTTCTTCAGAAAGGATGGTCGAGCGTATTGAATGTTTTGATTTCATCGTGTGTGACATGTCAACGAGGTTGATTTCTCATGTATTGTTGTCTTCTGGTTTATTCTCGATATCCTAGGTTCACCCATGTATGTTGGATTTCAGTTACATGTTGTGATAAATAGGGTTCTTGTATATATTTTCTTTTTATTTCCCTTACTGTGTAACTACTGTAGTGTTTTCATGTGTCATTTTTTTACTAGAAATTTATGTGTGGTTTTAAAGAGTTTTATGAAAACTATTTTCAGATAAAGGTGTTTTATACATTTTGGGAAAATTAAAAATGTAAACGTCACTTACCTCTTCAAAAATTCTAATGTCTCACTAAAATAATGACTTGGGTTTTTGAGAAATGAATAGGTTAAATAACTCGTACGTTGTTTATGAGTAACATGTATAAACCTTACTTTGATAAATTTCAGTTCAAACTTGAAATGGTGTTTCTTTTATTTTTAAAGGTAGTTCATTGGGAATAGATATCGTGCTGGCCTACTGAGTTTTTATACTTACGCATATAGTTCTTTTCTATTTTTAGTGTTTGTACAGGCTACAACTTGAGTGTGCTCGCCTTGGGTGACGCTTGACCGTTGAGTCGGAGAGTGAAAAGTGAGGTTGCACAAAGTTTGTTCAGACGTTGTGTTTGGTTAGTTTCATTTTCCTTTTGTTCCTGTTTGGTCGTTTTGTTCAGTTTACTTATTCTGCATTTCTCTATTTTATTTCTTCTTCTTTATTTATTTATATTGGGAAAAAAATGTTCTCGTAGCCTCTGTTGATGCCTCGGCGCTTGTCGCCAGCCTGAGAGGATAGGGAACGCCTCTCGGGCCATGTCTCGGACCGACTCGGGTGACCGGTTCAGGGTTGACCTGGGTTTGTTCATGAAAAAATGGTATCAAAGGAGGTTAGATATTAGTGGACCTCACATTTTAGATCACCCTTTGTTATTTGGGATGTCAAGGTATATGGAGTTGGATTGTCGAGACTTGAGGGGTAGGTATGGGAAGAGTGTCACGAACTCTTTCTCGTACTGATCCTCAAGTTTCCATGGGATATTCAGTTTAGTTTATTTATTTGGGTTTTTATGTAAATGTTTTGTGATTGGGATATGACAAAGGGTGTTTGGGCTAATAGTCTTAAGTCGAATGGCCTGGCAAGCCATGTGGATCTAGGGGAATGGTCCAAAAAGACTCTTCGTTTCGGTGACGTGATTGACATATGGCCGCCAACCATATGGTCAAGTTGCCCACCGACACTAGTTCCCTATTTGAGATGTTTTGGGACTCCTGTAACTTCTGAGAGTGGTTTGAATTTGAAAAAAGGGGTTTTCAAAAAAAATGGTTGTTTGAAATGACATGTTTAATTTGTGGACTATTTTAAAAGAAGTGGTATGAATTATTTGTTTTTGGAAAATGATGTTGATTTTTTTGGCCTTGGTGTTCCTATGGGTGCTCACATGCATAGTGGTATGTTGGAAATGTGGATGGATTTCTAGTATGGTGGATGGATGATCGGGGTGGCAAAGGTACATGCATGTGAGTGAGACTCTAAAGAATACCAATGGCAAGGGTTTAACCCTCCAATATGATTTCAAAGAGAAAAGTTTTGATGTTAGGATCAATTGCTTTCTCGTGTTTCGAGATTTTCACCTACGCAGTGTTTGATTTTGAGGTATTTATTCACTCCTTGAGTTAGCCTTGATTGGGTTTTTAACTTTTCGTTGTTCAGTGGTTATCGCTTTGAAGATTCAATTGGTGATCATAGTATGGCTGATCAACCTAAGGATTTTATGCTTGAGATTCAGAAGCTAGATCCACCTCTCTTTTATGGACAAGCAAGAAACTTCAAGGGAAGAGGATTGGTTACGAAAGATTGAGAGGGACTTTAACCTCATTGTGTTGGCTGAGTCGTTGAAGGTCAAGATTGTGACCTTCATGCTTTAAGGTTCACCGTGGATGTAGTGGAAGTCAATGTCTCGAAATAAGCCTCGTCAAGAGCTTACTTGGGAGTTCTTCAAGGCGTTGTTCATTCGCCGATATTTCTCTGAGGAAGAAAGGGTGAGAAAGGGGATTGAGATTTGTTGTTTGCAGCAGGGCAGAAAATCCGTGTTGGAATATTTCCAGCGCATTGTGGAGCTAGTCCCTTATGATTCTGGGTATGCCACAGATGACTCCATGAAGGCTCGATGTTCGAGATGGGTCTCCATCCTGATCTACAATCGAAGTTGTTGGCATCCAACTTAACATCATTTGCTGATGTGGTGAGACAATATTTTCATGTCGAAGCCATGATGGTGGGAGTTCTCGTAGTGTTCCTCCCTCCAATTCTTAGGAGTAGTGTGGAGACTTCCAATAAAAAGAAGAGTAAGCGATCGAAAGGTGACGGAGCAAGTCATAGAATCATGAGGCCTCAGGATCTATCGTCAACCTCTTCAAAGCGAGTGATCCTCATGTGTTATCAGTGTGGCAAGCTAGGTCACACGAAGCTGTCATGCCCAATTGCTCTGAAGCCCTGCCAGGCATGTGGACGCCTGGGTCACTTGCGACGATTCTATCGGGGAATTTCTAGAAAGATTCACAGAGGAAGTTCTCATTAGTGATGTGTTGTTGGGTTTTTGTTTAATGTTTCCTATGTATGATTCTTTCCAATGTAAGGGACATCTTATTGTGTCTTTTGTATGGTTTTTGTTTTGGGTTTGAATTGTATGGGAATGTCGTGTGTCTTTGGTGTACTCCGGTTTCCAATGTCAGTGTAGTTTTCATTTCAAAACTCTCTCTTTTCTTTTTTCAAATAAAAAAATGTTTATTTCTTATTGGGATTAACGGAACCTGACTGCGAGGTAGAAAATGATTCATCCATCAGAGCTCCAGCCAAAAGGTCTCAGAGTGAAGCCGACACGTTGTTAGGAACGCCCGATTAATTTTAAAGAGTGTGGTTTAGGGTGTTCCTCTATCATGTGGTTAGAAAATTTTAGTGTTTCTATTTGTAAATATTCTCTTATCGCAAAAAGCATGATAGATTTACACCTCGCTCAATATTAGTAATTGTGACTTTTTTAATGAAAAGTTCTGATTAGTTACCTTGCATGGACCACCCAAGTGAATTAGTTGTGACTCTGGTTTGTGTTTATCCCTAAGTGGTGAGTTGTGAGTTGTTTTCTGTCCATGTTTCAATTATCCAATCCTTGGGCCCTCCCACCACGCCCATGGAGTAAGGGTTTTTGGTTTGTGCAAACTTTTTGGATCAACTCCTTTCCCAATCGGACAACAGTGAGTGGTTTAAATATTTTTGTTGTGCTTTTTATAGCCTGTGTATGGCCCAGTTCTGGCCTAATTTGGATTTCTGGTTGGTCACTAATAGGTTGGTACTTTATCGTGGGGAGACCCACCCTGAGTCTCTTTGAGTTTTCTATTAAGTCGTTTATCAGGTGCGAGTTGAATCTTTATGGTGGGGATTACGGTCAGGCCTCCCCTCGGCTGATGATCTATTTTGGGAAATGAGTTTGAGTCCCATTGGTCGTCAATGGAATGTCCTTGGGTTGTGATGTTGGATCGTGTTTATGTGATGTCCTTAGTTGTTGATCGATCGGTTGGATAGTGTTATGGTTTTCCGAGGAAGGAAATCATTATGGTGGGGAAAATTATTGCACCCCGACCAAGAAATTTATTTTATTTTATTATTATTTTTGCCATAAATTCTTTTTTTTTGGTTCAGGTTGAGTTTCAGATGAAATTTTTGATCATAGGATATAAAGTGAGCATTTTGGGTTCGACCTTGTTTGATGTTCGGCGAAGCATGGTGTTGCGCGGCTTTGCCCAGGCAGCTGTGAGGCCTTTTCGTCTCTGAGGAATTAAAGTGAAGAAATAAATTTTAATTTATTATGTCATTTAAAATTTTATGGTTAATAAGAATTTTAATATTTTTATTATAGGTGAAAACTTATATTGCTAATTTTTGTATTGTTCATTATTATTATTATTATTATTATTTTATTTTTTTTGGTTTTATTTTTTTCTTTTTCACTAGGGTTTTGTTCGGATCTCCCTTTTAGCACCCGACACCTCTCTTCTCTGGTTGTGAAACCCAAAACTCACTCCACCCTCCCCGTCGCCCTCCTCAGCACAACAGCCCGCTAACCCGGTCTCTCCCGATGTGACATTCCCTTGGCTCCCTTTTGCAGCGTGCGAGCAGGGCCAACCCCCCTTCCATCTAGCGCCTCTGCGAGGAGGCCAGTCGGGACCTCCAACGCCTACTCCCTCCCTGGATATGCACAAGCATTCCAGCGACGGCCTCCAGCCTCCACCCTCCCTATCGCGCATCATGCTGCCACCTCCTAGCTCTCGGCCTCCCACAGTTTTCCCCCTGCGCGGCGCACAGCTAGGATCCCTACTCTTTGTGCGCTCTCCCTGTTTTTGGCCACGACCTCCGACCAACAACACCCTCAGCCGAGCCCCCTCATTTTCTCTCCTTCTTTCTGGCGATCCCCTTATCCAGCAGCAACCCCCACCTTCGGCGAGGCCTCTATCCAACACCAACACCCTTAGTCGACTCCCCTACCACCCGGCCAACAATCTCCTTTGGTGTAATTTTTTTTTCTAGCACGACTTATTCCGACGCCGCATCCTCCAATAAGTGGGACCCCTTCGATGTGTTTTCCTACTGGCATGATACCCCTACTACATTGTTATCTGGATCCGACCCTTTCCTCCTTTTCCCTGTCGCCGCCCTAGCCTCCTGCTCTGACCAGCCCCACCGGCGCTCCACTGGTAGCCTCCATTATAGTAATTATTATTTTTTTGGGTGATAAATGTTCTATTTTTTTAAGGTTTTGTTTGTTAATTATTGGTTTTTCATGGTAGCTTTAAGTTTTTAGAACCCATACGGAGCGATTCTGAGTGAGCATTGTCGTCACGCCTCGATTCTGAGCGATCATTATCATCGTGCCGTATATCCAAGGTATGAATCCCATTGCACTTTCCCTTTATAATTTAAGAAACATTAATTCTATGTTTTCACACTTCATATTCCTATTAAATATTATTAGTTCAATCTTCTAGTTATTTTTTTGGTATGCGGTTGACGATTGATGTCTTGTTTTAAATGGTCTTTTTGTGCAGTTAATTTTAAAAGAGTTTTTTGTGTAAATTTTGGTGTGTTTTGACATAGAACCTTGTTATTCCTCTTTTAAGTGTTTTATGAATTGCTCAAACATTTATTAAATTATTTTGGTAGGTTTTTTATATTTTAAAACCCTCGCGAAGTGGTTTTGGGTTTGCATCGTCATCATGCTTTAGTTTCGAAGTGAGAATTTCTTCCTACCACTTGGTCTCGCATGCTCTAATGAGTTTTTTTGTATATGTCTGAGTCCTTGATATTTATTATGCAGAGTTTTGGACTTTATAATGTGGTTTTGGACACACGTTGTGTAATACCACCTTGGTTCCAAGGTTGTTTTGTCGTCACACTTTGATCTTGATGTAGGTTCCCATTGCACTGCTTTTAAAACTTTAATTTACATTTATTTTATGCTTCATTCTCCCTATATATATATATATGTGTGTGCTAAATATTATTGTGCATTGTAAGATTAATTCATATATTATTAATATTTATAATTCAATTCTTGTGGTCTAAAAATGGTGTCATTTTTTTGTGTTTGCGCCCGCCAATTGTTCGATTAAATATTTTTTTAATTTTAATAAATATTTAATAGTAATAATTAATTAATTTTTAAGTAATTACTTGATGTAAAAAAGGACTGTTTATTTTATACATTACACTTGAAATGTTTTCATGATGAGCGGACACCCAGTAGTGAAAAAATGCACATTTGGATTTTAAACATAATTCATGAAATTTCTAGTGGAGTTATGGTTTTAATAATAAATGATTTATTCGGAAGTGTGAACATGCGTTGTAGTTTTTTTATAGTGGTGATTGTGAAATTTATTTAATTTTTGTTTGGTACTTTATAGAAAATGATGAATTTTTTTTGATAAAAACCACCCTAGGATAACTCTCATACCTTGGTTGTAATTGATTGTTTAGGAGGCCGTACTTAGAGGCTCTCGGGTGCTTGAGTTGTTTAAAGGCAAGAGGTTGTTTAATGGAGTTTCTCGGGGTGATTCCTATTTTGATTTATATATATACATATGATTGGACTCTCGGTTGGCAATGGTTGGCTCGACCCCTTTACAAACACTTGAGACATGGGAATCTGGAATATTGAGAAAATATTCTACAAATGATTGCTGCACTGGTAGGTTGTGGTACTGGACAGTGGCCCATTGTAGGAAGATATATTGGTTTTATTAATATGGTATTTTCCCTTGATCTGCCTAAGAAAGGATGGTCGAGCATATTGAGAATTTTGATTTCATCATGTGTGACATGTCAATGATGATGATTTCTCATGTATTGTTGTCTTCTGATTTATTATCGGTCTCCTAGGTTCACCCATGTCTGTTTTCTTTCAGTTACTTACTTTGATAAATATGGTTTTTGTATATATTTTCTTTTCATTTACCTTAATATGTAACTACTCTAGTGTTTTCTTGTGTAGTGTTTTTACTTGAAAGTGATTTGTGGTTTTAATGTGGTTTATGAAAACTGTTTTCAAAGAAAGGTGTTTTATACTTTTCCTGCAAACTGAAAATGTAAACATCACTTCCCCTTTGAAAAATGCTAATGTCTCACTAAAATAATGATTTGGGTTTTTGATAAATGAATAGGGGCAATGACTCATACTTTGTTTTTGAGTAACATGTAGAAAACCTTACTTTTATAAATTATAGTTCAAACTTGAAATGGTGTTTCTTTTATTTTTAAAGGTAGTGCATTGGGAATAGATATCTGGCTAGCCTACTGAGTTTTAATACTCACGCCTATATTTATTTTATGTTTTTAGTGTTTTTACGGGCTAAAGCGTGAGTCCGCTCGCCTTGGCCAATACATGACCGTTGAGTTAGAGAGTGACCTGCGAGGGTGCGCTGAGTTAGTTCAGACGTTGTGTTTGGTTAGTTTCATTTTTCTTTTGTTCCTGTTTGGTCATTTTATTTGGTTTACTTATTCTGTGTTTCTCTGTTTTATTTCTGCTTCTTTATTTATTTATATTGGATGAAATCATTCCCACAACCTCTGTTGATTCCCTGGCACTTGTCGCCAGCCCGGGAGGATCGGGAAAGCCTCTCGGGCCATGTCGTGGACTGGCTCGGGTGACCGGTTCAGGGTCAACCTGGGTTGGTTCATGACAACAATTGTCAATTTAAAATAAAAAATACACTTAATGTTATACTTGTCATATAGTGTGTCAGATTGAGATTCAGATGATTCATACATATACCAAATGACTTATGGATATTTTTTCTAAAGTATAAAAATAATCTAAATTTTCCTTCTCTTCTTTGAGTATGCCACTTTTAGTTACAAAAATTCCATTTCAAATTGAAAACACACACATTGAGTCATAACGGTCAAATCATGTATCATTTAGGTATGAGATTTATTCCTACTCATCAAAAATTAATTATGTATGATTTTAATAAACTATCAAGATTGCATAATCATGTTTTCTTGGATTTTGGTGAGTGACCCTATTCAAACATAAATGTAAATTTTAAATAGATAAGATACATTTTGTGTCATAATGGGAAAATCAAGTATTATATTGAGATGGAGATGATTACCCCTACCAAAAATTTCTAATTGATCATTTATCTAATGTATGAAAACAATCCAAATTCATTTTCATGATTTTGATTGTGTTAGTTGTATTATCTACTAAAATTAATGTATATTTTAAATAAAAATACATGCTTTGAGTCATATAGGTTAAAAAATATACCTGATTTAGGTGAATCTAATTCCAACTCATTCCAAATGACTTATAATTTTTTTATTAAAGTATCATAACAATCCGAATACATTTTCTTAGTTTTAAGTACATCACTTTTTTTTCTAATATTTCATTTTAAAATGGAAACATGAAATTTGAGTCATACCAGTTACATCATGTGTTAGTTCTATGTGATACTAATTAATACACAAAAAATGACTTATGAATTATTTTTCTAAATTATTAAGACAATCCAAATGTGTTTTCTTACTTTCCAGTGAGTGACACTTTGAACTAAAATATCAATTTTAAACTGATAATAGACACTTTGAGTCATACTAGGCACATCCTATATCTGATTGAGGTGATGATGATTCTTACATATAAAAAAAGATATATGAATCATTTTACCAAAGAATAAAAATAATATGAATATGTTTTCAGAATTTTGAATACATTCCTTGTCTTTTTTACTAAAATTAATTTCAGTTTTAAATAAAAAGATTAAATTTGAGTCATAACGGTCACATAATGTGTCATATTGAGGTGATCCTAATTTATACATGTCCCAAATGAAATCTATATCATTTTATTAAAGTATCAAAAAATATGAATACATTTTCTTAGTTTTGATTACTTCACTTGTTTTTTACTATAATTCCATTTTCAATTAGAAATATGCACTCTGAGACATATTGATCACATCGTGTGTCAATTTGACATGAAAATAATTCTAATATGTCAAAAAATAATTCTAAATCATTTTAAATTTTTTTTAAACAATATTAACATGTTTTCTTGGTTTTCAGTATGTGATGTTTTTTTTTAATGAAAATATAAATTATAAATAAAACAGATCGACTCATACAAGTTACACCTTGAATTAGATTAAAGTGAGGTAGATTGAGTATGTGGTGATTTTATTTCTTTCAAATAACAGCACCGAGATAGAAGCTAAATAAAATTTCTACTCAGATGAAAGAAGAAACCCATGCTTTTTGAAACACCTCATCCAAAAGCAATATGTTCTCTCTTTTCTAGCTAGTTATAGATGATGGATGAAAAATATAACTTCCCAAAAGATATGTGAAAAAATAACTATTCGATAAAAATGATAATGAAATTAACATATAAATAGTAGGTAAAATGATGAAAATATTAACTAAATATGTAATAGGAATTCTCCTTTTCAATATAGTTGTATACATTCTAGGCCAATTTCTTTGCTGTTTTTTTCCAAGTTGAAGTCTTGAAACCCAATCTCTCATGAACACAAGACACTTCATTAAATTCACCACAACTCATGAAAAATAATAAAATTTTATAATAAAACAATTATTATGTTAGTAATACTATAATGAAGTAAGTTAATCATAAATATGATAAACACTTTAATAAAATGTCAATTTTAAATAGAACCCACAATATTTGAGTCATACCGGATGCATCGTGTATTTTATTAAGGTTTAGTTGATTCTACATTTTTTTAGCCCATAGTTAATTCAAAACTCTAGTTCATTTAATAGTATTGCAGTTTGATTACCTGTAATGTTGAATATACTGGAGAATAAAAACTAAATTGTATCAACACGAGTTAATCATCTTTATTGAGTTCATGATCATAGTATATGAGTGAATCATCCTTATTTAGGATGTTATTTATTACTAGAAAACCTTAAATATTAGTGTAATCTTATTAGTGTCCATTGATTTATCTAAAATAAATAATTACAGATGAGTTTTTATGGAATATAATAAAATCTATTTATCCCTTTCACCATCATAGAGAGTAGAAACTCCATGATAAACCATTTAACTTATTTGATGGAAAAACATCAGTGAGACCCATTATTTATTTTTAGAAGAGAACAAACTCCATTATAAATTTTTTACCCATTTTGAAAGTATCATTCATTGGCATAGACCTTTATAAAATCCAAATGATGCTAAAATCTAGTTCATCCATTTATTATTCCATGATTACGCTATAGATTTTTATGTCCATTTCAATATTAAGGGTAATGATAAATTATAAAATAACATCATCATTATTTTTTCATCAAAATGGGACTATCCATATTCTTATGCACTTTTTTATTTAAACTGATGACGAGTTTCTGTTAATTAGATTGTGAACATGGATCATTTTTCATAATGATTGAGAACATACATAATGAATGTTACTTGTAGGGATTTCACAAGAATTTGTGAAATTATATCATTAATCTATTTTATGATTAAGTATCCCAAATAATTCCACCAACCAAAAAATGAAACCAATATATCATTCTTTTAATAAAATTCATGATTCAGTCGATGAAATTATTTATTTCATTATTTTATTGGAGGATCTAGATCAAGCTAGTTGATTGTTTTTCAAATGGGTCTTAATTTGGATTTTTGATACTTCATGATTTTATTTAATGTATGCTTTTCATTTTTATGGACTTATTTATATAATAGTCTATTTTAATTTTATTCCTTGTTTCCTTTCACAACATACCTCCCTAATGACCATGATATCTCAGTGACAGTTGTCCTCAAATAGTTATCTCTCACACCTTATGAATTTAGTGGTTAATTATAGAAATATTTATTCAAAAATTTGAGCTAGATTATATACATGTTTGATGATTGTATTGGTGTTGAATAAATCTCAAGTGATTATTGACTTCACTACTAAGACAATTTCTTTGATATCCAGAAAAACCATGCGAAATAAACTACATCTATTTTTCTAGTTTTTCATTTTGTTCTTGGTGATGAGTTACTTTCATAATTCTATAATATTTTATAGTACTTGGAATGTACTAATATAAATTTTAGTCTATAATAATTAATTTATAAAATTAAGCATGATTTGTTTTGTTTATGAAGAAAATCTTTTCCACTTAAGTTATTATACAAATCACGTGAAAAAGTGGTGAAAACATTGTTTCAATATGAATCCTAAAATACTATAATAATGAATCTTATCTTTAGTGACAAGTGTTGTTCACACTTTTCTGCAATTTTTCTTAAACAAACCCTTAGTATGTTCCCCATTCTACTCCATTTCCAAAAAATATATTATTTTCAAGTGTGCGATTAATCTCCACCTCCACCTCAGTCTCCGCCTCTACCTCTTCCACCACCTTAGTATCTAACTACACCTATGATTCTACCTCCACCTCCACATCTTCAATTATACAATAATTTTATTTTTTACATGTTAGTGATTCTAATAAAATAAATTTCATGCATTATGCTTCTCATGGAGAATCATATCAACAATAGTATATATGCATTGTAAGACTTATTATTTACACCACAAATATATTTCTAAGGTCAAATCCCAAACTATATCACTAATATAGTATCTAATCACTAAAATTTGTTGTTGGAAAGCATTTTGACAACATATATGCTTCCCACCCATCTCTAAATAAATTTACTTCCCCTTTTGAGTTAAAAGGTTGTATAAAATCTTTTTATTACATGGAAAACAAAGATAAACAAATGACTCATAAATATTTTTAATGAAATTATAATTAACATCAGAAATTAACTTTTTAAAGATATTAATATTTTTATGATTTATGGTCTCTTTCATAAATGTGAGAACATAATATCCACAATAAATGTCATCATCTTACTTATTACACTTCAAAAACATTGATATAAATAATTAAATTGTTCTGAAATATATTTTTATTACCGAATCATTCCATATATACATTAATATGTTTCCATTTTTTGTAATCCACATGATTTTTATGTTCAGCCACTAAATTCATTCCATTAATTATATAATATTTAATGATATATATATTATAATAAAATTCTTGTTAAAACATATATTAAAACATATAATTCGATGTTTATCTATATAATATTGATTTTAGTGTATTAAAAATTCACAATACACATATGTGTGATTGGTTTGTTGGATATACATGCATTAAATCCAAACGATAATAATATTGGGTATCCATATTGACTGTGATCAGCATCTAGTTTTAACTAAAAGAACAAAAATAAATAATAAAAGAAAAGATATATTTTATGTGAATAGAATAGAGTTTTACTTCTGCATTGTCGGCATAAAAAAGAGACCATAATATATTATTTATTTCTCAAATTATTTGAGTAAGTTATCTCTTTTCTTATCAATTTATTCCTAATCCAAAGTATGTTTTTCCATAAAATTAAACATGGATTAATGAATCCAAATAATGATTCTCAGGTTTTTATACTATATAATAGTAATATAAACTCCATTAGAAAATATGAATATTTATTAGCTTTAATACACATTTTAACTAACTATTTAGAAAGATGTATTATGAAAATGATCCATATAAATGTATTCACAACTAAGCCTCTCCATCAATCATGGTTAAGAACTTATTTTATACTATCATAACCAACTATGTATTTCACAAAATATATATATATTTATTTTTAATATGTAATGTAATATATATTTTCATCTTTAAATGTATCCTTTGTATTAATTTATAATGATAATATTTTTTTTGGAACTGGTTGGGAGAAGATACTCCCATAAGTTCATTTTTATTTCTTGGTTGATTCACTAGATTATGTTGATATAAATATCCCTTTCCCTATCACTTTATCCATATATAAAATCATACCTTACGTTATACCTTTCTTCAATAACTCTTAAAAGTTTTTCATATGAAAAAATTTGTTAAATACATACCACATTCATCATTAAAATATTATAAGACTATATTATCAATGTTCCAAAAACATCATTTTCCATTTTAATTTCTAGATCCTCAAGTGGAATAGAAAACTTAGCATTCATCTCATGATATACCTATATCTCCATGATAATGTAATTTTTTTATGTTCTTTCTGGTATAGATTTTCACCTAATGTATTTTACACCATACCACTCTCAAAGAGGTGATTCAGGGGTGTGGACAGATAGAAATCACATACAACTGTACCCTAAATAATTTTAGTAATATATAGTTCTTGAAAGTTGGTGCAATCACATTTAGTAGAATGATTAATTATGAAACTTATTACTTTATTTAAGGCAGACGGTTTAGGGGAATGAATATCCTCTAAGATAGATGGGTCATTTGGTTCATGTAAAAATATTTATTCCACCACTGACTTGGTTTGATCATTTCTCATTCATTGGTCTTCCAAACAAGTTTAGATAAAAATATCTCACAAAGAACTAATTTGTGACTTCAATAATTCCACCACCTTATTTGTATCTTCATGTGGTTTTATATTCTCAAAATATGTTTGAGGAGAAAATAAAAATCCTAAGGATATAATGTGACTATATTATTCTATCCGCTTCAAATCTACTGAATGTATTTTTTCTTCTCATACCGTCACTTCTAATTATTGTGTCTAAAATGCATAAAAAATATTATCACAAAAAGATATTTTTTTACATAATACTATTTTCAAGTATAATAAATTTTTATTATGTCATACGTAGATAAGTTTCCCATACTTCTTTTGTTTTTTCATCAACTAGTTTACTATTTTTATTTAGGTGATCCTCCTTCCATAACACATGAAAGGGAATGAATGTGGCTTCATAATGTGATTCATCAATCAGCATATATAAAAATGAACATATGATGTTTCACGTCACATATAAAATTTATTTTTGATTCTAAATAAAAACCAATGTCTCCATTAATGATGTGTAACCCATCGTTTCTTTGTGATATAGGGTACATTGGTTTGGATTCCCATTCTTTGTTTTCAGAACTTTTTTTTCTGTTTTATAAATTAAATTTCTGAAACAAATTAGGAGAAATAACTATTTTAAAATAATATTTGATCATCCATAATTTAAAGGATATTGGTTATCATTATGAAAAATGATGAAATCATTCTTTTTTCTTCTTCTTTATAATATGTTCATAACTAACTGGTAGGTGGGTCTTTTATTTCAACTCAAGATTTCTAAGATGTAACTTGGTAAAAAGATTCTGGAAGCCTCTATAGGCCTTTCTAGTGACCATCTAGAAAATGTTCTTACAAAATCATTCTAAAATAAAAAAATCTACTAGAATAATAAAAATTAAATCAATGTTTCATTATATAATTTTTTTGGGAAAAATTGAGAAAGTATATCACAACATCACCATTATATATTTTTAAAGGGTTTTCCTCATTACTAGATAGATATGGCTCTAAGAATCAATATGAATCATAAAATTAATTTTCATTACAATCCCATCATTACTAATGAACATTGACTTATTAAGGTTAATAGATTGGCCATGTTGATTCAAACCAACCTCAAATTTTATACCCTCACTTATTTCCTTGACAATTTTATTCAACACTATGATGTTGTATCATTATTTTTTTCATCAATGTGATGTTGTTCCCCTAATAATTTTTTAGTTTCATAATAAACTGTCTATTCTTACTCTAAATTGGTAAAATCATCATGTTTAGAAGACATTATTTTCATGAGTAGTTAAACATTTAATCTGACTCAAACAACAGTAATGTAAGAACAGACAAAGGATTTGAGAAGGGATGTATGCATGCTCTATTGAAAACAAGATGAACTCATTAACTCTATCTTCATAAAAATTTGTCATGTTATTTTTTCCATATATTTTGAATTAGATGAGTAATTTAATTTATAAAAATAGTTACATCACTATGGTAGGTGTTATCCTCTAAATTAATCCAAAGGTGAATGTTATAGACAACTATCATCCTCATCAGTTTTATCTCCCAAAAAATTATTATTGAATTTTATTGATTGAGACTGACTCTCCACCTCTTATGGACAAACACCTATGTTTCCTGAAATTTTTTGATTCGTAACCATCCCATACCAGGTATTAGTGATTATTCTAGATAAATCCTATTAAGTGTAGTTCAATAAACATAGAAGATATTGGTAATGAGTCTCAATAATCAAAATGTAATAATAAATGGTTAAGAGTTGATGCAGATGAGGATGAATGTTGTCTCCTTAAAAACTTTTAAAATTTCCACATCTCAATTTAGAGTTTCAAATATCATATAAAAATGATAAAATATCCGTAACACCACTATGAGAACATCAACTCATCCCCACCGAGCTTCACCAATTATAATCAATTTTATTAGTCATTTTCCCTCATATGTTTCTCAATTATTAGCTCTATGTCCACTGAGGTTCATGTGTAGGGTCTACGTATAAGAATAAATAATTATATACTAATAGGGTCCCTAAAATATACCACAATGAATATATTTAAGTATATTTTAAAAGTAATAACACTAAAAATAAACATGTATGTCATGTCAATGTGTATTAACTAGGAAACAATGATAATCAATTGTACCTACTACATTTGATACTAGTGAATTATACTAATCCTACTATAATTTTATACAATTGATTTCACATGAATTTAAAATCATTTCACTAATTAGGAGAATAAATTTGAATCATAGTAGGAGATAAGATTATTTATCTACCTCTGGTAATAAACACATCATCAGTACCATGAGATTCGACATCATATACCTAGCATCTAGGACTATCCCTTATGGGAAACTATCACATTTACGTACTATATCAAAATCATGAAATGGGTATATAATATCTATTTTTATTAGGAATTTAATTTGAAATCCTAGAGTGTATTAGCATAATTTTATCCCTTAGGAATCAACCAAGCATTGGGTTTCGGAATACATTAGTTATACCTAACTTATGAAAAACAACAAAGATGAACAAACAACAACACAATTATCATATCACCATTTCCATATCCCTTAATGAATAAATATAATGTATATATTTAATCAAATCCTAACATACCATACCTATCACTAAAATAATACCCATTAAATTCTATGAAAAAAATCCGAGGGAAATTTATACAATTTTTTATTGTTATGGTATACTTATATTAGAGATGATTACCCTTAGGGATATCTTAGTAGATCACTACAAAATATATTTTTTGAAAAATATTGGTGTTGTGAGATAGAAAAATCATCAACAGTGTTTTTCACATTATACATTTATACATGGTTTATTATGTAAGGTTTTATAAACACATTTACATTGTTTTTAAATTATTTATTCTATGAAATTAATTTTTAGACATGTATTCTTTAATTATTTACATTATTTTATTTATATAAATTTTGGATTAGAAATTATATAAGCACCAACTAATCTTATAATCCATAAATTATTGTAGCTATCATATGTTTGGTCCAGCTCATTGGATCTACCTTTGTTAGAAACATCTCTATGATCCAAATGTAGTTTCCAGTCCATACACATTAGGTGTAACTTCAAAAGTGGGAGCCAGATCAAACTATTGGACATAGATTGATATATTGCAATTATATTGGGATAATTCCCTTTAAATCACCTAGAATGGATCATGAAATGGAATGTGTTATTATTTAATAAACAAACTAACACCTTAGGTTATAAATTACATTGGTTTTGATTTAGAAATTCATTAATAAAAACATAAATTTTGTATTACAAATATACAATGGTTTTTTAGTATCACCATATATATGAGTTATCATCGATTTATTCTCAAATTTATATACTTAAATGTATAAAATATATATTTAATTTTATCAAATTTATCAACCTGATAATCATTAACATTAAGAGATCTTGAATTCTACCCAATTTCACTATTCCAAATCCATGAAATGTAACATGTATTAAAACCATAATAAATTAAATTTTTGTTAAAAATATATAATTTTAATCTCTGTCATATATACACATTTCAACAAAATATAGAAAAAATTTTAATTTTTGGAAGATTATTTTTTTAATTTTTTTCTAAAATCATCAATCCTTTCCTCATATTCATTACTTATTCATATTGATTTAATAAAACAATGATTAATTATGACCTATATAAAATTTCATGTACTAAATATAATTTTAAAAAATCTTTTTTTCCAAAATTTCTATTATAAATAAAAATAAAATCTATTAGATGAAAAATATTTCACAATCAAAAAAAGTTAAAAGATTTAAAAAAATAGTTGACCAAAACAATTTTCAATTATAATCCATTCAGAAAAAAATCCAAAAAATATTAATTCTTAATGTCAATTTTAAAAGGTTACCAAGAAATAGAACTCATGATTTATTTATTTTCATTATATAATTTTCTAATTATAATTTTTAAATTTTGTAAATAGATATAAATTACGAAAATAACAAAAGGAATAATATATTAGTGATGAATACAATATTGATGGTGATGAGGATCCCGAAAAAGGTATATAATTTCATATATAATATTTAAAATTAAAATGTCACTTCTTGTAGAAAATATTATGTGATATATAGTATTATCATGATTAAATAAGAATATAATTTGATTAATTTTTTAATTTTATTCAAAATATATTGAACTCTCTGTATCTTTATCATATAATTTTCAAATGATCGATATTAGTGAACTATATCACTATTGATGAGGTAGAAAGTAATATTATAGAAGTGATGGTGTTTTTTATGAAATAGTTGTAGTACTTGATGAGGTTTAAGTTGAAAAATTCCCAGAGTAATTGAATATAAAAAATCATTTGGGGAATCAAACTTACCTTAAATAATTTAAAATTATTAATATGTAAATTAAAAATATAATAAATTTCATGAAAAATAATTAGAAGATTAATTAGAAACCATTCATAAAAAACATTCCTCAAATATAACACCAGATAAATAATCATTCAGTAAAATGTATCATACGTTTCTTGTCTTAATAGTCACCTTCTGAACATAACTTATATATAGATTTATAATTAAATTTACATGATTTATGAAAACCATTCATAAAATAATCATAAAATAAAACTTTAAGACTAAAAAAATTTATCAAATAAATTAGACCTTAGAGGTATGGAAAAAGTAGAACAGTGATTAAAACCCATAGAGAACTATAAAAAAGATACAGTGGAATAGGATGAAAAAATTAGAAATTTTATAATGACAATGGTGATGGGTCAGTAATAACACTAACAATGGAAATATCTATATGTTGAGGATGTGATAAGAATAGGAATAATGAGGAATAATGTGAGAGACAAATCATGATTAGAGTAATGGGAGAAGATAAGTATGTTCCATCATGGTTTCGGGCACCATAATATTGAAAACGGTGCAACCCAAACAAGAAATAAATAAATGAGGGAGAAGATAAAATAACATATCCTAGATTCAAGCCTTAATTAATTTGAGAGAATGTAGAGGAGGATCACCGGATGTATTGGAGTTTTATAGAAGCTTGAGAATCACGATTGAATATGTCATGACAAGAGTTGTTTTAAATAGATTAAAGAGACCTTTATCAGAGCTTCCAAAAAAGTGTAGATAAATATACCTTTTATGAGGGCTAATGAAATACTAACTGATAAAAGATATCTTTACCAATGCTAAAAAATGATGATTGAAGACATCTTTACGAGTTCTATAGATTTAACACTAATAAAGATACCCTTTATTAGTGTTAAATAATTAGCGATGATAAATGATTTATAATTATAATAATAAATAATTAAAATGAAAATATATTTATATAATTATACATATTTATTATAATTTTATAATAATTAAATATATATTTATTTATTTATAATTTCATAAATACTTTTTTTAAAAAATTATATTTTTAGTCATTATTATAAATATATAATTTTTTAAATATAGGAAATATACATTTATAGATATATTTGTAAATATATTTATAATTATAAATATATTTAAATCATAATATATATTTATATAATTATATGTATTTAAAAAATACCAAAAAATGTAGACCACGGAGAAGATTTATAATCCCTGAATTTTATTATTCGAAAAGATAAACTATAAAAAAGTAGAATTTAGGGTGAAAGTGCAGAAAAACCACATCAACACAAAAGAAAGATAAAAAACTCATCCTTTATTTTTACCACCTCATCCACGAAAATCTGCCACAGTCTTCGTGATGCCTTCCCATTCTCTAATGATTTTGCATTATCCACTCACCACCTTGATCATCTATATCAACTAGGTCATCAACTACATCGACACTATAAGAAACACATTGATCATCTGTTGGTTCAATGAGAAACAATCATCCCCTTACACAATATCAATCAATATCCCTTCTTCCTGGGCTTCCTCGGTTAAGGGATTCCCTATCTACATGTCTTTGGAACCAACCTGTTTGACACCATAGTCATTAGTCATTGGAGGTGGTAAAGAAATTTTTATATATTTATATATCTATAAATAAATAATTATATACATAAATAAGTATAAAATTATTATAAATATTAATCCTCATTATTCCAAATTGTATTTATTCTAGGTTTAATTCATAGAGAATATTATCGATATTTAAAGACACAATATTTTGTGTGGCCCATAGGAATCTTTATCAATGGTGTCAAGTATGATGAACAAATGTACTTGATCATTATATATCAACATGTCTTGGATCCTATAAATAAATAATATAATTTCATATTGACAACAAACTCATTCAAATTATCATCGTGTAATATAATACATTTGGCTTAGTATATCATCATATAATTTTCATTAATTTTTTCATCGACCAATGTTCCAAATATATCATTCTTTGTCTACCAGAACTAAACATGTTAACAAATAAAAATTACCATAGACTTAATCATGTAGTTATATTTCAATAATAGGGCTAAGATATCCTCTTATATTTTTGGAAGTGAAAAATCCACTCTTGACTTCTTCATGAATGTTATATGACATTTGAAAAACACAATATTACCAACATCACTATAATAATTTGATGTCATGGTTTATGGAAATACATCAATGTAATAAAATCATAATATGAATTAATACTAATCTAATGTCAAAGGACCAATACACATATCAATAGATTGTAATATCATATGACACAAATAACATGTTTAATTTATATTAATGGATATATTCTCATAACCTCTTATTTGGGATATTAAAGAATGTAATTATTCATAAGGAAAAGACTCATCCTTTTATAATAATCTATAACATTATGGTAGATATAATATATTATAAATAAAATGAAATCATCCAATTAAAGAACATTATTTTAAGAATATAATCATCGAAATTCAGATATCTCAACTTATTCTAAAATAGTATGTCCTTTCAATGTGAAAAATAATCTGAAAATGTAACGCAATGAAAATCAGAAGCAGGAACACTCTATTCGATAACATGTATAACACAAAACACTAATAATGTGAAGGAATATAATATCTTTGGTATTAAATTTTTTTTTAATATTTTAATAAAATTCAAAATATTTTATAGCTTGTAATGCCCGTGACACTGAGTTATTATACGTCACATGAAATGATGAGTTTCTACAATGGCTTGTGTTACACACAAGACCGAGTATTACCAAACAATAATATATAATAATATTGTTATTATATAATAAAGTAATATATAAAATATCAATTTTAAATTTTATTTCCTAATTAATAAAAATCTATGGTTTACTTATCCAATTAATTGGTCACAAATTAGTTAGAAATGAATATAAGAACTAATTAGAAATAAGGTGAATATTGCATAGAAAACTATTTTTATGCTAAAAAAGGTGTTTTATCTTAATAAATTAAATTAATTACAATGATAAAATTCATTATATATAATATATATATATATATATATTCAATAAATTATTTTTTGTATTCATCCAATAGAATTGATAAGCATATGATAAAAACAAAACCAATATTTCTCATAGAAACATATATTTTTATAATGAAACTTTTACCTTCTTGTAATGGAGAACATATTTTAAATAAATTTTTCTAAATTTAATAAATTTTTTATGTTAAAATAAACTTAATATTTAAAATTCAGACATAAAAATTTTGTTATGATAAATTTTGAACATTTTTATTTGAAGTTTCATTTTTTTAATGAATAGTGAAAATATAGAATATTAATTCAAAGATAATATTTATTCAAAATTATTGATAAGGTCAAAGTATTTTTTATTTATTAATTAAATTTAGGTCATTGGAATCAATTTCACTTTGAAATTGGATATAAAAACATATAAAATATTTGGATAGTTTTATATTAAAAAACAACATTGTCGTCCCGTTTACGGGATTAAATTTAAATTAATTTATAACACTTCCATGATTATAATTGGAAAAAAAATTTAATAAATATTTGGAATCATCATAATTTTTAATTTTTAATAAATTCAACATAATTCTTGACCATAAATATCAGTGAAATAAATTAAAATTAATTACAACGATAAAGGTAAAATTAAGCCTAATGAGGGACAAAACCTTAAACATAAGGGCTAAAATAACCGAGAAACTTGTCCAAAATCAATTGGATCACCATATTTCGACCCTATCATCATGTTTATATTCTTTTTAAATATTTTTCTTCCAATTTAAATATGAAAAACGTGGTTGGAATTCGCTTTTGCAAAATATACAAGAGTGCCACTCATATACTATAAAAGGCACTCAAGCCTCCCACTTTCTCACACCTTTCCAGCCCATTTTTATAGATCATAATTTTCCCAAATTGATCCTAAAAATCCCTCCCACTATCAAGAATCATAAAATTGGTCATAAAGACATCCATGGATGCACTTTGGTTCAAACCAAAAAGATTTTCCCAATTAAGAGGTAACATTTTCCCTCAAACTCTTTAGTTTTATTTGATTTATCAACCCGTGAAAGTCACATTATTACATGATTATAAAACAAAAACTATATCTTAAATATACTAATATGATTTTATGATATTTTTTTGAGATAAAATTATACTCAATTCTATCTAATGGGTAATGAATGTACAATTTATGTGTGTGATTAACTACCTCCTCATGAGATGAAGTTGTTTGTTTTTCCTTTACCACATCTCATGGTTGTAAATTATGGTGGAAAAACTATTTATATTTGTTATATATTATATTTATAAATTCATTATAATTATATAATTATGTTATAAAAATTATCATCATGATTTCAACTTTTTGTAAATACGATTACATCATTTATGGATGTGGGGACTACCACCCCCTCAAAGTGATGGGAAAAGTTTACCCTTTCCCCACTCATTGGTTCTTAATTTTTTTTAGAAAATGTTTTTAAGAAAACTCGATTTCATTTATCTCTTAGTTGGGGATTATATTTACTTATAAAACCCATATTTTATAATTCGTTTTGAAATGGGTTTCACCATTTTGAAATAATTTATTAAATACAGTTTTTACTATTTTATTATTTTTCCAATTTTTTCAAAGGAATCTTCTTATCGCATACCAGAAAATGAATTTTTTAAATCATTAATTGTTAAAATGGAATGTTTTTTTCCTCATATGATATGTATGGATTTACCAAATTTAATTTCATTGATTCTTAATATTAATTTTTAAATGGACAATTTTAATGAAAATATTTTTAAGATGTATTTTCAAGGAAAACTATTTTTAATTTTTTCTCAAAATAAATGAGATATTTTCCTCAAGAATGTTTTTAAAATATATTTTATAGTATTTATATTTATAAATGATAGAAACCATTTATTACTACTCAACATGGGATATTTTGTATTTATACCATCCTGATTCTTTCTCTAGATGGTTTATGATCAATTTGTCTAAGGATAGTATTCACAATAACATGTTTTATTCCGTTTTTAGTCTCCTTGAAATTTATAATTTACTATAATCACTATAAAATGGATTTCACATAATTATACTTATCATTTATCATGGATATGATTTTTTCTCAAACCATATATCATTTTACATACAATTTTTATATTGACAGTTATTTTATTATATATGGAAATGGTGATAAATATGTATTCTATATTTTATACAAATATTTGATAAGGAATATAGTTTATTCATTAAATAGATTATATAACATGAGTAATGATTTGGATATATAGTGACGAGTGGGGCCTTGAATTTATATAGCACCTTCACGAATAAACAAGTTCAAATTAGAAAAATATATTGAAAAAATTGAACAAGATTTTACCTATAGTTTAAACCATTTTGAGAATGGACTTGATGACATTCATTTTCACGTGCCCCAAACATGAATTACAATAATTATGAATTAAACTCATTTTGACTCACTTATTATTTAACTAAATATTTATTATTGACATATCTATAGATTCATTTAATTATCACTTCATTGAATGTATAGAAATGGTTTTCTATTTCTTATCATTACATTCAAATTATTCTATATCTAGTTATTTAAATGGAATGTGTTTTCATTTATTTAAATTTACATATTCATTATTGAATTCTTTATAATTTTATTTTTTATATGAAATGTGTCTTCTTTTATTACCCTTCCATATTTTTTATACACTAGTTAGTTTGTTGATTACATGGTATGTGTGTTCAGTTATTAACCATACCATAATTATTTTTTCTTATGGATTCATTATTTCTTCAGCTATAATTTACCATTTCTGGTCGTTTGAGCTCACCCATATTTATTTTACATTATCTAGGAATCCATTAATTATAAGAAAGAATATATTCTAGGATACTCAATATAGAATAATGTTATCTTAAAAAGATTAAAATAATGCTTTTATTATTGTATTCATTTGTAATACAAGTCTCATGTATGTATATGGTTTACCAAACTACTAAACTCTTAGATCCATCGTGATTTGATTCATTGTGATCATACAAAATTAATGGTAGTAGACACCATCTTTGAGATTTTTGGTGTCATGTGACTGCATTTTTTATCAAAGGATGTTCAGTAGAAACATTGGGAACTAGATTTTGGAATGAATAGATTAGAAAACATAGACCTAATATAGCCTTTGAGGATAAGTATAGAAGAAAAACCAGTAATATTTGTAAGGTAGATATTATTTGGGTATTCTTAGGAATGAATACGTGTATCGACACTACATGGGGAAGTTGTTATGACACTAATGTACATAAGAGTAAAAATTATGATAAGTTGTGTCCGGACTAACTTAGAAAAACCCGGTACATGACAACATGCCATACTGTGCATCTGGTTTTAAACTCACGGGGGATATGATTAGGTTAATTCAATTTTTCATTATAAACCATTATTAAGGATTTGAAAATATCGTGACAATGAATGACCTAGGTTAAAACATGGAATATGGAAGGAACTATGTGGAAATAAATTAATGAATTATTAATGTATTGGGGTTGTATTGAGAACCTTATTTAAAATTGTATTTGGTGATTAACCTTATTTCAAGGATTTACATCATATTTATTTTTAAAATTAAATTAACATTCTTATAGAAAATCCCAACCTATTTTTATGGATTCAAACAAGCATGTTCAAAAAGGCTACGGGCCGTGAACCCATGATCGACATATGATAAGGGTTTCACACAAACCATTATTTGACCCAAATTTCTAGTCAACATATAATTATTTATAGTTAAATAGTTTGAAAAATAATTATTAAATATTAACCAGTACTGTATATTTTGTGGTATAGAGATCAATTTCTTAACAATACTAGATTTGGAGAACAGTTAAAGACAAATTTAAATACTTTTAACTCTTTTATGTTCCTTAGCAACCGTTAAAAGATTATTTTAGTGCTTCACCGATCAAAGTTAATTTTTTGAAAAAAAAATCTAGAAGTAAGAGATGAATTATAATTTGATCAAAGCACAACCAAAATATAGAATTTCATATGAAATTACAACTTATCATGTAAGTAAATTTCCATATATTTTTAGGTAGTTAGGGAATTTTTAAATATGAGGAAAATGATCATAAACAATGTTGACCTAACACCTTGATTTTTATTGAATCGAAGGTCTTCTAAATCATCATAGATTTATATATTTGAGACCCTCCAATTTCTATTGATCATTAACCTATTTTTGATTGATGAACTCAATCACTCTCTATAGATATTCACACATTTCTTTGAAGTATGTATCTCTAATTTCCACAAATGATATCCTACTTAGATGCCTAGTTATATTATATTCCATGTGACCTTTTTAATTCTAATTATGTATTTTATATAGGATTTATTATAAACCATTATAATGATATGGGATTTAAAACATCAAAAATATTTCAGAATATATCACCATGATCGATTTTCAATTGCAAAGATGCAATTTAATTATGGTTAGTAGAATGCAACGGCCCAAAAATCTATAGTAGGATCATTGTATTCGATAAAGTTTCTGAAACACAATACCAATCATGTAAGGGAATATTATATTCAGAGTATTTATAATTATATAATATTTTAAATAAAATCAATATATTTTATGGCTTTAAAGTCATGAAACACCGAGTTAGCATACATCACACACAACAACAGGTTTCTCCAATGTCTTGAATTACACGCAAGACCAAGTTTTACTAAAAAATAATATATTATTAAAATATAATTATTTATTATATTAAGATATAGAACAGTCATTATGAATAGTATTAAATAAAAAATGAAAAGAAAAACATTTTTATGCTCCCAAATTTATTTTATCATAATAAATTAAAATATTTATAGTTATTGAATGATATTATGGTAATATATATATATATTATTAAATAAAATACTTTTTATATTCATCCAAAAAATTTGATAATCATAAGATAAGAACATAACTAAAATTTTTCCTAAAACGTATATTTTTATAAAGGAACTATTACGACCATTAAATGGAGAACCTATTTAAATATTTTTTTTGAATTTTTATAAATATTTTACATTTAAATAAATTAAATACTTGAAATAAGAACGTAAAAATTAGGTTAGGGTGAATTTTTGGAATTTTTCTAAGAAGTTTATTTTTTTTATTGAATAATGATAAATATTGAATTTTAATTCCAAACTATTTTTTCATAAAATTTATTTATAAGATTAAATAATATTTAAAATTTATAGAAGTTTAATATGATAAATATTTTATTATTTAATCAAATTTAGGTCACTAGAATCAGTTTCACATTAAAATTGGATATAAAAACTTCGCAAATTTGGAGAATTTTTATTTTAAAAACCCACATTGTTGCCCTATTTATGGGATTAAATGTATATTAATTTTCCCCAATTATGACATTTTAACTTGTAAAAATGGATTCCATATTTTTAGTCATAATAATTTATAATTTATAATAATTTTGACATAGTTTTTTTTAAAAAAAATACAAGTGAATGTAATTAAAATTATTTACAACGATAAAGGTAAAATCAAGCATAACAAGGGACAACACCATAATCTTAAGGGCCAAAATTACCTAGAAACTACTCCAAAAGACATTATAAAAACATATTTAGACCTTATATTCACTTTTATTGGAAACTTACAATTATTGTATCCACTTTCAATTGGAAAAAACAGAGTTGGATTTCCCTTTTCTAAAATTTACAACAGTGTCATTCCTCCTACACTCTAGAAAGGAACTCAAACCTCTAATTTACTCGAACCTCTCAAGATAATTATTGTCAACCAATATCTATCTATATTTCTACTAAAATTTCCTACCCACAAGATAGATTCTGCAAATTTTTGTGAAATCCTTCCAAGGAAACCCTTTGGTTCAAACGAAAAGGAGTTACCCAATTAAGAGGTAACATCTTTCCTCAAGATCATTAGTTTTATTTTTATTATCCACACCCTAAACACTATTTATTCTTTTATTGTTTAAAAAATTATTATACTCAATATAATTTTATGTTTTTATGTTAAGGGTTCTGCCAAAACTCACACAAAAGTCCATTGAATGGGTAACAATCTTTCCTTTTATGTGTATAGTGAGATACCACCTCGAGAAATGATTTTGTTCATTTTTACATTACCACAACTCTTTATTAGGAATCATGATGGTAAATATATTTATATAATTTTATATTTTTCATTTATATATTATTTATAATACTTTAAATAATTTATAAAACATACCTTTATGCTTTCCGATTTGTGTAAATACAATAACATCATTTGTGGAAGTGTGGACTACCACCACATCAAACTAATGTGACTCTTTCACACTATACATGGAACATATAAATGAAGGTTTTAATAAAAGTATGTATTATATATTAAATTGATACTATAATTTAATTATAAATCACATATGTATCATTTACATATAATTATTATTTTAAAATGAGAATAAATGATAGTAGTGTTCATGCGTACACATGACCTACCATCTCCATGAATGGTGCATTTAATTTGTTATAATCAAATGGTATGAAATAATATAAATATATAAATACTATATTTATATTATTATAATATCATATAATTAATTATATTTATTTTTAAAGCAAGATAGGAACAATAATTAACAAGTGAAAACATGCTCGAAAAACTAGGTATTTAACACATGATATAGTGAAAATAATGAAATATTTATATAAAATAGGTAATAAGATATTATAAGAAGATAAAATATCATATTATAAAAATGTATATGGTTATTTAAAAAGTTATTAAAACTATTAAAAACCTTATACATGAATTTATAGTATGTTCACCGAAAAGGACATTGAAGGTAATTTTTTTACCTCATATTTTACATCACTGAGATAAATGTCATTCACCACTTACATATTTTATGTGGTGTATATTTTTCCCTATTTGGATATATTATAAAATTAATTATTTAAAATTCAGTTTCTTTAGTTTTTTTACTTCATGGTTATTACTATTAAAAAATTTCAATGTAGTAGGAGACACTTTGGAATGTTTAAAGATTATATTCTACATGAATGCTTTTAATAATCATCCAATGCTATTTACATTAATTGAGGAATACTTTATTCTTGTGTACTAAATTTATTATATAAGGTGTAAAAAATTCCAAATTCAAATGTAATATAAATATTCATTCATTATTTATGGTATTTTTAGTTTCAATCTAAATTATTTCATCTAATGTGATTTGAGGTAAATATTACCAACATGAAAAGAATTTAATAACCCAATTTTTTTATTTAGGTTATACTACTACCTCATTTTCATTAATAATATATGGTTATGTTCATAATGAATTTGATTATATATTTATTTATTCACACTTTATTATGTGGATATATATTTGATAAGCATAATCTAATTATATATTGATTCTCACTTCAATGTTTTAATCTGTTCAAGGGTTTAATTTATAATATCATTTTTTATGAGATTATTTTCATTTGAATTTCCATCAGAGGAAATTATTTGATCATTTTCTAATAATACATTTCATTTTTTCTCCTCTATTTATTCGTGACCTCAACAAATTAACAGTTCCATTTTCCAACTCTTTGGAACATGAAATATTTTATAAAATGTTTTCAATAAAACCCGACATCATTTATTTATTTATTCAGAGAACCTATTTTCTTTTAATATAAATATTTTATAAAATTGTTTCAAAAATGTTTTTTAAAATTGAAACATGTTTCATTAATGAAATTTTTTTAATTTTTATTTATTTTACAAATATTTCAAAGGAATCTTCTTATCGTTTTCCAAACTAGGAATTTTTATAACAATTTACTATATAAAATGAATGTAATATTTTCCTCATACAAAATATATAGATTTACCAAGCGTTATTTCATCTCATATTTTTTTTAATGTTTAATAAGTTAATTTTAAAATAAAATGTTTTATGAGTAATTTTCAAGGATTTGTTTTCAAAAACTGTTTAAAAATAAAAGGGGTTTTCTTCAAGAATGTTTTTAAAATATCATTTTTATTATTTATATTCTGTAACAATATCTAGAAATTATTTCACAATCACTTAGGATATGTTTTATTGATACTATCCTTATTCTTCCTCCGGATGTTTTATTATCAATTTGTCAAAGTATAGTATTCGCATTCACTACCTTGATTACTTTGTTTTTACCCTTGAAATAATCAATTTCCTACAATCATTTGACATTAAATTTACAATAATTATCCATACCATTTATAATGGATATTTTTATTAGATAAATAGTATATCATATTGTATATGGTGTTTACTCTGACAATATTTTGATAATCTAGGGAAACATTGATATTTCCATATTCTTTATTCCATAAAGATATTTGATAAGAAAATTAATTTATTAATTATTTTGGTTATTTGATATGAGGAATGATTTGAATAGGAAATGATGGTTGAAGAATAAAATTTATATATCCCCTAGATTCATCGATATTTTTTCATGGGAAAAATAAGTTTCACAAATTAAATGAGTTTCTTTCTATAGTTTAATTATTCTTTTGAAAGGTTTTGACAGTATAGGTTTTCATGTGAGTCAGACATGAAGTCCAATAATAAATAATTTCCTTTATTTTTTCTTAGTTAATACTTAAACATGATATTTTTCATCTATATGTCAATGTATTCATTTCAATATCAATTCCATGATTTAATTTCATGTGTTTTTTGTTTCTTAGCTTTCCATATTGATTACTCTATATGAAATTATTTAAATGGAATTTTATTAGTTATTTGCCTCTCAATATTTTTTATTCACTTCCTACTTATTTTATTGATTATTTGGAATTTGTTTTCAATCATTAACTATACATATTTTTTATGCACTAATTAATTGATTACATAGTATGTGTGTTTTGTAATTTACCATTACATAATTATTATTCTCATTAATTTATTATTTCTTCGATTATACTTTACTCATACTAAGAATTTTAGGTCTCCCTTATTTTTTCCTTTCCTTAGGAATACAATAAGAATACTAAGAATGATATATAAGGATATGTTAGATGGAATAAAATTATCCTCAAAATAAAAAAATTATGTTTTAATTACTATATTAATTTTTAATCAAATACTCTTGTATGCATCTGATTTACCAAGAATAAAAAATTATTCAATCATTTGGGATTTAATTCCTTATAGTCATGCCAATGTAAGCATAATAGGCACAAGATGTGAGATTTTTGGGGCCTGGTTACTAAATTTATTTGTAATAAGTTCCACATAGAATGAAAAAAATTATATATTAATATAATAATTTAGTTTTTAACATATAAATAGGTTATTTAATATACCAATGTAGTTGGTTTTATTCTATAAACTATAAAATAATCTCACTTAAACTAGATATAACTACCAATGAAATTATGTCCACTAGCAGTAATTTGATTTTCATGACCCTACTGAGATAATTCTTTAATCTCGGGGTCCACCATATTTTCCCATATGGAAACTGTGTAAACTACAACCTCACCACTTTAAGATAAATCCCTCATGTTGTGATACATATAATATGTACTCTTTTTTCCACTGATATGATTATGGATCTATGGTTATAACCACCATTTTATTAGTATCACTATATAAAATGATAAGGTTTTATTTTTGGGAACAAATCAATCCCCATGATTATGTTTCACATTCTATTACTTTTTTAGTTGTTATAATATTTCAATATTCTCTGAATCGTCCATAAAAGTTGAAACAAATTTATTATTTGAGTTATTTTAGCTTAATACTCATCTTTTAAGGGTGTAAAAATATCCTGATGTTGATTTAAGATAATTTTTATATATCTAGATACTAATATATGTATTTCCTATAGTGAAATGTTCCTCACATCATCCATCAGTCATGAATATATGTTTTGTATGAATATGAAACATTATGATAGTGTTGAATACTCTATAATGGTGGTATCCATGATTTCCTGATATATTACAACCATGAACAAGCTGTATATAACATCAATTATTGTATACAACATAGTAAAAAAGACTGATATTTTCATGGATACATATGGAATTTATGTAATCCATTATCTCTACATCCACTTTTCTTCAATGACACATATCAATGGAGAGATGTATGCCATATGAAATTGGAAATAAAATAATCCCATATTGGATTGATTATTAATAAATATTTTTGTTAAATTATATATATACATACTATGAGTTAGTCTAATAAGTCACTTGGATATATCATTATGGATCTTGATCTAAATAATTTATTTCACTTTACCCATTTTATTTATATAGAATAATTTTTTTAATCATGTATTAATAGATTTTAAGATTAGTAAATCATTTCATATTAGTTATATTTTAAATAGATATACTATTTTGAAAATATCAACACTCTGACTAATATTTTTTTGAGAGAAGGCCTATATTCATTCTTTATGAAAACAAATTCCCTTATAGCTTTATCAAAGAGAATGTTCCATGATATAGGTTCTTATGTTGACCCATAAATAGATCTATGAAACTAGTACACATTATTGGAATATTTTGGAATACAAAACCCTTCTAGTTGTATCGTATACAAATATTCTATAAGGTTTCTATTAAGGAAGTCTATTTTGAAATCCACCTTCCAAATTTAATAATAATTGATAAATGTTATAGAATGTAGAATTCTAATGGAATTTAGAATAATTATCGGTGAAAATGATTCATTATAGAAAATACCTTAATGTTTTTAATCCATTTTTCCACTATCTAGATATATTGTTATCGGAACATCCATCCATGTACAATCTATTCGTGAATAGAGATTTTTAACTTATAGGTTATAAATTCATTGGTGAATTTACCAAAATTAAAACATATATTTAGAACATAGAATATTTCTCATAATTCGTAGAATCATTCCATTCAATAGTCTTAGATCAACATTCTACACCTTTTTATATCCCTTGGTCATTAATTATAAGAAAATAAAAGTCATTATACATGATTAAAGAACCATATCCTTGTGGTTATCTAACATATTTTCTATTTCTAAGAAGTACTTGTCTCTGTAACATCATCCAACAAGGTAATTTTAGGTATATATTCTTAAATAGGAACATTCATATCTTGATCCTCAAATTAATTGAAATAGATTTTCCCCTCACTATCCCTTTTAGATATTTTATCCCACTCAAGAAATGTGGGATATATGTCTTCCCCAATCCTCTTGTTTGAGTGTTTAAAAAAATATCATTTAGATTTCATACGATAATAAAATTAAGATATACATCATTCCTTGATGTGAGAGTTTGTTTCCATGATTTGATTAAGACTCTACAAATACATAAATATTAATATGTGGGAAAATAATATTTTCCACCCTAGAGATCATATCGAATACCATTCAAATTATTATATTGAAATTTGTTTAAAATGTGTACTAAACAATGTAATTCATATCCAAAAAATGATAATTGTATACTCCCATGACTCATCATTGACCTTACATTTTCTGAAAAGTTACAAGTACTATTTTTAACATTCACCATTCCATTTTGGCATATAAGGATAGGTTATTTGAGATAAAGTCAAGAAATCATATATGTATTTGATGAAATATTGGTTGAGATATTCTCCACCATTGTATGAGTGAATCTTATTCACCTTCCTACCAAGAAAATTATCTACATTACTCTAGTACCCCTTGAGTTTAATGGAGTATTCAAGAAAATCCCTCATTATGTTGTCATATCCATATATAATTAATTCATTGGTAACAAAAAATAAATAATACCATTCATTGGTAGCTTCCAAAAATATTTCTTGAAACACATTTATATGAACCAATACATATTATTCTTTCACCCATTTATGTTTTTGACTAAATGAGAAATTTTTAATTTTTAATTATGAACAAGATTGAAAAATAGAAAGTGGTTATATTTTAATAAAATATAAGTACCTATCTTATTATAGTCGTGTTTATAAATTTTCATTTACTTGATTGAGCTTGTGAGTATATAATTGTGTTTTATAAAAGACATGAAAACTTGATTAATTATTGATTTTAAGCATTTGGTTTAAATAATGTATCATAAAAATTCCATTTATTAATTGTTCCAAAGCATAAAAGATTTTATATTTATAAAATTCATATCTATTTTTTCCAAATATGATAATAATTCCATTTATATCAAGTCTCAATATACATATAATGTTCTTGGTAATAGTTGGAACAAACAAAAAATTCATTGAAACCCTGATAAATCTTGTTCATAATATAAAATTATAATCTGTAATTTCTATAACAATTATTCTTTCCAAATTTGGAAATCATAGATCCATTTTACCTGTGGGAATTATTCAGAATGAACATGGATTATATATTTTGATACACATGCGAGAATTAAAATATTTATCTAATAACCAATTTGTAAAAATTAATTTTCATGACCCTATCCCTCAAAATTTCCACTCCTGGGATGAAAATTAACAAATATAGATACTAACATCCCCCAGTGCAGCATTCAGTATGACATCGGTTGGGGACATTCATTGAGGGTATAAAATCTATCAAAGGGAAGGAAGTACTCTCCAACTGATATATTAGTGTAATGCAACATGATATCTACCATCATGAAATTATATGATATAATCAAAAATAACGGATACCAAAACCATCAAAAAAATTGCATAATGTAAAGAAATACATGAATATTGTAAAATGAATAGACAAAAGAAAATCTTAAGGTAATGAATCATTATAAACTCCAATGTGCATGAATGTAATGTCTATATTAGTCTCCAAACCTAAAATTGAGTTTTTATATATGTGGGGTGAGAATAATATATATACTCTATAGGATTATACCCAAGTTTCCCCATTCTCATGTAAAATGCGCATAATAATTCACCAGCGGGAAAATAGTAGAACCAACATAATCCTAAATATGTTAACTAACCAATTAAATCCATTACATTGCATGCTAACCTAATAATGAATCCATGGATAATAATATAATTTGATTTATATTTATAAAAATATTTACCTAACACCACTTTCCCACTGATTCTATTCTTTTATGCCCCAATTTTCTATTTCTTATTGTTCTAAACCATTCTATATAAATCATTCCCAATGAAGTTTGGGACATCGCCTCATACCAAGAACCCCGCATGGAACACTCTAGCACATCCCTCCAGAAGAAACATGGTAAACCACATCCTCCCATAACCTCTTCCATATATCCAAGATAGTGAGGTATCATTATCATGCATGAGATCATCCTTTTTTTTCTTCTAACCATGAACAACCCCACTATTGGCCACCTCATAAATCTCTTCAATCTGAAATATATGTTAACTATATCTTCAATCTATCATATCCCAGTTATAAGGAAATCATATAGATGAGAGAGTGGGGAAGAAGACTTATCCATCCATCTATGATCACATTCATGTATATGGGGTAACCCCCCCCCAAAAAAAAATCTAGGTTATAGTACATAGTTCTCAACATGGGTTTGGTGTGTTCATAATTAACATTGAAAATAGAATATATTATTTTCAAACACACAAGACCATTGAATGAGTTTACAATAAGGGAAATTCCACATCTGATAAGATCACCACAAGCCCTCACAACCTCACAACATTCAATGCCAACTAGAAATGAATTAATATTCATAATAAATACCAAATAAAAATCCATATCCCTTTATTAATTTTAATGGAAAATTTTTTATAGATTTTTCAATTACAAACCATCCCAATTTATTAATCTCAATAATTTAATGTTTAACTGTAACTAAATTAACCAGACTTCTCATTTTAGTTCAAGAGATTGTTATAAATTCCATCAGAGGTCATTTTAGTCTCATCATTAACATTTAATTCCATCACTACCTGGAAAATAGATCAATACAACAAAAGAACCCATATTCCTCTTGAAAAATCAAGACACATCTCAGCCACGACACATCACAATACCTAGACATTAAAAATACCACCCATCTCAACCATTACACTACACAACTACTACACATCCCAACCATCACACATCACAACCACCAAAAAGCACCAAAAGTTACAACATCTACAAGACAAAACCACCAAAAATCAAATTTCAGTTTAAAAAAAGAGATTTCACCATATTAAATTCAATATTTTTATGGAATTATCACACAAATTTGAGATTACATGTCCATCCAATTTATTAACCATATATAATTTCATATAAACATAAATTTTTGGGGAGTCAAAATATTATTTGAAATTTGTCTCAAAATCCCAAAAGACATAAATACATAAAAAACACAGTATAAACCAATGGTGGATATATTTGTGTGTATGATGAACCATATAGGAAGAATATCAATAACAAATAAAAAGCAAGAAATTTATTCCCCAACACTTCTATTTAAATTTAACAAAATAATTATCTTCACTAATTTGTTGCATATTATCTCCCAAAAATGAATTATATCACAACATTTACATCAAATAGGTGAGATGATGAATCATCTACCTCAAATAGAGTATTCCGATTTGTTATGCAAGTCTAGGAAAGTTTTAGATGAACCATAAGAGAAAAAACTAATGAAAAATCCTTGAGACACCTAGAATAAATCATCCCACCTCATTCTATTACTAATGAATTAATATAAAACTAGTTTCACTCTAAAAAATAATTATATACATTAGTACCTTAAATAAAAAAATTAATTGAAGAAAATTGAACCCACCTAGAGTCTCCAAGAAACACTACAAGAAATATAATCTATAGACACAGACCTATATCCACAGTTTTATAGGTCTATATCTATAGGTTTTTTATAGCCACACTTTAATTAAACATCCATGGATAAACCTCACTAAACATAGGCGTTACTTTTTTCGATATGCATTAGCCTCTTCTATCCTCCTCCCCTGATCCATGACCCTCCTCTTTAAACCATCTACATCTCTCACCACAGTGCCCTCCTCCCAAAACTACGAATCAATGCACCCTCTCATGCTGTCATCGACCTCTCTCACCACGACCATCTTATTTTTATGGTCAAACTCTCTCATGACCTCTCTCCAACTGTTCACGACGACCATTTAGAAGCAGTAATCCATTGGCCCTTTATCTTGAAATATTTATGTACTTTCTGAATCTCTCACCTTTTATTTCCCTCCCACTGTAAACCTCTTAGGTTTTGTTGATAAAAGCATCATCCTCCTATGGACGATGTTCTATTTTTATTTTTTTTATTTCCATTATGGAAGGAAAATTACATGTTCTAGATGACTATGTTGATTTAGAGGATAAAGATAGAGAGGATTCAATTTTGACTTCCTGTACAGTAGGGAATTTATGATCATCATTTTTAATTATTTAGTAATTGGTAGTTTCATTTAGTTTTTCTTTGTTCAATGATATTTTATCTAATTGGGATAGTTTTTTTTGATTCGTCTGGTATTAGAATTGATGGATTGTTTGTAATTTCCATGCACCTCAAAATTTTACTTATTGATTGTTTTATTTTAAAGTGAAGTTACTTGCTAGAAGTAGTTTTTTAATTTGTATTCTATTTTATTTTTACACATCATTCTTATTTCATTTATTATTTGCTTATATTTTTTCCCAGATAACATATGATTGCATGGTGCATTATTTGAAATCCCCCTTTGACTTTTTTTCCAAGTAATTGCGGATGTGGAGTCATATTTATCATTGTCTTATGTTCTCTATTTATTTTTTTAAAAGATACTTTCTGCATTGAAAAGCTTGTTAGCAGGTCGTGAGGTTCAAATTTAAAGAAGTTTAAAATTTTCTGTATGTTGTTGCCGATTCCTTTCATTGAGTTAGCATGTTGTTTTTCCCTGATGAAGAATAAGGGCAGATTCTTCTATGCATTTGTTAACTATATTGAAAAACATTGATTCTATACCACCATACCGATCTAATTTGAACGCGCAGTTGAACAGTTTTCATTGGAGGAACTAAAAACAATACCAATGTGAAGGTTTTTTGTATTACTAATTATATTTTTTTAAACCTAGATCCATGGTTAGAAATTATTCCTACTCGCCAAAATTTCCTTCTATGGTGTTCATCAACTCCAAAAGTGGTGGTTAGCTAGGAAGTGAACTTCTTAAAACATATTATGACTTTCTAAACCAGAACTATGTATTTATTTTTTTAACCCCTCAAATATCACTCATGTATTTTCTCCAATGGTTGCAATTTATATGTTTATGGGATTTTAGGTTGTTTAAAATATCAAATGATGAATGAAAAACCAAATACATTTGTTTTATTCAAATCAGGTGAGTTTGGGTGCTAGGGTGGCATTTAGAGTATGATGGATATGTATTGGGTATGATTTGGATTTGTCTTTGGGGGTTTTGGTTGGTGGTAATCCCTCAGGTTGGTGGATCTTATGGGGGGTTTTTCTTGATGTTTTGATATAAAAATCATTAAATAGAGAATGTTAGTGATTTCGGGGTGATTTAATTGTGTATTTTTATTAGGATGTTTTTTTAAATCAATTAAGGGGGTGGATGGTTTCTTATTATCAGGGGTGAATGTGTGAGTTTGGTTGTTATGCTTGGTGTGTAGGAGAGTAACCCTTAGATTATTATGATAAAATGTAGGGTTTGGTGTTTTGGAAATGATATTTTGTTATGAAGTACGGATTAAAGGTAGTTTCATGATTTTTTGGTAATAATGCATGCTGAGGATTGTGGAGAAATGGGTTTCTAATTAGTAATGTTGTTATTACGAGATGATGTTGAGTCAAAATTTATCAACAAATAATCTAATTAGGAGGGCATTGTGTTGTCATAGGAAATATTACCAATTTTTTGTTTCCCTCATATTAAGTTACAACTACATTGATCCATTTACCATGGCCTTTGAAAAGTAAAAAAGCAATGGTTTTCTAAGTTATCCATGAGTTCTAGGAGTAATAGTATCTAATTTTGAGTAGTGATATGGGATAGTAGGATGTTTAGAATATGTTGATGAAATTTAGTTCCTATTTGAATGGATTGTAACTATAGAGGATATATGGGTGAAACTAAAAGTTTCTAAATTCAAAGTAGATGAATCATAATGGATAAATACATTTGATCATAAAAGAAAGAATGAGGAGGTTTTATGGAACGAGTTTCATTCCCTCTTCTATGAGAAGCTGTGGTAGATTTACATAATAAGATAATTTTTTTGTGATTCATGGAGCTATATCATTATGGGAGTCAGCAATGGAGTAGGAAAATAAATTTGAATGGTTTATTCAATTCATGCCATCCTTAAAATAATTTTTTTTTTCATAAAAGAATTATATTTTTTAAGTGGTCTTATTTACTCATTATAGGTATGAGTAGCTTCCTTTTATCTGGAAACCTACTTAGAGATATTCAAGAAATACTGAGTATCTATATAGATATATCAATTTCTTAGGAAGGTTCATGGAGATGGATAGAAACTGGGTAGGAATGAATATTTGTTTGTGAGCCTCAGTATGTGGGTGAAAAAATAAATTGAATTAGTAATATCTCAGATCAATATTAGAAAAATACATGAACCTTGGTCTATTTCTCATGTATCAAAAAAGTGTGTTCATTACCTTAGTATTGGGATGGTAAAAGTGGGTTTCATGTATGTGTCGAGATGTGGGTTTCTATATTATTCTGTTGGAATAAGCCATCCTAGGTGAAGGGGATTTTAGTACCATACTTTTTGAGGTATTTCTAAAGTTATTTTTTTCTATAATTTGGTTTTCTCTATCTAGTATCTTTTAATATATTATTTTTGTTGGATATAATGTGTGTTTGAAAGTTGATAGTTTTTAAGTGAAGAAATTTTGTTGTGATACTGGGCTAGGATATTCTATAGTGATCATAATTTGATATGAGGCACTAGGAATGTGATTGTAGGATTGAGGATGGTATCGAAAATACTATAGTGGGGAGATTCATACTCGTATTGTTTTGAGTGAAATCAATATCAAGGAATGGTGATCATTATAATGGTTGTAAAATGTATGATCATAGACTGTAAATTGATGAATTTAGTGATTGGATATGGATATTTGATGAACCGTATTTGGTTCCAAGGCCACACCAAAATTAATGATTTACTTATAGTGGTTGGTATAGTAAGTGTGTTTAGTTAATTATGAGGATTTTATATTGGAAAATTGGATATTTAGAGCTTATGTATTTCTAAGAAGTCAGTCAGATCAATGTTTTGGGTTTAATAACAATATTTAATATTGTACTGGGATAGTTCTTGACAATTCTTGTGCAGTGTTTGAAAGGGATCCTAAAAAGGGTACTCTAAAGGCTATTAAAAGTGTATGTGGAATGGAAACCAAGTAGTCTAAATTGTTCTGAATTTATGACGTAGATTCCATAATAATAATAACTGTTGAATTATAAAAGGGAAAAACCAATTATCACATGTTCGAAAATAGTTTTTGTAAAGAGAAATATAAAATCAAGAAGAAGGAAGATCAGGAAACAAAATATTGTCTAATAATATTAGAAAATTGGTTTGAAAAATCTAAGAATATTTAGCAAGAATTTAAGATGGAAAATTATCTACTTTATAATGTTGATAAAACTATATAAACTATGAATAAATGGTAATTCCAGAGGAATAAAATCCTAAAAAAATGTGGTTTTAATCTATAAAATTAAGAAGGATATAGGAATGAAGAGTTTTAGGAATTTTATACATTCAAAGAATGATTTTTTTTAGGTTTAGAACAATTTCTAATCCCAATTTCATGCTTTTAAGTGCTGATGGATGTTTAATTTGTTTCTATTTTTTTATTTTTGATTTTTGAATAGAAAATTAAAGGGGATGTTTGAAAAATAAAGAGCTTTATTAATGATCATGTTATTTAATTTTGGGATGTACATATTAATTTTAATATTATCTGTTCATTTTTGGTTATGGATTCATATATCATTTATCATGTATAGTTCACCCATTGATAACATATATATAAGAATTCCTCATATCTAATTTCTTTTCCCACTATTTTCTTATAGGTAGTTTCTTAGGATGAGGTAGGTTTTATCCACCACCATTAAAGACAGTGAGTTCACGATTTGGGTAAGGTTTATTCTGTTTTTATTCATTGGCCCAATTTTAATTAGGGCTTTTTTGATTTTTGGGTTCCTTATATTTTTGTAGTGTGTTTTGGATTTCATTGAGGTGGATTCGAGTCGTTGTTGACAAATGCTAACATGTGTAAACATAGGTATGCATATACATAGATAAGTTACCCCTTTATATATATTCACTCATGGCAGTATGAATATATATATCGGGGCTAGGTGTGCTTATATATAGAGATGAAAAATGAATACACATCTAAGTGTAAAGGGATATATGCAAGTACAAACATATATTTAAGGACCCCCTTGTGCCTATTTGTCCATGAAAATATGTACATAGGGGATAGGTGTACTTATATATATGTGAAGTTTCATATGCATGCAAGTGGAAGAAATGATGATTTGAGTTGTCATCATAAAAAGCAAACATTCCTTGACATTGAGGTAGGGTCCCTCTCTTAGCCTCTTTAATTCAAGAACATATAAAATATCATTTATATTCTTTCTTAATTATGCATTTTTATATTAAATTTTAATTCTTGAATAAGTATTAGTTAAGATAATTGTATCGTTTGATAAATAAGTGATGATTTTGTAATAAAAACCCTCTAATGGAGGTGCATTGTCTGTGAAAACTCAAAGTGGTATACCTTTCTAGAAATTATTGCATTGATGTTTTCTTTATAATTTATGTCATTGTTTGTCATAATGCACACATAATAATTGACCCTTTTTTATGTCCTTGTAGGGGGTTTACCTATTTTTATTAAAATGTTTCTTTGAACCATGACACCCTTTTAAGTGTTGTTAGAATTTTAATATGGAATTGACCATAATGACCAATTCACCACAATTTTAATAAAATTATTGGGATGAAATGGATTGTAAATGGTTTTAGTAGGGTAAAAAATATTCTTTAAATTCACATAAATTTTCTAAATATTTCTCCACAAAGAGATTTAGGAATATTCTCTTCATTTTTTTTCATTCGACTATGGACTACAAAATGATCATGATTACACTATTTTATAAGTCATTAAAAACAAACATTACATTAATTAGTTTTACCATGACATGGTGAGAAAATACTATCCATTTTCTATCCACTATGAGTATGGTCCATATCTTTTATGGGGTGGAATTCCTCTCTTTCTTGACACTATATTTCTGAGTCTGACATTAGATATTAGTGAATACATCCACTATTTCATCACTAAATATGATACTATACTACCTTTTATGTTCTTTGGTATTAACCTATAAAAAAACTATTAGTTATTGAATACTGCTTGGTTCCACCCCACACGAGGTTCTTCTTTCATCATCACAAAACCACTTTATAATATCATAATATTCTTGGTAGTCCCATACCACTTTAAATGTGGTCTTATATCACTTTTTTATCTTCAATGATAATTTAATACCATTGGAACGTTCAAAAATAGATTTTACACCTCTTCATATTTTGATCAGGCTCTACTTCAATTTTTCTTCATTATTCTAGTAAGCAACTCTAGATTTGGAATTGAAAATTTTATTTGGTTGTTTAAAATCACTTATTGAGTTAGATAAAACATTACACCATTCTTTTTATCCTTATAACAAATTATTATTTCTGTAAATTCCTATTAAAAATTATGATAAGTAATATATATGCATCACCTTGTTAAAAGTCTCTATTTTAGATCACCCACACTGTTTTCCAACATAAAAAATATGTGTGTTTTTATCATATACACACCATGAATCCATATATTTTGAATGTATATAGACCATTCATTATACCTCCACCTTAATATTTCACAATTTCCAATATATATTTGACTAATTTATTACATGGGGGTAGGTGGAGTGGGGAGGGTGTAGGGGGGAGGTGGTAGGGGGACTTTTGAAGGGAATGGGTGGTCTGTAGGTGGGTTTGGAGGGAAAAAGGGATGTCTGTAGGGTAGGGGGATAGGGGAGGGGGAGTGGGGAGGGGTTAGGGAAGAGGGGGAGGTATACAACATAGGGGGAGGGTTGAATGTGGGGTGAAATGGAGAGAGGGGTATGGGGGAAGGGGTGCAAGGGGTAGTGGGGGGAGGGAAAACTGGAAGGGGGTGTAGTGGGGGTCTGTAGGGTAGGGGAGGGTGCAATTGGGGTGAAAAGAGGTAGGGGGTGCAAGGTGGGTGGGGAAGAGGGTGCAAGGGGGGAAGTGGGGTGAGGGAAAAGTGGTAGGGGTGGGCCTAGTGTCTCATGCATGTAGCTCCATGAAATGATCAATTTTCAATTTCCCATCCACCTCCACTTCCATTATTTAAGATTTTTCATCCAATTTTATGTTGATTTTCTTGACCACCTTCATATTCATCACTTAGGCTAGGAATAAGGTCGTCTTCCAATCACTCTCTTTAAGCCAGAGGTTCTATGATTTTTTCCTCGAATCTCATTCCATTTCCAAGATTCATTCAGCTAGAGTAGTTTGTTTTTCCACCAGATTTGCAAACATTTAATCATCCTAGATATCATAGAGCCTCTACTCTTGACTTTATATGTATTTGTTGATACCCTCAAAGCTATTTTACCTACTCGGTCTACATTCTATTTATCTTAGAAGGTCTTTCTTTAAATATTTTAGGCGATGTGTTAAACCCACCCAAGAAGAGCCCAATTTGTACAAGCTGAAGAAATACCTTCATACTCTTCCAATTCCGTGTGTAGGAAAATTGAATACTCCTTATTTCATACTTCTTTAGTTTCACTACAACCGGTGGGTGGTCTGAAAGATCCCTTGTGAGATTATTAACGGATGTCTGTGTGTACGTGTCAATGCCTTTAATGTTTAAAAAACACTGATCCAAACTACTCTATATTCTCTTACATCATTTAATGATGTTGAACCATGTGAATTTTATACCTGAGAAACCAAAATCTATAAGACACATCACATCTATGAATCCTATGAAATCCACTATGGAAATGGTTGCATACACTAAACCCCATTTCTTTTTTGTCTAGGAGGGAGGGTGTTTTCTTAGAGGGAGGGGTGTCCAGGAGTGAGGGGGTGTCCAGGAGGGAGGGGGTGTCCAGGGGGTGGGGGTCTACAGGTGGGAGGGGGTGTGGCTGTATATGAATGTTTTAGAAAACTAGTTAACTCCCAACTACTTGACTCCAAAGGGAATTATTTTGTGATCAATCTTTATTATGACGTGACCTATCAAACCTCGATTGCTAGCAGACATTTATTTTTCATGCCCAAATACTCTACGAAATGACAACGAGTCGATGCAATCATCTCTCCATGATGAAACTACCATTTTCTTGTAATAACATATTTTTCATGCGACATGGGAAAATTGTGTTTTGATCAATTTATTCCCTACACAGTTTTATTACCTCACAATGAAACCCTATATACCACACCAAACAACAAGAATGCAATATTTCATTTAAAAACATTGCAATAAGATCTTCATGTCACGAAGGACCGACTCAGGGGGGTCTGTAGGGGGGAGGGGTGTGTATGGGTGTCTGTCTAGGGAGGGGGGAGGGGGTGGGGTCTGTCTGGGGGGGGGGTTCTATCTAGGGGGAAGTGGTGGGGGGTTATCTAGTGGGGATTGGATGGGCTTCCAGGGGAGTGGGGGTCCCGATGAAACTTTATTGGTTATTTTTTCTTAAAAAAATTGAGCTCCACAAGAATAGTAATCCTTTGTATGGCCATTTTTTCTTTCACCTTTACCTATCAAACATGGATTGTTAGACCAAAACTGTGGTCCATATACTTTTTCTATTTTGATATGTCGCACCACCTATTAACCATACACCCCTTTGAAAACCAACCTAATCATAGTGGGATTGACAATTTCACATAGGTAGACTAAATGAACACCACTGGATAAGGTATAAAATTAATTATAGAGTCATAGGGTTCATATTTTGGTATTAATCAATGTAACAAAATATGTGATATTAAATATTATGGGGTGAATCCAATGCCCCCCTCCCTGAACTGGAAAACTAGTGCATTGTTGGGGACCTGGAAGGGGGATACTGGTGGGGGTGTCTTGGGTGGGGACCTAGTAGGGAGGGATACTAGTTTGGGAGAGGGGTATGGGGTTCTGTAGGAGATGGGTTTTAGTATGGTAGGGGGAGGGTGTAGGTTGGGTGTCTGGGAGGGGGGGTCTACACTATAGGGTGACGGTGCAGGTGGGGTGTACTGGGGGTGTCCAGGGGTCGTTCAGGGGGGAGACTGCAGGGGAGGGGGAGGGTGTAGGTGGGGGTAGGGGGAGGGAAAAGGATGGGTGTCCATGAGGGGGCAAGGGGGCTGCAGAGCATGGGGGAGGGTGTTGGGGGGGGGGGTCTGCAGGGTAGGGGGAGGGTGCATGTGGGGTGTCTTGGTGGGGGGAGGGGGTCTACAGAAAGTTTCTGCAGGTGTGGTGCGAGGGGGGTGTCCAAGTGGTTCTGTCAAGGAGGGTTGGGTGTGTGAGTGGGGGGGGCAGAGGGGTCTGCAGGGTAGGGGGAGGGAGTAGGTGCGGTGAAAGGTGGTTTCCAAAAGGGTGGGGGTGGCAGGGGGTACTGGTGGGGGGGGGGGGTGCAAGTGGGTATGCATGGTAGGGGGTGTCCTGGGGGGGGTCATGGTCATGTGGGTTCTTGGGGAGGGGTGTTCAAGCAGGTTCAAGGGGGCTGTCCAGGGGGGTGAAAGGGGGATATCTAGGGGGAATATGAGAGTGGGGGTGGGGGGTCATGGGTGTGCAAGGGGGTTATCCTGGGGGTGCAAGGGGGCTATCCAAGGGGGCATGGGGGTGTTCATGGGGGGTTTATGGGGGCTGTCTAGGGGGGAATGTGGGTGCAGGGGGTGTTCAAGGGAGTGCAAGGGGTCTGTATATTGGGTGCAAGGGGGCTGTCCAGGGGGCGTGGGGGTGAAGGGGGTGTTCAAGGGGGATGTTAAGGGGGTGCAAGAGGGCTGTCAAGGGGGTTCAAGGGAGCTGTCTAGGGGGAATAGGGTGTAGGGGGTGTTCATGGGGGTGACGGGGGGCTATCCAAGGGGAGTGGGGGTGTAGTAGGGTGTTCAAGGGGGAGCAAGGGGGCTGTTCGGGGGGGGGGGATGGGTTATCTAAAGGGGCATGTGGGTGTAGGTGGGTGTTGGAGGGGGTGAGAGGGGGTGTTTTGTAATGAAATTGGATGGCCATTAACCTCAGTTTTAAACTGTGGCAATAGGTTTTGCCCTATATCCATGCCAATACCAGTAGTGGTTCATGGAACCATGGTTATAACTTATTTCCACTATTTTCAGGCTTATAGCCATGGTTTGTAACCGTGGATAGAACCTAAATTTCATGTAGTGGTATGATATCTCAAGTATAGGGTTTAAAGAAAATGGAAAGGGGATTCAAGACTTCATAGTGAAACAAATTGATAAACCAATGACTGATAGAAATGTTAGGAGAATTATGTGGTTTTAAATGGTTTTGTAGTTTATGGGAACAATTATAATTAAATTACTATGACACAAAACCCTACACTCTAACATAATACTGTTGACACCAGATAAGACTATAACATAATGTAACGGACCAATGCACAATGGGGATGGTTAAAGCCTTGTAATGGAATCAATGATTGATCCACCTTCATGATCTTGAAAAATAGTAGAAGGACTATAATGAAAGGATGGACACCACACCATAATTACCAACCTAAAAATGAAGGAAACACCACATCCCATCTCTATGGTGTTGATACACTAATATTGACAGAACCACTAAAATCATCATTATAGGATCCATAATGAAGAACATCACTCCATTTGTTGACTATGATGAATATTAAAGAACCAAATAATTCCCCCTAAGGATGTATTAGAAAACAATTCTCTCCTTTCCGCATACACCGATTTAGAGAAAAGTATAATAATATATGCTAAAAAATTATTCTTGAGCTCAAATTTATACTAAAAATCCACCATGAACTCCTCAGATACCTATAAACATACACAACCACTACCATAACTGAATGTTCACAAGTAAATGGGATGCAGAGACAAAACCGTTAAAGTAGGTACCTATCAAAATATTCTGCTCCTCTAGAATCCCAAAAAACCCAAAAGAAGGGGAAGAGTGTGAATAACAATTCATTGAGATACCTTTTTATTATTTCACTACAATCAAAACACATACACCCCCTAAATCAACCTCTTAACCACAAGAAAATCTACAAAACCATTCAATCCTCCACATAGTTGAATCCAATGATGACCACAATTATTAAACAACATTCCATAAGAATAAAAATCAAGCAAATCATCCATCTAAATAAATATATTTTTCACTTTGGGTAGTACTAAGTCTCTGACATGGTTTTAATACATGTCATAATATAACATTTTATTATTAGGTATAGGTTTTAACCTCTTCACATGCATAAAGAATTAACATAAATAATCAGCAAGAGAAAAAGGAACATATCAAAAACCAAAATGATTCAATCATCACATCATTAATAAGAAAAGTAAAATTGATAATGACACTTGTGACCTATCTTTGTTAGACACTAGGATGGAAACTATCATTGAGGTTATAAAAATGTCACATATGAAAGGAATTACCCACAATATATAAATGAGGATCAGGAGATATGATATCAACCATCAAGAAAATACATGACATAATATTAATTAAATGAAATCTAAACCATCAAAATATGAATGTGTAATGTAAAAAAATATAATGATCCTCAATGATAAATACACAAATGAAAATCATAAGGTAGTGAATCTATAATATCTCAAATATATAGGATATTAATGTTCATATCAGTCCCCAAATTCTTTTAGGAAACCTGAAAAATACATTTTCTATATGTCGGGTGATAATAGCTTGTATACTCAGAAGAATCATACCAAAGGTCTCTCATGAATATTCAAAATGAGAATACTAATTCAACATTGGACAAAAAATAGAACCAATATGCACTTATATAGGTATACTAACCAATCATATTTCTACCACGTCACACTCACCAAATAATGAATCCAAGAATAATTACATTTTTAGAATAATATCAATGAGAAGGGTTCAACATAACACATTCCCTCTAATTTTACACTATGATTACCCAATGTATTATGTCCTGGGTCTCTCATCCCTTCTTTAGAAATATTTATCGACGAATCCATGGAAACTACATCATACCAAGAACCAAATTTACAATTGTTCATTACATTCAACCCGAAGACAGATAAGAAACCTCCTCCTCCCACAACCACATCCATATATCTAGGATAATATGGTATCATTAACATAAATGGAATTAACCATGTTACCTCCTTTAATCATACATGACCTCTTAATCAATAAAATCATCCTTCTTATCAAACCAAACCATATGTACACTATATTCTCATGCCATTGTAGAACATGCGTAATAACATCTTCTATAATAGAGAGTGGGGTAGAGGGGGTAGTCATCCAACTATCCTCACTAACTTGAATGATGAAAAAAACACACACAAAACATTGGGGTGTCTTCACATAGTGCAAAATGTGGGTGTAGTCTACATAGAAATTATAATGAAAATATAATAAATAACAATCATGACCAAAAGCCCAACCTATGGGTTTATAACAAGAATAGTATAAAACACACAAAATCACTAAAAAGAATAACATCATCTCCATATTATCAACCACCTATAAATGAATTGCCCCACACGAGAAGGAAACATCCACACCCATGTTCCTTCTTTCCTTTTTATGTTAATTAACTTCTCGAATTTGCAATTATCAACCAGCCCCATTATAATGCCCACTAGCTTCATGTTTATGAATAACCACTTTGAACACACTTCCCATTATAGTTCAAGAGATTAATATATATTCCACCCCATTCAATTTCAGTTTCCTCATTAATATTTCATTCCATCACTACTATGAAACTAGCACAGCACAACCAAATAATCACATCTTCATCATGTTAAAAATAACTGCATCTTAACAGTCACACATCACTACCACCACATTTCACAACTCCCTCACATATTAACCACTACACATCACAACCAAATCACATAATAAATATCACACATCATAACCAAAAACCATTATAACCACACCATATCATAACCTCCACACACCGCAACCACCACATGTAAAATTTTAGTTTATCAAAGAGAATCCATCATATGTATTTCAGTAATTTAGGAGTTATCTCAAAACATATAGGATTCAATAAGAAACAAATTTATTTAATAAATATTACTTCTTGGATAATTTCATGTCAATTGTGTAATAAAATAACCAAAATAAGGATTACAAATTAAAAATTCATAAAAGAAAACAAAACACAATACACACAAAATTTGAAATGTTTTGAAAGAATACTCAACCAATAGGAAAAATAAAAATAATAAATAAAACTCATGAGATTTATTCCCCACACTTTTGATTTATATTTTACCAATAAATTATCTTAATTAATCTAGTTTATATTATCTCCCAAGTAGAAAAAATCATGATATTCACACCCGTAGAAATGAGAGGATTGATGAAGGATCCCATTTCTAAGATAGAAATTTTAATTTTTTTGTTTAATATATGAACAATAAAAACAAAAACTATAATAAAAAAATGAAGAAAAAAAAACATTATCCAAAAATAACATAGCATTCCACTTAATTATCATACCAAATAATTACCAAAATAGTTTTTATTTAAATGATATCTTTTCTAGATGAATAACATGAAGAAAAGTGAGAAGATAATAGAAGGAAACTAACATAAAATCACCAAGGAATGATATATAGGTAATGGGGTGGAAATAAAAAAGGAAAGGGGGTTAATGTACTCATAATTAAACACCTATATCAAAAATGCACCATGTGACAAAATGTAATAATTATGGGGTTTGAAGGGGTTTATAAAATTATAGGCAGGATTAAAATTAAAAGATTGTTTCGTATCTCCCTACAACCCAACACAATTATGCGGCCACTAACCATGGCTATGGTTTAAAGGAATGTACAACACCACTGTGGGGATTGTCAATGATGCTACCGAGAATGACGAAAAATTTCATGCGATTGATCTTAAAACTAAGAGAAGGAGCATGATTTGAGGGAAAAAACATCCTACAGATGCAAACATCATTGAAGTGGGCCACACCACATCCCATATGTAATGACCAAAACTTCTAGAATAATATTATTTACTTGTACATGTGTTTTATATTATTTTCTAATAAACATAAATATATCTCTTTAATAATGAATTGAACATAACATGAATTGTGACAGTCATGTTTCGACCATTTTATGATCGTTGTTCAGTTTTGACCATTGTTCGATATTACCGTTGGTCAATATAACTATTGAAAATTGTACTCCTAATAATTATTTTAATATTATAATTATTTTTTATAACTATAAATGAAAAAGAATAATTAAATCAACAATAAGATTCAATGATCTCATTCATTAGAGTCATGTCGTATGAAGAACATTTTTTAGAACTTGGGATGGAGGTAGTTTCATTGGTCTTCTCTCTTCAACAATCCCAAGATAATCTTAAACATGTTAAGATTGAATGAAATCTCCTACCTGAGAAGTTAAGGTTAGTTGAAATTACCACTCGGGCTATATTATCCAAGACACCCTAAGAATCCATTGTAAACCTCATCCTTAGGTCTTATGTGGGTTTTATAAGTGTTTATGTGTTGAGTCCATAGTTACATAATTTATAATCCCTTATTATGAACAAAATTGTTATTCCATCAATTACATTTTGAGAATAGTTTTTCATAAAAATATGTTGAATTTGATAAATTGATTTTTAAGACAGAAATTATACTCTTTTGAAAAGATGCAAATAATTATAATAATGTGTGATATTATGAATAATAATTATTTAAATAAAATATTATTCTTAAAACACTCTTATTTAAATTTTAATGATCAAATAATTTTGTTTTTTTTATGTGATGGAAATTTTACTATGCATCTTACTATGCATTTTCTATCCACTAATATATATAATAAATAAGTATTTTTATATTTTAATTGTAAATGTATCATACATAGAGAATTATTAAAAATATATAGAAAATATTTTTAAGTCATCACAAAAAAATAGGTTAGGGTGAATTTATGAGAATTTTCTAAAATATTTTTTTTGGTGAATAATAAAAATATAGTTTTTGTTATTTCAATGTGTTTAATGAAATAATAACAATGTATAATGTAATATAAAAGTATGGTAGACTATTTTGGATTATAATAACACAATAGGTGTCCCATGTGACCAATACCATTGGAATCCAATTGTTTTTCAAATATCACTACCAATGCATCCAAGTTAATAAATAAAACAATCCCTCACTTTTTCTATAAATACTCACCCATTTCACCATTATTATTCATTTAAAATCATTACTCCATGAATCTATGATATTTTTAAAACAAAATGAATCCTACCAAGGTTTTTTAATCCCCCAAGGTCCCAATCATTTAGTTTTAGGAGTAACTCTTCAATGTAAGGGAAATCCCAACTTCTCTTTTTCTTTGAAGATCCCTTTATGTGTAGCATGTCTTTTAAATGTCATTACTATGTTATAATGTACATTTTATTCTGTAAATTTATGGTATTAAGATTATTTTTTTAATGGTATACCCTTGTACTCTCTCTTTCTAATTATCTTTAAAACCATGTTTCATACCCGTTATTCTGCTGGATTTTCTTTTCCAAATTTCTCATTTTTTTCTCAAGAAATTATTTTGTTTTCATTATGTGAATAGAAAACCTATTTATTTTCTAGCGGTGTTTAGAAATATGTAAAAATTATTTACATTATTTGTTAATTGGCATACATAAATCATGTATCCCATTTCCATCGGTTATAAATGGCATGATGATCATGTTTTAATCACTTTTTAAAACACCATGATTTTGATATTAAAACCATTTAATTTATTCTCCAATGGTTATTTAAGAGATGTTTGATTATGATTTATGTGGATAAAATTAAAATTAATTAATATTAAGTGTTTACCATAAAAGTTCTATAATTTATTGGGCAATGATTTTAATCTCTAGAGATGACATGTTTTACGATAGCTTGGTGAATTACCTTGGTAATATTTATGAAAGATCCTTGAAAAACCTTGGTGAAAAGCATATGAATTTCTAAAATAAATTTGTTTGCCACATTTTAATGTTATGATTCATTTTATTTAATTTATTATATTACTCTTGTTTTATTTTTCATTCCATAATGATATCCTTCATGTTCTTATTATATTTCCTCAAGATCACATATAAATTGTTTCCCCTTACTTTCCCTTACTAGGCATTATGCTCACCCGATCCTCTTTTGTATGTCCCTAGGTAATGATATGTAATAAATTTACATGTTATCAATATTTAATAAGATTATAACTTTTATTAAAAGATTTTTTTATGTTTTCACGTATTATGTACCTTATTTCCAAGAAACTGAACATTAAAAGAACCTCTATTTTGTTCAAGGTAATGAAAATTTTATGTAATAAAAATACAATATTGTATAGTTTTTATGAAAATAAGGTTTAGTTATTTGTGGAAATTAGGATTTGAAAACATCAAGAACAACCTTATAGAAATGTTTAAATATGGGAAACACATCTTGGTATTTGTGTGAAATATTAATTATGGGGACTATGGGAAAGTAAATCCATACCTAGAAAAGAAAAACTATATGTGGTTGTAGAATATATGTACCTAGGAGTAACAAATCTGAAAAGGTGCATCAAGAATAACTTGGAGTAACCTGGAACATGACAACAGGCCGTACTGGAATCTTGGTTTGACACTATCGGGGGATATATTTGGTTAATCACTATATACTTATTAACCATTATGAAGGATTAATAGCAATGGTATGTGTTGTTAAATAATAACATATTTAATCCTAATTTTTAATGAAACTAAATTTCTTTAGAATTATAATGTTAATAAATGAAACTAATTTCTCACATAGTTTTTCTTCTTTTATGAAATTATAGGAAATAATAGAAACCACATAAATGGTAAAAAACTAGACCAGGTGATAATGACATTCCAATGAAAGTTAGAATTGAAAAACTCGTGAAAATGATGAAAAAAATGACTAGATTAATGAGAAATAACTTTAATCAAGACGAGATACTAGATTCACCTTGAAAGGAACAATATTATATTGGTTCTTTTGTGAATAAATGTCCACCTTCATTTAGTGAATCTACTGACCCATTTATTACTGAGAAATGAATAATATCTATATAAAATATCTTTCTTTACTCTGTTATTTAGAAAAAGAGAGAGTCGTCCTAGCTATGTGCCTTTTAGAGGGGTAAGTTGATCAATTGTGGAAACTTGTTAAAAACGTGAAGCCATAAGTGGAGATTAAAGCTATGGTGTGGTAAGAGTTCAGGAGAACCTTTTTTTAAAAACAATATTTCCCCTGTTCAATTTGAATGAAAATAGAGAAGGAATTATTAGAGATGAAGTACAAGGGAAATTAATCTATGGGAAGCAATAAGATGAACTTCACAGGAAGTTCTTGTTACACCTCTAGCCTTTTCATGGATCCCGATGGAAAGGATTATAGATTATTTTGTGGAATAATACAACATCTAAAAAATAATCTATCCAACTGAGACAATATGAAAAAATCATGAGGAATGATATGAAGTTTGATCTAGAGTTTGGAGAGATGTAGTGTTTCCATAGATTGAATGAAAAGAAGATATACTTATAGGAAAACATTGGGACAATATTTGATCAAAGAAGAGAAGGAAAGAAAGCGAAACATCACACATGCAACAAATATGGGATGATTAATTTGGGGAGCAACTTGCTCCGGGGTAGGAAATACTAAAATTGTTGAAGAGGTGAAAATACTACTCAGATCTTTTATAGTGAGATGAATCCTTAACTTCTCCAAAGTACTGACAAATGGATGTTGGTGAAGGCCCTACCTGAAGTCCAATGCTTCACGTGTGGATAACCGAGGTATTTGACCAATAAATGATCAAATATGAAGATAAAAATGGAAATAAACATCAACATCTACATAGGCTAAGGGGGAAAGGTTTTTGTTTTTTTCCATCATGATGGTGAAGTTGAATTTCCAAATGATGTGGTGGTAGGTACTATCATTAATATCTCAATGTTACCAATTACAATGTCTGATTTGGATTTTACTCATTCCTTTTTTCCTACTGCTAAAAAAGAATAACGAATCAATCCATAAACTTCTATAAGTATAACTATCAGTTAAGACTCTGGGATGGATTATCCAAGAATAATTAGTATATAGAAACTCCATTATTTACTTCAGTCAGAATAATATCGTCACAAATCTAGTATCCATTATAATGCTGGAATGTGACATTATATGAGGTATAGACTAGATCTCAAAGTAAAATACTATGATAAATTATAGAAGCAAGAAAATATCAATGGTCTTGAATGGAAAACATAAATTTGTTTTATTCTATGAGATATCCTGACCAGAATTTTTTCTAGAAGCACCTCCCATATCTCTCTTTATAGAAATGATTAATGAAGATGAAGAATGAGATGAAATTATATGAATAAATTATTTACCCATCATTCTAGAATACATTTAATGTTTACCTATGGAGTTATCTGGACCTCCCCTATAATGTCACATGGAGTTATCTTTTGAAATCATTCAAGGATTTATGTTAATATTAAATACACTAAATATAATAGAAAATATGAAGACAGAGTTAAATAAAAAACTCCATGATCTATTGGAGAAGGGGTTTATTCATAAAAATGTGTCTCGTTGGGGAACACCTATTCTATTTATGAGTAAGAAGGATAGATCAATGCAGTTCTAAACAAGTTATTGAGCACATAATCGTATCACAGTGAATAACAAGTACCATATTCCTGGAAATGATGATTTATTTAACCATCTTCATGGGGCTCAATTCTTCTCCAAGATTAATCCTCGATCAAATTATAATAATCTAAGGGATAATGAAGAAGATATTCTAAAGAATGAATTTTGATCATGATATGGGTATTATTAGCCTTTTTTCCCTTAATCTTGACAAATTCCCTTGTTATTTTTATGGATTTGATTTATAGTATTTATGGACTACCTTGATAACTTTTTGGTCGTTTTCATCGAGGATATTTTGATATATTCGAAAAATTTAGAGGTGAAAGAGGATCATCTAAGGGTTATATTAAAACCATTATGGTTTGATAGGGTATTTTGAAAGTTTATAAAATTGTAATTTTTGTTAAAACATGGTTTTTTATTGGGGAACATTGTAACCAAAGAATAAATCTCAGCTAACCATACGAAGACAAAGGTTTTGGAGGAGTGACATTATCCTACAATAGAAACTACCATTCATAGTTTCCATAGATTATAAGGATATTATATGGGTTATGTGAAAAAAATTTCACAAAATTCTACTCCACTAACCAAGTTAACTAAAACAGGGTCCCAGTTCATCTGCATAAAGAAGTGTGAAGAAATTTTTCAAGAGGTGAAGAAGAGATTGGTTACTACACCCATGTTAAATGTACCCTATATCAGAGAAGGATTTGTTGTTTTTAAGAATTAATCTCCGAAAGGTATTGGGTGAATCATCATAAAAAACGAAAAGGTGATTGCTTATGCATCTCAACAGTTGAAGCCACATGAGAGGAATTATCCTACACATGACCTAGACCTGGATATAGTTTCCTTTTATAGTAATATATGGAGGCACTATATTTATGGTGATAAATTTGATATATACAATGACCATCATATTTTGATGTATATTTTCAAGCAAAAGAATTGAACATGAGATAAAGGTGATGGTTGAAATTGTTTAAATACTATGATTGTTCAATTTATTATCATCCAACAAGAGAAAACAATGTTTTTGATGCATTATATAAGAACTATAATGTTGTATTAGAAATGGTGAGGTTTTAATGTGATCCCTTGATCAAAGACCTTGGAAAACTGTACATGGTAATTTTAAGGCAAGGGACTTAATCAACCCTTATATCAAATTATTTCTCAACCATCATTACTAGAATAGAATAAGAAATCTCAAAAAGATGATCCATTGATGAAAAATAAGATAGAGGTTATTAAGTTTGGGATGTTTCCCGAGTTCAATAATGACCAATAATGAGTATTGAAATTTTATACAAGACTATGTGTTCCATATATTTCAAAAAATAAATAAATAACTGTTGGATGATTCTTATAGCTCTACTTTCTCTATAAATCGTGGAAGCACTAAAATTTATTATGAAATTCGTGATTATTATTGGTTTGATAACATGAAAAGTTATATTTTCGACTACACTTTAAGGCTATCAGTGTGTCAACAAGTAAAGGAATATTGACAACTTACTAAAGGGATATTACAACCACTACACATAAAAAATCAAGGTAAGAGATTATCACTATGGAATTTATTACTGGTCTCCTGAAAATATCTATAATAAGGAATTAAATATGGGTTATAGTTGGCCTTCTCACCAAGACATCCCATTATAAATCTATTGAGGAAAATTTCTCTCTCAACCAACTTGCCAGGATTTACATAAAGGATGTTGTAAGGCTACATGGGGTACACTCTCCATTATTTCTGACCATGATCCAAGGATCAAATCAAATTTATGGAGAAGACTTAAAAATGACTTGATATCTTAATTGAATTTCCATATGGCCTATCACCCCAAAATGATCTCTAATTTAAAAGGACAAATCATACACTTGAGTATTTACTAAGAACAAGCTAATAGAAATATAAAGGTGGATGAGATCAAAATATCCCATTAGTTGAGTCCTCACACAAAAATATCTTCCATTCAAGTTTTAAAGTGGCGCCATTTTAATCCATATATGGAAATTGATGTAGAACTCCAATCTGATATGGAATATCTAGTGAGAGAAAGATCCTTAGGATTGATCATGTGAAAGAGAAGAGAGAAAAGGTTCATGACATCCAACAACCCATAACGACTTCTCAGAGTTGGAAGAAGAGATATGTTGAAAACTATTTAGGGGACTTAGAGTTTTATGTTGGTGATAAATTCTTTCATAAAATTCCATCTTGGAAGGGATTTGTGCTGTTTGGGAAGAAAGGGAAGCTCAGTCCTAGGTGCATTTTCCCTTATGAAATCTTTCATCACATGGGATTGGTGGCCTATCGGAATCCACTTCTTCTAAATATAGCTCAATTTCATGATTTATTCTAAATATCTCTCTTGAGAAAGTATATAACTGACACTTCACATGTATTGAATCTAGATGTAGTAAAACTGGAACATGGCCCCTCTTATGAAGAGTAACCTATGGAGATATTGGACCACAGAGGCAAGGTTCTATGCATGAATACTACCCACATCATTAACGTGTTGTGGTGTAACCACAAATTAGAAATAACCATATGGGATCTAGAGGAGACAATGTGGTAAAATCACCCACTTCTTTTCTTAACCATGGGAATGAGCTCGAATTTTGGGGATAAAATTTCATAATGGGGAAGAATGTAACGGACAGAACATTTTAAATAACATTTTTTTTCAAATTTTGTGTGTTATATTATTTTGTACTCAATATAAATATATATCATTAATAATGAATCCTGTATAATTTCAAATGTGACCATTTTATTTTGATAGTTATATAACCATAGCTCAATTATGACTATTGGTCAATATGACCATTGAAAACTATACTCTTATGAATGATTTTAACAATATAATAAGTTTTTATAAGTATAAATGACAAAGGAAAATTAACCTTGACTAAGCCCAAGTTGAGCTTTAATATTTAAAGCTTGAACAGAATCTCCTACATGATATGATCATGTTAGTGGAAATTACAATAGATGCGATGTTATTCGAGAATCCATAAGAACCTATCAACATAACACACCTCACCATTAGGTCTTTTTTTGGGTGTTAATAGGGGTTATGTGTTGAGGCCTTAGTTACATAATTTTTAATCACATTGTATAAATAAAATTTTTATTCTATCAATTCTGTTTTGGGAATAGTTTCTCTTAAAAATGCAATGAATTCGATAAAATAATTTTCCAGAAAAAATTGTACATTTCATAAAAGATATAAAAATTTATACTAATTTATGATATTATTAATAATACTAATTTTAATGAAATATTTTGATTATAACACCCTTATATAAATTTAAATGATAAAATAAATTTATTTTTTAGGTGTCTGAAATTTTACTGTACATTTAACTTTAAATTTTCTATCTGCATTTATTTTTTACAAATAATAATTTTTATATTTTAAAGTTACATTTATCACACTTATAGAATTATGATTATGATATAAGCATAATTTTTGAAATCATCACTTATAAATTAGGTTGCGGTGAATTTATAATAATTTTCGAAAATATAATGTTTTTCTATAAACAGTAAAAATACAATTTTGAGTTTTCGGTATGTTTAATGATATAATAATGATTTATTTTGTAATAAAAAAATTAGGTTAGAATATTTGGATTATAAAATCCTAATATGTGTCCAATTTTTCCTATTCCTGAGGAATCTACCATGGTAATGCCCTTGGTTTTTCAAATATCACTACTGTGTTTTCAATGTAAATCATTAAAACAATCCATCACTTTTCTATAAATACACACTAAGTTTCCTATTATTATTCATTCCCAATTCATTATATAAGAAGATATGATATATTAACCTCCCAGGGATCCCCCCAAGGTGTCTTAAATCCTACAAGGTTCCAATCATGTAGTTTTTGGAGTTACTCTTCAATGTAAGAGAAATCTCAACTTCTCTTTTCCTTTCAAGTTCCCTTTCTATGTGGTATGTATTCTAAATGTCCTTACTAAGTAATTATATAAATTTTATTCTATACCTTTACTAAATTAATAGTATTTTATTCATTTTATACCCTTTTCCCCTCTCTTTTTAATGTTTTATAAAACCATGTTTCATTCCATTTGTGCTGCTAGATTTTTTTACAAAAGTTATCTCATTTTCTAAACTAATTATTTCATATTTCATTATTTTAATACCGAAAAATATTTCCTTTTCATGGGTTTTAACCAATATATAAAAATTATTTATATAATTTTGTAACTTACATACATAAAACCCTAATTCCCTTTCCATGGGTTATAAATGACATAACGATCTAGTTTCTAAACACCTTTTAAAATGCAGTAATTTTGTTACAAAAAAAGTTTCTTTTATTATCCATGAATTTTTTATGATACATTTAATTGTGATATATGTAGATTAAATGAAAAATAATACATATTATGGGTTATCCCTAATATCACTTTAAATGATTGGTAAAAGAATTTAATCTCTAGAGATGACATGTTTTATGATACCTTTGTGAATAACCATTGTAATTTTTATGAAACCTTGGTGAAAACCATAGTGATATAATTATGGATGTCTAAAATAAATGTTCTAGACTCATTTACAATTTACTATTAATATTATTTTATTTATGATATGCATAATGTTAAATTTTTCATGTAACAATGATATTCTTTAGGGTCTTATTTTACTTTGTCAAGATATCATATAAATGGGTTCCCATGATTTCCATTACTGGGAATTATATTCACACATTCCTTTGATGTATGTCCCATTGTTATGAGATGAAATAAATGTTCTTAGGGTGAAATTTTAATAAAACTTTCAAGTGGATTAAATGAAGTTTTTATATTTTCATGTACTGTGTACCTTATTTCCATGAAACTAATCATTAAAATATACTATATTCTATACAATGTATTGAAATGTTTATGTAAAAAAAGACAGGATTACATACCCTATCTATGACATAGGTACCTTGAAATTGATAGAACCAGAATAATATTGATCCTTAACTCTACACCATAGTCTATGAGTTCATGATGAATCTATGTCAATAATTGTAGAACTATCAAAATTCCACATCCATGTATCTATTCCTTAATTGTTCTGAACATGTTGAAGTCACCACCATTATTGTAAAAAATAATACTCCACATGAAAAAAATTAATATCAAGATGAAATCTCAACTAAAACTCCAAAATACACTCATAAACTCTTGCATAACATCCCCAAACATGACCATCACCTAAATTGTAAAAATTAATAGTATGGGATGTCTAGACCATTACACTAGAAACCTCTCAACTGATTATCTTCCTCAATAATTAAAAACAAACACAAAAATGAAGGGGCAGGGTCCCAAAAACCATCAAATGAGAAAATTAAAAGGGTTATCATTATAATTGAAACACTACCACCCCACAAAAAACCAATTTTGTACACAAAAATCTATATAACACTTCAAAATTCTACACATACCAAGCCAATGACCACTATAACTATCAAAAAACAATGACCCAAGCACACAAATCAAGGAAATCCTCCAATTAAGTCAATATATTGTTTTATTTATGTGAAAATAATTCCCCTATACAATTTTAAAATGTGTCATAATATAATAATCCATCATTTGGTTGGGGACTTATTATATTCATATTCTAGAATCTTAATCACACACCATCATTAAGAGAAAAGTTACAACTCATATAAAATTATGTTTCAGTCTTAAAATCATAAAAAAGTAAAGATATATAATAACCCCAAAGTCATACGTTTAGTAATTGGAAGGTTATTTACTAGCACATAGTGTATAAAAATATCATATATTGAAGGCATTAACCCCAATTGTTAATGTATGACCAGGAAATAAGATATCAACCATATACAAAACTCTATGAAATAATATAAATATAATGAGATAAAAACAATCCCACAATGCATGTATAAATTAAACAAATACTAGGAGTCTCAAAAATAAATATTCAATAGAATACATTAATTTTTTGACTCAAAACAAATTCATTGTATGGGATTATAATGTCTAGATCAACCCCTTAAGTCTTTATAGAAACCTAAATATCTGTTTGTATATATGAAGGATGGGAATAAAATTAATACTCAATATGATAAAACCTATGGTCACCCATGTACATGTGAAAAGATCATACAAACTCAGCACTATAGAAACTATATAATTAACCTTCTCTTAATCATTAAAACTAACCATTACAATCCTCAAAATAGTATGATCACAAAATTTTTCATAAAAGTATAATAAAATAATGAGAATCATATAAATTAAAATTTAACCCTACACTTCTTTTATATCAAATTTTAACTATCATTGTAACAACCTAGGACCCATACTCCCGAATCTCATACTGAAATCATAAACATTTCATTTACATTTTTTTATGCCAAGAATAGGGAATCAATTATTTTCATTAAAACATTACAAAATCAAATGGAAAAGTTTAATGAATTATATTCTAGATGACCTTTTTGGTATATATTTTTGAGATAAATTGGAAAAACTAATAGATAATAAATACACATGACTTTAATAAACATTTATCCCACTTAAAGTTGATATAATTTTTCACATAAAAAATCATCATTATTAATTTGAAATACCTTTTAATAACAATTCATTAAACCTATTTCATTATAACCTTCATTAAGGGATACTTAATAAGGCTGAGATAAAATGTTATGTAAGGGAGAATGTAAGAAAAAACAAATGAATGTTATTAATGAGAAGAGGAAGAGAATAATAGTATGATGACATAATCAAGGTGCAGTATTATAAAATAATATAACTCATAAAAATCATAATGTGGATAATAATATATGAAATCATGGAAAAATAAATATTCATTAGAATAAAAAAAATAATTAAACATGTGATATCAATCTCAATCATGAGGAAAATTATAAACCCATATCAATCATATAAAATAATTTTGGTATCTTGGAATGGCATCTTCATATAACCCTTACAAAACCCTTATAGATTGGAATAACATATAGAAAAAATCCAATATAATTATCCATAAAACATAATATTCACCCAATTCAATGGATGAATATGTGGGTGCACCCATTACATAATCTCTAATGGGATCACCGACACCTAGGTGCACCCATTATTTATATTTCGCAAGAAATTAATAATGAATAAATAAAAAATAAAATTAACTTCCTAATAAAAATTTTAATAAATAAATATTATTTTATTATCCAATTAACCCATGTAATTTAAATTGTTTTAATTCTAATCTATTTTTAAAATGGTCAACCTGTAGAGAGGAAACGAGTTCCATAACAGTCTCATTAAAAAATCATAATCAATATATGGAAAAAATGAGGATGGTATAATTACAAAATATCCACTTGGATCATAAGTAAGTATTAGGGTTGTTGAAATTGATGAATGTAAATACCATTAAAACATCAATAAAAATATTTTGATTAAAATACCCTTTTCATTTTGCAAAATATTTTTTAAAACATAATACATTTATAAAACATATTTATTTGAAAATCAGATTAACAAAAATCAAAGGAATCTTTTGATAATTTTTTTTAAATAATTTTTATTAAAATCATTAACGATTATAATTATCTTATATATATCATTTAAAAAATTTTGAAAACATTTTAATAAAACATTTATTTGAAATAACATAGATTTATGATAGAATAGAATAATGAAGTTAGATTTTATTATAAACACTTTAAAAAAAATTTGAAGTACCTAATAGTGTAAAATTAGTGAAATTAATTGAATATATCGTGAATAAAAATAGTATCAGATAATTCATTAGAATTATAAGATTTTAAAATTTGTTCCTTAATTAAATTTTATCATGATAAATGATGGGATTATAAAAAAAATACAACTATAGAATTTGTAACATCGAATCACAATAAACATTAAGGAATAACTTTTAATGAAACATAAAACATCATGAAAATAATTATATTTATAATATAACATGTATAAGGGATGTATATACACTATATAAAAGGAGATAGGTGTATACCATAATAAACATTTCAAAGAACAAAAATTGTGACAAAAATACCATACCACATTGGTAACATTGAAACTATAAACCAAGTTAAAGAGATATAATAAAATGGATATGTACATATCTATAAATTTATGGATAATAATAATAAAATAAATTCCTGGTAATTATGTAAACCAAACAACAAAAATTACTTGTGAATTTGGAATATATCTCACAGAAATTAAAGTGAGATGAGAAGAACCATTATATTGAGTCTGATTCATCATGTCTGTTCTTTACATTCCAGAATAATAAACATGTGATAATTATTTAATTTATTTAGAACCATTTTAATGTTTATTTTTACCTTTATTTCAGTTATAAACATGTTATAAATAATTACTTAATAAGTTATGTTTAAGTCATACGTTTTGAAAATATTTGGATTAAGTTTCAAAAAGGATCATCATTAGTTGAATTTTATCAAGAGGTACATATTTAAACATATAAATAATAATAATTATACTAGTGAAATTATTATTATATTTATACATTAATTATACATTGAAAACAACTCATGAAATATGGTTATGAAAAAATGAACTAACGTTACAGTCATAGAGACAGTAGTCCATACATACAGATGAGTAACTTTTCTATTTTTGAACGATAATTATAGATAGAAGGTATGTTACATTTTATTTTTCAAGATAGATAAATATATCATAAATATAATGGAATTTAATTGTATATAATTATATATATCTTTATTCTTACCAATAAATCCCAATTAGAGGATAGCCCCTGACCATTTATTAAAATAAATGAAAAGGGTAGTAAACAAGTGCCAAAAGCAAAAAGACATTTCTATATATCATAGAAACCATACCCATCACCACATCCCTGATAAAAATCTTCCTCCGTAGTAACTAATTCCCATTATTAGCTTTTTTAATGCTTCAATACCTTATAAAACTTACTTCTAAGATTCATCCACTCCAATTATAGAAACATTGTGTTTCAAATAAAAGACCGGGTGGACACTGACTTTGGAAAATAAGAGTAGTCCTTCCTCATCCTTCTTCATGGTGGGGCAGTCATGATTTCATGATTCCTGACCATCTTCATCCTCCCACCCAGAACAATATTACAATATGATGTCTTGATCAAGCCACCATCATTCTCTTTGTAAATATTACAACAAACTCATCATTTTTTAGGAATATAAACTTCATGATTTCCATCATTCCCTCCTCGTTATTTCTGTAATTGACTATTAGCCTCAATCAAAGCTAGACACTTTGGTTGTTCCACAAACTCATGACCATCCAATATCCCATGTTTCATGGATATTTTTTTCAGTTTTAACCTCTTGAGAAGGAAGCCCAGGCTGCATATTGATGTCGTCATCCATTGGAGTACCCTCCTCCGCGTTCCCTTGCTTCAATTCATGAAAACAATATCCAGTAGTAAATGTGATCACCACACCTCCATCCATCTCATCCCACCTTTGAAACCCATCAACATATTATGAAACCCCCCAGGGACCACCCTCACAACCTATAGTGTCCAAATTCTCCCCAGCCATAGGCTCTGACCCATTGCTCTCACCCTAAACCTTCCCTCTAGTATCCAATAGAAAAAAAACCTCTTGTTGGGTTTTCTTTGTGATCACATTGACAACTGATGAACCTCCCAAGTCACCAGTGCCAGAGCCATATTTGGAAGCTGACTGCTTCACCCCATACCCTGAGGTCAGATCACTCTTAAGCCAACTAAACACTACAGACACCAATAAATTTGGGGGTGCCTCTACATAATCCCCTGAATTCAATACAACCCAGTTCACATGACCGTTCACATTTCCAGAACAAAAACCAACTGTAGACAAAGACCTCGGACCATAGGACCTACCAAGCTTCACCCTCGGATAAAAAATCCTCCTATTCATTTATTTACTTTTTCATTTAGAGTCTATATGCCCCAATAGATAGTAGTTCATGCAATAGTCAGTCCAAGATTCAAAGATGACGACCTGCTTCTATTATAATTCTTCACCAACTATAATCCAAATCCAGTCGACTGAAGTCCTCGCAATATCCTCCTCATCACAGAGGTGTGGGTTGATCAGATGACTCATAGTGAAATTTTGAACATCAGAACAAAGAAAGAGACCCACCATATTACCAGACATTTGGATATTTTCTAGATTTTGAAAAGGTAGAGGTAGCTGAGGGAGAATTACCCATGCCACAATGGTAGAAGGATCATGATTCATATATAAATCAAAAGACCATCAAAGGAGGAATAACTTTCAGCCATTGCATCGATATGGGGAATTAAACCAATCTTGGACCAAATCATCTTCTAAATAAAATTGGATCATGGAGTTGATTTTTTTTAGAAGACCGACAACCATGCGGTTTGGAAAATCCCATTTACCATAGACATAATGGTAAAAATCAACAAAAGAGGGCCTTTTATGGTTGAAATGAGCCACCTGTGTCAGATCCAGATGACTGAATGCTTCATAAAACTCTAAAAATGAGATCAATAACTGAGGATCACCAAGGTGAAGATCATGGGCCTTTGGGATTAATGGAATCACAAGGAATCACAAGAGAAAACTAGGATTTGAGAATGTGATGAGGGGTTTCTGCATGATTGGAGGCCGTAGTAGTCCAAACTTCCATGAATCGAGTTATAACTTTTTCAGTGTGTGAAAATATAATAAAAAATGATAAATTATATTTAGAGAAATATAATTATTTCATGAATATAATAATGAGTTAATTTATTTCATATACATTTATTATATTTATTCTTATTACCTTTTATGCAATGCGTTAGTGAAAAACATTTCACACATCTTCGTGAAACAGTAGTCCACTGTACACATGAGTGACATTATCGTATCTACAATGGTATGGGATGTAAAAAGGATATATATAATATAATGACTACATAGGTATTAATGTTTTAATAATATCATATATATAAACATTATATCAATCATATTCTCAACTTCGAGAAGTGGAAATGGAAAAATGAATGATATTAGTTCATAAGGTGGTAGTCAACCATACACATGAATGATGATTTCGTAACTCATTTAATGGAAGTGTGTGTTGTTGAAGGTTTTAAAATTAAAATAAAAATATATAAATATATTTAGTGTAATGTTTTTATTATATAATCATGATATTAGATGGATTTAAATAGGTGAAAAGGAAACAAAATAAAAACTCTTTTGGAACAATAATACCTATAATTAGCGTTTGCTCATTTGGTTTTAACTAAAAACGTGAAATGATTTATTCATCCCAAAGGAAAATCATTTTGAGATTAAAATAAGGATAATGGGAAGATAATTGGGTGGTATTTTTATTACCTAAAAGGAATTTTATGTGGAATGAAGTTGGGAGAGTGGGTGCCCTATAATTATTGAGGAGGAGTGGAATTATTGTTTATATTTAAACACATTCACTATTAGTAAGTCACTTTTACCTCAAGTGGATTGGAGATTGATAATTAATAGGTAGGAGGGATTATATAGTTTATAAAATCCTCAAACAGACATTAGAACAGAGTTTTTTAAACATTAACTTTTTTAACTTCTATGTTTCCCTATTTTTACAATTTTGGGTTTTCATTATGGAAACAAGATTTCAAACCCAAGTAATTAATCCTTTATGATTATATTAGAGTGATAAATATTAAATAATTTATACCCACATATTCTAATAATTAAATAAAAATATATGTAATGAAATTATTCTATTTTCTAAAATTTAATTTTTATCTCAATCGCATGTAATATGTGGAAAAAACACTTCAACCTTAACAATGCTGACATTAATTTTTTCTATTAGGGGTCAATATATTCATTATTAAAGAAAAATTAGTCCATGAGTGTAACATAAATTATATTTCGCAATATTTAAAAATAAATACCTTGAACATACTATTTTTAGTAATTTTTAATTATTTAATAAAATATCATTTTTATAAAATAACATTAATGTCAATTTTGAAATTATTTATTTAATTTGAAATAAAAAAATATCATGAATATAATGTAATTAATATATATTATTTTGAAATATATTTTTCAAAAATTTTCCATCTGAAGAAATAATGGAACATAAAAATTAATTATAATAACTCCAATTTGAATGTTTTTTATTATCATATATATTATTTAAATATTTACTAAATAATCTATATATTGGAATGTCTTAAGAATTTAATGTGATTATATAATCTATAAAAAATAAATGTAAATTATTATGATAAAAATAATTCAATTATATTGAAAAATAATATTTATAACTGAACCTATGTTGTTTTCCCTATCCCCAATGCTTTATTGAAATTTAAGGAAGAAAGGTACATTTTTTTGTCTTTTTATTTATCTAACAAATTAAATGAGTAAATTTATTAAAATGTTTCCCAAAACCCATAAATTGTTTTTATAAAGTAATTAGTATCAAATTAATTTCATAAAATAAGTGTTGGAAAAGTGTCAGGTTATTTGCACAACTTATAGTAAAAGTTTAACCACTAAGTCAACTCATTTTTACCAAAATCACTTTGGTAAAAAATTATATTTACCTTATTATATATTATAAATTATTCTTATTCTAAATATTTAATCTATTTTTAAAAATTCAATTCATAGATTTAGAATAATTTAACATAAAATTAATCATGTAGATGTGATGAGAAAGCAGATTTTTATAGTGAAAATGCTTGAAAGATTACTAAGATTTTATATCTAAATTTAAAATGAAAAAGGTTCTAATAAATAAACATTTATTAGTTTAAATAAAATTTAATTAATTTTAATTTAAAATCAAATCATAATATTGTTCAAAATTTAAAATAAAATAGGTGAAAAGATAATTTTTAATTAAAAATCATTTTTAAAAATATTCATTAAAAATTAAAAGTTTTTAGAAAAATACCAACAATTAACCCTTGTATAATCTTGGTATCCAATTTAAAGAAATAAAATTATTTTTGAAAATAAAAATTATACAATTTTCAAAAATTAATTTCAAAATAAGTGCACTATAAAAAGGTGATAAACCTGCTTTTTAGAGAAAAAAAATACATTGTTTTATGTATAACATTTGATTTATTTTGATGTATTATATAAAAAAACATTTTACTCATGTTAAATATTTGATTGAATATATTTCATATAAATTTCCTTAATATAATACATCAACCGTAATTTTTTATTTTATTCATATAAAAAACACTTGTACGCATTTAAATAGTTTTTAGAAAAAAGTTTCCTTTTATTTTGAAAAGGGTTTTATTTTAATTTTTAATTAATTTGTCCCCAAATATTTAATTATATATACATATGTAAAACATATATTTGTAATTCATTTATTATTGTATATATCCTCCATTACAATGGTTAAGTGATAATTATCTCGATAAACAATAATATTAATAGTATGTTGTTGTTCCTTAAAACATGGTCTTGAGTGTAACGCAGGCTATTGATGAAAATCGTTGTCATTTTTATCATAAGAAAAATTACGCATTACATGTAATTAAATATAATATCAATGTTAACTTTCCATTAAAATATATAATATAATATTATTCTTATAAAATCATTGTGTGCTACAATATCACACAATTTAATAAATAGAATCCTATAAATTTGAACTTTATCAGAAAAATTAGTGGTTGGACATTTCAAAATAATTTTTTTAATTATAAAATGTAAAAAGGGATACAAAAACATATTCTGAATTAAATTAGATTGTTTGTATGATGGTCATCCAGAATAACATGAAACTAGTTCTCTACGTTGGAGAGTATTGGTGGAATGTAAAGATATGGGCATATAAGGAAAACATAAATACAAAAAAAGGATATAGAGTTACTAAGATCATTAATAAATATGAAGTGAACAATAGATATAATGTTATAAAAAAAATAAACCAAATAGGTGAGAAAAAGGACATTGATATCATGTAACGTCCCAACCCGGGTGCCACATACAGGTGCCCCGGGTCGGTTGATTACGTGACCTCAAGCATACCTCCTTATACACTAGAGGCCACTGACTAGCAATGACTATCTAATATATATATATATATATAATATTAAAATTCTATACCTTCTTTATCAAAGTATCACAATAGAAGAAATAACTATGCAATAAAGAAAAGACAATAACTAATAACTAGTATAATTCTATAAAAAAACCAGTAATACATGATGAATTTGAATAAAGGATAGTATTCAGAACCAAAATAATAGATATTTGATGTGAAATAATTGTGATGTGTGAAAATGAATAACCAAAAATAAAGATACTTAAAACATCCCCAAATGATTCATGACATCAAGTCCAGTTCCCTCATCCATGCTCTATCCGAACTCAGCCATATAACATTGGGATCTTACCCTTATCATTTCTTAAAAACATGAAGTATATTAAGATATTAATCATGCATCTTGATTAGGGTGTGATTACAACTTTGGAGGCCACCACCAATAGTTTCTAAAATAATTTCTAGTCAATAAAATTGTATCCATTTGTATAAATAAGAAGGCACAATTCATAAATTAAACAATTATAAGATTTCATTATTCATTAATTAACCACATAATTTTCCTGAGTTCATGTTGACACCCAACCAATTAATACCTTAATCATCATATTCTAGATTCTGAACCATATCACATAGTGATTTAAAAGTCATTATCACATGGAATTTCATTGTTCATCTAATTTGAATTCATATCAAAGTTAAGTGGAACCATAGTCCAATGCCATCATTTTGGGAACATAAATCCATGGAAAGTACGCTATGGGTATTTTAATCATAGATCCTTGTTCCACAACACATTTATTAAACATTCACAGAAGTGGGATTTTGAAGCATTAGTCCCTACCCTATAATCATTATCAATCAATCACACAATTATAATTTTGAAACATCAATTCAATTTCTACACTCAATATCACATACATCACACAAGGGATTTTGAAGAATGAATATGTGTACCATCTTCATTTATCATATGAATGAATTTGAGCCTAAAAATCCATGTCTAGAACCCCATGGGTATTTTAAGCATAATTTGGTGACCTGCAACCCGTTTATTAAAAAAATAACACAATTCATATATATCAAAGTTAACAAAGTTAATCTTCATTAACCATCTTTTAAACATTTCACATCATGGAATACTATTTAAATTATCAAAACAATCATGATTCATTAATTTAATTCACAAGGAATAAAATCAAAAAATTAATATTAAACCATTTATAAGCCTTTAATCATATAATTCATTAACCCTTCCAGGTTATCACAAACATCCCTTAATTATTGTTAATTGATCTATTCATCCTTAAATTTATCAATAAATTCAACAAGAACATCAATTTATCAATTAAAAAATTCCAATATCCCATCATTTAAAAAGTTACATAATTCTATTAATTAATTGACTAGTTAATTAATCCAATTTAATAAATTTACAATTCCCCCAAATACAACACAATAAATTATCACATGGTAATTAAAAAATCAAATTAAAATCTAGATTAAATTTACCAATAATGTCAAATAAAAAATCACATTTAAATACACCTAATTTAATCAATACTTTCAAAATTGACTAATAGAACACCTAACTCAAGATCATTGATGAAAGTTTACCAAAAAAATCCCAAATTGATGTGGAAATTTTATAAATATGATGAATATTGAGATATAAGTCCAAAACCTAGATCCAATATAAAAATTATTGGGTCTGTCAAAACCTATATCATGATCTACCACCAAAATTGAATATTACCATTCAGCAGATTTGAAAATGATGACAGTGTGGGAGGAAACCAATAGGGATGAGATCACTTACCCGGTGAAGTGAAAATATGTGTAATGAATAATTTATTAGGAAATAAAGAAGTTAAAAAGCACAGGGAATCCATCAGTGTTCCTAAAAAATGAGATAAATGAGTTATGGTTGAGTTGTCAGGTTTTTGGATATAAGATGGGGGTTTGGGGTATTTTATATAACTTTTAGTAGTTTTATTTTGTTGTTTACATGGTTTCTTATATGGGGCACATTTTGTTCCCTAACATTGAATCTAACCATTAAACTCATCTAGGGGGTCTCTGGTATACTACTATAAGGAAAAACATTGTGATAGATAATGTGCCAACTGTGTGAATCCACTCTATTTGGGTTCCCACAGTTTTCTAGCATGGGCGCACGGTTCGGGAAAATAATGTGCCAACCAAGAACTTCTCTTCTTCCTTATAAAACTTGTCAATTGAAACCCAAAACCCCAATGTAAATCCAAAAAATATATAATAAATAAAGGGGAAAGATTACACTTAAATGAAAATATTGAATTTATTGAAAATTCCATGATCTTACAATCTCTCCACCTTATAACATCTCATTCTTGAGCTGTAACTCCAATAATTTATATGATTATGAACTGGAAATATCTATATATTGAGACCTCATATCATATTCTATATATAAAGTTTCCTCTAGAAGATTACAATGTTTCCACAATACATGAACTATCAGTATGGTTCATCACCACAAAACCTTCTAACTGTGATCTAACACACTTATTAGATTCTCCTAAAAGGATTCATTGGACTTAATCTCAACATCATCCACATAAATCACATGAGAAGATTCCTTGTGATACTACTGATGTTACGAGTCATGAAAAACATAATCCATAACACTATACCTATATGGAATATCAAATATATATTTCATTAGATATATTCTCTTCACAACCTCAAATGGTCTAGAAAACCTTGGAGATAATATTTCATATCTCCAAATCCTACACTAACCCATCATAGGATACACATAAAAGAAAAACATGATCAAACATTTTAAAATCAAGGGTTCATTGATGATTATTTGAATAAAACATCTATCTATACTACATTGTATCAATGTAATTTTGAATCAACTGAACTTACTCTTATGTCTCCTACACGAGACTCAGTCCCAACATATTTGGCTCAACAGACTCCATCTAAAATAGAGGTGATCCACAAGTCCTACCATGAAGTGCCTTATATGGATCCATCTGATATGTATTAGAGTAACTTTTGTTCTAAGAAAAAATCAAAATTTCTAGGTTCGTCTCCCAAGATCCACCAATGTCGTGAATACATGATTGTAGATAATCCTAATTCACCTAAATAATATTTTCTGACTACCCATCTATTTGTGTTAAGAATTATGTAATCAATAAAAACTATTTTAAAGATCCTTATACAATCCTTTCCATAAGAGTCAAAAAGGCATGATTCATGGTTTGAAACTATACATTATTGAACCCCGTGCAAATGGAATATCTATCTAACATAAAAGCATCCTAAATGATCCACTGAGAATGTCTCTCATATTAAAATGAAATTTGATACATTAGTTGTTCAATACAAAACCAACCAAATAGAGTAATTATTCTAAGGTGTCCTTAGAAGACCCTCCATAACTCCCGTGGTAATGTCATCCCAATTCCATTTCGTAATGAAAAATAGTAGTAGTAAAACACCATTTCATTGATGCTCAACCTTCACCTGTTGACAGGTGAAAAAACATGTCACAAACCCATCAATCTCTTTTTTCATGTCTCATGAAAAATACGGTCGATTTAGGTCATGGTAAATTTTGGTAAAACCTAGATTCACCACCATCATTGTAGCATAAAATTCATGAATTATCTACTATTTACTACTCATAGGAACAACTACACAACCCTAAAAAAGTATTATATAATCATCATATATAGTCTAATATGAAGGTGACTCTCTAATTTCAGGGATTTCTCTCAAGGAAAAACATTCCCAATCCTCAAAAATCCTTTCCCTAATTCGGTTCAAATGTTTAAAATCCACTAAAATGATACAAGATTAATCTTTTACTAACCCTCATAAGTGACAAAATTCATCTTACCCAGCAAGGAAATCATCTACCACTCATAACTAGACACCTGAATGGCCTAAGTTTGAGTTTTACTTCATAGAGCATCGAAAATAGTGTTTAACTTCTGGAGTATAGATACAAGATCAATGTCAAATGACTACATGTACTCAAACCATAACCACGAATAGATATTCATATATTATTTTTAAATGATACAATTTAAGATTATGTGGTTTGTATATATAGTAAAATATTACTAAGTAGATAATTCCACCATTACATTAAGGGACAAACCACTGTAGCTAACTCAACATCATGCCTAGTGTAGTTCTGTTCTTGTTTCCAGAAATTCACTGACCCATATGCCAAAAAATTATTTACATGCATAAAAAATTCTCTATGATCAATCCTAGAATCATAAAAACATTCTATACTCATCACATGACTCTAGTAGGATCAATATTGGTGTAGTTTTCAAATCCATCTGCTACTCTAGTAATGAATTATCATATCCTTCAGATCACTCAAACTTCACACCCTTTTTTCTCATGCTAGAAAGTGGTTCTTCAAAGTAGTAAAATACTAGGATGAACCTCCAATAATATATTACTAATCCCAGAAAATTGAGGATATTTTTAATATTATTGGTCTAATCATAAGAAACAACTTCATGTACACTCTCTATGTCCACTGACACACCTTCCACTTAGATGGCATGATGAAATTTAAATAATGAATATAGAATAGAGATTTAGATATCATTGTATATAGATAGTTCTCTGCCGGCTTACTCAGGAAAATGTCAAGTTGTTGAGAATGATCTCCCTATTTCTTGGAGTAAACTAAGATTTCATCCAATAACACTACCACAAACTAAATGAGGTATGAGTGGAATATTTTTTCATAAAGTCCTTCAACACTAACAGGGAGCTCGTTAGCCTAAATGACATCAGAATGAACTCATAAAGTCCATACATAATTTTGAAAGTTGTATGAGGTATATAAGAAGATCAAAATCCAATATAATGATACCCTGATCCCAATTCAATATTGGAGAAAATATAAATTCATCTTAATATGTCAAAAATATATTTGATACATAGAAGAAGATATGGGTATCTCATAGTCATCTTGTTCAACAACCATTATTCCACACATAATCACAATGTTAAATCAACATTCATAAAAAATAGGACTAGAGAACCCTGAGGTGACATAATCACATAGATAAATACCTTTTACATAAACTATTACAACTAAGTCTTGAGCTCTTGAAGATTTGTTGGTGCACTTTTTTAAGGTGGAATAGAAATTGGCTCAGCCCTTGGAATGAGTTTAATCGTAAACTCCACATATCTCTTAGGTGGAATCCCTATGAAATATTTAGGTAAACAAATTTGGAACATATCCACTATGGGTGTAAAGAAATTATTCTTTACACTCCCATTATCCTACAACAGACTAGAATCCCAGGCAGTAAGCTCCCCTAGTTTCCAATGAAATGGCCCTGTATGGCCCACCTAGAGATCATATTATCCATTATGAACATAATTGTCACCCTTTGGAGACTCAAAAGTCACTATCTTGTAGAATAAATCTATGTTCACTCTATAAAACACTACTCAGTATATACCAACAATTAGTTCAAATCCTGACATATCCAGAATGTAAATATCCCAATAAAAAAGATACCCTCCAACCTCGATAGAACAAACATTGTATAAAAATTAATCTATTGAAATTAATTTAATAAGTGTATCAACCATCATAATCTTGCTCAAAAACCCATCTAAAAGTCTCAAAAAATTAACATATTGTGTAGATATAATTTAATTAGAGGTACAAGAATCAAATAAGTCTCTAACAAGTGTAGAAGAAATAAGAATAGTACCTCTAAGTATTGATGGTCAATCACTGATATCCACAAGTGTAGAATAAACTGAATACAACTGTCCTATGCATCTTCCCTGTGATGTAGTCAGAATCTCCTGATATACACCACCATACTGATATAAGTGATATTTCATAGAAATACCATGTCCAATGCCTCTATTTCCATGTCCTTCATAACTCAGGATTCCATAATGATAAGGTTTAGAAAACCCCCTTCCAACACTATAATTCTTCCAAAATACCCCATCATTAATCATCTATCATGGTTCCTCTAGAACCTATGAAGATTTAATATACTTCTATAAGCTAAAAACACCCTTGGTGGTTGGATAATGTGTCTAAAAAAGTGACATTTCCTATCGCACCATTGATAGGTCAATTGGGTAAGGTCTGTTGTGACTTTACCTTCCCCTTAACCATTCTTCTTTTTATCACCCTATATGGAATTTTGAACATGACTCTTCCTACTATAAAAATACATACCTCTTAATCTCAAAATATAATATACCTATCCTCTTATAGAATTATTCTTATGGTTCCCCTCATAAATGGGAGCATGATTCAGCAACTCAGAACCAAAATTTCATCTAAAATATATTCACCTTGGACTGAATATCACATTTAATCCCATATTAAAACAATTTCACAAAAATCTTATCATTTACTTCTAATTATTGAGAAAAGAATTAAAAATACATGAAGGATCTAGAATAGTCTATCATGAACATGCTCTCCAGAGTAAACCTCATCAATGTTTCTACCCCCTCCTGCATAATATTCTCAGGGTAAAATTACTCCAATAAATTCTCTTGAATGACCTTACACTTCATACTATCTATATATCCATCTAGAGTCTGAATTTCAAAAAAAACTACAACAAAAGACTACGTAAAGCATTTGTATCAAGTTTGACTATTTTATCATCACAAGTGTCTAAGTAGTTAAGAATCTTCTAGATAGACTCAATCATGAACTTAGATACCTCATGTCTATCCTCTCCTATAACTGTTAGAGGGTATTTTAATTTAATGTCATTTATTAGGTCATACATATTATCAACAATTCTCACTAGGTAACTCTTGATAAGCTTCATAAAGCTATAAAATTTCTTAAGGAACTTTTCTCTGGATCCTTCTCCCGACACCATCAGTGCATCAAGTTCCACTACTGGAGGAACATTTACATTCATTTGATCATATCGTCTGATCAAAAAACATCATTGTGGATGCATATATATTCAATTAAAACACATTTATTATGACACTTTACATAACATTAACATATTTACAGAAGTGGGATTCAAAATAATCCATAAAAATTCATTCCCCCAAAACCTATCACATGGTCAAAACCATGGCACTATCACTACCATAAACCACCCTATATATAGGTAATGGTTAACCCGGTTTAAAAAAAATCACCATTTCATGTTTATCATTATACAACCATTTATATCTTTAAAAAAAATTATTTATAATTATTTTAACATTTTCAATTCCAAATTTGGAACTATTTTTAGTCTAATTAAACAGGAAAGAAAAAAAATTTAATTTTCAATAAATAACCCAGAACATGATTTTCCATGCATTCCTAAAATGGTGTATGTCACAATTATTCTTCAGTTCCCATTATTATTCATTCATACTCAACCCTCATTTAATACCAGGCCAAGAGTGAAATCACAAAAAATCTCAAAAATTAAGAATATAATATAATAAGTGCATCACCTAAGGTGAGAAAGTAACTGATAGAAACAAAAAGAATCAATAACAAAAATCCCACCCAAGGTACATGGATTTTCCTTATTACATAGGTTAGTTACTACCATGAATGAGGTTATTTACATCCCATGAGTCTTAAATGTATCCTTTCTACCATTACTAAATAATAAAACAGAAGAAAATAAAATAAAACCTCCTTTGATACCACTTTGTAGCATACAAACCTAAGTGCCACAAATATGTTCCCTAAGACTACCGGTTACGTGATCTCAAGCATGCCTCCCTATACACCAGAGAATTTTGACTAGAATTTGTGGTATAATATATGTATATATAACATGGGAAGAAAATAAAATCAATATGAATGTACCATATTAGTGAAAATAACCACGAAATAACCAAAACACAATAACTAAAAACCAATATAATTATATAAAATCATACCTATAAAACATGATGAATTAAAACATAATATAATATTCCAAACTAAAATAGAATATATTCCATGCTAAATAGGATTCAAGTGTTAAAAATAATTCCCAAAAAATATGGAACTAACAAATCGCCAATGTGGTTCCTGACATCACGTCTCGTTCCCTCATCCATGCACTATTCCAACTCAGTCATCAGACATAGTGATCTTACCCTTATCCAGTCCTAAAAACATGTAGTCTATTTTTGTACAGATCAATAATCCCAAATAGGGTGGGAGTAAAACTCAATAGGACAACACTAATAATGTCTAAAACAATATCCACTCAATAATAATGTATCCAGTTGTATAAAGAACAAAGTACAATGCATACAGTAAATATTTATCACATTTCATTATTTTTAATTGGATACATAATTTCTTCGGGTTCATGATGACACTCGATACATCAATAACTTCTTCAGCCTTTTCTAGAGTCTTATCAATATTACATTAGGATTTCACATTTCATTATCACACATAATTTAATTAACCTTTTAATTTATATTCATATCATAGTTGATTGGAACCATAGTCTAATTACAACATTTGGGGGATAGAACTCCAGGGCTAGGACCGCATGGGTATTTGAATCTTTAGTTTGTGCCCCATAACCCATTTATAAAAAAACTCAAACAAGTAAAATTTTGAAGCATCCATCTATGTCCCACAATCACAATCAATAAAACAAACAAGTGAGATTTTGGAGCATCAGTCTGTGTCCTGTAATTATTATCATATGCATGACAAATGGTATTTGGAAGCATCATCACATTTACCACATATCTCATTCATGAATATGGGAATATAAATCCATGTCTATAATTCCATGAGTATTTGATGCATCATTCCATGTCATAAAAACCATTTATCAAAAAAATTTACATTTCACATATATCACATTTAATAGGGTTAATAAACATGAACCCTCTTATCAACATTTCACATCATGTTATACCATTTCAAATATCAAAAAAATCTATATTCAAAACATTAATTGAAATGGAATAATATGAAAAATCACTATTTAACCATTTATCAACCATTAATCATATAATGCATTAACCCTTAATGGTAAATCTAAAAACACCTTAATTCCCATTAATCAATCAATTAATCATTAAATCAATCAATAAATTACAAAAACATATGAATTTACCAATTACATAATTCCAATATGTCACCATTTCCAAAATCACATCATTCCATCAATTAATTAACCCATTAGTTAATTAAATTCAACCAATTTTCAATTCCCCCTAATTTCAACCCATTAAATTATCACATATAATGTCAATTTAATCTAATTAAATTATAGATACAATTTACCAATAATGGAAATTATAATTTCACAATTACTTACGCATAATTAAATAAAGACTTTGGGACTTGACTAATATACCAAAAACATCAAGATCATTGACAATTATTTTCCATTAGAATCACCAATTGAAGTCGAATGATCAATTCAAAAATTTAGAAGAAGATAAATATCCAAAACCTAGATCCAAGAATAAATAGATTCGATATATCAAAACATAGATCTAGATACATAAAAAATTGAGGAAAAAACTTTCAAAATAATGGAGAATGATGAGAGTGGTAGGAAAACAATAAGGATGACATCTCTTATTAGGAGAGGTGAATTTTTGAAAAATAGATCTTTGATTTGTGAAGAAGAGAGTTTGGAAGCCTTGAAATTTGTTTGAGAGCATCAAAAAATGAGAGAAAAGATGTTAGGGTTTATTTAAGGTGATTTTGGATATAATACTTGGGTTTAGGATTTTTTTTATTAATTTAAAGGGGTTTATTTTTCTGTGCATGGTTTCTTGTATGGGGCGCATAGTTTTCTCAAATTATGTGCCTAGCCCCACACCTCCTCTTAATGGTCACACTATTAATACTATTAGGGTTCACAGTTTTACAAAATTTTCCCAAACCGTGTGAATCCCCTCTATTTGGGTTCACATGGATTTCTCGTCTGGGAAAACTAGTTAGGAAGCATTGCAACAAACATTCCCAGTCCCACTTAATTCTATAATTTTCTAATTTCACACAAAAAAATACCCAATGTAAAACCCAATAAATATATGGAAATAAAGGGTAATAGAGAACCATAAAATGAACTTGAGTTATCTTAAGAAATGGTTGGGATATTATATATCATCAAATATGATATTAATTAGATGAAATATTGTTTTCAAGATCCTATTCCAAAATTTTATGAATTATATTACCGTATAGTCTAATAGAATATAAAAATTTACTTATTTTATGAGTATAATTTAACCCTTTATAATCAATTTCCACAAAAAATATCATATTTGTTTCTATATGATGTGTATTCAGGATGAATTTATCAATCCTGATGCAATAAAATAAACTCTTTAATGGTCTAGATTATCCCCAAAAGAATAACAACATATTCCTCATATCTTTAGACATTATCCAAAAACAAATTGGTTATCACATGGGAAGATAATTTCCAAAAACAAATAAACGTTCAAATGATACATTAAAAAATATAATTCAGCTCTAATACCCAAAATTTAAACCAAATACTTCTACAAATACGTATCCTTAAAAATTATTCAAAAATTTTGTGACTATGTTTCAAACTGAATTATTAGATGAATAAGATCATATATTCTTTTAAGACCGTTAAAATTATATTATTCGAATAAAATACCATATTTATTTAAATTATTTTAATATTTACCTATAAAAATGTAATGAAAACTGTGAAATCACGTAGGCTAGTGGTAGGCATGAAACCCTTATTGTCCTTCGAACATGGGTTCGATCCCAACTACCTAGCCGAATATGAAGGGTTGTAACCATGCATATGGGTTATCCCCTTTTTATTTAATACTAAAAATAATTCCTCCTTAAAATTGTTCATTTTAATTATAGTTGTCACAAATACCCCAACCCAATAAAAGTCCACCCAAAATTTCATTAATAAATTCAACATTTTAACTACATAATACCCTAAAATAAGGTTTCTAGGACATACAACTTTTGATCGTAAGTAAACCAATTATGGAATCAATAATTGTAAATATAAAATCACATAGAAACATATTAATCTCTAAATTTATCTAAACTTACCTTTGATACCAACTATAACATCCCATGACCCACACTCCTAGATCCTGTGATGAAATCATAAACATTACATTTTTGAATTTGATTAAAATAATGGTGACAAAATTTTTTTCATCCAAAACAAAAAACAAAAAAGGTAAAACCTAGATCACCTATATCCTAGAGGACCATTTCTATTTATAGTTATTGAGAATTTGAAATCATTTCTACATAAAAATTCACATGAATTTTAATGAGAATTTCCCCAACAAAACCCTGATTTAATTTTTGAAAATAATACATCATCATCATCCATATAAAATAACTTATTTGAATAATTAATTCAACCACATTATTTATTACATGGGGAAAAGGAAATATATGAATCTAGAGATTAAATTAATAGTAATGGAAAATGCATGCATTAAAAAAATGAATTTCATCTTTGAGTATATGAAGATAAAAATGGTATGATGAAATAATCAATGTGCATGAGTATAACATAAAAGAACTCATAACAATCAATACGTGGATCATAAAATATTAAATCATGAAAAAATTAAGGGAATGTAGAATTAGAAATCACGATCCATGTGATATCACTCTCAATAAGAATAATAATTATAAACACATAGAACTAATATATAAAACATATTGGTTTCTTGGAACATCATCTTCATAAAACCCTTATAGAACCCTTATACATTTGAATAACCAATGGACCATATTAAAAAAATAAATTTATGGATAACATAATCATTACCAAATCTATTGGACCACCAGATGGTTTCACCCATAATATATGCTTTAACAATCTCACCTGACACTATATGTCCACACACATTATTTATAATGTCCACGAAACCAATAACGAATAAATAAAATAGATAATTAATATTATTATAACTCATTAAGAAAATAATTATTCATTTATATCCTCATAATCCCATGTAAAACCAATGGGTTTATTTCAATCACTATAAAATAAGTTTATCCTATTGAAAATTAATGGTTTCCATAACAATCTCATTGAAACAATCTTAAAAAAACCAGAGAAATAATGTGGATTATATCATTAAAAAATATACCCCTTATATAATATTCAAAAATGAGGATTTTTAATGTTAATAAATGGAAATACCCTTAAATAATAATTAAAATATTTTTAGGATAATTACCTTGTAATTTTGAAAATTACTTTTAAAAAAATAAAACCTTTATAAAAAAATTTTGATTGAAAATAACCTTGAAAATGAATAATGGAAGCTTAATAAATCATTAAAAATAATTTTCAAAAAAAAAATATGTCTAAAATCGTTTATCATGAAACTTATCTTAAAATATAATTTAAAAACATTTTGAAAAGTTATTTATAAAAAAAATTATAAAAGAAAACATATTTTTTATTGAAGATATAAATGAAGTTGAATTTTCTAATAAAACTATTTCTAAAATATTTTTTGTATGAAATAGTGTAAAAAATGTGAAATTAAATGAATATATCATGAATAAAAATATGATAATATAAGTCATGAAAATTATAATATTTTGACATCGGAGACGTAATCATCATAAATGTAGATAAACAATGATATTATAAGAATATACTCTTACAACTTTTATAACTATGAATTGTAATCTCCGCAAATAAAGAAAACTAAATGAAACTTATAATATAATTATAATTAGTATATTTATTATATAACATGTCAAATGTGAATTTTATTCACCATATAAAGTAAGATAGGTGTATAACATTACTAATATCTCAAAGTAGGAAAACTGTGACAAAATTACGTTACAACTTTGGTTACATTGAAACTATGCTCCCCATTAATGACATATCATTAAATGGATTTGTAAATCACCATAAATTTAATTATGATAATCACAAAATACATTCATGGGATATACGTACACCACAAAACAAACATAAGTAGTGAATATGGAAGGTATCTCATAGAAATAAAAGAGGGATAAGAAAAACCGTTACATTAATTCTGTTTCATCACACTTATTTTTTATCATAATAAATAATAAAATTACAATAATAATTTACTTTCTTGATAAAAATTTACAAGATTATTATTAACATTATTTAACTTATAAAAAAGTTCTACACAATTAATTAATCAGTTAAGTTTAAGTAATAAGTTATGACAATGCCCAACTTATGTGTCAAAAAAGAAATTTCTAGGTAACATTTGGTCAAAATAACACCATTTAAAGGTATATAGAATAGTAATAATGAAATAATTATTATATTTATACAAAAAGTATATTTTTAAATCCAATAATTAAAGCTATTTTTTAAAAAATATCTAGCGTTATGACCATGGAGATGGTAGGTCATACGTATTCATGAGCAACTTTTCCATTTTTCAATGATAATTATGAAAAGAAGTTAAATAATATTTTATATCTAAATAATTATAATTATATCCAAAATAAATTAATATTTTATTATATATACGTATATATTTCATTATTTGGGATTAAATGAAATTTCATCACTTTGAGGAGGAGGTAGTCCAGATGTCTATGAATGACGTTATCACTTTTCCAGTGTGTGAAAAGGTAATACAATAAAATGAATAATTCTATTTAAAAAAATATAATCATGTAATTAATATCATAATAATTTCATGTATATAATATATAATCATTATAGTTACCTTAATTACAATCCATGTAATGATGTAATAAAAAACACTTCCCATATATTTTGTAAGGCCGTAGTGTGCAATACACACAAGAAACATTACCATATTCATTATAGCATTGAATGAAAACAAGGTATATATATGATATAATGACTCCATAGGTATAATTGTTTTAGAAATAAAAAAATAAACATTATATCCATCATTATTCGTAGCCTTTATATGTGGTAATGAAATAAAACTCCATCGGTTAGTGAAGCAGTAGTCCACTGTACACAAGAATGATGATTTTATAACATATTTGATGGATGTTTTGTATTTGTAGGTTTAACCATTAAAATAACAACATATTAGTATATTTTTTATACTTATTTTATTATATAAACTTGGTATAAAAATCATTGATGGATTTGGATTTGGAAATAAAATAAAAACGATTTCAGAAAAACATTACCTCTTTTTCAGGTATCCTCTTTCAGTTTTCACTAAAACCATTAAATTTTTTTATACCCAAAATAAAGAATATTATATGAGTATATTTTGTCAGGTTTTTGGATGAAAAAAAATTATTAATAGGTGTCAATTATTATGAAGATTGAGTGACTTTTTATAGTTGAGGTGGAGTGATATTCAAGTAAATAATTAAATGTATTCTCTATTAGGAGGTCAATATTACTCAAGGTGGAAAAAATATCAATAATTAATAGGATTTATGGATTATGTGGTCAATACAAAAAATAAAAACGCATTTGATAAATATTTCATAAACATTTACTTCATTAACTTCTTTTTTGTTAAATTTTTACGACATGGTTTTTCATTATGGAAACATGTTTTCTAACCTATGTAATTTGTCCTCTAAGACTAAATTATAGTGGGAATTATTAGATAATTTATAAAAACTAATTATAAAAATTAAATAATCATTTATCAAATGAAATTATTATGTTTTATGAAAATTAATTTTTAACAGAAGTGCACGTAACACGCTAAAAACCTCGCATTAACCTTAACTGCTCTATAAAGGTTTTATTAAAATTTAGGTGTCAATATATTCATTAATAAGAAAAATCAGTTCATTAATGGACCATAATTTATATTTAATAATATTTAAAAATAACGTCACATAATATAATAGTTTTTAGTATTTTTCAATTAATTAATAAAATGTCATTCATTATAAGTTGCAATATGGTCATTTTTACACTATTAATTTAATTTGAATTAAAATATATCATGAAATTAATGGAATTATGTTCAAAATATTATATATTTTAAATTATTCTAATTTAAAATATGGAATTAATTTTTCGAAATTAAAGTCACATAAATTGCATAATTTTATTTAAAATTTACCCCACACACACGATGAGAAAGTGATTTTTCAAAGTATAAATGGTTAAAATCTTACTATGTTTTTATATCTAAACATAATAATAAAAGGTTAAAATGACCTAAATTTTATTAATTGATATAAAATTTTACTAATTTTACTTGAGAAAAATTGAAAATATAATTTAACATTTTAAATAATTTATGTTAGAAGATGGCTTTTCATTGAAATCTAATATTTTCCCAATTAATCAAAAATTGAAAATTTCAAAGAAAAATTACAAAAAATCATCCTATGATAAATTTAGTGCTGTGATTAAAAAAAATTATGTCTATTTGAAAAAAAAATTATTAAATTATCAAAAATTAATATTTAAATAAGTGCCCTATAAAAAGGAGACAAAGCTAATTTTTTCAAAAAAAATACAGGTTTTAAGTACAAAATTCCATTAAATTTTAAATATAAAAAGGAAAATATATATGATGTATGTTAAAAATTACATAGAAAATATTACAAATAGATATTAGTAATATAATCAAAAAGTGTGATTTTTTATTTTATTGGTATAAAAATCACATGTGCGCATTTTCATTTTTTTTTTAAAAACTCTTCTATTTTCAAAAGAGTTTTTTCATTTCTAATTAATTTGTCATAAAAAAATAAATTATATATATATATTTATAAAACATATTTTAATATTTTAGTTAATTCTTTTCATAACCGCAATTCAAATGGCTTTATGATAACTATTAGGTTAAATAATACTATTAATAGTATATTGTTGTTCGATAAATATTTCTTCTAACCAGTAATTGAAGACAATATTTATTGTGTGTATCATAATATAAAATGAGTGTTTCTTGTAATATAATATAAAATTATTGTTTCATTTCTATTACCCTATAAAATATAAATATCATATTTTAAAATCTTGGGGTGTTACACTCACACCCAAATATCGTACATCTTAGTGCTCACATACCTTCTGTAGAAACCCATCCATGAGACACCTGTGCTATTGAATCACACCAAGAACCCCTCATGAAACTAGTCAGAAAATCCTTCCTGGAGAAACATGGGAACCAAAACCCACCAAAAACATTACCATACAACTATAATTGTAATGAATTTTTAATAAGTACATCATCATGATGCACTCCCCCCACCATATGTGGCCACCACTATAAAATACCTCATCAATATCATCAAACCAAAAAAAATTATGAAAAATATCTAAAAGCTGTCTTTTCTCATGAATAAGAATTCCTCTTGGAAGAGATAGTGTGGAAGAGGGGGAAACCATCCATCTATCATCACCATCATGGATAGTAGGAAAGACACTACCAACAACATTTGGATGACAACACATTGTTCTCAATGTAGTTAGGGTTTTCTTTGAAATAACAATAAAAATACAATATATTATAGTCATACACTCAAAGCAAACATATGGTTTTATAAAAATTGTTCAATCTTAACTCATAACATCACCACAAGGCCTCACAACCTATTCCATTTTTTATTCCACTTAACAATGAATTACACCACATAAAATATACACAACCATAATAAATGTTTGTTTCTTCCTTTTCATGTTTATCCATTTCTATATTTTTCAATTAAAAAACATCCCATTTATTCAATCTTATTCATTTCAAGATTAAAAATAACCACTTTAACCAAACACACCATTTTACATTAAAATTTCATTAGCCATTCCATTTAATTCCATTTAGATTTTTTCATTAAAAATCTATTCCATCACTAACAGGAAAATATCACAAAATAAAACAAAAATTTACCATCATCCACATCTCAATAGGACACACATATCAATACCCACACGACACCACCAACCTACATGAAATAAAACATCACAACCACAACACATCACAACCACCACATGTCACAAACACTGTACACTACAGCCAAAACATGTCACAATTCATTTTTAGCAAACAGATCATATCAAATTGATTAAAACATTTAAAGGGAATCCTCATATAAATATGGGATTCCATAAGAAACTAATTTATTATCATAATTTATGTTTTTTTTCAATTTTCATTTGTTTTGAGTCAAAATAACTATCAAAAAATGGTTCCAATTTAAAATTCATGACAACATAACCCGACATAATATTAGAAAAATATGGAATGATTTTTTAATCATGTTCAATCATATAGTAAAATCCACAAGGAAAAATAATTTTTTTTATTTATTCTTTGCCCTAATGATTTAAATTTAACAAATTAGTTATATTCATTATGAAAATGAAAAATATCACCCTATATGAATAAAACTATGATATTACAACTTTTACTTATTAGAAGATAGAAAAATGATACCATAGATAAAATAGAGATATATAATTTGATACACTAGGATAGAACAAGATGAAGATGACTAACAATAATCAAAATAAAGGCAAAACATTGATTCATCAGGACACTAATAACCCTCATTATTCTATTACTAATTAATTATAAAAACCAATTGTTCTGAAGAATAAAAACATCACCAGATGAAGAAATAGAATAAATCAAGAAATATAAGACATGAAAGCCTTCCTTGAATCACCATGGACTAATTTCTCAAGTTTAAGGAATGAATCCAATAGATAGAAGCTGAATGAACTCCTAATGATGCAAATCGACCATCTAAGGACCGATAGAAAATGTGGAAGAATTATGGGGTTCTATAGGGTTTTGGAATTTATTATTAGGACTAGAATTAAAATAATTTGGTTCACTACTATTGGCCACAATGAAAATTTCTTGCATTATACAAGAATATAGAGAATAGAAAGGGGCCACACAGAGTGCAGATGCTCAAATTCATGTCCATCAAACATAGTTATATTGACTCCATATATCAAACAAAATTGGAGAATGACAACCATTTAAGGATAAAAACCAAACTATAAATTCCAAACACCATGAATAAGGCCACACCTCAACTCATCCCTAGGGTATAAAACCACAAAAATTGATAGAACCACAAGAATATTCCTTTTAGACTCCACTTCATAACCATCTATTTATACTGAAGATATGATAAAAATCTAAATACTATTGGAGGTACCTTACAATGGATATATGCTACAACAGATATCTCCACACTACAGATAACACCTTTATAGTGTATTATAAGTCTCAATGCTATAAACATTCTTCTAACACTAAAATTTCAAATAAAACTCTATCATCCACCCGTTGAATCCCTTAAAAATTACCTAAACACAAATACAATCACCTAAACTCTAAAAATGTAATTTTCTATGATGTGAGGACCATTACATAAAATATTACATTCTTAAAATGTTTTACCTAAAGAAACCCCATTATTTTGAAATCTGGAGGAACTCTTCCACAAGTAGCCTTCACTCTATATTGAAATCACACAAAATTTTGTGAATTTTCCTACCCCATGATTCACATTCTCTTAGATGGTCATGATAGATCTTTATAAATGGATTTATTCATTGAGATATACACCTTTAACTTCATCATTTTCACTATAAGGAAATGTGTTTTTTCATTCCTCATGTTCTTATTTTTTATATAAATAAAAGTAAAGAGTTCTCGTAGAGACTTATCAATAGACTATATATTATTATTCTTAGTAAAATTGGATAATCTCTGATGATTTTTTGGTAACAAAATATTTGAACACATTTCATCCAGATTGATAAATCCAAAGATGCCCAAACATTAAAATCTGAAAATTATCCGACTATATGTGGTTCAATCGGTGTACCATCTCTATGATTTTATATAAATATTAACTTGGATATATAATATCTATTTTACATTTTCTTTTAAAATAATTATCATTTAGGTGACAAAAAATATTATAAGAATTTATTTCCATGTGTAACTTTTGGATCTCATTGGTCATGGATGATAGAATTAGGAAATTGAAATGTATCCCAACATCCCACTATTTAATGTAGGGAGATATAAGCACCTCACATTTCTATTTATTTAGAACAATTTTTACAAGGTTCATTGGTACATAATTCTTCTATTCGTGCATTACTTTAATGTGAATGTGAGTGTACCACTCTGGGAAGAAACTTCAGGTTAAGGGGATATCATTATTATGTTTTAATACAAGTGATATTGTTGAGGTTTTATTATTAGTAATATTATATAACAATATAAAATATTTTTTTATCATTAAATTTGATACAAAATTATATGCAATATAATAATTTTATTTTTTGTTAGTCTCCATCTATTTTGTCATTTCCCAATATCACTCACCTCTTGGTTTAGAATATATCATCATGTAGATATTATAGTGGAATGGAAATCCATAATTACCATCTAATAACCAAAATTATAGGAATTCAAGATAGATTAGTGTTTTTAGGTAAGTTCTCTTACCAAATTTAATAAACTTCTACTTCTAAATCCATTTAGTGGACACCCGAAATATGAATTCCCAGTCAAGGATTCCCGAAAAACATACCACCGAATATGTATTGAACAAACTATTGTCATTGCACTCAATACACCTTCATTAAATGAAAACCGTTTTCCTTGTCAGGAATCACTAATAACTAATGATTTAACCATATAATGGAATGATCTAAACTATAACTATGGGTCTATATTATCACATACAATAAAATTTTTATCTATGATAATATTCCATAGAAGGAATTCATACTTATGCATAAATTTATATATTTTTTCATTAATTTGTATTTTTAATATTATATGGATAATATATAATTAATTTACCATGTATAAATATAATATTTATATGTAATCCATTTCTTTTACTCCATTTTTCATGATTTTAATTTAATTTAATTCATGTGATCACATTTAATATCATACACACACTCATCAATATGAAATTAAATAACAGTAGATATCAAATAAATAAATTATATTCTACAATATTATAATGATATTTTATTACTCATTTTCTATTCAGTAAATTATGAACCAAATCTTAAACCATGTAAAATAACATCATGAGTTGTTCTTGGATATATTTGATGTTTTTAACCTCATTTCTATTTATCTTATTAATTAGTTTCACCTTATCTAGGTATGTAACTTCCCCCTCCCAAATAATGCCACATTCCCTTATATATTTATAATTACATGTTGGTATGGTGAAAAAGGTATTTGGGATTACATAAATAAATTATGGCCAAAAGGGCCTTTAATTATATTAATAGAGGGAAGGATTCTTATATCATCATATATTCTAATAAAAAATTATTAAAAAACACATTCTATAATAATTTAATTAAATTTAAACTATCACATACACAAGTATTTCTAGTTCATGATCTTCAATACATCAAATGAGTATAATTTTAATAAAATGGAAAAAAATTCATGTATATTTGTTATATTATTTAATATATTTGATATAAATTATTACATTAATTGTATTATTAATTAATTAATTAAATCGCATGAATTTCTTATCCAAATAGTCCATGAAATCCCCATCCATAATATTTTTAAATACATCATATAAATTGAATTTATCTAAAATTAAATGAGGACATGTAATTTACTGAAAAGGGACATGAAGTATACCTTTCTAGATTATTTCAAGTAATGTACTAGAGGTGACATAGTATATACCATTATTCTCTACTCATATAGCTTGTATGAAAAGATAACATTATGTGTGACAACAAATAACACAAATAATAATTTATTTCATCTTTATTATTGTAAAATGTGATCCATGGATCGTAAATTAGCTACATTACTTTTAGTATCATTTAATATTCTAGTTAAAATCTCTTACACATGTAATTACTCACAGTATATAGTCATAAAGTCCCTATGTTTGACATGAACAAGAATGACTAACATGACATTTACACCAACTATAAGACCATATAATACCACATATATATTCCCAAAGTACACACATAGTGTAGTGACTTTTTTCCATTGAGGATAAAATGCATTACATGGTGTGAATGCCAAATAGAAATATATTAATTAAAACTAGCCTCAATTATATATTTTTACAGCCCCAACATGTCATTTATTAAATAAAAAATGGGTAGCAAAGTACATGGTTTCTATAAATTTCACTAGAAAACCAAATTGGGTTACTTACTTGTATGGTTGATGTAAAATGTACTACGTAAAACTGGTGTCCTAATCATGTAGCTTCATTGTTAAATTTAATCAATACACCCTATATAATGACACCCAAAATACATAATGAATTATTCAAAACAAATCATAGTGTTGTTGATTGTCTTAAAAAGTGTGTAGATTTAACATTCATTCCATATAACCATGTCATCTGACAAAACAAATTAAATAACTCCAAATGAAATAACCTTCATTCATAAACTTTTAAAAATGCATTATATGTCATATGATGGTGAAAAATAAAGAAATATTCTATTTTAGATTTAGATACAATTTATGTGGAAGTTAAAAGTATTATAAATTTTTATTTCTGAAATTAACTGTTAAATGATTATAAAATATCATTTCATTCCCCCTAATACCACGTAATGGTTTCAATGTGTGTAACAAAATCATCTAGGACTTTTCCAAAAAAAATTATGTGAGATTCTATTAATAAATCCTTAGTGTAGAATATTGATAACACCCAAATATCCATTGATATGTTCTTTTTCAGATAGAATTTTAAATTAAATTTGAAGATTAAAATAATATACGATTAATATTATATTAATTGAATATAATATTGATTGATTAAACCTTGTTCGAGTCATATAATCCTTATATTGAGTGGTTCTAAGTTATAATATATCTAGTAGTATCCACATGTGTACTGAGTATATCTGAATGAAACTAATGAAAAACCTATTGCTAGTGTAGATGATCAAATAAAATTGCATCACTCAACATTTTCCACAAGAAGATCACCTTTTAGTTTTAAGTAATTCTTATTAGCACTTTCATTGAATATATGGTGGTGGAATTTTTTTCTTTTTTCTTCAGAACATTATTTAGAACACCCTTCATCTTTGAATGAATTTCTATAGAGATGATTTGTTCTTCCCAAATGATCAACCATATAAGGAAATAAAATAATGTGGTTTATATATATAGGGTTATAAATATCTTATTTCACATATTCACTTATATAATTTCATTATTTCATGTAAAACCGTACACCACAAGAATAATAATAATATATTTTTTTATTCATGCATGCAAATATCATGGATATTTTAATATAACTTCTTATATAAATTAATTATAAATTATAAATTTTATTTAAAATAATGTTATAACATATATATATATATTTATTCATAAAAAAGATCTTCAAAAAAACTATATTTATGAAACATTGAATAATATAAATTATTCATTAACTAAGTAAATATATATTATATACTAAATTCAGAGATTAAATTTTTATTTAATGTTAAATTTAAATATATATTATAACTAGAACACAATTTTTTTTGTTAATAACTAGTGATCAAAAAAATAAAAGAAAATATCAATTATCAAGATTAAAAATATTTCTTTTTATATTTTATTTAAATAGAATTTAATTAATATTTATGGATAAATTATTGTGTGTGAACCTCTAGGACTTTTTCCTAGTTGCATTACATTTTTTGTCCTAATGTCCATAATAAACATCTAGAAACATGTTAGGAATCCATAGAGAAATAATTTAGTCTCATAATGATAATAACCTCATATGAGCACTTTTAGTGCAGTATTACCACTATTGCATGATATATTAAAAAAATTGATGCAGTACATGTGGTTTCAACCTATGTTCCTTCTATATAATTCCTTTACTACCCAAAATGGACTTTTAGATATCCCACCATGAACATAGAATTAATCCAAAATATAAATTTTAATCCTAGGGTTGAGAGTCGTCTTCCCGTTAGGGATAAAAAAAATATATTCTTGACATATTCATTAATTTCATATCACTTGTAAAATACCCAAAATACAAACTTTTACATGAATATATGATGTAATTATTTACTTAAACAGATCAATATTATAAATAATATAAATTAATAAATATTTAAATTGAAATTAACAATTAAAAAATTGTATAAAATGATATCCAATTCCTATACGATATATGTAATTCTTATTTACTAGTTAGTTCTCATAACCTACAATCTATAAGATTACAATGTGTGAAGATTCATGATAAAAAGATTTGTCATCTTAAGACCATCCAACACTTGATGATTATTATCTTCTATATCCCATAATATAATTCCAAAAAACCATGGATAATAAGTCTAATAATATTTCTAGGAATCTTCAATAATATCATCATAACAATTAATTTTAATGCCCTTTTGTTGCAAAAAATACACTAAGGACATTACAATATTAAATTCCATGTATAAGAACTATAATCAAGAATACTATGTATATTCATGTAATTGAATATATAAAATGTAATATAATGTACAATGTATTCGGTTATGAGGAACCATGTTCAATAATGAATACATATACAATTTCATATACAATGGAAAAAAATTACATTTTACTCAATGAATCTTCACCCATATCTCATACATCTCTAATGATATATTTAATCACAATTTCCACATTAATCATCATCAAATACTAGTTCTTTCATATTCATGACTCATTTTAGATTTTAATTACCTCTTAACATATATTAACATTAATCCTCCTCAATATATTTATTAATGTTACAACAAACACATCATTATTTATTATAGAAAATTTTGGAACATCAATCATCCCCTTTGGATTACTTTCTAAGACATAATTCAATTATTCCAATTATTTTTTTAAATATCATTCTCCATATTATTATTAATAATTTAAGTGGGGTGACGGTATGGTAAATTTTAAAATTTCCCATGGTTCTCCCATAATTGAGGGATAATATTCATTCCCACAGTAAAACTTGATCTACATGAGATAAGGGTGACATTATATTTCAATAAATAATAATAATAAATATGAAACTCTTTGTCTATTGGACCATGATCATTTATTAAAACAAGTTTGAATTATTAGAATGTCAAATAAATATATAAAAATAGCCAACATGTGATACCAGTTCATATTTACCTTTTTATAGGCTATTCTAGAAGATTTTTTCAGTAATTTTTTCTCCATTACTCAATTTAAGAAACACAATAAAAGAATTCAGGGCCTTGTATAATAATCCTACATTTCTAAACCTACTAGTTTAACACAGACACCCCCTTATGATTTGTCTTTAATTAAATAAAATACAGTATTAAAGTAGTGATTCTGATAAGTCAACATCATCTTTGTCAAAAAAAATTACGTTCACATAAAATAATTACATTCTGAAAAATATTTTTCTTATATCAACCCTAATAAAAAACATAAAATATCTTCATGTTAATCAATATTCATGAAAATGAACTCCAAACAACATTTGGAACAACAAGAAATATTATAATCAGATATCAGGATATCAATCAATTCATTTCTTGATGGATATTTAATCTAGCTATAATTGATTCAATAATTCCATCATGTTCTCATAATTTGTGTTTCACAATAAATTCATTGAAATGGTGAGAATAATTTATCACTGTAAAACATGGAATTCCAAAACTTTTAGAGAATATTATAAATCATGTAAAATTGAAAATATGGTATTAATATTAAATTATAAGAAAGAAATATATAAAATTAAGAACATTAATAGAAGAAATAAAAAATTATGAATTTGGTGGAAGAAATCCATGAAAAAAAATAATAAAGTAAATTAAAAAAATAGTTACATGAAGGCTACTAAGAAATATCATTGAGGGTAAAAACTGATTAAATAAACTCCTACATAATTCATATCATGTATACTAGGATTGAAGAGGTATTGAAAAAGTTTAATATAACACTATTAAATCCAATATTAAATAATTAATCTATGAAAATTTATTTGTAATTCAAGGTGAATATTGGATATACTCTAAAAAATGAAAAATTATATGTCTGACCAAACTAGAAAAGGAAATAGAGACGGATTAACCACGAAAGAATTAATATGATTTTATATTTGTGAAAAACAAAAATCCACATGAGATGAAAATAATATTATTTAAAAAAGATCTCATGTATGGAAAATTAAAAGAATGGTATACATCAATTTTTCTAAAAAAACATGATTTGGGAAAAGTGTTTTTGACTGAGAAGGTGCTCTAAGCCCCATTTCACTCATTATAGAAATGTAAAGATCCAAATTATTGCTTTCTATTTTTTAATTAATTTAATTTTTAAAAGGAATTGATGGAGATGAATAAGGTGGAAGAACATTATGTAATTTATTAATAGTTTATAGTTATAAGAATTTCAAGTCATGAAATAAATTGATTGATATATGGATATTTCTTCAAAACATTTCAAGTTATGAAAAATTATTATTAGAGATTGTTTTGAAAAAAAATTATTAATGAGGATGTTATATTCGGTGTTTTTATTTAATAAGGGATTAATAATAATAGTTGTTTGAATAAAATTATTTTATAGGAATGTGAATTTTTGGAAAAGATGAATTTTATGTATGATAATAATTTTTTTGTCCTTTTTTGAATTAAATTAACTCTGATTATTATGTGTGTGTGGGGGGGGTTATGTTACAATATACGTTTTATTTAAGGGGATGTAATATAAATGAAATTAAATTATTTTTAGTTATTTGAATAATTTATTTCACATAAAAAATTTATTTATTAAATTCTATAAAATGGACCCTAAAAAAGAGAAATATCAGCTAGTGTCCAATGTTGGATTTTTTATGGAAACAATTGATGTAAAAGTTAATCACCATTAATTTATAAAATAAATTTTTTTATGCAGATTTAGAGGAGATATATTTTTTTATCTTTACTCTGATAAATAATATGAAACCCTTCACTCGTGTCAATTATTTTTCATTAAGGGGGAGAATATAAAATCTAAATTATGGGTGAATCATTAGATATATTAAAAATTACAATTCCTTTGTACCATTCTATTTAAAAACAATAAGGGGATAATGATATTGAAATTTAAATTGTAATAGTTAGAATTAAAGTTGTTATTGGAGGAAAATATATTGGGTAGATTGAAGTGACAATATTAACAATTATGAAGAGTATTGTATTTATTTTATCTTTTATTGATAATTCAATAATGAGTAAAATCAATATATTTTGATATACAGTGAATATCCCAATGAGTCATGAGTATGAAGATCCCTATATTTGATAAATACTATTAGTGAATGGGATATTTGAGAGATCGATGTAGATGTATGATGCACAACTAATGTTCTTAAGAATCATATTCATTTTGTTCTAGCATTTATATGATAATGAAAATCCATTCATTGTTGTTTTTTGTTCCTTAAAACCAAATATATTGCATTTTAGATTACATTTTTATATATTTAATTACCAAATTATTATTATTATCATTATTATTATCATTATATAATGATTATTATTATGAATTAAATTTAACATCGTAATGTTAATTGTGTAATTATTGCATCCAAAGGATACAAAAGTTCTTTGGTATGTTATGATCCTTGATGAGGCTTGAAAATATTATTATTCTTTTGTTCTGTGGTTGGATGAAATAATCATGATGGGATATAGATGGTAAAACCAAAAAATGTATTATGGCACTAAGAGGAAATGTCCTTTCCGGATAACATTTTTCACCTGGTAATCTCTTAGATTGTAGTTTCTAAGAACAAAACCACTAATAATAATTCGATATGTTATATGTTTATTGGATATTACAATTAGAAAAAATTCTGTATTGGTCCTTTGAAATGAGAATATTATTAGACTCTTTGAGGCATTTTTCTAAATAGTTGGATCATATATTTAAGAAAAATATATCTCTAATGGTTGTCCCATGGGTAAAATGAAATTAATGTATTAGTCAACAAATGATTTGTCACATACTATATTGAAGGTTAAAAGCAAGGCCCATTGTCTAATATTTAACTATTGGATTAATTCCTTGACAAGGTTTGGTTATTGAAAAGTTCGTTACATGCAGTTAAAGAAAGATATATTTGGTATATAGGTTAAAATAATAAGTAAAAAACATATTAAAGGATTTATAATTGATATGGGATACTATGGTACAATTAGTGATTGTATAAGGATTTTTCCATTACATCATTGAATTTATTCTATATGGGTTCCTTGGAATTTTCTAAGATACTGACCTTGAATATTAGGATAAATATTCTAATTTAACAAAGAATGAGGCATAATGGTTAAAAATAGTATAATTGAGAATCCTTATTAAATTCCACGTGAATTTAATATAAAAAATATCTTTTTCTTATGATAAGGAATTCATATTTATTTGGGATATGTTAATCAACCATGATTCATTAAAATGTTATATTAAATTTAGAATATATATTTAAATTTAATATTAACTTTTTTCCCAATTATTGGTTTTTTTATTTTTTTGTGTAATATTTATTATTCAATATTTGATAAATATAGAAGAGTTTTTATGAAAAATGTAATGGTTCTAGATGTATATTGATTGTGTTGCTCCCCAAACCAACACTTTTGGATCTGGTAAAAAAAATTCCATAATTTGTTTTCATAAAAATTAACTGAAAAATATCAAGACCTTTACATTTAAGGATCTTTTTGGTATAGTATTCGGAGAAAAAGGACCCTTTTAACATATTATTAGTGTTAAAAATTTAAATAAAAAGATAATGTTAGGATATTTTTCATGAAATATATTTATTAAATCTAAACACCATAAAGTCTCTAAATGAACCTGATTTTTTATAAATACATAGCACAAGAAAAATTTCCCAATAAGTGGTTTTTTAAAAGAAAATTGAAAACATTTTTTATAAATTATTATATCTTTTCAAAAATATTTTGAAAATAAATTTTAAATTAGAAATTAAAATACATTTTTTAAATACATTACTTTTGACAAATCATTTGATTTTTTTTTTTTAAATACTTACAATTTGATTTTTTTTTTGAAACACTATTAAAAATATAATAGTGTTTTGAAATATTTTTTGAAAATACATTGAAAAAATGATTTTAAAAATTTATTTTATAATACTTCTTCCATTTAAAAAATATAAATATACTCTTTTGAAAATAATTTTTCTTTTATAAATGTTATAAAGGAAATTAAAATATGTACAACATTGAAAACAATATATATCTTTATAAAAGACTTACACTTTGAAAACACATTAAAATAATCCAGTGGTTTTTCAAAAAATACTAAGATATATATTGAAAACCAAATAATAAAGAAACTTTAAATATTTAAGGCTATCTTGGGCCTACACACTTATCTTTAGAAATGGGATCACCCCCACTCCCCTTATTTAAAATTTCAATGGGCCAATGTTATAAAATTAATGTTTATCCTTCCTTACATATATATACAGTTTCCACTAGGGATTTGGATTAGAAAACGTAATAATGAAAGAAATTCACATGAAATTTTAAAAAAATATATAAATATTAACTTTATTAGGGAACCACTTGTTAGATTTGATAATATTGAATATCATTTCATTCAGATTTACCATGCGCTATTTATAAAACTAATTAACAAACATTTTATTTAAGACGGACCATAAATGAAATTTCATTGAAATGTTAAGGTTTATCTTTTAATATTAATCATTATAAAAATATTAAATTATCATATACTTAAATCATAATTTGTTGTTTTGACACATTATAATATAATAAACTTTCACATAGAATGACAGAAATCATAATTTTTCACATCACATTAAATAATAGGCATCATTTTTTACTTCCCTTGAAAACCCATGGGAATAATTATATAATAATCTTAAAATATTAGAAATTGTAGATTGTAATTAATATAAAATAATAGAAATAAAAATTTTCTTTCATAGAATTATTATGAGAACATAAAATAAAAGAACTTAAAATAATGGCATTAATAATAATTATTATAAAATTATTATATTCACAAAATAATTCATTGAAAAATATATACATATATATAATTTTACATTCATAAACAATTATACATAAATGAAAATGTACCATTATCATATTATTTTAAAAGAAAAACTGTATAACATACATAACAATTATAAAGGTAATATTTTTAAAATAAACAGTTCTTCATTTCTTAATTTAAAAATATTAAACTGAATGATATCATGATTTGAATTTAATTATCTATTGACTTCATGTCATGAAATTATGTCCAGACATATATATTAATTAGACGAACTTAAACATTTAATGAACTATATACATATACATATACATATATATATATACATATACATATACATATACATATATATATATATATATATATCTTTGTCATGAACTAAAATCCTCAAATATGAACTTCTAATATAAAAACATTAATCTTATAATTACTATATGTATATATAGATATACCTACATGATAAATATAGACATTGAAGATTTTTAAGATAATGTATTACATGTACAACTTGATTTCTTAAATGTAAGTATGAAAAATAATTATATCACATGAGTTATATACATATATATATTTGGTTGAAAAAAATGCAATGACATGCATGTATATATATATATAAATAATAGATTTAAATAATAAAAAAAGAACATAATGAAATTGAAATTAATACAAGAAATATATATATATATATATATATGTACATGTACTTAAATACTTGAAAAAAATGAAAATCTTGAAATAAAAACATAATACAGTAAAAGGAATACATTCTTTTATTAATATAGGACTAATAATTGTAATTTTAAATTAATACATGCATTGAAATGTATATTTGATGAACTTAAATATATTAATTATACTATTATATTAATATTTATATAAAAATACAAATAAAAGATAATTTCTTCTTACATTAATATTAATTTGAAATACAGCTTCATAATTTAAATGAATGAAATTGTCCTTAAATTTATTACATGTATAATCATACTTTAATAACGTAAAATTATCAATAAAATATGTATATATTTTAAATATAAAAATATATATATATATATATAATAAAATATTTTTCCTTATATGTTTTAAACTGATGGAAGAAGCAATGAGAAATGGTGGGTTTTTCTTCCCATCGAGCAGAATGGCCTTCTGCCATGTTCAAGTGTGATCAAACCAGATAAAAATAAAGAGGGTGGAAAATAGGGGATGTGGATTTATTTTAGTCTACCCAATAGGTGACATCCTTACAAAAAAAACTATCTATATACTGGTTCAGGTAATGTTAATGTTGTAGTGTGAAAGGGGTTTGAAAAGACGATAAGGATTTTATATTTTGTTGTATAGGGAGTGGCTTGAGGGTGTGGATATTATGCAGTGAAATAATTGAGTGGGTTTTAGTGGAGGGAGGAAGATGTTAATATTGATTAAAAGGGACACCAATGGAGGCACGCCATTATTTTCAGGGGAAGGCTTGAAGGCCAATAAGTGAGGTAGTGACATCATACAGTTGTGATGATTATGATCAGATATCAACGATGGTCAATGATGAGTTGGGAGATCTAGGAGATATCGGTGCTTGATTATGGGGGTCGTCATTGGTTTAGAGAGTCTTGGTGTCAGTGGGTTAAGCAGGGCCCGAGGAGGAAGGCGTTTTGGTGACATTTTCCCCTTTTATTTTTTTCATTTATATATTGTTTTACACTTTTTTTAATTCATTTCATTCACCTTTTAACAATAAATATATAGTTCATTAATCATTATATATACATATCTCTTATATAAATATGTACATTTTTTTGATATAAATTTATATATCATAATAATTTATTGGAGACTAATTTTTTGTATATAAATTTATAATTAAATTAATAATTGTAACATAACAAATTCCAGTGATTTTGGTGGCCATAAATATTTTAATCAATTTTCATAAAATTAAACATTATTATTATTATTATTTTTCATGTTAGGTTAGTCATACATTGTTTATTTTAAATAATCATCATTTTTTAATACATCTCTTTTATATATCCATAATTGTGTGTATATATTAATATTGGTTTTCTCATTTTAATTGTTATATAATTATTTATTTTATGCTGGTGCAGTTATTTAAGTTTCAAAAACAATATTTTATGTTCGCTATCTAATCTTGTTTTGGTCATTGATTACATCATCATCTTAACCATCATATTGTATAGGTTATAATATTATTTATGTTATTTTATACATAAATTATTTTTCTAACATTATTTCTTTATAAATGTTCAAATTATTTATTTCAATTAATGTTCCATAAAATATATTTTTTTAAATACTCGAACTATTATTTAACTTTATTTTTTATATGGTTTTATTAACCATTAATTAATATTAATATTTCATAAATTTTATATTTCAACTATAATTTTACCATATAAATTTATAATTACGAGTGTTAATTTATTTCTCAGTTTGTTTTAAATTATAAACAAGCAATATACGCTTACAAATTGTAAAACAAAATAAAGGGAATATATAATCCAAATTAACCAACATGGAAATTTTTTATTAAAGATAATATTTTAGTTCATGTTCAATTAAAATTTTATTTTTTTATTATCGAATAAATCATGAGATAAATACTTATTAAAAGATTAAATTTCTTGGATGTTACATTTTACCCCCAAAGAATTTCATCATCAAAATTTGTTTGTACCTCTTATGTAATATTCTGAAATTCCATTTTAAGAATTCAGAAAACTAGAACTACAAGATTTATATATTATTAGATGTAATTTAACATCTTAGGAGATATAAGTATCTTTTTAACTCTTATATTTTTTTCAATATAAATGATAATAAAATAGAGTTCTTACTAAAAAAGAATACTTATAGAATTTACTTATTTTTAACCAAACATCGTAATCTCCCAAGTTATCTAATCCTTTCCTATGATACCAACTGTATCTCCCCAGACCTATGCTTCAAGATCCTATACATAAAAATGTTGTATATATATTTTATAAAAATTAACTGAAGGGTATACATACATTTATATCTGAGTTTATTTTCTAGTTTGGGCTTCATTGGAAATGAAAAATCTTATATATTATCAAAGTTAAAATAATAAATAATAATACAACAATAAAACTTTGTTAACATTTGTTACTTATTGAAGATAAAATCCATGAATTCTTTATATGAACCAGAAAACATTTTATAAAAATATAGGTTTTGAAAAATTACCTAGTAAAGGGTTTTTTTTAAAATCCAGTGAATAACCTTTTTTAAAATACTTACATCTTTCGTAAAATACTTTTAAAAAATAGCATGGAATATACTATTTAAAAATACATATCTTTTTAAACAATTTTAAGAATTATTTAAAAAATACTTATAACTTTTATAACAAAATTTTGAAAACACATTTCAAAATATAATAGATTTTTGAAAAATATTTTGAAAATCTAATGAAAACATGATTTTGAAAATGACTTTAAAAATACTAACTCCCATAAAAACATATAAATGTAAGATTATAAAAATAATTATTCTTTTGGAAATGCTTTAGATCTTATAAAATTACATATACCTTTGAAATAATTATATTTCTTCTTAAAGTATTAACGATTTAGAAACACATTAAAATAATCTAGTGGTTTTTCTATAAAATACTAAGAAATATTTTGAAAAAATTGTACACATTGAACATTGAAGGCATTCTTGGACCTAACAACTTATCCTTATGAAAGGGTTCACTCCCCCTCCATTTGTTTTCAATGTTAATGTGCCAATTTTATAAAATAATTTTGAGCTTGCCTTATATATATATAAATTTTCAACTTGGTTTTTTATTTGAAAACATAATAGTGAAATAAATGCACAGGAACATTTTTTTAAATACATAAATATTAAATTTATTTGGAAATCACTTGTCAGATTTGGTACCACCAAATCTCATTTCATAAATATTTTCCATGTGTTGTTGATAAAAATAATTAACATCCATGTATTTAATATTACACAATAATGAATTTTTTTTAAAAAAATTTAAACTATATATTTTAAAATTCATCCATAAATAAAAATATTAAATTATAATATTCTTAAATAATAATTTTATGATTTGAAACAATATAATATAAATATTTTTTCCATAAAATGAAAGAAATTGTAATTTTCATGTCACATGAAATAATTGATATCAATTTTTACTTCCCTAGAATAACAAAGGGACTAATTATATAATAAAAATAAAATATTATAAATAGTAGATTTAAATTCACATAAAAAATAGATATCTAATTTTTTTATAATAATTATTATGAGCACCTATAATATATGAACTTAAAATAATGGCGTTTTTAAAATTAATTGTAAAATTATTATTTTCACAACATAATTCCTTTAACAATATATAAATATATATAATTTAACTTTCATGAAAAATTATAATTAAATGTAAATGTACCATTAACTTAAAATTCTAAAAAATTTATATATCTTATAATAATTATATAAGTAATATTTTTTAAATAATCAATTCTTTATTACATAATTTTAAAAAAATTAATTTGATGACAACATGATTTGAAATTACTTATATATTCTTATAAAATCACACAATGATAGCCAAAAATATATTGAAATTTTGAAAAACATAAACTTTTAATAATATATATATATGTATATTCCATGAACATGAATCCAAAAATATGAACTCATAATATAAAGTTGTTAATCATAGAATTAGTATCTGTATATAAAGATATATATACATGATGAATATATAATTGAAATACTTTGAAAATAATGTATTACATATACACCATAATTTCTTAAACTCAAGAATCAGAAATACTTATATCAGATGGGGTATATAGGTACATATATTTTGTTTACAAAACTAAAATGAAATGAATATATATATATATATCATATATTTAAATTCTAAAACATTAACCATATAAAATTGAAAATCATTCCTGGATATACTATATATATATGTGTGTGTGTGTGTGAATGTATGTGTGTGTGTGTTTTTGAACACAAAATTATAAGCCATATATTTGTACATGTACTTATATACTTGAAAACATTGCAATGATTGAAATAAAAACATAATATAGTAAAAAAGAATACTTTATTTCAAAAATTGAGAATCCATAGTTGTAATTTTAATGTAATACAATAATGAATATGTATATTTGATAAACATGAATATATTATATATACTTGTATATTAGTATATATATATATATATTCATATAACAAAAAATAAAATTTCCCCTTACATAAATATAAATTTGAAACACACTTCTGTAATTTCAATATATAATATATTGGTTTAATTTATAACATGTATAATAATATTTTAATTACTAAAAATTATCCATCAAAATATTAATATAAATGAAATATGAAAAATAATATATATCTATATTTAAAAAATAAAAAAATCCACTAACATGCTGTAAAATTAACTAAGAAGTAGAGGGAAATGGTGGGTTATTCATCTCACCGAGTGTGATAGCATTATACCTTGTTCAAGTTGGATCGAACTAGATGAAAATAAGGAGGATGGAAAATTTGGGAAGGTAATTTGGTTTGGGATTTCCAACTAGCGGTTTTATTGGTTTGGTTACAATTAATTCTCTAAGGTAGAAGGGTTTTGAGAAAATGACATGGTTTTTATTTGTTTTCATCTAATGTGTGGCTTATGGGTGAGACTGATATACAGTAATGGAATCGAGTGTTTGTGAGTGGAGTGAGGAAGATGCCGAAACTGATTGAATGAAACATACAAGGCATCTAGACTTTTTTAATTGGGGAAGACTTGAGGCACAAAGAGGGAGGGGACAACATCATATGGTTATGGTGGTTTCAGTCAGCTATCGATAGTGGTCGATGGATAGTTGGGAGATCAGACTGATTTTAGTGGTTGATTATGGATGTCTTTTCTTATTTAAAGAGTCTCAGTACTGGTAGGTCGAGCAGGGCCTCAGAAAGAAGGTGACATGGGATATTTTCTCCCATTTCATTTTTTTAATTCCTTTTTCTTTTTTATTATGTTTTTAAATTCATTTCATTAATTTTTTAACTATATATTTTTTAATATATCTATCACCCTTATAAATATTTACATTTTTAAATATAATATAATATATCTTTATAATTTATTATAATATAATTTTGGTTTTATTAAATTAATAATTTATCTAATAATTGTATCATAATAAATTCATATTAGTTTATTAATCTTAAATATATTAATAAATTTTCAAAAAATCAGGAATTATTATTAGTATTATTATTTTTATTATTAGTATTTTCCAAGTTAGGTTGATCATAATTTGTGTATTTTAAACCATCATATTTTTAATAAAATTATTTTATATATCTATTATTTTGTGTATACATTACTATTTTATTTATCATTTTAATTATTCTTTCATTATTTATTTCATATTGGTTAAAATATTTTAGTTTCAAAAATAACATTCAATGTATCACTATCTAGTCTTATTTTGGTTGTTGAATCTGTCAACATATTAGCCTTCATATTATATAGGTTATAATAATATTTATGTAATTTTACACATACATTATTTTTCTAAAATTATTTATTTATACATGTTATGAATATTTATTTTAATTCATATCCTATAATATGTATATGTTGGTATATTCTAGAACTTTTTTAACTATATTTTTTTAAGGATATATTCACAATTAATTAATATTTTATATTTCTTAAAATATATATTTTACCTATAGTATTACCAACTAAATTTATAAAGTGAATATTAAATTATTTATCAGTTAGTTTCAAGTTATTAATAATCAATATACACTTACATGTTCTAAATAAAAAAAGGAAATATTTTATCTTAATTAATAAACATGATTTTTTATATAAAATATGACATTTAAAATCATGTTAAATTACATTTTACATTGTTTTAATTATCAAATAAATCATTAAATAAAAACTTATTAAAAACATAAATTTTGGTTCCATTACAAAGGGGACCAAATCCTAATATATATAAATATTACATCATTATATAGTAATATTCAATAAATATCATAGTTATACATGGTTCTTAACTATAAAGGTTTAGTGTGTTTGGAAATGAGATACATAATCATATTATTTCATGACTGTTCTTTGAAATCTCCCACAATGTTCTTATGACATTGTATAGTACTTATATAAAACATTTATAAATAATTTATTAATAACTTAGGTAAAGGAAATATCATAACATGTGACCTAAAATTATCATTAAGGGTAGATATAAGAGATATCCATCAATAATCATATACAAGGATAAAATATATACAAGGTTATGTGAACATTATCATAACATTTAATAACCATACCAAATCATTCAAAGAACATTAATATTAAAATATATAATAAAAACTTTTCAATACAAAAAAACATAAGGGATATGTATCTGGGACCCTCAATAATCAATATTAGTCCATTAAAACATATCAAACGGATGCAACAGAAATTTTTTGAAAATACATAATCATATAAAACCATTTTCCTAGTCAAGTTTAATAGTCTAGACTGTTATTGTTTATTAGACTAACTCTAAAATCCACAATTTTTTTATCCATGGTTCACTCCCAAAACAATATTTTTAGAGATATCCCCTAACTGATCTAGAGTCACTCCCCATTCATGACAATATTATCCCATTATATATCTTGGATAGATATGAAATTCTATATACATAAGTTACGTAATTGATACCATATATAATCATTTCACAAGACCATAAATCATATTTCATATCACCATTTCACAAATCATGTAACAAAAATGGGTTTCATAAAAATTGCACATTTCATTATATAATAACTAATTGAAAAGAAACACGTTTCATAATGTTATAATCATAATTTAATTTATATATGGGGAAAATGGAGTTTCATAGAATCATTATTAAATAATCATCATTATATGCCATCCAAAGAAATAAATTGAACTATATCATAAGATAATATACCCAATTAATCAAAAAAATTCATAAAGTATGCTGATGTTGATGAAAAATACCAGTAAAAGAATATTTGATCCTTTATTTGAATACCATAGATAAATATAATTTTCCTTTTATAATATTTTAATTGAAAGTTTCTATGATATTTAGAAAATTATTTTATTTTAAAATAACCATTAGAACCTACAATAGAAGATTTAATCCAATGTAGGATCATGATGGTGGGAAAATATGTTCATAACTTATATAGTAAAAGATAACATTGTTCTCAAACTTTTGAAAAATTTAATTAAGGGTTGATCTGAATAAAAATTTATAAAACAATTTCTCTTAAAACCATACAATTATAGAAAATGGTATTGAAATTTTCCTTTTTAGAATATTTCATTTATATTCATTTACATTCATAAAATATTTTTGAAGAGCATGGACATGGAAGAAAAAGTGAATTAACTAAAGAGGAAATAAGGCTAGATTTTTTTAAACCCACATTAGCAATTATTTTATGTAAAAAAGAGAGAAATATGTAATTAATAGCTGAAAATTCTATTTATAACTAATGGATTTTAAAATATATACTGTTTAAATTATAATATAAAAAAATTCCATCAATGGAAATTTAACATAGGAACTCTAGATAAGAATTGAGATTACAACATAATCCCTTACCTCTAATCTTATTTTTCATTATACACATTAAAATATCCTATATAATAAATATTTGTTATTTATAAATATATTCATAACCATATTCATGAATAAATTAATTTGAAACATTATTTCCAAATTTCCAATTATCTTTTAATTAATAATTTCATTATTAAAACGATCATTCAGGAGAAAAGTTATATATTTTCTATGCATGTTATCATTCAATGGTTTGAGTAATATAATAGTGTTCATGGATTCATCATATCAGGAATATAAATAATTACATATTTAAAATATTTTTTCAATATATGAAATATTATAGTTATTCTTATAAAGTGGTTATAAAAATAGAATTACATGATTTCATTGATATGGTTGTAGTACACATACAAAGGTGACATGGTTAATTTTTTTATTGATTTAAATAAAGATAAGTAAATTATAATTCACCTATATAGAATCATTATTCTATAATTAATATTATATATATTCATAAAATCTATACATATTAATATCCATGTAATTTTGAAATAAAAAATGAATCACATCACTTTGTCAAGTGGTAGTCCACATGTATGCATGAGCGACATGATGATATTTCAATGAATGAAAAGTTTAAAATGAATATAAAATAATATTTTCCAAGAATAATTTCATTTTCATAAATACCATATAAAAATATTAAATCAATAATAATGACCAACCATGAAATATTGTTACATAAACTGAATCATATTGCAACATAGAGGTAGTAGTCGACACGTATTCACGAGCGGTATATTTATTTTCTATTTGATGGAATGGAGGAGAAAATGATTATTCCATCATTGTATCAAAAATTTAGTATATTTTAAATAAATAAATAACTATATTGTATTTTATACCATTTTTATAGGAGTTTAAAGAAGAAATAATATTGTTAGTACTTGATTAAGAGTTATACCTCTTTGTAGAGAAACCTTCTTTCCCTTACCCATTACATCTTGAAATGATAAAATTATGAGGATACCCAAAATCTAGGACATAGTAAGGGATTATTGGAAGTTATTAGTGTAATATTTTTTTTAATATAGTTGGTTCATATATTTTGTGGAATACATGAGAGGTGAAATCATTATATAAGGGTGGGAGACGACACACTAGGAATTTTTACAAATATAAAAAATATTAAAGTCTAACTCAAGTATTGTGCTTCCAAACATTCAAATATTTCAATATAATATGTATATGGTAAAAAAACTATCTAAAAATTAAGTTAATTAATTTCTTTAATAGCTTAAACCATTTGTCTTGGGTTGACCCCCGATAAACTCAATATAACCATAAAAGACATGACATTTTTTTTAATTTTAACTATTCATTATATAAAATAAATAGGTTTATATAATTAAATAATATTAATTAATAAAATTCCAAATTTTTAATCTATTTAATGAAATCCATGTTCTATAATTTTTAAAAATTTATTTCAATGTATGTTGAAAAAACACAATAAAAGCCTTTAAAAAACACAATTTTATGTAAAAAATTGAGTTTAACTCTATTCTTTACCACGTAAAAACATCATATGGATATTAAAATTTTTTATATAATATATAATCTATACATTTCATTAAAATAATTAAAAAATAATGATTTATTTTAAATTATTATTATAAAAACACATTGCACTCATAATTTTATTTTTAAAAACATCTATTTTTACAATAAAATTATTTTTTTAATATCTATTTCTTTCATTTCTAGAGAATTAATTTTATACATGTGAAAAAAAATAGTTTTTCAATATTTTATTAGTCATATTAATACCCTCTAATATAATGACAATGTTATAATTTTCACATGAAATAAAAATATTTTAATAGTATATCGCAGTTCACATTAACATAGTGTTTCTTGAATTTTAAGCTATGAATGGAATTAAATTAATATAAAGATAAATATATCATAAAATATATGTGTGTATCATTATGACCCCTTTCCACAAACCAATCTGGGTTACCATCAGACATGGCACCCAACCCGGTCCGTGGAATGTCCCTAAGGGAATTCTGATCCCCATCAGCTGGAAACTAGTGTCTGGGTATCAATAACATTAGATGGGGATTATTTTCCAAAATTTAATACATATAAACCACAAACAATTTGAAATATTCCAAAACTAAAATTATACAACTAAACAAGTCCTTAAAAATTTTTATAATTGAATTTTATACTTTAAAAAAAATTAAAAGGATTACAACAAAGAAAGCTAAAAATTCCAACCCAAACCTTCATTCCACATGAGGGACCACGTCATGAATATGCCACCACCAATCCCACAAGATAAGACCAATAACAACCATCACCATTAACACTAAACATCTTTTATTTATCTGGGATATACATAAAACAAGATCAACATAAACCCAAGGGTGTAGGTTGGGTGTGAGCCAATGATAGGTAGGATACCGCCCAAGAAAGGGGTTCCATGATATAACATTAAAATATAATCTAACATGATAATCTGTAATTATTATTTATGAAAAAACACTTATTAGAAAAAAAGTATTATGTAAAAATTTGAAAAAAAAACACAATGAAGGAAACCCATTTATATAACACTAGCTTTAATGAGAAATGGATTTTATAAATAGCATACACACTCATGTCGTACTCTGTATGCTGACATATGGCCCCACATAATGTATTGTAGAGAACCATGGGTAAATCCACAAGGTTTTATCTAGCTCAAGTGGGATCCTAGAACCTCATACCTCAATGAAAGTTGGTATAGTAACCACAATAATTATAATACCCATTCACAATCCACTAGAGATGAGAAACATCCCATGTTATAGTGGTGATAAATCATTATCACAAATTAGTTAGTGTTGTAAGTGTCAATTCATCTATGTGAAACCAGGACAATCCCCTTCTGAATCACTAGTGCCCTAGTTCTAGTCTGCCCACCTAAATACCTAGGATCCCCTTTTTTCTCAATTTCATGCCCACATGACACACATACCACCACTTCCATATACACATGACAATAATTGTAAATATATTAGGAAACTACGATTTTCTATAAACAAAGACACTTCCCATTTTACACACACACCGAAACCTTTTTCAAGTAAATTTTCCTCCCCTTGAATAAATCATTAAACCCATTTTAAATTTACCTCCAGAAAGTCACATTTATAGTTTAACCATTTCCATGGAAAAATCTCCTTTCAAATCCCCGTACACAAACCCATTTATATTAAAGATATGATTCACTTCATTTAAAAAATTTATAACTCATATTTAAAAATGAACAATAAGACAAACATGACAAAGTGATACATTTCCTTTTTGAAAACATACCCCCAAAAAAATTCTCACCACAAGTGCCTCTGAAAACACGATTCACCCCTTTAAAAGAACCAATAAAACATTCCAATGAAATACAACACTAAATAACACACATAAAACCTAGCCACATCCCTACATAAAATTTATTCTCTCCATATAAGAATTTCAAATGACTTAGAATAACTTTCATTCCACATGATAAAACCATGGAACATATTTTTAAATTCAATCAAGAATATTAAATTATTCTAATGAGGTTTTGGGTATTAAACCATTAACCTCTTATTAAGAACCATCTAGAAAAAGGTGTGAAATCAAATCCACAGAACATTCGCACCAGGAAAAGGCCAGAAGGAACCCCAATAAAGGGAATAAAACTTGAAACCCTTGATTATAACCCTAAATCAAACCCCATAACCACTGTATAACTAAAACCCTCAAAACAGAATAGGGAAACCCTAAAATAGGGGGGAAAGGATAGAAAATATGACTTACATGAGAGATCATGATGGATCTACACCAAACAAACACCCAAGAATCGAACCCCAAGGAGAGGAGGAGAAAGAGTGAGGTGTACCTTGGGATGGGAAGCCCGTGGGGTAAATAAAGGGGGCCAAAGGAGTTAAAATAATGGAGAGATAAGAAGAGGGAAAACAATTTAATGAGTTGGTACAACCACACTATTAGTCCGTACAGTTTTCCAAACCATGAGGAGTTAGTGCGACCACCTCTGCATAAGGAGACCCAGCCATATGATAACTTGGGCCAATAATAATGGTCATGCAGAGTCCATGTGGTAAGATTATGTCTCTTACCATATATTTTCTTCAGTGGGGTGTATAGTTACTACTAACCATGCACCAACCGTGTGCCTAGTCTGTCCATCCCAAAAACTCAATTTTTTCTTCAAAACGCAATGGTAACTCTATAGGGAATGCTAGAGAAAAGATAAAAGGTAAGAATACTCCAAAAAATCAAACCCTTCACACCTACTTCATGAGATAATAACCAAGTACCCAACTCGAACAAAAAGAAAAAGGTGAATTAAAAATCTTGGGTGTGAAAATTAACCCCACAACAATGCTTTCCACCCCCAAAAATCCATCCCCAAGATGATTATAAATAGATAAATGATACTCCATTGAAACCCAAGAAGATTCCCAATGAATGAAAAATTAAAAGATTACAAATATGATACCATTCGGAAAAGGAGTATTACGAGTCAATCCCAGGAGACAGAAATAGACTTTATGCTAATAGTCTAATACCCCCAAATGATAAGACACATCCAGTTGATTGATCAAAGGAAACAAAAATTTCCCCACACTCAATCGAATGCATTGAGTAAAAACACCGCAGATCTCAGCAAGTAAAACATACACGAAATTCCTAAAACTGGAAAATAGAATCAAACCACATCACAAAATAGAACACCTAAAACACAACCAAATTAGGCTTATGAAATTTACTTGAAACAAACATAGAATTCGAATGGTGAAACCAAAAAAGTGATTCAAAATAACCATTGGATAGACATAAATCAAAATGTTTACACAAAAATAATGCTGGGGGTATATAACTCTGAGTGACACTACCTATTTCAGAGCCATCACTAGGAGGAAAACCAAATTATTGACACAAGGATGCCTGAACAAACTCCCCACCATATGAAACAAACCCACACCAGAGATGAAACCGAGACACCAACATGGGGAGGATCAAAATGTTCCCCTCTATAAAGAAATTTCTAACACCAAATTACTTCATAAGTAACCCAGTGACACCCGCAGAGGTTATCCCCACGATAATAACTACACTTTTGAACTGATGACCACACATCGATGTGAGAAACCCCACAAAACCCAACCCACTCTACAAGGGGACTAAAAAAATAAACTCTAAACAAAACAAGAAAATTTACACAGTCTACTACACCTATTAGAAATTACCATCCCCATATGTGCCCAAACAAAACTATGGTAAAAATGAACTCACAAGTATTCCCATACCTGAAAAACCACATAGAGGCTCACACCCACAAGTGTATGAACATCAAGGTTAAAGAAAACAACCCCCCCCCCCTACTATTTATAACCAGGGTCCCTCCCATCTGCATGAATGAAAACATTGAGGAATGGGGTCCTCGTATATCTTTCTACCAAACAAGGCCATACAGGATGAAATAACTACATTGGAGGCTTAACTACTTCCACCTCCCATACAGAAGATGAACAGTAGACTAATATCCTTTACACCTTTGGGGGTACCTAACTATGAACCAACATCACTTAAGAACCTATGGATGGAGCTCTATTGACTAAAGCATCTCCTACCCCGTAGTCAGGTACTAATAACCCTCGATCAAAACTTATTATTCTTGGAGACACACACAACCACATTGTAATTAGACAATACCAACTGATTACACACATTCCAAGACACACCTGGTTCCAATATGATACTTCACCGTAATTAGAGATTAATGGGTCACCCATTTCACCCCGAATAAAAAACAATGATAGAAGGGTCACCTAGAAATAACCTTCAGTTAGAATAATTAATTTTAAGAATTCCAAGAATATAAATATTATTATGTTTGAACTAAATCTCTAAAAAGGCTCCACAACATCCTTGTTTGAATACAAAAGAGAAAATAACTCTGCAAGACACAACCAGACATGACCCTTGAAACTGATTGAAACATTACAAATAGAGGGACCTTAAACCATGTTTGATGTAGGACATGATTTCTAAAAATGGATATAGTTTCCTCTTGTGACCATACATTACACACTCGCAGCCCATCATGAATCCCTTCTTAAATGAGACCAACGAAAGACCCAAAGTCCTTTAAAGACACCAGCCAACACCTCCAATTCTAGGATACTCACCTTCCCTCATTGGAATTCCCCACACTATTTCTCGGAAGGACCATTAGACACATGGACTCAATGAAATAGAATCATCATTCAACTCCTATCTCTTCTTCTCTACCACTATAAGAGGACTCTCTTATCCGAGACAGATGGGAAGATGACTCATCCTATAAATTTCAAGGAGATAATCCTTTTATTAATCAAATAGAGGACCTAACAACAACAAATCACTAATATACATACGTAAATCATGTATTAAATTCTTTATTGGGGAATACATTATCTAATAAATAAAACCAAGGAACCAGTCACACTGATCCATTGGACATAACATGCCCTAATCCAAAACAGAACAAATGAGGGGAACCACCCCATATGTCTCCTAAAACACTTCTCAAAAAATACCACTAGATAATGCATGAACCCAACATACCCACATATTACAAACCTGAAACATCATTCAAACAAATGGGTTTTTAAACCTAAAATCACCCCATGACCACATTCTTAAAATATGAAAAGACATAGCATACATTTTTCACCAAAAACAATTTCAGAGATGAAACTGGATTGGTGAGTTGCACATTCAGCAATGGAATCCCATAAAGCCTTTCACATGCATTTTTCTCTTGAAAAACTAGAAAACCTCCCACTTTTCCTCATATATCACATGAATGTGGACCCCAATGTGAATAACCGGGCTCAAAACAAAACCTTTCCATTTTTCAAAACTATAATCAGCCCACACATCTTCTTTTTAAAACAACTAGCTACAAAATCCAAGCCATTTTTAATCATTTGAAACTTTTCTAGAAAACACTAATCATTAAAACAAAAAATTATTTTCAACTCTAACATATCAATTTTAAAATCACTTAATTTCACTTTTAAATACTCTCGATTTTACATCAAACTCTATTTCCTCAAAATACATTTACTTAAAATTCATAATCCCTTATTTAAAAGAAGTTACCATAAATTAAAAAAACATTCCAGAATCCCAACAATTACCAAATCAATCCATTTTAAAATACCATGCATGAATCATACAACATTTCAATTCCCTTCAACAAATTATTTAAACAATTTCGAAAACTAAACCCCATTCACTCAAAAAAAATTAAAAAAAGTACACTTTTTAAATGTTTTATTCAAAACATATTCAAAACCCATTTCCAACCTTTTGAAAATCAAAACAATTTTGATTTAAAATCCAATTTCAAAATTTTTCAACAAGGGGTTTCAAATGATCATCCCATAACCCAAAGGGACACGAGACAATGAAAGATGAAATTAGTGTCGGTGAGGGACATGGAAATATGGTTGGTGGCCATAAGAAAATCACTCTGTCATCACAGATTTCATCCTAGGGTAATTGCTCAGGATCCAGATGGATTTTGGGGCCCGACGATCTCACTGAGACCATTGAACCAAACCCCTTTTCATTTCCCCAAACAATGGAAGACTATATGGACCAAAGGAATCAGATTAAACTTGACTTCCCCTAGAAGCAGATGTCCTTCCACGAGGTGTGTAGACCAGGAAAAATATTCATAACTATATCATTGAGTTATGAAAACCTTATCTCTAGTATACCCTGACTTTTTCTTAAGGTATAGGATCCAAATGAGTTATCCTGACACTGATGCCATTTTTTCATGAACCAAGTCGGGTCTCCATCCGCCCTGGCACCCAACCCGGTTTGTGGAATAACCTAAAGGTTGTTCCTGATCCCCACAGGATGGAAACTAGTGCCTATGTATCAATAACATAATTTGGGAATGATTTTATTTAATTATGTACATATTAATAATAAACAATTTTAAATATTCCAAAATTGAAATTACAAAACCAAACATGCCCATAACATTTTTTGGAATTGATTTTTAAAATTAAAATAACCCCAAAAGAGACAATATAAAGAATACTAAAAATTCCAACCAAAACCTTCATTCCACATAAAAAACCATATCGTCAAGCCTCCACCACCAAACACACAAGAGAAGAAAACTTACAACCCACACTATGATCACTGAACAAAACTAGCTTTACCTAGGATAACTACCCCACAAGATATACATACACCAAAGGGTGAATGTAAGGTGTGATCCAAATCCTATTAATATTCCACCAAATAAATAGGTTCCATGCTATAATATTAAAAGATAATCTAACATTCTCATCTAAATTCAATCTTTTTGACAAAAATAATTACAAGACAAACATTTACATGGAAAACATTTAAAAAGAAACAATTTGTAGGAAAACCATTTCACAAACACTATCTTATATGAGAAAGGGATATTATAAATAACACACACACTCAAATGGTTCTCTCTATGCCAACATACGACACCCTATCATCTATATAAGAGAACCATGTGTAAATCTCATAGGTTCATCTAGCTCATGTGGGACCCTAAAACATCGTACCATAGTGAATGGTGGTATAACAACCACAACCGCCAACATCCCCATGCATGATCCACTAGAGAGGAGAAACATCCAATGTTATAGTGGAAATAAATAATTATCATGGTATGTTTAATTTTTTAATAATCAATCTTACCAAGTTAAAAAAGTGACATGCCACTTTTGAATCACTAGCACACTAGTTCTTGTACACCCACCAAGATACCAGAAAATCCCTTTGTGCTCAATTTTATGTTCACATACCACACATACCACCACATTCACATACACATTAAAAACATTGAAAATATATTGGGAAATCACCATTTTCTATAAACCAAGACACTTCTCATTTTATACACACACCAGAACCATTTTCAAGTACATTTTATACCACATGAACAATTCATTAAACCCCTTTTGAAATTACATCAAGAAATTCACATGTCTAGTTTAACCATATTCTTGGTCCAAGCCCCTTTCAAAACCTAAATCACTATCCCAATTCAATTAAAAACATGATTCCCTTCATCTATTGAATTTATAACTCATATTTAAAAATGCACTACAATCCAAACATGCCCATGTTTTACATTTCCTTTTTAAAAACATACATCCAATCCCATTTACACCACAAGTGTAACGTCCCAGACCCAGATGCCGCCCTATGGTGCCCCAATCCCAGATTCCCAAATGGACTCAAGAAAGTCTCCCCAAATTCTAGAGGAAATTGACTAGTAGTGAGGGCCTTGGTGAGTCAGTAGATAGACTATTATGTCATTACCAGAGCATCATAGTGGAAGTCAGACACCAAATATATAAAAGAAGCGAATAGACAAGAAGTTAACTAAAGAGAAGAAAAGGCAAGAATACATATCAATATAAGAAGTTTCCCATATAAAAATTTGTGTAGATGGTATAGGTATCTATAATGTATCAAAATAGGTTTAAAAAATATAATACAATATATGTACCCCAATAAGAACAAAAGACCAAAATGGTCTCCCAGCATTGCAAGCCACGACTTGGTACTATGCTCCACTACACTAAATCCAAAATCAACAACCTATACTAGGAAACATTACCCAATAATCACCTGCAACCATATAATTTATTTTGGTCCCCCAAGGGGGCCCAAACATGGTGTGATATAAGCATCCAATTAGTCAACCACCCTAGTCTATAAAGTTCTAACAACAATTCTACAAAAGTGTTAGCACATGTAAAAAACCAGTACATAAGTGTGTATACCCATGGATTAAGTCTACTGCAGTAAGTAAAACTAAATATCTCTAAAGGAAACCTGCAAAAGAGAGTCCTATCTTACCAAGACATCTATAACCAAGTAAACAAGCAAGTCACATAGCCATGACGTACATCCATCAGTATCATGCAACCCATATACACAATCTATAGATAAATCAAGTCTCCCAAAAACACACTGTATAGTGATGTCAAATATCCCATGACCTCACCATATAGTGAAGTCACATATTGCACGACCATGATGTATAGTGAAAAGAAGACATCAAGGGTCGGATCCAAGGTGTTAGTAGACCAAGGAATCTGTGAAAGAATTCTAGACCATTGAAGGCTGAATACAAGGAGCGTGTCCAAGGAATCCCATCAAGCCTTAAGCTAATCCCTAGAGGAATCTCAGTTAGGCACCGGTTGGGATCCTAGGAGCATGGAAATAGAAAGTCCTATGTGATCTGAAGAAAGTTGGATCCAAGTGGTGGAAAGGCCCGAGTCATCCCATGGAATCAAAACCCAATGGATAATGTCAACCCAAGGCATCCACTACAATTTTCAAACTCCATTAATTCAGGAATTAAATTTAAACATTATATTTATACAAACATTCCTTGTGAGAATACCAACTTATATCAACCATCACAAGCCATGAGTATACCCACTCATGAAAATCTTTTATCAAAACAAGCATACGAGATTACCCTCCCATATAAATCTTTTAACAAGCCATTAGTAATTTCATATAGTTATACCCACCCATATTAGCCATTTCCAAACTATAAAAATAAATGAGTCTTAACATGATATTCATTAATCAAGGAGGTAATGAATCTCTTAAACAAGATATTAAGGTATTAATGGATTCCTCAAACTACAAAAGAACATAAACACACCATTTGGGTGGTTTAAATTAGTGTAAAGGGGTTAAAACCTCAAGGAACACCCCTCGGGTGACATTGAAATGAGAAACAAGTGCCAACAAACCTAAGAAGAACTTATGGTCAACATCACTAGGTCCAACCAAAGATACTAAAAGAAACTCTCTAAAAATGAGGCCTTTAAGGAATTTATGATGGATTTCATAAAGGCTGAATGACCGAAAACACCAAAGAAAATCCAAAAGAAAGTGTAAAAAAAACTACCTCACTTTGGTAGTAGACAACTCATCCAGTATCAACTATTGATTCATCCTCATTTGGGTGAAAGAAGAAAACTATATGAAGAATGAAATATTTTTCATAAGAACCTAAATCCAAATAGCACAATCATTGTTCTGAAGAATCAATAGTGACTAAAAAGCAATCAAGGATTTGTTGTTGGGGATCCAAAGAGATAATCAGTGATCGAAACGGAGGTCGGGTGGAGAATCTGGCTAAAATACAATGTTAGGCACCAAAGGGATAACTCTACTTGAGGATGTTGTGTAATGGAGGAGAAAACCCAAATGGGGTTAAAAGGAAAAAAATAGTTTTTAATTAAGAAATAAAAAATCCAACACAATAGGGTTTCACATTTACCCAAATTGTGTGGAATCTATGCACAACTCACTTCCTAAAAGGGGAACCTCACATAGTTACCCCACATAGTTTGACTAATATTGTGGAAATCGTGCGAAAGAGTTCTTCCCAAAACCTAAACTTTTTAGACCTCTTTCTTGGTTTGTACTAACCATGCGCAGGCCATGCGAAAACTGTGTGCTTAGTCATTTTTGGCCCAAAACGTTGTTCAAGGCTCCAAACAATCCCTAGAAACCTCCAAAACAAATGTGATCAATATAGACCTTTACATAAGGCCATAAAAAGACATTTAAACTAAAAATAATAGGATATGTAGCTTGTACTAAAACCCAGGTTCTTACAATCTTCCCCCTTATAGAAATTCACCCCCAAATTTATATTTGAAGGGTGGTCAAGATTCGTCTGAGAACAACTCTGGCCTTTGATCATGTACTTCAGACTCCCTCTCCCAAGTCTCATATTGTAAATGGTCTTGCTACCATAACACCTCTACTTTAGGAACTGACCGGCCTCAGAGAAACATCATGCTCCTATCAACAATAAAAATCAGATTCTCCCCAAATGATACATCAACCTTCAACTCCACCTCCTTGGGATAAAAAAATGAGATAGGTTTGAGTGATAATGGTGTAAATAAGATATGTGGAAGACATCATGAATGGCTCAGTACCTCTGAGGTACTAAAAATGATAATCAACCAACTAGACTCTCTCTAGAATCTCAAACAGCCCGACATATCATGGTGAAATTTTACCCTACCTTCTGATCTGCCTATGTCCCATTATCAGTGAAACATGTAATAAAACCCAAACCCTGACCTCGAACTCTAGAGGTCATCTTCGGTGATCAATGTATGATTTCTGATGAGACTTTGTTGTATCCATCCACTTCTGAATCAACTGGACATACTTATAAGTCTCCTGCATGAGATTTTTTCCTAGTAGTTTTGTCTCTCTAGCCTCTAACCAGCACAGAGGACAATTACATAGACTATCATATAAATCCATGTAATGTTCCATATGTATTGTTGCTTGATAAATGTTATTGTAGGTGAACTCAACCAGGGGAATGTGCCTCTATCATGTGCCCCCAAAATCCTGGACGTATGCTCGTAGCATGTCCTCTAGCATCTGTATCGTACGCTCTGACTAGCCATTAGTACAAGGGTGGTATATTATGCTCAGAAGCACCTATTTACCCATCAAACCTTGAAATTTTTTCCAGAAATGAGATTTAAAGTAGGAATCCCTATCTGAAATGATAGTGCATAGGACCCCATGTAGTTTCCCCACCTCTTTGATGTAAAAATTTCCAATATCATCAACATTGAAGGTCTCCTTGATCCGTATGAAATGTGAACCCTTCATAAGATTTTCAACAACATCCCACACAACATCCTTAAACCAAGGCGATATCGGAAAACCAGAAATCAAATTAATCACAACATCATCCCATTTCTACTTTGGGATAGATACCTGATGTAAAATCCCATCTTGTCACTGAGGTTCTTTCTTCACCAGCTAACAGGTGGAATACCTTGTGAAAAAACTAATTACTTAATGCTTTATTCCCGACCACGAGTACAGTCATCGCAAGTCACTGTACATCTTGGTTACATCGGGATGTACAACCCATGCCAAAGCATGAAAGTCCCTCATCAACTCCTCATGTATATCCACTAGAACCTAGACACATCCCTAGATACACTTGATCTCATCATCCCCTACCGTCCAACCAAGAGGAGGGTCCTCGCCTGTGACACCTTCTTGTAGAACTAGGCCTTCTAAACTCAATATATGTCTCATCCTAACATTGTTCAGTAGGGTAGAGGTTTCAACTATGGATGAGAGAAAATTATTCCCCTATCTATCATGAACCTCTATATGAATATTAGAAAACAACACTATATGATTCCACTTTCTACTAGACTACTTCACTATATGTATCTGAGTCCTCCTGCTTAGGACATCAGCCACTGAATTTACCTTTCCAAGCATGTAGGCAATATTTAATTCAAATGACTATAGTAACTCCACCCACCTTATCTTCCTCAAATTTATATCACACTCTATAATGATATACTAGAGACTTTTGTGGTCCGTGTACACCACAAAATGATCTCATAGCAGATAGTGCCTACAACATCGCAATGCATGAACAACAGAAGCTGAGTCGAGATTGTGTGTAGGGTAATTCCTATCATGAGGCCTCATCTCCTGAGACTAATATTCCATGAATCGATCTCCCTACATCAGTACTTCCCCATCCCAATACCTAATGCATCATAGTAAACTGTGTAACTCTTTCCCTTCTCTGGAAATATCAGGACTGGTGCTGATGGGATCCTTCCTTTTAACTCCTAAAATCATGTCTGATAAGATTATGGCCACAAAAACTTCACAACCATCTTAGTGAAACCCATCAATAGTGTTTTTTAGTGTGAGAAGATCTATTTAAAATTCCTATAGTTTCCATTTATCCCCATGAAACTCTATTTTTCAAAAATGTTCTTGGGTTGTTCCTAGGAATGTACAACTCTCACATTCCCTGGTTCCAGTTACACTCCTATCTCTGAGATGATATGACCAAGGAACTTAATCTAATCCATCGAAAAGGGTCACTTTTTGAGCTTATCATATAATTGATGTTATCTCATGGTATTCAAAATGATCTCATGATAGTTGGCATGGTCATGTCGATTTTGAGAGTACGCCATGATATCATCCAAAAAACCCACCACAAAAAGAATACAATTAAGGATGGAACAGTAGGATCATCAAAGACATGAAAAACTCTGGAAGGGTCGTGAGACTAAACAACATAACCAGATACTTTTATAATCAATACCTTCTTTCAAAGTTTGTACATGGTTTGTTTACAGGTCAATCATGCACTTGGTGATAACCCAACCTCATGTCGATATTCGAGAAAACTCAATCTCCCCGAAGTTGATCAAACAGATCATTAATATGTGGAATAGGATATCAGTTTTTAACCATCAAATTTTTCAGTTTACGATAATCCACACATATCCTAAGAGTTCCATCCAAATTTTTCACAAAATGGACTGGAAAACCCCATAGAGAAGTATTGGGTTTGATAAACCCCTTCACCTCCAAATCCTATGGTCGCCTCTTGAGTTGCTTCAACTCCATCGTAGCCATCCTATAAAGGGGAATGGATACTAGTGCATCTCATAGAACTAGATAGATAGATAACTCCACCACTGTCTTAGGAGGTAAACCATAAAAGTCATTAGGAAAGAAGTCCATGAAGTGCTAAACCATTGGAGGAAAGTCTGCCTGACACAGTCTCTGATCATCCAAAATATAACTAGCAATAATGGCTATCATCCATCCAATTCCATGAATCTCGGGTCTATCTATAATCTCTTGGATATCTCATTCACCCTTTTCAATAAACACTACATCCTATGGTGTCATGAAAGTCACCCTCCAATGGTAGCAGTCTACATACCCTCGATAAGCTACAATCCAGTCAATTCTAAGAATGATGCCAATTCCTGTCATCTCAAAGACATAAAAATCCCAGATGAAGTGACACCCTCTAAACTCATGGAGACACTCCATACCCTTGTGTACATCACCCGTTATGACTCAAATTAGTGTGTCTAGCGTCAAAACACCCAAATGAAGAAAAATATCAATCCCAAGTCTTTTTACCACTCATGTAGAGGTTAAACTGTGAGAGGAACCAGTATAAAAAAGAGTAGATGCAGTAGTAGATGATATTATGATCGTACCTCTCACTTTAGATATTCTGGGATCCCAGTAATATTGGTTCTATTACACTGTATTAGTTTGTCTTGTACCATGACCCTGCGACCCTGCCTGACTACCTTGAGATGATCCACCCTACTGTCTTTGACAAATCAATGTCTGGATACCATGACCACAACCACCACTATCCTAACCTAACCAGCCTACACTACTCCAGCTCCCAGTCTGACATAGGGATGAAGAAAATTCTCTTGAACCCGACATCGGAGATGAAACCCTATCCCTCACAGGTAGAGGGGAGGTCCTGCAAAAATACTACATGTTCCCCATCCTACAAAATGTTCGGAACTCAAATGGTTCATGGTCACATTGATTTTTCATGTGGCCTCACCTACCACACATATGGTAGAACACTAAGCTATATGTACCCACAACAGTACTAGAACTCAAATTACAGGAAGCCTTGAAACGATGCTTCTTACCTAAAGACATATATCCACTAAGATGAGAAACAATACTCCACTGTTATGTACCCCCATATCCTCGCAAGTTCTGCTCTGTAATAATCACCTAATTCGCAATCTTAGTGATAGTAAGCAACATAAACACCTTGACCTGAGATTTGATACCATTTATATGACCTTCCTCAAAGCATCTATCCCTCGACAAATCATTAGTTAGATACATCAGCATGAAACACCTCAACTCTGTAAAGAAAACTGAGTATTCCACAACCGTCATAATGCCCTACTCCAAATGCATAAACTCACCAGCCCTCTCTACTAACAGAGTTTTGGGGTAAAAGTATTCATATAGGTGGGTTTGGAATTCATCCCAACCAAAATTCCACATCACATCATCCTGGTATAAAACATAACACTAGTGTATTGCCGCTCCATGTAGCATGTAATTCAAGTGATTGACCCTCTCATCCATAGTTGTATCCAAATGATGAAAATTCTACAATGTGGTCTCGAGCCAGATCTCTACAACCTGTTGTATACCATCCCTTGAATACATTGGAGAATGCTACTGCTGGAACACCCGTTTCAGCTCATCCATAGTCAAGGCTTGATATGGTGCTCCATGTAAAGTCCGCATATAGTTAAAGAAACCATGACAGAACTATGTCTTAGAACCAATGTCAAGAACATGCTCAGATCCCATAGCTAGACTGTAGGAGGATCAGGTGGTATCCCATGGACCACCATCTATAATGTATGGTCATTTTATCCATCATGGCGTATCACTGGAGGTATTCATGGTGGAATGTATCTACAATGGAAAACACACAATTCAGGAAAGAACAACATCAAATCATAAAGCTCATTAGCATAGGACATGTCAAAACCCTCTTAGAATCCAAGTCAATCCCACAACCAACTCCTCATGTTAGGACAATATAAAGAACAATCAATGAACCAATAGAAACTATACCTCTTGCCTACTCAAAATCTGGGTCTAAGTCATGTTTCTATCCATTTATTGGATTTTCCATTTCTATTCAGTTATTTAGGATGTTCTACCAAGGGTTAGCCAATTTTAAAATTCATGAGGTCCCATAACACCTCATAAACCCAAAACATGACTCCCATTCAAACTATACTTGTAAAAAATTTATTAAACCTTTACATTCCGTCGGCGCTTCATTTCCAAAATTATGAGGGTCCATAATCTTCATGGATTGAATGATGAATTCACACCTATATTAACTAAACCAAACTAACCCAACATCAGTCACAACTATAAAATCAACTATCACAATAGCATGATATATCTAATACATCCTAGAGGGCATGCCATAAAGCATATCATGTGATTATAACAAGTGTCTATCTGATTCCTAAGATGGAACACACTCATTTCATCAGGTTTCAACCAAACTAGTTCCCAAAATTGCATCAATAGAAATAGCAGAAATCATGTGTGTCACCTAACAGTGAAATCAAATTAACTATAATAGTATAAATCTAGAAAATAAAAATCCATTCGAAGCCATTTGGTTTTTCCAAACATATGGGGTGGCTAATCCCAGGCATAGTTTATTACCAAATATAATTTTCTTCCTATCCATGTTTATAGCCACAAAATAGTATGTCAACCCAGAAAAGAAATCCTACTTCTAATACCACTTTTTAATGTCCCAGACCGAGATTCCACCCTATGGTGCCCCAGCCCTGGTTGGCCATATGGCCTTAAGTGAATCTCTGCAAATGAAAAAGGTTGCTGACTAGTAGCGAGGGCCTAGGTGAGTTAGTTGGTAGACAATTCATTCATTATTAGAGTATTATAGTGGAAGGAAGAGATTTAATAAATAGTGTATGTGAATATATAAGCAATAAACTGAAGATAACGCAAGATAAGAATAATATCAATACAAGAATAGTTTCATATACAATATAATTCAGATGGTACATGTATCTAGAAATTATCAAAATAGGTAAATAGAAGTAAGGTATAGTATAAGTATCCCAGAATGAAAAAATGACCAAAATGATATCCCAAAATCGCAAGCCATACCTTTTTCATATGCTCCCTTGCCCCAAATCCACAATTATCAACCTGTACTAGCAAGATTTCCCCTATAATCACCAGAAAACATATACTCTGTTTGGGTACCCTTGGAGGCTCTAATAGGGTGTGAGATAAACATCCCAGTAGGTAGCCACCTAGGTCTATAGTGTTCAAATAGTAATTCTACAAAAGTGATAGAAAGTGTAAACAACCAATATGTAAATTTGTATGCCCGTGGAATAATTATATAGTAGTAAGTAAAACCAAACAGCCCTGAAGGATACCTGAAAAAATGAGTTATCTCCTACCACAGTGGCTATAATAAAGTAAACAAGAAATTCACACAACCACTCTGTACATCCATCAGTATCATGCAACCCATAGGCACACTGTATAGAGAAATCAAGTGTCCCACGACCACATAGTATAGTAATGTAAAATATCCCATGACCTCTCTGTATAATGAAGTCAAATATCCCACAACTATGCTATATAGTGAAAAGAAAACCTAAAGGGATGGATCCAAGGTATCATTAGACCTTGGCATCCATTAAATAATTCTAGAACATGGAGGGCCAGATCCAAGGAGCATTTCTAAGGCATCCCATCAAGTACCATGGGGAATCCTTGGTGGAAACTAGTTTAGGCACTGGTTGTGGTCCTTGGAGCATGGAAATAGTAAGTCCAATGTGATCCCAAAAAAGATCGATCCAAGGGATAACAAGTCCCGAGGCATCCCACAGAATCAAGACCTATGGGGTAGAGCCAACCCGAGGCTTCCACTACCACGTTCCATAGACATTCATTCATGCCTTAAATTCAAAAATTCAATTTAAAAAAACATTCCATGTGAGTATACCTACTCACATAAACCTTCATCATCCATAAGTATACCCAATCATGAAAACATTTTAGTAAAACCAGCATGTGTACCTAACCCCAATAATCATTTAATAATCAATTAGTCATTTCATATAGGTATACCCACCTATATTGTCTATTTAACATTCCAAACTATCATAATAGATGAGGCATAACATGATATTCATTATGTAAGGAGATAGTACATCTTCTAAAAAAATATCAATGTTTTAACAACTTACTCTATCTAGGAAAGAACAAACATGTACTCCTTGGGAGATCGGATGAAGGATCTGTTGGAATATCTGGGTTCAAATGCACCTAAATGAAACCTATGGTCAACCTCACTTGGTCCAACTATAACTACTAAAAGAAACTCTCTCTAAAATGTGACCTCTCCAGATATTCTAACAAATGGAATAAAGGCCCAATGTCCAAAAAACTCTAAAGAAAATCCAAAAGAACGTATATACCACCTACCTCCCCTCAGTAGTAGACAACTTGTCTAGTATCAACTCTTGATTCCCTATTGTTTGGGAGAAAACTGAAGAACAGAAAAAGAATAAAATATTATGTCATATGATCTTGAATACAAATAGCATAGTCATTGTTCCAAATAATCAAGAATGACTAAAATGAATGGAGGACATACCGTTGTAGATTTGATGAGATGATCAGCTGTCAAAACAGAGGTCAGATGGAGGATCTGTATCAAAGACTATGTTAGGTTCTAGTGGTAGAGATCCACCAGAGGCTACATTGTGATGGAGAAGGAAACCTAAATGTGTTTAAAAATAAAAAAATATTTCTTAATTAACAAATTAAAAAAACCAGCATAGTAGGGTCAAACGGTTTACCCGCACAGTTTCCCAAACTGTGCGGAAATCATGCGCGCCCCACTACCTAGAAGGGTCACTTCACACGGTTACCCTACATGGTTTGACTGACCATGCAGAAACCATGTGAATACGTTCTACCCAAAAAATGAACTTTTTAGACCTCCCACACGGTTTGTACTAACTGTGTGCATGACGTGCACAAAATGTGGGCCATGTCATTTTTAGCCCAAAACATTGTTTCAGGATCCGAACAATACCCATACACCTCTAAAACACTTGTGATCAAGCTAAGAATTCACATAAGGCCATAACAAAGAATTTTAAATAAAAATAAAAGGATTCATACCTCATATGAAAACCAGGGTTCTTACAACAAGTGTCCTTGAGGACATGATTCTCACATTAAAAAGAACCCATAAAACATTCCTATGAAATCCAATACTAAAGAGCACACATAAAACCTATCAATTTCCCATCATAAGTTTCATTCTCACCACATAATCGTTTCAAACAATTTAAAAATACCTTTCTCAATACAAAATTAAACCGTGGAACATATTTATAAATTAAAAAAACATATTAAGTTCATTTAATAATGTTGGGGCATTGAACCACCTAAATTTCATAAATAACATTCTAGAAAAATGTGTGAAATCACATATGAACATAATTTGAACTATGGGGAGGAAATAAGGAACCCTAATCAATAGAATCAAACCCAAAACCCATTATTAAAAACCTAAATCAAACCCCATAACTACTAGAAATCATAAATACCAAATGAGAAGATGGAAATCCAATAAAGAAGTGAAAAAAACGGAGAAGAGATAACTTACATGATAGATCTTAAAGGTTCTTCACCAAAAAATTCCCATTAATCGAAGACAAAGGAGTGGAAGATATAGAGGGAGGTACTCTTAGGGAAGGGAAGTCAATGGGGGTTGAGAAAGGGTGCTAATGGGGTTAAAATCTGGTATAGAGAAAAAAAGGGTAACCATTTTCAATGAGCTGGAACAACCTCATGGTTAGTCCGCACAGTTGGGAAAAAATGCAGAGACAATGGGATCGCCTCAGCCTAAGGAGACCGAGACACATGATTACATGGGATTAGGTGAATAGTTGTCTTAAGGTCGTATGGTAGGTTATGCCTTATATGACACAATTTCTTAGGTCGGATTCTTATTTACTACTAACTGTGTGCCAACCGCATTCATAGTATATCCAACCATAAAATGCACATTTTTCTCCAAAAAATCAATGGATATACTAGGGGTAAATCTGAACAATTATAAATGGAAATAATACTCCAAAAATCCACACCCATCACACCTAGTTCCCAAGAGACAACCCTAAGGGAAAACCCAAACTCGAAGAAAATGGGAAATTCAAAAACCCAGGTGTGATACCCCTTATAATAATATTATCCAAAAAATTCTATCAATATGATAAAGAAAAATTGGGGATATAATTTTCTGGTTACATCATTAGGTTCCCATGTATCTTCCTCACATTTATGGTATCACTACAAAAAATTTACTAGTTGTGTGGTCTTGTTTCACAAGACATTATCTCTTCAATCAAGAATCTATTTTTGTTATTCATCACAAGGTACATCAAACCCTATTGGTATGAAATCTGAGTTGATTACATGTAATGGGTCAATTATGTACTTTCCCATTAGAGATACATAGAACACATCATTAAACAGAGAGATATTTACTGGATGGGAGAAGAGATAAGTGATAAACCGTATACAAAAACAATTTTTAAGATATTGATATATATATATATATTGATAAATATTACCTTACATACAAATATAAAAACCTTATTACTGTGATGAATTCATATTAATCCCTAGTAACTAACTTCTAATAATATATATCACAAATAATTATCGTCATAAGAATTTTTTGGCTACACGATGGACTAATAAGATGTTAAATAGCTCAAAAAATCTATAACATTTCCTTAAAAAACATATGTCTCAATGGAGTTATTTCTACATATTCATCCTAGGACTTTGGATTCATTATCTTCTAACTATATAGAGCTTTATAATGAGACAACTATTTTCCTAAGTTAAGGATATTGATCTGAAAACATTATGCAATGGAATGTGTTGATCCCAAAAACCATTAAAATTTATAGAGAAATGTCTCAACATGTATACTTTTGTTTTAATGGTATTTGTAGAATGACTATATATATGAGTATTTTATATAGTACATAAACACAACACTATTTCTAGATCCTATTGAAGTCTTTTAACAAACATCAAGGTAAACCGTATATCTAGATAGGATACAACATAATGCAGTACTCCCTAACATATGGACACTTCATTAATGAATATAATACAGATATGATAAAGTAATAAATATTATATAATGGTAATTAAATTTGGTTATTTTTATTTCTGTCAACTAAAACCCAAATATAAATTTTTCCATAGGATTTTTTGTTGAATCTAAAGAGGAAATGAATGTATATTTTCCCCATTTCCATCTTGGTATGGGTAATGGTTGTAACATTCCATTAGGAATATATCTCTCTTCCATAACATTAAGATAAACCGTGAATCAAGATACATACTCTATAATAAAAATTTTCATGTTATCCTTCAATAAATACCATTTTAGAAAACTATACATCTTCTTTCATATGGGATTTATAGAGAATTATGAACGTTCGGCATAATCTAATTGTTTCGCCTTCAATTATGGTATCAATGAGTCACATACTAAATTTATATTCCTTATCATTCCATCATAATAATGGGTGATCTCAATAAAATTTCTCACCTTCTTATATAGTTTCACATTCCCTTTATGCACTTATTTATTCCTGACATAGTTGGTCGTTTGAAGAATTCTCTAAGATAAATTCATAATCTATCAACATTCCTCATGATTTTAAGACCCATATTATATAAGTCAATAAATATTGTATCTCTTTCAGTCCACATCATGGATAAACTAGAGTGGTGTTGTTGAGTCCGACCATGACCCAAGTTATTTTCCTTCCTAGGGTTGCATTGTTTTATGCAGTCATAATCTTTATCAACTACATCAATCCCCTTTAACACATATTCAAATATTTTTACATCAATATATATACATCCTGATAATAATATTAGTATAAATGTCACACCATTCAACATTAAGATAATTCCTCAATAATTATAGTATAAAATTTTTTGTTTCTAAATCCAAATCAAGAGTCAGGTAATTTCTCTCATGAATTTTCAATTAAAATGTGGAATAAGCTATGAAAATATAATTTTTATATGAATTTTTATCCATGTACCTTATTTAATACATCACTAATGATCATAAAACCTTCTTCATTATAGGGTAGTCTAAGTACATGTTCATTGACTAACTTATGTTTTATATCTTTAAAATTATTTTTTCTAAAGGAACATGTCTCCTTTTCAAGTCAACATTTATATTTTATTTGATATCCATGAAAAATCTCTCAAAAACCATTGGTAGAATCCTAAAAACCCAAAAAAACTACGGATCTTAGTTACCATGGTTGTTATAGGCTATTATTCAATAACATTACTCATTGATGGATCCACCCATACACCCTCACATGAGATAATTTGACACAAATATGTGAGTTTTTTTTGTCACATTTATCAGTTAGTAAATTTAGTATACATTATATCCTTCTTCAAGATATTAAATAAAATTTCCAAATATTCTAAATTCTCAATCTTTATATTATAATATATAATAATATCTTCTATAAATACTTCCATAATCTTGTCATGGAAATCTCTAAAAACAATGTTCAGTAAATCTATAATGATATAATTGAAATTTGTATATCCAAATCAAATATATATAAATTTATAATGACCATACCATATACAAAATTCTATATAAGGTATATCTTCATTCATGACCCTCGATTTTTTATATTGAGAAAAAAGGTCAACTATTGAAAATTATTGAGAATCGTGTAGTTCAAAAAACAATTCATTAATAAGGTGCCCATGATATTTCTTCTTAATAGTGTTTTTTAAATGTTCTTGATAATAATTGTAATGATTCATTGACCCATAATTCTTATTTACAAAAATAACAAGTGAACATAATAGTGACACAATGGGGCCTATGAACCCCTTATCAATACTCTCCCTGAATTTCTTCTTCAATTACTATAACTCAATGTATGCCAATATATATAGATTCATTGTAAAAAGACTAACACCAGAAATGATATGTATTGAAAACTCAACTTTACTATTTCGGGAATGTTGTGATAATATTTCATGAAATTATTTAAGAAAATCATAAAAAATAGAATACATTTAATATTTACTTTAACCCCAACCATTTGAGATAAATATCCCTCAAGAAAAAAAGGTAGTTCCCATAAAGTATTAGTAAATTCTATTAGATGTTCATATTCATCCTCCCACCTAAAGATGATTATATTTTGGTTGTAAATATAAAAGTTTACTTCTATTTATTGGAAATTTATATGGTATCTATATATAGAGATACAATCCTTTCACAAAAATAACATCAAATTTAACTAGACAGAGAGTCACAAGATTTTTAAGAAGTATATTCCAACCAACCTCTATCATAGAGGAAACATATACATTATGTGTCATTATTATACCATCATATGTTTTAAATGATTAATAAACATCAATTCAATGACTTGGAAACATGCTACCTTTATAAAACTCTTTAGACATAAAATATTTTGTAAATTCATAATATATAAAACATTTATCGTTGTAGAGTAGATGAACGTTATATCATCCAAAAAATTGTTCTTAAGACCCACTTTAGTAGTTATTTTCACAAAATAAATCATGTTTTCTCTTGGGGTAAGTGGTTATGGATATTTATTATCATCAATATCCATTATTTTCATGCACTGATTAAATAAATATCAACACTAAAAGTAATTATAGCATTGTAGTATTTTCATAAAATTCAGTTTATCTATTTCTCCATTATATTCATTTACTGGGATTTTCACATCACATCAATATTTTTTTACTCAATATCCTTCTATTAAACACATAAAACTTTTACCAAACACTATTTATATATTTAATCACTGCTTCCTTGTGCACTTTTGTCAATAAAAAATATTAACTATCATTCTTTATGGGGTTTTATTAGAATAATTTAATTGAAATTACATCACGCTATTTTTCCCAAAAACAAAGAGAACACTAAATTCACCAATTTATATTTCCATATTGAGATCACAAAAAATTATTTCATCATATCAATCAAATTAAATTATATCCAATTAATTTCAGATTATTGGTCTTAATAAAATAAAGATTCAGTATTCTATTCTTTCAAGAACGATGATAAAACCAAACGAGTACCTTCAATGTGTTGTGAAATTTTACTTATAAGTACTAATTTATTCATCATCATTATGATTTTTTTCAATGAATAATATTTCCATTTTAATGTTTAGATTTTTTAGGAAATACTTAATGAAAAACATCTTCTCAAATTCATTCCATGTATTGGATTAAATTTCCACCTCTTGGCTTGTATTTTAGATAGGAGTCCACCCAGATCAGCTTCACCGTCAAAATGATAAAATTCAAGGAAATGTTTTTCCATGTCATGAAAATTGAAGAATGAGAAATTTAATTTTATTGGTACTGATTCATTCATCAGTAATTAGGTGATCAGAGGAATAAATTATGTTAGGTTGTTTCCCCATAAAATACTTAATAATGAGTTTTTACTTACTTTATACTTGTGTATGATTAATATTATTCATTTTTCCATACATATATTAAGATGGTTTGGTGGTAAAAAATATAAAATTTCACTTCCAATATCCCATTTCATTTGTTTTATCATGATTATAGTTGTTCCATTTTTTATCTCAATTAAAATAATCATGATTCTTCATAAGTATATCCATTTACTAAGAAAATAATGAGTAACTATAATCCTAGAGAGTAGTCATGTAATCAGAAAAATTATTCATAGGATGTCTAAAGAATGAAACATTCTTTCCAAGCAATGAAACATTGGTCTTATCCTAGGTAATTCATTATAATAATTAATTTAAATCCTTCTAATAGTTTATAAAGTTAATATGAATTAACCCAATCATATCATTGGAGTGTCTACCACGGTGTGTAGTCAAAGGACCACCCATCTTTCACTTGTGACCGATCAAGTTATCAACCAATCATTAACATTCATTGTTTTTCCCTAGGTTCATTTATTCCACAACTATATTGAATATCATTCATCCCAATAAGGATTTATTTTCTAGGAAAACTATAGAATATGTGATTTACCAAATATTAAGAATTTTATCCATCATATATAATTATCAATAATATTTTTAACAATTTTCTTTAATCCTTAAACCAAAAAATATCTAAATGATCATCTAATACTGGATGAGGAAACCCAAGAAAAACATACATAAATATTACATCATTCTGAATAAAGGATTAATACATATCAAAAGTATGCAAACTTTAAAACCATAAATGTTTTCTGTATTTGGAAATTAGATACATAATGATCTTATTTCATCAATGATATTCAACATCCCCTACAACATTCTCCTCACATTATACACTTTTTAGACATAATCTAGTTTAGAAAATTTCTTCATAACTTGGAAAAAATAATCATAATAAATAATGATCATATAATTTCTATATGTGTAAAAATAGTAGATATAAATCAACGATCATAAGTGAGTATAATATAACCACAAGGGTATCTGACATGGTCATACCTTATAATAATCATGCCTAATCAGACCTTTATTTTTAATTTTGAAACATGCCATAAGTTTTCTATAAAAAACAAAAGTCATAAGTGTACAAAATCAGTAATAATCCATTATGATCTATGAGAACATATCTTTAAAATGTCATATATGTTTTTTTATAAAAATATATATAGAAAAATTTTTACTTAGTCAAGGATCACCAATGAAATGATCATAGTGGATTTTGTTTACTTCTCATTTTAACCTATCATTAGTCAAGTATTACTCCTAATATTATATCATTAGACAAAGACCCTTACTTATTTGGTAAAGTACCTAGTATATTTATTTTAATCTCAGGATAAATACATGTTAACCGAATTCATTTGTGGGATACATAATTTTAGGAACACCTACCACATAATCTAAACCATACATATGTGTAACACAGGATCATAAAACATTCATCATATCATCAAGTTATAAATTTTGGAAAGGATACCATCTTTATAAAAAATAATCATTTCATTACCTAAGGAAAATAAATGGGATTTATCTCTATATGTGTTCTACTTTATAGATTATTTTATGGAAATGGTTTTAGAAACCAACCCTCATTTCATTATTCCCCTAATCATTAAAAAAATACTATTTACCCGAACTTTTAATGGTGTTATTTATATTATCATGGGATATGTAGTGATTCCCAACACTCCTATCCTAGTCCTAGAAAAAGTTATTTTCCTAATTAAACACTATTCGTTATACTAGTTTATATATTTTACAATTAATATTGGGTTTCCATTAATGGACATACACTAGAATAATATTATCCACTATTACTAACTGTATATGACCAAATTCTATTGAAAATAGATATATAGTTATTCATAATGTTTGTATCGTAGATTTTGTAACATCATCCCTAAATATTAAATACTGAATACCACTAATGCATTTGGATATTTTATATTTATTGGATTTTTTCCATTCATCCTCTTATCATGGTACATACTTATTGAAAAACACTTTCTCTTACAAATATTCTAGATCAATAGAAAGGGAACTGAGAAACCTAACATTGTCCATGTTTTGTGTCTATAAACTATGAAAATTTATTTATTTATATTGTTTATATCCTTACCGAATATCCACATGGCCTCCCCTTCAATAATTCTTATCAATGTGGGGTATGGAATTTACATCAGGTACTGTCTCCAAACATAGTTAGATAAGCTACCTTATCTATTCTTGTTAATGTATTATAATAATAAATGTAAACAAAATTTTATTAATTATGTGTAACATTGAACATCATTCCTCTATGGTATAGCTTAAAATACAATATCCTTCCAAAGTATAGTCACATTATTTTTTCTGTGACGAATATAATAAAAGGTATTCTAGGGAAAAAATATGTTATCCTCAAATTAAGGAAATATCATTCATTACATAAGGTAAAATTTTACCTATAAAAAACATAAAGAAGAGATAGTTTAAAATCACAGAACTATTCATTAGGTAAATAGTCAAGTAAAAACTTGTTAATCATTTCAATTTTATAGGATAGGAATAAGTTAGTCTAAAATAGAAAATAAAAAATATATATTAGGGACCAACACATGCAACTTGAAATTGTTAATGTATGCTCACTGGACCCACAATTCATGTGAAATCAGAGAGTATACCTCTTTTCCCAATTCTAGTGACTTTAATCATTTTCATGTGTGCATGATTGTTGAAAATAATATGAACTATTCAAATAGAGTAGGCCCTCTAATTCATGTGATCATACAAATAGTCCATTTCATGATATCACATAAACCAAATAATTCTTCAATAGATGTAGGTGTATCATTTATGGTTATTTAACCGTTCTTCAATATCAATTTCTTCATTTATACACACAATTAATTTAATTTATATGTAATCATCACCCAAGTTTCTTGAGTCACGATTCTTCTCATTACAACACAAAATCCATGAATGTATCCCCTTATATTTTTCATATATAGAAATTGGAAGTGGTTGATGGACTTCTTTAAAAGAATACTCCCTATAAATGTTTAATTTTGTAGTATCTTTTGGAATTTAAGTTTATGTTGAGCATATGTTTTATTTACTAGAAAAATATCATCCGAAATATCCATGTTATATTTCTCGAAGGTACATTGGTTTCAATTTCATTACAAATCAATTTCAAATTAATTAATATAATAAAATTCCATACAATCATACATTTTTTAAAATGATTTACCCTTTAAAAAATTATTATTCTATAAATATCTTTCATGTTATAAATTAATTAATCATATAAATTATTAAAATAATATATTTAAATCTAAATAATTATCTAAATTTATGAGGAAATTCATCTTTATGATGTAAAGTATTAAATTTTAGTAGTGATCCTCCGCCTAGAAACCTAAAATATAATATTATTGAAATTCTTCACATGACATACCATCAATAATTTATTCAATATTCACTTCTTAAAAACCAAAAATCCAAATTTTGACATTCTCCACAATGAAAAATAAAAATAGGTTTAGAATCATTATCATAAGAAAAAAAATGATTGACATAGTGGTCTACCTAAAACTATCCTAAAAATATTAGAGTGGTATATTCTATATTTACGGAGAGTTATGCATAAGATCTGGATTGACGTAATATTTCTTGTGTATAGGTTTAGTAGTCTATTTTTGTTATCTTTGATTTCCTTACACATGTTAGAACCATTTTTTACATTCTATGTATGATAAAGATCCATAAAAATGATAATTTCAATGAATAACATATTTATTGATTCATTTAATATTTGGTTCTATAGTGATGTTTTTTCTTCATATTGTTTTGGTTCATCCATATCCTTAACAATTATATTATCCAAATTATTATATTTATGTTAGGACTCTATATTTTTTTGGGTTTTTAGATTCTTTTCCTATAACTTGGATTTATAATTATGAATCCTCCATAATTTTCAACACATGAAATAGATTTATATAAAGACCTTTTATTATGAACTATGTGTGTTCTGATTCCTATTATAATAAGATATTTGATGTTTGGATTACATATATTTGACCCAACCAAATATTTTATATAGACACTCCATATGTATAAAATCATCATTCTCGTATTGTTATATACATTGGACATATACTGGGATATCATATAATGAATCCCAGATATCCAATCAAAGGAATGACCTTAATTTTTCTTCAAGGATATAGTCCTATACTAGGATGATATTAAAAATGAAAATATCTATGTTTTTCCAAACTCCACTATTCATATGTATCATTATGGAATCTTGATAAAATAATAAGACATGATGAAAACATCTAATTTAATTCCACCACTCCATAATCATAGTGTATGGGATTATCAATTCATGTAAGGTCTTCTCCCATTAACACTATCACAGGATGACAAATACATTGAGTAATTATTCTCCAATTTAAATCCCAAAAAACAATTTTAGTTGATATTTCATTAATGGTAATGATATATTCCATTATTTTAGATTATCCTCTTATAAGTTAAATATAATCTTGAGCAGAGATTCTCATCTTCGAAACTAAATTCAATGATTTTAGATTTTACTCTGCATATCCAAGACACTAGAGTTTTGATTCTCTTATTAGAATCCATATTCTATTGACCTAATATTATTATTTTTGAAACCAATAGAATTGAGTATGTATTCCACTTCTAGTTTCCCAATATTTCTTAATTTTAGATTATTATATTTATTATATAATTCCTTGGGTTCTTATTCTCTGTATAGATATTATAAGACTTTATTTAACATTATCCTTATAGATAAAATCATTAAGTTGATGTTACTAACTATTACTAAAAATTCCATGAATCAAGATCATTCTCTAGGTAATTTTAAAACACTGATATGATATTATCTTCATTGAGAGGAAAATCCTTCAATTTCCATCCCCCATTTGAAAAAAAACACACAATGATCCATCTCTAAAAGCTTTCATGAAGATTATTTAATGTTCTAAATTGATATATACTTTCTCTGTATCAGTTTCTTTTCCTTTATATTGAATAAAATTTGAGGGGGTAGGGGGTATTTTTAATGAAAATAAATTCATCATGCACATTTACACAATAACTATGATATGAGCGCGACTCATATGACAATATTTATATTGATCATAAGAGATTATTATCCAACATGAAGGGAAAAAAATTAAGATCTTGATATGTATCATGATTTCTCACACATCGACAGATATAATTATATATGATATTTTTTATAATTTGTTCAATGGGTGGTGAGAAACACCAACTTGGAGATGGAAATGTATTTAATATAAAGTTTATGAAAATATCACTATAGTCATAAAATACATTTTCAAGACATTTATTGTCTGTATTGGTGTCATACACCACATGCTTTAGGTAAATAGTAAATTTTCATGAATGCTTCACTTAGAAATATTTTATTTTTCTATACATGGAACAAAAATAATCTTGTAGATAAAATGTTATTATAGTTTTATATTGGGTTTAAGGGCGTTTATTTCTCTACGTATGTCCCTCATTGAGTTTATTATTTGAGCATTGGTGACCATGTCTTGTTCAGAGATGAAGATTCTTTGTTTAGGGAAATGTGTTAAATTATAGATATGTATGATTTTTTTAATTAATGGGCTCTTGATGAATAGTTAAAGTGTTACCTTTATTTCCTAGTATATTGAGATACTTTAAAAGGGGTTTGGGTAATTTTATAGTGAACTGGGATGAAAAAACATATGAAGAACATTTACACACCTTGTAAATTGATTATATGCCATGAAATGTTTGGGTGTTTTTAATACTTAACAAAGGGGATGTGTTTTTTTGGCATATCCCCATAAAAATTATTACATTATGTGTAACTATATCACAAACTGTTTAATTACCCAACCCACTATTTTCATGTATCCCTTATGGTTGAATATTATTTCATTTCACCTACATATTCTTACTCTCGGCCATGGGGAACCCTCCATGCTATTTTTTTCTGACAAACTCACTTCCTGATATAGTTATCATTCCTCTAATCATTAATAAGTCCATTTGGGTAGAGTGTTCCCTTATATCCCTTTATTTTCCAATCGTTATAGTGTAACACTTTTTCAGTGTGTGTTGTTGTTTTTGATCTTCATCAATTATGATCTAGGATCATTCTTAATATATTTCTACAATTTTTCATCATGAGATTTTTTCTATTGTAAGCATTGATTGATTATCAATTACATGTATTGGTTTAAACCATAACACTATTATTTTATAATTTTCATATATATGAAATATTTCAATAATTAAAACATATAATTCTCTAAATAAACCAAAATGATTTATTTAATTATTTGATGAATTCACATTGGATCCAGTGGGTTATTGACCTAATTTTTGAGCACTATTAAGGTGATCAACTTCTTCAATGTGAATGAATTTTTTAAATATATTAAAGTGTCTTTAGAATGACATGGATTTTAGGTGACTGTTCGATATAGATTCAATTTGGTTTTTCTTGTTTATTTATTTAATTGGAATGTTCTTGTTTATGACCAATTGATATATGAAAAGTATAAATAAATGTTATTTTTTAATTTCTGTAATTAACCATTGAGCTATATGATGTGATAATATGATATCCTTGTTACATTTACTAGTGTTCTGAATAAATGTTGAAATTCATATTTAGCTCCATGTCTAGAGGCACGTAATGAGATAATGACATGTTCTTGGACCAGTTGGTCTCTTGAAATTCTGATATTGCGGGCATAAACAAGTTGGTATGCTGAATTTTTTATAAAGAGGCCATGACCCAACTAACATGATGAAAATATTTTATAACAGGCTTGACATAGAATGAACATTAAATTATTATATATATGGTATGACCTATATTACTATGATTTATACCTTTTTTATATGTTTATTCTTGGCTTGTTTGTGTGACGTGATCAAAGACGTTACGACATGAAATTGCGGTAGGTTATGTTATACCTTGGTTGTAAGATTAATGATATAATGGTTCTAAGATATGCTATGAGATATTACATCATGGTGTCAAAGCAGGTTGATGTGGTATTATGTTAATTTTTTTTATTAATTAATACTATTTGTTTATTATGTTATTACATATGCTTATTTTCAAGTTCGGTTTTCACTATACACGATGGTGTAAAACTACTGAGTTATACTCCCACTTTATTTAGGCCACTGTTTGGCATCTGAGATGATTATATGGATACAGGTTTGTAAAATAGAAAAGTACCAGGTAATTTTTTTTTTCTTACTGGATGGGCGGAATTTTAGAGATGGGACCAATATATGTCTCTGGACCATGGAATTTTGATTATTTGTTTCAATCTTCTAGTATTTTATTTTCATTAAACCTAGCATGAAATTTAGTTAAATTTGAGACTATCATTACATTATTTCTTTGTTATTTGTTGGATTATTCATTTGTATTGATTATTGGTATTATATGGTATTATACTATTTAAATTGTTTCCATAATCTGATTTTTTAATTATTATATGATTATTCTACTATGTTGTAACTTTGAATCAAATGGGTATTGATTTTCCACTATACTAATCACACCCATGCTAGTTGACAACATCTGGTATACGAAAAGGCGCACTCAAGGTCTCATAACAAACCTTATATGGCCATGTGTGAGAGTATTAGATCAGTGGAAATTATAATGTGGAATTTGAGGAACTAGGTTTCAATTCTATTTATTTACTATTTTTGAAAGGTATTGAGGAGTCTAGGATGTGTGAGGATTGGGTTATGAGATTGTATGTGGGAGTATCTAACCCATGTACGGGGGATAATCCGAGTGCACATGGATGAGATTTCCATTTGTGTTGTGTTCATATTAAATTCAATGTTTCTTAACGTTGGATGATTCAGATATTGTGTGAGGTTATTAATTTACAATGTGATTAATTATTGATATTTATACTCTTGGCCGAGTATGGTACAATATGACTATAGATGCATGATAATAGGCTCATAAGGGTAATTTACATTCAATGATATGGATAGGGACATATTTATATTGAATATGATCAGTAATTTCTCATTGAATCATGATATGAGTCACCTATTATATCTAGGAAAAGAATATGTAAACTATTATGTTATGCTAAAATGCTTGAAAGCCATGTTTACATAGACCAGAAGTCAATGCTTCTTTGTTGATATCACATATTGAGGCTGAACAAGTTATAGATAATATTTTATTGGGTGTATTGTTTTTGTATGTAAAATTAATCCTAGCTATCTTTGAGTTGAGCATTTAGAAAATGGAAATATGAATGCTCAACACACACTTGAACCAGAGCTTCCTGTGCTTCCAGAGGATCAGATGGATGTTCAAATTCATGAAAACTTCTTCAGGTTCATGAGATCTATTTAAAAAGAGATAGTTTTCATTTAGCCTTTGATTTTTGAGTTGATGATAGAGTTTTTGCTATAAAATCATGATTTAATCACTAGGTAGGGTGGCCCCCAGGTATTCATGTTATGTATCAAGTTAGTCCGAATATTATTTTAGAATCTCGAGACACTCATAAATACAAGGGTGAGTCTTGGAACATATATTCTTCATGGAATATCTATTCATTGGATAGAAATTAATGATTAGGTTGGGATTTAGGAAGAGTTTCCTTCAAAAGATTTGAAGATTAAGTTCTTATTCCATTTCAATACTAATACATTGAGGGATGATAAGGATTGTGAGTTCATACACCTGAAGAAGGAGAGCATCTCAGTGCTGGACTATGTTGTATATTTCAATGACTTTTAGTTATTTGATTAAAATTTATAGCTTATGATTTCTCTAGGGAGATATGATTTTAGGATGGTCTTCACAAAGAGTTCATTTCACTAGTGAATGTGTTCCATCAGAGTAGTTTTATAGACTTGATAGATCAAGAACTCAAGAAAAAATGAAATTTGAGAGAGGCCTCTAGAAGCTTCCTGTCTATTTCAAGAGGAAAAATGTGATCTCTAATTTTAGTGAATATAAGAATTTATATTATAGTTTTCCCCTAGAAAATAATAATGATATAAGTCAGGGAAGTGGGTAGCTATCTCATGATCGTTTTCTGTTGAAGTTCTATCATGGTGGAAAGAAGGGTTCAAAATGGACTCAATGTCCATAACCCACTAAAGATTGTCATGGTTTTAGAAGATTGGGACCCCTAAAATAGTCTTCCATGTAAATTTAGTATAAGATTAGTGGAAAGGGAACATGAATGTTACTTGAGTCTGGGAAGGGCTCAACTACACCACAAGATATTGGAAGAAGGACTTCCACATGATTTTTTGGTTGATATAGGGGACCTGGTACCCCTATTAAGAAGTGCATGTACTCGAAAAAGTGTATAAAAATCAGAGTCAAGCTAGAGACTAGGGCATTGGGGCTGGTGTGTAGCATGTTATGAAAACTACTTCATTTAGTCTGGATGTATGTCTATATACTGTCAAAGGTATTATTCTTGTATGATCTACCCATTGGTATATTTTGTTTGAAATAAGATCATCACACTCATTTTTTATATTCCTTTTTGTAAATGGTTTGTTTTTTGGATGTGGAAATAATGGATGGTGTATAAACCATCGACAAACCATTGGTAGTGCAGTCAAATAAATAAAAATTTATAAGGCAGGTTCTATAGATATTTGTGGTCATCATTCCTTTTATGTACCGTTCATGCATGAAATGGTAGTCTTTAATTTGATTCTTAGTATGGATTATTTAGTTCAATATATCAACACATTATAGAGGATATGTTACATTCTATCTCCAAAATGAGTTAGGTATTCACACTAGGGTGAGTGGGATCTTTATGGTGGTGATGTAGGACAAATTCATCATCATTCATATTGTCTCACATCACATATAGCTAGAATTTATCTAAATGATGGTGGGATGAAGAAGTATCCTTATCCTCCAGTGGAATACCATTTTCAGGATTTCATTCATGAAGAGTTATACATCCTACTGCCTAAGAGAGATATCCTGTATTTGATTGAGTTGTTGTTCGGTGTAGATCCAATTCCTATCCTACTTATTGGAGTAGAACCAATACTTCTGCAAGAGTTGTAAGTTATCTTTGACAATATGTAATCTAAGGGTTTGATATAGAAATAGAAATATCCTAGGGTATCTCTATTTCACTTCACCATGAATGATTATTTGAGTTTGTTCTTGTGTCTTGATTATTGAATGTTGAACTAGATGATAGTCATGAATGTATTTCATAATTTGAGCCTCAATGATAAATTATATCAGCTGAATGGTGCTAATATATTTTCATGATTGAATTGAGATTAGGATAGCATCAGTTTACGATGAGACCATCAAACATACCTCAAAAATACTTTTAGGAGAATGTATGGTTTGAAAAAGTTTATAGTGATGCCGATTTTTTTGACCAATGCACTGGAGGAATTCATATCAATTAGGAATAAGTTATTCCATTCTTTTCATGACCGATTTTTAGTGTTTTTATGTCATCTTAGAGTACTCACAATCATCAAATCATCTATACTAACATATTAACATAGCCTCGAGTACATTGAATGAGAATCAGATTTTTTCCAAGCTAACCAAATACATATTTTTGTTTAATAAAGTTCACTTCTTGAGTCTTTTATTCTTATAGGAAGAGTGTCATTTGTTCTATAGAAAGTTTCATCCATGGTATCTTGGTAGAAACCTACGAATTTCATCTAGATTCAAAATTTTCTATGTTTAGAAGGGTATTAGCATCACTTTATCCAGTATATTTCCCATCTCACAACACTAATTTTAGGGATGAAAATGAGTGTAGTTTGTTTTTAATGATGGTTATTATAGATATTTTAAGAGCTAAAAGGAAGGATAACCTCAACACCTATGCTCACTTTATCTATGCTAGTTAAATCGTATACCTTGAATTGTGACCCATATAGAGTTGTACTTAGAGTTGTTTTGATGAAGGATTATTGAGTGGCTGCTTTTGGATGCACAAGGTTAAGGCCACATAAGAGTAATTATCTGACCCTAAATTTTTATTTAGGAACAATAGTACCTTCTATAAGATGTTGGAGGAATTATCACATGGTTAATAGGTTTGTGGTATATAGATACCCAAATATCCTTAGGTATATTTGTTATCATCGCGACCTGGTCCTTTGGTATAGGAGCTAGGTCGTGTATTTACAGTCTTTCGACTATGAGTTGTCTTATTCACCACACAAGGGAAATGTACTACTGATTATTTGAGTTAGAAGAGGTAGGAAAAGGAAGTATGGGAGTCATGTGGTGAGTGTTGGATAAAAAATTTCTCTTTAGGCATGCATCTAGATGTTTAGGAGTAACAGAGATGAGTAACACTAACATTGGATTCTATTATTCGCATGATTCTGGACCATATTAATACTAACAAGTTGTCTAATCCGAAGGTAGAATTTCTAAGTGACAACATCTATGGTGGGAGACACAATATTTTTTTTTTCTCTGTGTAATTATTTAAATTTTTTTGTGGCTTTGTAAAGACCCGTAAATTTCAAGGAATTTTTTTTTCGTAATTTTCTTTGGAATTTTACAAGAGCGCGGTTTCTGACGGCACCTGATTCCGAGGCCCGGTGTGCTCGGAATCAATTTCCGAAGTTTGGCTTAGGTACGTTCAGTGAACGGACGAGCAGGTTTTTCTAACTTTTGAACCGGTGCCCGGAATCGAATTCTGAGGGCACCGATGAAATCGCAGCGCCGATATTCGCCTAGAAACACCTCTTTCGGAGTTGCGTTTGCTCGGGTATGGTTTTTAATTTTCGGGCTTAAAGTTGAGAAATAAAATAATTTTGCGATAACTTTATTTTATTTCACTTAAGCCACTTGGAAGCCACTTGAAGCCACTTAAAGGCGGCTTGAACTGAGTTGAACTGGATAGTATGCTATCCAGAAATATCCTACCCCCTTGGTAGGATATTTGTGAGGTGGGGCTCGCACGATCCCCAACGTTTCTTTCCACTAAGAAACGCACCCGCGAAAACCCATCTTTATGAAAGTCAACTGACGCGTTTCTTAAAATCTTAACAGACCATTTAATTGGGCAGTTTATTTCGTGAATTAAATGGGCTGTTTCTTTTGTTGAATTAATTCAACGAATTGATGGATCGTTTCTTCACCAGTTTTCATATTCGTTGGCGTTATAATAAAATAAGACCAACCTTTTTCTTTTGGAGGATTACTCGTTGATAAAGGATCCTTGAACCTTCAGCCTCCTTCGTGAAGAACGCGAAGAACGTGAAGAACGCCGAACCCGGAAATCGACGACACGACGCCGTGATCCGCGACGCCGACAACGTTCTTCTGCGACGTCTCTTCCTCCGCGACGGGTCTTCGATCGGCTACTTGAGGTAAGAGTCTCGGACCTTCCTTTTTATCTCCTTCGTGGTTCTTAACCAAAACACGGATTTAATTAATTAAAATTAAATCTGCTGTTTCATGGTGAGTTCAGTTCGCCGACTCAACGCCGTGTTCCGCGACGACGCGACGCCCTTCCGCGACGACGCGACGATCTCCACCTTCCGCGACGAGCAGTTTCCACGAAGAACGCTCACGCGCGACGACTCCGAGGTAGGGATTTTATATTTTGGAAATACCCCTCCTTATATTCCCGTGAACATTCTTTAAAAATTAAAGAACTGGAATCAAAGAAACAAATTTATTTTATTAAAATTGTTAGTTCATGTGTTGAACATTTTATTTTCTCCCGTTGTTTTTATCTAACACGGAGGGTGCGGGTCAAACGAACACGGCCCGGCAACCCTCCGTCGTTCTTCGTGTTTTGCGGATTTGGCGGGCGACGACGGAACGTTCCGTAACGAATGTTTGATGATCCCGCAGTAAAGAACGGAACCCGGGAGGAACAACGGCGCAGACGGGAAGGAAAATGGGCCACCGGAGTGACTCCGGCGGCCCGCGGAAGCCGGTGGCGGCGCGGGTCGCCGGCGCGGCGGCGCCGGCGGCCGGAGGCGGCGGCACCCCGCGGGTGTCCAGCGCGACACCCCGCGGGTGTCCAGGGCGACACCCCACGGGTGCCGCGGGGCTGTCACGCGGCACCCCGCGGGTGTCCAGGGCGGCACCCCGCGGGTTTTGCGGGGTTGTCACACGGCGCGTCCGGCTGTCTGGCCGACACACCGCGGGTGCTGCGGGGGTGTCACGCGTGGCAGCGGCTTTCCCCCGCATCATCCGCTCGGCCGCTCGGCCGAGCCGAGTCGGACCAGCCCTAGTCGGGCCGGGTCGGCCCGGGTCGGCCCGGGCCCAGACCCCCCGTCTTCAGCCGACTTTCGTTCAAACGCCTGTAACTTGAGCTACGGGCCTCCAAACGACCCGCCGTCAGCGGAAACGCGATCCTTGGATCGAGACGGTCGTTTCGGTATTGCACTCAAGGTTTCAGAATACTTTGGGTTCGGCCGGGTTGGTTCGTACACGAAACCAACCGGGCCCTCGAAACGGAAACACTCATATCTTGAGCTACGGACGTCCGATTGGCATGCCGTCAGCTTTTTTGAATTCCTCTAAGTGAGACGGATCTTTTGGATTACTCCGCTCGAGGTTGGGATTCCGTCGGAGTGCAGTCGGGATGGATCGCACTGAAATCCAACCGAGCCCCTGGGACGAAAAAGCCAATAACTCACAGACCGGGCGTCCGATTGACGCGCCGTCTATATCGTTGCTTTCCTCTTGATGAGACGGAACTTTTGGCATCCTCCGCCCGAGTTTTGGATGCAGTTGGATAGTGGCCGGGTCGGATCGCACCGAAATCCAACCTGGCCCCTGGAACGGAAAAGCTGATACCTTTCAGACAGAACGTCCGTTTGACGAACCGTCAGAGGCATTGGTGATCTCGTTGAGAAACGGTCCTTCTGGGTATACCCCATGGGAGTTCAGGGTACAGTTTGGGTACTGCCGGGTTGGTTCGCACACGAAACCAACCGGGCCCCTGGGACGAAAAGGCTAATAACTCACAGACCGGGCGTCCGATTGACGCGTCGTTTGTTGCGTTGAGACCCCTATGACGAGCTTGTCCTTTGAGATACTTCCTTGCGGGACATTGTGATACTTGTAGTATCGACCAGTAGCTCGTGGAGCGGAACCTCCCGGAGACGAGCGGGCGGAGCACGGAGACCGTGTAGCTGACTGAGACTCGATGACTGCTGATCGAACGACTCGGTGTGTTACAGAGGTGCGCTTGGTTATAGCGGCAGACTCACGACAGAGGTGCGCTTGGTTGTAGCTGCACATGGGAGCGCTTGGTTGTAGCGGCAGACCCATGACAGAGGTGCGCTTGGTTTTAGCGTCACATGGGAGCGCTTGGTTGTAGCGGCAGACCCACGACAGAGGTGCGCTTGGTTGTAGCGGCACATGGGAGCGCTTGGTTGTAGCGGCAGACCCATGACAGAGGTGCGCTTGGTTGTAGCGGCACATGGGAGCGCTTGGTTGTAGCGGCAGACCCATGACAGAGGTGTGCTTGGTTGTAGCGGCACATGGGAGCGCTTGGTTATAGCGGCAGACCCACGACAGTGGTGCGCTTGGTTGTAGCGGCACATGGGAGCGCTTGGTGGTAGCGGCTGGCCCGCAATACTCGATAGGTGGAGTACTACAGCAGTCTTAAGTTAGTGAGCAGTACCTCGGAGTTGTGACAGGACCACTGTACACTCCAGAGACGGAGCTCTTCAGCAGTTTCGGTTTCGATGATGAAAATCCTGGTTTGAGCTGAGACTTTTGACCTTGTGTTTGCCTCATGATTGAGATGGGTTACTTGATAACTTAGGTATATGTATGGGCATATATCTAAGTAGAGTTTATCTGTTGAGATCTTTTTGTGGTTATACTTGATGGTTTTAGTGACACCTTGAGGGTCTCAGGGTCCCTACTGAGTATCGTTATACTCACCCCTGCACGGGTTATGCCCGCACTACGTTGTGTTGGTTGCAGACGACAGACAGCGTTGATCGTGGCTGAGGCTTGCAGAGCAGGAAGGTACCTGGAGGTGGACCACTGGGCGGGACGTGCTCGGAGCGGACGGCGAGACCCGAGGAGCATTGGAGCTATCTGTACCCACCCTTCAGGTGGGATTTCCAGTGGACAGCTCAGTGTAGCATCTTTTACTTTACAGTTGTTGTTTTCCCTTTTGAGTTGTACTTTACTTTCAGTTGGGTTTGTATACTGGCCCATTTACTTTTCCGCACTTCAGTTGTACTCTGTTTTTACTTAGTGTTTACTTTTCCGCTTGCTTACTCTGTGGTGCTTGTTTACTTTACAAAAGCAATGCCTTCCCTTTTTACCCGGATTTACGCCTTGGTGCTAGTCGACAGCCCCTGGCCTATGGAAGGCGGGCTTGGGGTAGTCACGGCACGGGCCCCGAGGACGGGTCGTGAAAAATTGGTATCAGAGGTGGTCGGTTCTACCGCAGACTCTGATCTTTCACTACTGAAAATCCGGCCTTTAGCGACTGCCAAGCGGTCGCTGCAGACCCTCTGCTTGGCACCCTATAGCGACCGCCTATGGCGGTCTCTAGTCTAAAAAAAAAATTTAAATTTTTTTTATTGAATTGAATATATAAATATATATATATATATATATATATATAAATATTCATATATATACTATTAAATACAATATTTTAAATATAAATATATATATATATAATATATATTTTAAATGTTTTAATATATATATAATATATATATAATATCAAATCATTGTGCTATAATAATTTAAAAACTTTGATTAAAGAAATAATCTCATTTCAGGTCTTTCGGAGCACGTTTGCTCCGAATGGGACCGCCGCACGCCGTTTTGGTGTTTTATGGCGCCGGAAACGCGTTTTCGGCCTCCTTCTGGCCGACCATTTCACACATCACGCCCCGGATGTTGTCGTACGGTTTCGTGGCATTCAGAGGTCGTTCGGGTGGTTTTGACCCCCCAATGCATCATTTCAGCACGCGCCGCGCTGCTGAAAAGGACACAATCGGACGTGCCGCGCGCACCGCACGTCCGCTGGACGTGCTGCCTCATCATGCATCTCAGGAATAATATTTCTATCGTTCCCGTGCAGTTTCAGGCCTTTTGGAGCACGTTTTCTCTGAATGGGACCGCCGCACGCCGTTTTGGTGTTTAGTGGCGCCCGAAATGCGTTTCCGGCCTCCGCGGTCACACGGCACCTCCAAATGAGGTTCCGTATGGCCGACCATTTCACAATTCACTCCCCGGATGTTGTCGTACGGTTTCGTGCCATTCGGAGGTCGTTCGGGTGGTTTTGACCCCCCAACGCGCCATTTCAGCGCGCGCCTCGCTGCTGAAAAGGACACAATCGGACGTGCCACGCGCACCGCACGTCCGCTGGACATGCTGCCTCCTCCTGCATCTCAGAAATAATATTTTTATCGTTCCAGTGCGGTTTCAGGTCTTTCGGAGCACGTTTGCTCCGAATGGTACCGCCGCACGCCGTTTTGGTGTTTAATGGCGCCCGAAACGCGTTTCCAGCCGCCGCGGTCACACGGCACCTCCGAATGAGGTGCCGTTTGGCCGACCATTTCAAAATTCACGCCCCATATGTTGTCGTACGGTTTTGTGGCATTCGGAGGTCGTTCGGGTGGTTTTAACCCCCCAACGCGCCATTTCAGCGCGCGACGCGCTGCTGAAAAGGACACAATCGGACGTGCCGCGCGCACCGCACGTCCGATGGAAGTGCGGCCTCCTCCTGCATTGCAGGAATAATATTTCTATCGTTCCCGTGCGTTTTCAGGTCGTTCGGAGCACGTTTGCTCTGAATTGGACCGCCGCACGCCGTTTTGGTGTTTTGTGGCGCCAGAAACGCATTTCCGGCCGCTGCGGTCACACGGCACCTCCGAATGAGGTGCCGTATGGCCGACCATTTCAAAATTCACGCCCCGGATATTGTCGTACGGTTTCGTGGGATTCGGAGGTCGTTCGGGTGGTTTTGACCCCCCAACGCGCCATTTCAGCGCGCGTCGCGCTGCTGAAATGGACACAATCGGACGTGTCACGCGCACCATACGTCCGCTGGACGTGCTGCCTCCTCCTGCATCTCAGGAATAATATTTCTATCGTTCCCGTGCGGTTTCAGGTCTCTCGGAGCACGTTTGCTCCGAATGGGACCGCCGCACGCCGTTTTGGTGTTTAATGGCGCCGGAAACACGTTTCTGGCAGCCGCGGTCACACGGAACCTCCAAATGAGGTGCCGTCTGTCCGACCATTTCAAAATTCACGCCCCGGATATTGTCGTACGGTTTCGTGGCATTCGGAGGTCGTTCGGGTGGTTTTGACCCCCCAACGCGCCATTTCAGCGCGCGCCTCGCTGCTTAAAAGGACACAATCGGACGTTCCACGCGCACCGCACGTCCGATTGATGTGCGGCCTCCTCCTACATCTCAGGAATAATATTTCTATCGTTCCCGTGCGGTTTCAGGTCTTTCGGATCACGTTTGCTCCGAATGGGACCGCCGCACACCGTTTTGGTGTTTTATGGCGCCAGAAACGCGTTTTCGGCCGCCGCGGTCACACGGCACCTCCGAATGAGGTTCCGTCTGGCCGAACATTTCAAAATTCATGCCCTGGATGTTGTCGTACGGTTTCGTGGAATTCAGAGTTCGTTCGGGTGGTTTTGAACCCCCAACGCGCCATTTCAGCGCGCGTCGCGCTGCTGAAAAGGACACAATCGGACGTGCCGTGCGCACCGCACGTCCGATGGATGTGCGGCCTCCTCCTACATCTCAGGAATAATATTTCTATCATTCCCGTGTGGTTTTAGGTCGTTCGGAGCACGTTTGCTCCGAATTGGACCGCCGCACGCCGTTTTGGTGTTTTATGGCGCCGGAAACGCGTTTCCGGCCGCCGCGGTCACACGGCACCTCTGAATGAGGTGTCGTCTGGCCGACCATTTCACAATTCACGCCCCGGATGTTGTCATATGGTTTCGTGGCATTCAGAGGTCGTTCGGGTGGTTTTGACCCCCCAACGCGTCATTTCAGCGCGCGCCGCGCTGCTGAAAAAGACACAATCGGACGTGTCGTGCGCACCGCACGTCCAAAGGACGTGCAGCCTCCTCCTACATCTCAGGAATAATATTTCTATCATTCCCGTGCGGTTTGAGGTCTTTCGGAGCACGTTTGCTCCGAATGGGACCGCTGCACGCCGTTTTGGTGTTTTATGGCGCCAGAAACGCGTTTCCGGCTGCCGCGGTCAAACGGCACCTCCGAATGAGGTTACGTCTGGCCGACCATTTCACAATTCACGCCCCAGATGTTGTCGTACGGTTTCATGGCATTCGGAGGTCGTTCAGGTGGTTTTGACCCCCCAACGCGCCATTTCAGCGCGCGTCGCGCTGCTGAAAAGGACACAATCGGACGTGCCGCGCACACCGCATGTCCGATGGATGTGTGGCCTCCTCCTGCATCTCAGGAATTATATTTCTATCGTTCCCGTGCGGTTTCAGGTCTTTCGGAGCACGTTTTCTCCGAATGGGACCGCCGCACGCCGTTTTGGTGTTTTATGGCGCCGGAAACGCGTTTCCGGCCGCCGCGGTCAAACGGCACCTCCGAATGAAGTTCCGTCTGGCCGACCATTTCACAATTCACGCCTCGGATGTTGTCGTACGGTTTCGTGGCATTTGGAGGTCGTTCGGGTGGTTTTGACCCCCCAACGCGCCATTTCAGCATTCGCCGCGCTGGTGAAAAGGAAACAATCGGATGTGCCGTGCGCACCGCACGTACGGTGGACGTGCGGACTCCTCCTGCATCTCAGGAATAATATTTCTATCGTTCCCGTGTGGTTTCAGGTCGTTCGGAGCACGTTTGCTCCGAATTGGACCGCCACATGCCGTTTTGGTGTTTTAGGGCGCCGGAAACACGTTTCTGGCTGCCGCGGTCAAACGGCACCTCCGAATGAGGTGCCCTCTAGCCGACCATTTCACAATTGACGCCCCGGATGTTTTCGTACGGTTTCGTGGCATTCGGAGGTCGTTCGGGTGGTTTTGACCCCCCAACGCGCCATTTCAGCGCGCGCCGCGCTACTGTAAAGGACACAATCGGATGTGCCGCGCACACTGCAGGTCCGCTGGACGTGCTGCCTCCTCCTGCATCTCAGGAATAATATTTCTATCATTCCCGTGCGGTTTCAGGTCTTTCAGAGCACGTTTTCTCCGAATGGGACCGCCGCACGCCGTTTTGGTGTTTAATGGTGCCTGAAACGCGTTTCCGGCCGCCGCGGTCACACGACACCTTCGAATGAGGTTCCGTCTGGCCGACCATTTCACAATTCACGCCTCGGATGTTGTCGAACGGTTTCGTGGCATTCGGAGGTCGTTCGGGTGATTTTGACCCCCGAACGCGCCATTTCAGCGCGCGCCGCGCTGCTGAAAAGGACACAATCGGACGTGCCGTGCGCACCGCACGTCCGATTGACGTTCGGCCTCCTCTTGCATCTCAGGAATAATATTTCTATCGTTCTCGTGCGGTTTCAGGTTGTTCGGAGCACGTTTGCTCTGAATTGGACCGCCGCACGCCGTTTTGGTGTTTTATGGCGCCGGAAACTCGTTTCCGGCCACCGCGGTCACACAGAACCTCCGAATGAGGTGCCTTCTGGCCGACCATTTCACAATTCACGCCCCGGATATTGTCGTACGGTTTCGTGGCATTCGGAGGTCGTTCGGGTGGTTTTGACCCCCCAACGCGCCATTTCAGCGCGCGCCGCGCTGCGGAAAAGGACACAATCGGACGTGCCGTGCGCACCGCACGTCCGCTGGATGTGCTGCCTCCTCATGCATCTCAGGAATAATATTTCTATCGTTCCTGTGCGGTTTCAGGTCTTTCGGAGCACGTTTTCTCCGAATGGGACCGCCGCACGCCGTTTTGGTGTTTAATGGCGCCGAAAACGCATTTCCGGCCGCCGCGGTCACACGGAACCTCCGAATGAGGTGCCGTCTGGCCGACCATTTCAAAATTCACGCCCCGGATATTTTCATATGGTTTCGTGGCATTCGGAGGTCGTTCGGGTGGTTTTGATCCCCAACGCGCCATTTCTCCGCGCGCCGCGCTGCTGAAAAAAACACAATCGGACGTGTCGCGCGCACCGCACGTCCGATGGATGTGCAGCCTCCTCCTGCATCTCAAGAATAATATTTCTATCGTTCCCGTGCGGTTTCAGATCTTTCGGAGCACGTTTGCTCCGAATGGGACCGCCGCACGCCGTTTTGGTGTTTTAAGGCCCCGGAAACGCGTTTCTGGCCGCCGCGGTCAAACGGCACCTCCGAATGAGGTGCCGTCTGGCCGACCATTTCACAATTCATGCCCCGGATGTTGTCGTACGGTTTCGTGGCATTCGGAGGTCGTTCGGGTGGTTTCGACCCCCCAACGCGTCATTTCAGCGCGCGCCGCGCTGCTGAAAAGGACACATTCGGACGTGCCACGCGCACCGCACGTCCGATGGACGTGCGGCCTCCTCCTGCATCTCAGGAATAATATTTATATCGTTCCCGTGCGGTTTCAGGTCTTTCAGAGCACGTTTGCTCCGAATTGGACCGCCGCACGCCGTTTTGGTGTTTTGTGGCGCCGGAAACTCGTTTCCGGCCGCCGCGGTCAAACGGAACCTCCGAATGAGGTTCCGTCTGGCCGACCATTTCCCAATTCACGCCGCGGATGTGTCGTATGGTTTCGTGGCATTCGGAGGTCGTTCGGGTGGTTTTGACCCCCCAACGCGCCATTTCAGCGCGCGCCGCGCTGCTAAAAAGGACACAATCGAACGTGCCGCGCGCACCGCACGTCCGATGGACGTGTGGCCTTCTCTTGCATCTCAGAAATAATATTTCTATCGTTCCCGTGCGGTTTCAGGTCGTTCGGAGCACGTTTGCTCCGAATTGGACCGTCGCACGCCGTTTTGGTGTTTTAGGGCGCCGGAAACGCGTTTCCGGCCGCCGCGGTCAAACGGAACCTCCGAATGAGGTGCCGTCTGGCCGACCATTTCAAAATTCATGCCCCGGATGTTGTCGTACGGTTTCGTGGCATTCATAGGTCGTTCGGGTGGTTTTGACCCCCCAATGCATCATTTCAGCACGCGCCGCGCTGCTGAAAAGGACACAATCGGACGTGCCGCGCGCACCGCACGTCCGCTGGACGTGCTGCCTCCTCATGCATCTCAGGAATAATATTTCTATCGTTCCCGTGCGGTTTCAGGCCTTTTGGAGCACGTTTTCTCTGAATGGGACCGCCGCACGCCGTTTTGGTGTTTAGTGGCGCCCGAAACGCGTTTCCGGCCTCCGCGGTCACACGGCACCTCCAAATGAGGTTCCGTCTAGCCGACCATTTCACAATTCACTCCCCGGATGTTGTCGTACAGTTTCGTGGCATTCGGAGGTCGTTCGGGTGGTTTTGACCCCCCAACGCGCCATTTCAGCGCGCTCCGCGCTGCTGAAAAGGACACAATCGGACGTGCCGCATGCACCGCACGTCCGATGGACGTGCCGCATGCACCGCACGTCCGATGGACGTGCGGCCTCCTCCTGCATCTCAAGAATAATATTTCTATTGTTCTCGTGAGGTTTCAGGTCGTTCGGAGCACGTTTGCTCCGAATTGGACCGCTGCACGCCGTTTTGGTGTTTTATGGCGCCAGAAACGCTTTTCCGGCTGCCGCGGTCACACGGCACCTCCGAATGAGGTTCCGTCTGGCCGACCATTTCACAATTCACGCCTCGGATATTGTCGTACGGTTTCGTGGCATTTGGAGGTCATTCGTGTGGTTTTGACCCCCCAACGCGCCATTTCAGCGCGCGCCGCGCTGCTGAAAAGGACACAATCGGACGTGCCGCGCGCACCGCACGTCCGCTGGACGTTCTGCCTCCTCCTGCATCTCAGGAATAATATTTCTATCGTTCCCGTGCGGTTTCAGGTCTTTCGGAGCACGTTTTCTCCGAATGGGACCGCCGCACGCCGTTTTGGTGTTTAATGGCGCCAAAAACGCGTTTCCGGCCGCCGCGGTCACACGGCACCTCCGAATGAGGTGCCGTCTGGCCGACCATTTCAAAATTCACGCCTCGGATATTGTCGTACGATTTCGTGTCATTCGGAGGTCGTTCGGGTGGTTTTGACCCCCCAACGTGCCATTTCAGCGCGCGCCGCGCTGCTGAAAAGAACACAATCAGACGTGTCGCGCGCACCGCACGTCCGATGGATGTGCGGCCTCATCCTGCATCTCAGAAATAATATTTCTATCGTTCCCGTGCGGTTTCAGGTCTTTTGGAGCACGTTTGCTCTGAATGGGACCACCGCACGCCGTTTTGGTGTTTTATGGCGCCGGAAAGGCGTTTCCGGCCGCCGCGGTCAAACGGCACCTCCGAAGGAGGTTCCGTCTGGCCGATCATTTCATAACTCACGCCTCGGATGTTGTCGTACGGTTTCGTGGCATTCGGAGGTCGTTCGGGTGGTTTTGACCCCCCAACGTGCCATTTCAGCGCGCGCCGCGCTGCTGAAAAAACACAATCGGACGTGCCGCGCGCACCGCACGTCCGATAGACGTGCGGCCTCCTCCTGCATCTCAGGAATAATATTTCTATCGTTCCCGTGCGGTTTCAGGTTGTTCGGAGCATGTTTGCTCCGAATTGGACCGACGCACGCCGTTTTGGTGTTTTATGGCGCCAGAAACGCGTTTCCGGCCGCCGCGGTCACACGGCACCTCCGAATGAAGTGCCGTCTGGCCGACCATTTCACAATTCACGCCCCGGATTTTGTCGTACGGTTTCGTGGCATTCGGAGGTCATTCGGGTGGTTTTGACACCCCAACGCGCCATTTCAGCGCGCGCCGCGCTACTAAAAAGGACACAATCGGACATGCCGTGCGCACCGCACGTCCGCTGGACGTTCTGCCTCCTCCTGCATCTCAAGAATAATATTTCTATCATTCCCATGCGGTTTCAGGTCGTTCGGAGCACATTTGCTCCGAATTGGACCGCCGCACGCCGTTTTGGTGTTTTATGGCGCCAGAAACGCGTTTTCGGCCACCGCGGTCACACGGCACCTCCGAATGATGTTCCGTCTGGCCGAACATATCACAATTCATGCCCCGGATGTTGTCGTACGGTTTCGTGGCATTCGGAGGTCGTTCGGGTGGTTTTGACCCCCCAACGCGTCATTTCAGCGCACGCCGCGCTGCTGAAAAGAACACAATCGGACGTGCCGCGCACAACCGCACGTCCGATGGACGTGCGGCCTCCTCCTGCATCTTAGGAATAATATTTATATCGTTCCCGTGCAGTTTCAGGTCTTTCGGAGCACGTTTGCACCGAATGGGACCGCCGCACGCCGTTTTGGTGTTTTATGGCGCCAGAAACGCGTTTCCGGCCGCCGCGGTCACACAGAACCTCCGAATGAGGTTCTGTCTGGCCGACCATTTCAAAATTCACGCCCTGGATGTTGTCGTACGGTTTCGTGGAATTCGGAGTTCGTTCGGGTGGTTTTGAACCCCCAACGCGCCATTTCAGCGCGCGTCGCGCTGCTGAAAAGGACACAATCGGACGTGCCGCGCGCACCGCACGTCCGATGGAGGTGCGGCCTCCTCCTACATCTCAGGAATAATATTTATATCGTTATCGTGCGGTTTTAGGTCGTTCGGAGCACGTTTGCTCCGAATTGGACCGCCGCACGCCGTTTTGGTGTTTTATGGCTCCAAAAACGCGTTTCCGGCCGCCGCGGTCACACGGCACTTCCGAATGAGGTGCCGTCTGGCCGATCATTTCACAATTCTGGCCCCGGATGTTGTCGTACGGTTTCGTGGCATTCGGAGGTCGTTCGGGTGGTTTTGACCCCCCAACGTGTCATTTCAGCGCGCGCCGCGCTGCTAAAAAAGACACAATCGGACGTGTCGCGCGCACCGCACGTCCGAAGGACGTGCGGCCTCCTCCTACATCTCAGGAATAATATTTCTATCATTCCCGTGCGGTTTCAGGTCTTTCGGAGCACGTTTGCTCCGAATGGGACCGCCGCACGCCGTTTTGGTGTTTTATGGCGCCGGAAACGTGTTTCCGGCTGCCGCGGTCAAACGACACCTCCGAATGAGGTTACGTCTGGCCGACCATTTCACAATTCACGCCCCGGATGTTGTCGTACGGTTTCATGGCATTCGGAGGTTGTTCAGGTGGTTTTGACCCCCCAACGCGCCATTTCAGCGCGCGCCGCGCTGCTGAAAAGGACACAATCGGACGTGCCGCGCACACCGCATGTCCGATGGATGTGCGCCCTCCTCCTGCATCTCAGGAATAATATTTCTATTGTTCCCGTGCGGTTTCAGGTCTTTCGGAGCACGTTTTCTCCGAATGGGACCGCCGCACGCCGTTTTGGTGTTTTATGGCGCCGGAAACGCGTTTCCGGCCGCCGCGGTCAAACGACACCTCCAAATGAGGTTCCGTCTGGCCGACCATTTCACAATTCACGCCCCGGATGTTGTCGTACGGTTTCGTGGCATTCAGAGGTCGTTCGGGTGGTTTTGACCCCCCAATGCATCATTTCAGCACGCGCCGCGCTGCTGAAAAAGACACAATCGGACGTGCCGCGCGCACCGCACGTCCCCTGGACGTGCTGCCTCCTCATGCATCTCAGGAATAATATTTCTATCGTTCCCGTGCGGTTTCAGGCCTTTCGGAGCACGTTTTCTCTGAATGGGACCGCCGCACGCCGTTTTGGTGTTTAGTGGCGCCCGAAACGCGTTTCCGGCCTCCGCGGTCACACGGCACCTCCAAATGAGGTTCCGTCTAGCCGACCATTTCACAATTCACCCCCCGGATGTTGTCGTACGGTTTCGTGGCATTCGGAGGTCGTTCGGGTGGTTTTGACCCCCCAACGCGCCATTTCAGCGCGCTCCGCGCTGCTGAAAAGGACACAATCGGACGTGCCGCATGCACCGCACGTCCGATGGACGTGCGGCCTCCTCCTACATCTCAGGAATAATATTTCTATCGTTCTCGTGAGGTTTCAGGTCGTTCGGAGCACGTTTGCTCCGAATTGGACCGCCGCACGCCGTTTTGGTGTTTTATGGCGCCGGAAACGCTTTTCCGGCTGCCGCGGTCACACGGCACCTCCGAATGAGGTGCCGTCTAGCCGACCATTTCAAAATTCACGCCCCGGATATTGTCGTACGGTTTCGTGGCATTCGGAGGTCGTTCGAGTGGTTTTGACCCCCCAACGCGCCATTTCAGCGCGCGCCGCGCTGCTGAAAAGGACACAATCGGACGTGCCGCGCGCACCGCACGTCCGCTGGACGTGATGCCTCCTCCTGCATCTCAGGAATAATATTTCTATCGTTCCCGTGCGGTTTCAGGTCTTTCGGAGCACGTTTGCTCCGAATGGGACCGCCGCACGCCGTTTTGGTGTTTAATGGCGCCAAAAATGCGTTTCCGGCCACCGCGGTCACACGGCACCTCCGAATGAGGTTCCGTCTAGCCGACCATTTCAAAATTCACGCCTCGGATATTATCGTACAATTTCGTGTCATTCGGAGGTCGTTCGGGTGGTTTTGACACCCCAACGCGCCATTTCAGCGCGCGCCAAACTGCTGAAAAGGACACAATCGGATGTGCCGCGCGCACCGCACGTCCGATGGACGTGCGGTCTCCTCTTGCATCTCAGAAATAATATTTCTATCGTTCCCGTGCGGTTTCAGGTCTTTTGGAGCACGTTTTCTCTGAATGGGACCACCGCACGCCGTTTTGGTGTTTTGTGGCGCCGGAAAGGCGTTTCCGGCCGCCGCGGTCAAACGGCACCTCCGAAGGAGGTTCCGTCCGGCCGATCATTTCATAACTCACGCCTCGGATGTTGTCATACGGTTTCGTGACATTCGGAGGTCGTTCGGGTGGTTTTGACCCCCCAACGCGCCATTTCAGCGCGCGCCGCGCTGCTGAAAAAACACAATCGGACGTGCCGCGCGCACCGCACGTCCGATAGACGTGCGGCCTCCTCCTGCATCTCAGGAACAATATTTCTATCGTTCCCGTGCGGTTTCAGGTTGTTCGGAGCATGTTTGCTCCAAATTGGACCGACGCACGCCGTTTTGGTGTTTTATGGCGCCGGAAACGCGTTTCCGGCCACCGCGGTCACACGGCACCTCCGAATGAAGTGCCGTCTGGCCGACCATTTCACAATTCACGCCCCGGATTTTGTCGTACAGTTTCGTGGCATTCGGAGGTCATTCGGGTGGTTTTGACACCCGAACGCGCCATTTCAGCGCGCACCGCGCTACTGAAAAGGACACAATCGGACATGCCGTGCGCACCGCACGTCCGCTGGACGTTCTGCCTCCTCCTGCATCTCAGAAATAATATTTCTATCATTCCCATGCGGTTTCAGGTCGTTCGGAGCACATTTGCTCCGAATTGGACCGCCGCACGCCGTTTTGGTGTTTTATGGCGCCAGAAACGCGTTTTCGGCCACCGCGGTCACACGGCACATCCGAATGATGTGCCGTCTGGCCGACCATATCACAATTCATGCCCCGGATGTTGTCGTACGGTTTCGTGGCATTCGGAGGTCGTTCGGGTGGTTTTGACCCCCCAACTCGTCATTTCAGCGCGCGCCGCGCTGCTGAAAAGGACACAATCGGACGTGCCGCGCGCACCGCACGTCCGAAGGACGTGCAGCCTCCTCCTACATCTCAGGAATAATATTTCTATCATTCCCGTGCGGTTTCAGGTCTTTCGGAGCACGTTTGCTCCGAATGGGACCGCCGCACGCCGTTTTGGTGTTTTATGGCGCCAGAAACACGTTTCCGGCTGCCGCGGTCAAACGACACCTCCGAATAAGGTTACGTCTGGCCGACCATTTCAAAATTCACGCCCCGGATGTTGTCGTACGGTTTCATGGCATTCGGAGGTCGTTCAGGTGGTTTTGACCCCCCAACGCGCCATTTCAGCGCGCGCCGCGCTGCTGTAAAGGACACAATCGGACGTGCCGCGCACACCGCATGTCCGATGGATGTGTGGCCTCCTCCTGCATCTCAGGAATTATATTTCTATCGTTCCCGTGCGGTTTCAGGTCTTTCGGAGCACGTTTTCTCCGAATGGGACCGCCGCACGCCGTTTTGGTGTTTTATGGCGCCGGAAACGCGTTTCCGGCCGCCGCGGTCAAACGGCACCTCCGAATGAAGTTCCTTCTGGCCGACCATTTCACAATTCACGCCTCGGATGTTGTAGTACGGTTTCGTGGAATTCGGAGGTCGTTCGGGTGGTTTTGACCCCCCAACGCGCCATTTCAGCGTTCGCCGCGCTGGTGAAAAGGAAACAATCGAATGTGCCGCGCGCACCGCACGTACGGTGGACGTGCGGACTCCTCCTGCATCTCAGGAATAATATTTCTATCGTTCCCGTGTGGTTTCAGGTCGTTCGGAGCACGTTTGCTCCGAATTGGACCGCCACACGCCGTTTTGGTGTTTTAGGGCGCCAGAAACACGTTTCTGGCTGCCGCGGTCAAACGGCACCTCCGAATGAGGTTCCGTCTAGCCGAACATTTCACAATTCACGCCCCGGATGTTTTCATACGGTTTCGTGGCATTCGGAGGTCGTTCGGGTGGTTTTGACCCCCCAACGCGCCATTTCAGTGCGCGCCGCGCTACTCAAAAGGACACAATCGGACGTGCCGCGCACACTGCACGTCCGCTGGACGTGCTGCCTCCTCCTGCATCTCAGGAATAATATTTCTATCATTACCGTGCGGTTTCAGGTCTTTCAGAGCACGTTTGCTCCGAATGGGACCGCCACACGCCGTTTTGGGTGTTTAATGGTGCCCGAAACGCGTTTCCGGCCGCCGCGGTCACACGGCACCTCCGAATGAGGTGCCGTCTGGCCGACCATTTCACAATTCACGCCTCGGATGTTGTCGTACGGTTTCGTGGCATTCGGAGGTCGTTCGGGTGGTTTTGACCCCCGAACGCGACATTTCAGCGCGCGCCGCGCTGCTGAAAAGGACACAATCGGACGTGCCGCGCGCACCGCACGTCCGATTGACGTTCGGCCTCCTCTTTCATCTCAGGAATAATATTTCTATCGTTCCCGTGCGGTTTCAGGTTGTTCGGAGCACGTTTGCTCCGAATTGGACCGCCGCACGCCGTTTTGGTGTTTTATGGCGCCGGAAACGCGTTTCCGGCCGCCGCGGTCACACGGAACCTCCGAATGAGGTGCCGTCTGGCCGACCATTTCACAATTCACGCCCCGGATATTGTCGTACGGTTTCGTGGCATTCGGAGGTCGTTCGGGTGGTTTTGACCCCCCAACGTGCCATTTCAGCGCGCGCCGCGCTGCGGAAAAGGACACAATCGGACGTGCCGTGCGCACCGCACGTCCGCTGGATGTGCTGCCTCCTCCTGCATCTCAGGAATAATATTTCTATCGTTCCCGTGCGGTTTCAGGTCTTTCGGAGCACGTTTTCTCCGAATGGGACCGCCGCACGCCGTTTTGGTGTTTAATGGCGCCGGAAACGCGTTTCCGGCCGCCGCGGTCACACGGCACCTCCGAATGAGGTGCCGTCTGGCCGACCATTTCACAATTCACGCCCCGGATATTTTCATACGGTTTCGTGGCATTCGGAGGTCGTTCAGGTGGTTTTGACCCCCCAACGCGCCATTTCAGCGCGCGCCGCGCTGCTGAAAAAAACACAATCGGACGTGTCGCGCGCACCGCACGTCCGATGGATGTGAAGCCTCCTCTTGCATCTCAACAATAATATTTCTATCGTTCCCGTGCGGTTTCAGGTCTTTCGGAGCACGTTTGCTCCGAATGGGACCGCCGCACGCCGTTTTGGTGTTTTAAGGCCCCGGAAACGCGTTTCTGGCCGCCGCGGTCAAACGGAACCTCCGAATGAGGTGCCGTCTAGCCGACCATTTCAAAATTCACGCCCCGGATGTTGTCGTACGGTTTCGTGGCATTCGGAGGTCGTTCGGGTGGTTTTGACCCCCCAACGCGTCATTTCAGCGCGCGCCGCGCTGCTGAAAAGGACACATTCGGACGTGCCACGCGCACCGCACGTCCGATGGACGTGCAGCCTCCTCCTGCATATCAGGAATAATATTTCTATCGTTCCCGTGCGGTTTCAGGTCTTTCAGAGCACGTTTGCTCCGAATGGGACCGCCGCACGCCGTTTTGGTGTTTTATGGCGCCAGAAACTCGTTTCCGGCCGCCGCGGTCAAACGGAACCTCCGAATGAGGTTCCGTCTGGCCGACCATTTCACAATTCACGCCCCGGATGTGTCGTACGGTTTCGTGGCATTCGGAGGTCGTTCGGGTGGTTTTGACCCCCCAACGCGCCATTTCAGCGCGCGCCGCGCTGCTGAAAAGGACACAATCGAACGTGCCGCGCGCACAGCACGTCTGATGGATGTGTGGCCTTCTCCTGCATCTCAGAAATAATATTTCTATCGTTCCTGTGCGGTTTCAGGTCGTTCGGAGCACGTTTGCTCCGAATTGGACCGTCGCACGCCGTTTTGGTGTTTTAGGGCGCCAGAAACGCGTTTCCGGCCGCCGCGGTCAAACGGCACCTCCGAATGAGGTGCCGTCTGGCCGACCATTTCAAAATTCATGCCCCAGATGTAGTCGTACGGTTTCGTGGCATTCAGAGGTCGTTCGGGTGGTTTTGACCCCCCCAATGCATCATTTCAGCACGCGCCGCGCTGCTGAAAAGGACACAATCGGACGTGCCGCGCGCACCGCACGTTCGCTGGACCTGCTGCCTCCTCATGCATCTCAGGAATAATATTTCTATCGTTCCCGTGCGGTTTCAGGCCTTTTGGAGCACGTTTTCTCTGAATGGGACCGCCGCACGCCGTTTGGTGTTTAGTGGCGCCCGAAACGCGTTTCCGGCCTCCGCGGTCACACGGCACCTCCAAATGAGGTTCCGTCTGACCAACCATTTCACAATTCACTCCCCGGATGTTGTCGTACGGTTTCGTGGCATTCGGAGGTCGTTCGGGTGGTTTTGACCCCCCAACGCGCCATTTCAGCGCGCTCCGCGCTGCTGAAAAGGACACAATCGGACGTGCCGCATGCACCGCACGTCCGATGGACGTGCGGCCTCCTCCTGCATCTCAGGAATAATATTTCTAACATTCTTGTGAGGTTTCAGGTCGTTCGGAGCACGTTTGCACCGAATTGGACCGCCGCACGCCGTTTTGGTGTTTTGTGGCGCCAGAAACGCTTTTCCGACTGCCGCGGTCACACGGCACCTCCGAATGAGGTGTCGTCTGGCCAACCATTTCACAATTCACGCCCCGGATATTGTTGTACGGTTTCGTGGCATTCGGAGGTTGTTCGGGTGGTTTTGACCCCCAACGCGCCATTTCAGCGCGCGCCGCGCTGCTTAAAAGGACACAATCGGACGTGTCGCGCGCACCGCACGTCCGCTGGACGTGCTGCCTCCTCCTGCATCTTAGGAATAATATTTCTATCGTTCCCGTGCGGTTTCAGGTCTTTCGGAGCACGTTTTCTCTGAATGGGACCGCCGCACGCCGTTTTGGTGTTTAATGGCGCCAAAAACGCGTTTCCGGCCGCCGCGGTCACACGGCACCTCCGAATGAGGTGCCGTCTGGCCGACCATTTCAAATTCACGCCTCGGATATTGTCGTACGATTTCGTGTCATTCGGAGGTCGTTCGGGTGGTTTTGAC